>OY728163.1:949375114-951875114 GCA_963277665.1 Viscum album
AAATTCTATATAGGAGGTTGACCCAAAGTGTGTTGTGATATAGGAACAGATATATGGTGGTGACCCGATACTTAGGTAGTCTTTGGAGAATGATGATGTGATCCTTGTTCATGGGATAGTTGTAGTTCTTACTTACGTCATGGAGGAGTTGATGAGGGAGATATATACCTATAAGTGGGAAGTACATCAAGGAGAAAAAAATATGCACCATGTCTTAAAATTATATTTTTGTTGGTTAGGCATGATTATTGACATTGTTGGATTTGTATTCTGATGCCCTACCTACTAGAGGATAAAGGCTGAGCACCAGTGTCCTGGTGGACTACTCTAACAACTTCCAATGCCCGTGTGGAAGTGTTAATACATCATGATACTCTTTTATGGGATTTACAAGTACCCTAGTGATTCATGATACTTTCTAGTTGGTTTTCATTCGATTGATGAAGGTTTTCACTTATTAGAAATCTGTGAGACTCGCTCAATAAAAGAACTGAGAAAGATTTATGTCTATGAGATCATACACTTACATGGAGTTACCTTAATAACTTTTTCTGAAATATACACATCTTTTATTCCATGGATTTAAAAGGTCTTGTAGAAGGAACTAGGAACTCATCTGAGATTAATCATAGCATATCATACTCAAAAAAATGGACAGACGGATCAGATGATATGTATACTAGAGTATATACTTCGATCATATATTATAAAATTTATTAGAGCATGGTATTATCATATAAACTTGGTTGAGTTCATAAGAAAATATTTATCTGGATTAAATTCGTATGGAACCTTTTTGTATCCCTTTACAGGAGGTCATTTCCTTCACTGATTTATTGGCACAAGGATGGTGAGGTAGTGGTTTTTGGAACTAGTTTGGTTCAAGAGACCTCTAAGAGAGTGAAACTAATTCAGAAGAGGTTGATCATAGCTCAGAGCAAGAATATATCTTATGGTGGCCATATTAAGGTACCTCTAAAGTTTTTTGTTGGTGATAGATTTTTATTGATAGTGACTCCTCGGTTAGTCCACTAATATCTAAGGAAGTAAGTCAATTTATCTTTGCATTTTTTCAGACCCTTCGAGATCACTGAGTATGTAGGGATAGTGGATTACCATTTGGATCTCCCTTCATACTGCTAAGGTATATATGATTTGTTTTATGTGTCTCAACTTCAGAGGTACATGCCTAGTCCCATGCATGTCATATATTGTGAGTATACTGAGTTAGAGCCTGACGTGTTGTACAAGGAGTGCCTAGTGCAGATAGTAGACTAGAGTAAGAAAGTCCTTAAAGGTAAAATGGTACCACTCATCTGAGTTCTATGGAATCATGGAAAGATCCATAATGATACATGGGAGTGAGAGGCTGATGTTTAGGCTCAATGGCCTGAGATGTTTTAGATGAACCTTTGAAGGTACTTATCGGGGATGAGAAGTCATTAGAGGGGTATAACTGTAACATCCTCACTTAATTTTTTGTACGAGGTGTTAAAGTAAATTAAATTATCTTTTTATCTTTTTTTTCTCTGATATGGGATTTTCAAAAACTATTTTTCAGTGACAAAAAGTTTGGGAGTTTATGGTTTGATTTTTTGCAGAGGCTGGAGTGTGTGGTGGATACAAAGCATACACCAGCTCACTGTTGGTATTATTATAGGTCTTCTAGCTATAGTATACCCGATCAGCTAGCTAGTGGCCAATCATCGGATCGTCATTGTTCCCAGTCTAAGGGTGAAATTAATACAACCTATGGGATTTGATTACCACTCAATGTTTGACCTCTTTAACTCCTAGATCTAAACCATTTGGTCTTATTTTTAATTTTAGGCCTCTACCCTTGCATCAAGTCTCTCTCATTATTCTCCCCTTCCCTTCTCAATCTTTGATCGATCCAATTATACCTAAATAGTTATTTTTTCTCTAGATTTATGCCAAATTTATCTTACACTTTTTTAGAAGACCATGGATATATATTGGAAATATATTTTACTTCATGATTCGGTGATTAATTCCTCATTTCTTTTTAGATTGGTGGCAGATCTAGCATGTTGGCATCATTTCTTGGTCAAACTAGGATCTACATTCGATAATGAGTGTTCAATAGGTAAGTTTTGATGAGTCATCTTCCTATACCTCTTATTGATAGTGAATCTATGTTAAAACCTTAATATATTGATGAATTCTTAGTATATTAGTGGTGACATCAATGTGTTAATGACATATTTTTACCAAAGCTATAATTTTCAAGAATGGTGTCATTTTTAGGTAATCCTTTCTAGAATAATCATCTTGATACTTTATTATTATTGATTATCATCTTGAATTTACTTTATAATGATGGATTATTGATAGACCGATGATCATTGTCTAGGACTGAGGTCTCTTCTGGAATTGACTAGAAATTCACATTCTATTCTTTGATAGATGATAGATTTGGTGAATTGATGTCCCTTCCTTCAACATAACTTGGAATTAACTCTGTTGGCAAGAACCTAAAGGTATTTGATTATAGAATGATGTTATTAACATTAAATTCTCTTGATTATCCATTATAACCTTCTTCTTGAGGAATCATAACCTGATTTAGGAACCCTTGATGGGTGGTATTCTTTTATGCGGTGTGCAACATGGTTCCTTATTTAATCCTTGATGAACTTGGGACTTTTTCATCAACAAACTCTAGGTTGTAATTTTCTTACCTTTTGGGGAATTTTTTTTTCACTTGTTTCCATGATATAATACTTGATGACTATGCATGATTGTGATCTCATGTGGGTGTGAGTGTGTGTATCCCATGAGACCCTTATATGATACTTGTTTCCATGAGTACATTTTTAACTTGTTCTTTAATGTTTGATGTTGATCACATGTATTTTATTTTGATACCTTTTTCATGATCATATGTTATATTGGATTATATAGTCTACCCTATTATTTTTTTACTTTGAAGCTATTTTTATTGGTTCCCAAAGCAGATGGATCATTGTGACATGTTTATCTTTTATAGGGGGAGCGTGCATGACTTACGACAATGGTCATTATAGACCTAATCATAAGATATGGATATGATGATTCCTTGAAGATACCATGTGATACAATCAATTTCTATTAGATACTGAGTAAAATCTTACCTGATGACTAGTGGATGCCTAGTAGAACGATCACTTGATTCCTAGTGGATGCCAAGAACTTGAATCACTTGATTCCTAATAGATTTCAAGTAGTATGTACACATGATGTTGAGTTTCATGTTTATTATACTTGTGGATGGTTATTGATTAAACTTTATATCTTGAAATTAGTTCTATCATTGAGATTAAGCAAGTATGGTTAGGGATTATAGTGGCTAGGTTACCACACGGGTGCTCAGTATGGGATTTTTATGTTGCTTTTACATTTATTATTATTATAAAATATACTTTTTTACAATATGAAATCTATTTAGGATGTATTTTCGGTTTTCTAATCGGTTTTATTTCACACACCCTTCATGGGAATGTCGATGCATGTGCATACTTCATATATAAGGATCTGAACAAGGGCAAGGGTCCCATGGAAGATCATTGATCCCTGAAGTATGGAGCTGGTGGTGGGACAAGGACACATATCAGGGGATACCTATAACACCCTAATTTTTTTTTAAAAATAAATCTATTTTCGATATCATGTGTGATATGCAACACCAAGTTTTAATGAACCTCAATGTACTATTAATATTATTCTTTAAACATGATCATTATAACATAGACATTAAAATTTGTGGTATGAATAAGAATAACCACATTTTGAAAATTAAGTATGAAGGACAAAGAAAATATAATGATAAATAATAACTTAATTGTTGTTAAAGTCTTTATAATCTTTGAAAATACTTTTTTCTCAAAAAAGGATTTTTATTTATTTTTGGAAAAAAATATTAAATTAATTTTTTCCGATTTTATAAAATTTATTTGAAAAAAAAATAACTTCATTTTTGAAATTAAACTTTCTAAATTATATTAATATTATTTTTAGTATTTTTCTAAAAACTAATTTTTTAATGAATTCTAAAAATAATGGTTTTTATTGAAAATCGCCTTTTCATTTAAATAATTTACAACTTATATCTTATTTTAAAGTGATTTAAAAGTAAAATTAGTAAAATTATGTTAGTATTAATCTAATTTATATCATTTTAATCAATTTAATGTTGAATTTTTATATAAAAAATTATACTTATGAAACCTTTTTCTTTGGAAATCCATTTTTTCATCATGTCTATGTGTTTAATTTTAAATTAAATTCTATCAATTCTATGAATTGAATTTATAAAAATGGATTTCATATTTTTAATCAGAATAATTATTATTATATAATAATTTCAACTTAATTTTTTGTCATAATGAATAGTAAAAGTGGTAAAATATTAATTAGCACAGATAATGTTAAAACCATTTTACTGGGGAGTTAAACGAAAGAAGTAAATGAAGTAACTTGTTTAAAACGTGATGATTTTTAATTATAGAGTAAGGGATTAATCATATCACCCCTCCACTCCAATATATATCAATTTTAGAGGCACTTTTCTTGATAGCGACTTCCCATTATTCAATTATATTGGGTATTTTCAAAAATGTCACTCCCTCTCACTTATAAAAGGCACCTTCTATCCTCTCCTTTACACTCTTGAAAATCCATTGTTTCATCCAATAAATACTCAAATATATTCCTTAATTCCATCCAAATATCTCATATTCCTTTTTTTTCATAAATCCAATCTAGTGAGTCATTATGTATAATCCTAAATATGTGGTCTAGAGAAGTGGTATCATTCTTAACCAATCATCTTTGGTTTATTTCTTATTACACCTCCTTAAAATATTATTAAACCATACTTATATAGTTAAATAAATATCCCCCATATAATATGATGTTATTATGTTAATTTCATATCCTAAATCCACCTCCACTTCTATAAAATGGGAAATGAAACCATCATTCATGTGTATGGTGGACTACCACCTCGTGAAATGATGTAATCTATTTTCATAATCGCCTCTCACAACTATTCAAGATCATGGAATTAATTTTTATATATTATATTCTTGAAATATTAATAATCTTTTAAAATTAATATATCATATATCTTCTTACCTTATCATTCATTTAAGAATGATAATGTTGTTTGTGAGTACGAGGAACTACCCCTCATGAAGCGTTGTGATTCATTTTTATTACTGTATCACATAGATGGTATATGTAAGTGTACTTAAATAAATAATGTGATATTTTTTATATAATTAACATTATAAAAATATAAAATAAAAGTAACATTCTTTCTATTATGATCATTGAAAAATAGAAACGTTGTAAATGCGTACGTACGACCTACCGTCTCCATGATTGTAATGTAGTTCATTTTTCATAACCAAAACTTGTGATTATTTTTAAGTGTAATTTATGTATAAAAATTATAATTATTATATTATTATTATATTAATTATTAGATAACAATCTCTTTGACCATGGTCATCTTTCCAATGTAATTTTAGACATATAAGTTGAACATCGTCAAAACATCTGACTTGAACCTAAATGATTAAGTAATTCAATATAGCATGATAATGAATAAAATAAACATGAAAAATTTTATTAATAAATTAAATAATTAACCTAATTTTATTGTTTATAAAGATAGATAATACAATTTATGAATCAGGCTTGAGGTAAGGGATCTCTCTAAACCACCCTTGTCTTCAGGTTACAACCACTCTCTCTCTAACTCACTTTATCTATAAATTTATTATTATGTAATGCTTCTAAATTTTATATATATGTATATTATATTTATACCTATCTCAAACTCTCTTAATTTAATGGGGTGATACATACCTTATGATCATTTCTAAAATCCCTTCCTTAAGAAATCTCTTTTGATTATGATATGAGGCAAGATTATGCAACCCATTTTCTTTCCATGGGTAATTCTTATATTTATGTCTTAATATTGATTTCTTTATATGGAACACATATTCTTGTACATGATATGATTTTTATGGGTTGTCCCATAAATATATATCCCTATAATTCATTGTTTAATGTTTTAGTCTTATGAGATGTCATGTATTGGATTAGGGAGTGAACCTAATCCACTATGGGACTTTGTCCCCCATGTGATGTTATCTCGGTGGTTAGACTTGATTTATATTTATATCATGTTTTATATTTATACCACATTTCCTATTATACCATTATCTTATGATACCATGTTCATTATGTTATTCTTCCATGTGATTAATCAATATCATTCTCTTTTATGATATCATGTTATACATTTGACTCACATGTTATGTTTCCTTATCATGTTTATTCCCTTACTGGGAATTTTAGCTCACCCCTTTAATTATGTATTTCCCCAGGTTATCTAATGTAGTTTTAGGATATCGTTATGGATAATAAAATATATAAGTCTTGTTCAGTTCCATTTAGATATATTATGGACCTAGTGTTCCAAATACACTAGGCCTCAGGATACTTGTTTTGAATTAATAAATTTTTATATTAAAAATAATGGAATAATATGTGTAAAATTTTAAAAGGATTAGGTCACTATAATACCTTTGTTTTATTTATTTATTTATATAATACACTAATTCTTTGGTTTGGTTTTCCACCATGGGATCCTGTTTATTTATTTTATGAAATTTATGTCATCTGAAATTATAGTTATTCAGTTCTACATGTTACTCTGGTTATTATATTATTTTTATTATATTATTATTGTCTAAGTATATGATATTATGGGTATAGTCTCACCACTAATGGACTTAGACCCTCACTACTAATTGAAGGCCTATTTCATATGGGGAGGATCACATGAGGTCATGTGGCTCTCTAGAACAAACTGGAGGGTTTGGGATAGGGTGTTATAAAATTGACTTGTAAGGGGGCCAACTTTATTTATATGGATGAATTTGAGGAAAATTTCAAAGAGATAAAAAGAATGTAGGTCATTGTATATGTGCTTGTACTACCCACCTGTAGAGAAGGGTTTGTGATCTTTATTGATGAATAAAATAAGGGACTTGGATGCTTCCTCATACATAATGATATGGTTATATCTTATGTCACACGCCAATTGAAAATTCATGAGAAAATTTCCTCAACTCATGATTTGGAGTTTCTAGCGGTGATTTTCTCATTAAAAATATGGATTCATTATCTTCATGGTGAAATATGTGATATATATACTGATCATAAAATATTTAAGTATATATTCACAAAGAAAGATTTAAATATGCACCAAAAGAGATGGTTGGGATCAATTAAAGATTGGGACTTATCAATACACTACCACCTTAGGAAGGTGAATAAGGTGGCTAATTCTCTAATTTAGAAATACCATGCTAGTTTATCCATGATGGGGATTGAAAGACACACAATATTTATGTATTTTCAAAATATGGATCTTGAAATCATGAGTAAATGTAACATATCATATCTTTCTCAAATGAATGCTCAACCATACATCTATGTGAAAATTAAAGAGGTGCAGAATGAGGATGTGGAACTACATAATAATGTGAGAAATGTTACAAAGTTAAAACATGATTATTATATAATTATAATCATAGGAACTATGTATGTGTCCCATAAATACTATACATGATAGAGTAATTATTGGATGAACCTCATAGTTTATCATTCTCTATTTATCCTTTAAGTATGAAGATTTATTGAGATATGAAAGTATTTTTGGTGGGATAACATGAAAAGGGATATTGTAGAGTATGTATCATGATTTTTTGTATGGAAACAAGTTAAGGATGATAGACATAATTATAATGGTATGTTACAACTATTACCTATACCATAATGAAAATTAGAAAACAATACCATGGATTTTTTCATTAGACTCCCCAAAAAATATAAAGGGAACAATGTTATTTGGGTTGTGGTCAATCACCTTATGAAATTATTACATTTAATTTCCACTAGAGAAGATTTATATCTTAATCAGTTTTCTAAGGTATACATTATAGAAGTGTTAAGGTTTCATGGAGTACCACATTCTATTGTATCTAATCGGGATCTGAGGATTACCTAGAAGTTCTAGAGAAGTGTTCAAATGGAATTGAATACAGAGTTAAAATTTATAACTTCATATCATCCCCAGATATATATTAAGAATAAGAGGAACATTTACACCCTATAGGATATATTGATATCTTTTTCCATGTATTTCAAAGGTGTCATGGATCAACACCTTCTTATTGTATAATTTCTTACAATAATAACTTTCACTTGAGCATTTAAATGGACCCTTATGAATCCATCTATAGAAGTAAGTGCAGAACTCCAACGTGATGGGATAAACATGGATAAAGAAATTTATTGGGAACTAAGTTATCTAATAAAAAGTTAAATAAGGTTAATATCATTCAATGTTATATCAAATCATCTCTGAGTCTATAGAAGATTATGCTGACAATCATTAATGAGATCTGGAATTCAAAGTTGTTGATAAGGTGTTTATGTAAATTTATCCATGTAAGAAGGTTATGAGATTTTTAAATAAGAGTAAACTTATCACTATATATATATCTATCCCCTTAAAATTATTGATTGTATCAAGATAGTTTCTTATCACTTGTCACTTCCACTAAATATCTCTTAAGTTCACGATGTGTTCCATATATCTCTTTTGAGGAAGTACATACATAATACTTCACATATATTAAACTCAAAGTTCATACCATTTAATAATTACATATCTTGTGAGTAACAACCAGTAGAGATTATGGATCAAATAGAGAATGTTTTTTGAAATAAAACCACTCAACTAGTCATAGTTTTGTGGAGAAACCATAAATTTGAGGAAGCCATAGAGGAACTTGAAGATGTGATAAGGCATAAGTATCCTCATTTGTTTATATTATAATGATAAAATTTTAAGGGTGAAATTAATAGGAGTGTGGCAGAATGTAACACCTCTATATTTTATGATATTTTTCTCTTTAAATAAATTTAATTTCTTTGATAGCTTTCTTTACATGAAACACCATGTTTAAACAAACCATGATATACTATTAAAATATTATTATTCAATGTGATAGTTGTATCCTACCCATTAGATTGGATAGTATGAATAAGACTAACTAAATTATTAAAAAAAATTACAAATTTATAAAATTAATTAATTGATTATCAATTGGTTATAAATGAAAATAAAATCATTTGAAGGTAAATAGAGATGTTTTTCTGGAAAAAAAATCATCCACACAATGTGTTTTATTATTAATAAATTAAATTAATATATATTAATGAATTATTTTAATGAATTTATATATTATATATTCAATAAAATGTTTTATCATTCATCTAATAGTGTTAAATAGTCATGTAATAAGAATAAATCCATATTTATGCTTAAAAATACATTTTTCTAAAAACGGTTTTCGTTGTGTTTTGAGTTATTATTTTAAAATGGACTTATTCCCATTATAGAAATTTAATATTTTAAAATGGGTTCCATATTTATATTTATTATAATTAATATAATTTAATAATTTAAACTTTATTTTTTTATAATGAACATTAAAAATATTAAAATTATGTTGTCATGGTTATTGTTAAAAAGGGTTTATCGAGGGTTAACCTAAGATATATGGTTTAAAATATCACAAAAAACTTGATTTAATTTGATTTTTTGATAGTATTTTGACCTAATCCTTCCTATATTATAATATTCGGAATTTTTGGAGCCTTTTTACTTGAGTAATATGTTATTATATTTTAATCTTTTGAAAAAATACAAGTGTGTCCTCTACCTTCCTTACAAAAGGACACCACCAATCCTCTCTTCCTAACACTTCATGAGCATTGTAAATCAGATAATACCTATACTAATAACTTACTAAAATCCATATCCATTTATTATATGTATTTTTTTATAATAATATCATCCATTAAATGCTTAAGGTGTAATCCAAATGAGGTTTCTCAACAAAGAGGTATAACTCTTAACTGAGTACTTTAAATTTTTTCTCTTATACCATCTCTAAATATATTGTATACATTATAAAATAATTAATTCAGTGTAGTAAATATAATTATTTTTTATTACGATTATGGTTTAACCATTTTCTACCTCCTTTTCATCAAATGTGAAATCAAATTATCGCTTATGTGTATGTGTGGACTACCGCCCCACGTAGCGATATGATTAATTTTTCATCACTTATTGACACATCTATTTATTATGATGTATTTAATGCTTATATATGATATTTATGATATAATTATACTTCTATAATTATAATATCTTATCTAACTTCTTACCTTTCCATCTGATGGAAAATGATATCCTCGCTTGTGCGTGCGTGTGGACAACCACATCCACAAAACTATATGATTAATTTTTAATTTATGCTTTACATGGATGGTAATAAGGATATATTTAATGAATATATATGATTTTAATGATATATTAATGATTCTATAAATTTTAATTATAATTCACATTTCTTTTTTCCATCCATCGAAAAGTGAAAACATCACTCGTGCGTCCGTACGGACTACCATCTCTATGAAATTATGTAATTCATTTTTCACCACTGCTTTATATGAATGATTATAAGAGTGTATATAATTAAAAAAATAGTATGAATATTTCAATATTAATATTTTTTGTATTATTAAACCATGGCCAAGATTCATGTACCAGAACCATCAAACTAAAACATTCATGTAAAATTACCTAGTTTTTAGCCAAATGGTCATTTTGATTAAGAAATTATTAATAAATGGATATTTAGAAATTATAAAATATTAGTAAATAGTAATTTATGTATGAATATGGTTCTATAATATATATATATTAAATCTATATTTATTATATAGGATATTTTAATGAGTATGAAGCAAGACGGGACTTGAGTTAAGGGTTCTTCATCTCAATATTGTTTTGTTGAGACATGTTTGATGTCATACACCTATTTATGTTTATGTTGTGTATATAATTCCCTTTTATATGTTTTATAATTATTATATTTATATTAATGATATTTAATTTTTATTTTATTTTATTTATTTAATGGGGGATATGATTCAAAGTTACCAAAGTGATAAGCATTTATGTTACAATATCTTTTCTTTTCAATATTGTCTAGGATAAATTTTTATTGAGATAAATTATATAGATATTAACCTTTAAAACCATTATATTTTATTATAATCTGGTTATTTTTTGAGTTTTTATTTATTATATCAATTTCCTCTATTTTTTCCATAAAATGATTGAGAAAAAAATGTAAAAAAAACTAACCTTATTTCCTCTTTGGTCGATGAACTTTTTCTTTCATGTACATACTATTAAAAAGTGTTTTATGAAATTTATTACCTATAATTAAATTATTTTAAAAATGAAATTTTCAATACCTTTGACTTTATTTAAAAAAGTTAAAAAGGAAAATTTTTAAATAAATTTTTTTCCGAACAAGTCATTTTTTATTTTTTACAATGGTGTGAAAGGAATGTTTTCTTTTAACATATACCAAATGAAAATATTTTTATGACATCACAAACATTATTTTATTTGAATATTTATTTATAAGTTTCCTTGATTACTTTTACAGAAAATTATTTTCTCAATATTTTTTGAATTTTCAGTAAAACATTTACCAAAAGAAAAGGATATTTTCTCATGTTTTCAAATCAAGGTTCGAATGATCTTTTAATGGTATTTTTTAGCTATGTAAACATCCTTTAAATATTTTTATACTTCACTGGGTATATGATATTATAATACAATACACTTTCATTCTATGGATGGCTTATGATGATGATAATTTAAGGATGATCCAATAAAAATCATTTCCTTCCCATGGGTTAATTATGTTATGCTGATGCCTTTATGAAACTCATTTATTTTATACGGGTTGTTCTATTATAGAATGATGAAATTTTTATGAAATCCATGTCTTTTACATGGGTTATGATATGATGATATTATAAATTATTTTTTACATTTTGGAATATATATTTATGGTTTTCATTATGTGATGGTTGGGCCTAGAATTAAATATCCATTTAGTGCATTGGGTAATGATGATAGAGTTGGGAATATCCTAAGAGACGATGAAGTTAATATGCTCATAAGAGATGATAGGGTTAATAAACTCCTACAAGATTATGGAGTTAAGTAGATGGAAGTTACTCCTAAGATAATATTTGAAATGACCAGGTAGGCACTTCTATTATAGGACTTTGTCCACAATGATAGTCTTGGGAGTAAACCATGACTAAGGAAGTGATTTTCTATACTTTTGTGTATTCAAAAAGAATGATTTCTTATACTTATGATATATTCCCATGGATCATGGTTAATTTTTTATACACTTATGACTTATGGATTTTTTATGACAAATCTTAATTCCATGACTTATTATTAATCATCTTTGACTTATTGGGTATTATTATTATAAGTTATGATCATGATCTCATGCCCTTATACTTATCTTATCCTCATTTATGATCATTGATTAATATATTTTTATGTTTAGCCTTGCTGAGCATATGATCTCACCATTTCTTATGTTTCCATTCCCTAGGTTATAAATAAAGGCTTTAATTAGGGTATGTATAAGAAGTGTACTATGTGAGAAGAAATTTATGGGAGATATTAAAGATATTTTATGAAATAAGATGATTGTGTATATAGTCTCCACATACTCTAAAACTTTATAGTTTTGGGGAATGTTTTATTATAAAATTTATTGAATATTTATAAAAAATATGTGATATCAATATATGAAATGATCGGGTCACCTCATTTACTCATAAACATATGCCTTTTATCCCCACACTTTTAACAAACTCCCAAGCACTTTAATAGATCCCCAATATGTTTCATTTCACAACTATTACATGGTATATATTCAATCCTTTATTTATTTATTGCTAAATTTATTTTCTTATCCATCTTATTCTTCTCTTATTTTCCTTTGAAACTATAATACTTGGATAAATCTGTCATTTTTTATAACTCTTGTAATTATGGCCAGATATGAGGAAAATTTTTCGGAGACTAATTCCCCTTGAAGGATTGGATTCATCCCATTAAAGAAGCAATAAATCTTACTCTCTAGATTATATACATAGTCTATATCATGTATTTATAACCTTGTAATGTTAATACTAAATAATAGTTTCCTCTTCCTTTTGTCTTAGATTAAGGAATCTTCTTTCTATATTAGCTCCTTTCTCTTGAGGAAAATACTTTTAAAGGAATATCACCTCAAAATAATTCTGTTTCATATCGTCTATATCATATTCCTTCTTAGTATTTTGAAATGATTATCACTATTAATCAGAATCTCCCCTTATATTATATATATCCATGATAAGCTTCTCACTTTCACTATATTCTAAAGTAAGTAATGTCTTCTATAAAGATTTTATCCATTATTTTTCACTAATTGATTTTTTATTCCATTTAAAGTTGGAGGTTTTTTCCTCATAAAATTATCCAAAGTTTTTAAATATTGTTGATGGGTAATAGGTTGTTCCATATAGTCAATTTTATTCCTCATAACCTAAGTCAACTTCCATATTATTGTGATAATATTCTCAACTTCAGCACCAGCATCATGGGTTTTCTTAGGAGGGAAATTGCTACATTGATTATGGGTGTTACACAGTATCAGATCCTCTTATTAGGAACCATTACTAAAAAAGTTCATATACTTAATTACATCATGAATAAAACTATGAATTATGAATCATGGTATATATTTTCTTTGCTAATGAATATATATTATTCCACCTATTTTAGATATATTTCTAGAATTTACTAAGTGTTTTTTATAGTATTTTATTATCTAATTATGTTCTTCTAAATATTGTTCACAAGGTTTCTACAAAACATGCTCTGAGGCTAATTTTAATGACCTCGACTCTAGTAAATCAACACAAGTGGTTATTTATTACAATGGTATATAATAAATAGATCACAATATATGGGATCCAAATATTAGTAGTATTAGGAGACTAGATATATACAATATTAATACATCAATGGGAATCATCATTAAAATATAATAAATATTATTATTCCACATTTTCTTATACTTAGGTCATTCATAGTAATCTCCATGGTTTCTTGGGGGAAATGGGAAACAATATAAAGGGGTGAGCTTGGAAACTAATTAAGGGTAGAATATAGTATAAGTTGTCATTACATAAAAAAAATATACATAATGTGGTAGGAATAAATCATCAAATAATGTCATATAACTGAAAACATGAGGATAATATATTCATGTATGATATAATAATGGAAATAAATAACCACATGGATGATAATAGATAATTTCATAGTGATAAAATTAATAATTTAAAAAATCAAAACCATAATATCAGGGCCTCAAAAAATACATCATACATAAATGGGTTGTTACACACTAAATACCTGATCTATTTTTGTCTCATGACACCTACTGATGCATTGAGGGGCTATATAATTTTGGGCCCCACCCATCACTTACTAAGTCTGATGCATTTATCACATGAAAAAGATTAATGGATAAATAATACAATACATAATGTTCCCAAAGTAACCACAAACATTGATATATAATAAATAATTATTCATATTGAATTAATAGAATGTGAATTTTTTATATTTCACTAGAAAAATAATTGGTATAGCTTTCTATGTAAATACTATTCAAATTGAATTATGAAATATAAGGTGTTCAAACTATATAGAGTAAAAGGTATATTATCAAGAAAATAAAAATGGTTAATAATACTTTCATGAGATTAAGAATATGGACATGGAAGAAAAAGATGAATTCAAGAGAGATTGGTAGAGAGTGATAGAAAACAAAATCGAAATAAATGATAAAGGTGTGTGAGAGATGCCATATATTAATAATATAGTTAATGAGACATGAATACCTAAAAATATAGTAAAACTTGTGAGGAATAATTTCAATAATTTAGTGAAAATTCATAGAAAAGAAGATAGATAATAGATAAATAATACATAGATATAATGAGTATTTGGAAGATAAACACTAGTGAATAACAAAAAGAATGAACAATAAATAAATAATAGGGGTAATTAGATATTTAATGACTAAAAATTAATATAAAAACAGTAAGGTGTTCATTAAATAATTAATAGATGAGTCTTATAATAGATGATAATCAATAGAGGAAACATTCCATTGAAACAATGAGAACTTGGAAGAAACCCCTTAGCTCAAGCCCCAACATTCCTGGATTTTCATCTAACCTCTTAAATAGTTTAATTTCATATTTTAATTTCATATTTATGAACATTATTTATTTTTATATCATATATTGTAACCCATTTATTATCATGTGTTATTATTTTATTATATTAGTTTTCCTACGTTAGTTTTCTGGAGTTGTTCGATTCGTGGATCTAATATCGCTTCGGCGTGATGATAACGATTGGTAGTCTTTGAAAAATGGTTTCATGATCTCAAAAAATTTATAAGTTAAAAATTTTCATTTCATTCTAGTATTATATAAGTCACATGTAAAATAAATGGTCTAGAATGTTTCTAGTTTAAGAAATATGTCTTAATAAACTTATTTCAAAATCAAATAATATGGTTTATTTATAATATCAATAATATTGTTATAATTTTATCATTTAGGAAAAATAAAAATAAAATAATTTTATTATCAATTTTATACTTGTACATTAAAACCATTTTTCAAACCAGAAATTAAAATTGGTAATGAAAAACACCATTGCTTGTATAGGTGGTATAGACCTACCATGGTGTGAGCCATATTTTTAGGAGTGTTTTATGAAGAAATAATACTTAGGTATATATAAGTGATAAAGAAATAAATATAAAAAAATCATTATAATTTTAAAGGGTTACCTTTCTCTTTAATACACCTCCTATGGTGTTCACCTTAAGGTTTCTAAGGGCGTCCCTTTAGCGAGATCGGGACTTTAAAATATAGTAAGGAAAGGTTTTTGGGATATTTTGGAAGATATTATGATAGAGAAGAAATTTTTAAATTAATAAGAAAAGGATGAGGATGGTTTTATTTATAAGTGATTGAGATGTGAGTTTTTGAATAAAATATTGATTAATTTATTACTTTTTCTCAAGACTATGAATAGTTCAAATTTGTGTGACTAATAATGGTTTTTTATTATTAAATAAATATTTTATTGAAATTTAAATGATTTCAAGATAAAATTTTATCATTTTTATATTTATTTCAAAGTAAATAATCAAAAATAGTTTTTTATTATAATAAAATATAATTTAGATTTTGGAAATTCATTTATAGGTGTGTAAATTAAGTTTATTTTTTCAAAAATATATTATTTTACTCATGAAATCTATTTTCAGTTATGAAATATTTCAAAAAATTATTGATTCATTTTGAAATCATTATGAGTTCATAAAACTTATGGTATATGTAAAAAACATTATTTTTACTTTTCACTAAAAATTAAACTTTTTATAAAAATTTAATTAAAGAACCCTAAGAAAAACCCAACTTGATTATTCCAAAAATGAGGTATTCTTTATCAAAATGGATTTATAAAATATTTAATTCTATTATTTAAATTTCAATGTAAAATCAATGTTTTTATTAAATATGTTAAAAATAATTTATTAAAAAATTAAACTTATACGTACATTGGTTTATATAATTTGAGAAATCATTATATGATATTATAATATTTATATTTTCTTATTTTATTTATATTTAATATTAATTATAATATATTTTACTATTATACAAGGTCATTTTAATTCCTCTATATTTTATGAATCATTTGTTTCAAATAAATTAAATTTCTTTGATAGCTTGTGTTACACGCAACATCGAGTTTTAACAAACTGTGAAAAACTGTTAATATTATTTTTTTAAACATAACCATTATTATCAAGACATTAAACTTGGTGACAAGAATAGGAATAAAAAAAATTAAGTATTAATTATAATTTTTTTATATAAAGAAAAAATATTGATAAAAAATTACTTAATTTTCAGAAAAGTATTCTTAAGTTTTGAAAATACTATTTTCCCAAAATAATGTTTTTTAGTTATTTTACTGAACAATAATAAAATTAATTTCTGAAACTTCTAGAAATTAAATTTTATAAAATAAACTTAATTTTTGAAATCAGCATGTCAAAATTATCTTGGGGTGAATTTTTGAGATTTTTCTAAAAAGATTAATTTTTCAATTAATAGTGAAAAATATAGGTTTTTATTAAAAACTATCTTTTCATTTAAAGAATTTTTAATCTTTGATTTTATTTTAAAATGGGTTTAAAAATAAAATTAGTTCAACTATATATTTATTAATCCAATTTATTGCATTGGAATCAATTTCATTTTTAATTTTTATATAAAATCATCTTGAACTTTTGAACTTTTTTTTGGAAAACCCACTTTCTCGTCGCATCTATGGGTTTAATTTTAAATTAAATTTCTACGCTTATATGATTTGAATTTGAAAAAATTTATTCCATATTTAAAATCTGAATAATTTATATTATCTAATAAGTTATACTTAATTTTTAAGCATAATGAATAGTAAAAACAATAACGATTAATTACCATAGTTAAGGTAAAAAAGGGTTTATCGGGGGATTAAACTAAAAAGATATGAGTTAAAAATGACCCAAAATGTAGTGACCCGGTTTTTTACTTGTAAAACTTTGAAATATTTCTATATATATTTCCATAGCTAGGCGCTGAGATGACATATGATTCTGAGGCCCGGTGTGCCCGAAATTAATCTTACAAATATATTAAATATATTTTATATTACACGCATGCAATTTCTTAAAGAAAATGAAATAAGTCTTAAATGGTATCTTTGGTTAGAAATATTATGCCACAATTGAGTTCGGAATATGGTTTTTACCCTATACACAGAAAAAAACGAGTCGGTGTGGGGAATTCATACCCTTCACTCAAAGACAGTATATTAAGTGGTTTAATTGATTATTAAATTAATTAGTTAATTTCTATTTTAACCTAAATTATATATTATAAATATATCATTATGGAAGAATCTATAGGGTTATCTTTGAAATTCTAAAATCACCAAAAAAAACTCTCATTCCTCCTTTCTCCTTCCACTGGTGGATCATCACAGACGACGATGGAACGTTAGATCGGATCGGATCAAGACGTAACGAACGCAAAATCTACTCTCATATTTTTAGAAGGTGTGTTATTCATCAAAGATAAATCCTTAATCAAGGTAGGACTCATAAATTGGTGTTTTTATTCCCTTTTTATTATATGGTTTAGAAAATCTATCTTATTTCTTGGATCTGTGCCAACTACAGATGTTGTATGCACTCGAGTATTGAAATCTAAATTAATTTAAATTGTTTATCTAACCCTGGATCACCATTCTTGATTTTTGGCCAATAACACTTGGCCAACTATCATTCCAAACTTTATGTGGTGCGTTTCTCCCCAATATTCTTTGTGTTCTTTTCTAGTTGGATCCCCATGGTCCCGGTTCAACTTTTTAGGGAGGTATCGAGTCCGATCGGACCCCCAAATTCATAGAGGATCGACATATTAGGTTATGATATATGAATAAATTTTATATATAGTATGTTTTAAATTTAATTAATATCTTTTTGATGATCATATCAGGATAAATCAATCGTGAAAGTTTTAGGTGCATACGGAACGAATGACGAACCACCAAAGCTTCACCGGAGCCGATTTCTGATGATTGGTAACTAAAAATGATGAATGGCTCCTAGATTTATTAATCTAAGATGGATTCATGGTGGGATATATGTATAATCAACCTAAAATGAAGTTTAGATCATTTATTTTCATAACTTGAATGTATGTCAAAATCTCAACTACACGTCGTGTTCCAAGATGAACACACGACATGTAGCCTTTCAGCAGTGATGGCTAGGGTTTTAAAAACCCATAAGGATGGAACGATGTGTTCATCACCAACACACCATGTACTATCTTCCTATGTGAGTAAGTCATGTGACATATCACATGGCCAAACACATGCCATGTGCCAAGTACATGGACACGGTGAGCAGGACATGGCTTAGGTCCCGGTTAGCCAAGACATACCGTGTAGTCTACCCACACAGTGTATACTACTACATGGGATGGATCCATGTTTCGGACAGGGACACAGTCTAGTGGTGGAGTGGTACCACATGCTATTTGGTTCCCCTCACATGATGTGTACCCCTTGATCTCTTTTGATCAAACTTCGATCACTCGTATCTTCTTTATTTGAACTCGGATTTTGGTCCATGAGTAGTCTATCCTGAGTGTTTTTCCTTGTAGAACATAATTGTGACCTCATTTGTGGATTTATAGATATTATGTAGAATATTCCAATCATGTAACATTTTTAGGTGATGCTCGATAGCGATAGTAATCAGGTGAGATGACCAGAGGTTTATTTTTGAGTGGAGCCCTCCTATGGGGTAGGGAATGGGTCCTTGACAACCTAGAGTGGAACCCTCTAGCCATGTTGGGCATGGGTCCTCCACTTTCCAAGTGGATCCCTCCTATGGGATAGGGAATGGGTCCTTGATGACCTAGAGTGGAACCCTCCAGTCGGGTTGGGTATGGGTCCTCAAATTTCTGAGTGGAACCATCCAACAGGGTAGGTCATAGGTCATTAAGGACCTAAAGTAGAACCCTCTAGCCAAGCTGCACATGGGTCCTTGACTTTCTGAGGGTAACCCTCCTACAGGGTAGAAGTAGAACCCTCCAATCATTCTAGTCATAGGTCCTCGAATTTCTAAGTGGAACCCTCCTTTGGGGTAGGGTATGGGTCCTCAATGACCTAGAGTGGAACCCTCTAGTCGAGTTGGGCATGGTTCTTTGACTTTTAGATTGGAACCCTCCTATAGGGTAGGTTATGGTTCATCGATGATCTAGAGTGGAAACCTCCAACTGTTCTAGGCATGGGTCATAAACCCACTAGATTGTAACCCTCCTATCATAGCAGGTCATGATTCCTCTACCTAGAAATTGTAACCCCTCAATTGTGTGGCATAATAAAGAAGAATGTATTGACATATATTTGGACTCATGAGGAAGAGGGACTCTTTCCCCACTGAGATATTCTTTTGAGACATGGTCAAAACCATGTGGGTGATTCATTTCCACCCAAATCATATAGTTTCAAGGTTTGGTGAATGAGTTCCTTATACTTGTGTGTTCGTGGATAATTTTTGAGATGATTGGCATTATTGTTGGTTTTTTTGAACTATTGGATACTCTTCTTCTTGGATAAGATACGATATGGATATCCCCTTACTCTCTCAGTTTGCGATTCTTTTACTGAGCATATCTATATACCTTTCTTCAGTATCCACGCCTTGGATTTGGATATTCTCTTTCCAGTAGAGGTGAAGACGTATGGGGTATGACACATGCTTTTCATGTTTATCTTCTCATGGTAGGATGAGTATACTATCCTAATATAGGTGGAAAATAATCGATTGGTTGTTCATCTACTAACCATGTTTATCCCCCTATATTTGGATGATATTACTTTCACTCTTGGTTTGGGTTGAGTTTTACTCTTTCACTAGATTTTGTTCTATCTACTATTTCTTATTCTACTATATCTCTTATTAATCCCCCTTCATTTTTCGGGGTGTCCTACTGGGTATGCTTATACTCACCCATGCATGATATTTTCCCACACACGTTGTATCTTATATAGACGACAGACAGGTTGACCATGACTATAGAGGAGGTTAGGGATATTGGATTCTTGGACCACATATGGTGGTCATATATTCGGATTCAAGAGCTGGACTCTCTCAACTATTTACTATTTCTAGTTTTCTATCACGTTGGGACACATTTCTGATTGGGTGTGTATTTTTCCCCCTTTACTTTTCAGTATACACCAACATACCTTTGTACTATCTATAGTTTCATGTATTCTTGGTTTACTTTATAGTTGTGTTATGTATTTTCTCCTTTACCTATACACTTTTTCATTGAATTGGTTGTGTGCGTGTGTATAGGTTTTTAGGAAAATTCCTCCCCAAGTTAGTTATTCCTTTGGTGCTTGTCACCACCCCCTAGACAATGGAGGTGGGATAGGGATAGTCCCATCTTGAGCCCTATCATGGGTCTATTAATGAAGGATTAGTATCAGAGAAATTTCATTCCTTGGTAAGTTTTTTGGATGTATACCCTTAAGAGTATTTGGTTGGGTTTACAGAAACAATGACAAAGTGTCTCAAATGTGGCTCTCGGGCTAGGGAATATAGTGATGGTGTGGAGGCTAATGTATCCATTTACTGGGACCATGACTACCTTCTAATCAGCTTAGAATGTTGAGACATTTGATGTAGGGATTAATGGTACATGCGTCATATAGGATTGAGTCTTTGACTATCATTCTTGAGTCATCTCCCCATTGTTGTTGGTATATATATATATATATAGGCTCATCTGACCATGGTGCAGCTTGATAACATTCATGATGCCTCTGCGATGATATCCAACTAATATTCTAGCTTCAGTTCATGACGACAATCCAATGAGAGACGAGGCCTCTGTTTAGGGTCCATCTTGCAACCCCCTTCCTCTGGGTGGGTAGGTAGCAGCACCTCCCTCTGTCGAGCAGAAGATCATCCCAATAGATTATACTAAGTAAGTATGAAAAATTAGCGCACTCCATGGGTTCCAGCATCAGAGACTAATAAGGTTCCATGAAAAACAAAATCCTTAGGCAGTAGATGATTTTTTAGAGTTAGTGTTCTATATCTTCAAGCTTGTTCGGACCCCAACGGATCTGGTGGTTGCACTATTAGATAATCTCTTCCAAGGAGTAGTTGGGAACTGGTGGATCCTTGTTACACAGATACATGATGAGTTGAAACTCTCTTAGACCTCCTTCCAGTAGCTATTTTGTGAGGATTACTACCCCTCCTTCTTGCACTCAGTCCATATTCAAGAGATTATCGAGCTGCAGCATAGAGGGATGACGGTGGAAGAGTATGCGGTGAGGTTCACAGACCTTATGTGTTACTCTATTTACATGATATGGGATGTCTACTTCTGAGAATTAAAGTTTGAGAAGATACTCCACAAAGAGATTTGATCCAGTTTTGTACCCTTGTGCATCTCCACCTATGTCGGGGTGCTATAACGGGCTCTGGTGATAGAGAGATTTTTGTTAGAGGGAAGCCATATTTCTAGATCTAGTAGTAGGCGCCACAAAGCTAAGTTTTCCACCATAGCTAGAAAATTCAAGGCACCATGACCTCAACGCAAGAGATACTTACATTATCAAACTTAGACACATGGTCATAGGTAGCATAGAGAACTATAGCAGCCCAGAGAGAGGAAATGGTTTACTTTTGATGGGTGAGGTCACGTGGCATGTGACTACCTAACCAAAAGTGTTGAGAAGCATAGGTAGATAGATGATTGACCACCACAGAAGAGGTAGCTACAAGATTAGGGATCTCTCATGTCCAAACAGGGTGGTCCCCAGGGAGTCGAAGTTGGAAAAGAAGGAGGAGGAGCTATGGGTGGTGGAATTAATTATGATATCCTTCCACCACCACCACTAGGTGTCCCATGTAAAGATGAGGGAGCTAGAGGACAAGGTCATGGGCTGCTGTATGCTTTGTATTTATATGATCCTGTATTGCACAAGATGATGAGAGGTATGATCTGTGTTTATTCTACTCTTACTTCAATAGGCATAGGTTTCATTCATTCCTTTATCTCTATACTCTTGGTGTAAGAGATGGAGCTCCCAATTGAGGGGATATCACATCAACTTAATCTTCAGGTTCCTATTAGGAATGATTATTCTATATATTTTATCTCCCAGTAGTGTAAACTATTTATTGGAGGATAGAGGTTCACATAGGAACTTTTGGTCATCACGATGGAACCCCATGATGTCATCTTGGGAATAGATTGGTTTTTTATAGTCCAAACCCATATTTATTGTCACTGTAGACAAGTTAGATGCCTACATGCTGACGGGACAAGATACTTATTTTTTGGCGAGTGAGATCTCATGGAAGGGAAGGTGGGTTTTTTGAGTAGGAGGATACAACCCATCACCCATAAGTTGGTGAGTATAGCCCTTGGTAAACCAGGATATTTAGGAATCAGGGTTCCTTCAGTTGTGGAGTATTACATGGATGACTTCCCTAAGGATGTTATAGGACTACCTCCGAAGTGGTAGATAGAGTTTTACATAGACTTGCATCCTAATACCACACCTATATCTTTGGAGGTATATCGGATGGCTTCTGCCAAGCTTTGGGAGCTTCATTTGTAGTTGGATAACCTTCATGAGAAAGGTTTCATTAGACCTAGTGTGTCCTCATGGGCAGCTCCAACCCTATTTATGAAAAAGTCAGATAGGTGCTTATGGATTTTCAGGGATTCCATCACCTGAACAAGGACAAGATAAAGAACAATTACCCCTTTCTGAGGATCAATGACCTATTTGACTAGTTGTGAGGTGCGATATGGTTCTCAAAGATTGATCTCAGGTCTGACTACCACCATTTGAGGATTCACGAGACTAATATTCCAAATTTGGCATTCTGATGTCGTTATGGACACTATGAGTTCCTAATAATGCCCTTTGGTTTGATGAATTCCTCTATCGTGTTAATGGCTTTGATAAACCAAGTCTTATAGTCGTACATGGACCAGTTTTTTTGTCTTCATCAAAAATATACTCATATATAATACATCATAGGATGATAATGGAGAGCACTTGAGGATAGTCCTAGACTTACATTGAGAGAACCATCTTTATGGAAAGCTCTCGAAGTGCTACTTCTGGATTCATGAGGTTTGATTTTTATGGAATTTTATTTATGGCCATGGTTTATCCATGGATCCAGTGAAAATAGTTGTAGTTATTTCTTGGGATATACATAACAATGTTTCATGGGTGTGGAGTTTTCTGATCTTGGTGGGGTACTATTGGAGGATTGCGACAAATTTATCCAGAATCACAACCCCTTTGACCACCATGATGTGAAAAGGGTATCCATTTACCTGGTTTGAGCAGTGCCAGAAGGCCTTTGAGTAGTTGAGGCAGAGGATTATGAGCACTCCGGTGTTAATACTACCATAGGAAGGCATGTATTTTGTGGTATTTTGTGATTCCTCATTAGCTGGTATTAGTTTTGTATTGATGCAGTGGCTAGTGGTTATCACATACTAGTCAAGGTGGTAGAGATACCATGAGTATAACTATGAAACTCAAAACCTAGAGTTGGTATTGATAGTCTTCTCCCTGATGGTGTTGAATCCTTTACTTCTTGAGTGTGTGAGAGAGTTCCAACTGAGTTATATCGATTGTGAGGTCATATGTGATCAGATATCCATAGGTGACTCACCATATGGGTATTCTGTAGGAGGGAGTCATGTCATCATGTTCTAGGGGAGAACAGTTGTTCCAGTCACGTTACAGGAGGAGGTGATGTGGGAGTTACACACTTCTCCCCTAGTTGTATATCCCGATGTGGGGAAGATGTACAGAGACCTCCAGTGGTAGTTTTTGTGGTTCGGTATGAGAAAATGCATAGATGATTTCATCTCTCAGTGCCTCACCTATCAGCAGGTGAAAGTTGAGCACCAAGTTCTGGTGGGTTTTTTGCAGCCCCTTAAGATCCTAGAGTGAAAGTGGGATGACATATCCATGGACTTTGTCACGGGGATTCCACACACAGTGAAGAGCGATGATTCCATCTGGGTGATAGTGGACTAACTCACAAAGTTGGTTCACTTCCTTTATATTAGGGAGTGGATTTATATGGACAGTTTGGGGCAGTTTTACATATGGGAGAACGTTCACCTTCATGGGGTTACCTCAACAATTATCTTCGATCGTGATGCATTACGTATGTTATGATTTTGGAGAGGCCAGTAAGAGGAATTAGGGACCCACATACGGATGGGCACATCCTTTCACCCCCAGATCAATAGGCAGACTGATCGTACTATCCAGGTGTTATAGTATATGTTGAGGTAATGTGTGTTTGACTACGGTCGAAGATGGGAGGATCACCTTCCCCTTGTAGAGTTTGCATGCAACAATAGCTACCACTCTACCATCGGCATGGTAACTTTTGAGGCCTTATACGGGAGACCCTACAGGTTACCCTTGTGCTAGAAAGATATTGGTGAGTCATCTCTTGTGGGCCCAAAGATAGTGTACGTGACGATAGAGAAAGTCCAAGAACTACTACAAAATAGGCCTTTAAAAGCACTAGCCTTTATCAGTGCTAGGAAAAAGTGTTCATAAAGGTTCCATTTATAAGTGATAAAACAAGCACTGATAAAGGGTTTCTTTTATCAATGCTTTTTTCTAGTGCTTAGTAAAGGCACCCTTTATCAGAGAATTTTTTTTAACACTGATAAAGGGTTCCCTTTATCATCGCTTTATTTTTAGAGCTTATAAAGGATTCCCATTATCAGCTCTTTATTTTTATAATTGATAAAGGGTCCCCTTTATCAGTGATTCATTTTTAGCACCCATAAATGAATATTTTATCAGCACTTTTTTAGCACTGATAAAAGTCCGAATAAAATAAAATAATTAAATAAGTAGAAAATGAAAAAAATTATTAAAAAAATATAACAATTTTTATTAAATTAATAATTATTAATAAAAATGAATAAATTGATTATACTATATATAAATTATAAATACTATTAAATAGTATATATTAAATATATAGATATATGTAAAATACAAATTAAATAAATAAAAATTAAAAATAAGTAAATTGTGAAAAATATTAAACATTTTATTAGTTAAATAATTATTGATAATGTTAATAAATATTATATATTAAATATATATATATATATATATATGAATGTATATAAATATGATTTATAGAATACAAAATATTTATGTTTTACATTAAATAGTAACATATTTAGTGAATAAGGGTTTATAATAAAAAATTAATATGAATTAAAAATACTAACGAATTGAATTGATTAATGGACATAATTGAATGTCTTTTATTTTAAAATTTAATATATAGATCAAATGTATTATATTGATTACACATATGTGTAATTAATTCATTTTTATATACAACACACACACACAAATATTTTTTGGGGAATTTAATCAATTTCTATTATTTAATTATATATATTTATTTATTATATATGTTTTAATATTTTTAATATGTATTCATATTTATTTCAATATATATCCATTTGTTTAACAGTTTGTATTTAATTAATCAAACTTATCCATTTTTTCAATATTGTTAAATTATACTCAGTTTTAATTATTCAATTTTACTCATTTTTAACATGCATGCACTTAAGATTAAATATTCATTAATAATGTTAAAAAATATTGGTAAAAAATATTTATAAATAAATATATTTATAAATGTATATTTACAATTTTTATAAATTTATAATTATAAATGAATAAATAATATTTTTTAAAGGTATTTATATAATTATAAATAAATATATATATTTAAATAATTATAAATTTATAATAAATTTATTTAAATAATTAATATGTTTACTATATTTATATTTATATTTATTTATTATATATATAAATATATGATTATATAAATATATATAATGATATAAATATTACTTTTTAAAAAAAGAAATTATACATTTATAAATAAATAATTATATGTTCAAAGAATTATAAATTTATTATTTTATAAAAAGTATTATTATACGTATTATAATTATATATAGAAATTATAATTTTTTAAGTATTATTTTTTAAAAAAAGTATTATAAGTATTTAACAGTTCTTTTTTTAGCGTTGATAAAGATAGAGATTTATCTCCACTAAAAAAGCACTGATAAAATCAATATTTATCAATGATAATTTTTTAGTGTCGATAAAGATGGATTTTATCAGTGCTTATAAACTTAGCGCGTAAAAAATTTATCTTCATCCGTGATTTTTTGAAAGCGCTGATAAAAGTGTCTCGATCTATTTTAAGAACCCTAACCATCGCGAACCAATTTGCAATATCTAAATCTCTCTATAGAAGCCACCTATTGTTGGCACTTCTCATTGTTGAATCCAAGCTTGAATCTAGGCTAGAATAAAGGTTCCAAGTATTCCAAGGCTCAAATCCAATGCGTGGGTGATTCAAGGGTTGAAAGAAACCAAGGATTGAATGAAATATAAGTTTTTAGATATCTCTATTTTCCCTCATTTATCCACTAAACCTTCTCATCCCACATTCATGTATCCTAACAACTCCATTTTCACTCTCCTATAATAAAACAACACAAAATTCATTTATATATATATATCGTCTTTACCAATAGCATCTGGCTCTACTTGGGAAAACATTGGTACTGTGTGACTTGAAATATATCAAACCCAGTTTTGGTTCATGTTGTTGTGGGGTATAATAGGCTCCCAATACCAATATTCCATGACATCTACCTCTTTTCAATCATCAAATTTTGAAAAAATAATCCATATAGTAGTCGGTGTTGTCATTGGTTTGTAATATTCCATTTCAAATCACTTGGGAACCTATTTTTCATATTTTGATTGAGAAATTAATGTGGTATGATTTTCTTGATTTGCCTATAAACTAAGGAAAATTTTTCACCATCACAGGCATCTCAATATCGTACTTCATATGATCTATAAAAAAGTTGTGTTGTGCTTTTTCCAATCCTCAAATATTATGTCTTATACATATACGAGTACCAACATCCTTTGATCATTCTCCTTCTTGATGTAGAGGTTGTGATGAACTCTACCTCAATAAAAAACAATCTTTCTTAGGTATTGATCCATCCTTAAATAGAAGGTTCTAAGTGATTTCTTTATCTTATAAAAAGAATTATTTAATTAGAACACCTTTCTATCATTTTCATTTATAATAAACTCGTTTTTTCTCATTGTAAACTTATCCCTTAAGAACTCCATTGAGGAACATAGATTTGACATCCATTTGGTATACTTTTAACAACATTTTCACTGAAATATCCCAGAAAATTCAAATAGTTTCTAACCAAGATATGAAAGTACATTTATCATAAATATAAATTCCTTTAATCTTGTAGTTCCCCTTTCACACTATTCATTCTCTATTTTGATCTACTTTTCTATATTAAATGAGTTTATTACAGAACACCAACTTGGTTCTGATAATATTTCTATCTTCCAACCTTGGAAAAATTTCTATCTTCCGGCCTTGGAAAAATTTTCCATGTCACATTATTCTTATTCTGATCAAGCTCCTCATGCATAGATTTGATCCATTTATCGTAATGGCCCGGACCTCTCCGGTCCATTCCTTTGTGAAAATGTGGTGTTGGAGGTGTTCTGGAAGGTCAAGGTGACTTGGAGTGCATTTGGGTGGACTTTTAAGGAAATCTAAAGGGTTATGTCCACCACACGGGAGGCGCATGGTTTGTCAAACTGTGCGGCCAAACCGTGCAAGGCTGGTTTTGTAGGTAGTGGATAACGCACGGTTAGCACACGGTTGGTCTAACCACGCGGCCTAACCGTGCAAGGAGTGGTTGTTGAGGCAGAAGCTAACGCACAGTTAGCGCACTGTTTGTTAAACCGTGCGGACTAACAAAGCGAGCACTTAAAGTTAGATCCTAAAATTGTGGATCTAACTCATTTTGCCTTTAATCACCTCGTTTAAGCCCCTAAGCAGCCATAACTTGGGATTACCCTACCTTGGATGTGGAAGAACCTCTCCTAAGTGTTTTGGAGGTGATCCGGAGGCTTCTCTTCTCGAATCGAAGCTGGTTTCTCGAGGTAAGTGATCCTTTTTTGTTGGTTTCTTAGATCTACCTAGATCTACTCCTTCTCTTCTCTTGGGATCTTAGATCTATGCCCTTTATGGGTATATCTAAGTGTGTGGATGTCGTTTTTGATGATCTTTGGTTTGGGTTGTGTTAGGATAAGAGATCTAGGGAGGATCCTTGGTGAATCGGCCCGGTCTTCTTGGGCGTTATTTGACCATTGTGGTTTCCGTCAAAACTGTTGAGGAAGGGGAATCGAAGCTTCTCTAATTGTTTATGTGAAATCATAGAGTTAGCATGATTTAGCCCCTTGGATCACAATGAAATTGAACTAATTAAATACTTGAACCGGATTAAAAGAATTGGTTTGATCGCATGTTGTTGCTGTGTACTGTGATAACGGTTCGCCTCTTGATTTTCTAGATAGTGTGATATCTATTCCTTGTTTGTTAGCATGTTTCTCTTGATGAAATTGATAATGAATTTAAATCCAGAATTAATTGATAATTAATTGGGTAAAGATAAAGAGGCATGTAAATGAATCTGGTTGTTTTTGTTGTGGATTTTGTTCCAAATTGATGTTAATAAAATTGATTATGATGTACGTGATTAACTTAGTTGGTTGGTAAACCTGAAATCTATTATTATGTGTTGTTTGAAGTCTAGATGCCCTGTTAAAGGGCCAAGAGCCCAATTTGAGGTGATGTTCGTTTTCCTACTGCTTGTTCTGTGATGTGACCCTGGAGGGGTGTTGTGATATCTTGTGTTGTGATGTGACCCTAGGAGGGTGTTGTGTTATTTGAAGGCATGTAATCCTTGTGGTTGTGGCAGCAGATAACGCCTAGAGTGGTGAGATGCATAGGTTTATGCATGTGGGTGCCAAGGAGGACACCAGGGATGATGGAATGAGATGGATGTGGTTGTTGGATGCTTGGTTATTTGATTGAATGTTTATCTTCTTTACTTTTCCCCACTGCTCAAGGCAGATGGTCTTACTTACCCTTCTTCCAAGGGAGGAGAAGACACACGGGGTATGCCACATGATTTCTGTGTTTAGCCTCTCAAGGGAGAATGGGTCTACGCTCTAGCTATAGGTGGCAAAGACTCAACGGGTAGTACATCTACTCACCGTGTTGATCCCCTTGTGTTTAGTAGCATAGGATGATTTTCTAAAATTCCTGGGTATATGGAAAAGTAATTTTGTAATGAATGATTGAATAATTGATGTTAACCCATGGGTATGGAGATGTTGGAACATAATGATGAGGTTGTAACTTTGAAGGAACATTTGACCTTTGGTGTGATGTTAATAAATTTAATGTGGTTTTTCTCATGGTTAATTACTATTGGAAGAATTAATTAACGTAAAGTGGAACTGATGAAAAAGGGAATTAAGTAATCTAATAAAGCCCTTTAAATGGTTTTGTGCTTATAGGATACCTATTCTTAGAAGTGGCAGCCTGGAGTTCGAGAGACGTTAGCTGCAGTTGTGTCTAAGACTAGGTTATTCCCATAGTGTGGTTGTGAGTTATAATATATTCTGTACTTTTTGTGTTTCTATATGATACTCCACCCAGCCAGTAAGGGAAACTGGCACCCCGGGGATTCTGAGCCCTGGGGGAGTGTTTTCCCCAATATTCTGATGGGATGGTGAATGGATGACTACCCCCTTTGACCCCGCTCTCTTATCTTGGTAGATACTAGTGTCATTAGGCACAACGGTTAGTTTTCCTCATATATGTGTGTAGAGGGATGTAATGGCTTGTAGTTATTCAAACACATATATTCTGGATATAGTATCCTATGGACTACTATAGGTGTAATGTGTATAGGTTGTGATGTCTTGAGGATCCTTACTCTGTGTATGGGTTGTAATGGCTTGAGGTATAATACTCGACGGTTGATACACGTTATGCGAGCTATGGTGGCTCCTGGAAACTACCTGGTTACTTTTGGTTGTAAGGATGCTGTGGTGCTTAGCCCAGGTGTCTGCGGGCAAGCCTTTGTGGTGCATGTGGTGCAGATTGTGGAGCTTAGCCCAGGTGTATTCGGTCAAGCCTTTGGAGAAAGATGCAAAGGACGTATGTCGTTGGGGAAAAGCGGCAAACTAGTGGGGAAGTAGTAGCGGGGTACCCTTGATATTATTTTCTATATGATATATTCTTGTATGCAGTACTTGGTGAGAGTATCCATGGTGAGGTTGGAAACATTGTATACCTATTTAGGTGACGTGTTAGTTTCACTGTTGTTCACTGTGATTTAGCATGCTTTCTTTACTTTTTCACGAGAGGCATCGGGGAGGATCCTACTGAGTATACTGTTATACTCACCCTACATATATATAAACTTTTTTTCAGGTCACTTGGAGCAAGTTGGAGATCAAGCTGGTTACTACTAGCTTGTGGTTGGAGGAGTTGTTTGGGCTTGTGGTCGCTGTCGTTTTACTTTCTTAGGGGTACTTGTAGTTTCCCCTTTCAGTTGTAGTATTTTTGCATGGAATTTCATATATGTACATGGGTTTCTTTTATATTTCAGTTCTCAGTTGGATTTGGTTGGTTTCTATCTTATCTCTCTCTTCCGCATGTGTTCTCTTAGAGGGTAATGCCTCCCATTTGTGTGTTATTATACCCTCGGCGCTGGTCGCCAACCCGGGGCCTACTGAAGGCGGGACTCGGGGGGTCATTATCTCCCTTTTCACATTGTCGGCCCAGGAGGGGTACACTTTGTGGGGAGGGGGTCATGACAGAGTGGTATCAGAGGTCTGGTTGAGGGATAGGATGGAGTTTGGAGTTAGGCACATGTGAGGTTGCATGGGTTGGTAGGGAAAAGGTGTCATTCATGTTTAGTAAGTGAGGTAAACACTGGAAACCGGATGAGACATAGGAGTTTAGGGCCCCCTATGATCTATTGTACAAACCTTTAAGTTTACAATGGATACTAAACAAGGTGATACTAGTTGCAGGGTAGAGACCTAGTAAAGGATCATGCATCATTCTTCTTTGCGCCTTTTTTTGAATGGGTAGACCTTGGGATAGGTTAACCTAAAACGAATGAAAGAAAAAAATTAAATAATTAATGTTTAGTATTCCATATTCCAGTCTTAGAAGCTCTAAGTGTTTGTTATTTTGCAGGTATGGATCCAGGTCGACGTCCTCATCAGGTTTGCGTAGAAGATGCCCAGCAGGCTATTCCAGCAGGTCACCATAGGGTAGAGGTTGACGACGACGACACTTAGAGGAAGACACTCTAAGAGTTTCAGCACCAGAGTCTGCAGAAGTATGAGGGCTCTGTTTCAAATGTAGTCATGGAAGACTGGTTGGAGGAGGTCGAGATAGGCTTCAGTTCGATCCGTGATTGGAAGGAGCACTGGGTGTCCTTTGCTGTGATGATGATGTGTGGAGCAGCAAGGCAGTGGTGGTTCTTATTCCTCGGGGATCGTGAGGAGTCAACGATCACATGGGATGAGTTACGAGACAAGTTAAAAGTTGAGTTCCTTTCCTCGACTACAAAGGTGTCCAGTCTCCAGGAGCTTCTTACCCTTCGACAGGGGAGCTCCAGTGTTTGGGAGTTTCGGATCCTTTTAAGGAACCTTTTACGATATGTTTCAAACCTGTTACCAAATGAGGAGGCCAGGGTGAGGCATTTCGAGGAGGCTTTGTGTCCAGAGATCCAGCGTCAGGTCACCCCATTTATGTTAAACACCTATCTTGAGGTACTGGAGAGGGCATAGGTTGTTGAGAAGACTTTGGCCAGGACTGGATCATCACGAGAAGGGGATCTTCATGATCCCTCACGAAGCAAGGCTGTGGTCTGGGGTTCCCAGTTTTCAGGGCAGAAGAGTTTTCGTTCAGTCGGGGGTAGTTCCCAGCCCTTCACATCTCTTTTCTCCAGAGGCAGCCACTCTCAGGCCTATTCCAAGGGATCAGGTGCTTGTTTTTCTTGTGGTGGTTGTTTCCATTAGCAGTGGGAGTGCCTGACCTTTCAGAGCGATAATCGTGCACCGGGTGCTGCACTCCAGGTTACTCCTTTGAGGCAATTACAGTCGAGGCAGTAGCAGCCAGTTTCACCAACTTTAGATCAGCAGAGGATAGATGGGGCAGGCAGAGGATAGCCCCATGATGCTCCCCGTCCTCAGAGAGCAGAGCACGACTGTGGTGGAGGTCTTCATCAGGGTCAGAGAGGCCATGGAGGAGGTCATGGTCAGCTTCATGCTCTAGCATTTCCAGCACCAGACGGGTCAGATGTCATTCGAGGTACCCTTTGCTTGTTTTCTACCTTGGTTTTTTCCTTGTTGGATTCAGGAGCGACACACTCCTTCATATCACCGAACCTTTTCCATGCTTTGGGACTTGAGGTAGAGAGGCTTCCAGTGTCCTTGGCGTTGACTACGCCAGTTGGAGGTCGAGCTGACTTGTTTGAAGTATGTAGAGACTGTGAGCTAGTGTTCGAGAAACACTGCTCTTGGGTAGATTTCCTATGTTTATGAATACAACCATATGATGTCATCCTCGGCATGGATTGGTTGTATTCGGTGCAGGCTATCATGGATTTATTCAGGAGGGAGGTTGTATTCATTGGTGCAGATGGAGAGCAAGTGGTGTTTGTTGGTGAGTGAGATCCTCGAATGGGTCATAGACGTGTTCCATCCTTATCTCCCAAGGCGGGTGAGATGATGTTGAGTTCTTCAGAGGTTCAGTAGTTGGAGTTTCCTAAGGTCATAGAGGAGTACCCTGATGTCTTCCCAGAAGAGGTTGTAGCATTACCCCCCCCCCCCCCCGACGAGAGATCGAGTTTGGGATCGAGCTACAACCATGAGCTTATTCTATTTTTATGTCTTCGTATAGGATGTCCCCTTCTGAGTTACGATATCTATGTTTACAGCTTGATGGTCTGTTGTAGTGCGGTTTTTTTCGGCCAAGTGTGTCCCCATGGGGTGCACCAGTTATGTTCGTGAAGAAGGCCGACGGCAGCCTGCGGTTGTGTGTTGATTATCGTCGCTTAAACAAAGTGGCAATAAAGAACCGCTATCCTCTTCTGCAGATTGATGATTTATTCGATCAACTGAAGGGGGAAAGTTTGTTCTCAAAGATCGACTTACGGTCAGGATATCATCAAAAGCGTGTGAAGGATGAGGATATCCTGAAGACTGCTTTCTGTTGACGTCATGGGAATTATGAGTTCATTGTAATGTTGTTTGGCGTGACGAATGCTCTAGCTGTATTCATGAGATTGATGAATGTTGTGTTCCGTTAGTTCCTGGACAAGTTTGTGGTGGTTTTCATCAATGACATCCTTGTGTACTCCACATCTGAAGAGGAGCATCCATAGCATCTACGAGCCGTTTTTGGGAGTTCTTCATCAACATCAGATGTTCGAGAAGTTGTCGAAGTGTGAGTTTTGGGATCGAGAAGTACGTTTCTTGGGGCATGTTGTTCCCCAATAGAGAGTAGTTGTGGATCCATCGAATATTGAAGCAGTTGTGTCTTGGGAATATCCCAAGACAGTGTCAAAGGTGCAAAGTTTTTTTGGTCTCGTAGGATATTACAGGAGGTTCGTATCCAATTTCTCATGAGTTGCGACTCCTCTGACATCTTTGACCAAGAAGGATCAGCCATTCATATGGGCTGATCAGTGTCAAGCAGCTTTCGATTATCTAAAGGAGAAGTTAGTAAGTGCTCCAGTCCTTTTTCTTCCAGTTGAAGGAGTTTAGTTTGATGTTTTCTGTGATGCTTCACGTCTGGGGTTAGGTTGTGTTCTTATGCAATAGAGGTCAGTCATTTCTTACGAGTTTCGGTAGTTGCGTCCCCATGAATGAAAATATTCCACCCATGATCTTGAGATGGCATTCGTGGTGTTTTCTCTGAATTTGTGCAGATATTACCTCATCGGTGAGCACTTTGTGGTTTTCACCGATCATAAGAGTTTGAGGTATGTTTTCTCCCAACGTGACTTGAACTTATGACAACATCGATGGATGGAGTTCTTACAGGAATACAACTTTGAAATATCATATACACCTGGAAAAGGGAATGTTATAGCTGATGCACTGAGCCGAAAGTCACGTAGTGATGTTGTGCATGAATCCAGTGATTCCTAGAGACTAATGGAAGAACTATCAGCATTACATATTTATATGGGAGAATTTGGGTGTAGAGGTTGTCTTTTTTGGATGATGGCGTAGTCATCCCTGGTACATAAGGTGGAATAGTCCCAGTTGGGGGATCTTGAGGTGGAGGTCTGGAGAGACCGAGTTTTTTGTGGTGAGGCCCCTGATGGTTGGTCTGAGGATGAACAACACAGAGTGTTGTATCATGGGAGTCTTTTTGTTCCCTTGTAGATGCATGAGACGGTCCTTAGAGAGTTCCATGGTTCTCCTTTAGTGGTACATCCTTGTGTGAAAAATATGTACCGATCCTTGAGGAGTCAGTTTTGGTGGCCTAGGCTGAAGTGTGCGGTTACAGAGTTTGTGTCTCAATGTTTAATCTGCCAGAAGGTGAAGGTCGAACACCGTGTTCCTGGTGGTCTTCTCCAGCCATTAGAGATTCCTTAGTGGAAATGGGAGAACATCTCAATGGACTTTGTTACTGGTTTACCTCGATCTCCAGGAGGTTATGATGCTATTTGGGTGGTAGGGGACCGTTTAACGAAATCATCCCACTTTATAGCAATCAAGGAGTCAATCTCAGTGGATGTTTTGTCGAGGCAGTATCTGGAGGAGGTGGTGAGACTTCATGGAGTCCCTAGGATGATCATTTCTGATTGAGATCCTCGTTTTACCTCCAGGGTTTGGAGAGGTCTCCAATAATCTTTCGGTTCGTAGCTATTCCTTAGCACTGCTTTTCATCCTCAAACGGATGGTCAGACGGAGAACCATCCAGACTCTTGAAGACATGTTGCGCTCTTGTGTTCTTGATTTTGGAGTTTTATGGATGAGACACTTACCCCTGGTGGGTTTTTCCTACAATAATAGTTTCTACTCCACCATATGTATGGCGCCGTTTGAAGCCTTGTATGGTCTGCCTTTCCATTCTCCATTGTGCTGGACTGGGGTCAGAGAGTCAGCAATTCTTAGACCAGAACTAGTGCAGAATATAACAGAGATGGTTCAGGTGATTCGTGATAGGATGAATTCAGCGCAAGATCATCAGAAAGCATATGCTGATCAAAGGAGGATACCCTTGGAGTTTAATGTTGGGGATCATGTGTTTCTGAAGGTAACTCCCCGTCGTGGGTAGTGAAGGTTTGGTCATGGGAGTAAGCTTTCTCCCCGATTTGTTGGTCCTTTAGAGGTGTTATCTCATGTTGGAGATGTGGCGTATCGAGTATCACTTCCCCCTTATATGAGTTGGATACATGATGTTTTCCATTTATCACAGCTACATCATTATCTTCATGACGACTCCCACATCATCGATTGGGGAGAGATCTATTTTGATGATGATGCCACCTTTGAGGAGCGACCTGTGGAGATCCAAGACCGCAAGGAGAAGGTGTTGCGTGGGCATTCCATCCCCTTAGTTCGTGTCTTGTGGTGACACGGTGGCATGGAGGAGAGTACCTGGGAACGGGAATCACAGATACATGCTCAGTACCCATAGTTGTTTGTTGTTTAACTCTTTCCATGTATTGTTGTAGCTGATGTGGTTATGGAACTTTCATGTTTATGAGATGGATCCCTTTGTTGCTTTGGTGGCTTGTCCTCTTTTGAGAGGTATCTCGGTGGGTAGTTGTTCAGACCCTGTTTCGTAATCTCTTTAGGTGGGTTTTGGATTCTTGAGGACGAGAATATTTTGAGAGGTTTCTGATGTAATTTCCCAGACCTCTCCAGTCCATTCCTTAGTGAAAATGTGGTGCTGGAGGTGTTCCGGAAGGTCAAGGTGACTTGGAGTGCGTTTGGGTGGACTTTTAAGGAAATGTAAAGGGTTATGGCCATCACACGGGAGGCGCACAGTTTTTCAAACCGTGCGGCCAAACCGTGCAAGGTTGGTTTTGGAGGCAGTGGCTAATGCATGGTTAGCGCATGGTTTGTCTAACCATGCGGCCTAACCATGTGAGGAGTGGTTGTTAAGGTAGAAGCTAACGCATGGTTAGCGCACGGTTTGTTAAACCGCGCTGACTAACCATCCAGGCACTTAAAGTTAGATCCTAAAATTGTGGATCTAACTCGTTTTTCCTTTAATCACCTCGTTTAAGACCCTAAGCAGCCATGACTTGGGATTACCCTTCCTTGGAGGTGTAGCGTTTTAGAGGCGATCTGGAGGTTTTCTATTCACGAATCGAAGCTGGTTTCTCGAGGTAAGTGATCCTTTTTTGTTGGTTTCTTAGATCTACCTAGATCTACTCCTCCTCTTCTCTCAGGATCTTAGATCTACGCCCGTTATGGGTAGATCTAAGTGTGTGGATGTCGTTTGTAATGATCTTTGGTCTTAGTTGTGTTAGTAGAAGAGATATAGGGAGGATCCTTAGTGAATCGTCCCGGTCTTCTTGGGCGTTCTTCAACCATTGTGATTTCCGTCAAAACTGTTGAGGTAGGGGATTCGAGGCTTCTCTAATTGTTTATGTGAAATCGTAGAGTTAGCATGATTTAGCCCCTTGAATCACAATGAAATTGACCTAATTAAATACTTGAACCAGATTAAAATAATTGGTTTGATCGCATGTTGTTTCTTTGTACCGTGATAATGGTTCGCCTCTTGATTTTCTAGATAGTGTGATATCTATGCCTTGCTTGTTAGCATGTTGCTCTTGATGAAATTGATAATGAAGGTAAAGCTAGAATTAATTGATAATTAATTGGCTAAAGATAAAGAGGCATGTAAATGAATATAGTTGTTGTCGTTGTGGATGTTGTTCCAAATTGATGTCGATGTACGTGATTAACTTAGTTGGTTGGTAAACCTGAAATCTGTTGGTGCGTGTTGTTTGAAGGCTAGATGCCTTGTTAAAGGGCCAAGAGCCCAATTTGAGGTGATGTTCATTTTCCTGCTGCTTGTGCTATGATGTGACCCTGGAGGGGTGTTGTGATATCTTGTGCTGTGATGTGACCCTAGGAGGGTGTTGTGTTATGTGAAGGCATGGAGGCCTTGTGGTTGTGGCAGCAGATGACACCTAGAGTGGTGAGATGCATCGGTTTATGCATGTGGGTGCCGGAGAGGACACCAGGGATGATGGAATGAGATGGATGTGGTTGTTGGATGCTTGGTTATTTGATTGAATGTTTATCTGCTTTACTTTTTCCCACTACTCAAGGCAGCTGGTCTTTCTTACCCTTCTTCCGAGGGAGGTGAAGACACGTGGGGTATTCCACATGCTTTCCGTGTTTAGCCTCTCAAGGGATAATGGGTCTACGCTCTGGCTATAGGTGGAAAAGAATCGACGGGTAGTACATATACTCACCGTGTTGAGCCCTTTGTGTTTAGTAGCACAAGATGCTTTTCTAGAATGCCTGGGTATATGGGAAATTAATTTTGTAATGAATGTTTGAATAATTTAAGTTAACCCATGGGGATGGAGATGCTGGAACATAATGATGAGGTTGTGACTTTGAAGGAACATTTGAACTTTGGTGTGATGTTAATGAATTTAATGTGGTTTTGTTCATGGTTAATTATTGTTAGAAGAATTAATTAACGTAAAGTGGAACTGATGAAAAAGGGAAATAAGTAATCTAATAAATCCCTTTAAATGGTTGTATGATTATAGGATAACTAGTCTTAGAAGTGGCAGACCAAAGTCCGTGAGACTTTATCTGTAGTTGTGTCTAAGACTAGGTTATGCCCATAGTGTGATTGTGAGTTATAATATATTCTGTACTTTTTGTGTTTCTATATGATACTCCACCCTTCCAGTAAGGTAAACTGGTACCCTAGGGATTCTGAGCCCTGGGGGGGTGTTTTCCCCAACATTCTGATGGGAGGGTGAATGGGTGACTACCCCCTTTGACCCCACTCTCTTATCTTGGTAGATACTAGTTCCATTAGGCACAGTGGTTAGTTTTCCCCATATATGTGTGTAGAGGGTTGTAATGGCTTGTGGTTATCATACACATATATTCTGGATATAGTATCCTATGGACTACTATAGGTGTAACGTGTATAGGTTGTGATGGCTTGAGGATCCTTACTCGGTGTATGGGCTGTAATGGATTGAGGTATAATACCCAACATATGATACATGTTATACGAGCTATGGTGGCTCCCAAAAACTACCTGGTTACTTTTGGTTGTGAGGATGCTCTGGTGCTTATCCCAGGTGTCTACGGGCAAGCATTGTGGTGCACGTGGTGCAGATTGTGGAGCTTAGCCCAGGTGTATTCAGGCAAGCCTTTGGAGAGAGATGCACAGGACGTATGTCGTTGGGGAAAAGTGGAAAACCAGTGGGGAAGTAGTAGCGGGGTACCCTTGATATTATTTTCTATATAATATATTCTTGTATGCGTTACTTGGTGAGAGTATCCATGGTGAGGTTGGGAACATAGTATACCTGTTTAGGTAACGAGTTATTTTCACTATTGTTCACTGTGCTTTATCATGCTTTCTTTACTTTTTCACGAGAGGCATTGGGGAGGATCCTACTGAGTATACTGTTATACTCACCCTATGTATATATAAACTGTTTTTAGGTCACTTGGAGTAGGTTGGAGATTAATATGGTTACTACTAGATTGTGGTTGGAGGAGCTGTTTGGGCTTGCGGTCGTTGTTGTTTTACTTTCTTTGGGGTACTTGTAGTTTCCCCTTTCAGTTGTAGTACTTTTTCATGGGATTTCATATATGTACATGGATTTATTTTATATTTCAGTTCTGAGTTGAATTTGGTTGGTGTCTGTCTTATCTCTCTCTTCTGCATGTGTTCTCTTAGAGGGTAATTCCTCCCATTTGTGTTTTATTATACCCTCAGTGTTGGTCGCCAACCCAGGGCCTAATGGAGGTGGGACTCAGGGGTCATTATCTCCCTTTTCACATTTCCGGCCCAGGAGGGGTACACTTTGTGGGGAGGGGGTCGTGACAGTTATCATCCTTATCAGCCTCAACAAATTATTTAGGAACTACTTGGGAAAAAACTGAGTTTTTATATAGTGTCTTACTCCTTTGAGTTTTCACCTAAACTGTTTGATCACTAATGAAATTTTATTTATTGATTTCATCCTTGATTGTATTTCTTACATATGATAATCCCTATTCATTTTCCTTACCATAAATTCCTTATTTTTAGTCTACCTCATCCTCGTGTTCTCCCCCCTATTCTACTCAATTTAACATTAATTTCCTCTGATGTTTCATCATTATTTTAATTAATAACAATATCTCCATTCTAATTAGTAAAAAATATCTACCAATTTTATCTTTTCATTATAAAAACATCCCAACTCACCATTTTTAAGTTAGTATATAATTGAACCATTATCTAATATGATCAATTTTTCACTACCACAAATCAATTTCCTCTTTCAAACACAATTACAATAAATATTTACCAACCCCAAAATCAAAAAAACGTTCAGAAAGTTTTATATACCTTAGTAAAAATATAGCCATCTATGAAATGATAACCCACTCATTAATACTTCTTAAAAATCACTTCATTTATTTCATCACACATCTAATGAACACTATATATGTTTTATTTTAATCCATATAAAAATATATCATTTTTAACATTTCCTTTTGGTTCCACCCTTAGGAATCTCTAATTACCATCCATTTAATTCTTAAAAATGGGATGTATTTCCCATTTTAGAGAATATAATGGAGTACAATTGTCATCCCCATCAGTTTCATCTCTCAATCAGTTATTTTTCCAATTTTTTGCTTGGGACTCATCCCCCATCTCTTTTATGTTTATTTTACTACTCTGAGCAATAATCATCATATGTATGAAAAATACTTTGAGTATTTCAATCAACATAGTTGTATGTCCACAAGAGATGGAGGATGAGTGCCAAATAACAAAATGTAATGATAACTGTTTGGAATATGAGTTGATGAGGATTCCAATTGTTTGTAACTTTCACCTTTGTATGAATTCAGCGGATAACACCTACCATAGTGGATTAATTCTTTTATTCAATTAAATTACCCTTTTTCTTCAAAGCATACTGAACTTCTTTGAAACAATCAAATGTTGAGTTTACCTTATTATAATTATCTATAACTTTCACCTTTGATAATGAATATCTTATGTGTATTTATTTATTTATTGTAAAATATGAATATTTTATGAACCTATTAGGATATATCTATTTTTTCTTGGATGATTCAAAGATTAAATCCAATGTATCTTATTTTCACCTCATCCTCCTCACTCATTGATTGATTATTTTGAAAGATCTATTTGCATTTGTTTTATCATGATTCTTAATTTACCATCAGCATATCCCTATGTTCATCAATGTTTGTAAAGTAAAATCATTATTCATATTTATGTTTCATTTATTTATTTTTAGTATTACTCATATAATAATTGTTTTCTTGTATAGGTGGATTATTTTTTTCGAGTTGGTGTAGTTTTTTCAAATCTTATCATGCTCATGAGGGAATGGACTTCGAGCCTACAAATAAGATAATGATAGCAAGGAAATGAATTAAAAATGCATAAAAAAATCAAGAAAAGGTTGATTCCTTCTACTTATTTAATTAATTATGTCATAAATTTATCTAATATTTGTAATTTGATTTCCTTATCTTTTTAATCTTTTACTTATTTATATTTTTTCATAGATCTTTTGGTAAGTCATATTTTTCTTTAAACTATCTACAATAAGCCACAAAAGAGATAAAATGATTCTTTCTATTAATGTTACCAATTTTTCCATTTTCATTTCCTTTATTTTTCAAATTCCCAACACTATATACTGATTTGATGTTGGTATCCAAAAAAACCTTTTTTATTATTGAAATCCAGAAGAGTAGAGGAAGATCACGTGCCCACTACGATGACTTTTCATGATATATTGGGCACATGAGCTTCCTATGATCTTCTGACTTTAAACAATGAGAAAGGTTTTTTGGATAAGAACATCTATTCAATATTTAGTGTTGGAAGTTCGACATATAAAGAAAATGGAAACATGTTAACATTTAAAGTTAGGATTTTTTTAGACTTTATGATGTGTATGAATCAGTCGCACCTCAATCTGATACACGGGGTGACTGGTATGACTCCAAGTGCTTCTTTTTATTTAAAAATTAAAATTAATTTCAGTAAAAATGACAACTAACATAATAGAAACCAACACAAAATATTCTTAATGTTTTGATACTTTAGGGAAACAATTCATAACTCATTTAGGATGTTTATAAATCAATCTCACATCAATTCAAAGCACGGTGTGACTGCTGTGACTCAATGTTTCCGTTATCAGTTTAAAACTGATAGTTTAGTTCAAAAAATGTCACTCATTTAAAACATATAAAATGTGCTCATATTTTATTTATAATTTATTATATCGATTCATAAGTCATTTTTCACATGTAGGAATCAGTCTCACATTAAACGGATACACGATGTGATCGGTATGAGTTAGAGTGTTTGTTTCTTGTTTAAAATGACATTTTAGTAAAAAAAGTGACCTACTAAAAATATAGAAAACACATTCTTATCATTTTCATACATTAATAAAATTATCTTTAAGTCATTTAAGACATGTAGGAATCAGTTTCACCTCAATCCGATACACGGTGTAACCGTTTTGACTCAAAGTGCGTCTTTTTATTTAAAACTGAAATCAATTTTAGTAAAAAGGACAATTGACATACTAAAAACCAAGAAAAACACTTATATTGTTTTGATAATTTAGGAAAACTATCCATAAGTCATTTTTTATTTGTATAAATCATACTCACCTAAATCTGACACACGGTGTGATCAGTATGACTCCAACTTTGTCTTTTTTATTTAAATTTGACATCAATTTTAGTAAAAAGAACAATTGACCTACTCAAAACTGAGAAAATGGATTTGTATTAATTTGATATTTTTTTTAAATGATCCAAAATAAATTTTTTATATGTAGGAATAATCCTCCCCTCAATATGATACATGATGTGCTCAAAATGACTCAATGTATCTGTTATTAGTTTAAAATCTACATTTTAGTTCAAAAAGTGTCACTCACTAAAAACTGAGAAAACACACTCAGTTTGTATCGATAATTTATAAAAATGATTCATAGTTCATTTTTAATTTGTAAGATTTGGTATGATTTCAAACTGACACACGATGTGACTAGTATGAGTCAAAGTGCGTGTTTCCGTTTTAAAATAACATTTTAGTAAAAAGTAAATCGACATACTCCAAACTGAGAAAATACATTTATATTGTTTAAATACTATATGAAAATGATCTATAAGTCATTTGATACATGTAGGAATCATCCTCACCTCAATCTAACATATGGTGTGACCAGTATGGCTCCAAGTGCGCCTTTTCAATATATAAGTGTCATTTTAGTTTAAAACGCACATCACATCGTCAAAACTGAGCAAATGATCCTAGATTTTTTTCTCATAATTATATATTCTATTACATAATTAATTTAATTAAAAAATTTCTCTTATACATATTTCGTTAATTTTCAAAAATATGATTCTTGAAGGTGAACAAGAAATGGGGTGACCTGCAAGAATCAATTGTAACTCAATATGATACTCAGTGTTCCTGGTATGACTCAAAGTTTAGTTTAAAATTAACACTTTCTATTAATTTATTTATTCATATTATTAATAACATAAGAATTTTTTTCTTATAAAGGTGTGTTTTTTCTCGAGCAGGGGTTAGGATTAAAAGACAAAGGAAGACTATTAATTGTGAATGTATATAATAATTTGTGCTTATGTAATTGTATAAACCAATGTTTGAAATATCTATAACATAGTGTTTTTTCCTTGTATTTGTGTTGTAAATTTTATTTCATTTAAATTCTATATTTTTACTTGATTTTTCTGATTTCATAGTGTTTTTGGTGTTGTTGTGTGTTGTTATAGCACATTGCACTGGTGTAGCGGTGTGCTGTTATAGAACACTGCACTAGTGCTGAAGTGTGTTGTTGTAGCATATTGTAGTATACCCCTTTATCACCACTTCTATAATCAATAATAAAGGATTATTTTATTAGTTCTTCTATAAGTGTTGATAAAAGGGTCCTTTATCAGTTCTTCAAAAACCACTGATAAAATACTAGGGATTTTAATCTCGCTATGGTACTCAGGTCTTCTCTAGTGGTGATAAAGGCCATTTTTAGCAATTTTAAATGCCTATTTTGTATTATTGAGGTCATCTATGAGTAAATTAGGATGTACTAGAGTAGAAATAAATATTATGTAGATCGTCGTTGTAGGCACTTGGAGTTCGAGAAGGGAGACCACGTTTTCCTGGGATTCTCCCCATGATGAGGATTGAGGAGATTTTTCCAAGGAGTCAAGTTATCATTGAGGTTAATCAGGTCATTCGATATCATGTAGAGGGATGGTGAGGTTGCTTACGACCTCTCCCTAACCTCACATCTAGATCAGGTGTAATAATTATTTTGCATGTTGTAACTGAGGAGATACGTGCATGACTTTATGCACGTCACTGATTGGGGAGAGCTAAACATCAAGGATGAAGCCACCTTTGCGAAGCACCTGGTGACGATCGAGGACTGGAAAGAGAAGACTTCATGTGGACATATCATCCCTTTGGTTCTCATGTTGTGGCATCATGAAAATGTGCAAGAGAGTTCCTGGGAGTGGGGGAGCCAAGTGCGGGCTCAGTACCCCGAGTTGTTTTCCTAGTTTTTACTTTTTAGGGATGAAAATATTGAAGGATTGAATGATATAGAAACCCTGATTTTTCTTTTTATGTCTTTGAAATATTTCTATATATATTTCCAGATCTTGGCACAGAGACAGCATATGATTCTGAGGCCTGATGTGTCCGTAATTAATCTATATTGTTTGTGTATAGATTCTTTATAAAAATGGGATAACTCTTAAATGGTATCTCATATTAGAAATATAAGACCATTTTTGAGTCCGGGACATGGGGTTTACCCTAGTCATGACATAAAATGAGTCGAAACGGGTTGTTCAAACCCTTCACTTTGTGGCAGTACATTAAATGGATTAATTGATCATTAAATAAATTAATTAATTAATTTTTAACCTAAATGATATATTATAAATATATCATTATGAAATAATCACCAAGGTTAGCCTCATAATTCTGAAATCGTCGGTGAATCTCTCCTTCCTCCTTCCTCCTTCCTCCTTCCTCTTTCCTCCTTCCTTTGGAAGATCATCTCAGATGACGACGAAACGCTGGATTAGATCATATCAGGATCTAATGAATGCAGAAACTCCTCTTAGATTTTTGGTAGGGGCATTTTTCATCAACTATTGATCCATAATCAAGGTATGACTCATTAATTGGTGTTATTATGCCCTTTTGATTAAACAGTTGAGAATATCCATACTCTTTCTTGAATATATGTTAATTGCAGACCTTGAATGCACCCGAGTATTCAAATCTAAATTAATATAAATTGTTTATATAACCTTGAATCACCATTCTTGGTAGTTGGATAATAATTCTTAGCCAAAGATCATTCAAAACTTTGTTTTTTTCCTTTATACCTAATATTCTTCGCATTCTTCACCGGTTGGATCCCTATGGTCTCGGTTCGACTTTGCTGGGAGGTATCGAGCCCAATTGAACCCTTGGATTCATGGTGGATCCATATATTAGGTTCATATTGATGAAGAATATATAGATATAGGATTTTTTTCATGATAAGGAAGATTTTTTTGATCATATAATCATGATAAATCAACCGCAGAAGCTTCAGGTGTATGCGGAATGAACGGAAAACCACCAAAGCTTCACCAGATCCAGTTTCCTACAAACTAAGGCCAAAACGATGAATATAGATAAGATCTGTTAATCTCAAATGGATTTATGGTTGGATCTATGGAAATTCGGCCTGAAACAAATCATAGATCATAGTTTTGTATATCTATAATGTATGTCAAAATCCTGACTACATGTCGTGTTCCAAGATGAACACATTGTGTGTGGACTTTCAATGGTGGTGGATAGGGTTTCAGCAGTGTGTAAATCAACTAAATTTCATGTACTATCTTCATGTGTGAGTAAGTTGTGTTATGGATCACATGTCCAAGCACATGACATGTTCTAAGTAAATGAACACAACGATCAGGACACGACTACAGTTCCGATTATCCAGGACACGCCATGTAGTCCACCAACACGGTGTGTACTACTACATGGGATGGATCTATGTGTCGGTCAGGGATGGGCATGGGTCCTCAACAACCTAGAGTGGAATCCTTCATACAAGATGGGCATGGGTCCTCGAATTTCTGAGTGGAACCGTCCTGCGGGGCAGGTCATGGGTCCTACACGACCTAGAGTGGAACCCTCTAGTCGGGCTGGGTGTGGGTCCTCGATTTTCAGAGTGGAACCCTCCTACGAGGCAGGGAAAGGGTCTTAAAGACCTAGAGTGGAACCCTCTAACTGTGCTAGGCATGGGTCCCCTAAATTCTGAGTGTAACCTTCCTATGGGGTAGGGAATGGGTCCTCAATGACCCGGAGTGTAACCCTCTAGCTAGGATGGACATGTGTCCTAACTTTTAAAGTGGAACCCTCCTGTAGGGCAGGGCATGAGACATCGATGATCTAGAGTGGAACCCTCCAATCATGTTAGCCATGGGTCCTCCACCTACCAAAGTGGAACCCTCCTGTCATACCAGGACATGGGTCTTTTACCTAGAAATTGTGACCCCTTGACTATGTGGCATAGTGATGAGTCATGGCTTGACTTAGCTTTGGACTCACGAGGAAGAGGGATACTTTCCTCACTGAGATGAATTTTTTAGATGTACCCAAAACCATGTGGTTGAGTTAGTGACACCCAAAGTGGATAGTGTCAAGGTTTGGTTAATGAGTTCTTTATACTTGTGTGTTTAGGGAAGACACGTGAGATGTTGGGCATCAATGTTGGGATTTTGGAACTATTGGATACTCTTCTTCTTATGCTAAGCTATGAGATGGATATACCCAAACTCTCTTGGTTTGGGCTTATTTGAATAGGGATATATATATATATATACATTTATTCTATATACACACCTTGTATTTGGATACTCTCCTTTTAAGAGAGTAGAATATGTGTGGGGTATGCCATGTGCTTTCCATGTTTAGCTTCTTGTGGTTTTATGAGTCTACTCTTCTTCTATAGGTGGAAATGAGTTAATGGGTAGTTCATCTACTCACCGTGTGTATCCCCTTATGTTTGGACTAGATTACTTTCACTCTTGGTTTGATTTTAACTGTACTCTTTCACTATACCTTGTTCTATCTATTTTTTTCCTTTTCTATTGAATCTCTTACTGCTCCCCCTTCAAATTTCTGGGTGTCCTACTAGGTATTCTTATACTCACCCCTGCATGGTATTTTCCCACACATGTTGTGTCCTGTATAGATGAAGCACAGGTCAACTATGACTATAGATGAGATTAGGTATATTGGGTGTTTGGACAACGTACGGTGGTAGTAGCTTGGGATTCAGGAGCTAGGGTCTCTCAATTTTTTACTATTTCAAGTGTTCTATCAGGTTGGGACACATTTCTAGTTGGTTTACTTTATAAAGGTGTTTCATATTTTCTCATTTCCCTCCACACTTTTTCATTGAGTTTTTTGTGTTTGTGTGTATAGATTCTTAGGAAAAGGCCTCCCCAAGTTAGTTATTCCTTTGATGCTTATTTCCACCCCCTGCCTTATGGAGGTGGGATTGGGGTAGTTGCGGCTTGAGCCCCAGCTTGGGTCGGTTCATGAAACAAAACTTATCCAAACCCAATTTTTTGACAATATTTTGACCTTATCACCTATAAGGTTCTATAATGATCCATTTTTTATCTTTTTTTCATATGAAAAATGTTGTTACACTTTATTATTTTAAAAAATACTAAGTGTGTCCTCCCCCTCACTTATAAAAGTCCAGCCCCTCTCTTCTTATATTCACACTTCAAAAAAACATTGGTTCAGAAAATACCTACCCAAATCCCCTCCTTAATTCCCTAATATCATCCTATAATCCTTATTTTGATCATATATCCAACCTAGGAAGGATTTTGGTTCTATCCTAATTAGGTTTCCTGAAGAAGAGGTAAGGTTCTTCAATGAGAATTTTTATTTTATTTCTTCCTCCACCTCCTAAAAATATTATTAAACCATGAGAATATAATAATATCATTATATTACATATACTGAGATGTTATTATGCTATAATCATGACCTATATCCATCTCCTCTTCCCTAAAATGGGCAATGATAATGTTGCTCGTGTGTACGGGGGGGTTACCGCCTCACAAACTGATGTGACACGTTTTCCATCAACACCCCTAAAAATTTGGTTTGATGATGGATATAATGTATATGTATGATATTTTTAACATAAATATACTTATGGAGTATATTATCACATAAATATTTTTTACTTTCCATTCTATGGGGGATATGATAATGTTGATCGTGTTTACGGTGGACTACCGCCTCACGAAGCGATGTGACTCTTTTTTAGCTTATGTTTTACATGGAAGGTAATAAGGGATAAATTTAATTAATATATGAGATATATATTAAATATAAATTATTATATAATTTTAATATATTATTTACCTTTTTTTCACTTCATCTATCGAGAAAATGGAAACAACACTCATGCATACGTACGACTTACCATCTCCATGAACGGTGTATTTCATTTTCTATCTATAAGTTTTATGGTTTAGTATAAATACATATATAATGAATATATATGATATTTATATCATGTTTAAAATTATGGAGATTATTTAACCATGATCAAAGTAATAGGAACAAAAATAAAAAATCAAAACACACATGAAAAACAAAGTAGTTATTACCCTAAATGTAATTTTAGAAAATAATTGTTAATAAATGGGTAATAAAAGAGTATAAGTACAACATATATGATATGATATATATTATTATGTTCAAATTATAGATTTATTATAAATTTATATTTATTATATAGGATACTAGAGAACTTTCGATGTAATGGGAACTCGATGAAAGGGATTTATAATCTCTCTTATTTATGAGAGACATATGTCGTATTCACTAGTCATTTATTTCGTGCAGTGTATATACTACCCCTTTGAAATGTTATATCATGAATATAATTATTTTTATAATATTTAAAATTTAATTTAATGTTACACTTTAATGTATATTATTATTCGTAAGTTTCCAAAGTGGTGAGGAATTTTTGTCTCAATTTTTCTTCTTTGGGACATATGTTAAGTTATAAACATGTCTTCTTTTATGAGATGTGTATACAGACCATTTGAAATGTAATATAATAAATTTATTTATTGTCATTATATTTTAATTTTTATTTAATTTTATTCTTTCATGGGTCTTACGATTCAATGTTACTAAAGTGGTAATGGTTGTATGATACAATCTCATCATTTATCAGGATTATTTCTGTTTATAATTCTGATGATAAAATATTATGATTAATATCTCAATAAACTCATGAATTTTATTATCCTATGGTTATGTTATGAAAATACTTTTTTCCCTTAATTTTACTATCTTTATGTACTCAATAGTTTAGAGTAATGTTTTTAAGAAAAAATCGTCTTTATTTCTCTCTTCGATCAAAAACCCATTTTTTTCAAAAATCATGTTTTCTGAAAATGTTTTCAAAAATATTTTTAACATTCTCAAAATTATTTATTAAAGATAAATTTACCCATGTTTTAATTTTTAATTTTTTTTTTAAATGAATCTTCATGTTGTTTTCAAAACAAGGCTCGTTTGGCTTTTACTAAAAATGTTAAAGGAATATTAATTTTAATATATATGGAATGAATGGAATTTCACACCATCATGAATGTTATTTTCTTTTAATATTACTTTATAATTTTTCATGTTTATTTTCACATAAAAGGATTTCCAAAATATTTTATGAATTTTTACTTTTAAAGAATTATATTTAAAGAGAAGGATATTTTCCTCATGAAACGTTCCATTTGATTTTCATTTCAAAATATTTTTCCATATAAGATGAAATCCTTAGATGTTACATAATATTTAATGGAGATATGATATAATGATACCATATTTATTCTTTATTTCAATGGTTTATGTTTATGATAAAAAAGATGTTTTTGAAACCCATTTATCTTCCATGGGTTACACTATGATAAAATTCTTATAAAACCCACTTCTTTTTTCATGGGTTGTGATTTGATGAAATGATGAAATGATTATGAAACTTTTTTCATTTCCATAGGTTATGTTATGGTGAAATTTTTTTTGAAACCCATTTCCTTTCATGGGTTTTGATATGATGAATGTTTTGTGATCTTATGGTACACATATGTATAATTTTCATTATGTGACAATTGGGACCTATATCTCCCTCAAATTAATTGGGTAAAGACTAATATCTCATGAGATAAATAGGAATATAATAGTGAGTGAACTCAATTAAATAAGGTACTATATCCACTATGATGGTCTTGGGAGTGAACCTTGACTACTATGATGGTTTGTAAAGTGAACTCATTCCACTATGATAGTCTCAGCAATGATCCTTGAACTAATAAGGAAATTATTTTCTATGATTATGTTTATTCCAAAAATCTATGTTGTATTATAATGATATGTTATCATGGTTCATGTTCTATTAGTCTATTATGATTCATGTCTTATGAAATTACATGATTTATTCCATGGCTCATTTTTATGATCTATGATATTTAGGGTATAGTTTTTAAATATTATTCTCATGTTCTGATACTTTTATGCTCATGATATAATTATATATCCCTGGTTTACCCTTACTGGGTATCTGATGTCACCCCTTATTATATTTCCTTTCCCCAAGTTATGATGAAAGGTATTATTTATGATATTTCTAAGATGGGTTTTACTTATAAAGAACATAGTGGGAGAGGATGTATCTCACTTATGGACTGGTTGTTTATGTGTATAAGTTTTTAAAGCCACTATACCTTTAGGATCTTCAGGAATCTTTTAGTGTAATTTAATGAATATTCATATAAAAAGTTGTAATATTTATGTATGAAAATATTGGGTCCTTATAGTTGATGTCAGAGGATAGGTTTAGTTAACATTTTGAAACTAAGATGAGAAAACTTCAGTATGATCTCTAGGTATATTTCTAAGTATATGTCTAAGGATAAGTATAAGGATGAGTCAAAGTATAGAAAAATGTCCTGGAATTTTAGTAAAGTATAGAGCGAGTTGTTTCCATGAAATTACATCCATGTATGGATACTAGAAGTGGATGTGGATCTATCATAGAGGTTCATATGGGTAATAACTCCAAAAAGGGTTCATTGAGGTAGACTCAATCATCACCTAGTTCATGACAACAAGCCTTGATGCACACCTAGTTTGATACTCTTGGGGGATATGCTTGGGATATTCACAAACTCTTTATGAACCATAATGAAGGATTTTAATAATTACCATGAATGGACTATGATAAACTGATGGTGTCATAGATTAAAAAGAATGTGTCAAAATTTAGATATCCTATAAGTGATTTGTTATGATTATGTGGTTATCCAATATGATTATTTTTTCTTACACTATTTTTTTATTTCCATTCAATGGATAGAAACTGATGTAATTGTGTTAATGATGAGTGTAATAGAAAATGAAATGATTATCCTTATGAGCAGAAAAATTTTATGGGAGCTGGAATGAAAAATATTTTTGTTATGATCACACAAGTTTCTCAAGCCATGAATCATGCTAAACTTCCAAACGATCAAAGGAGGGAACAATATTTTATTGAGTCTTTCATGTGGAAATGTCCACCTTCTTTCAGTGGATCTATTGATCCATTAGTTATTGAGTAATGGATCAATACCACTGAAAAGATATTTTTCATTCTCCAGTGTTCAGAACATGAATAGGTAATTTTATCTCTCTATCATTTGGAAGGAGAATTATATCAATGGTGGAATCTCATCAAGAATACTATAGAACATTATGAAATTAACTCCATGGTGTGGGATGAGTTTAAGAGATTATTTTTTCAATAAGTACTTCCCTTATATTATATATAAAAAATGGAGAAGGAATTCTTTATGATAAAGTATAAGGATGGTTAATTTGTTGGTAATTATGAGGGAAATTTTACAAGACTTTCAAGGTATGATTTTGGTATTATCGTCCAACTTGAAATTAAGGTTTATAGATTCTTCAGTGGATTAAAACCACATCTCTAAAGGGTGTTTACCATAAGGGACTTCAATAGCTATAAATAAATTGTTCATTGTTCTATCAAGGTAGAAATGGAGATTGTAATTTCCCATAAATCTCATTTTTTTACAATAAAAGTAAGATAAAGTTAAAAGGAAACTATAAAAACCATGGAGAGAAGATGATGAGCCTTCCTTCATGCTCAAATTGTGGAAATAATCGTGGAAGAAAATTTCTTAAGGGTACTGGTAGATGTTTTAAGTGTGGAAATGAAGGTCGTTAGGTAATTGAATTCCAAAGTGATGGGAAGAAGTTATATAATAATGAAAATAGAGAGAAATATCCAAAAAATACACCACCCACACTCTAGTGTTTAAAATTCAAGTAGTATGGTCACTATGCTAACTAGTGCCCAAATCTGAAGGTTAATGGTGATGATTCATTTTAGCAACCTCTTAAGCCAAGGGATAAGGGGAAATCTCATGTGATCCCAGTTTCTTAAGAGGGGTTCAATAAAGACATAGCTAAATCTCACTTACCATCCACTCTAGAATAGCTAAGGTTTTATTTGACCCTGGATATACTCATTCTTTTATATATAAGTAATTTTATAAGGATATAAAGATGCCACCTTCATGGTTATATATAGAACTTGAACTAAAAACCCCTGATGGTAAAATGATTTAATCTCATGTATATGATTCCTCTCTGATTGAAGTTTGTGGGAATATACTTCTTAAAAATATTTTTATTCTTACTCTGTTTGAATTTGATGTTATCTTAGGAATGGATTGGATTTCTCTATATAAAGACCACATTAATTTCTGAGTAAGGGAAGTAATATTTGATATTACAAACCAACCAATGATCATATATCAGTGCAAGGATAAATATGAATTCATGATGGAAATCACATCCATTATGTGGGTTTTTATTTTTATTCAAGAGTGGTGTTTATCTCATATGGTTGGGGAGAAACTCAACATCGATGATATTACTATTATGAAGTATTTTTTTGATGTATTTATAGAGGAGTTTCTTATCCTTCCACCAAAATTTAAAGTTGATTTCTCCATAGATTTCATACATGGTGTCATGCCTATTTTAAAGACTCTCTATAGAATAGCACCAAATTAGTTTCATAAAAAAATAAACTCTAGGAGAACCTTGAAAAGGTATTCATTCATCCAAGTGTGTCACCTTAGGGTTCACATATTCTTTTTGTTAAAAAGAAATATGGATCAATGTCACTCTGCATTGATTATTGGGATCTGAATAATATCATGATTAAGAACAAGTATCCTCTACCCCGTATTGATGACCTATTTAATAAAATGTGTGGAGCTCATTACTTTTCCAATATTTACATTCATTATGGATATCATCAATTTAGGGTCAATAAGGAGGATATACCCAAGACATTATTTTGTACAAGGTATAGACACTATAAATATATAGTGATTCCATTATGTCTTGTTAATTACCCTTATATATTCATGGATTTCATGAAGAGAGTCTTTATATATTACCTTAATCAATTTTTAGTAAACTTTATAGATTATATTATTATCTATTCAAAGAAAAACTAAGAGAATAAAGAGTACTTGATAATTTTACTAAAGACTCTAAGTAAGGAGAAACTATATGAAAAATTTACAAAGTGTGAATTTTGGATGCAAAATGTTTCATTTTTGGTCATATAATCACAAGAAATGGTATATCTATTAATCCATCAAAGATAGAGTTTATTGAATGTTGACCTAGACCAACCATGATGACTAAGATCATTATTTTCTTGGTTTTTCTATATATTATTGATGTATTATAGAGAATTTCTCAATACTATCTAATCCGCTCACCAAGTTAACTCGGAAGGGATCCAAGTTCCTATGGATAGATGATTGTGAGGAAAATTTCAAGGAACTAAAAAGAAGATTAGTCAGTGTGCTTGTGAAAACATTACCCTACAGTGGATAAGGGTTTTTAATATATAGTAATGAATCCAATAAGAGAGTAGGATGAGTTCTCTTGTAGAATTATATGGTTATAGATTATGCCTCATGATAATTAAAGGTTCATAAGAAAAATTACCCAACTCATGATTTGGAGTTAATTTTGGTAATTTTTTCATTAAAGATACAGTGGAATTATCTTTATGGAGAAAAGTGTTATATATATACCGATCACAAAATTTTAAATTACATAGAAGGAGTTTAACATGTTCCAGAGAATATGTTTAGATATGATTAAATATTATGACTACTCAATACATTACCACTCTGGGAAAGAAAACAGGGTGGCTAATTCTTTGAGTCAAAAGGGTCATGATAGAATATCCATGATAAGGATCACAACAAATCCAATATTTATAGATTTTCAAAGGATGGATCTGTAAATCCTAAAGGAAGAGTAAAAATATTATCTTTCTCAATTGAATGTCCTACCATCTATCCAAGTGAAGATTAAAGAGGTGCAGAAGGAAGATGTAGAGATGTAAAAGAATGTTGGAAATGTTCCTGATTTTAACCTTAATTGTTATGGAATGATAAGGTTTAGGAATATTGTATAAGTTCTTTCTATATCATATTTAAAGTATTTTTTTGGGGACACTCATAGTTCTTCATTCTCTATTTATCCTGAAAGTATGAAGATGTATAGAGATTTTAAAGAGTATTTCTGGTGGGATGGAATGAAGAGAGATATCGCAGAGTTTGTATCTTGGTGCTTGGTATGTCAATAAGTTAAGTCAAGGTGACAAAATTTTAAAGGGATACTAAATCTATTATCTATACCAGAATGGAAATGGGAAAACATCACCATGGATTTTCTCATAGGACTCCCAAAACATCTAAAGGTAATAATTCTATATGGGTTATAGGTGATCACCTTACAAATTCGTTGCACTTCATCGGTATCGCAGAATATTTCTATCTGGATCATATTTTTGGGATATACATTTATAAAGTGATAAGGTTACATGGAGTACCACATTCAATTATAATTGATCGGGATTTGAGGTTTACCTCAAATTTTTGGTGAAGTCTTCAGCAAGCTCTTGATATAGAGTTTAGTTTTAGCACTACATATCATCCTCAAATAGATGGTCAATATAATAGAATAATTAAAACCCTAAAGGATATGTTTAGATATTATTCTCTGAATTTTAATGGTGGTTGGGATGAACACCTTCTTATATTTGATTTTTCATACAACAATATCTTTCAAACAAGTTTTAAAATTGATCCCTATGAATCCCTCTATAGAAAAAAATGTATAGATCCAGCATAATGGAATAAATTTGGGTAAAGAAACCTATTGGGACTTGAGATAGATAAAGAAATGGAAGAAAAGGTCAGAGACATTCAACAACACATAATGGAAGTGTAAATTTGATAGAAAATTTATGTTGATAATCATCGATGTGGTCTGGAATTTGAAGTTGGTGACAAGGTGTTTTTAAGAATTTCTCTAGGGAAAAGGTTTTGAGATTTGAGAAGAAGTGGAAGCTAATACCTAGTTATATCATTCCATTTGAAGTTATTGATTGTATCGGTACCATAACTTATCTCTTGGAACTTCCATTGAATCTCTCTCAAGTCTATGATGTGTTCTGTATATCTCTTCTGAGAAAGTACATACATGATACTTCACATGTACTGAACTCAAAGTTCATATTTCTAGAGTAATATATTTATTATGAGAACAAATGATGGACATTTTGGATCAAATAGAGAAAGTTCTATGAAACAAGACCACTCACCTAGTCAATGTTTTGTAGTGAAACCACCAGTTTGAAGAAGGTATGTGGGAACCTGAGGAAATGATGAGGTAGAAGTATCCTCATTTATTTGTATCATACTGATGAATTTCGAGAGAGAAGTTCATTTTAATGGTGGTAACACCCCAAGTTTTTATGATTTTTTTTAATAAATTAAATTTCTTTGATAGCTTGTGTTACACACAATGCTAAGTTTTAATGAAACGTGACAAAATATTAATATTATTATTTAAAAATGGTCATTATTACTTAGTTGTTAAACATGGTGGAATGAATAGTAATAAAAAAAATTAAATATTAAGTAAAATATTTTTATATAAATAAAACATATTAATAAAAAAGTACTTAATTTTTAATAAATACTTTATATGTTTCAAAAATACTATTTTCTAAAAAAAAATTATTTCTTTTTGTGAATGATAATAAAATTAATTTTTGAAAATTTTAGAGAATTAATTTGATCAAATAAAAATAATTTTTTAAATCGTCATGTCTAAATTATCTTAGGGTGAATTGTTTTATTTTTCTAGAAATATTAATTTTTCAATGAATAGTGAAAAATGCTAATTTTTATTGAAACTTCCTTTTAATTTAAGGAATTTATAATGTCAATTTTTATTTTAAAATGGGTTTAAAAGTAAAATCAGTAAAATTATATTTTTATTAAACCAATTTAGGTCATTCTAATAAATTTCATAAAAAATTTTGATATAAAAACTTTTTAAAATTTTGAACATTTTCTCATTGAAAACATGATTTCTTATCGCATATGCGAATTTAATTTTAATTTAAATTATACCACTTATGTGAGTTGAATTTTTAAAAAAAAATATTAAATATTTGAAATCAAAATAATTAATATTATATAATAAGTTAAAATTAATTTTTTACTATAATGAATAGAGAAAACAAAAAAAATTATTTACTACGGTGAAGGTAAAAAATGGGTTTATTAGAGAGTTAAACTAAAAAAAAGGGTTAAAAATAACCTAAAACTTGTACAAAAATCATTTTATGGACACATTTAGACCTTATAACCTCTTAGGTTATATAAATATTCATTTTTGATCTTTTTTTAATATGAAAAACATGGGTACACTTTATTCTTTTCAAAAATACCAAGTGTGTCCTCTCCCCGACTTATAAAAGGTCACCTCATATCCTCTCCTCTTAAGACTTCCAAAACAATTTGTTTTGGAAATTACCTTCATAAATCCCCTAATTTATTCCATCAAATCATTATATAAGCCTTTTTTTTATAATAAATACATCCTAGGAAGGATTTGGTGAAAACTAAAGGAGGCTACTTGAAGAAAAGGTAACATTCTTTAATGAGCATTTTTATTTTACTTCTTCCTCCACCTACTTAAAATATTTTTAAACCATCATAATATAATAACATTAATATATTTCGTATAATAAGATTTTATTATTATATTATCATGACCTACATCCATCTCATCTTCCCTCAATTGGGAAATGATAACGCCAATCGTGTGTACAATAGACTATCGTCGTGCAAACCGATGTGACACATTTTCCATCAACACCTCTCATGGTTGGGTATGATGATGAATATAATTTATATGTATTATATTTTTGAAATAAATATAATTTTTGGAAATATATTACCACATATATTTTTTTACTTTCCATTTTTTGGGGGATGTGATAACATCAATCGTGTGTACGGCGGACTACCACCTCACGAAGCGATGTGATTCATTTTTCACTTATGTTTTACATAGGAGGTAATAAGGGATAATTTTAATTAATATATTTTATATATATGAAATATAAATTATTATTTAAATTTAATATATTATTTACCATTATTTTGCTTCATCTGCCGATAAAATGGAAACAGTGTTCATGCGTGCATACAGCTTACCATCTCCATAAACAGTGTATTTCATTTTCTATCTCCAAATTTTATGGATTACTCTAAATACATATATAATGAATATATATGATATTTATATCATGTTTAAAATTATGGATATAATTTAACCATGATCAAATTAAGAGTACCAAAAACAAAAAAATCAAAACATACATGAAAAACAAAGCATTTAATACTCAAAACGCAATATTAATAAGGAATTGCTAATAAATGAGTAATAAAAGGGTATAAGTACATAATAAATGATATAATATATATTATTATGCTCCTGTAATGGATTTATAATAAATTTATATTTATTATTCAGGAGGCTAGATCATTTTTGTGGCAAGAGGAACTCAAGATAAGGTATTTCTAGTCTCTTTTATTTTTGGGAGACATATGCCATATTCACCACTAGTTTATTTTGTGTGGTGTATATAGTACCACTTTGAAATTTTATATCATGAATATACTTATTTTCCTGATATTTAAATTTTTATTTAATTTTATAATTTATTTTTTATTATTAATTGAATGTTTTTAATGCGGTAAGGTATTTTTGTCTCAGTTTGTCGTCTTTGGGACATACAATATGTTATGCACCTATCTTCATTTATGAGGTGTATATATAGACCCTTTATCATGTAATATCATTAATTTTTTATTATCATGATATTTTAAGTTTCATTTAATGTTATTCTTTCATGGTGTTTATGATTCAATGTTACCAAAGTGGTAATGGTTTTATGATACAATCTCATCATTTACCAGGATTGTTTAGGTTTATGATTCTAATAATGAAATATTTTGATCCATATCTCAATAATCTCATTAATTTTATTATAATTTTTTTATTTCATGAAAATATATCTTTTTCCCATCATTTTACTCTCTTTATTTACTCAAGAGTTCAAAGGAATGTTTTTTGAGAAAAAATCATCTTTATTTCACTCTTCGGTCAAAAACCCATTTTTCATCCAAAACCATATTTTCTAAAAATGTTTTAAAAAATGTTTTTAACATTATCCAAATTATTTTTTTAAGAAACTTTTACCCATGTTTTACTTTTTACAAATTGTTTTGAAAGGAATATTCATGTTTTTTCTAAACAAGGCTCATTTGGCTTTTACCAAAAATTTGAAAGGAATAATTGTTTTAATATGTACGACATGAACGAAATTTTCTAATTCCATGAACATTATTTTATTTAAAGATTAATTTATATATTTTAAAGTTTATCTTCAAAGAAAATGATTTCCAAAATATTTTACTATTTTTTAGTTTTAAAAATTGATTTTTAAATAAAATTATATTTTCCTTAAGAAACGTTCCATGTGATTTTTCTTTCAAAAATAATTTTCAATGTAAGATGAAATCCTTTAATGTTACTTAATATTTATTAGGGATATGATCTGGTGATACAATATTTATTCTTTATATGGATGTTTTATGTTTATGATGACAATATTTTTATGAAACTTATTTCTCTTCTACTAGTTATACCATGATAAAATGATTAGGAAATCTGATTCCTTTTCCATAGGTTTTGATTTGATTAAATGATGAAATTATTATGAAACCTATTTAATTTACATAGGTTATGCTATGATGAAATGTTTATGAAACCCATTTATTTTTATGGGTTCCGATATAGTGAATGTTTTATGATCTTCTGGCACACATATTTATGATTTTAATTATGTGATATGGGACCTATATCTCCCTCCAATTCATTTGGTAAAGACTATTATCTCATGAAAAAATATGACTTGAATGGGGAGTGAACCCAGTAAGAAGATCTATCCACTATAATAGTCTTGGGAGCGAACCTTTACTATTATTATGGTTTGGAGAGTGAACCCATTCCACTATGGCAGTCTTGGAAATGAGCCTTTAACTACTAAGGAAATGATTTCTATATTTATGTGTATTTCAAAAATCTATATCTTATGATAATTCTATGTTTTCATGGTTCAAGTTCTTTGATTCTATAATGATTCATGTCTTGTGAACTACCAATATTTATGCCATGACTCAAGTTTCTGATCTATGATATGAAGGGTATGATTTTAAAATGTTATTATCACGTTACCATAACCTTGTACTCGTGATATATTGATATCTATCTAGTTTACCCTTGTTGGGAATCTAATCTCACCCCTTCTTATGTTTCCTTTCCCCAGGTTATGATGAAAGGTATTATGTATAATATGTCTAAGAAGGGTGCTAGTTATGAAGAACATCATGGGAGATAATTTAGCTCACTTATGGACCAATTATTTATGTGTAAAAGTTTCCAAAGGCATTATACATTTATGATCCTCAAGCGTGTTTTGTGTAATGTAATGAATACTCATCTAAAAAATATGTAATTTCTATGTATGAAAATTATGGGTCTTTACAGTCAGTTATTATTCCTATGATTAGGTCATCATTCCAACTATTTGGTTACTATTCCAATGATCATATTTCAAATGGTTGTGTACTACTTATACTTACTGTAAATACCTATTATTTCCTATATTAATGATTCACTAAAATTTCTCACAGTGTCTTATATTCTTCATTCATAAAATTCCAATTATATTTTTTTAATGTTTTTACTTTTTTGTAGTATTTTTTGTAGGTTTGATAATTTTAAGAGACCGCAATGCACCTTAATATAACATTATATTTCTATTAATTACTTATGTTTATTGTCCCATTATATTATTTTCAATTTTATAGAGTTTATTTATAGTTTTTATACAATATTCTACATTAATATTCATAGTCAATCTAGTGAATGAAATTCCATAGTTGTTTTATACTAATATGATGAAATAAAAGGACATGTGTTGTAATGAAATATTTATAGTTGAATCTTAGGTATTATATTCATACATTACATTAGATAATACATAGATTCATAACTTTTAATATTATCAATACTGAATGATTAAGGTCTTGACATGTGTTTTCTTTGAAAGGAATATACCACTTGGTATTTATATGGTTTTCTTAGTCTTAACATTTTCATATGCATCTTATGACTATTATATGTAACAATTCCATCTCATAAAAATTATACATCTTATGTCATCCCAAAATGTATTCATGCTTTTAAAAAATTATTTGAATCCTATTCTTTTAACCCAATTAATATATTCCAAACATATTAATGTACAATACTTTATACAACTCATGATTTTTATTACCTACCCAAAAATAAAATTTAATTATATATACACATATCCAAATTCATTACATGCATGACATATATTAAACTCTTTTATGTAAAGGTTTTGAATCATATAAAACCAAAATCCCCACATGATCAAGTATTGTGTGATATGTAGTCAACCCCTGTATTTCTAGGTAGATCCTAAGCTCTCAAGCTAGTGATAAGTCTAACTCAAAGTCCCAATTTATATATATCAATACTCAAGAGAGACATGAATTCAAATAGAAATATAACACCTAATATGTATAAATCATAATCAACCCTTATTATAAAATTTATATCTAAAATAACAAATCATAATATATGTTGGATAAAACTAACTCTTTATGTCATACATAGAATATAACTCTTATACGCCTGGAATGAATATTATAAGAAGAAGTTAAAATAATTGAAACTAAAACATAATAAAATTCAAGATATAAATAGTTTATATATATATATATATGAATATTAAATAGGAATTTCATAAGTAAATGAAAAAATTAAATATTTAACAAAGATTTAACAACCTGAGATATTTATAATGATCAGAACCACTTTTTATATAGTCTAAAGTTATACAAATTTGGTGAGGGAAGGAAGAAACATGATGTGGTTTCTCGATATAAGACACTTCATGAATAAAATTCCTATAATTTTATACCTTGAACTATGCCAAAATTTTCAAGCATAATACATTTTTATTTAAACTACATACAATGAAACAAAAGTTTTTAATCATTTCCACATCATGTTTTTTTCATGAAAATAAAATTTCCATAAACCATGAGCATTTTTTGTCAAAACCACAATGTAAAAGTATGTATTTTATAATACTCACTTTTTTATATGAAAAATAATATAGTTTTTTTTAATTAATAAACCATAACATAGTTATATCATCCATGTTCATGGTTTTGGAAAAATTCCACACTTTTTTTTCATCCTTCAATATCCATCTTATAAATTCTTCAATAAAACTTAAACCAATACTATTGAAGGTATTTATAAGGAATATCTATCCCCAAATAAAATGTAAGAAAGAAACAATTCTCACATACAAGATTGACTAAGATAAGAAATGATAAAATTAAATGAAAAAAAACAAATCATACCTTATTTTTCCTGCCAATTCAGAAACTATTGTTAGTATGATTGAGACCCTTTAGTAGAAATAAAAATATTTTGTACCCTTAAGTATATCTTTATATTGAAATTTAATCACTAAAAATTTTGGTAGGACCCATTCCCCTTTAAAAAAAATATTAGAACCACCTCTAAGGATAATAAATAGAGAGAATGTGGTATGAATTTAACTTATATGAGGATAATATGTAGTCTCTAAAGATGAGGTTTATGAACCTCATTAAATAAAAATTATTTATTGAATTAAGGATCCTATTTAAATCCATATATTTATAAGTTATAAAATGACTAAACCTTTGTCTCACTGTTGTAACAATTATAATAGATATTTGATAATTTAAGTGATTATTAAACTTCTTTAACAATCACTAAACCATCAACATATCATCACTTGATATATCAAAAATCTAAATAAAACATGGAAATTAATTTATGAAAGTTGACTAAATTAAATCTTATGTCTTTCATCTTTAATACCATGATATAGTATCGACAATCATGAACAAAAACCTTGGCATGGAAACATTTCACCATGATATGGTTTATTATTATTATATATATATACAAAAATTACATATTAAAATTGGGAGAATTAATTTTTACTAAAAATATCATGGAATAGATAAAATATAGAAGAAGAATAGAAGTCCAAATAGAGGTTCTGGTTTCATATGAGCATGGGTCAATTATAGAGTAACTCATAGATAATGGAAGAATCTATTAGAATTGATTTTTTTCAATAAAGAGAGATATAATCATGTGAAGATAATGGATTATGTTTTGAAATCCATCACAATATAAAGGAGAATAAGAAATAAGGGTTATTTGTGACTTGTTAGTATCTATCACTATCATAATGAGAAATGATCTAAACACTAAATTGGCATCCAAACTTTTTGTATCAATTATATCAATTAGTATCAAACACAATAGTTTTAATTAGTGCATGATCATGAATATTTTTTGAGATGGATTATAAAGGTTTTAAAGTCTATACACTTTCCATATAGTTTGTATCTTGATAATATTATATCAGTCATGGGTAATTAGGATAACAACAACAACATACAAAGGACTATCCACTCTCATTCAATTGGTGAAAAATAAAAATATTTTTTCTATTTTATAAATGTATTTTTATTGACAACAGAAAAAGAAAATGAAGGTTTTGGGCATAGTAGAAATGCCTTGGTGGGAAAAATTGTCATGACCCGTCCCCCGGGGCACGTGTTCTGACTACCCCAAGCCCGCCTTCCATAGGCTAGGGGTTTGCGACTAGCACAGGAAAGGCGTATCCCTAAATGGGAAGACATTGCCTTTAGAACCTGTACAAACACACAGACTAGGTACACAACAAAGTAAACCATGTAGTAAAATAGTTGACGTAAAAGTGTGTACTGAAAGTAAAAGCACTGGAATACAAGCCCAACTGAAAAGATACAACTACAAATAAAAATAGAAAACAACTCTTGAGATCTTCCATTGGAGATACTACCTTAAGGGTAGGTACATCTCATCTCCACATCTCTCCATGTCAACTATCACCATCGTCCACCATCAAGTCCTAGCTCCCCAAGTCTCATTCAAGGCTTCCTGTCATCTGCACAAGACAAAACAAGGTGCGGGCGAAGCCCATGCAGGGGTGAGTATAACAATACCCAGTAGGGACCCTGAGACCCCCAAAGGTCTCTCAGAATTCCACAAAGGAAAACCACAATCATGATATCAATCACAAAGCACAAAGAAAAGGACACAGCTCAAAAATAGGTATAACTAAAGTATATAAGTACGGATGATTAGTCGAAAAACTTGATCATCTTATTCTGTCAAGAGGCACTACTGCTTACCATATGGAGTCTGACCCACATAGGATCGATAGGCACTAACCCCCGCGGACCCACACAGGATCCGACCCACCCAGGATCGATAGGTACTAACCCCCACTGACCCACATAGGATCTGACCTACCCAGGATCGATAGGTACTAACCCCCTCAAGACACACATGGGATTGATAGGTGTTGATCCACATAGGATCACTAGGTGATGATCCAAATAGGATGGCTAGGTGATGATCCACAAAGGGTCACTAGATGTTGATCTACACAGGGTTCCTAGATGATGATCCATACAGGGTCACTAGGTACTGATCCACACAGGATTACTAGGTGATGATCCACACAGGATTGCTATGTGCTGATCCACACAGGATCGCTAGGTTCCGACCCACATAGGATCCCTCAGTACTAACCTCCGTATGATCTGTCTCTAACCTCCATCTCACAGCCAGCCATTAGATTCCTGCCCATAGCATGCTTGATTCCAGGAGAAACTGCTCCTCAATCCATCAGTGGTTTTTAAACTCGCATAAATTCCCACGAAGAAGTTACCCAAATATCTGTCACATAATAAGGTTTCCAACGCAATAAACGACGTGTCAACCAGACGCCCGGTCTGTAAGTTATTGGTATTTTATTACCAAGGTCTCGATTGGATTCGGGGTCAATCCAACCCATCCATACCCCAACTTTCTCTAAAACTCAGGTGGAGTATCTCAAAAGGACTATCTCTCTCCAAGGATCCCAGTGCCATAGACGGTTCATCAAATGGATGTCTAGATCGCAAGATACGGATCTTTAAGAAAAACTAGGCCCGAATGGGTCTTGTCCGACCTGTCCCAGCCCAAACTGACCTGGGCTGGGTTGCGGTGGGCCCATCCTACTGGTAGGCATGACCCGCATGAGGGTCGCGTGGTCTGCCTCCTGATGGTGTGCCACTTCGTCGTCACTACGGCCGGCCCACATCGGCCGCCCCTTCAGTCTGTCGCAGCGCCTTCGGGCACTGCCTCTCTTCCGCAACCGGTGAGCGTCGACCGCCGCCATCGCCACCATCATCGATCGTCGGTGCCGCCGCATCGGCGGAGCTTCCGCGGGCCACCGGGTGAGCTCTGGTGGTCCATTCTTCATTATGGATGCACCTACGGCCCTCTCGGTATGCCGCCATCATTGTGTGCCTCCCGGTTTCTACTTGTCTTTGAGTTGAAAATCTTCCCACGAAGAACAAAATGAAAAATCAAGCGGCAGAGGGTCTGGGCCTTGTTCGTTTGGCTCGCGCCCTCCGCATTAACATTATAACAAGTGGGAATAATTTATACATCACATTAAAATAATGATAAACCTCATTCCAAATATAAACCCCCTACCTCGAGATTCATTGGGAATGTCGTGATGGTGGATGAAGAATCCTTGTCCGCGGAAGCCGCCGGCGTTCGTCGTCAATCCCTCCAACAATGTCCAAGCTTTCGTTCCCCATCGGTGGAAGGCATCATGTCACTTCATCAGAGGTTCCTCACTTAATGAATCTGTGTCAAAACTTCAACCCGATTCTCTCTTAAATAGACGGAGGATGAGAGTTTAACCCAACGAATCTTTAATGAGGTTCATTAATAAGTCAATTAATGCACCTATTGTCTCTCAACGGAGTGGTTACAAAAACAAAGGGTCAAGCCATTAATGGATTGACAACTCAGTGTCCCCGCCACTGCCGCTCAACCGCTGGAGAAAAATAAAATAACTTTGTTAAGTTATTTTTTTTGTAAAGTCCAAAATTTATATTTTTCTCCCGATCTACTACGGTCGAATTCAAGTCTCCCTTAAGAGAATCATAGTGATATGGATTGAACAGTGCTCTCATATTTCAGTTCTAAGCACCAGTTCAAATGTTATAAATTGTCTCCCATACGTTTACTAAACGTACATTAAAAAAATTCAAAATTCCATTCTGGGCACATCGGGCCTCGGAATCATGCACTATCAATTTTAGAAAACTCATAATAATCCCAAATAGTTTTAAAAAATTTACATGGAATTTTTGGGTATTTAAATTCTTCCCACCTTAGGGATTTTCATCCCTAAAAGCTACAGCAAAACTAGGGAAACCAAATGGGGTACTGAGCATGTATCTGAGCCTCCTGTTCCCATGTGCTCTCCTATCAATTATCGTGCTTCCAAAGAACTCACACCAGAGGAATCGACTGCCCATGAAGGACCCGATCATTTCGATCCTCTATCTCTACCGGGAACTCTTCAAACATCGCCCCATCGTCAATTTCCAACTCTCCCTAGTCGATAACGTGCGATGGATCATTCACGTATCTCCTCATCTACGACATGTGGAATACATTATACACCTGGTGCATCTATGGGGGAAGAGTTAGACAGTACGCCACCTCGCCTACTCTATTGAGGATCTGGAAAGGTCTGATAAACCTCATAAATAGCTTGTCTCCCCGAAAAAACCTCTGTAATCCTCGACAGGGTGAGACCCATAAGAATACATGGTCTCCCTCCTCAAATTCCAAGGTTCTTTGTCTCCTGTCGGCATAAGACTTTTGTCGGATCTGTGTAGTCTTCATCAGATTATGGATGATCGAAACCTTCTTTGTGGTTTCCTGTACCAACTCTGGACCCATAAGTGTTGACTCCCTTGGGTCTGTCCAACAAAGAGGTGATATGCATGGTCATTTGTACAAGGTCTCAAACGAGGTCATGCCGATGGTGGACTGATAACTATTGTTGTATGTAAACTCCACCAAGAAAATTTCATCCTCCCAACGGTGTCCAAATTGAGGAAACAATCATAAATCATGTTCTTGAGTGTCTGTATGGTCTACTCTATCTGACCATCTGTCTGAGGATGGAAGGCAGTGCTCAAACGTAGTAGAGTCCCGAACGCCTCCTACAATCTCTTCCACAAGAAGGATGTAAAACTTGTGTCATGATCTAAGATGGTCGTTGATGGAACCCTATTAAGTTTCACAATATCTTGTACATAGAGGTGTCCCAAACCCTCTACTGATCCCTAATCTTGGATGGGTAGGAAGTGGGCCGACTTGGTGAGTCAGCCATTGATCACCCAGATGGAATCGTTTCCCCTGGACGTATGTGGTAGCCCCATCGTAAATTCCATGCATATACCATACCACTTCCACTCTGGTACCTCAAGTGGCTGAGCTAATCCCACTAGTACCTAATGCTCAGCCTTCACTTACTGACAAGTGAGGAATTGAGATAAAAACTCTGCCACTGCTTTCTTTATTCCTGGCCACCAATATTGACGTCGGAGGTCCTAGTACATCTTCGCCACTCTAGGATGTACCGCTAAAGGTGATATATAGAACTCCCTCAACACCTCCTCTCATAGCATCACTGGTACCATGGTGTGTCCTCTGAAGAGGATGACATGCTCCCTACCTTCATAAAATCATTCAGTAGCCTATCTTGAGGATATTTGAGCACGTCAAGACTCACAGTCAATGTCCCCAAACTGTGCCTCCCAAGCTCGCTGTATAAGTGGGGGAGTGATAGTAATAGATTGGAGTTAAGACACTCTATCTCTATCCATGAAAGATATTTACAACGCGGCTAGCTGCTCTATCGCCTCACTTAGCAATTGTAGACCAGACCTCCTGTTGAGTGCGTCTGATACTATGTTCCCCTTCCGAGGAGTATAGAATATCTCAAAGTCATAGTCCTGGAGTAACTCTAGCCATATTTCTTGTCTTAGGTTCAGGTCCTTCTATGAGAAGATATACCAGAGACTCTTGTGATTTGAGTAAACAGTAAATTGTTCACCCATCAAGTAGTGCTGCCACGTCTTCAGTGAAAAGACCACTACTGCTTAATCCAGGTCATGGGTAGAATAGTTCTACTCGTGATGTATCAACTTCTGTGAGCCATAGGTGATCACCACTCACTCTTGCATCAGGACACAACCTAGTCTATTCCCTAATTCATCGCAGTAGAACACTTACCCAATGCCCTCTTCTGGTAGCCTCAAGATGGGGGCACTCTTCAGTCTCTGCCTCAGCTCATGAAAACTCTACTGAAACTTCTCCATCCATAAGAAAGGTTTCCCCTTCTTCAAGGATGACAAGGGTTCTTCTACCCTGTAGAATTCAAGTAAAAATATATGGTAGTAACCAACTAATACCAGGAAACTCTTCACCTTGGTTACACTCTTGGGTGACTCCCAAGAAAGAACTGCCTCTATCTTTTTTGGATCCACTGTGACTCCAGCCTCTGAGATAACATGCCCCAGGAAGTGGACTTCCCGTATCAAGAATTTTCACTTCGAGAGATTGATATAAAGATAGTACTCTCATAGTGTATCCAAAACTATCTGCAGGTGCATGGTGTGCTCCTCCTCTGATGCTGAGTATATCAAGATGTCATCAATGAATAACACCATGAAGTGATCGAGGTATGGTTGGAATATTTTGTTCATGATCCCCATGAACACTACTGGAGTTTTGGTCACACTGAAAGTCATAACCAAGAACTCATAATGGCCATACCGACATCTGAAGGTTGTCTTTGGTACATCCTCGTCCTGTACCCTGAGCTGGTGATAGCATAGTCTGAGGTCTATCTTTGAAAACCAATGAGATCCTTTCAACTGGTCGAAGAGATCATCGATCCTTGGAAGAGGATACTTGTTTTACATGTTCACCTAGTTTAGGCATTGATAGTCCACACAAATCCTTAGACTCCCATCGGCCTTCTTGGCAAACAAGACCGGGGATGCCCATGGAGAAACACTAGGCCTTATGAATCCCTTTCTCTTCAAGTCCTCCAACCGTACCCTCATCTCACGAAGCTCCATGGGAGCCACCCGATATGATGGTGTAGATATAGGTGTCATCCTGGGGTACATTTTGATGTGAAAGTCTACCTATTTGCAAGTAGGTAGTCTTGAAACATCGTTAGGGAATACATTAGCATACCGGTCCATCACTACAGGATAACTCAGACTTCTCACGTCAACTGCTCAGAGGGTGAGGTTGGCCAACTGATGAGTAATCTGCTGCACCCTCCTCTGAGATAGTTCATCCTATGCTTCAAAGGTTTCCTCTTCACCGGTGAAGGTAAACTTGATTCCATCCTCATGGACACACAGCACTTTGCGCCTAAAATAGTCGATCTGAGCATGGACTGTGGATAGCCAGTCCATACCCAAGATGACGTCATAAGGCCTTGATGCTGCTACTAAAAGATCTCAACAAAATCTATCACCTCCTAGAGTGATCTCAAACTGCCTGCACCAGTGTGTAATCATCGAATATTCTCCCGTAGCAGTCTATAATCGCAAGGATTGGTCCAACGGCTCTATTGGAATCTCCGAGCTTCGAACAAGTGTAATGGAAATGAAGGAGTGACTGGAACTTGTGTCTATAATTACTATAGCTATGGTTCAATAGACACAGATCATACCTCTAATCATCTTTGGAGCATCATGGTCATAGGCCTCTGCTACCTGTAGTTGTGCTCACCCATGTCCACCTGCACCCTGTGGTCGGGGTGGACCACCTGGTGGTGGCGGCGGTAGAACCTCAAACCGCCACCCACCACCTACTACATGACCTTCTCCTCTGCCACGTCCACCGTCCTACGGACCTCCTCGATCGAATTTATCCCTCTACCTCGATGGTCCCTCGACCATCTACTGATCGTCAGTACGGTGGGTTGGGCAGTCGCGAGCCATGTGGCCCTACCCACCACACGTGAAGCACACTCTGCCTCACATCTGACCTCCTCTTCCTTGTGATCTCTACACCTCCGACCCTACATCCTGGGGTCTTCCACTGAAGGATATGACCTTCTTGGACCTCTGCGTCATCTTTCTACTACCTCCTAAAGATGACTCAGCTACCTGTAGTTTAGTGGTGGATCTCATCGTCGGTGCCTTCTCAGATAAGAATCTCTCCACCAATAATGCTCACTTGAGCACTCGAGCTTGCGTTGGGAGATTGAGAGATATCATCGACGCTTTGATCTCCCACCGGAGACCATGCTAAAAGGTTCAGGCCTTGAAGAAGGGGTCATGCACCATGTCAGTGGATTACTGTGAGAGGTCATTGAATCTCATTGAGTATTGGTCCACTGATAAGTTTCCCTGCGATAAGTGCAGTAGCTCTTGGATACGCACAGAGTGTAGTGTCGCTGGGATGAACTCTGCCCTAAAGAGGCTTTGAAAGTCCGTCCAGGTGAGGGTCTCATTTTCATGTAACTAGAGCGTTAGAATCCACCATCTTCCTGCCATGTCCAGGAAAAGACTAGCATCTAGGATCACCATCTGCTCTTCTGGTGTCCCAACTAGGCATAAAACTCGTGCCACAACCTCCAGCCAGTCCTCAGTTGTATGGGGATCTATCTCACCTTGAAACCTCAGAGGCCTTTGCTACTGGAACTCATGAAACACGCTCAGTCGGCGTGAAGCATTCACCAGTGGGGTAGGTGGAAACTTCTTCCCAACTGTTGGTGGTGTTGTTGGTGCACACCCAAAGGTGCTAACACAGTAAGAGGGTCATGCATCGAAGCCTCGTCACTTGGTGGCCCGTCATCGTGTACTCTCTCAGGAATCATGACTAGCTGTCTACGTGGCGACATCTTGAAATGAAACAGGTATGCCACGATTAATAAGTTATACCTGGTGATCTGAATTAAAAGAGATCAAAAGTAAAATATTTTAAAAACACACACGCAATCATTGTTTTCATGGACCGAGTTAGAAATCAGAATTCAGGGCCCAAGTGTAGGGATATGTCAGTTGTCGCACCAACACTAGACTCCTCAAACTGAAAACCACACTCAAAACACTTAACACTATTGCTCCATTAAAAATATCAGAGTCCAAGTTCTTCGGTAGAACCGACTCCTCTGATACTACTTTGTCACAACCCGTCCCCCGGGGCCTGTGTCGTGACTACCCCAAGCCCTCCTTCTATAGGCCAGGGGTTGGGGACTAGCACTGAAAAGGCGTATCCCTAAACGGGAATACATTACCTTTAAAACTTGTACAAACACATAGACTAGGTACACAAAAAAGTAAACCACGTAGTGAAACATCTGAAGTAAAAGTGTGTACTGAAAGTAAAGGGGCCGAAATACATGCAAAAATGAAAAGATAAAACTACAACTGAAAATAGAAAACAAATCCTGAGATCTTCCGTTGGGGATCCTAGCTGAAGGGTAGGTACAGATCATCTCCACAGCTCTCCACATCAATTGTCACTACCTTCCACCATCAGGTCCTATATCCCTGAGTCTCAGTCAAGTTTTTTCGTCGTCTACACAAGACACAACAAGGTAAGGGCGAAGCCCATGTAGGGGTGAGTATAACAATACTTAGTAGGGACCCTGAGACCCCCGAATTTCTCTTAGAATTCCATAAAGGAAAACCAAAATCATGATCTCAATCACAAAGAAAAATTCAAAAGACACAACTCAAAAACAGGTATAAATAAAGTACATAAGTACATATGATTAGTCATAAAGGTTGATTATCTTATTCTTTCAAGAGGCACTACTGCTGACCATATGGAGTCTGACCCACACAGGATCGATAGGAACTAACCCCCGCTGACCCACACAGGATCTGACCCACCCAGGATCAATTGGTACTAACCCCCACTGACCCACATAGGATCCAACCCACCTAGGATCGATAGGTACTAACCACCGAAAGAACTACACAGGATCGATAGGTGCTGATCGACACAGGATTGCTAGGTGTTGATCCACATAGGCTCACTAGGTGATGATCCACACAGGGTCACTAGGTGCTGATCTACACAGGGTCTCTAGTTGCTAATCCACACAGGGTCACTAGGTGATGATCCACACAGGGTCTCTAGGTGCTGATCCACATAGGATCTCTAAGTGTTGATCCATACAAGATTTCTAGGTGATGATCCACATAGGATCACTAGGTGTGGACCCACATAAGATCTCTTGGTACTAACCTCCGTATGATCTGTCTCCAACCTCCATCTCAAAGCCAGCCACTAGATTCCCACTCATAGCACGCTTGATTTCAGGAGAAACCCATCCTCAATCCATCAGTTTTTTTTTCAACTGTCAAAAAGTCTCATGAAGAAGTTACCCAAAGATCTGTCATGTTATAAGTTTTCCAAAGCAATAAATGGTGCATCAACTGGACGCGCGGTCAGTAAGTTATTGGTATTTTATTGCTGAGGGATCGGTTTGATTTGGGGTAGATCCAACCCAGTTGTACTACAACTTTCTCTAAAAATCAAGTGGAGTATCTTAAAATGACTGTCTCACTCCATGTATCCTAGCGCTGCAGACGGTTTATCAAATGGATGTCTGGATCGCAAGATACAGCTCTTTAAGTGAAACTAGGCCCGAATGGGTCTGGGTCTGGTCTGACCTGGTCCGACCTAGTCTAGGCTGACCTATCCCAGTTCGAGTCGACTTGGCCCAGTCTGGGTCCAACCCGGCCCGGTTGGGCTGGGCTAGATCGCGGTGGCTCGGCCCCCCAGCTAGCGCAACCCGTGCGGGGGTCGCGCGGTCTGCCTCCCGAACGACTCAAAGAGTCATTCAACTCTTTGATTAGAGGTGATAGGTGGCACCACCTGGTTGTCCACGAGACCCGCATGGAGTGGTTCCCCTCTCTTCGTCACAGTTTCGAAGTTGTGGCCTTCACTATCATGGTGCATGATGGGGCGCCACCTCTCCATCACCACGGTCGGCCCACATCGGCCACCCCTTTGGTCTGCCGCGACGCCTTTGGGCTCCGCCTATCTTCCCCAGCTGGTGAGCATCGGCCTCTTCCATCTCCGTCAGTGTCGTCGCACCGGTGTTGCGCTAGAGGAGCTTTCATGGGCCACCAAGTGAGCTCTGGTGGTCTATTCTTCCTTCTGGACGTGCCTATGGCCCTCCTAGGATGTCGTCGTTGTTCCGTGGCTCCCAATTTCCACTTTCCATCTAGTTGAAAATCATCCCAAGAATAACGCAATGAAAAATCAAGCAGCGGAGGGTCCGGGCCTTATTTGTTTGGCCTGCACCCTATGCGTTAGCATTATAACAAGTGGCAGTAATTTATACATCACATTAAAATAATTTTAAACCCCATTCCAAAAATAAACCCCCTACCTCAAGATTCGGTGGGGACGTCACGATGGTGGATGAAGAATCCTTATTTGTGGAAGCCACCGGCATTCATCATCGATCCCTCCAACGATGTCCAAGCTTCTGTTACTCATTGGTGGAAGATGCCACGTCACTTCGTTAGAGGTTCCTCGCTGGATTAAGTCGTGTCAAAACTCCAACCCAAGCCTTTATTAAATAGACGGAGGATGAGAGTTTAATGTAACAAAGCTTTAATGAGGTTCTTAATAAGTTAATTAATGCACATCCCGTCTCTCGACGGAGTGGTTAAGATAACAAAGGGCCAATCCATTAATGGATTGACAACTCAGTGGCCCCGCCATCCCCACTCAATCGCTGGAGAAAAATAAAATAACTTTGTTAAGTTATTTTATTATTATTTTTGTAAATTCCAAAACATATCTTTTTCTCCTGACCTACTATGGTCGAAGTGAATCCTCCCTTAAGAAAATCTCAGGGATGCAAATTCAATGGTGCTCTCATATTTCAATTCTGATCACCAGTTCAAAAGTTAGAAAATTCCGCTCGTACGTTTACTAAATTTACCATTAAAAAAATTCAAAATTCCATTTCAGGCACACCAGTCCTTGGAATCACGCACCTTCAATTTTCACATACTTGTAATAATCCAAAATAATTTTAAAAAAAATTACATGGAATTTCCAGGTCTTTAAAAAATAACCATGAATGTTTCTTCAATTTGGTGGATCATTTGTAAATTTTACATGACATAAACACTATAATTGATGAAATATTTTCACTCAATATTTACATAAGAAAACCTAAAACCCAGAGAGGATCTTTGCATGTTGAACTTATAATTAATTTATATTATAATGGAAAAAATTATTCCTTGTATTAGGATATTTCTTCATAGATGATGTTGATCATTTGAAAATACCTTTTTCAGATTGCATATTAAGGATCCAAGTGTAGAATCCATCTAACGGTGATCCACACATGATCCTTTTATCTATGAGAACCATTGAAAGAACATATGTTGCTATTGAGTTGGTTTTATTATCTTATGTTGATCATGTTGATCGCTTCTAGTTTCTTCGAGCTTCAAGGAATCTCTCTAGCTCTTCTTGTTATTTAGAAGAAGAGAGTAGGAGGAATGGAGAGATAATTCCATTGTGTGAAATGATTCTCAAGTCTCGATTAACCCTATACAATAGACATAACCATCAATTTATAGAGTTAATTTTTAGGTTAAAATATTATTTAATTTCATACATTCCCTTAAATAGTATAATTGTTATTGTTAAACCCCATTTTATATAATAATATTATTATTATTATTATTATTATTTTATAGAATGTGCTAATAGGTGAAATGATAAATATTATTTTATTAGCTTATAAATTAATATTCATTGTCATACATGATCTTGGTTTGTTCCAACTACTTGTAATTAATTGAATACTCGAATAAATATTTAATTAAATATTTCATTCATCAATAAATATTTGTGATCAATAAAACATGAATAAAATTATTCTTCAGTATTTAGAATAATATTTATTCCATTAATTAAATTAAAATATAATTTAATCGAGATCAATGAAAACACTTAGTGTGTGGCTCTCTAGGATTCATTCTCATTGGCATTAGGCGAGCTTGTCGAAAGTCTAGAATTTCTACCTAGAAATGGGTCAAGGAACCCAAGAGAAAGAACTTAATGTTACAACATCAACAACCACATATGAATGCTCATTTTGTAATATAATACCTTTGTCATAATATCTCATCAAGAAGATTTTATATCTATGTCATCAACCTATAATCTTGATATGTATTTCTTTGACTATCTAAAATAAACTCATAGTTACACCATGGAAATGGTGCTAAATGTGACAGTTCTATTCCAATAAAAGGGAAGAGATGTCAAATTTTATAAAGATATAAGGGATAAATCCTTCCTTAACTTATCCATTAATAACATGTAATTCATGATGCACCCAAAGTAACCTACTGTTTGTGAACATATGGCGTCATAGTTTTGGTCAGTAAATCTAAGTGCATGATTCATGATATGAATTAATGATAATATTAAATTCTAAGAACCATTACACACACTCACTAATAGGAATATATGATGGAATAAAAATAAGTGTAATTCCTATTAGCGGGTTTATTCTCATAATCTCTCGTATTAGGGATTACTAAGTGAAAACTTCATGAAAGAAAAAATATTTATCTACTTAAAATCACTTTCACCTAAAATTATAAATGTTATATTCCCTATAATATTACATTATCCAACCATATAACTATATTTGAGAATATTTTCATGTAACTTTAAGGTTCTCATCATAGAGGGAAACTTTTATGACCTTGTCAGTGTGACAAATACACTAGGAAATTATTACATTAAAGTCATAAAAATAATAATTAACAATATGTAATAAGATGTTTTATTAATATTTAAATATTTTAATATACATGTAATAAAAGTAAAAACAATTGGTTCTAGACCACAAACTCCAATTAACTCCCACTTGGACTATATCCAACAGCCTACAACTTTCAGTCTGCTATACCACACATTATAATCATATTTCTGTCGAATCAAGGCTTTATTCAAGGGGTACACCACATTATATTTCATGGATATTATGATCACTTTAACTTAACATATCTAAGAAAAATCCATCAAGATATGATACTTCCAAAGTATATTATTTGTCTGTTGATGTGACCTTGTATCCTTTGAAAAAATTCTCTGTTGTAATATTATCACAATTGAGTGTGGTGGGATCTTAATTTATATGTACCGCATCAATATATTGGATGAAGTTGAGTATACATACTAATTATTTAGCTACCTTAGAAGTATCAATAAAATCATAATCTATTTTATAATCTTCTACCATGTCCTTCTTTAATCTCTTTCAACTTACAACACCTCCATTTAGAGTAAAGATATATAATCATCGTCATCTTTTTACTTATTTACTAAAAGAGGGGGAATCCCCATAAAAAGATAAAATCATGGGGGTCTAAATTAGTGAATCTCGATATCATCACCACAAACTAAATCCATGCCTTTGGGGGAAAGGATCCCAGAGAGGAGAAACCGGTGACCGACATGTCATGCATTTCTATAGAGGTAAGGAAGTTCATTACTTTTTTCCCCTAGGGATATGTGTAAAGGAATTCCATCCCATTACTTATTAGGATTTTACACTTGTGAGTGAGATAAGAGACCAACTAAAGAATAGAGGTGAGCTCACATAATGAATTATAAATAATTTTGAAGTCTATTTCAACCGTAGTAAGATTGATATTATTCTGCATGTACTAAATGAGACCTTCCAACATTGCCCTTACCTCGACCTAAAGAGAGTAACCACCACCAAAAAAAGAATTGAAAGCGAGAATGACTGATCCATTATGATCTTGAAAAATTCCCCCTCCTTTCATGATACATGCCCTACACGAGCCGTTTGTGTTGAGTTAAATCCCCAGTATATGAGAGTACTAGGAGATCCACCACCCTTTCTGGTCCCCAGTAGTGGTACAAATGGTAGATATGGTGTTCCTGATGAAACTAAGATATTGGGAGTCAGACCAATCCTTGGCTAGTTGAGATAGGTCAATGAGAAAACTTTTTATTGTGAGTACTAGACCAAGATTTGAGCACCTAATCCCCTCATGAAGGGATTTTTTCCTTACCTACCATATGAACCAATAAACCTCCGCTAAGATAAAGATTCTTTCTTTCTATTTTTTCTATTGTTCTTCTCCCCCTAGAACCAAAGATCAAAGAAATATCCTTCCAAGGACCCCAGAAATGTAAATATATACCCCTTCTATGATTTTAGATCATTTTGATCTATTTGGAAATTAGCATATACATATCCTATGATGACTAATTCCTTATCTACTTCATATAATAGGAATATATCCATTGTACACCTAACATATTTAAGAATATTATTGAATTTCATCCAATTTTGGTCACCTGGTTCATCTTGATATATCCATATCACACTCAAATCATAGGAAATATCTATCCTAGTATATAGGATAACATACATGACTAACCCAATCATAGATGTGTATAAAATCCTTGTCATTATGTTTCTTTTATCATGTGTCTAAAGACACATTTTCCTAAAATGATGAATTCCATGTGAAATTGGAAACAATCCTCTCTTGTATTGTTCCATATTGAATATCTTCAATATCTTGTCAATATATATACCTTTAATTAGGTTGATTAGCCTCCTGGATCTATCACAATGAATCTTAATCCTAATAATATATGTTGTCTCACCTAAGTCTTTTATGAATAAGTATTTATTCATCCAGGCTTTAGAAGACTATAATACTGGTATTTAATTTCCAATAAGTAATATTTCATCAACAAATATTATTAAGAAAACAATTGTACTCTCACTAAACCACTTATAAACACAAGGATCACATTCATTATTTATGAAACCAAATTATATTATGACTTCATCAAACAATATGTTTCTTGACTTGGATGATTACTTTAATACATAAATGGATCTTTGAAACATTCATACCTTGTTTTCATCCTTTGGAGTCACAAAATATTTAGGTTGTGTCATATAGACATCTTCCTGAAGGTTCCTGTTAAAAAGGATATTTTGAAATCAATTTTCCAAATATCATATTCATGGTAAGTTGTAATGGAAAGTAGAATATTTATGGATTTCAGTATTGAAACTACTAAAAAGGTTTCTCCATAGTCTATTCCTTGATGTCATTTGAACCCTTTTGTAAATAGTCTTAAGTATTGGCTTGTCCATTCATGTCTAGTTTCTTCTTGAATACCCATTTACAACAAGTGATATTTAAATCCACTAGAGGATCTACTAAAATCCATTCTTTCTTTTGGTATATGGTATCCATTTAATAATTCATGGATTCTTTCCACTTAGAAATATTTAGGCCACTTGTTACTTCTTTGTAGGTTAGTGTAACGACCCAAACTTTCATTAATACAAATTCCTCTTGATCAAATTAAATGTATCATTATATAAAATGTTTATATAAAATGTGAAATTATTTGGTTTTATGTTTTTGGATTTTAAAATATCATTAAGAATTGTGATCGTTGCTAATATAGTTGTTGAACAATGATCACATGATTAGTATAAATATAGGGCTTTACCAAATTCAATTTACTCATAAAAAGGAAGTGATGGCCTCATCCAGTAGATTTTCCCTATATGAAGCCCATTTATCGGAGCTTGGAAATGAGGTGGAGTTATTGGTCTTTTCTCTTGACCAAGCCCAAGCCGAGCTTGAATACGTTAAGCTTGAGCGGAACCGCCTACAGGAGAATTGGAAGTTGATAGAAATTACCACTCGAGCAATGTTATCCGAGCCACCCCAAGAGTCTGTCACCATCGCACACCTTACCCTAAGGTCCTATACGGATGTTTTAAGGTGTTATGTAACAAGAACCCAGCACTATTCATATATACAAATATTATACATTCATTTTATTATTGTTACTTTGTAAATGGTTTTTAAAACACAAATAGTATTTTTAGTTAATATTCAATTAAGAAATCTATTTTGATGAATTAATGGATTTTTTAATTAACTATTATTTTAATAAAATATTATTATTATTATTAAATTAATTTTTATTAAATTTAAATAATCGTATAATTTTATGAATGCAATTGTAATTTTTATTAAGGTTTGAAAGTCGTTTTTGTCAAAACCCATGAATTTTCAATAAATGTCAGTTTTTATTTTAAAAGTAAAAATTCTCATATTTAGAAAATTATTTAGAAAAAATGAATATTATTTTTTGAATCAAGATATTGAAATTATCTAGTGCTGAATTTTTCATAATTTTCTGAGAGTCGAATTTTTGGGTAAAAATTAAATACAATTTAAATATATATAATGTTTTATGACGTCATAATGACCCAATAGTGATGTAATAAAATAATATAAACATTATTTTCAGCCAATATATGTTTTATCATTAAAATAATGTTATTTTATATTTTATTTGATTTATTTTATAAATCTTTAGTGGACCCTTCAAGACTTATAAAACATTTTGTCTTTTTAAATTGTTTTCCTTAAGAGTGTGACTCACCTCCGCATAATCCACCCTATTATTTTAAGAATTTCGGCAATTGGACTTATAAAATATTTTTTTCCAATTCCCATTAGCAAAAAACATGGGAAAAAACCATGGGATGGTTTGTGTTATTGATTATTTTAATGTGTGGTGACCCAAACCTAAATAATAAATAATTCCCTCTCCTTTCCTATATAAACCCACGCAAGCTCTCACTTAATCTTCACTCAAAGCCTTTGGAGTTCGTCAAACATCTTCCCTCCTCTCTCTAGAATCCTCCCAAGGTGCCCCAATATCCCAAGAAGCCTCTCTCAAGTCTCTCCCAAGCCTTTGGGATCACACTTCCAAGTAAGGGATTTCCTCTTTTCTCATTTTTGTCTCAATTTTATTATGTTGTTATACCCTTTTAATTTCAACTACAAATGTTAGGGTATGATTTTTCACCTCCCCCATAGTTCCCTATTTATGTTTTAATTAGGATAGACCCCTTTCACTCTAATTTAATGCCTCCCATGTACACCCGTTACCATGCTGAAATTCCGAAAGGAATTTCTCTCTCCTCGTTTACATTCAAGCAATTCCTTTGTATTATGAATCTAAATTCCTTTAATTATGTTTGAAAATTTTTCTATATGAAACCCTTAATTTCAATTTTATGTAAATATTATGATACGTCCATTTCTCTCTCATCAACCATTTTTACAAATTTTTATTTCACGTTGTTGTGCTACCGAAATTGCACCTCGATTTTCCAATCCAAAATCATTGTGTAGTGAATATCATACCCATGTATCTATCAAGGGTATTCACTTTTATGCACATATACATATTGAATGTTAATTTCATGTGTGTATTCCACATTTCTTAATCATAGAATAACTTATGATTTTGAATGATTCCATGTTATATGATCCATGTGGCACACTTATACATGAAATGAAATGTTTAAGAAGGGTATATCCTGATAGTGCTCCAATGCATTGGGTAAAGTATAGTATCATGATATGTCATGTGAAATAGGTTTTGACTCATTATAATTAAAGTTAAATGAGGGTTTACTCATGCTTCATGTGCAATGAGGGTTTACTCATGCTCCATGTGTAATGAGCCTTGGCTCATGCTAATTCCATGTTAAGTGTTGTTTTCACATCTCCATGTTATGACTATCATGCTTTATCATGCATTTATATTAATGTTTATATTATGCTCCATTGATGTTCCTATTTTTTAACATGTATTGTATTCCTTATGTTATTCCATGTTTATTCCCTTACTGGGATTTATAGCTCACCCTTTTCTTATGCATGTCCTCAGTTTATCCCATGCAATGATAAGTACGAGGGAATGTAGTGGTCATGTAAAGGAATTTTTCAATAAATATGTTTCATTTCATGTTTTAAGTTGTTATTTAATGATACTAATCCCCAAATACACTAGACCTATCGATCTTCTATGTTGTATCAAGTGAATTTTATGTAATAAATCATGTTAAAGTGTGTAATAAAGAGCAGGGTTGTTATAGTTAGAGGATCATTATTATCAACTAATGATTATTCACCATTATAAATGACTAGAAAACCATACCATTATGCTTCTCTAACCTCTCTTATACTCTTATAAAGTACTTGTGTCTCTAAAACATCTCTTCTATGGGACTTTATAGAATCTATTCCTATGCTAACTATTGTGTACTTTGAGCCTAGACTTCATTAAAGTTTATCTCCCCCCCCCAATATCTATTTTAGATATGTTATCTATATTATGTAATATAGTGTTTCTTGCCCCTATAACCATTTTTTATGAAGGGTATTATAGGTAATACCCTCTGGTTTCCTCGGGATATCTAATAAAGGTACACTTTTTGTCTTGGTGTGAAAGATTGTTGCCTGAAGAGGCCTTAACAAATGATTCGCAACTCCACACATATAAATATGAAAACCTAGGTTTCTTTCAACTCCATAAAATGTATAGAATACCATATTCTAATTTTATTGCAACTCATTTTAATATTTATTATATTGTTTGTAATGTGTATCCTAAAAAGAATAATAGAAGACTCTCTTGACTTATCATTGACCAATGGGGTGTGGTTCCTCCTTTCACATACACTATTCCATTTAGGTGTATAAGGATGATTGATTTGAGATAAAATATCAAACTCACATAAATAATCGATTAATTATTGATTAAGATATTCTCTACCATGGTCTAAGTGGAGTTTCTTAATCTTCTTACCAATAAGGTTCTCAACTAAATTATGTATTCCTTGAATCTCTCAAAGGAATCCAACTTGTACCTAATCAGGTAGACATATCCATATCTAATAAACTCATCAGTAAAACTTATGAAGTATGAGTACCCACCACTTGATTCAATAGAAAATATTCTACACACATTGGTATGAAATAATTCAATAAGATCTTTGTCCCTTTCACCTTTTCCACTAAATGGAGCTTTGGTCATTTTTCCTTATAAACATGCATACACACACCAAGTGGTTTTAGTTTAAAGGAATATAAATATCCATCTTGATGAAATTTAGTCAAATAATTTTAATTTACATTACCTAGATGGTGATGAAAAATTTGGGTCTGGTATGAGTCATGTGAAGTATATTTGTTATTGATTTTCATAACTTGGTTCGTGTAATCTAACACATAAATATCATTATATAAATTTTCTTTACCATAAAAAATGATATCTTTATAAAAGAAGAAACATTTATTATCAAATTAAAAAATAAATCCATCTATATCAACTCTAGATATAGAAATAATATTTTTGGTAATATATGAAACATAATTACAATATTTTAAACCCAATATCATTCTCATTGGAAATGTGAAGTGGTGGTCCCTGATATCCACAACACCAAGTTTGGATCCATTGGATACTTTTAGATCAACCTCTACTCAATAAATATTTCTTAATCTACTTAGTTCATGTATTTTAATACATATGTGAGCACTAAAAGCTGTATCTAATACCCAATTTGTAGAAATATATAAATTGCACTTGATAAAAAATTAAATTGAATCTTATCATTACTTCTTTGGATGGGTGCAATTTGTTATCCAGTGTCCCTTCTTGACACATGTGAAGTAGATAGAATCTTGTTCCCTTTCTTTCCCCTTGATCTTTCTCTTCTTGGAAGGGTGTGAAGAATCTTTGGTCTTATAGATATTTTCTTGGACATTTTGTTTATTCTCTATAAGGATGGAAGGATTTTAACGATTTATTTTCTTATCTACTTGGTGAATAATTGTGAGTAGATTTGGGAGAGACTTCTAAGTGATTTTTATATTAAAATTGATAACAAATCTGGAGAATCTATGAGGAAGTGATGCAATAATGAGATCAGTACGTAGTTGATTAGGTAGTTTAAACCCTAGAACTTCTAAGACCTCAATATATTCAATAAGTTTGACTATGTGAGGCCCATACATCATACCTTCTCCAAGATTAATCTAAAATTTTTCCATGGATATCTCAAACCATTCTTGTCTAGATCTCTCCTATTAAAGACCATGGAGATTCTCGATCATGCAATAAAAATCCATTTTTTCATGAGAATTCATGAGTTTACTATACATTGATGAAATCATTAAACACTAAAAATCAATCGCATCTCTCATGTGTTTATCATAGACATACAACTCTCATCTCACACCTCCTTAACAGGTGGATTAGGTAATGGGGATTCTAGAACATAATATTTTTGTTCATGGCACAACACAACCTAAAGGCATCTGAACCATTCCTGGAAGTTACTATTCATAAGGATATGTTATTTCTATAATATTTATTGTAGGGATTATGTGGATGAAGATATTTCCATTATTATAAAATTATAAAAAATCATATTACTAGTACTTTAATTGGTTACAAATTATGTGAGACAAAATAATAATATTAATTTTATTAAGTCTCTCATTATTTTATCAAGTCTCAAAAGCACTCACCATTGGACTCAGAATGTCTAGTTTCTATTTCATTCAAGTGTAAAATATCCATATGCTCCTTCACATAACTACAAAAAGGTTTGGTCAATATATTTGAAGGTATTTTGGTAGGAAAGTCTTTTCCAACTATGGGCTTTCAACCCCTTGATCTGTTGAGTGGATTCCCCAATCCTGAAATCTTGACTTGGATTTCCTCAACACTTAGCTTCAAGTTACATCAATCCTATATTGGGATACTCATATTGATGAAATCTTGTTAATCTAACCCAAAACTCTCAAAATAACTCCATAATAAAATTAAGTGTCCCAACATGGGTTGGAAAAACACTTAGTTCCATGGATTTCATTCTTAATCAAGTAATGGAAGGCCAAGTCTGACTTAATATATATTGAATATATTTTATTTATTATGGGTAAATTTTATCTTGTTTTATCCTTTACTTATCTTTTTAATAGTAATTAAATCTTACTTAATCAATTAACCATTTTTTATAAAACATTTATACATAATCCAATTATTTAAATTTCATCTTTGCACATTAGTTCATTTATTTATGTGATCATAGTCTTTCATCCATAAAATAAATAATGTATATGATAGAAATAATTATATAAATAAATGACTCTATCATGATATTATCTAATAGTTGATTTATTGAGTGGACAATAAGTCAACCTATGACCTAGGGGAAAACTCCTTATGTCATCCTTGGAACGATTTGCACCATTCCACCTATCCACCTGTATATCACTTGGGTTGGTTTTGTCTTGGTTCCATCTTGATCTGCCTCCAAATCCCTTGGGATACTCTATTTATTACATGTACTTATAACCCAGATGCAGGTGAAGGGAACCAAAGGATTGGTTAATGGGAATTGTATAAATAATCTTGTACATGTAGGTCCTATGTAATAAATGAGTATGGGGTGAATCATAATCCATAATTTTAATTTAATTATTAATAATTGAAAAAATGGGTAATAAATTAAATTAAATTAAATAACTCCAACATAAACAAAGGTGTTGTTCAAGCTCATAATCGATCATACACATGAAACGGTTATGAAAAAGTATATTGGATAACATTCATTTATATTCATTCTTTATTATTAAGATAAATGTGTTGCATTAATTAATTAATTATTTCCCTTTTATCTTAATGATCATCTGAATTCTCTTATATATACTCATCATAAATGCATTCATGTAAAATAAATAGAAGAACCAATAATTATAGATAAATGAAATTAATTAATTAATCATTTAATAATTATTTGAAACCTTTATTAAATTCTCAGACACATCTGGTGTCAATAAAAGTAATAAGGTTTTAATGCTACAATTAGTAATTTAATGTAATTTAATTATTTCCTTTATTGGGAGACTACATAGCATGTACTTACGAGCTACGCGCTATGTATATTGATTTTCATGTACCTAAGGTAAATGCATGGGGTTTCAGTGTGTACCTCGGATGGACTATATGGCATGTATAAGAGAGCTCCACACCATATATCACCCTTTCTGTGTGTCCACACAACCAGCTGAATTACTCAACATGTTTTTGGATGCGGGACCACATAATGTGTATTCTATTTATATGTCTTTTGTCCCACTAGTCGTGTGTCTGTGTATCTTGATAAAGGAATCAACATATACTTCAGATGTGGGAATTAATGAACTACATTCCATTTGTGTTGGATACAATTCATGTATATCATTAATGCTCTAGGGTGTCAATATCATGTAATTTTAACCATTTATTTCACCACATGGTTTGAGAAAATTTTGCTACTAAATTGTGTAGACTACATGACACGTACACTAGCTACACGTCATGTAATCCAAAAAAACATGTGCCAGGTTAGCCCTATATACATTTAATGTGAAATAATTGTAGGAAATGTAGTAACTACTTGGAATGTAGTGTATCTCACAACACATCCAGATGTAGTACACTTGGGTACATGGTATGTACTCTAGCTACATGTTATGTAACCTGGTCTTGCTAGCCAAAATTATTGGAACTTCACAATGGAATCCCCAGTCATTATTCATCTATTCATGGGTATTTGAAAAGTATGAATCTAGAATGATGAAATTAATATGTCAAAATCGTTTTAATTAAAATCAAATTAAAGAATGAATAATTCTTGAAATGAAAATCTAACCACTATTGAGCATATAGATCAATAATTGAATAAATAATTATAAATTTAAAACATGAACCCTCTGATACCACTTGAAGGTTCAAGGTACACCAAAAGCTCCTTGGTGGGTGAAATAACCATTAATATTTTTTCAATTTAGTGGATAATTTGAAAATTTTACATGACATAAACACCACGAACAATGAAATATTTCCACTAAATATTTACATAAGAGAACCTAGAACCTAGAGAGGATCTTTGAACATTGAATTTATAATTAATTTATATTATAATAGAAGAAATGATACCTTTTCTTAGGATATTTCTTTGTATATGATGTTGATCAACCGAAAACACATTTTACACATTACCTTCATTGTGTTGTAAGTATCCAAGTGTAGAATCCCTCTAGTGGTGATCCACATATGTTATTTGATCTTCAAGAAACGCTGAAAGAATATTAGGTGTTATCACAATGGATTTATCATCTTTTTATGATCATGTTGATTTCTTATAGTTCTATCAACCTTAAAGTAATATCTCTAGTGCCTCTCGTTATTGATAGGAAAAGAGGAGGGGGAATGGAGAGATAATTCTATTTTTCACAATGATTCTCAAGTCTCGATTTACCTTGCACAATAAATATGACCATCTATTTATAGAGTTGGAGTTTAGGTTAAAATATTATTTAATTGTGTACCAGACCTTAAATAATATAATAATTATTATCAAACCCCATGTCATATAATAAAAATAGTATTATTATTATTTTATGGAATGCATTAACTGGCATAATGATAAATATTATTTTATCATCTTGTAAATTGATATTAATCACCATACACGATCTTAGTCAACTCAAACTTTTTGGTATTTATTAAATACCTAAATAAATATCTCATTCATAAATAAATATTTATGATTGATAAAATAAGAATAAAATTATTACCTGATATTGAGAATGATATTTATTTCATAAATTAAATTCAAACGTAATTTATTTGATATCAACTAAAACACATTATGTGTGACCCTCTAGGATTCTTTCGCATTGTCTTTAGGAGGACTTTCCTAAAGTCCAATATTGATATTAAGAAATGGTTTAATGTATCCAATAGAAAAAACTTAATGTCACAACATCAACAACCACATATGAATGATCGTTCTGTAATATAATCCCTTTTTCATAATATCTCATCAAGATGGTTTCACATATGTTTCATCAACCTATATACTTGAAATTTATTTATTTGACTATCTGAAATAAAGACATCGTTACATCATGAAAATGGAATTTAATGTGATGGTTTATTTCAATCAAAGGGTCGAGATATGAACTTTCATAAAGATGAAAGGGACAAATCCTCCCTTTACATATCTATTAAGAACATGTCATTCACGATGCACCCAATGTACCTTACTTCTTGTGAACGTATAGTGACATGGTTTTGGTTAGTAAATATAAGTTTGTGAGTCATGAAATACATTAATGATAATATTAATGTATAAGGAACATTACACATGCTTGTAGATAGGAATATATAATGACACCAAAATATGTAGAATTCCTACTGGCTAGTTTTTTCTCATAATATCCCTTCTTAGGGGTTACCCAGTGCAAGATTCATGAGAAAAAGTATCATATTATTAGGATTACTCGGTCCTGATAGTATATAAACTATGTTCCCTATCATAGTACATTATCTGACCATATAAATATATTTAAGAATATCATAATGGTACTTCATGGTTCTCATCATAGTGGGGAACTGTTATGAACTTGTCAGTGTGACAAATACCCTATAACATTATTATTTTAAATTCATGTAGAATAATGAACAATATGTAATAATATTTTTTATTGATATTAAAATCTTCATATATATTTATAACCAAAGTATAAATAGTTGGTTATAGAACACCAAATCCAATAGAAAAGTGGAAAATGTAAAGTTTATTTTATCTAATTTATAAATAAATATTGAATAGAAGGTGTTTGTAAAAACAAAAGAGAAGATATTGAAAGCACACATTTATTCACCCCTTCTCAATTTTTTCATATCTTACCTAGGAATTTTACCCCTAAAATTTTTATCATATAGAGATATTTAAGTAATTATTCAAAGATTTTTTTACTGTGAAGGTGTTGTATTTTTCTTCTGAACTTTTCAGTTTGAGGTATTTTTATTGAATAATATAAATCACATTAATTTATTTTATATTAAGGTATTTTATTCATTCAATAGGAATAATTTTCTAATGTGGATATAAATAATGCTTCTATATTTTTATCCCTGAATCTTGATGTTTTTTATGTGTTTATTTTTGGATATATTACAATGGATAAAGGTGTTGTTATGAATGTTATAAAAAACATCAAGAATAATGGTAAAGCCTAAAATACAATCCTATTATCACTATTAAATAAGTGTACAGAAGTTACAATAATAATAAAATCAAATGGTATCTGGGTCAAATTTAAAAACATCTATGAAGGTAATAAGAAAATAGATAAGTCAAGTTACATATTTGGAGAGAAATGATTAAATATGTTTATATGTATGATGGTGAGATTATAGATGATTTCTTCATGAAAGTAAATTAAATTCTGATCATCATTAAATTTTTTTGTAAGATGTATGAAGATTTAACTATGGTTAAGAAAATTCCTATAACTTTATCGGATAAGTTTAATCCAAAAGTATCTTCTCTTAAATATAGAGATATAGATGCATTTGTTCATTGATGATTTTTATAGGATATTTTAAATGAGATGAAAAAATGGATAAATACCAAGAAAATGAAAAACAAAACTATTAAGGAGTTAGTATTTAAGTATAATAATATTGAGAAGAGGTGTGATGAATCTAAAACTATTGAAAATTTAAATTTTAAGGATGAATATATAGTCACAATGTTCAATAGAATGATTTCCCTTATCTCAATAAATGTTCATAAAGGAATAGGTAGGCATCATAGAAAAATACCTATAAAATATTTCAACGAATGTATTATTATAAATTTTTCATTAATACAATTCTAAGAGTTAATGAAATTTATTTTTTAGATGATTTTTTAAGGGGTCTCTTGAAGATTAATTCAAAAAAGAATAGAATATTTAGAGTATGTGCGAAGGAAAAAAGGAAATAGTTTTTCTAAGATCATGAGAAGAAACTTTATCTAAACTAAAGTAAGGAAACAATGAGAAAAACTGAGATAAATGAATTTCTCCAAGTGAACATGGATAGAAGATGTTGATTTCTAAATTCATTAATGGAGTTTATAAAGTGATTATGAAAGTGACCATGGGGTGGAAAATGATATGGATATAGAATTTATGTTAAATTATGAATTAAAATAGTACATCTCAAAAATAGATGAGGTTGGTTGATAGGGAGAACATGAACTTGAGGAAACTCTCTAAAACCAAGAGTGGTGAGGATGATTCTATAGTAGAAAAAATAATTAATTTTGATGAGAGAAGTTGAGTGCTTGAAGTTATGTCTTGTGAATGAAAATTGATTTGATGAAGGTTTATAAAAAATATTATCCAATTATAAGTAACTTAAAAATTGTTATCATCCAATTGAGAATTGATGGTGTTAGATTTTTTCAATCATAATAAGGGATAACAAGTGTTAGATTTTTTGTCAAGTGTAATAGTTTTTACGGATCACAGAGAAAATAAGTAAATATGATGTTGATGATAGTGTTATCATTTTCTAGGCATTGGAAAATCATTGAAGTTATCTTGTAATTTCCATATAAGGAGGTATTTCTCATAGAAAAGTAATTTGTTATAAAAATGTTGTCAAATTGTATGGTGTTGCTCATGGAAAATTAATTTGTGTCCAAAAGTTTGTCAAATTGTATGGTTGACATCCTCTAAAGTCTTATATAAAACATAGATGATTTAGAGAAATATTTAAGTGAAATAATTTGAATTTTGGGATTGTGGATCTATTTATTCCATGGATAAAGGTGATTGTGTTGTAGATCATAGGTTTAAATGACTAGAGTATGGATTATGGATTAATAAATTCCTAGATTTACTAAAGGATATGATGTTATCTTATGAATGATCAAAATAGGGAGTCCAGTTGTACTATGTCACGGACAAAGGTGTTTCATATGGGGGTTTTTCTTTTAGGAATCATCATAGTACATTTTGTTGTAGTGGAAATGGTTTTAGATGGAAAAATAGAGAGATTAGATGTTTTGAATAAGTGGTGATACATGGAGTATTCAAGTAAAGCTTATGATCTAAAATGAATTGGGTGGTTTGAAATGTCCACAAGGGGTGTTTTGTGTGTTATAAAAATGCCTATGAAAAATAGGGATTCCAAGACTAGGTGTTTGGAAATTCGTAGTAAGCCTCATGAAAGCACATTAAAATGACCAACCAAAGGGAACACACTACATATGATTTTGTTTTGAGTACTGATAATTTATAGAATTGAGTTGAAACTAGATTAAGTTTTTAGACAAGGCGTTTCAAAAAGTTTTTTGATTATAGAGATTCTTGGTTTATATTATAAATGATAAGTATGCATTGTAGAGGGAAGTGTATATAAACTTTTACTTAGAGAGTATACTATGACATGCTTATAAGTGTTATGTGTTTTGGTAATAGGATCTAGACTTCAATAATCTTATACTAAGTTGGTTTATGACATAGTGGGGGTCAAAGTAAAAAAACTTGGTTTTTTGAAATCGAAATATTTTCAGAGAATATAATATTTAAATAGTGATATATGTAGAATTAAAGGTCTGGTTAAAGGATACCATTCCATGGAAAGTTTGTCTATGCCATGGTAGATTGATATACAGTTCAAATCTTGAATTTAAAATTCCTATATTTTGGTAGATATTTTATAGCTAAGATTGGATTACTTTGTCTTGATTTTGGAAGATATTGATGGATGAATTTTCCTAGTATAATGGTAAAAATTAAAAATATCTTAAATGAGGAAAAGTGGAGAATTACTCTTTAATTTTATAAAAGGAAATTGTAGAAAATTAATATATAGAGATATTCATCTCTATAAATAGAGGAGTTTTTCACTATATAAAACAAGGAACTTAATTAAAATACTATAGGAGAAATATAAAAGGTGTATTATTAAAATAATGTAAGAGAAGAGTGAGGTGAGTTTGGAACTTTTTTGAGATCATTATAACAACCCTACTCTTTATTACACATTAATTCGTAATTTATTACATAAGTATAGTGTCTTTGGGAATTAGGTACACAGTATAACATTTTTAACATGGGATACAAAAAAATTATTAAAACTTCCTTAACATGCTTTTAAAATTCAATGGATTCTAAAACGGAATAGGATATCCTGGGGAAAACATAAGAAAGGGGTGATCTATAAAGCCCAGTAAGGGAATAAACAAGGTATAAACTGAAGAATATGATATATGTTAGATAATAGGAATATTAACGGGGCATAAAAATAGTATGTATCATAAATATAAACAATGAGACATGATATAGCATGGTAATCATAAGGCAACATGGTAAATGTTAAAACAACTTAAAACATTACATGATAAAATTAATTCAAGGCTAAATCCACCAATACCTCATGGTGGAAAAAGTACCATAAATGAATTAGGTTCACTTCATTTCCCAACATGATGTATCATGATACTAAACATTACCCAATGTATTGGAGTTCAATCTAGGTGTACCCATCATATTCATTTCATTCTCATGCTTAAGTGTGCCGCATTGATCATACAACATGGGTTTATTCATAATCGTTATTTATTCCACAATTAAGGAGTGTTTAATTCATATAAATAAGTCCCCAATCAATAAGTATATGTTAATAAAGTTGAATAACCTTAATATAAAAAAGGGTATGGTATTCACTACAGAATTGTTTTGGCATGGAAAATCGTAGTAAAATTTTGGCAGCATAACAGAGTTACATAAAAATTCATAAAAATGGTTTATAAGAGTGAATGGTGTATCTCGTAATTTAATCAAAAATGGGTAGTTATAGGTACATGTAAGGACATTTCATAAAATTATTAAATATAAATAGAATGCATAAGTTCATAAACAAGCTTGAATAGAGAAGAGAAGGTGAAGATCCCTTACAAAATTTTAGCATAGTAACGGCTTAGGTAAGAGTCTAAATGCGGGAGGATAAATGATCCCTCATTCAAATAACATAAAATTAAAATTAATGGAATTATTATATATTAATTAAAATATAAACATTTGAAATTATAAGAACTAATTTTAAAGAAGTTTCTTAAATTTGAAAGGAGAGGAAGGTCCCTTACTTGAATGTGTGACTATAAAGGATGGGGAAGGACTTATTTAGAGCATAGGGATACTTGGGAGGACTCTAGAGAGTTGATATAAGAGTATGAATATTCAAAAATGTGTTTGAGTGAAGATAAATGGGATATTGGATGGTTTTATATAGGAAATGAGGGGGGTTTCTTTATTATTTAGATTTTGGACTCTACATAATAAAATATCAAAAACCCAAAACCATCCCATATTTTTTGCCCATGGTTTCTATAAAATAGGATTGGTTTAAATTATTTTAAAATTACAAGGGTATAACTTATTAAAATATTACCATTGTTGATGTGGAGGTGAGTTACACTCATAAAGAAATGATTTTAAAACCTTAAAATATATCATGAGTTTTGGAGGATTCGTAAAGGCTTTATAAAATAAATCAAATAAACTTAAAATCACATTATTTTAAATTAAAAAATATATATTTAGTTGTGGATCCCATTTATATTACTTATTACATCAAATTTGGGTCATTATGATGTCATAATACATAAATTATATTTATACGATATTTAATTTTTACCCGAAAATTCGAATATCTCAGAAAATTATGAAAAATTAACCATTGGATAATTTTGATGTTCTGAATCCAAAAATAATATTCATTTTTTTTAAATAATTTTATAAATATATTGAATTTCACTTTTTAAATAATGATCCAAATTTAATGAAAATGAATGTGTTTTTACAATAACAGTTTTCAAACCCTAAAAAATTATATTTTTCTTCATAAAAATTTATATGATCATTTATATTTGATAATCATTATTTAATAATAATATTTTATTAAAATTTTATTTATTTCCAAAATCTATTAATTCATAAATTCATTAATTTAATTTTAATATTAACCAAAAATACAATTTGTGCTTTATTGTATCAAAATAAAAAACATTTACAAATAGTAATAGGATGAAAATATATTCATTATTCTATAAAAAAATAATTTACATACTCATATTGCTAGGTTATTGATACATAACCCTTTAATACACTAGAAAACTCCCTAAGAGTAAGGTGTGTGATGGTTGGACTTTTATGGGGTGGTTCAGCAAACATGGTTTGGGTCGTGATATTAATGAGCTCGAACTTCACCCATAAACGGTTTCACTCATGATTAAGCAATTGGATATAATCTTGGGCACGGTCAAGGGAAAATCTCATAAATGTTATCTCCCTTATAAGCTATGATAAATGGGATTCATAGGGTACAATCCTACTGGTTAAGTCCATCACTTCCTTTTTTGTGTCAATTGGATTTGTTAAAACCCTATATTTATACTAACCATGTGATCACTGTTCAACAGTTATATTATCAACGTTAAAGATACTTTACAACCATTTAAATTCAATTGGATATAATAAATCAAAATAAGTGCATGTGTTTCCTATAACCATATTACTTAATAATATATTTAATTAAATCAAAAGTGGAATTTTATTTATAATAGTTTGGGTCATTACAATCTTCCCCCCTTAAGAAATTTCACCCTCAAAATTTTATTCGCCCACACTAAAACAGATGAGGGTAACTCGGTTTCATCTCATCCTCCATTTTCCATGTTTCTTCTTCAAACCTTTGGTTTCCCCACAGCACTTTGACAAGGTGCATTATCTTATTTCATAGAACTTTTTCTCTACGATCTAAGATCTCCACTGGCTTCTCCTCATAGGAAAGGTCATTCTCCAATGGTACCAACTCTAGATTGAGTACATGTGAGGGGTCTCGTATGTACTCCCTTAAGAGGGATACATGGAATACATCATGTAGTTGAGATAGGTTCATTGGTAGTGCTAGTTGATAGGTGTCACGACCCGTCCTAGTGGGGCTCCTGTCATGACTCCCCAAGCCCACCTCCAATAGGTCAGGTGCTGGTGACTAGCACTGAGTAGGAATATCACTAACATGGGAGGAATTGCCTATGTACCTGTACAAACACACACATATCCAATACACAAACTACTAAAATGTAAAAAACACTAATTAACCAATTCATGCATACATCTGTATCCCACAACTAGAGTATGACAGGAAGTAAACTAAAGTGAACAGGTCCAAATAAAATCCCACCACAAAGAGTCTGTAACACAAGTTCAACTTGAAAGTAAAGGTATTGGGACTGTTGCCTGTAGTCGTAGGAACACAAATTGGTCTATCTGATCTAACTAAGCACTTTATGGTCCTATTCCACCTAGGAATCCATCAAAAGGTCAATCGTCTACACAAGACATGACACATTAGGGAAAAGACCGTGCAAGGGTGAGTATAAAAATACTCAGTAGGACACCTCGAAACCACAAATAAATCTAACAAGGGAAAGTACATTCATCTCTACACAGTTATATATCTATAATACATATAATAATAATATCCAAATGTACTCCATCCAAGACACTCAGAATATAAGTAAGACACAACCATAGTATATCAGCCTTAGTATTTTAGTCCAAAGATTCCATGAAGCACTCATCTGGGAGAACACACTCCTGAGTCAGATAACATTAAATATGTCCATCTAAGAGGTACTGCTCATCAGGTCTCTTCATGAGAGAGATACACTGATAGTCCAAAGAGGATATGATACACAGATCAATATCATATCCAAGGATATGGGGTTACAACAACAACCCAATCTAGATTAACCTTATAACTAGAGGATCGACGCTCACGTAGTGTTAGTCACATTGATACCAAGAACTCCATCTAGGTCATGATGATGAATATAGGATCCCACTCCAGGCCTCTTGGGGGAATTCCAACAACTCTATCTAGTAAGTCCTACTAAAGGGATCGTAGTCCTAAGAGTAGGAAATGATTTTTACCAACCTTCAAGGAAATGATAAGGGGAATGAACCCTAACAAAACTTGTCTAATATAAGGAGTACAAGAGATCTATTCCATGTAAGATGGAGTAAACTATGTGTAGAAGGGTTAAATATCCTATCACTTGACCCTGAGTTATGTCTGTGTGAATGTACTGTGTCAGTCAAACTGTGTTCATGTAAAAGAAGATTACATGGCATGTAGAATGGTTACAAGTCGTGTCCTTGTATCCAGGATCCCGCCAGTGTACCCCAACTGTGTGCCAGTACATGGTGTCATCCTGTGTATATATGCTCATGAACCAGTACATAGGGTATCCCATGTACATGGTCTATTCCATGAAATGTGGGGGAGTAAATGTAGTGTAGGAAACTCATGTACTTCGCCCCATGTCCATATACTCTTTTAGGTGCACACTGAGTTCATCCAAGGGGACTACACATCATGTGTATTAGGTTTTTTCAGAAACCCTTCTTCATCCTCCCACTCATGTAGTTAGATCTTCTGGCTTCCATTATGGTGGTTGGTTTTCCTTAAAACTCAATATCCAAGGTCATCAACTCATGTTGTCTCCAAATTGATGTGTTTCATATTCCAATCCAGTTGCAAAATGGATTAAGTCATCGTTATTCGTTCCATGCCAAAGAACATGATTTCAAGGACCCATCATCATATAAATCACTCCATATATATCACCGAACTTGTATCATGTCATGTCAATCCCAAATCAATAATATCATATTGTTGCGCCAAGAATCGGGTGCTCAATGATCGATTGATCGGGATGTGTCAAGTTGTGGGTCAAGTGAAGAATGCCCGCGATGATGATGAATGGGGGGAGAAAAGTAGAATAACTAAAGAGAGGAATGAACCTCAATAAATGTTCATTTTTATCTTGATCCATCACCATTAGAATGATAATAAAATACAAAAATAATCAAAAATATTAATATTCCATCAAAACCCCACAAAAATAACTCATCTCATAAATACAATCGAACTGTGGATCAATCTGTTCGTTGATTGGTCTGAGTTCATCATGTAATTCAAGAATAGAGAAAATAAAATCAAAATCACATTCCCTACCTCTATTTTGATCATTTTATATCGAAGAATTATTACTACATCATTTTTATAGGCAAGATCTATTGAAAATTGATGTGCGTCGGTCGTCGATCCTCAATCCATCGTCGTTCGTCGAAAAGGATTTCCTAGATCTCTCTCCAACGATCCTCCAGAAGTTCTAGGGTTATGCGACTAACCCTGTAATTCTAAAATAAGGATAAATTTAAATAAAATTAAGTCATTTCATCCCCACAACAAATTAAAATAGTTTTATTAAATTATTTTATTCATTTTTCGCCCGTGATAACTTTTTCACAAACGACCCACACCAAACAATGTTAGGTTGCGCCTAGTGTAAATCCACCATTCTGAAAACAATGGTGACCTAATATTTATGATCCATACACCCTTTTAGAAGATATTCCACTTTTTTAGGAAAACCACGTGCATGTTATATTTAATATTTTAATATTTATCAAATATTTATTACGGGCACACTGGGTTTTGGAATCGCATGCCATCTCAACACCTAGTCTCAAAATTAATCAACATAATATTTAAAAATAATTCCTTTAAAATATGAGACATTAAATTCTCCCCACCTTGGGGCTTTACATCCCTAAAAATATGAAACAAAGGATACTAAAAAAGATGTTGGTACTAAGAATGAATCTGAGCCTCCCGCTCCCAAGTACTCTCCTAGAGATTCTCATGCTTCCACCAGACATGCACCAAATGAATTGATTGCCCATGAAGTATCCTCTCCTACTAATACTCAATCTCTACTAGGTACTCAGAAAAAGTTGATCCATCCATGATTTCCATCTCACCCCATTTGATAAAGTGTGATGGGTCATGCACGTAACTCCTCAGCTACGACACGTGGAATACATCGTGTACCCGGTCTAACAGCGGTTGTAGAGACAAGTGGTACACCACCTATCCAACTCTACATAGTGTAAATACCCGACCCCAGTTTCTTGGATTCCATTCCTTATTACATTAAATTGGCATGATTACAATAAATTTGTATCCCGAAGGAATGAATAGTATAGTAGATTTGGAAATCTAGATACATTCATAATTTCAACATTAAAACTTGAAATGAAAAACAAAAAATAAGTTTCATTAGGAACATACACCACTCTAAGATTATCCCTGCAAGTCAATCATAATATACCACTTCATGTCCTGGGAAAAATGAAACATAAGAAGGGGAAAGCTCAGATGCTTAGTAAGGGTAAGCAATAAAGTGAAAGATATCATAAACAAAAACATTAGGCATGGTGAATAATTTAAAACAAGTGACTTTAAAAATAATAAAATTGAACACATTATGGCAGGAATATGATCTGAGTAATTATTTCCATAATAAAAGATAATTATGGGTATTATAATAGTCTAATAACCATATGGACTATGAATTTATAGCTTTATAATGAGGTAAATGCATATTCTAGACATTCTAAAACATGTCATCATGGCCTCATCCAAGACATCTAAAAATGATTAAGGTCTCGGCCAAAACCATATCTAAAAATGGGCAAGGCCTCAGCCAAGTCCATATCTATTTGTCTCATGAGACCTACTGATACATCAAGGGGATATAGGGGGGCCCAACCATAACATAATAAGTCTTATGAATTCCTCATATGAATGGGAATAAACATAAACAACATATGTATTTATATTGAAACTATCATATGAAATGTAAATAACTTTCCCCAAACATTATGCATAAACACTAACCAATCGGGGTAAATTGATGAATGGTTTTAAGATAGCACATCCACAGTCAAAATAATAATAAACCATTCAATTAAATATGGTAGATGATATCATAAATATTAATCCAAATAATAAATAATAATCAATAGGAGTGTTGAAACATATGAAGATACTCTTATAAAATCATCGGATAATTCTTGAGATAAATACTCTCTTACTTTGAAAAGAAGAGTTCTTTTGTTTGTATAAAACCAGAAATTAAGTAAGATAGTATTTTCATAATAAAATTAGTGATTTTATAAAGATAATGGTTTTTAAAAAAATATTATATAGTGCCCTTGAAAATAGGTAAGAATTTGATAAATTCCCTTGAGTTAGGCTTGTATTTCGGCAAGAATTTTAGAAATATCCTATTAAAATATATAATTCCCCATAAATGAAGGTAGGATTAGGGTTGGTACATGTATATAGAAACTTCACACAGAATTTATGAGGAGTAAATATTAATTAATAATAATTTATTTTAGTTATGTAAATAATAGAATTAACCAGAATGAAAATGGAGGTTCAGGTGGAAAACCCTTACCTTAAGTCTGAAGGTGTCCCTCACTTGATCTTAATGAACTCAATAATAAAATTCATAAATTAATGATTAAAGAACCTACTATGCATTTAATTTATTTATTATAACCTTATTAGGTTCATTCATTTCTTTTTGATGGGTTAAGAGATCCAATTTCATTGTTTGGGAGTGTTTTCTTCTTTGGTTTTCATAATCGATTTACTTATATTCATGTATAGATAAACATGTAGAATGATAATGTTTTTACAGAATATAAGTTTTATGTTATTATTGAAAACCCATAATATTACATAGTTATAAAATTCATTTGTTTATTGGGAGTGAAGATGAATCATTATATAAAACTTTAATGACAATTGTTTGGGTTAATTGGTGGTTTTTTATCACAATGAACTCATTTTGATTTATAAATTAATATAATGTGTAAAAATGGATTTAAGAAGCTTAAATAGGTTATAATAAATATATTATAGTCTTGTTAAACCATAAAAATGGTTTCATGACCATAATTTAATATGGTAATAGAATTTGAAAACTCATCGTCCTTGAATGTGATAAATTAACACATCTCGGACAGTGTTTTCATTTCTAGTATAAAAAAGGGGAAAGAGAGATGATGATGAATTATTCCTTTATCATAAAAACATTCCAGTACATTTTAGGTATTTTATTCATCACAAAATTTTGATTAAATGAGGTGATGAAATAAAAATAAAAGAAAGGAACTTGAAATAAAAGAAATGAAAAGATGAATTTACCTATTGAAGTAATCTTCCTTGAGAGACTCTTTAGGGGAGTGGTTTTGGTATGTTTATGAGACCAAGGGATTCTGGATGTGGGGGGGTCTTGGGAGGATATTTTAATAGAATTTAGGAAAGTCACAAGTCTTGATAGGAGTGAAGAGAAGAGGGAGTGAATAGGGTTTTATAGTGGAGGAGAGGAGGGTTTTCTCATTATTTTACTCGTTATTTTATTATTTTTCCAAAGACAACCAATAGTATTGATTCTTGTGAACAAGAATATTAATGTGTACATGTGATTTATAACCAAGTCTGATCACATCATCCATGATGTTAGGAATATTGAATTTAACTGATAATGTATATATACGGTAAATTACCATATTTTACTATTCATAAAAAATTTGAGTATTTCAGAAAAATCCCAAAAATTCACCCTAAACATTTTTTGATCCGTAGAATTCAAAAATGAAATTAATTTTTTGAAAATAATTTTTTAAATATTATTAATTTAATTTTTAAATAAAATCATAATTTATTCAAAAAATAATAATTTTAAAACTATAATTCATTTTATATCACCTTGAAAAATAAATCAAGATCTCATTATCTTATAAACTTAAGGCAATAAAATAATAATAATATGATTTAATATTCATAAGAGTCATATTAATATTCATAGAGTTGTGTTACTATTCACTAAAAATTAACTTCCTCTTATCAGACTCTAAATATCTTACTGAATACAATCATGTATGTCAGTTTTTCAAAATTCAAATCATAGAGGTGGAAAAATTATGTTTACTGGATAGTTTATAACAAAGTGGTGTTTTTTAGAGACTCAGTGTTTCATGAATTCAATATTAAATTTATTTTCAAAATCTTGGGGTGTTACATTATCCCCTCCTTACAAAAAAAATCATCCTTGAATTTACCATAATGTTACCTCACAAAAATATTTGGGTAGTTATTCATCATAAGCTCCTCTGTCTCCCATGTTGCCTCTTATATTTTATGATTTTTACACCAAATTCTATTTACCATTAAAGTCATATGATTCCTAAACACTTATTTTTTAGTGTCCAAAATCCGGATAGGCTCTTCACAGTAAGATAGGTCAAGTTCCAATTCTATACCTCCTGAAGTGAGGACATGCATTGGGTCTGGCATTTACTTTCTCAGTGATGAGACACGGAACACATTGTAAACTTTAGATAGGCTAGGTGGCATTGCCAAATTATATTCAACATCTCCAATTCTCTTCAAAATTTCAAAAGTTACTATGTAACTAGGGCTTGGTTTCCCTTTCTTCCCAAATCTTCTAACACCCTTCCATAGAGATACTTTTAAGAAAACATGATCTCCCACTTGAAAATCCAAAACCTTCCTTTGATTATCAGCAAGGATTTTTATCTACTTTGAGTTGATTTGATATAGCCTTGAATAGTCTTTACCTTCATTTTTGTTTCCGCTAAAACCTCTGGGCCCATAAGCGTCCTTTCTCCAACTTCATCCCAATAAGTTGATGTACAACATCTTTTTCCATACAATGCTCCATATAGTGCCATTTGAATACTTGAATGGAAACTATTATTGTATGAAAACTACACTAAAGGTAAATATTGATCCCACATACCTTGAAAGTAAAGTGAAAATGATCTCAACATGTCTTTTAAGGTTTAGATCATTCTTTCTGATTACCCATCAGATTTTGGGTGATAAGTAATACTTAATCGAAGCTCAGTATCCAAATCTTTCTGAACAATTTTCCAGAATTTTGATGTAAATCGTGGATCACGATCAGAAAAAATTGAAATATGTTCTCTATTAAGTCTCACAACTTTATTGATATAGAGTCTTTCTAGGTTCTCTGGTGGAAAATCCTCCCTTATAGCGAGGAAATGTGCATATTTCGTAATTCTATCAATAATTACCCATATTGCATCATTCTTTCTCAAAGTTTTGGGTAATATAGTGAAAAAAATCATGGTTATGTCATCCCATTTCCATGTAATAATAGTTAGAGGTTGCATGACTCCCCTAGTATGTTGCCGTTCAGCCTTCACTTGTTGACAAACTAAACATCTTGATACATAATCAACAATTTCCAACTTCATGTTATACCACCAGAAATTTTCTTTCAAATATATATACATTTTAGTGATACCAGAGTGTATAGAAAAATTTGAGCTATGAGCATCATCCAATAACTCCCATTTCATATCGGGTAGAGAGGGAACACATAGACTCTTCCCAAATTTCAGAATTCTATCTTCACACATGAATTCAACCAACTTCCCATATTTCAAAAAAATAATTTTCTTTTGAATACTCTCGTCATCTGACTGTGAATATTTAATTCTTTACAATAAAGACGGTTGGGAAACCATTTTAAAAAGTACTTATGTTTCACATTCTTTCATAATTTCTATATCTATCCTCACTAGATCCATGTACAAAGGATCATTTTCAGTCCTTATTGTGTTGAGAACTCCATGATCCTTTCTGCTCAATGCATCAGCTACCTTATTTTCCTTTCTTGGGTGGTAGTGTATGAAAAATCATAATACTTGAGTAGTTTGAACCATAATCTTTGCCACATGTTGAGTTCTTTTTGTGAGAAGATATATTTTAAACTCTTTTGATCTATATATATCTCACATTTTTTCCTATAGAGATAATGTCTTCATATCTTCATAGAAAAGATTATAGTTTCTAACTCAAGATCATTTGTAGGATAGTTTTTTTCATTAATTTTTAACTGCCTTAATGCATAGGCAATAACTCTATCATTCTGCATAAGTATGCAACCAAGTCCTTTCTTTGATGCATCACTATATATCACAAACCCATCATTCCCTGATGGTAGAGTTAGGATTGAAGCATTCACTAATATCCTTTTCAATTATTCAAAATAGTCCTCATGTTATTTTGTTTATACAAACTTAACCCCTTTATGTGAAAGCTTGGTTATTGGGTTGGCTAAACGGGTGATGTTCTGAATGAAATGCTGATAATAACTTACGAAACCAATAAAACTACATTCCTCGGTTATGTTCATTAGAGTAGGAAATTCTTGAATAACCTTTGTCTTCATAGGATCAATAGATATTCTATCCTTAGAGACAATTTTTCCAAGAAAGGAAATATATTGAAGCCAAAATTCACACTTGCTAAACTTCCTATATAATTCATTTTTTCTAAGAGTATTCAGAATACTGTGCAAGTGATTTTCATGATCTTCATAGCTTCTAAAAGTATACCAAGATATCATCGATAAATACCACCACAAATTCATCAATATATTCCTTGAAAACTCTATTCATTAGATCCATGAAAATAGAGGGTGCATTAGTTAGTCTAAAATGCATTGTTGTAAACTCATAATGCCCATACTTGGTTCGAAATGTTGTATTTGGAATATTTTCCTTCCTCACACACAACTAATGATATCCATATCAAATATCAATCTTCAAAAAATATTGGGATCTATGAATTTGATCGAATTAATCATCAATGAAAGGTAGGGGATACTTGTTATTTATTATTATAGCATTTATCTCCCTATAGTAAATGCATAACCTCATAGATCTATCTTTCTTTTTAATGAAAAGAATAGGGGCTCCCCATAGAGAAACACTAGGGAAAATAAATCCTTTATCACTCAATTCCTCTATTTGTTTCTTCAATTACACTAATTCCATGGTGTCCATTCTCTAAGGGGTATTTGATATGGGACTTGAATCGGGAATTAAGTCAATGGAAAACTAAATTTCCCACTCTATAGGATGTCTAGGTAAATCCTCTAGAAATACATAAACACATTCTTGCACAATAGGTACGTACCCTATTTGAACATTATTTTACTTTCCCATAGTTATTACATTCCATTCCTCCCCAATAATTGAATTCAGTAGAGATGTTGGGGGTAGATCTATATGAGAATCAAATGGTGATGTTTCTGCCCTAAAGATAAGCTATTCCACATCGTCTTTAAAAATTGTAACCTTATTCTTATTACAATAAATTTTCACATAATGGTTCTAAATCCAATCCATACTGAGGATTATATCAAACAAAATCATGGGTATGATAATAAAATCAATAGATAAAGCACATTTATATGCCATAATGGGGACTTTCTAACACATCTTTTTTGTAATTATACTTCCCTTATATGTTTTGACTCACAAATCCATTATTAAATAAAATTTGAAATATCTAATTTTATTGGAAAATTGGGAAGATATGAAAGAATGTGATGTTTCAGAATCAAATAAAGCATTAGATATGTTTGAGTAAATGATTAAAGTACCCTCCACCACGTGATTAGGAACTTCAATATTAGCAGTTGTGACCGCATATGCTTATCCATGTTCCCTTGTCCTTTTATGAGGCACGTGTCCTTGAAGCTTTGTAAAATCATTATAATAGTGTCCCATATCCCTAAAATTATATCATTGAACATTAATTGGTTCTTTCTTCCCCTTGAAAACACCAGCATTATGGATTTTTTGTCCATACTTGTAGCACACCCCTTTTCCTTTTAAGCAGGCACCAGGGTGTTTCCTTACATAGTTATCATAGGGTGGAAAGTCAACTCTTCCCTTCTTCCCCATTTCCTGATTTACTTTTCTAGAGTTTTAAAAAACCCTCTTCTTCTCTTTATTTCCTTTAAATTCATAAGACTTGGAGAACTCCTTTTCCGTCTTAATAGCACATGAGACTATATCTTCGTATGATGAGAAAGTTTGACAGACCAGTGCCCGATGAAGGAATGGATTTAAGCCATCAAATAATCGATCAATATTGATCCTTAGATTATGTATATAGTACACAGCATTCCTTTCTAACCTTGTGAATTTTTCTTCATACTTTGCAACATTCTCATCTTCCTTTTGCCTCAAATTCAAAAACTACCTTTCCATATCCACTCACTATTCACGAGAAAAGTATTTCTCTAAGAAAGTTTCTTTAAATTCACTCCATTACATGTTTTATATCTCTTATTCCTATTTTGTGTTTTGAATTAGTTACCACCATTGATCAGCATCTCTTGATAGATGATAAACTTCTTGAAAACCTTCTCCCTTTCGTTACTTCCCAAAGCAAGAAATATCTTCTCTAAGAAACTTATCCACTACACTAATATGAATGGGTTTGTAGTCCCATTAAATGATTTAGGTTGTTGTCACATAAATAAATCTAACATATCTCTTTCCTGTTGTGGATCTTAATGCTCCATATGGGTAAGGTTATTGTTCATAAACTGAGTAAGTTGTCCCAGTATAGTTATAAGTTGATTCGCACTAGTCACAGCTCCAGAGCCAATATCATTATCTTGCATAGGAGGGAAATCCCTACATGGGATACGTGCATTCTTGAGGTTTACAATCCTTCAACTAGGCACCATTTCTAAATAATATCATACACTATATTAGGTTATGAATCATAATGTACTATCTCGACTTAGAAAAAATACTTAACATAAATTGAAATCCTATGCATGGTTAATCCCATAATCATATACATGGTTTCTTTGAGGAAACATTTAAATTTAAATACTTCATAATGTCTTGTAAATAAAATGTAAATTATCCTAAGAATATCCCCTAGTAGGGTCAAACTAGGTGCATAGTAAGGCATGTTGTCATGTACCAAGATACCCTAGGTCAAGCACAAAACTCTTTGTCGGAGTTTTCACTCCTAGGTACATCTGTGTCAGAACCACTTCCACTTGTAGTATCCAGATTGGGATTTATTTTCTATAAATATACACATAATATATTCCTTAACAAAATTCTAGGATGTTCTTGTATATTTATTCTCAAAGACTATCTTAGGGTTCTATTCCCTAATCTACGTTTTCTAAATCTAGTTTCCAAGTTTTCTACTAAACTTCCTTCGATACCAACTGTAAATTCCTAACCCCATTTTCTCAGATTCGGTGCCATATTAAATTAAATGGGCATGATTACAAGAAATTTGTATCCCTAACGAACAAATATTTTAGTAGATTTGGAATTCCAAATAAAAACATAAGTTCAACATTACAACTTGAAATTAAAAACAACAAATAAATTACATTGGGAACATCCACCACTCTAATATTATCCCTACATGTCAATCATAATATACCTCTTCATGTCATGGGGAAAGTGAAACATGAGAAGGGTTGAGATTAGATTCTCAGTAAGGGTAAGAAATATAGCAGAAGATATCAAAAATATAAACATTAGGCATGGTGAATAATTGAAAACACATGCCTTTAAAAATAATAAACATGAACACATTATTGTAGGAATATGAGATAAGTAATTATTACCATAATAAAACATAATAATGGGTATTATACTAGTCAAATAACCACATGAAATATGAATTTATATCTTCATAATGAGGTATATATAGTTGTAAGGAATTTTAAAACATACCGTTAAGGCCTCATATAATACATCTAAAAATGAATAAGGCCTCGACCAAAACCATATCTAAAAATGGGCAAGGCCTCATCCAAGTCCATATCTACTTGTATCATGAGACCTAAAGATGCATCAAGGGTATATAAAGGGACACACACATCACATAATAAGTCCAATTAATTTCTCATATGAAGTATGATAAACATAAACAATATATACATTCGTATTGAAACTAACATATGAAACGTAAATAACTTTCCCAAAACATTAAGCATAAACACTAACCATTCAGAGTAAATTTGTGAATGGTTTTAAGATTGCACATCTATAGTCAAACTAATAATAAACCATTAAATTAAATATGGTATATTATATCATAAATATTAATCCCAATAATACATAATAATCAATAGAAGTGTTGAAATGGATGAAGATACTCTTATAAAATCATCGGGTAATTCTTGAGATAAATACTCGTTTACTTTGAAAAGAAGAGTTATTTTGTTTGTATAAAATCATAAATGATGTATGATATTATTTTCATAATAAAATGAGTGATTTTATAAATATAATGGTTTATAAAATTATATTATACAGTGCTATTTAAAATAGGTAATAATTTTAGAAATTCCCTTGATTCGGGCTTGTATTTTGGGAAGAATTTTTGAAAGATCCTATTAAAACATATAATTATCCATAAATGAATGTAGTATTATGGTTGGTAAACATATATAGAACATTCACATAGAATTTATGAGGAGTAAATATTAATTAATAAGAATTTAATTGAGGTAATTATATAATAAAAATAACCTGAATGAAAATGGAGGTTCGGGTGGAAAACCCTTACCTTAAGTTTGAAGGTGCCCCTCACTTGATATTAATGACCTGAATAATAAAATTTAGGTTCATAAATTAATTATTACAGAACATAATCCAAATTTAATTGATTTATTATAATATTATTAGGTTCATTCATGGCCTTTTTATGGGTTAAGAGATTCAATTTCATTGTTTGGGAGCGTTTTCTTGCTTGGTTTTCATGATCAATTTACTTATATTCATGTATAGATAAAAATGTAGAATGAGAATGGTTGTATAGAATATAAGTTTTATGTTATTAGTGAACAACCATAATATTACATGGTTATAAAATTCTTTTGTTTATTGGGAGTTAAGATGAATCGTTATATAAAACTTTAATGATAATTGTTTGGGTTAATTACGGTTTTTTATCACAACAAACTCATTTTGATTTATAAATTAATATCATGTGTAAAAAATGATTAAAAAAATTAAATTGGTTATAATATATATATTATATTCTTTTTCAACCATCAAAATGGTTTCATGATCAGAATTGAAGATGGTAATAGAAATTTAAAACTCGTCATCCTTGAATGTGTTAAATTAACACATCTCGGATGGTGTTTTCATTTCTAGTATAAAAGAAGGGAAAATGAGAGATGATGAAGAATTATTCCTTTATCATAACAAAATTACAGTACATTTAAGGTACTTGAGTCATCACAAAATTTTGATTAAATGAGGTGAGGAAAGAAAAAGAAAAGAAAGGAACTTGAAATAAAAGAAATGAAGAGGAATTTACCTCTTGAAGTAATATTCCTTGAGAGCCTATTTAGGGAAGTGGTTTTGGTATTTTTATGAGACCAAGGGATGATGGACATGGGGGAGGATCTTGGGAGGATATTTGAGTATAATTTAGACAATAAAAAGGTCTCGAGAGGAGTGAAGAGAATAGGGAGTGATGGGGTTTATAGTGGAGGAGAGGAGGGTTTTCCCATTATTTTACTTGTTATTTTATTATTTTGCCAAAGAAAACCAATAGTATTGATTATTGTGACCAAGAATAGTAATATGTTCTTGTTAGCTTAAAAAAAGTGTGCTTATATCATCCATGATGATAGGAATAGTTAATTTAACTGATAATATATATATATATATATATATACAGTAAATTATCGTATTTTACTATTCATAAAAAAACGAGTATTTTAGAAAAATCCCAAAAATCCAGCCTAACCATTTTTCAATGCGTAGAATTAAAAAATTAACTCCATTTTTTGAAAATAATTTTCTAAATATTATTAATTTATTTTTTAAATAAAATAATAATTTATTTGAAAAATATAAATTTTAAAACTATAATTCATTTTATATCACCTTGAAAAATTAATCAGGATCTCATTAATTTATAACCTTTAAAAAATAAAATAATAATATGATTTACTATTCATAAGGGTCATGTTAATATTCATAAGGATATGTAACTATTCACCAAGAATTAAGTTTGTCTTATCATACTCTAAATATCTTACTGAACGCAACCGTGTATGTCATTTTTTCAAAATTCAAATCATATAGGTGGAAAAATTGTGTTTACTGGCTAGGTTATAAAAAAGTGGTGTTTTTTAGAGAATTAGTGTTTCATGCATTCAATATTAAATTTATTTTCAAAATCATGGGGTGTTACACATATTATCTAAAAAGGGTCGATAAACCTCAGAGATAGCTTTCCACCACCTACCAAATCTATGTAATCCACATCAAGTTGAAACCTATTGGAACATATATTCTCATTCCTAGAACTCTAAGGGACTCTATTTCCTATCAGCATAAGACTTCTGACAGCTCTATGTAGTCCTCATCCACTCCTAGATGATCTAAACTTTCTCTATTATAGATCATTCCTACTTCAAGCCCATGATTAATGACTCTCCTGGGTCATTCCAAAAAAGTGGTGACCTACCGAGTAACCCAAAAAAAGTCTCGAATGGTTCCATACTGATGGTGGAATGGTAGCTATTGTTGTATGAAAACTCCACCAGTGTTAGGTAATCCTCCCAACTACGACCAAATTCTAACATGAAAGCTTTCAGCATGTCCTCTAAAAACTAAATGGTCCACTCTATCTGGACATCAGTTTTTAGGTAAAACGCTGTGCTCAAGCATAACTAGGTCCCAAAATCCTCCTGTAATCCCTTCCACAACTGGGATATAAAGTGAGCATCATGATCAAAAACAATCATTGATGGAACTCCATGGAGTCGAACTATCTCCTAAACATAGATGCATCCCAAGCTCTCTAATAAATTAATACATCCTCTAAAAATAATGACATGCTCCACACCTTTTAAAAATCCATCAGGAGCATGCCCTTTGGATATATAAGCATGTGGGGTCTCATAGTTGGTATCCCCAAGTTATAACTCCCTATATCATTGTAAGACTGGAGGGGTGAAAACCATCAGCTGGAGGTAAGATGTTTTATCTCCATCCACAAAGGATAACTACAATGAGGCTAACTACTCTGATTATTCATTCAACAACTATGAACCAGATCTCCTGCTGAGAGTATTTGCTACCACATTCCCCTTCCCAAGAGAATATACAATTTTTAAGTCATAATATTTTAGGAACTCTAAATATCACCTCTATATCAAGTTTATATCCTTCTGAGATAAGATATACTTGAGACTCTCATGAACAAAGTAAAAGATAAACCGCTCTCCCATCAGGTAGTGTCTCCACACCTTCAAATAAAAGACTACCACTGCTAACTCAAGATTGTGAGTCACGTAGTTTTAATTATGTGGAATCAACTAGCATGAACCATAGTCAATCACCTATTTCTTCTAAATCAGGACACAACCAAACCTATTTCTTGATTCATTGAATAATACTACGTACTCGACACCTTCCTATGGAAATATCAAGATTGGAGCACTCACCAAACTCTACCTCAACTGATGAAAGGCATTTTGGCACCTTTCTATCTAGATAAAAGGTTTCCCCTATAGATTCAAAGATATCATGGGTGTTGATATCCTAGATAAATCAGGTATAAATCTATGTTAATGGTCTTTCAACCCAAGGAAGCTCTATACCTCTATCACGCTCTTAGCTGGATCTCATGTTAACACTTCCTCGACCTTGGTTAGTTCCACTGCCACTTCATCCACTGAGATAACGTGTCCTGAAAAGTGGGCCTCCTAAATCTAGAACTATCACTTTGAGAGATTTCCATAAATTTGTTGTACTCATAGTACGTCCAAAACTATCCTAAAGTATCTCATGTGCTCCTCCTCAGACTCTGAGTACACAAGGATGTCATCGATGAAGACTATCGCGAACTAATATAAGGATGAAATATCTAGTTCATGAGTCCCATTAACATTTTTGGGGAGTTATTCTTGTCAAAGGGCATCACCAAGTACTCATAGTGACCGTAGAAACATCATAATGTTATCTTCGGTATATCCTAGTCTTGTACTTGTAGTTGGTGATAGCCTGATTTGAGGTTAACCTTGAAGAACCATCATTCACCTCTCAACTGATCAAAGAGGTCATCGATCCTTGGTAGTGGATAATTATTCTTCACATTTACCTGGTTCAAGCACCGGTAGTCCACATACAACCTCAAGGTCTCATATACCTTATTGGTAAACAAAACTAGGGCTTCCTATGGTGAAATACTAGGTCTCACGAATTCCTTACTCTTCAAGTCCCCCATCTACACCCTTAGCTCGCGAATATCTATGGGGGACATCTAATATTCTAGTGTAGATATCAGTGTCATCCCAGGGTGTAGATTAATGCACAAGTCTATCTCTCAATGAGGAGGTAAACCTAGAACGTCTTCAGGAAATACATCCTTGTACTCTTCCACTAATACATGAAACTAGGAACTCATAACATCAACTTCACCAAAGGTTAGGCTAGACAATTGATGAGTAATTAGTTTCACCCTCCTATGCATGAGTCCATCTTGTACTTCCAGGGTTTCCTTTTCTCTGATAAATGAAAATTTGGTTCTTTCACTACAGACACACCTCAACCTTTGCCTAAAATAGTCAATTTGGTAATGAACTGTAGATAACCAATCTATACCAATAATGAAGTCATAAGTCCAAGATGATACTACCAAGAGAATCCAACAGAAACTCTCACCTCTAAGAGTCAGGTCACACTGCTTGCACAAGTGAGTGATCTTTGAGTCTTCTCTAGTAGGAGTCTCCAAGCATAAGGGTCGAGTCAACGATTAAACTGGAATATCTAAGTATCATACATGGTATGTGGAAATAAATGAATGGATAGCACATGTATCTATCCTTACTGTAAATAAAGTATAAAATATTCAGATCATATCTCAAATCATTCCTAGATCCCTTAGGTTATAAGCCTCAACTTCCAGTAGTTATCCCTGCCCCTATCCTCTGGCTCCCTGAACCTGACATGGACCACTCGGGGGTGGTGGTGGTAACAATTTGAAACATTGACCAACTCCTGATGCTCTCCCAACTCCTCTACCATGTCCTCTATCCTACGAACCTACCTTCTCTTTCCACTATCTTTGCCCCAGTGGTCCATCTATGGTCTCTCTGTCAGCTGTAAGGTTGGTTGGAAAATCTCTAATAAGATGTCCTCTACCATCACACACATAGCACCACCTCTCTCTAGGATGACTAGAAAAACCCTGTAAACCCTAAACTATAGATCCTATGTCCTGATACCTCCTCCTGAAACATCTTCTATGTACAGGTCTATGAGACTGACGTCGGCTCCCTACTACAGAGGTCTCTACTCCTTGTCCACTACTGATAGTTACCAATTTTATCTTCTCATCCAAGAATATTTCAACCACCAAAGCTTACTCTAGCACCATAGCATTGGTAGGAATCCATAGAGGGATAATTATGTATTAGATGTCTCTATATAGACCTCACTCAAAGGTATGATCCCTAAAGTACTGATCTCAAACCACATCCATCGAGTACCTGAAAAGGTTGGTAAACCTTGATGAATAATCATCCACTAACATGATACCCGACTTGAGCTAAAGAAGATCCTAGATATGCACAAACCTCAGTGTAACTGGTGATAAATCCTCTCTAAAGAGGTGCTCAAACTCTATCCATGAAATAGTTTCCTCAATGTAAGTATGGGTAACCAAACTCCTCCATCGTCATGTTGATCTGTAAAGAAGGCTCACCTCCAAGACCACCATCTGATCTATTGGTGTCCTGACTAGATGGAAAACTTGGGTCACTACCTCAATCCATTCCTCAGCCACATATGGGTCGAGTTCACCTCAGAACATGAGGGGTTTCTACCATTGAAACTTGTGAATCAAGCTCAGCCTATGCACCTCATCCACTAGAACTGTGGGTACTACATGATTCTCTACAGGTGACGGTATGGCGGGTGCACCACCTAGAGGTAACATATCGGAAACTGGTCCTTGTATCGAAGACTCTTTACTGAGGAGGTTATCCTCATTATCAAGAAGTTGAATCCTAACTAGTATGCATCGAGGCGGCATCCTGAAAGCAAACAAGATGTACCACAGTCAATGAGTATATCTAGAGAGCTAACTCAAGAAGGACATAGAAACTAAAACTCATTCCTATATGATGCATGTACCATTTTTTCATGTAACCAATGTTATTATGTACCAAGTTGAAAAATAAGGTGATCAGAGTCCTATTGTACGGATATGTTGGTTGTTGTACTAATACCAGAGACCCTATCCTAAAATCCGAACTCAAAACACTTAACATTGTTTCCCCAGACCAATCTCATAGACCATTAGTCCTAAAGTATAACTAATATGCCTCTGATACCAATCTGTCATGACCCTTCCCAGTGGGGTATGTCCCGAAACTCCCCAATCCCACCTCCAAAAGGTTAGGGTCTAGTGACTAGCATCAAGTAGGTATATCACTCACATGGAAGGAATTATCTATATATTTGTGCACACGCACACATCTCCAAGACCACAAAATTATGAAATGTAAAAACCACTAAGTAACCAATGCATGCATACATCTATATCCCACAACCATAGTATGATAGGAATTAAATTATAGTAAACAAGGATAAATAAAATCCCACCACAAAGAGTATGTAACACAAGTTCAACTTGAAAGTAAAGGTATTGGGACTGCTATCTGTAGTCATAAGAACAAACCTCAGTCTGTCTGGTCTCACTAAGCATCATCTAGTCCTTGTCTACCTAGGAATTAGTCAAAATTTTGATCCTCTTCATAAGATAAAACACCTATAGAAAAAGCCTGTGTAGGGGTGAGTATAACAATACTTAGTAGAACACCCCAAAACCAAAAATAAATCTAACAAAGGAAAGTACAGTCATCTCTACATAGGTATATGTCTAAAGCATATATAACAAGAATATCCAGATATACTCCATCCAAGACACACAATCTAAAAGTAATCCAAAACCATAGTATATCAGCCTTAGGATTTCAGTTCGAAGATTCCATGAAGTAATGATTTGGGAGAACATACTCCTAAGTCTAATCGCACCGATAATGTCCATCTAAGATGTATTGTTCATCAGGTCTCCCCATGTGAGAGATTCACTGATAGTTTGAAGAGGAAATGATACACAAATGAGTATTATAGTCAAGGCCATGGGGTGATACCAACAACCCAGTATGGATTAACCTACTAAGTAGAGGATTGGCGCCCACATAGTGTTGGTCATTTCAATACCAAGAACTCTACCTTAGGCATGAAGATAATTATAGTATCCCACTATGGGCCTCTCAGGGGGATTCCAACAACTCTATCTAGGAATTCATGCTAAAGGGATCGTATTCCTAAGAGTAGGAAATGATTTATACCAACATTTAGTGAAATGATAAGGGTAACTAACCCTAATTAAACAAGTGAAATATAAGAAGGAAAAGAGATTTAAATCATGTAAGAAGGAGTACATGGCGTGCATAGGGGTTACATGCTATGTCTCTTGACCACAGGTTCTTCCCGTGTGAACAGACTGGGTCATTCAAACCATGTCCATGTAAAAGAGTAGTACATGGGGTGTATAAGGGTTACACGTTGTGTCCTTGTATCCAGGATCCCACTCATGTACCCTATCCATGTGCCAATGCACGGTGTCATCTCGTGTATCCATGCTCATGTACCATTACACGGGGTAGCCCGTGTACATGATCCAGGCCATGCCATGTGGGGGAGTACATGCCATGTAGGAAACACATGTACTCCACCCTATGTCTGTGTACTCCTTCAATTACATTTTGAGTTCATCTAAGGGGAATACACATCATGTAGCCAAGGACTACACGCCATGTGTATCAGGTTTTTCAAAAAACCCTTCTTCTTCCTCCCGCTCATGTCGATCGATCTTATGGATCTCGTTCTGGTTTTTGGTTCACCTCAAAACTCAATATAAAAGTTCATTGAGTTGTGAAATATACAAATCAATGTGTTTTGTCTTCTGATCCGACTACAAAATGGATTCAATCGCCATTCTTCATTTCGCTCCGAATAACACGGAAGAACACGAATTCATGGATCCTTCATCATCTAAATCACTCCATATCTATTTTCACACCTCTATAATGTTGTGTTGATCTAGATATTAGATATTGGATCATTTCTCCGATAATCGGGTGCGCAATGATTGATTGACCGAGATGTGTTGAGTCAAGGTCCAAATGAAGAATGGCCACAATGAACAATGAATGGGGGAGGAGAAAATCACAAGAACCAAAGAGAGGAATGAACCTCAATATATATTAATGTTGATCTTGATCCATCACCATTAGAAATAAAATCAAATAAAAAAATAATCACAAAGATTAATCTTGCATAAAAACCCCACAAAAATAACCCATCCCTCAAATACGATCAAACTGTGGATCAATCTATTCATTGATTGGTCGACGTTCATCGTGGAATTCATGAACAGGGAAAGGGAAATCAAAATCACACTCCCTACCTTGATTTGGATCATTTTCTTTCAAAGAATTTTTATTATTCCATTATCGTGGGCAAGATCCATTGAAAATTGATGTGTGTCGATTGTTGATCCTTGATCCTCCGTCATTATTCGAAAGGGATTTCCTAGAGATCTCTCCAATGATCCTCTAGAAGTGATAGGGTTATACAGATAACCCTAGAATTATGAAATAAGGATTCATTTAAATAAAATCAAGTTTATATATCAAAAAAATGAATTAAAATTATTTTATTAAATTATTTTATTTATTTTACGCTTGTGAAAACTTTTTCACAAATGACCCGCATTGACCAATGTTAGGTTTCACCTAGGGTAAAACTGTCATTTTAAACTCAACGATGTCCTATGATTTCTGATTAATGTCCCTATTTAGAATAAATTCCACTTTTTTAAGAAAATTTTGCATGCGTGTTGTTTAATATTTTAATATTTTCTAAACATTTATTCTGGGCACACCGGGACTGAGAATTGAACGTCGTCTCAGTGCTTGGTCTCGACATTAATCCATATAATATTTAAAAATAATACATAGAAAATCTAAGACATTCCAATAGGACACCACTCTAATGAAATCAAGGATCTCAAAAGGATTGATGTACCTTGGACTGAGCTTTACCTTCTTCCCAAATCCCGTCACTTTATTCCATGGAGATATGCGTAGAAATACCATGTCTCCAACATCAAACTCTAGGTCTCGTCAATTATTAGTAGCATATTTCTTCTATCAAATCTAATGTAAATACCTGGAATTTCTATGTAAATTTTTTTAACTAAATGGGAATTTTACAAGTCTGTGAAAATTGAAGGTGCGTGATTTCGAGGCCTAGAGTGCCCGGAATGAATTTCTGAACTTTTGTTCGGGTACATTCAGTAAACGTGCAAGCGAGTTTTTATAACTTTTGAACCTGTGCTCGGAATTGAAATCTGAGTACATAGTTGAACTCGCAACACCGGTATTCTCTTAAGGATACCTTCACCTTAACCGCGGTGGGTTGATAGTGAAAGATAGGTTTTGGGTTTTTCGTGAAGGAATAAAATAAAATAAAATGGTGTAACATTTTTTTTTATTTTATTTTGAAACCACCCAGGTGGATATTTTACAGGTGGGTACCACCTGAACTAAAACTTCCCATGAGAGGTTATGTAGGTGGGGACCACCGAGCCTAAACCACCCATGAGAGGTTATGGTGGTGGGGACCACCCGGGGCTTAAAACCCCTTGAACCCCTTTAACTACCTTATAAGTGTGGGGAAGCCTCTTAAACTTCCCCCACTTAAATGGTTCCACCCCCTCTAATTTATTATGCTAACCTATGTAATTAATTAACCCAATTTGAAATTGTGCTAACAATTAAATTGGGGTAAACATATCATTTTGGCTACTTTGCAATTTAGTGGATTTGGGGAGAGGAGAATTATTGGGAGGATTTAACTTCTCCAACGAAGAACACCATCGAAGAACGTTCTTCGGAAATAAAAGAAGAGGACAATGAGCGAGCCCGACATCGAAGCATGGTTTTGGAAGCGACGATCATTGGCACTCTCTTCGCCTTCTTTGACTTCCTTCTCATGCCAACGTCAACAAACAATCCAAGGTAGGGGTTTATTTGGGAAGATTATTTGTTGTAAGTAGTAGGGTGGTTGTTTGAAATTCTTCTTTATTTCCGTTCTTAATAATTATTCATAATTCAAGAAGGAATTATATCCAGTTGATACCGCTCTAATGTAGAGAGTGAGGACCAAACAAACATGGCACATCCTCTCTGCACACCTTGTGTTTAATTGTTGGTCGCGATGGAGGAACGCCTACGAACCACGGTGCGGCACGAGAATGGTGGTCGGCACCACCGTCAGCCATGATGAAGACGACGGCGCAACGGCACCGCCACTAGCCGCGATGAAGACTACGGTGCAATGGCGCCACCCCACGGCCGAGCCGCCACCGCCCCGCGGTTAGCCCACCGCCCCGCGGCCGAGCCGTCGCCGCTCCGTGGCCAAGCTGCCGCCCGTGGCCGGGCCACCGCCTGTGGCCTCGTCGAGCCACCCTGTGGCCACCGCCCTCTCGACCAAGCCGCCAAGGCCGGGCCGAGTCACCCCACGCCCTCACGGCACCCCCCCCCCCCCCCCGGTTGAGCCACCCTACAGCCTCCACCCTCCCGGCCGAGCCGCCCCAGGCCGGGTCCAGTCGCCCTGTGCCCTCGCGGCACTCCTTGGCCGAGCCGCCACGTGGCCTCCACCCTTCCATTCGAGCTGCCCTGGGCCGGGCTGAGCCTCCCTACACCCACGCGGCACCCCCACAGTCGAGCCTCCGTCCGCGGCCGAGCCGCCCCGCGGCCCTCGCAGCCTGCCGGACCGCCCAGCGGGCCGGGCCGAACCCAATGGTCTGGGCCACCAAACGGGCCGAGCCAGACCCAACGGGTTGGTCTAGGTCAACCCAGACTAGGTCGGCCCAGGATGGTTCGGGCCGATTGGGTTAGACCAGACCCAGACCCACTTCGACCCATTTACGTATTTTTGGCCATATCTTTGGCACCGAACGTCCGATTGAGGAACCGCCAGTGGCGATGGAAACCTTGGAGCAAGATAGTCCCTTTGGTATACCCCACTAGTATTTTGGATAATGTTGGGAAATGGTTGGGTTAGATTAAGCACAAATACAACCTGGCCCTCAGGACTAAAAGGCTAATAACTTATAGACCTAGCGTATGATTGGCGCGTCGTATGTTTCATTAAGACCCCTATGATGTGGCGGTCCTTTGAGATACTTCTTCATGGGAATTTGTGACAATTGAAGTATTGACCAGTGGATTGTGGAGTGGATCCTCCCGGAGATGAGCGAGCATAGTACGGGAACCCAGTAGCTGGCTGTGATGAGAATACTGACTAGAAATCCTATGTGGGTCAGATCCTAGTGATCATGTGTGTGTCAGCTCCTAGAGATCCTGTGTGGGTCAGCTCCTAGAGATCCTGTGTGAGTCAGCTCCTAGCGATCCTGTGTGGGTTAGCTCCTAGCGATCATGTGTGGGTCAGCTTTTAGTGATCCTGTGTTGGTCAACTCCTAGAGATCCTGTGTGTGTCAGCTCCTAGCAATCATGTGTGGGTCAGCTCCTAGTGATCATGTTTGGGTCACCTCCTAGCGATCCTGTGTGGGTTAGATCCTAGCAATCATGTGTGGGTCAGCTCCTAGAGATACTGTGTGGGTCAGCAGCAGAGCCTCTTAACGGAGTAAGATGATTTAGTAGCTATAACTAAGCATCTCTACTACCGTACTTAATATATACATGGAATTAGCTGAGTTCATACCTGTGAGTTACTTTCCTTCATGGTAATACCTTGGTGGTATTCTTCTGTGCAGAGTACCTATGTTGTACATGCCTTTGTGGTTTTCCTTTCTTTTTGGAACAGTTGAGCTTTGGGATTTTGGGTTGGACCCTCTGTTTCCTCATGATTGAGATGGGTATACTTGATAACTTAGGTATATGTATGGTCATATACCTAAGTAGGGTTGACAGTTGACTTCATGATTTGAGATTTATCCTTCGTGGATTTTGTGAGACCTTGAGGGTCTCGGGGTCCCTACTGAGTATCATTATACTCACCCCTATACGGGCTATGCCTGCACCTTCTTTTTTTTTTGGAGCAGACGACAGACAGCATTGATCTAGACTGAGGATACCAGGATTGGACGGTGCCCAGTGGTAGACCATAAAATGTGACGGTACGTAGAGGAGATAGATAGACGTGGAATGCTGAGGTGGTGATCTGTACCTACCCTTTAGGTAGGAACCTCATAGGATGACCCAGTATCTTTTTTCCTTTTTCTTTCAGTTGTATTTTAGTTGTACTTGTATCTTTACAGTTGGGATTGTATTTCCGCCCCCTTTTACTTTCAGCACTATTTTTTGTTATATAGTTTACTTGTGTTCGTATCTTGTTGTGTGCATAGTTCAGTGTGTTTAAAAGATAAAAAGGAAATACCTTCCCAGTTATAGGTAATATGCCTTTCAGTGCTAGTCGCCAGCTCCTGGCCTATGGAAGGCGGGCTTGGGGTAGTCACGGCACAGGCCCCGGGGGACGGGTCATGAAAAATTGGTATCATAGGAGTTAGTTCGACCATAGAACATAGGACTCTGATCTTTATCTTTAATAGAAATAGTGTTAAATGTAGTGAGTGTGGTTATCAGTTTAGGGAATCCAGTGTTGGTGCAATGGCCGACGTATCCATACACCAGGACCCTAACTTCTGATTTTTGACTTTGAGCATGAAAACACTGATTGCTTGTGTATTTTGAAAAGTTTTTCTTTGTGATCTTTTGAGTCATCTCACCAGGTATAACTTATTGACCGTGGAACACCTGTGACTTTTCAGGATGCCTCTATGCAAACATCTAGCTTGGGTTATGAGAGTTGTACGCACTAATAGACCACCGAGCAATGAGGCCTCGGTGTACGGCTCTCTTCCAGTAGAGGCACCAGCGGTACCATTACCCATTGGGCTACTGATGCCATCGGCCCCAGCAGCAAATGGTGCACTCCGCCTGAGCACATTGCACAAGTTCCAGTGCTAGAGGCCACCCAGGTTTAGGGGAGAGAGGGACCCACAGGCGGCTGAGGATTGGCTGGAGGCTGTGGTGAGAGTCTTACGACTAGTAGGGACACCAGCTAATCTCATGGTGATCCTTGCCACCATCCTTCTATAGGCAGCAGCAGGAAGATGGTGGAGCTTGATGATCTAAGTTCACAACGAGGTGATGCTTTTCTGGTAAGACTTCGAGAGCCTATTTCGGGCAGAGTGTGTCCCAGCGACTCTTCACGCAGTGCACATTTAGGAGCTGCTTCATCTGCAATAGGGCAGTATGACTGTAGCTCAGTATTTAGCGAGGTTTACTGACCTCTCACGTTACTCCACGGATATGGTACGAGACCCATTCTTTAGGGCCCGGACCTTCGAGCAGGAGCTCATGCGGGAGATCAGGTCTTCGATAATCTCACTCAGCATCCCGATGCAGGCAGGGGTGTTAGAGAGAGCCCTCTTAGTGGGGATTTTCCTTGCTAAGTAGTCACCAGCAACGAGACCCACCACCCATCTTCACATAGCGGAGTCTTCTACAGTTGGCAGCAGACAGATGTCACAGAGATCCAAGTAGACTAGACCTACAGGTGGACGACCACATGACTCAGGATCGGTTGTGCGGGGCACCCGAGTCGAAGAAAGTCATGCCAGGAGCGGGCAGTGTTACACATGCAGCGAGAAGGGTCACATGGATCTTGACTGTCCGACCCACCGTACGGATGATTAGCAGATGGTCGAAGGACCACCTAGACAGAGACATAGATTCGACCGAGGAGGTCCGCGGGGAGTAGGAGGACGTGGAAAAGGAGATGGTTGTGTAGCTGTGGTGGGCGACGATTCGAGATGTTACTACCACCACCACGAGGTGGTCTACCCCAACCACAGGGAGTAGGAGGATAGAGGCGAGTTCAGCTCTAGGCAGATGAGGCCTACAATCACAGTGCTCCAGAGATGATATGAGGTATGATCTATGTATACTCCACCTTAGCTGCAGTACTTATAGACATAGGTTCCAGTCATTCTTTTATTTCCACTATCCTCATTCAGAACTTGGAGATTCTGACGGAGCCATTGTCTTGATCCTTACGACTAGAGACTCCTACGGGAGCATATTTGACGATTACTCACTGGTGCCAGCAGTGTGAGATTACTCTAGGAGGTGAGAGCTTAGGCTAGGATCTCCTAGTAGCAGCGTCGAGGCCTTACGACATCATCTTGGGTATGGACTGGTTATCTACAGTCCATGCTTATATTGACTGTATTAGGCACAAAGTACAGTGTGTCCGTACGGATGGGACCAGGTTTACCTTCACCGTTGAGAAGGGAGCCTTTACAGCATAGGATGGACTTACCCGGAGGAGAGTGCAGTCGATCACTCATCAGTTGGCTAGCCTTACCCTCGAAGTAGTTGATGTGGAGAGTCCAAGTTATCCTATAGTGGTGGACCAGTATGCAGATGTCTTCCCTGATGATGTTCTGGGTCTAACTCCTCATAGATAGGTGGACTTTTACATTGACTTGTACCCTGGGATGTCATTGATATCCACATCAGCATATCAGATGGATCTCATGGATATTTGTGAGTTGCGGGTACAGCTAGAGGACTTGCAGGAGAAGGGATTCATTCAGCCTAGTGTTTTACCTTGGGCAGCCCTGATTTTGTTCACCAAGAAGGAAGATGGGAGATTGAGGCTTTTCGTTGACTATCGGCACCTGAACCAAGTGACCATGAAGAACAAGTACCCACTTCCGAGGATTTATGGCCTCTTTGATCAGTTGAAGAGAACATGGTGGTTCTCAAAGATAGACCTTAGGCCACCGGTTTGGGCCTTCAGGCCACCGGTTTGGGACTAAGGGTCTCCAGGGCCTTCGGGTCATCAAAGGCCTTCGGGCCACAGGGCCTTCGAGTCACATAGACCATGGAGTAGCCCAGTTCACATAAGAACATACCCCAGAAGAAGATCAGAGCAACAAGAGTAGCATCCACCAGATGCAGAGCTAATCGGATTGGAAGAATGAGAGGGTATGGCAGTCGCCATCGGGACCAGGAACCGTGCATCTTTGTACGGGGCAATGCTATCTGATCAGTAATGCAAGGTGGGGAGCTAAGGAGATCAATGATACAAGACACTGGGGAGGGGCAGTTCTAGTGGGCTGGTCCTACGGGTCATGTAATGGGCATGGTATGCCTCTGGGCCTTCGGGTCATGTATTGTGGGTCATGTCGGGCCTTGTGCCTTGGGCCTACGGGTCATGTACGGGTTCCCATTTAACACTTAAAAGGGGGATTATCTATAATAAAATAAAAAAGAAGGCCTTCGAGCCATTCGGGCTAACGGGTTTTAGATGTCGGTATGGCTATTACGAGTTCTTGGTTATGCCATTTGGCATGACCAATGCTCCATCAGTGTTTATGGGACTCATGAATAAGATCTTTCAGTAATACCTTGACTGATTTATAGTATTCTTCATCGAAAAAATTCTGATTTACACGACTACTGAGGAGGAGCATGCCTATCATTTTCATGTAGTACTAGACACACTCTAAGAGCACTAGGTTTATGGTATACTCTCAAAGTGCCAATTATGGATCTGAGAGGTTCACTTTCTAGGACATTTCATGTCGAAGGCTGAAGTTGCAGTGGATCCAGCGAAGATTGAGGCAATACTTGCTTGGGATCCACCCAGGAGTGTGACAGAGGTACGAAGTTTCCTGGGTTTCGCTGGATACTACCAGAGGTTTTTTCCAGATTTCTTTAGAGTTTCAGCACCTCCATCAACGTTAACGAAGAAGGGGAAACCCTTCGTGTGGCCGAAGAGATACCAGCAAAGTTTTCAAAAGCTGAGGCAGAGGCTGACTAGTGCCCCCATCTTGAGGCTTCTAGAAGAGGGTGTAGGGTACATAGTCTACTATGAAACATCTGGGACTGGACTCAGATGTTTTCTGATGTAGGAGTGAGTAGTGATCGCATATGGTTATCGACAGCTGAGACAGTAGGAGCAGAACTACGCTACCCATGACCTGGAGTTAGCAGCAGTGGTCTTAGCCTTGAAGATGTGGCAACATTACTTTATGGGTGAGCGTCTTACAATGTACTATGATCACAAGATTCTTAGGTATATATTCTCTCAGAAGGACCTAAACTTAAGACAACAACATTGGATTGAGTTTCTCTAGGACTATGACTTCGAGATAGTCTATACTCCTGGGAAGGGGAACGTTATAGCAGATGCACTCAGCCAGAGATCTGGTATACCACTGCTAAGTGAGGTGACGGAGTAGATGGTCACTTTGCAGATATCATTTGTGGATCGAGATGGAGCATCTTTTCTTCAGTCTCTTATAGTAACTCCCCCACTTCTTCAGCGAGTCAGGGAGGCGCAGCATGGGGACACTGACTATGAGACACAACATCCTCATATTTCCATAGGATAGGCACCTGATGGATTTTCTGAAGGTGGTTAGCACGTCATCCTCTTCAGAGGACATATCATGGTAACAGTGTCGCTTCGGGAGGAAGTGTTGAGGGAGTTCCACACATCCCCTCTAACGGTACATCCAGGAGTGGCGAAGATATACCAGGATCTCTGATGACAACACTGGTGGCCAGGAATGAAGAAATCAGTAGCAGAGTTTGTCTCTCGATGCCTCACTTGTCAGCAAGTGAAGGCGGAGCATCAAGTACCAGCAGGCTTGGTTCAGACTTTAGAGGTCTCAAAGTGGAAGTGGGGTGGGATATCCATGGACTTCATGATAGGACCTACACGTACATCCAGGGAACATGACTCGATTTGATTGATCGTTGACCGACTCACCAAGTCGGCCCACTTCCTACCGATCAGAGAGCAGGGTTCAGTAGAGTGCTCGGTACGCCTCCATGTGTAGGAGATTATGTGGCTACATAGAGTACCCTTGACGATTGTCTCTGATCATGATGCACTTTTTACTTCCCGACTATGGAAGGGGTTGTAGGAGGCTTTCGGGATACAGCTTAGTTTGAGCACCGCCTTCCATCCTCAGATGGATGGCCAGACTGAGCGGACCATTCAGACCCTCGAGGACATGTTGCGTGCTTGTGTCCTCAAATTCAGTCACATCTGGGGGGATCATTTTCCCTTGGTTTAGTTTTCATACAACAACATCTATCACTCCACCATTGGGATGACACCTTTTGAGGCATTGAACGGGTGACCTTGCAGATCACCTTTGTGCTGGACTGACCCAGGGGAGTTAGTACTCGTGGGACCAGAGATGGTATGGGCTACCACAAAGAAGGTGTATATCATCCAGGAGTGGATGAAGACTGAAAAGAGTAGGCAGAATTCATATGCCGATAAAAGACAGAGACCTCTGGAGTTTGATGATAGTGACCACGTCTTTCTACAGGTCTCACCTCGACGAGGTTTGCATAGATTTGGCCGAGGCGGTAAGTTATCTCCAAGATTCATCGAACCTTTTCAGATCCTTAGCAGAGTTGGCGAGGTGTTATACCACTTATCTATTCCACCTCAGTTTCATCGGGTGCGGGACGTCTTCCACATATCCCAGTTGAGGACATACGTGCACGACCCTTCTCACATCATCAACCATGGTGAGATGGACGTCGACGATGGGGAGAATTTTACAGAGGTTCCAGTTGATATTGAGGATCGACAGGAGCGGGTCCTTCGTGGATGGTCGATACCTCTGGTGCACATTCTTTGGCAGCACGGGAACCTCCAGGAGAGCACATGGGAGCGGGAGGATCAGATGCATGCTCAGTACCCCCACTTGTTCCCATAGTTTGAGTTGTGGCTTATGGGGACGTAAATCCCTGAGGTGGGGAGAATGTAAAGACCCAAAATTTTCATGTAATTTTTTTTTAATTAAATAGGAATTTTACGAGTCTGCAAAAATTGACGGTGCATGGTTTTGAGGCCCGAAGTGCCCAGAATGAATTTCTAAAATTTTGTTCGGGTACGTTCAGTAAATGTGCATATGGGTTTTTCTAACTTTTGAACCGGTTCTCGGAATTGAAATCTGAGGACACCATTGAACATGCAGCGCCGGTATTTTCTTAAGGAGACCTTCACCTCGACCACAGTGGGTCGAGAGTGAAAGACAGATTTTGGGTTTTTCATGATGGAATAAAATAAAATAAAATGGTGTAACATTTTATTTTTATTTTATTTTGAAACCACCCATGTGAATATTTTATAGGTGGGTACCTGAACTAAAACCTCCCATGAGAGGTTATGGATGTGGGGACCACCGAGCCTAAACCTCCCATGAGAGGTTATGGCAGTGGGGACCACCTGAGGCTTAAAACCCCTTGAACCCTTTGAACTCCCTCATAAGTGTGGGGAAGCCTCTTAAACTTCCCCCACTTAAATAGTGTCACCCCTCTAATTTATTATTCCAACATATGTAATTACTTAACCCAATTTGAAATTGTGCAAAAAATTAAATTGGGGAAAACATATCATTTTGGCTACTTTGCAATTTGGTGGATTTGGGGAGAGGAGAATTATTAGAAGGATTTCACTTCTCCAACAAAGAACGCCATCGAAGAACATTCTTCAGAAATCAAGGAAGAGGATGACGAGCGAGCCCGACATCAAAGTGTGGTTTCAGAAGCGATGATCGTTGGAACTCTCTTCGCCTTCTTTGACTTCCTTCTCGCACCAACGTCAATGAACAATCCAAGGTAGGAATTTATTTGGGATGATTATTTTCGGGAAGTTTTAGGGTGGTTTTTTGAAATTCTTCTCCCCTTCCGTTCTTGATAATTCTTCGTAATTCAAGAAGGAATTATAGTTGTTTGCTACTACTCTAACGCGGAGAGTGCGGGTCAAAAAAACATAGTCTGTCCTCTCTACAAACCTTATGATTAATTGTTGGTCGTGATGGAGAAATGGCTATGAACTATGGTGGGGCACGAGAACGGCGGATGGCACCACCGTCGGCTGTGACGAAGATAACAGCGTAACGGCGTCACCCCATGGCCGAGCCGCAACCGCCCCGCAGTCGGGCCGCCGCCCCGTGGCTCAGTCGCCACCGCCCCATGGCCGAGCCACCGCCCATGGCCCAGCCGCCACCCGGGGCCTCTGCCCTCCCAGCCGAGCCGCCCCGGGCTGGGCCGCATTTCCCCGTGCCCACGCGGTACCCCCCGGCCGAGCTGCCCCACGACCTCTGCCCTCCCGACCGAGCCACCCCACACCCTCGCGGAACCCCCTGGCCGAGCCGCCCCACGATCTCCGCCCTCCCGGCCGAGCTGCCCCAGGTCGGGCCGAGCCGCCCCGCGCCCACACAGCACCCCTACGGTCGAGTCGCCATCTGCGGCCGAGCTACCCCATGGCTTCACGCTGCCTACAACCGAGCCGCCTCGCGGCCCTCATAGCATGTCGGACCGCCCAGCACGGGCCGGGCCGGACCCAACGGGCTGGGCTGCCCAGCAGGCCAGGCTAAACCTAATGGGGCAAGCTGCCCAGCTGGTTAGGCCGGACCTAGCGGGTCGGGCTCGATCGACCCAGACAGGGTCGGGTTGGGTCGGATCGGACCCGAACCCACTTCGACACATTTACGCATTTTTTGCCATATCTTTAGCACTGAACGTCCGATTGGCGAACCATCAATGGAAATGGAAACCTTGGAGTGAGACGGTCCATTTGGTATACCCTACTATTTTGGGAAATGGTCGGGTTAGATCGAGCACGAATCCAACCGGGCCCTCGGGACTAAAAGGATAATAACTTACAGACCGGGCGTCTGATTGACGCGTCGTCTGTTGCGTTGAGACCCCTATGATGTGGCTGTCCTTTGAGATAATTCTTCATGGGACTTCGTGGCAATTGGAGTATCAACCTGTTGCTTCTAGAGTGGATCCTCCCGGAGATGAGCGAGCATAGTGCGAGAACCCAGTTGCTGGCTGTGATGAGAAAACTGACTAGCGGTCTTGTGTGGGTTAGCTCCTAGAGATCATGTCTGGGTCAGATCCTAGAGATCTTGTATGGGTCAGATCCTAGAAATCATATGTGGGTCAGATCCTAGAAATCATGTTTGGTTCAGCTCCTAGCAATCCTGTGTGGGTCAGCTTCTAACGATCCTGTGTGGGTCAGCTCCTAGTGATCCTGTGTGGGTCAGCTCCTAGTGATCCTGTGTGGGTCAACTCCTAGCAATCCTGTGTGGGTAATCTCCTAGTGATCCTGTGTGGGTATACTCCTAGCGATCCTATGTGGGTCAGCTCCTAGCGATCATGTGTGGGTCAGCTCCTAGCGATCCTGTGTGGGTCAGCTCCTAGAGATTCTGTGTGGGTCAGCAGTAGAGCCTCTTTATGGAGTAAGATGATTTAGTAGCTATAACTAATAATCTCTACTAACGTACTTAAGATATACCTAGAATGATCTGAGTCCATACCTGTGAGGTACTTTCCTTCATGGTAATACCTTGGTGGTATTCTTCTATGTGGAGTACCTATATGGTACTTGCCTTTGTGGTTTTCTTTCCTTTGTGGAACAGTTGAGCTTTGGGATTTTGGGTTGGACCTTGTGTTTCCTCATGATTGAGACGGGTATACTTGATAACTTAGGTATATGTATGGGAATATACCTAAGTATGGTTGATATTTGACTTCATGCTTTGAGATTTATCCTTTGTGGATTTTGTGAGACCTTGAGGGTCTCGGGGCCCCTACTGAGTATCGTTATACTCACCCCTGCACGGGTTATGCCCGCACCTTGTTGTATTTGGTGCAAACGATGGACAGCGTTGATCGAGGCTGGGGATACTGGGACTGGGCGGTGCCCGGTGGTGGACCATACGACATGATGATATGTAGAGGAGACAGACGGATGTGGAGTGCTGAGGAGGTGATCTGTACCTACCCTTCAAGTAAGAACCTCAGAGGATGACCCAGTAGCTGTTTTCCTTTTTCTTTTGGTTTTATTTTAGTTGTACTTGTATCTTTACAGTTGGGCTTGTATTTCCGGCCCCTTTTACTTTCAACCCTCTTTTTTTATGTAGTTTACTTGTGTTTGTATCTTGTTGTCTGCTTGGTTGAGTGTGTTTACAGGATATAAAGGAAATTCCTTCCCAGTTATAGTGAATATGCCTTTCAGTGCTAGTCTCCATCCCCTAGCCTATGGAAGGCGGGCTTGGGGTAGTCACGGCACGGGCCCCGAGGGACGGGTCATGACATTTGAGCATCCTTTATGCGTTTCTGAATGGTATTAACCTTATACACTATTTCCTAAACTATTTTAGGACCTAGAAGTTTTTATTCCCCAACTCCAACCCAATATGTAGGGATTTTTTACCTCTTCCCATAAAGGGATTCATAAGGATCCATTTAGATGCTTGAGTGGAAAATATTGTTGTAAGATAACTCAACCAAAGTAATATATTAGTCTCATCCAACTTTGAAGTCCATAGAACATGATCTCAACATATCATCCAGTGTCTAAATAGTTCGCTCAGATTGGACATCAGTTTGAGGATTATAGGTCGTACTGAAGTTCAACTTGGTGTTTAGATCATTCTGGATACTTTTCCAGAACTTGGATGTGAATCTTGGATCTTGATTGGTTACAATTGATAGTGGTACTCCATGCATTCTTTCCACTTATCTGATGTATATTTGTGCTAGTTGATTCAGTGTTAAGTCCTCTCAAATTATGATAAATTGAGCTGTATTTGTCAGATGATCCATAATAACCCATATAGAATTGTTTCCCTTGGATGTCTTTAGAAGTCCGGTGAAAAATTCTATAGTGATTTTATCTCATTTCCATGTTTGTATGGGTAATGGTTGCATCATACCCTTAGACTTATTCCTTCCATCCTTCACTTACAAACATACCAGGCACTATGATGTATATTCAATGATCTCCTTATTCATATTGTCCCACCAATAGTTCTTATAAAGATCTTGATATATCTTTGTGCTTCCTGGATGAATGGAGAAAGTAGAACTATGTACATCATCAAACAGTTCCTTCTTTAACTTGGGATTTTATGTAACACATAGTCTTGACCCAAATCTCACGATTCTTTCTTTATCAATATTGAACTCCACGAATTTCCCTTTCCTTATATTTTCCTCTTTCTTCTAAATTCCCACATCTTTCCTTTGATCATCCTTTATCTTTTAAAAAAAATATATTTGAGAAATTATTTGTGAAAGGATTGATGATTTTCCTTCCATTATGATTCTCATGTCCATCCTTTTCAAATCTAATAAGTTTATATCCTTATCAATTATAATCATTGATAAAGATGCAGGATCTTTTCTACTTAGAGCATCTTCCACCATATTTGTTTTACCAAGATTGTATTGGATTGAGCAGTCATAATCCTTTATGATCTCCAACCATATTTATTGGTACATATTAAGCTCTTTCTATGTGAATATATATTTTAGGAACTTGTGATCAGTATATATCTCACACTTCTCCCCATGGAGATAATGTCACTAGATTTTAAATGCAAAGATCATAGCTTCCAACTCTAGATCAAGTGTGGGGTAGTTTTTCTCATGAATTTTCAACTGCCTTGAGGTGTCAGAAATGACTTTTCCATTCTTTATTAACACATATCCTGATCCCTTCTTCTAATCATCACCAAATACTACAAAAAGTTCTCTAATTACGGGTAGTGTGAGCATGGGGGTAGTGATAAGCCACCTTTTTATCTCCTTTAATATTTCTTTACATTCATCATTATAATAAAAATTTACTCCCTTACAAGTTATCTTGATAATAGGGTTCTATAATCATGACAAATTTCTCACAAATTGGCGATAATACCCAAATGACCCATGGAAACTACTGATATCTATCACAGATGTTGGCCTTAGTCATCCTTCAATTGATTCCTTCTTTGAATGGTCCATATATATCTCATTAATTGTGATTATGTGTCCCATGAAAGAGACTTCCTTTAACTAGAACTCACATTTTCAATACTTGGATTAAATATTATCCTTTTGTGAGGTCTTTAGAACAGTGTTCAATTTCTCCTCATGATCCTCTTTACTTTTAGAGTATATTATAATATCATCTATAAAGACTACCAAAAATTTGTATAAGTAATCTCTAAAGACTCTATTCATCAAGTACATGAATATTTCTAGAGCATTAGTGAGTCTGAATGGCATCACTATGAACTTATAGTGCTCGTACCTTGTACAAAAAAGTAGTCTTGTGGATATATTCCTTCTTCACACTTACATGATAATATCCTAAATGAAGATCCACCTTGGAGAAGTATTTTGATCCATGATGCTAATCAAACAATCCATCAATCTATGTAATAGAATACTTTTTCTTTATAGTGATCTATTTTAGATCATGATAATCAATGCAAAGGCGCATTGATCCATCCTTCTTCTTAATGAAGAGGATTGGTGCACCCTAAAGTGAAGCACTTGGGTGTATGGAACCTTTATCCAGATTCTATTGTAGTTGTTTCTTCATCTCCTAAAGTTCCATAATATCCATTCTATATGTAGTATTGGATACTATAAATTCCCTAGGTATAATCTCGATAGAAAATTCAAACTCTCAACTATGAGAAAGACTAAGAAATTTTTCAGGAAACACATCAGTGTATTACCTCACGATAGGCATGTCTTTAAGGATATTTCTTCATTTAGACTAAATCATTTGATCTAGATACACTTTCTCATAGGGAAACAATATACATGCTTTAGATAATGGTTCTAAATAAGATTCATCCTCCTCCTTGCTCTTGTACAGAATCGGGGGTCAATTCACAATACGGAGAGTGATTTCCTTATCATGGAAATTTATGTTGGCTCTATATAGGGAAAGACAATCCATGCCCATAATTTCATCAAATTACACCAAAGGGAGTATAAAAAGGTTTTCTAGGAATTTTATCCCACAAACTTTAATATGGTATGAGTTATAAACTTGGTATGCAATAATTCCCCCATTTCTCATTTTCACCAACAACTTTACTTCCATGATTTGTGGTGGTGTTTGAATAGTTTTAATAAACTTTCTTAATATTAATTAATGTTTAGAATTGAAATCAAAAAGTATGATCACTATTATTGAATGAATAATTAGCATACCTTTCAGCACTTCGTTGTCAAGATCCACTTCAATGGTAGTGATGGAAAAAGATCACCCTTTTTTCCTTGGAGTTTGTTAGTTGTCTCTGAAAACTCTTGGCTTAGGGAATAAATTTGCAAAGTGCCCTGGTTCCTTACAGTTGAAGCAATGGACAATGCACTGAGGGTTTACTAGAGCATTCCTTTCCTCCATCACATTAGTGTGTTTCTCTTGTTAGTAATTTCTGGTTAAGGGTCCTTCCTTCTTGTACCTAAAGCATTTCTTCATTCCCCTTAGGAAATTTCTGGGGTTCTTCTTCCTAAACCATTGAAATTCCCACTCCCATCGGGTTGGGCATCTCATTGGGGCATTCATCTCATTACTCGTCACATCGATTATTAATTCAATTCCTCATATTACCTTCCATTGGCTAGAATAAATGGAAAATCAAGGATGATTATTTAAAATTATTAAACACATAAGGGGAAATCCAATATCAATAAAAGGATAAATTATAAATTACATTTATTTCCTTAACTTATGAATTTATAGGCTTCAATCTATGTTATCCATGATCTATTTTCTAACATATATTCTTATGGGAATTTTTTTATTCCCTTAATAATGTTTTATAATTAGATTATGAATTTACCAAATCATATCCCCTAGGAGTGTCAAACTAGGTGCACAGTAAGGCCCATTGTTGTGTACCAGGTCACCCTGAGTCAGGATCAAAACACCTTGTTGGAGTTATTACTCCTAGGTACATTTTTTCTAGAACCACATCCTCTTGTAGTATCCAAATAGGGATATATTTTCTTGATAAACCACTTACTCTATACTAACCAAAATTTAAGGATTTTTTCTTATAATTAGTCTTATCCCTAAGGCTTTTTCTATATTTTTCTAATCCTAATCTTAATAATATCTAAACTTTTCCTATTGTATCAACTATAACAACACTTCTCTCTTTATTACACATTAATTCATGATTTATTACATAAAATTACACTTAATACAACCCAAAATATTGATAAATATACTGTATTTGGGAATTAGGTACATGGAATACCATCTTGAATATGGGATATAATAAAATTATTAAAACTTCCTTAACATGCTTCTAAAATTCCATGGATTTTAAAACTACACAGGATATCCTAGGGAAAACATAATAAAGGGGTGAGATATAAATCCCATTAAGGGAATAAACATGGTATAAAATGAATAAGATAATACATGTTAGAAAATAGACATATCAACGGGGCATAAAAAGAGTATGAATCATAAACATGAATAATGAGACATGATATAGCATGCTAATCATAAAGGAAACATGGAAAATGTGGAAATAACTTAAAACATTACATCATAAACTTAGGTCAAGGCTAAATCTTCCAAGACCTCAGGATGGACAAAGTCCCATAAATGAATCAAGTTCACTCTCTATCTCAACATGATGTATCATAATACTAAACATTACCCAGTGCATTGGAGCACTATTTTGGTCCACCCATCATATTCATTTCATTCTCATGCTTAAGTGTTCCACATAGGTCATACAACAAGGGTTCATTAATCATCATGATTTATTCCATGATTAAGGAGTGTGGAATATATATAATTACCCAATAAATAAGTATGTGTTTATAAATTTGAAAACTCTTGATGGAAAAATTGGTATGGTATTCACTACACAATTGTTTTGGCATGAAAAATCATAGTGAAATTTCAACATCATAATAGCTTTACATAAAAATTCATAAAAATTTTTGATGAGAGATAAATTGGTATCTCATCATTTAAACATAAAATGGGAATTAATAGATACATGTAAGTAAATTTCCCAACATTAGGAAATGTAAATATAATTCATATGTTTTTAAAGAAACTTGAAAAAATAAGAGAAGGTGAGGATCCCTTATGAAATTTCATCATAGTAACAGCTTAGGTAAGTGTACAAATGGTGGAGGATAAATGATCCCTAATTAAAATAACATCAAATGGAAATTAATTTAATTATTATAAATGAATTAAAATATAACCATTTGAAATTACAATAACTAATTTTAAAGAAGTTGCTTGAATTTGAAAGGAGGGGAGGAAGGCCCCTTACTTGAATGTGTGACTCCAAAGGCTTTGGAATGACTTCTTGAGGGATGGGGGGATTATAATAACTATAGAGAGTATAGGTAATAGTATGTTCATTCTAAAATTAATTTTAATGAAGATAAATTGGATATTGTATGGGTTTATATAGGAAAGGGGGGGGGGGTTTCTTTATTATTTTGGTTTTGGAATCTACATAATAAAATATCCAAAACCAAAAAACCATCCCATGTTTTCTTCCCATGATTTCTTCCAAATGGGAGTGGTTTAAATTATTTTATAAGTCTAAGGGTATAACTTATTAAAATTTTTCCATTGGTGATGTGGAGGTGAGTCACACTCTTAAATAAATAATTTTAAAACCATAAAATATATCATAAGTTTTGGAGGATTCACAAAAGATTTATAAATTAAAAAAAAATTATTTTAAAGTGAAAAATATATTTGGTCATGTATCCCATTTATATTACTTATTACATCAAATTTGGGTCATTATGATGTCATAAAACCCAAATTATATTTATATTGTCTTTAATTTTTACCCGAAAATTTGATTGTATCAGAAAATTATGAAAAAATCATAGTTGGATAATGTAGATGTTCTAATTAAAAAAAATAAGATTCATTTTATCTAAATAATTTTATAAATATTTTAATTTTTACTTTTAAAAAAATTATCTACATTTATTAAAAATGATGGAGTTTTGATAATAATAGTTTTCGAACCTTGAAAAATTATATTTGACTTCATAAAAATTTATATGATCATTTATATTTGATAAAAATTAATTAATAATAAAATTTTATTAAAATATTATTTATTAAAAAAATCCATTAATTCATAAAATAAAAAAACATTTACAAAGTAATAATAATAGGATGAAAATATATTAATTATTGTATAAAAATAATGTAAATATTAATATTTCTAGGGTCTTGATACATATCTCTTTAATACATGAGAAAAATTATTAAGAGTAAGTTTCACGATAGTTAGACTTTCATGGGTTGGTTTGGTGAACATGGTTTGGGTCGTGATCTCTATGAGCTTGAAATTATCTCATAAATGGTTTCACTAAGCCTTAAGTTGTTGGATCTTAGTTTGTTCATGGTCAAGGGAAAAGACTAGAAATTATATCTTCCTTGGAAGCTCATATAAATGGGCTTCATAGGGTATGATCCTATTGGTTGAGGTCATCACTTCCTTTGTCTATGTCAATTGGATTTTTTAAAACCCTATATTTATACAAACCATGTGATTACTATTCAATGGCTATATTATCAATGGTAAAGATACTAATTGGTTATTTAAATCCAAATGGATATAATAAATCAAAATAAGTTCATGTGTTTTCTATAACCATATTACTTAATAAAACATTTAATTAAATCAAAATGGGGATTTTATTTATAATAGTTCAGGTTGTTACAATCATTTTATAAAAGGACATAGTTATTCCATAGTAGTTTTCACAACTTTCTTATGAAGGAGAATAATTAAGATGAGTTTAAGGAGAATTGTTCTACACTTAGTGTATTAATACAAAAACAGTGATATTGTTCTTGTCTTGAATTGTATACCAAATTGTTTTCCTTTCTTGAGTAGTGATCATGGAAAAAGGAGTTAGAGAGTGACCCTTAAGAGGAATTTCACCCTCCCTAAATCATTTTAAAGGGAGTGGCCCTTGTCTTGGAGTGAACTTTCCTAATCCCACCATCGAATAGAATATTTAGTAGATTTTGATACATCATAACATGGTCATTGTATACTCCTTAGATGTTTCCCAATTCAAGTGAACCAAGAAAAATTATTGTGTCTTATGTTCATACTTTATAAACTATATACATGATGTAAATTCATGTGTGTGTGCTAAGTAATCATTGATAAAATTGGTTTTAGGAAAATATAAGTGAAATAAAAATTATATCATCATTGAATGAAGAACTTAAGAGTGTCCCTACTAATCATGAGTTATATAATGTTTAGGTTATTATGAGGTTGAGAATTAAGTGGTTTAAGTTAGAATTAGTTTCATACTATATTCACCCCCCCACACACACACACAGTCAAGGTATCTCTCACACTAGATCCGTGTGAAACTATTATTTGGTATCAAATCATTAGTGTATTTTTTGGATTTCTTTTACTCTTAATTTATATTATCATTTCTTTGAGTTTAAATTCATTTATTTATATTTTTTCTATACAATATTTTGGTTACATGGAGATGGAAAAAATCTAAAGAAGTGGAAAAGATCCAATGGGATTCCATGTAGTGTAAAAGTGTTTGGATTCATTGGTATTAAGATGAAGGGTTATAATATCTCTAAAACGGAAGGTATGGATGATTTTGATTATAAATATTTTAATTCATTCAATGATTTTATAGGATTAGTTGAATATCCTGATTTCCCATGTGAAGTCGGATCTAATCATGATGAAAAGATATTAAGAAATCCAAAGGTGGAAGGTGTTCAGTTATTAGAGGATTTAAATCTTGAAGAAATTGTGAAGTTGAGAAAGAAGAATTAGTTATATAGATTTTTTTCCCCAGTGCTAAAGATTGAGATTGAAAAGTTTAAAATATTTAATAAAATATTGGTTGACGTAGCAATTTATCTTAGAGAGAATAATGATATCCTAACTAGTAAATTGGAAGATATATCCTCAAATATATAAAATCTAAAATTTATACCTATAGAGAAATGAATTATCTCAAAAATGGTTCAAAATTTAAAGTATAAGATAGATGATTTGTCTACACACATATAAAAATTGGCTAAGCATAATCTAAGGATGAAATAAGATATATTAAGCCTTAAGGATCCCATTGCTCAGATGAATACTAAGATAAAGGAATAAAATGACACGCTGGATAATATTTCCCATCCAATAAAGGATAAAATTTCTAAAGGAAATATTCTCAAAGAAGACATGTATGTATGGCTTTAAGAAATAAACAAGAAGATCTAGTGACTCAAATAGGAATTTCTCTTTGTTAAAAAAGTAATTAGAACATCCAAAATCCAAGGTTAAGTCTATTATAAAAGATACTTTACATTTATTGTTTGATTATACCTAGGTAGGTGGTACTAATATGAAGATAAAATATGTTAATTATAAATATAATCATAATAAATTATTGGTGATGTAAAGTACATATTATATGGGAAAACTCAACAATTTTTACTATATATCCTCTCCAATATTCAAGAAGAAAAATTACTTTTGAGGTTAGGGAGAAAGGAAAAAAGTATATTGTTAATATAGTGGGAAAAGAGTGGAAATAATAAAAACATGTGAAATAAGTTCCAAATAAAAAGTGTGTAGAAATGAATGATTTTTAGAAACATAAGTTATAGAGACATGTGCTTTTATTTTATAGTGCATAGTAATATTTATATCTTTTTTTATGGAGCATTGGAATGTATTTCTTATCATGAAGTTGATAAAAAAAATTAAAATTTTTTCTACCAACCACAACAACAGATGTATATATTTTATTCCAATAATTATAACTATGCTAATCATGTCTCTAGTGAACATAATAAGATAAATTTAGTTTAAATGAATGGAAGAAGTCGTCATTAATCTAATAATAAATCTATTATTTCAAGAATATATTTTATAATTTGGTTAAAGATGGTCATGAAGCTAAAATAGGTTTAAAGAGGAGTTCCAAATATATTCTTAAACAAATGGTTTCTTATCAATATGAGAAGATTATTTTAAAAAGAGAAATAATTTCACATGCGGCTAAAGTAAATAAACCACATGTGAAAGAAATATCTCAAACCAAGGTTTGTGTTAAGAATTCTAATAAATATTACAGGGATTTATGAATTAGATTAATGATTTATAAAAGTAAATAAAAAATGGCAGTGAGTATATATATCCTTTATAGAAGGTGAACCCAGGGAGGAAGAGCTTGTAGACTGGTCTATAAAGATAAGGGTGAGCCTAAGGAGAATGAAATGGTATTTCATTCCATTAAAACCATTTTATAACTTAAAATTGAATTCAAAATGAAGGATAAAGGAAAAGTGATGGTCTACAGTGAATCAATATTTTACTCAACTTAATGAAATTATAGTATAACCTCTCCCCGTGTATTTAAATGATATAACCTTTGTTTAAGTTTTATAAGTCTTATTGGGAGATATGATATATGGGGAAAACATAATAAAAACATGATATGATGAATCATAAAGTTCAATGATTGAAAATTTCAATTGGTGTTGGAGTAATAATAATTGGTATCAAGGTATAATTGAAGTTTTTGTATCAATAGAACATATCAATTAATGGGTATCAGACCTTGAATAAGTAATAGTACACATTGATAAAGTAGGGGTAACAAAAACAGTTCCCATTATTTTTCTATTTATACATAACATGTGATATTATTTTATTATTTTCAAGATATCAAAATATGATTGAGTTAAATGAATCTCCATGATGAGTTTCAATTCCATAATTAGTGATCGAGTGGATAATTATAGGGGGGTTTTTTATCTAAATATGTGGAATAGGTTATCCCTATCAACCAAATAAAGACACCCAATGGATAAAATGATCAAATCTATTTTATCAAATTGGTGTCTACTAATAATCCTTGAAAATTAAATTTGGTATGACTCACACACTTAGTTTTTCATAATTATTCACTAATGATCTTGTGAAATTGTGATTTAGATAACATGGTAATTATTTTATGAAAAAAATGCTCTGGTTTTATAAAGTGAATGGAAGTAAGTAAGTGCAATAGAAACCATTGGTGTTTTTAACTTAAACTCTTGGTTCCTACACCAAGCTCTGATCTGGTATGGTTAGAGGATATGTTGATAAATCTTTGATAAGTGGAAAGTTCACTCACCATAAATCCTTGATAATTACACTATTGTTGGAAGAGGTTTTTTATCTTGAAAGAAAAATATATAATTATTTTGAACAAGTAGAAGATTGATCTAAAAAGGGACTTAAGCTATGACAGAGTTGGAAATTATAGGATCCTTAAAATTTGTTTCAAAGGGGGGGTCTTATTACCTCTAAATTTTATTTAAGGAACATATATATATAATGTGAGAATATATATTAACAAAAACCTTATGATATTTATCATTAAAGGAATATTATTTCAAAAAAACATTGATATCAAGTTTTAATAGAAATTCATATAATAATTTTTATGATTTGTATAATTTATTACCTACAAGAATCCAACAAGTGGAATTATGGGATTGGTGATGTTGTTTTTTTTAAATAAAGAAGTCATGGTAGAATTGTTTCAAAAGTTTAATGGTGAATCCATTGTCTCTCAAGGTAAAGCTTTTTTGAATATTTTACATTTTTCAATTCAATGAAGGTGTTACTTTGGATTTGATGTCAAATGGGGGGAAGTGGAAACTTCATGAATCTAAGAGTGATTTAGAAGTATTATTTGAGTTTCATTGGTATCAAAGATAGAAATATCGTAGTGTTAAATTCATGGTTAGTATTGCCAAAAAAATCCAAATGGGTAGATTGTTAGCATCCAAATGAGAATTGATGGTGTTTAATTTGTTTTCAAACACAATAAAGGATTAAAAGTATTGGATTTATTTTCAAGTGTTGGAGTATTTTCCAATCACATTGAATATGAGTAAAAATGAAATTATTGATGGTGTTATCATTTTCAATGCATTGATAATGCATTAAATTTATCTAGTTATTTCTTTATAACGAATTATTTCTCATGGAAAAGTAAGTTAAGGTTATAAGGTTTTAATGTGTATGGTGTTTCACATGAAAAGTATGTTTTGGTAAAAAAAGTTTCAAAAGTGTATAGTTGACATACTTTAAAGTATCACATGGAGCATATATTCTTTATAGTAATCTTGAAGTGAAGGAAGCAAACTTTTGGCATGGTGGCTCTATTTTTGTCATGGTCAAATGTGTTTATATCACATAGCATAAGTGTAAATGGGTAGGATATAGATTATTTGTTGTGAAATGGATGGTGTGAATGAATTATTTGTGGTCCTAATTAAAAATGGGAGGTTGGGTATGCTATTTTGAGGATAAAGTTATTTCAGTTGGGAGTTTTTCCTATGGGTAACCACATGGTACTTTATGCTATGGTGGAATATATTTTAGATAGAAAATAGTGAGAATGGATAGTTTAAAGAGTTTTTATCTCATGGATCATTCAAGTGAAGTTAGTGGATTAAATTATCTTGGGTGGTTCGAAATATCTATAGGGTATTATGTTTTATATTAGAGTAATCTCTATGAAAAAAGGGATTCCTAGACTGGGTGTTTAAAATTCCATAGTGTTCCATGTGAAAATACACCAAAATGGCTAGCTAAAGTGAAACAAGCCATGGATGATGTCATTTTAGATATTGATAATTTTTGTAATTGAGATGAAATGGAATTAAGGTATTAAATAATATGTTTTATAAGACTTTTTTTTTATCAAGATTTTAGGGATATACTAGAAATGAGAAAAAGGTGTTACATAGTTTGTTTTTCATGGAATTTAGCCTAGAGTGAAGTCTATTTCATGGATAGAAGTGTTCTATGTTGTGGTAATGGGATATAGACTCTAAAACACATGTATTGAGTTGGTTTATTTCATAGTATAGGTTAAATTTAAATGACTTGATTTTTCAAAATGGTTAGATTTGTGGACAAGATAATATTTGAAATGATGAGATTTTTAGAGTTAGAGGGTTTCCCAAAGGAGACCACATCATAGTGAGTTCAACTGTGTTGTATTGGATCAAGATAAAATTAAAATATTGAATTTTAAATTCCTATCTTTCATAGATATTTTATAATTTTTATTGGATTAATTTAACTTAATTTTAGAAGATGTTAATGGATGGATTTTCCTATCATACTCATGGAAAATTTAAGATCTTAAATTATTGAAAGTTAGATAATTTATCTTTGATTGGAGAAAAGGAAATTTTTAAAAATAAGAGATATAGATATATTCACCTATATAAATATATGAGTTTTCACTATGAAAAACAAAAAAAAATTAAATATTTGAAGATAAATATATATAGGGATATCTAGAAATATTGAAGTGAAGAGTGGGGAGATTTTAGAACTCATTGGAGATTTTAAAAAAAAAGGAAGGAGTTATTACATGGTTATAAATTGAAGATATTTCCATGGAAATTGAAGGTGATGTAATAGTGGTTTTCATAATATGAAGGAGAAGTGACATAAGGTAATCAGGGATCACCATTCAATGCTTAATGCATCAACATAGCAATGGTTGTGTTGTTATTATCTTTTATTTCATACCAAATTGTTTTCCTTTCTTGAGTTTTGATAATAGAGATAGGAGTTAGGGAGTGAACCTTTATAGGTAGTACAGTATATATATATCATTACAAAGGGAGTGACCCTTGGCTTGGAGTGACCTTTCTTAAACCTACCAGTGAACAGTTCATTAAGTATATTTTGTTATATCAATACACTATCACTTTATGATCCTTTTATGTAGCCCAATGTGGGTGAACTAAGTAAAATTATTTTGTCTTGTATGCATGAACTACATACTTTCTGCAGGACATAAATTAGTGTGTGTAGGATAAGTGATCATTGATCAAATTGGTTTAAAATAAATATAATCAAAATATCGATTAGGTCATCATTAAAAGAAGAACTTAATAGTGGACCTATTGATCATGATGTCAATATAAATTAAGGTCGTGAGAAGTTGAGGATTAAGTGGTATAATTTTGAATGAGATCCATAGCCTGGTTCACCCCCCCCCCCCCTCATGGTATTTCTCACACTAGAATCTTATGGGACTAGCAAAGAGAATCAACAAAATGTGGTTTAATTTGAGAAGCATATAAATAATTTTAGGTGTAAATTTGAGAATCTGGACTATAAATAAAGATAGAGATCTTGAGGAAGTATTAAACTTGTTGAGGCTATAAAAAACTTAATAAATGTATAAAATTTGAATTATCTCATATGTCAAATATTGACTTAGGGGAAGAAAATAATATAGTTCAACCAGAGAATAAATTTTTGGAATATAAAGAGGTACAAAAAATTATTAGATCAATAAATAATAACTTTGAATCTACAAATTTTATAAATGTGTAGGAAAAAATTAGTCAAAATGTCTAAATTGATGTGAGGGAAATTTAGAATATTTAGTTGTTTTGTTGTGTAAAAATGATGGAAAATTCTTTAAAATATAAAAAAATTAAGGTATATTTTATGGATAGCCTATTATTTTCAATAAATGTTTGTATTTCACAATTATTTTTGGTGTTGTGGTGGATATGGGTGTATAGAAGTGAGATTTTGGTTCAATGGTGGGATTAAACAAGATGTAGAAAGGAATGCTCTAAATCCATTTTTTTATTTTTAATAAACCACTTTTAGGATTAAATGTGAACCTTACAAGTATGCCTGGTACAAGAACCATAAAACCCCATAAAAACACTAAAATTTTTAAAGCAAAGCTAATAACTCAAAATACAATATTGAAAATTCAAAGCCCTATGAGATCCCAGGGGAGAAAAAATCCACTTCACTCCATGTTCTCTCTGTCAATGCCTCTGGTTTCAAGACCTTGGGAAACAAACCCTCCAACACGCTGCCTTGACATTGACATAAGATCAATTCCACCTTGAACATAGCCCTACTAGAAAAATAGACCATAAAAGGCAATAAATTCAACCATTGTCAAACCTTCACCAAAGACATTGACCATAATGGACACACCATAAAGACAAAATCAAAACCAAAATCAATAAATATAGAAACTAAAATCACCACTTGAGATAATCCAAATCCAAACACTATACACTCTAATGCATCTTCACCATCATAGAAACTAGAAACCATCAAAAATTAAAATAACAAATTTACCTTGAATCAGATCTTCATCATTGGAACAATCCTAGGATGAAATCTAAAAATATGTATTAAGCATGGGATAAGAGGGATACATCCTACTCAAAGATAAAAAATCCACAAGAAGTCTAAAAATTCAAAAATGAAAATTGAAAATAAATTTCATTTACTAAAGGAAATATGCGGAAGGTGTAACCAAACTGGTATTATTACTAAATATTTCCTCAAAATATTATTCATCTTAGTTGAGTATTAAGAAGACTACTAGATGTTCTCAAAAGCTATAAAAATAAAATAAAACATCAAATTTTGAATAAGTTACACCAAAGGATTTAATAAAAGAGCATATTTGGATTGTGGAATGTGGGTGTTCATCCCAAATAATATGTGTTATATGGTAATTTAAAGGATTTAGGAAGAAAAAAAATTTACTCCTAAAGTTTAGGAATAATAAGTCGCTAAATATTAAAGGTGTTGGTTGTACTAAAATTTTTGATATAAAGATGAAGACCAATAACACATACCAAACAAGTCTAGTTTACTTAGTGTATTTCAACTTTTTAAAGAAGGTAATAATGTTATATTTTGGAAGGGTTTCTTGGTGAAAAAATTTAAAGATAGTCATAAAATGAACAAGTTATAATGAATTAAAGGTAATTTCTTTCATATTGGTAAAGTTTTTAACTCTTTTTTGTTAAGTATGAAGGGGGTATAAAGTAAAAAATTGATGTATTATCCTCATTGGTCATGAAAATATTGTTGATATTGATTTTTAAATAAAGTAAAACTCTTTTTATGGGTTTAGAAAACAAGGATGAGATCATGAATGTTCAAACTTTGAAGTTGAACTACTAAGGAAAAATATATATATTTCTAAAAAGATAATTTTTTTAGCTAAATAAAAGGGTCATGGTGGTCAAAAATAGTATATCACGGTTTATCCTATTATTAGGGAACTTAAAAATTATAAAACAATTAGTTAAGATAGTGATGAACATATAATGACTTGATCCAAATCTTTTTTCTACTTAAACTGAGCCACCACTAACCCCAATCATGTTTTCCTAATCACTAGGGGCTAGTGACTATCATTGAGGATCTCATATTTTTGTTGATTAATGGTTTAACTTATTATAATATTAAAATGATTAAATATTAATTTTTTTTCAAAAATGTGGCATGTTTTGTCCATATGTTAGACATTTCTATAATATCTCATGTTTTTATGGGTCAAAAATTCTAAAAGGAATTTGAATTTTTAGTTGGATGATAGGCCATATTTTAAATTAGAGTTAGGAATAGAATTATAGAAGTTTTAACACCATAAATAGATGTTTTTAGATATAGGAAAGAATTTGGATGGTGGTCGATAGACGGGTTTGATGGGATATATAGTGGTTGTAGTCTGTAGACACTAGTTATATTGTGGTCTAGCTAGTGTCCAGGATAGTTTACTAGATCCATCGGCTAGCATATTGCCTCCAACAAGTAGTCAGAGGGGTTATTGGGGGGATTTAAAATTCTCCCCCCTTAGGTTTTTAAATGGGGGGATCCCCTTCCTTTCTTGTTTTTTGTTTCATGTACTAGGGGTTGGATCCCCTCTTCCCACCTTCCAACCCCCTTCGAATTATGGTGTTTTTATGAAGATTTAAAGAAATCTAAGGTGATTCACCTCTTATGTTTCCTTCCTATATTTGCCTCCTTGTCTCATTTGTGATTTTGATTCTTCCTCTTAGTTTTTGGAGTGATTATTCCACTGAATAATGGTATAATCATTCTGTTTTGGTGGGGATTCCACTCTAACTTAGAAGAGGACATCCTGTAACGTTGTTTGCATGTGGTGGCTCATAAATTTTGTTAAGGTACATCATACCATGAATTTATTTGTATTTTTTATTTAAAATTAAAATAATTTGATGATGGATATGTTTTTTATTGTAATGTATTTATCCCAAGATCATGTCGGGGGGTGTTTTGGACCTCATGAATGGTTTGGGGATTGGTTGTGTTGAGATAGTGGTGTCCAGTGAGTTTTCAATGTTTATTCCTATTTAATTTAATTTAAAAATATTAATTATAAATTATAGTTCAAGCTCAATAATTAATTATAAGTTGTTAAAATTAACTTTTTGGTGTCTTTCCTTGAGATAAATTTTAACATACCAGCCTGACTTCCTATAAAACCAATTGCCACATCGATCTCCACATGGCCTCAAGTGCACCTCCCTATACGTCAGAGGCTGCCAACATGCAATGAGGGTCTAGGGAAATTATAGTGGGGAGACTATAGCTTCATGATCATAGTAGAATAGTGGTATACAAAAAAATAAATAACTGGTAACAGAAAAAGAATTAATAAATGAAAGAAAGAGTAGTAGAATAATAATATCAATTGAATATAAATGGTCAATGATAATATAAAAAAAATCATGCATATCCAAATGATGGTATATAAACTAAAAAATTATACACGCAATAGAAAACATGATGCATTGTTGTTCACGAATAAAGAAAAGAAATAAAATCCCTGAGGACATTATCCATGAGCATCCTGAGATCCATCTCAGTCCTATGATCCTAACTCCCAGGTGCAAGAATAATAGTGCAAGAAATAATCCATGGTATTGTGAACATGAGAACGGATCGGGTACTCCAATGTAATGACGGTTCAAGTATGGTGTGAGATAAAATCCCAGTATGCCACCACCAATTGTGTATACAGCTAAATCCAGTATGTCAATATAAGGTATAGTAGTGTTCAAGTATAAATAATTATAAACAAAGTTGAAAAGATAACAACTATCCTACTCAGGTTCTTGAAGGACACCTGGAAGCACTAACTTCTTCAGATTATGGCTAGAATGAGTGTATGATCAGTAACTATATACATACTGAATATACATATATAGTATATTTATATATTACATCCACCTATATGCACTAAGTACATGCAGACGTAAGTATCCATATACCTGGAATACTAGGTTCTAGCTAGACTAGGGCATAACTCATTCATCTATAACAAATTTGAATGAGCCTATAAGATCAAGAAAAAGGGTGCGGGCTCTATATCTCATAATGAGTGTGAGACATAATGCTCAACACTATAGATGGTGGTTGTTTCATCATTCCAACACCTGAAACAAGGAATGTGGTGCATCAGGTCTACCGTCTAAATAGTGTCAATGGTGTGAGATTTCATGCTCAACACCTGATGTAAGGGAGAGTGAAACTTTATACTCAACAAGTCCCTAAACCATCATATCATATCCAATATCAATGTAATATTAATATTAATAATAATCCATTACCTCTTAAGATAATCCATAAGCTCGATACAACCAAGGGTGTCACATTTATTACAATTGACATAAGATGAGTTTATTTATATATAGGAAGTGGCAAGGTCGTACCACCCAATTAAATTCCATTTAAATTAATCCATTAAATTTAAAAAATCTATTTCATTTATTAGGTCATGTAAATTTTTAATCAAGTCTTTCCAACCCACTTAGAAGGTGGTTGGTCTTTGAAACAATTGGTCACAAGGAAGGTCATGCCCCTTATTTAATTCATTTAAGAATCCCATTTGAGTCCATGTACTAAGCATGCCTCATATATATAAAAATAAACATGAAGGAATATGAATCACAAAAGACATAAATCCAAGAAAAATTTAAACCACTAATCTCTACTTTTTAGTTCAAAAGACAATGCACCTCAACCGAGGGGTTTTAATATAAAACATGACATTGTTAACAAACGATTCATTTAGCTCCACCAAGCATCACATTTAAGGTAAATAACTCAATTCACTAAAAAGAAGAATTTTAGAAGGATACCAAACATGAATAATCAATTTTATAGATCAATGAATCACTTAAAAGGTTCCATCATCAATTACAAAACTACCTACATGAGAAATTCCATTAACAATCTAGGTCAAACACTTATAAGACATTCTGAAATTTTAATCAATTAAATAAAGTAAGGAATTTCATGATAGTACACCCAAAGGGGTGTATGGAATTGAGTTCATCATCCTCTAATTACATATAAAGTCTCAATTGTAGTAATACATCATGCGTATAACAATTTTGAAATGAAGAACTCATTTTAGGGTGACACGTAGAAAAAGTCAGTATGTTGAACAACAACAATATTTATAATCAAATAAAACTTAGGGAAAGAGCTATAGACCACCTAATTTATACCAAGGATTATCCACACATACAATATCAATCTTTTATTTAGTCTGGTTCAAGAGAAATCGAATAAATGGGCATTCACCCTAAAAATAGGGTGAGTGAGCTTGCAGGAAAAAAGTGAAATAAATAGGAAGAGAAACTAAAATAGGAAGCAAGAGGATTTAAGATCTTACTTATGTAGATCCAACATGACTGGTGGCATTTTATTTGAAGTATGGATGATCAAACAGCATCAAATACTATATATGGGAGAGGGATATCTTTCACGGGTGAGAGGACGGGTGCTCATCTGTTAAAAAGGGGGGGAAAGGGAATAAATTAGGTTATAAGATTCATTAAGGGAAAATGGACATTTCACATTAAAAAATTATGTTGCATGGTTCGGACACATAGTTTGGGAAAACCGTGTGTGAACCGTGCTAAACCCACTGTTCAAGGAGAGACCCCACATGGTTAAGGTGCATAGTTTCCCTAGCCGTGTGCAAACTATTTGAAAATACTCTATCAAAAACCTGTAGGGAACCACATGTTTTTGCAGCACCTCTCACACAATTGGACCAAACCATGCAATACCTCCAACTCCACTAGTTTACATACATATTTTCTACTGTAGGGTCGCACGGTTTTAGAAAAACTGTGTGCCCCTATCAGCCTTCTTCAGTTTTGAGTTTATAGGGGGTCCGATGCTTCTCAAACTCAACAGAACACCAAAGGAGCCTCTAGTCCTTTTTCCAAGTCTAAAAACATCACTTTTGAGTGTTCCAACTCATGGAACTGTGTTTTAAATCTCAGTTCAAAGAATGGATTGAAGGACCCCAGACCACCCTGAGAGGGGGGTGAATCAGGGTGTCACCTTTTTATATTTAAACTAATGGATCTTGTTCCCATGTTGGTAGGAACTTGTTCAACTCTATATGATGGATATGTATAGTAACTAAAACATTCACATGCATAAGGACAACACAACACTTTTACTTGGTTCACCACTAAGGTTTACGTCCAAGGATCATACGCTGATAGGTTTTTGGTCGTACCAAATTCCACTAATCTTCACTAGATGTGGATTAAAAACGTTCAGGCACAATCACTCTGTCCCAGGCACACTGCCTTTACAAAGGTTCATAGATAGCTCATTGTTTCCCTCAAATCACTTCTATTGACATCCCCTGGATTACTTCCTTGGATGAAGTCCCCCTCAATTTATCGACTTAAAGGTCGCTTCAATAGATTATCTTAGAATTCTTTGTCTCTGTTCAGCACGAGACACTGCCTGTATTAAAGTCCCAAATTGATGCTCTTTTATATTCAGTTATCTCCTTTAGTGCAGCTGCTGAATGTACTAAAACTTCTTCTTCTTTTTGGCCAGAATCACAAATGCCTTTGTAATTGTTCAAACAATGAAGATCAAATCACTAGGCATCATCAGAATCAGTTTCTTCTTCTTTATTCTTCACATGTATGTGTGATATCATGCATGTATCATTTAAATGAACTCCTCCCTTCCTTTTACTTCTTCTTCTTCTTTACACATGTGCTCCCATGGATGTGTATTTTTCTTTAAATGTCTTCACATATGCATGAAAGCATACAAATTCTCTCCACCTTTTAATTCTTCTTTCTTTACAAATGCACACACATGCTGCCTTGAATTTATTCAAATGATAAGTGCATGCATGTATGTACTTTCCTTTGTCTTCTTCTCAAGTGCACACCCAAAGCCTTATTTAGTTCATTCAATTTTATGTGTCACATATATGTTTATTCATGAATATTATTCAAAACTGAATGGGGGTAGTCCACTTTTTAGTTTATTATTGCACACTTGGGAGTCTCAAATCATGCATATGATTTTCATGTGCATCATTTATGTGATCTCCATTGTTCTTAAACACATACACTACCTTGGGTTTATTATGGTGTTTGTGTTATCATTTTTCACATTGAGGGTATGGAGTTATTATTTTCACAGAGTGTGCAAGCCTCCTTTGCAAACCAGTATGGTTGGTGGCTCCTCCTCAAGCATGGGTTTCATGGAACTCCTATGCACAGAGAGTGAAAACTTCCTTCGCGTACCAAGTGGTACATGGTTCTCCCAATTGGTGCATGACTCCCCTTTGTGGAACAGGATGGTATTTGGTTCACCTTCAAAAACCAATTGGTATGTGGTTATCCACTTCTCCATACTAGAGTTGGTCGCAGGAACTTCACTTTGCATAACCAGAATGGTACGCAGTACTGCTTCCTCATGAACCTAGAATAGTTTGTGGGACCTCTCTTCATGAACCAATAGTGGTTTTCAGATCTCCTGCATCACGTATCCAAGAGGTACGTGGTTCACTCTTCACAAACCCAGATAATTTCATAGATCATGCTTTCCCTTGCAAATTGGAAGATCGGAGAGACTCTATTTCTCAAAACATGAGCTCTCGAAAGCTTGGGAGTGGCAGCCTTTTCTCAGATCAGTGGTTCTCTTTTTATAAGTAGAGATAAAATCTTTTCTATGTTCAAATTCCTCAATATATTCCATGAATATCGTAGTTTTAAAATATTTAAACCACGGGTATGAGATATGCTGAGATTCTCAGTTGTTTCCTTTTTATGTGTGTGGCCTTCTCCTTTCTCGTGAAAATATCACATGCATGCATTCAAGATCGCGATCGCATGAAACTCTTGATCACTAATACCCGAGATCCATGACATGGACTCACAACTTCATTTGCTTCGGCCATGTTTGAACTTCTCTATTTTGTTTCATGCAAGAAAATGCAATTGCATTCATGATTTCATGACGCCCATACGAGTGTAATGAAGTGAATTGGATTACTAGTGATGGTCTGAATCTCAAACAAGGGGGTTTGATCATAGCTCTAGTGAATTGTGGCATCGAGATCCCTTCGTGGGTTCTGAGGTTGAAAATGACGATGTGGTCGATATAAGGTAGTAGGATTGACTCATATCAGGTGTGGACGGAAATGATTAGATTGCATGTCACGGGATAAGGCGTGCATCCAAGATCGCATGCGGGATCAGAGGGACGGCTGATATTAGTTTGTTCATTAAAATATTCACCCACATCGAAACATAGATGCAAAAACACCACGGTTTAACTATCAACTTGCTCCATCCTTAGCTCAGAATTCACCTCCCCTCTCCATGGTACCACCCTATAACATGTTCTACGGGCACACTCGGTGCCTACCCTATGCATCTTTTCCTCTATGCCACCCTATATGGTGGCACGCACTCTGCATCCACTATGCCACTCTCGAACTAGATCTTCTTGACTTCCCCATGGGTGTGTTTGACCCCTGTGGTCCCGCATGTGCCTCGGGTTGAGGCTGGGTATCTAGATTGTGGGTTGGCCTCCTTTTTTTAATTTATTCCATAGAAAAGGTGTTAACATAAATGTTAACATCAAATAAGATGCATGGCAACCTATTATGCCAAACCTCTTCTTCAACCTTATTATTCCTCCTTTTATTTTTGGATTATCAATTCCAAATCCCTTAAATAATCCTTAAAAGGATTCTACTTCAATGTTGTAAAAAAATTATCACTTGTTGATACAAGTTCTTTTAACTTTAAGAACTATGCAAAAATTGTCTAATTTGTCCATTCTTTATTAACTTTGGACTGAGGAGATATCCTTTATATTGATCACCATTGAAATATTTGACAAAAAACACAACTCAATACACCAAAGTGGCCCCAACAATATATACCTTTGTATTTTTTTGTCAGTGCCTCTTAATTTTATTTCAATTGAATGTGTCAATGTCAAAATGAGATTCTTCTCTCTCCCCTGACTTTTATTTCTCTCTCTATTTCATTTCACTTTCTATCCCCCTTATTGACAAGAAATACAAATTTCACGGTAGAGAGGGTATCAGTTTATACGTAAGCAGTGTTTCATCAATCATTTCACTCTAATTCTACTTGAGCAATGGTCGGTGTAGAAAACAAGAGGATTTGATTTAGACAACAAAGTTATACATTATCCACTGATCATGATACCTCATGAGATGAGAACTCGGGTAATTGTATTCAAGGGTCTTCCACTTTCATTATAGGATGAGGATAATAAGTATGATATGATATTATCAAATTTAAACTCCTTTTCCAATGACATGACCTTCAAACAATATTCAGAGTAATTGAATTTTATACCAACTAAAGTTGATACTAGTTGAACTAATAACTCTTCCAGCTTCTTCATGTGTCTCCCCCTTAATGGAACACTTCTCACCACTTATTTTCAGGTTCTCCCCATAATAAATTGCTTCAACTTCAATTCCCTGTATGATAAGAATAAATACAATACAAAAATATTTAAGGGAATAATGTGGATCCTCCTTGCTTCTTCAATGTGAGAAGGAAGGCTAAGATGATTTCCTCAACCAAGATGCTTTATTTTATGCACTCCTCACACTTTCACATTTGATATTGAATTCTGAATTTGGTTGTGTGGATCTCAATATTTCTTCCATCTCTTTGTGTGTGAATAGTCTTTCTTCAGGAGCTTTCAAAGCACTAGAATCTCCTGGTGTAACTTTAATCTTCTTGAGGAATTATTCTTGAGATGGAATAAATTAAATGAAATTTATAACAGTGTGACCATACTTGTTGCGCCTCACACACAGGACTTCTCTATCTTCATGTGGAATCTTCTTATTTCATATTGCACTAGCCTTAGATTGTACATCTTTTTTCATTCTCATTATTTCCAAATATTCAGGACAGATAACCAATATGCCTTTAGGAACTATGGTAGAAAGTTTGGATTTTCCACATGGATTATTTAGAGTGTCATCCTTTTTAGGAGTTCTTTTAGATGTATCACTCTTCAACTTCTTGTATTTTGAATCCAAGGACTTATCACCTTTCCTTATTGGAGTCTTCTTGGGAGAACTTTCTTTTGAAAAATTAATATGATTTCTTCCCAAGGTAGCTTCTTCTTTATTAGATGGATTATGTGGTCTTCTATTCTTATCAACTCTGAATATATGTTGAGATAAGCATGCTCTATTCTTGTGACCACTCCCATTATATACATCACAGATGTTGTCTAGCATTCCAAATCTGTTTTCAGTATACAGATGCTTCTGGATCTATTGATGTTGCTTCTTATTCTTTGGATTTCTCCCTTTTGATATAATCTTTCTCTATGATTTTTAATTTAAGGGATTGTACCAATAATACAGTGCACAATGCCCAAATATGTTGCAACACCAACATTGACCCATAAATCTTGTCTTCTTGATATAATCTGTATAAGGTTGTTGGGCCTTCTTCTTAATTTGTTGTGCTCTATCTGGGGAACCATCTTCTAGATTCTTCTTTCTATCCACCCTATACATGGTGATGGGTTTATTCTTATCACATTTTTTATCCATACTTACTTAGAATTTTTATTCCAACCTTCACTTTTTTTAGAAACATAATTAGAAATAATAGTACAAGTTGGTATGGATGGTGACTTTACTTTCTCAGATGCTTATAATAGACCAATGAGTGAAGTAATTATCTTCTTATTACATTTTGTAGAGCTTTAAACATTCAAAAAAAATTTCTTCTAAACCATTTTCCGCATTATCAGCTTCTCTTTCCATTCGGTTGATCTCAACCTACATAGATTGAAATATTCTACAAATAGTAGTAACTCTTTCTTCAGGAATATCATGCAAATAGGTTCTTAATTTCTCCTAATCTCTTGAAAATGAGATAGAAGTTCCTTCGTTTACTCTAGTAGAAACCTGATCCACATTCTCTTTAATTTCCAATCCTATTATTTCTTCATTATTGGAAGGTCATGGAGAACTAGACATTGCATCTTCTTTAGACATAAGGGACTTCTTCAATTGATTTTTCTCTTTATTTTTCATGTTTATCAAGGTCTTGATGGATATAGAATTATGCTTAGATGTGAATTAATATTTATCAAAATTTCACTTTATTATTGATTTTAAGAAATAAACTCAAATCCTATTCTGAATAGAATTACTATAGAGTATCTAACATAAGTGAAAATTCTGCTCTAATACCAATTGAAGGACCCCAGACCACCCTAAGAGGGGGGTGAATCAGGGTGTCATAGTTTTCTCTTTAAACTAATGGATATTTTTCCCATGTTGGTATGAACTTGTTTAAATCTATATGATGGATATGTTCAGTAACTATAACATTCACATGCAGAAGGAAAACACAACACTTTTACTTCGTTCACCACTAAGGGCTGTATCCAAGGAGCATACGCTGACAGGTTTCCAGTCATACCAAATTCCATTAATATTCACTATCTATGGATTATAAATGTTTGGGAACAGTCACTCTTTCCAAGGCACACTGCCTTTACAAAGGTTCAGGGATAGCTCAATGTTTCCCTTAGAACACTTCCGTTGACTCCCCCTGGCTTACTGCCTTGGATGAAGTCTCACTCAAATTATTGACTTGAAGGTCTCTTCAATAGATTTTCTTGGAAGTATTTATCTCTATTCAGCATGAGACATTGTCTACATCGAAGTCTCGAATTGATGCTCTTTTATATTTAGTTCTCTCCTTTAGTGCAACTGCTGAATGTACTAAAACTTCTTCTTCTTTTTGGCCCGAATTACAAGTGCCTTTGTGATTGTTTAAACAGTGAAGATCAGCTCACTAGGAATCATCAAAATAAAACTCTTCTTCTTTCTTCTTCACATGTATGCATGATATCAAACATGTATTTTTTAAATGAACTTCTCCCTTTCTTTTAATTCTTCTAATTTTTCACACATGTGCACCCACAATTGTGGATTTTTCTTTAAATGTCTTTACATATGCATGGAAGCATACAAATGATCTCCACCTTTTAATTATTCTTTCTTCACAAATGCACACACATGCTTCTTTGAATTTATTCAAATGATAAGTGCATGCATGTATGTACTTTACCTTATCTTATTATCAAGAACACACCCAAAACCTTATTTATTTCATTTAATTTTGTGTTCCATTTATATGTTTATCCATGAATCTTCTTCAAAACCAAATGGGGGTAGTCCACTATTTGGATTATTATTATACACTTGGGAGTCTCAAATCATGCATATGATTTTCATGTGCACCATGCATGTGATCTTCACTATTCTTTAAACACACACTTCCTCGGGTTTATTATGGTGTTCGTGTTCTCCTTCACGTACCAAGTGGTACGCATTTCTCCCAAGTGGTGTGTGACGCTCATTTGCGGAAGCAAATGGTACATGGTTCACCTTCACGAACCAATTGGTACATAGTTCTCCACTTCTCCAGACTAGAGCTGGTTGTGGGACCTTTACTTCATAAAACCAAAACGGTACGTGGTACCATTTACTTGAAAACCCAAAAAGATTCATGGGACATCTCTCTGTGAACCAAGAGAGGTTTGTGGATCTCCTACTTTGTGTATCCAAGCAGTATGCGGTTTACTCTTCACGAACCCAGAATGGTTCGTGGATCTTTATTTCCCCTTGAAAACTGGAAGATCAGAGAGACTCTGTTTCTAAAAACATGAGCTCTGGAAAGCTTGGGAGTAGCAGCATTTTATCATATCGGTGGTTCTGTTTTTATAAGAAGAGATTAAATTTTTCTATGTTCAAATTCCTCAAGATATTCCATGAAGATCACTGTTTTAAAATCTTCAAACCATGGGTATGATATATGTCGATATTATCGGTTGTTTCATTCTTATGTGTGTGACCTTATCCTTTCTTGTGAAAAAATCACGTGCATTCATTCAAGATCACATGAAACTCTTGATCACTAATACCCGAGCTCCATGACATGGCATCGAAAATTCATTTTATTTGGCCATGTTTAAACTTCTCTATTTTATTGTATGCATGAAAATGCAATTTCATTCATGATTTTGTGATTCCCATAAGAGTGTAATGAAGTGAATTGGATTTCTACTGATGGTCTGAATCTAAAACAAGGGGGTTTGATCGTAGCTCTGGAGAATTGTGGCATCGGGAGTCCTTCATGGGTTCGGAGGTTGAAGATAATGATGTGGTCGATCTAAGGCTATGGGATCAACTCAAATTGGGCATGGAAGGCGATGATTAGATCGTAGGTCGTGGGATGAGGTGTGCGTCCAAGATTGTGTGTAGGATTAGAGGGGTGGATAAGATTAGTTTGTTCATTAAAATATTCATTCCACATCGAAAAAGAGACGCGGAAACACCACGGTTTAACTATTCAGTCACTCCATCCTTGGCTCATAATTCTCCTCCCCTCTCCACGGTACCACCTCGTACCATGTATTTTGGGTGTGCTCTGTGCCCACCCTATGCATCCTTGCCTCTGTGCCACCCAGCACGGTGGCGCGTGCTCTGCATCCACTATGCCTCTCTCGGGCTGGCTTTTCCTGGCTTCCCCATGGGCGTGGTCGACCCTTATGGTATCGCATGTGCCTCAAGTTGAGGCTGGGTAGCTATCTCATGGGTTATCCCCCTTTTTTAATGTAATCCATAAAAAATGTGTTAACTTAAATGTTAACATTAAATAATATGCATGGCCACCTAGTATGACAAGCCTTTTCTTCAAACTTCTTCTTCCTCCTTTTATTTCTGGATTATAAATTCCAAATCCCTTCAATTGTCCTTAAAAGGATGCTACTTCAACATTGTAAACAATGTATAACTTTTTTATACAAGTTCTGTGAACTTTAAGATCTATGCAACAGTTGTCTGATTTGTCCATTATCTATTAACTTTGGATTGAGGAGAGATCCTTCTTCATATTGATCACCATTCACATCTTTGACAAAAAATACAACTCAATACACCAAATTGGTCCCAACATGGATCATCCACCAAAAGCTAACAATTCAAATTTCCTTGGGTTTATACCTTGGCTCAAAAAATGGTTCATTACAATCTCCCCACCTTAGAACTTCTCATCCTTAAGAAGGCTTAGGGAAATAATAAAAATGTCACCCAACCTATGAGGGTTGTGAATTATAATTAAAATGGCCATGTTTCATTCCCAAACACCCAACACACCTTCAAGCATTACTTAAGTATATGACACTTAATCCATCAAAAACCAAGCCAACACTCATTTTCTGACTGAAACACTAAAATGCTGACTACCTGATCCCATTTAGCTAGAGACATGATCACATCATCATCTCTGTAAACATGTTGCTGATGGTGATCCCCACCATAGTATTTAACATTAAAAATGGGCTATTTTCGAGCCATAGTACCTCCACCATCAGAATTTTCTACAAATCACACTCTAAGAATTCTAGATATTCTCCTTATGTGAATTTTAATTAGTCAAACAGTTGATTCCCCATTGTCCTAATTTAGCCAGGTCGAGATATATTTTCATGAAAATCCCCAGCTAAAATATACTTCACTCATATCCACCTGATGATGTGCTAGAAATGGTTCTTTACTGACCTTATTCCTTAAGAAAAAAGAAAACAAGTCAAGCCACATCTGGCTGACCATTTCCAAAATGATCGACTTAGACATCCAGCATATTACATCCCAAAACATGAATCATTCCACCAAGGTGTTCCTCATTACCCTTGATCATGTTTACTGCAGCTATTTTATGACTTATAGTGACGTTTCAATCCCAAAATCCATTTAAGTTTTCATGCCTCAACACAAACATGGATGTACACCCAATCTGATATACTTGTATCATCACCATCGAAACATCCCATTCGAGACTGACTGAGTTTCGGGGTAGCCCTAGAATCATAAACTAGAATTTCGGAGTTTATCCAGGATACCCAATACTTCAACATTTACAAGTGAGATGTTGGTGCATTGTTGAGATGTCCACGTGTCAAGAATACTAATTGATCCCAATGGTAGTCAAGTCAAGAATTTTATGGTGTCTTTGAGTCCGACCAAGGAATTACTACTTGGGAACCCAAGAATCACTCAGGACCAACCATGATCATTTAAACAACAAGGTTATAGAAATGTAATATCCAATGAAGTTTACTTATTGAGGCCAAAAACATTTAAAATTTAGCATAGTGTATAACCAATTCTCTCTCAGTGTACCTGAATGATATAAATATTGGGGTCATGCTCATCACCAAAATAAGGGCACACCAACAGGATGTATAATATTTCCAAGAATATTTGAGACACTTATATCATATCCAAGATGAAGTGTTCTATGGATTCACACCAACTGCATTCCAACTACTGTAAAGAAGAGCAATCAAATCACTATTAGTCAACTTCTCCTGAAATAAGCTCGACTTCACCTACCAGCACATCATCTTTAATCGATCACAATTCCTTTAACCCCCAAGGTATCCCATGATCGCTCAAGATTAACCACTGAAGCACTTCTATGATCAATATAATTTTCAAAGGTCACATATACAGCCAACCATTTTACTGTCGCATTGCCTTCCAAGCACCAACACCTTACAAGACTCACTAACCTAATAAGAATTTGAAAACAGCACTGACCATTTTCAAATGGTATTCCTCAGTTGTGTCCATTATACTTAGAAGGTCATGTATTCCCTAGAACTGATGTGATGCTCCCCACCTTAGGAGTGTCCTAGTCATCGAAAGACAAAACCAAAAGGATCGTCATGTCAAAATACCTGATTCTCTTGGACCACCATCCTAATCATTGGGAAAAATTTGATTCCTTTAACACCTAGGTCACTCTACTATGAAGATGACCCGAGAATATACTCAGCATCTCAAGACTCAATGGTTCCACCAAACTCAACCAGTTCATTATATCATTTAGCAACATGACGGGTACCATGTATATGAATGCACACTACCTCTAGGTTTCATAAGAAATATGACACATCCTAGATACCATCCATAGGTTTTATGAACTATGCATTCAATTATCAGGTGGTCCGTAAAAGATATTTAACCCAAATTCATATTACTCCATACAACCATTAACCTAGATGATGACATACCAAGTCATCCATCATTAAGGAAAAAGAGAGAGTTGCATGACGTACTAAGTGGTCGACCATTCCCTAATCATTTCTAACATGCTTAAACCGAGAATTACTTGATGCTCACGCCTGCAACAAAGGTCAATGATGCAATGACCACCCATCCAAACAAGGGTGTCATTTAAAATATAAGAGTCCCATTAGGGACAATGACACCCGATTGGTACCATATGTCAATAAAATCATGAAATTTAGCAATGTATTTAAGTTATATGGGTGATACCTAACTCGAGATAGCACCTTACAAAAGCATAAGCATCGACCCTATCTCCAAGTCATGACATACATATTTCACTAGGCCCTATTCCTATAATTTAAGCCCTTATTAAAAAGGAAAAAGGCCTATGGAAAATGCTCACATTGCCATTCCAAGGAAACTAAAAGAGATGTTTAAACTACCCTTACATGAGGGTTTAAAATAAGGATACCGCCTAAGGTTCCATTTTAATTCATTAAATTAATTCAAAATCAACATTTAAACATTGAAAAAACTTAATTTAGAGAATTAAGTGCCAATTATAAGAACTTGGTACCTGATTTAACTAATGCCTTAGGAAAAAATATGTGAGTCATATCAAAATTCATTTTTAAACATTAATCATTTATTGACATCCCATAATATTTAGGAAACATATAATATAAATTACTTGTAACCATTTTATTTATCCATAAATATTTTCATAACAAGGATTTGTTAAATACAAATTTGTAATAGATAAGGAGGCCTAAAAGGGCCTTGTTAATCCAACCTAGGTTCATCAGAATGCAACCAAATAGTAGTTGTTTAATTACCAAAGTTTCAAAACACTCTTAGTGGGTTATCTTATAAGAAACATGCCCCAACTAGCCTACTTGGGTCCATTTTTTCATTTAGGAAGTTAACTATATGGATCTCCTTGCCCATGAGATAGAGTTACAAACCTTTATAAAGGAAAAAATCAACAATTTAAATTTTTAAATTACCCTTAATGGGTTTTATCTGATAAGATTAAATATTTTAACTGGCCTACTAGGGTAGAGTCATGTAAGAGGTCCATAAGCAACCAATTAATTTCAGATCAAAAGTAAATATCTTTTACATTTATAACCATTTGAAAACATATCATGGTCATACATAATGGTTTTATTATATAGGTTTTCATCTCCCAATCTAGAAAGCACCCATACACTTTATAGACCTCAGAATAGATCCCATTTAATGGAAAACAATTCACTTTAAAATTTGAACTTTAGAAGCTTTTAAATTTTAACAATGGTCTCTAGATATATATACAAATCTCAAAGAGTTCGAATACACGGGTTACCTTTCCCCAATTTATAAGGCGCGCATACACCTTACAACTAAAAGGATCCTGTTTAATCGCAACTAATATGTTCATCCCATGAAACCAATTATATATCAAAATCATAACTCGGAATGTTATCACAAGAAGTAAACACATAGGAATATACTAATAAGCACAAAATCATGATACATAGGTGATACATGCTAAATAATTGGGCGTCATGGCATATAGTTACCTAATCATGGAAGTAGATTAACATGCTAAATAAATCACCCAAGCATGGTATATAAATAGGAATGCTAAAGAAATACCTAAATAGGTTCAAAACTAAGCATGTCACTAATGTACCTAACATGGTATATAATAATCAGGCTAATAATCACACAAGGTGCATCGTCAAAATCAGAAGGCAGCCTACAAATTCAACTACATGGCATGGCATGTAAATTTATATGTGCCTATAATGATGAATGTAATTATACATCTTTACCATACTAGACCAAGGGTAAAATACCATAAATTTCATAAATAAATAAGTAGTATAAATTACATCAATCACTTAAGGTGAAATCATAATCAACTGTAATAATGAATAGCATGAACAAAAATTTCATCCTTGACCACTTATACTTTTCCCCATGCATGGATTAATCACTCCCTAATACAACTATTTACCAAGCACCAACACATTCCAAGTATCCTATTTACCAGCCCCTAATAGTAATACAAATGAAAAAAAGAAATCTCTAATATCACTTTGTAATGTATCAACCTGAATTCCTATAAAACCAGTAGCTAGACTAGTCACCACATGGCCTCAAGTGAACCTCCCTATATGCTAGAGGTTGATAACTAGCAACGAGGTTCTAAAGAGATGATAGTAGGGAGACCATACCCTCATGATTAGAGTATCATAGTGGTATATCAGAAAATAAATAAAATAAAATAGTGGAAGCAATAATAAATGAATGAAATAGTAGTAGAAGAAGAATATAAATTGAATATATATGGCCAATGCCAATATACAAAAATTCATGCATGTATAAATGATGATACACAAACTAAAACATTAAAACATGATACAGTGAAGTACATGAATAAAGAAAAGAAATAAAAGATCTGAGGGAATTATCCATGAGTATCTTGAGATCCATCTCAGTCATGTACTCCTAACTCCTAGGTACAAGTATAACAGCACAAGCAATAATCCATGGTCCAGTGAACATGAGAACTGCTCGGGTACCCCAGTGCAATGGCGGCTTGAGCAGGGTGTGAGATAAAATCCCAATAGGCCAGAAGAAATGGTTTATATAGTTAAATATAGACCATAAATATAATTTTTAGTAGTGTGAAGGTATAAATAATAATAAACAAATCTGAAGAGATAACAACTAGCCAGCACAGGTTCCTGAAGGACACCTGGTGGGACTACCTACTTCAGATCATGGCCAGAATGCATGTATGAATAATAACTGTATGTTTATAGTAATAATATATATATATATATATAGTATTGTTATATATTGTATCGACCTATATGTGCTAAGTATGTGTGGATATAAGTATCCATATACCTGGAATACTTGGTGTTGGCTGGACTGGGGCATAACTCAGTCATCCATAACCAGTCTGAACAAGCCTATAAGCTCAAGAAAAAGGGTACATGCCCTGTATATCATAATGAGTGAGATACATCATGATAAAAAATTTATATGGTGGGTGTTTCATCATGAAAACACCTGAAATAGTGGATGTGGTGTGTCATTCCCACCATCCAAATAGTGTCATTAGTGTGAGACTTCATGCTCAACACCCGATGTAAGGGAGAGTGAAACTTCATGCTCAAAAAGTCCCATAACCATCGTATCACATCAAATATAAATGTATTATTAATATTAATAATAATTCATTGCCTCTTAATATGGTCCATAATCTCGATACAACCAAGGGCATCACATTTATTATAATTTACATAAGCTGAGGTTATTTAAATATATCAAGTGGAATGGTCATACTTCCTAATTAAATTCCATTTAAATTAATCCATTAAATTTAAATTATCCATTTCATTTATCAAGTAATTTAAATTTATAATCAAGGATTTCCAACCCACTTATAAGGTGGTTGATCTTTGAAACAATTGGTCATAAGGAAGGTCATTCCCCCTTATTTAATTCATTTAAGAATCCCATTTGAGGTTGTTCACTAAAAATGCCTCATATATCTAGAAAGAAAAATGAAGGCATAGGAATCACAAAATCAATAAATCCAAGCAATATTTAAACCTCTAGTCTAAAATTTTTAGTTTATAAGTCAGTTCTCCTCAACTGGGGGGTTTTATTATAAAACGTGACATTGTTAACAAACAATTCATTTAGCTCCACCAAGAATAAAATTCAAGAGGCATAACTCAATTCACTAAAAATATAAATTTTATAAACATATCGAACATGACTAATCAATTTCATGGATAAATAAAGAACTTAGAAGGTTCCATCATTAATTAGTAAACTACCTACATGGGAAATTCCATTAACGATTAGAGCGGAACGCTTAGAATATGTTCCATTCATTTAATCAATTAAATAAATAAATGAATTTCATGCCATTACACCCAAAGGGGTGGCTATAATTGAGGTTGACATCATCTAATTACATAGTGAGGATCAATGGGAGTAATACATTATGCGTATAACAAATTAGAAATTAAGAAAACATTTTAGGGTGACTCACGTCAAAGGCAGGCACACAACACAACATTAATATTTATAAATCAATAGAAACTTTGGGAAATATCTATAGAACACCTACCTTATACCAAGTATGATCCACACATCCAATATCAAGCTTTTATTTGGTTTGGTTTGATAGAAATCGAAGAAACCGACATCTACCCTAAAAATATGTTGAATGAGATCACACAAAAATATGGAAATAGATAGGAAGAGAAATTTAAAGAGGAAGTAAGAGGATTTGAGATCTTACCAATGTGGATCAAACGTGACTAACAGTATTTGATTTGGAGTCTACATGAGAAAACAGCATCAAAACCTATCCATGGTAGAAGGATAGCTCTCACAGGTGAGAGGATGGGTGCTTATCCACTGTAAAGGGGAGGAGAAGGAAGAAATTAGGTTATAATATTCATTACGGTAAAAATGGAAATTCCACCTTTAAAAACTAGGGCACATAGTTTGGCCATATGGTTTGTCCAAACTGTGCATGAACCATGATAATCCCACTATCCATAGAGAGACCACACACAGTTAAGGCACACAGTTTCCCTAATCATGTGAAAATTGTACAAAAATACTCTATCAAAATACTATAGGAAACCACACGGTCATGTGTCCTCTCTCACACAGTTGGACCAAACCATGTGAGACCTCCATTTCCACTGTTTTATCCAAAAAAATCTACTAGAGGGTCGTACAGTTTCAGAAAAACTGTGCGCCCCTGTCATCCTTCTCTGGTTTTGAGTTTTTGAGGGTCTAATGATTCCAAAACTCAATAGAAAACCTGATAAACCTATCAGAACTTTATCCAAGTATAAAAACCACAATTTTGAGTGTTCTAACTCTTGTAATTGTGTTTTGAAGATCATCTCAAATAATGGACCATCCACCAAACACAAATAATTCAAATTCCCTTCGAATTATACTTTGGCTCAAAACACAGGTTGTTACATAAATGCTTGGGTGGATAGACAATCTTAGTTGGACCTTGTTTGGGCTTGGGTGGAGATGTCAATCTGTGTGTCTTAAATGGAAGGTATTCCTTAAAGGTGGGTGGTCTTTATCCTTTCTCATGGTTTTTATACTTTTGTTATATGCATGTGGAATGTATGGACTTGCCCCTTAATTGGGTGACCCTATTTATTTAATTAAATTTCTTAAATTAAATTAAATGGTCTAATTTATATGTAAATAGTTAAACAATCACAAAGTGGCTTAGACTGGGCAAAGTGATAAGGTCCATAGTGGACCCTTGGGCACTAGCTTTATTTCCTCATCCATGTATGGCTGAGATCATGACTATTGTAGTGATTATCTATGGCATCTGGATCCCTTAAAAAGTGTGATCAGGCTTAGTCACTACTACAAATACGGCTTTTATCAGCGCTAAAAATGGCCTTTATCAGCGCTAGAAAAAGCGCTGATAAAGCCGGTGAAGATAAAGGGGGGTTCCCCTTTATCAGCGCTCTGAAAAGAACTGATAAAAAGGTCCTTTATCAGCGCTTTGTTTTAGCGCTGATAAAATACCCCTATATTAGCACTTCCTTTATCAGCGCTTTCGTTTTAGCGCTGATAAAGGACCCCTTTTATCAGTGCTTTTTTAAAAGCACTGATAAAAGGTAAAAAAATTTAAAAAAATTTAAAAAATACTGCCAATCTGGGGGGATTTTATAGCGCTTGATCCCCCCCTTTTATAGCGCTTTTCTGCCCCTGTACAGTGCCCCACGCACCCCCTTCACCCTTTAACAGTACATGCTACTATATTCCCCCATGCGCGCGCGCCCTTGCCTCCTCCAGGATTTGAACTCGAGACCTCCCCCCTGCGTGCCTAAGCCTTTACCACTACTCTATTTTGATTTGTCTTCCAATTCATGATATCTATATATATTTATATTTATATATTTAGTTATATTTATTCGTATTATAATATATATTTATATTAATATATATATATAGTTATATTATAATATATATATAGTTATATTAATATATATATATATAGTTATATTAATATATATATATAGTTATATTAATATATATATATTTATTTATTTATTTAGTTATATTTATTCGTATAGTAATATATATTTATATTAATATATATATAGTTATATTATAATATATATATATAGTTATATTATAATATATATATATATATAGTTATATTATAATATATATATATATATAGTTATATTAATATATATATATGTAGTTATATTAATATATATATATATAGTTATATTAATATATAACTATATATATATATTTAGTTATATTTATTCGTATAGTAATATATATTTATATTACTATATATATATAGTTATATTAACATATATATAGTTATATTAACATATATATAGTTATATTAATATATATATATAGTGATATTAATATATATATTTATAGTGATATTAATATATATATTTATATTAATACTAATATATATATATATATGTAGTTATATTAATATATATATAGTTATTAGATTAATATATATATATAGTTAGATTAATATATATATATATAGTTAGATTAATATATAGGTATATAAATATTCATATATTTGTATTTTAAATAAAATGGATGTTAGTTATTATTTATATAAAGTTAATATATTTTATATGTAAATATATTTTATTATTTATATTTATAATTAAATTTTTATGTGTGAATATATAAAAAAATATGAATATATTGTTATATATTTGATTATAAATAGCAGTGCATTATAAAAAATGATGAAATTTCAAAGACATAATATCAATATGAATGTAATACCTTGGAATAAATTCAGACCCCACCAAAGAAATCCAATAATACCCCCTTAAACGAGGCTGAAAATCCACAAAATGTTAAAAAATCTGGGTACCCCGACTAAAAACTCAGTTTTAGAGGACTTCTGGGCCTCTTTTGGCCTTGAAAATCCCTTGATCAGGGTTTTTAAGGTCACAGCGATGTAGAGCTCATCGCAGGCTACGATTTGATATGTGGTAGAGCTCAAACGGACACTCGGATCAAAAGTTATGGCCGTTTGAAGTTTGAGTTGCGTTTTCAACATATTTTGGATCTTTTTTTAATTTTTTTAATTTTTTTAGTCTTCAAATTTTTATTAAATGACTATTACTCCATAATAATTAGAAAATTATTAATTAAAAATATTTTTTTTAATTTTTTAAGAAGCCATTTTCACTAAATATCTTATATATTAAGTATATTAAGTGTAAATGTACATTTATACTTATCTAAAATATATTTAAAAATTATATATTATATTTATATATCAATATAACTACATTCATATATTAATATATTAATATTTTTTAATGTTTTTTTTTGAAGTCAGCCCTTTATCAGCGCTTTTAAAAAAAGCGCTGATAAAGCCCCCCCCCCCCTTTATCAGCGCTGATAAATGGGTGCTTTTATCAGCACTTTTTTTAGTGCTGATAAAGGCACCCTTTATCAGCACTTTTTTGAGTGATGATAAAGGCACCCCCCCCCCTTTATCAGCACTTTTTCGTTAGCGCTGATAAAGGGGGGGCACTGCGAAAAACTGTTTTTGTGGTAGTGAGTGTGACTTAGTATCCCTTATGTGGGAGCCTTTGGCCACCTCCATGTAGAGGTGTGGCATGAATTGAGTGGATCATCTTGGTTAGTCCATGTTAGGAACCTTGAGAAACATTATATTCATTAGCTAGTTGAATGATGTGGGGTGAATTGACCTCCCTATTGATGGGAATGAACCTAGTGTGAGATGTTCTAAAGGGTACCCCAAGTAAGGTCCCATTGTAGTGTGTTGACCTACAGGTCCCCAAGTGGGGTATCCATCATGTGTAATGATCTAGGGACCCTATTAGGTGCTCGGTGACATGGAGACCCTAGTGATTATGTGCATGAAATGGTAGTGATGATTAGGTTCCCCATGGAACCCAGATTGATGTTTTAAGCCTATTACAATTGTAGAGAGTTGGGTCAGGATATTGGGATACCGACCATGGGTTGTATAATGGGTTTGGTAGGTAACATTATATGATCATGATATTTATATATTTATCATTTATTGATATAGAAAACACCCTCATGGTGGAGTTATATTATTTGTATAGAAAATTCCCTAGGGGTGGTGTTTACTTGTTTGGAATGAAAAATGAACATATGGGTGATCATGAAAACCAACTTGAGGAAGGTCATGAAAACTCACTTTAGGGAGGTCATGATACTAAAGAAAAAGGTGGTTTTTATACTGTTGGTGAGGCTGTTATAGATTTGGATTCGGGATTATTGGATCCAAGAAGAGGATAGAATTCATGACACATGCTATCTTTCTATGGTTTTGGGGGTCTTCGATGGGCATGGTCAAGCCTTTCGAACTATTGGGGCTCAACTATCAGAAATCATAGTATACTAGGATGGATCATTCTATGGGTTATGATGCCAGTATGGATCATTCCTTGAGTTTTCATATTTTATATTAGGGTGTGTATCCCCTAGGTCAGGAGCACTGTATACCATGGTGAAAGACCTCTGGGCCATTATTATGGTTCACATAGTCATTGTGACATGATAAAAAAACCCCATCACCGATCAAACCAGGTATGGTGGATTAGGGTCATGAACCTGAGGATTGACGATGGTGATTATTTTTTTCATCAGTTATTTATTTATTCAGTGCATGTAACATGAACATACAACTACATTATCGGTATATATGGGATCACATTGGTGGTTCCCTATTGAGTTATGTGCTTTCACCCTAATCATGAAACCATTTCACTTGGTACGCAAGTATACTCACACTTATTTCAAGTCCAGGTAAGGTTGAGTCCTGGTTTTTATTGATTGAGATGGAGCAGCTTGAATGGGATTTAGATATCAGAATGTGGTGAGGATCAAGGATTGTAATGGAGCCTCCTATATTTTTATTTTAGTCTTTATTTATTAATTTATTTCTTATTTTATATTTGATTTTCCTAGTGGGTGATCTGTCTTCTATGGTTGTAGGTAGATTTCCAAATCATTTTATTATGGATTGGTCAGTTTATTTATTCGGTATACTTTGTGCTTATTGGTGTGTATGATGATTCATGGTTTATGTTTGGTTATTTATTTATTATTTTTTAATCTAATATGAGGGTATAATCTCCTCATTATCACATCCTAGACCCTGACTACTAGTTGGTAGCCTCTAGTGTACAGGAGGCACTCCTTAGGTCACATAGTTGTCTGATCATATTACTATTCATAGTGAGCTGGGTTGAGATATTACAAAGTGGTATCATAGGGTTTGTTTTTATTTTGTCTTAATATTTGTGTCCAAGTGATATATTAATGTGTCATACTTTATGATGGATATTAGTATGGTGTATCATGAACACCCATTCTGGTAGGAATTCCAAGTTACCAAGGGCTTAGGATTTTTGTTCTTGGTATGTGATGTTATGCTTATCTGATTTCACCTCGTGTGAAATATGTGGTGTTTATATTTATGATTTGTGATTTATTATGGATTTGGATCATGGATCATAGAGGTAAAAGGAATCTCATGCAACATGAGGAGAAATGTAGGATTCAAATGACATGTAGGCTTGCTAGTGTGTGATTATATCATTGACAACTAAGGTTTAAAGTTTAAAGTGTCAAAAAGAACTCATATGACATTTTCCCATATAATTTATTGGTTTAATTTTACGTAGATGGACCATACTATATATATATATATATATATATATATATATATATATATATATATCCTTTTTATGTAAGGTCATGTGGATTTGTGATGAGATGCTCATTGATGATGAAGATTATGCGGATCCATGTGCACAGGAGGTTTAATAACCCTAGTGGGTCGATATAAGCACATGATGCCTATTATTAGACCCCATGGGGGTTTTTCTTTCACGTTTTTGGTTGTTTAAAGTGTTATAAACAATATGTATAGTGTTTTTTCATATAGATTTGAATGGAATTATATCTAACCGAACATCATGATTATGGTTCCTTGATATGGATCATCTAGAGAAATGTCATTATATATATATAAATGATGACTTATGAGTTTTTGTTTCTCATGGGTTCATCCCTATATGAGTATTTCCAATGAAGATATGTTCCCTTATAGTCTGGTGGGTTGGAATTTGATATAATTATGAATATATGAGACTATGGAGTGGGAATTTGGAATGTTGGATGTCTTGGTTTGTTTAAGACAGGAGTATGTAAGATGTCCCATGAGTTGTGGCCTTTTGTGAGACATGACCCATGGGTTAGGTGGGATTATTAGTGATCCTTGAGATATGACTATATATTTATAAAGTTTAATCTTAATGATATTTGAGGGTGACTCGTGAGAGGGGTTATCTCGGGCTTATTAGTGCCTTAGAGTAAAAAATCACGAGTAGGTGAATCTAGTTGAGATCAATGCATGGGAGGTTGTATTGAAGTTATAGTTTGGTAGGGTGATGCCTTAGCTTCTTAATATTAAGCACCTTGTGTGATATTTCTCTTTAATATCAAGGTGAGTTTTCAAGGGTAGGATTTATCAATTACCTAGCCCTATTGACTCTAGATGCACTTTAAAACAATGGTGAAAGTGTGGGTGGAAACTTTTGGTTTTAGTGTGGCATAAAATGGTGTATAGTCATGTTCTTAGTCTTGGAATAAGATATATTATTTATTTTTAAGGGAAGTTCCAAGGGTGCTCGGGTTAAATGAGACTGACATATCCCGGTGCATGATTAGGAATTTAGGCATTTATGCCTTGGTTCGATGATGTGAGACTCATGGATTCATGAGTTGGGTTTCTTAATTATCCGTGGTAGGAGCATGTTACCCCTGTGTTTCGATCATATCAAGGCACTAAGAATGGAAACATATGTTACTTAATGAATTATGTATTAGGGAACGGTTGTTTGTGAGCTGAGGAATGAAGAAATTTCATGTGATGATGGTAGGAATAATTTCACAAGGCTTAGATCAGAATGAGAAATGTCCCTATGTGGTTGAGAATATGTGAAAATTGAGTTGGTTACATGAAATGGAAGACCCAATTATGGGCCTTTACATTGAAAACCAAGGAGTCATAGTGTCATAGATTGATAGTGGATGGTCATGGATTGAGAGGAGAGACACATGTTTGATGGTGGAACCTATTGAGTTTGTTCTTGATGAGAAGTTTAGGGAATTCCATATTATGGGGAGTGAACCATTGGCCATTTTTAGGGAATGAAACTCATTAATAATGAAGTTTCATTGGTTTTTTGGTTTAAATTCTTGTGTTTTAGGATCATAAAGTGAATTCATTTTTTTTATTGGCGCTCAAGTATAAGAGAGGTGATCATGACTGGCCATTATTTTCAATGAAAAATGGAATGTGCATCATGGTGATCAGTAATGTAATCATGTGGAGTGATGAAAAGGAAACTATTATGGTGGAGAGAATTATGTTAGCTTCAATAATGTGACCCTCATGCGGTAAGGTTCATGGATATGTGAGGTCATTCAATGGATAGTCATAATGGAATCAGATGTTGGTGTGTGTGTAAATTCAATTTTACTGGATTCCTTGGTGAATTCTATATGTGAGTTTAAACGTAATATTAGATGGAGTTTGAGAATTGGAATCGGGATTGGGATGAATTGAGGTGATCCAAGTATGATCAGATTGGTGGTGCATCGGTTCTTATGGTATGGTAGGTAAAGATGGTGTATATGGCTATAAATGTATTCAACCATAATAATTTCACCTAATTCAAGCATGGGATTTGGTTTGGGATTTTGGAAAATCATTGGACACCTTTGGGATTTAAGGTAATGTGGTTGAGTGATTTTGGTGATGTGTAGATGGGTACAGTCAAGCATTTTTGAGATAGGTTGACTATAGGAGGTTAAATTATTATTCTCCTATGAAATTTGGTGTGGTGTCCTAGAAACTATATTAGGTACATTGTTTTGGGCATGATGGGTGTGTTTTTTAGGTTGGCATGATATTTTTTTGGAAAAATCAACATATTCTGGTTTGTTTCATGAGTAGTGGAGAACCATCTAATTCAGTGGTAATTGGGATTAGAATGGGTACTAGAGTTGGACCAGTGTCCTCATGTGTATCTATGTGTGGTGATTTGGAAATTTCATTTATCGGGTTGGTAGGCCACTGAGAGTGCATTTGTACAGGGTATTCCAATGGAAGGGGAGCATCATGGGTCATAATAGACCATTGTGAGTTAATCCATATAGCAGTAAGTGCCGCAAGGATAATGGTTAATGGGATGGTGAAATGTGGGTGCCTCAGTATCTATAGGATTCATGTAATTTCACCTTAGTGTTTCAGTAGTGATGATGAGCGGTGACTCAAGCTTTTATGTTTGATGATCCTTGTTTTATATTTATGCTAAGGTAGTGTGTTTGGAATTAGATAATGGAAATAATCAGTTTAAACATGAACCGATAATCGATAAAGGTTGGATGATATGGTTTGATGACCACTGAGACTTCTCAAGGATGATAAGTATTATGGTGGGTAGGTTGTGTCAATACAGGTTGAAAATTAAAGAAGGGATTTGAATTTTCAGTTAATTTAAAATCTATATTTTGAACTAGAGTTTAAAATAGAATTCTTGGAGTTTGAACACATAAAATAGATGTTTTTACACTTAGAAAAGAGGTAAAAATGTGTCCAGGAGAAGAAAGCGATAACCAAGAGAATTTTGGGGTAGGTAGCCTATATGTAGGTTGTAGTATACACCCACCGACTAGCTAGTAGGCTAGACAGTGTCCTTTTTAGTATAATGGAGACACCGGCTAGCTGGTGGCCTAGTACCGACTAGTCAATGGAGTCTGTAAGTGGAAAGAGCCGCTTACTAAAGGCAGTGGCTAGCCGATGGGGTTCTTAGGGGGCATAATTACTATTCTGTTGACTTGGGTTTTAAGAGGGGAATCCCCTTCTTCCTCTATTTTTAGCCACATGAACATGGGGTCAGTTACCCTCCTCCCACTTATAAACCCCCTTTGAATTGGTGTGTTATGTGGTGATTTCCAATGATCTAAGGTGAGACTCCTCCTATGTTTCCCTTATTTATTTTCCTCTTTCTCTTGTCTGTGATTTTGGATCTTATGATTAGGGTTTTGAGTGACAATTCCATTGAAGAATGGTGTAATTATCCCATTTTGATGGTGATTCTTCTCTACCTAGGAAAATTACATCTCATACCATTGTCTACATGTGGTAATTCAATGATTTGGTTTAGGTGCATTATGACATGTTTTTATTTGTGGTTTTTCTTCAAAATTAAATTAAATTAATGAATATGGTTTTGATTTTTAATTATTTTGTACCAATATCTTCTTTGGAGTGCATCGTGGACCTCTTGTGTGCTTCGGGGCTTGGTTCTGGTGTGATAGGTGTGTCTGTTGATTTTTTTTTATTCTTTTTCAATTAAATTCTAGAATTTGAATTATAAATTGTATCTTGATATCAATGATTAATTATAAGTTTTTATTGTTGGGTGTATTTCCTTGAGATAGATGCTCGGGTGGATGGATGATCTTGGTTGAAACTTGTTCAGGAATGAGAAGAGATATTGAGCCATCTGTTTTAAATAGAAGGTCTTCCTTAAATGTATTTGTTCCTTGTCCTTTCCCATGGTTTTTATGATTTTGTAATATGCATATGGAATGCATGGACTCACCCCTTAGGTGAGTGAACCTATTTAATTAATTGAATTATTTAAATTAAATTAAATGGTTTAATTTATATATATATATCGTTAAACATTCAAAAAGTTCCTTAGACTGAGAAAAGTGATAAGAGCTATAGTGGACCCTCATACACTAGCTTAATTTCCTCAATTTTCAGTGGTCGAGGCTATGATTATTATAGTGATACCCTATGACATTCAGACACCTTGAGGCATGTGACTAGGCTTAGTGTGACTTAGTTGGACTTATGTAGGAACCTTTGGCCACCTCCATGTAGAGATGTGGCATGTCTTAAGTGGAGTGGCTCGGGTAGATCATGTGAGTACCCTTGAGACACATTAGAGTCGTTGTCTTATTGAATGGAGTGGGATGAGTGTAAGTCCCTAGTGACGTATATAACCCTAGTGTGAGATGTTTTAAAGGGGACCCCAAGTAGGGCCCCTTTATGGTTTGTTGACCTAGAGGACACCAAGTGGGGTACCCTCCCAATGTAATGACCTAGGGACCCTAGTAATTGTCTATTGATATGGAGGCCTTCGTGGGGATGTTCATAGAATGGACAGTGATTATCGAGTTCCCTTAGGAACACAGATTAATATTTTGAGCTTGTTACAACTATAGAGAGTTGGGTCAGGATACTAGAAGAGCCAAAATGGGTTGTATGATGGGTTTTACATACAACCTCCTATGTTAATTATATTTATATATTTATCATTACTTGATATGGAAAATTCCCTTGGGTGGTGTTATATTATTTGTATTAAAAATTCTCTTAGCTAGTGTTTTCATTTTTGGAATGGAAAATACTCACATGGGTGTTCATGAAAATTCCCTTCATGGAGGTCATGAAAACTACTTTTAGGGAGGTCATGATACTAAATAAAACACCCCTTATAGATTTTTTGCAATACTATTAGTGTTGATGCCATGGATTTGGAGTTGGGACTATTGGTTCCAGGTAAAAGAGGGCATTATTACCATGTGTTATCTTCCAGGAGCTTGCGGGGTCTTTAGTGGGAATGGTCAAGCCTTCCAAAATAATGGGGATTAATTACTAGGAACTGTCATATACTAGTATGGAGCATTTCATGAGTTTTAATGTATGGATGGAACATTCTCTATATCATTAAACTGCATATCAGGGTGAGTGTATCCCCAGGGTATTGATCACTATATACCAAGGTAAAAGACCCCCATCTCTTTATTATGGTTGGAACAATCATCGTAACATGATTATAGAAACTTTGACTGTAGAGACCCGAAGCTTATCGTACATGGACATTACATTACATTTGCGGAATACTTAGTACATAACAAAAACACACACTAAAGGATCGTAATAGTTTAGTGTCTTTGGAAACTCGGAACGTAATCTTCTAATCGTGGTGAAAGTTCTTCAATATCTCCCATAAGGTCATCCCCTTTTTTTACCTAAAACCTTTCTTTATATCCTGGGGAAAAGAAAACATAAAAGGGTGAGCTCAAATGCTCAGCAAGGGCAATAAAGGAAATAAAAATCATATCATATCTTTTTGAAAATCATAACCTGCAAAAGAGATCATAAAATCTTAATAAATCATAGAAGTGAAAATGAGATCCCCATAATCATAACATAAAACTTGAAACTTTGTGGCATGCACACATAATCATGGAAAATCATTTCTTGTTAGTCATGACTCATTGCCAAGACTATCTTAGTGGACAAAGTCCCTTTCTGAACCGAGTTCACTCCTCGTTTCAGTCCTGTATCACTGAACCGAAATAACCTTCCGTTCCAGACATGTCTATCTCATGAGATATAAAATCTTTACCCAATGCATTGGAGGGAGATATAGGTCCCACCCATCTTATAATGAATCCTTTCTTATGTGTGCCAGATAATCATAAATCATACATCATTTCATAACCCATGTAATAAAAATGGGAATCTTAAACATCATGACATCATAAAACAATTCATATACGATAAAGGAATTCATAAAAATATTTCCATCACAACATAATCAAATCAATTTAATAATAGGGATAAAAACAGAACCCATTATTATCTTAGATGGAAAATAATTTTGATAAAACACTTGAACTCCATTCTTGAGGAAAATATCCTTTCTTCTTAAAAAAACAATTTCTTTTCACAAAACATCATGAAATTTTAAAAGAAAGAGATTTTATTGAAAATAGTCATGAAATATTTTAGAGGAATCTTCATGAAAATAAGGCTTTATAAAACAGTATAAATCCGTTCGTGCCGTATAAGTTAAAAAAAACATTCTTCGTACTTTTGTCGGAAAAGTCAAAAAGTACCTCGTACGAAAAACGAAAAAGATTCCTTTCATATCCTTTACTAAAAACTCATATAAGGGTAAAATTGGATTTAAACAATTTTAGGTGGATGGAAATAATATTACATATTGAGGGAACATGGATGTGGATGATAAAATACACCCCAGTAAATACTTACGAATAAACAATCTCAGATAAAAATGAGATTGTGATATTTCCCTTACCTTAGGTCCGATTTGCTTTGTTCGTGTCCGGAGCTCCTGTATAATGGTTTAAATAATGTTATTGACTTATTACAGAATCATATTCATTGTTATGATATCATATATGGTTCACTTATGACATTATATTACCCGTTCTTTTGTAAATTCCATGTTAAAGAAGCGTTTTGGGTAAAATCGTTTCATTTATCGTAGGTGTTTTGACTTGTTATTCTTGACATCGTTATTACTTATATCATGATTTAATTACTTCCAGAATATAAAATATGATTTATATATCATATATATTCAGTATATATATATATATAATAAAATGAAAAACACCGCTCATGGAGACGGTAGTCCGTACGTACGCATGAACGCTGTTTTCCTTTCCTTATTGTCTTGAAATGGAAGTAAGTAGATGACATACATATGTATGTATATATATAAATCCAATAGCTTTATAATGTCATATATTTCATTATTATTTCTTATATATACATTATAATCATTCTTAAATGGTTAACATGGAGAATGAATCTCATCGCGTCGTGGAGACGGTATTCCGTACGTACGCACGAGCGATGATATCATTTCTATAAATATTGAATTGAATTGGAGTGGATTATACAATATATCAGAATCAATATGATGTTGTAATAACTATGTATAGTTATTCTTTACACCATTATACCCATCCATGTAAGGTGGTGGTGGAAAATAGATTACACCACGGCGTGGAGACGGTATTCCGTACGTACGCACGCGCGGTGATTTCTTTTTCCGTAGGATGGATAGATGGTGAAATAGGGTTATTTCATACTTATAATAACATATCAGTATATGAGTGATACTGATGTTATTACTTCATAATGAAACAACCTAAGAAGAAGAAGTGGAAGAAGAAATAAAGATGAAAGAATTGGTAACGGTAATTACCTCTTCTTTGAAGTGCCTCTTTGAGACCTCCTCTTAGGGCACTAGAATTGGTCTTTGAGAAAGACCAGAACCTCTAGGATGTTTCTAGGGAAGTGGAGAATAGATTTTTGCAGGGGTTGGCCGAGCTGGAGTGCTCAAATTGGTGTGAGGAGGAGGGGGAGGAGGTGTCCTTTTATAAGGGAGGAGAGGGGCACCTTAGGAATATCTCAAAATATTATTTTATATTAAAGTCAAAAATCAGTTTATAATGGTTCCAAAGGGTCTTATTTCAAATATAAGGTGGGGATGGGTCGAAATCCTATCAACCAATAGAATTTAGACAAGTTTAGGATATTATTTTAACCTTATCAATTAGATTTAACTCTAAGTTAAATAATTTAACTTTTACCATGTCTTTTTGTTTTCTTTCACTATATGGTTAATAAACTTACTATAACATGCCAAAAGAACCCCAAATTGTTTATTATTAATATATATATCCTTATCTAAGTCATTTGGCCGAACCTTATATTATTAGGAATACAATAACAATTAATAATATAATATTTGATTTAAAAACTATTTTGTGTCAATTTTGACACTATTTGATATATGATTTTTGTGAAAGTCATAACAGAATTAAATGTTCGAACCAAGTTGATTAAATCAACATTAATATATCATAGTAACCTATAAAATTAGTGGAATTCATAAAAAATCTCAAATTACATTTATTTTGGTGTTTATAACATCAATTATGTCAATATTTCATTAATAAGATAATTACTGCATCATCGTTGTGTCATAAATAAAATAAATTATTTATGTCTAAAAATTACAAATAAAATACCATCATGTAGGAAATCTTTTTAGCTTTCTAATTAATATTTACAATCGAATTTATCTTATGTATAACCCCATATTAGAAATGATTTACTTATTAAACTTTGATTTTAACTATTTTAACCCTTCTTTAAATAAATTAATAATAAATGTCCTAATCTAATCCAAGTGGGCCTAAATGGTCATATTTTATTCCTAAGTTTGTTTTTGGTCGAATTACACTTGTCCAATAGAATTAGGACATGTGTTAGGGTAATATTAATATCATATTTACCCTTAGTTACCCTATTTACTATTAACCGTGGTAAAAAAAGTAAAAAGTTACTATTCACCAAAAATTTATTTTCATCTCATTGAACCACATTTTAGTCCTTGATATTAACCGTGTCTCTCGGATTTTTGAAATTCCATTCACAGAAGCGGTAAAATTAAGTTTTATGCAAAATTCAGTTTTTAACCTACCACTTAGTGGTTTCACTATTCATCAAAAATTGAAGTTTTTCAGAAAAATGCCAAAATTTCACCCTAAGCTATAATTGATATTCTGAATTCAAAAATGATTTCTATTTTACAAAATTCCCAACATATAAGTTGCATTAATTAATTTTATAATTAAATCCCGCTGTTAAAACAAATAGCGTGTTTTTAAGAAACAATATCTATCAAAAGATTGACATTTGATTATGTCTGGTTTAAATGTGAAATTACAACCAATGACCAACATTGTATTAAATTGTAAAAATATATTCTAAATATACTTTAAAACCACTCAAATTAATGATTTATCACTATTAATTATTTCGATTAAAAAAGTTGTTTTTAATTATAATTTAGTAATTTTCACTATTCATCAGAATATGAAAGTTATCCGAAAAGTACCAAAATTTCACCCTAAGCTAATTTCGATATTACGAATCCAAAAATGAATTCCATTTTGAAAAATAAAATTTACAAAATTTCAAAAAGTGGTTATTACTATTCATAACGACTAGTTTTAATGATATCTTAATAGCATATCGTTGTTTAGCGAAACTTGGTGTTGCGTACAACACACGCTATCGTGGAAGGTCGCGATTGCGTGTAATGGAGGGAAAGTCAAGGATGCGTGTTGTGAAAGCTTCTTTTGGTGTAGCGTACAACACAAGACATTAATGAAATTAAAAAGAATATTTTTCATAAAATTTCGGGCTGTTACATTCTACCCCCCTTAAAATGAATTTCGCCCTCGAAATTCGTCGGGGTTATAAATGGTTTACTATTTGAAAGTTTCTTTAATAGAAACCCACATCGTAAAAAGGAATATCAAAACCAATCTTTAAAAACAAAAGTATGAAACGTAACGGTTACCCAAATAAACTAATCATTGGGTTTCCACATAGGTGAAAATATGGATATGGAAGAGAAATCTAACCATCATGTTCTGATGGAGAGTGGTAGAGAACATGCCTATGGAAAAGCCAGTAATCACAAATCCATAGATTTGTGATGATATAAGGTACCATCTGATTCATCAGGTATAAGATCACTAGGACAACATTTTTGGTTTTCAAGATCATTTCCCCTAAAGTTGAAAATTTGAATTAGAATAAATACTTACTTTATTTTGGTACAATCTCACTGTTGTTCATGCTTTGAACAATTTCCACTTCATCTCTTAAATAAATGAAGTTGAATTTGTTATTCGTGAAGTGTTAGCAGATCATGTGATAGAATGACGGGTCATTCCATCTGTCTCAAACAAAAGGTTAGCAAAACTTATATACATAAGTCGATCTATAGTGAGATTAATCATATATGGTTCCTAAAATGGACTTATACTTCATATATCATACTGCTTAATATAATAAAACTAGTTTCTACTAAACAGGGACTTCCTGTAGGCCAGTGGTAGGCGATAAAGGCCAGTCGCACTTCGGTTGTGGGTTCGATTCCCACAGCCTTGTCCGAAGCGATGGGCTGTCGCCCGTCCTGCAGGTTGTCCTTTTTCTAAAACTACATTACTATAACATCACATAAATAATATCAAAAAAAAGTTATATACTTAAACAATACTAACTTATGGTTAACATAATCCATTACAATCTTTAGGCTTATCTAAAATACTTCGGTCCAAGCTCATAGTATAAAGAAAATGATTACTTGAAATGTCGCCAACCAAGCATGTGAATACCATCATTTATCCCCCATATATCTTGTTGGTCACATTCCAATCATGTGAATACTTTAATGATGTATTCTCTTGAAAAAAAATGAATACCCATTAAACCTTAGTGAAAACATGAATGCTGTCAAAAGTTAACTCTTTCCACATACCAAAATCCAAAAATTCAATATACTCAAACCATGATATAACCTTCTCCTTATATCAGTCATGAGCTCATGAATACTATCAAACATTTTATTTTCTCCTTATCCCTTCATTATGCGCATATCATCTACATTCCAAAAATATCTGAATAACCTTCATGGATACTGGTAACATTAATCATATACTTTCAAAACACAAGGAAAGACAACAGTGTAACAATCCATAGATGTCTCTTTATTCCAAAATTACACATGATAAACATGTAATCATGCCACTACATTCTCAAACCATTGACCGAGCTTCAAAAATTCTTTCATCTCACATATCATTTGTAGTCTCTTCATCATCATCCACATAAATACTACCCATATGACCATACTGATTCTCTTCATGAGTCTTTCCCTTAGGGAATTTGTTTGCATAATGCCCATACATTCCACATTTAAAACACTTAACCATTTTTGATGTCGTAGCAATACCATTATCCTCATCCATGGTGTTAACCGACCCTTTTCCTTTGCACTTACTTGCTTTGTGTCCTTCTTTTCCACACCCAAAGCATCTTCCAGTTCCCTTGAAACATTCTCCTTGATGCCTCTTCCCACATAAATTACATAGGGGAAATTGAACTTTCTTTCCTCTATGATCATCATGAAACTCCATCTTTCTCTTATTAGCCGAGTCAGGAAACTTACCAAATTTTACTTTATTGATCATATTATGAGATTGCTGATTCGGCATAATAATTATGTTTGGACTTCCAAATCCCATTTCATTATGAATAATATCATTCCATTGTCCATCATATCATCCATTATCGTGAATCATCTTGTTTCCATCCATTTTCTAAAACCCAAAAAGAATAGTGTGAGAGGAAAAAATCATGCTAGGGAAAACAACATAATAAAGGGGTAGTACCCTCAATATCTAACATCTTAGGTTAAATTCTAAGATCGTTAGAGCAATTCTAGGACTATAACCTATACGTATACTTAACCTTAGAGACATCCCTAGACATACCTTAGAAATATCTCTAGGGATCTCACTAACGTTTTCGCATCCTAGTTTCCAAAGGTTGACTAAACCTTTCCTCTGATACCAACTGTAGAGACCCGAAGCTTATCGTACATGGACATTACATTACATTTGCGGAATACTTAGTACATAATAAAAACACACACTAAAGGATCGTAATAGTTTAGTGTCTTTGGAAACTCGGAACGTAATCTTCTAATCGTGGTGAAAGTTCTTCAATATCTCCCATAAGGTCATCCCCTTTTTTTACCTAAAACCTTTCTTTATATCCTGGGGAAAAGAAAACAAAAAAGGGTGAGCTCAAATGCTCAGCAAGGGCAATAAATGAAATAAAAATCATATCATATCTTTTTGAAAATCATAACCTGCAAAAGAGATCATAAAATCTTAATAAATCATAGAAGTGAAAATGAGATCCCCATAATCATAACATAAAACTTGAAACTTTGTGGCATGCACACATAATCATGGAAAATCATTTCTTGTTAGTCATGACTCATTGCCAAGACTATCTTAGTGGACAAAGTCCCTTTCTGAACCGAGTTCACTCCTTGTTTCAGTCCTGTATCACTGAACCGAAATAACCTTCCGTTCCAGCCATGTCTATCTCATGAGATATAAAATCTTTACCCAATGCATTGGAGGGAGATATAGGTCCCACCCATCTTATAATGAATCCTTTCTTATGTGTGCCACATAATCATAAATCATACATCATTTCATAACCCATGTAATAAAAATGGGAATCTTAAACATCATGACATCATAAAACAATTCATATACGATAAAGGAATTCATAAAAATATTTCCATCACAACATAATCAAATCAATTTAATAATAGGGATAAAAACAGAACCCATTATTATCTTAGATGGAAAATAATTTTGATAAAACACTTGAACTCCATTCTTGAGGAAAATATCCTTTCTTCTTAAAAAAACAATTTCTTTTCACAAAACATCATGAAATTTTAAAAGAAAGAGATTTTATTGAAAATAGTCATGAAATCTTTTAGAGGAATCTTCATGAAAATAAGGCTTTATAAAACAGTATAAATCCATTCGTGCCGTATAAGTTAAAAAAACATTCTTCGTACTTTTGTCGGAAAAGTCAAAAAGTACCTCGTACGAAAAACGAAAAAGATTCCTTTCATATCCTTTACTAAAAACTCATATAAGGGTAAAATTGGATTTAAACAATTTTAGGTGGATGGAAATAATATTACATATTGAGGGAACATGGATGTGGATGATAAAATACACCCCAGTAAATACTTACGAATAAACAATCTCAGATAAAAATGAGATTGTGATATTTCCCTTACCTTAGGTCCGATTTGCTTTGTTCGTGTCCGGAGCTCCTGTATAATGGTTTAAATAATGTTATTGACTTATTACAGAATCATATTCATTGTTATGATATCATATATGGTTCACTTATGACATTATATTACCCGTTCTTTTGTAAATTCCATGTTAAAGAAGCGTTTTGGGTAAAATCGTTTCATTTATCGTAGGTGTTTTGACTTGTTATTCTTGACATCGTTATTACTTATATCATGATTTAATTACTTCCAGAATATAAAATATGATTTATATATCATATATATTCAGTATATATATATATATAATAAAATGAAAAACACCGCTCATGGAGACGGTAGTCCGTACGTACGCATGAACGCTGTTTTCCTTTCCTTATTGTCTTGAAATGGAAGTAAGTAGATGACATACATATGTATATATATATATAAATCCAATAGCTTTATAATGTCATATATTTCATTATTATTTCTTATATATACATTATAATCATTCTTAAATGGTTAACATGGAGAATGAATCTCATCGCGTCGTGGAGACGGTATTCCGTACGTACGCACGAGCGATGATATCATTTCTATAAATATTGAATTGAATTGGAGTGGATTATACAATATATCAGAATCAATATGATGTTGTAATAACTATGTATAGTTATTCTTTACACCATTATACCCATCCATGTAAGGTGGTGGTGGAAAATAGATTACACCACGGCGTGGAGACGGTATTCCGTACGTACGCACGCGCGGTGATTTCTTTTTCCGTAGGATGGATAGATGGTGAAATAGGGTTATTTCATACTTATAATAACATATCAGTATATGAGTGATACTGATGTTATTACTTCATAATGAAACAACCTAAGAAGAAGAAGTGGAAGAAGAAATAAAGATGAAAGAATTGGTAACGGTAATTACCTCTTCTTTGAAGTGCCTCTTTGAGACCTCCTCTTAGGGCACTAGAATTGGTCTTTGAGAAAGACCAGAACCTCTAGGATGTTTCTAGGGAAGTGGAGAATAGATTTTTGCAGGGGTTGGCCGAGCTGGAGTGCTCAAATTGGTGTGAGGAGGAGGGGGAGGAGGTGTCCTTTTATAAGGGAGGAGAGGGGCACCTTAGGAATATCTCAAAATATTATTTTATATTAAAGTCAAAAATCAGTTTATAATGGTTCCAAAGGGTCTTATTTCAAATATAAGGTGGGGATGGGTCGAAATCCTATCAACCAATAGAATTTAGACAAGTTTAGGATATTATTTTAACCTTATCAATTAGATTTAACTCTAAGTTAAATAATTTAACTTTTACCATGTCTTTTTGTTTTCTTTCACTATATGGTTAATAAACTTACTATAACATGCCAAAAGAACCCCAAATTGTTTATTATTAATATATATATCCTTATCTAAGTCATTTGGCCGAACCTTAGATTTTTAGGAATATAATAACAATTAATAATATAATATTTGATTTAAAAACTATTTTGTGTCAATTTTGACACTATTTGATATATGATTTTTGTGAAAGTCATAACAGAATTAAATGTTCGAACCAAGTTGATTAAATCAACATTAATATATCATAGTAACCTAGAAAATTAGTGGAATTCATAAAAAATCTCAAATTACATTTATTTTGGTGTTTATAACATCAATTATGTCAATATTTCATTAATAAGATAATTACTGCATCATCGTTGTGTCATAAATAAAATAAATTATTTATGTCTAAAAATTACAAATAAAATACCATCATGTAGGAAATCTTTTTAGCTTTCTAATTAATATTTACAATCGAATTTATCTTATGTATAACCCCATATTAGAAATGATTTACTTATTAAACTTTGATTTTAACTATTTTAACCCTTCTTTAAATAAATTAATAATAAATGTCCTAATCTAATCCAAGTGGGCCTAAATGGTCATATTTTATTCCTAAGTTTGTTTTTGGTCGAATTACACTTGTCCAATAGAATTAGGACATGTGTTAGGGTAATATTAATATCATATTTACCCTTAGTTACCCTATTTACTATTAACCGTGGTAAAAAAAGTAAAAAGTTACTATTCACCAAAAATTTATTTTCATCTCATTGAACCACATTTTAGTCCTTGATATTAATCGTGTCTCTCGGATTTTTGAAATTTCATTCACAGAAGCGGTAAAATTAAGTTTTATGCAAAATTCAGTTTTTAACCTACCACTTAGTGGTTTCACTATTCATCAAAAATTGAAGTTTTTCAGAAAAATGCCAAAATTTCACCCTAAGCTATAATTGATATTCTGAATTCAAAAATGATTTCTATTTTACAAAATTCCCAACATATAAGTTGCATTAATTAATTTTATAATTAAATCCCGCTGTTAAAACAAATAGCGTGTTTTTAAGAAACAATATCTATCAAAAGATTGACATTTGATTATGTCTGGTTTAAATGTGAAATTACAACCAATGACCAACATTGTATTAAATTGTAAAAATATATTCTAAATATACTTTAAAACCACTCAAATTAATGATTTATCACTATTAATTATTTCGATTAAAAAAGTTGTTTTTAATTATAATTTAGTAATTTTCACTATTCATCAGAATATGAAAGTTATCCGAAAAGTACCAAAATTTCACCCTAAGCTAATTTCGATATTACGAATCCAAAAATGAATTCCATTTTGAAAAATAAAATTTACAAAATTTCAAAAAGTGGTTATTACTATTCATAACGACTAGTTTTAATGATATCTTAATAGCATATCGTTGTTTAGCGAAACTTGGTGTTGCGTACAACACACGCTATCGTGGAAGGTCGCGATTGCGTGTAATGGAGGGAAAGTCAAGGATGCGTGTTGTGAAAGCTTCTTTTGGTGTAGCGTACAACACAAGACATTAATGAAATTAAAAAGAATATTTTTCATAAAATTTCGGGCTGTTACATTGACACTGGTCTAAGTAGTTATGGTTGATTAGGGTTGTGGAGCTGAAGATCGACGATGGTGTTTATTTCTTTTATTTTTTTAAAAGTTGTTTATTTTTTCAGAAAATGTCACATGCATATATATCACTACATTTCTTTTATGTATGGACTGTGTTAATGGTACCTTACTGTGTTATGTACTCACAGATTTCTCGAGCTTCTATTTCACTTGAGTACCCATGAAGACTCTCACTTGTTTCCAGTCCAGGTTAGTTCAAGGCCTTGTTTTTCTTAATTGAGGTAGAGTATCTCATATGAGATTTAGATATCGAGATGAGGTGAGGCTTGGTGATTCTAGTGGAGCCTCCTGTATTTTTATTTCGGTCTTTATTTATTACTTTATTTATTCAGGTATATGTGATCATCCTAGTGGGTGATCTATCATGTACAGTTGTTGGTATGTTTCCACATAATTTTATTGTGAATTTGATAGATTATTTATTCAGCATACTTGATAGTTATTGGTGTGGGTGATGATTCATGGTTGATGTTTGGTTATATATCTATTATTTTTAACTTTTACATGAGGATATAGTCTCCCACTATCACACCCTAGACCCTAACTACTAGTCAGTAGCCAATGGTGTATGGGGATGAACTCCTGAGGTTAGATGGTAACCTGATCCAGTTATTGTTCACAATGAGCCGGGATGGGAAATTATAATTTCCAAAATTTTAACCTACTCATTGGGGGTACTTATTATAGTTAGATGATAGTATAAAATAATATTTATATGTCCATATAAATATAATACTCGATATAATTTAAACATAAATAAAACAAACCAAAGATATAAATACAACTAATAGACTCAAAAAATGTTATACATAATCAACGGTGTGCAAAATGTATACCACTACTGGTCTCCCAAAATTCAAAGTCTCGTAAAGATTTAATTTTCTAAATTAGTATCCACACTCAGATAGTAGACAAAGAGTCCAAATAGATACCAGTGTACCTATCACACCTAAAATACAACAAGTGAAGTTTTATATATGCTGAAGTGGACATGCAAGGTATGAGCATAAAGACTCAGTAGGCACCACCAAAGATATTAACTCACGTGGTGAATAATCAAGTGTATACAAGGAAATGTTTATACAACATTTGAATACATGTATATAACAATTAAATGGGTAAAAATACAAGGTATACTGAAAATCATAGAAACATATATCACATTATAATGATGGATAACTCTCATTCCAACAAGAGGATCCAAACCTGCCTCAAGACAAGCTTATAAACCATAAAATAAGAAACTCTTTTCCATGATGGGATAACTTTTACATCATGGAGTGACTTGTCCACCATGGGATAACTTATACACTATGAAGTAACTTATCCAATGTGGGATAACCTGTCCACCATTGCATAACTTTTCCACCAAGGAACCTCTAGATATATCAAAATAGTTCTCAAAGCACCTCTAGATAGGGTATTATAGTGCTCAATGCACCTATATTTTATGAATTATAAGAATAATTTATATCTCTAGGTAATCCCCATCATACCCATACCCCCCACCACAAACACACATAATGTGTAGATTGAGTAAACATGCCCATGGGTAGCTGGATTATCCAAGCCCAACCATTATTCCATTTCTAAAACGTTTTTGTCACCTTCCCGACACATTATAGTAGTGTATGCAAAACAATAGAAAATATAATAAATTAGAGAAACAATATAAGGCATGGGAGTAATTTTAAATGGCTATGTACCTACATAGGAAATACACAATAACACAAATATCGCATGTATCTGACACTATATTTAGCATTATCAAACCATGACATAAATATTGATATGCATGTATACAACCTATAAGAAATGCATGACTAAAAATTCACATATGAGGAAACATGTCTTATAGAATAATAAAAAAATGCATATATGTAATAGAAATTAACCATAAATGAAATATAAAAGATTAAAATAAAAAATTAAAAGAAACATTTTAAGGCATCATACCTAATATGTTACTGGAGAATAACCTCTTTAGTTTAATGGAATTAATTTAGAGAGAAGAAGGCCTAGATAAGTCTCAATGTGAACTAATCTATAATTTTATTTTATAATTTACCCAACTTAAATAAGAATCCCAAAAGATCAACTATTAATATAGGATTCTAAGCAGGAATCACATAGAAGAACAAACATGAATGTCTTAAGAGACACAATGTGCTCAATCCAAGAATTATATAAATTTACTACTAAAAATCTCAAGAATTTAAGGACTAATAAAAGAAATTAGAGATATAATATAATGTAATAAAGTAATCCATAATTAATACACATCCCAAGGTCACCAATTAATATTTCACCCTTACCAACTCATTTTTACCAAGGTTGTTGAAATGACCAATCAGGATCTGTGTGAGCACTGACAGGGGGAGGGGTGAATTAGTGATCTTATATTTTTATGTTTTATTACTTATGAAACAACCTTCACCTATAATTCGTGAGAAATGACACTACTCTAAAATAAGAAAACAAGAACAACCACTAGAACATAGATATTTACAAGGTTCACTACACAATATGAGTAGTTAGTCATTGGCATGTTTTATAAGTAATCCATGACTACACCAACCACTAGAAAATAATCCTTTTGATGGTTACAGAAATAAGGGAGTATCCTTTCACTTTTAAGACACTATAGTCAAATAATAGTGCATGTGATCCTCACATAGATAAAATATATAACAATGTTTTTTAAATAACTGTAATAACCTTCCCCAACAAGCTTCAGCATATTGTCACTGTGCTACTTAAACTTTCTTCACACTTGCCTTTATGAAAGTATCTCTTCTTCCTATTCACTTTCTTCCACGGTAGTGAGAAAGAACCTTCCTCTATCCTATAGTAGACCTCCTGGTAAGTTCTTTTAGTATACTCTGTTCGGTTACAATCCAGAATGCTATGTCTAATTCCTTCTAGTTATGGGTGTAAATGATACATTGGTACTCACAAGCTACTCGAGTTCTACTAAAAAAATACTCAAGTTTGACTCAATTTTTTTATTCTATCTCAAGATCGACCTACTCAAGTATCTCATTGAGTCGAGTTTGAGTATTGAAATAATGTTATTGAGTAACTTGTGAGCTTATTCGAGCAATAAAAGATTAATATATATATATATAACTTAAAAAGTATGATGAAACCTTAGTTGATTCAATTATCCTACTACTAGAATGATCTGCTCCATTTCCATCCTCTCCCTCCCTCACCCTCATCCGCTAGTTGAGATTCAAGACCCTCACTGCCTCTCCCTACCTCCCCCCTCACCCTTGATAGACCCTCCCTCAGTGAGACCCTCACCACCTCTCCCTCCCCCGTCCTTGAGTGAGACCCTTGCCACCTCTCCCTCCCTCACCATCAAAACCTTCGACACCCCCACCTCGTTCTTTCCTCACTCCCCCAGCGTGACTGCGTTGGCTTCCTTAGCCTCCCCCAACCCTCCAAATAATGATGATGTCCTCTTCCCTTGGCCACCTCTACTCTCTATTACCGGCAATAGATCCCCCTTCTCCCACCACTCTCTAACCCCTTCTTCCTTGGGCCTCCGCACCCCAACATGCCACACATATGTCAGTCGGCACTACTTCCCCCTTCCACTGTCGGATCCCCCACCCCCCACCACTCCCTCACCCATATAGTAGACACATCACTCATCTATAATTATCACCCCCAACCTCTATTTCAATTCTCTGGCCCCATTCGAGCACCTTGATCTGCTAACTCCAAATCTTGGTACAAATTTCATTTCCCTATATCTATATTTATTCATTATCCTATTTAACTCTGCATCCCTATTTGATTTTAATGGTAGGGTGATGATATTGAATTTTTTGATGAATTTTTCATTTCTGTTTTATATTTTAATATGAAGGTTAAAATAATTAATTGTTTGATGAATTTTATTAGGTCTAAAATATTGAATTGTATTCTAAATTCATTTTTACATTCTTCACCACATAATTTTTTTATGAATTTATCACTACTAAAACTTTATGTTCCTAGAACTATAGTTGATTGTGAATTCAAAAAAACAGAATTGTTTCTTAGTGTTCCACACATTTTAGTCAACTATGAATTTAAAAATAATGAATTATTTGCCTAATTTAATTTTTTATTTTTATATGATATGTTTATTGTTTTGAAAAAGTGATTGTTTTGTAAAATGATTTTTTTTCCTTTTCAAATAAAATGTATTTTTTCTAATAAGTTATAATTTTTTTGTCAAATTAACTTCTTATTTTTTAATTAAAATGTATTATTTTAAATAAGTTTTATTTTTTTGTCAAATGATTTTTTTCAACTAAAATACAGTGTTTCTAATAAGTTCTGAATTAATTTGTTTTCAAATTATTTATTATATGAATTTTTTATAAGTTTAATTTTTTTAGTTGCATTTTTTGTATAATTAAAATTGAATATAATGCACCTTGAAAAAAAATATAATGAGATTTTTCTCTCTATAGAGATAAATATGAAAACCCATTCCATCATTAATCTACACATTTGGAACAATAGTTAGAGTCAAATGAGAGAAAAACTTTAGGAATGATAATTTTGATGCAAATGTTGATTTGAATATTCCATCCAACGATAGAAATAATAAAGAATGGAGTGATGATGATATTTCTCTAGAGAATTTTGAAGAATGAGAGAATGTTAATAGGAAAAAAGAAACAAAAAACTTATATTTTTTTGTTAGAATTAAATCAAGTTAGTATTCCTAATGGTTCTAAAAAAGGAGAGTGTGTTTATTTCAAGAGGAAACTAGCTATCAGTACAAGTAAAAGCACTAAAAATGTTCGTAGGAATTTTAACACTTACTTGAAATGAAAATTTTATCATAATAAAAAATGAAGGATAAATTTTCTTCCTACTAACATTAGTGGAAGTGTACAAATATTACCTGCTCAAAAGATGGAAATTTTGATATAGAAAAAATGAGGGAGGAAACTGCATAATGGATACTCATGCATAAATATCCATCTTCAATTGTGGAAGAAGAAAGATTTAGAATGATGTAAAGATGTGGGATGCCTAAGTAGGATAAAATATCACGCAATATTGTTAAGAATGATTGCATGAAAATTTATGAAACTAAAAAGGAAAAAAATCATAGGATTATTGAGATATCTTGATACAAATAGTTTGAAAGCTAATTTATGGAATTCGACTAATCAAAAAAATTATTGAATGGTTCTCACTGCACGCCTTATTAATGTTAATTAGAGATTAAAAAAGCACATTATAATTTTTTTTTACATACCTCCTTCCCATCATGGTGTTGATATTACTAATTTTACTTTAAAATTTTTGAAGGAATGGAAAATTAAAAATAAAATATTTACAATTTTTATGGATAATAATTCAAATAAAGGCATTATTATTAGAACTATTAGAGATACATTTTCAAAAAATATAAGATTAATTTGTGATGGGTAACTATTTCATGTTCTATGTTGTACTCATATCTTAAATATCATGGTTCAAGATAGCATTTCTATGATTAATAATGTGATTGAAGATGTCACTACTAGAAAATTACCTTATACCCACAGTTTGGAACCATGGGTATAGCCTATAAAACTATTGGTATAGGATATACCCATGATTCATAGAACCATGGGAGATTGATTAATTCATCCATATAGCTCTAAGTTATAGTCATGGTTTTAAAATTCTATACCCTTGGTTATGAACCATGGGAATAGGTGTATGGTAAATAGTCCACCGTGTCAATAACCCTATATCCACAGTTCTGAAATCGTGGGTATAGTATTTAAAAAACTGTCAGTCGCGGATTCAAACCCTAGACTACCTCTATACAATCAATGTTCCTAACCACTGCACCATATACAGTTATCATTATATAAATATATATTTAATTATATATATATTTCTAAATAATGGTTATAGGTGGAAAATTATGGCAATAGGTTTTTCCATGGGAAATTTTTTGTTCCCCGTAGAAATTGTTTCCCCTCTGCTTGCATGGGAAAGCTATACCCTTGGTTTTTGGAGAACCATGGGTATAGGTTTTGAACCAAACCCTATACCCATAGTTTTGGGAAAATCGCGGGTATAGGTTTTACCTATACCCATGGTTTTTTGGAGAACCATGGGTATAGGTCTTGAACCAAACCCAATACCCATGGTTCTACAAAACTGTGGGTATAGGGTTAACCTATACCCACAGTTTTGTCTAAACCCATGGGTATAGGTCTTGAAACCAAACCCTATACCCATGGTTTTAGAAAATCGTGTGTATATGGGTGACCTATACCCATGGTTTTTTCTAAAACTGTGGGTATAGCCTTGTTCTTTAATAGTGTGTGTATGAAAGTGTTAACTTAATCAATAAAAATGAGGTAACATTGAACTCATTTTCTGAGATAGTACAAAAGTTACAGTTGCCTCATAGAAAGTTGATTCTTGAATGTAAGACCCAATGGAATTCAACAATTTAAATGTTATCGATTAAAATCAAATTGAAAGAGTGATTTACAAGGTTAAGGAATGAGAGACCCATTACCATAATTTCTCGAGTGAGGAAGACTAGGAAAAAGTGGAAAGGTTTGTCATATTTTGGAAGTGTTTAATTCTACTACTAAGATTATCTCTGGTAGTAATTATCCAACTTCAAAAAAAATTTAAGGAAGTATACCAAATAAAAGTGTTGTTGGATAATAAATAAACAAGTGAGGATAATTTTATTCAGTAAATAGTTGAGAATATGAAAAATAAATTTTAAAAATATTGGGGATAATCTAATTTTCTAATGTCCATTATTGAAATATTGGATCCTTGGTACAAAATAAGGGTGATTGAGTTTTGAATTCCTCAAATGTATCCTAAAAATGAACAAAGGGAAAATATTTATCTTGTTCATGAAATTTTGTATGAATTTTTTTAGAAATGCCCTGATGAATATACGGGTACCAGTGAAAGAAGTTCCTTTGTTAGAGTGGGTGGTGATGTTATTAGTTGGGGTGTAGCACCATCTAATTTAGGCTGGTATAAATTTTCAAATTATGTGAAGTATTTTAAGACTATTCATCCAAAAAAATCATATTTGTAAATTTATTTAGTAGAGGGATGATTCATTTTTCAAGGGCATTCCAATGTGTTCAATGCATTAGAGTGGTCAAAGGTGAATATTTTAAAGTATATGATTCTTTCTAAGAAGTCTAATGATATTCTTGCAATTCTTATCAAAGTAGTTAGTTCAGAAACAACATTTAGTGTGGGGTAGATTTATTGACACTTACAGATCCTCATTGTCCCCTTATATAGTTATTTATTTAATTTTTGGAGGATATTGGTTTCATAATCTTTATGGTGTGAAAAAACATGATGAGGTAACATTATTTAATTTATTTTTTGTTTTATCATTAATCATTTTCATTTTCATTTTTATTTTTTAATCTATGGAGAAAGAAATAAAATTTAATTGAGATCCACTAATAAAGGTATTTTTTTAAAAAATCTAGTTGTACACAATTTTTTTGTATCATTATTATTTTCTTATCAAGTGTTGATAGATTTTGTTATTATTTGTATTGAAAACTAAAATGAAAGTTGTAGTCACTTGTGTATCCATACCGGTATATATTATGTTCATCTCACACCATAGATTCTTGTTTCATAATTTTTTTAATATATGTTTCAAAAATTTTCTTCTAGTATAGGGTTGTGAAAGACTACAAGTAATTCTATCCTTTGGTATTGAGTGGGTTTCTATATATATTTGTATCATCTTTTTAATTTTATTTAGTAAACAATTATTTTTTACAGATCTATATCAATTTTTTAATTCTGTTTAGTAAAACGTGATAAAATAACATAAATGATTAAATAAATTACATATTATATGTACCACAACTATAAGTATATAGGTGCTCTTCTATATCAATGTCATATCCACTGAATCAAACAAACCTTATGTAATGCCCTGACCCTAGTTACCCAGATTCGGTGCATTATTACATAACATTGGAATGATCACAAGAGATCAAGTCTCAAAATACCAATTATTTTAGTAGCCTTGGAAGTACTAGATACATACATAAGTTTTATATTACATTATGAAATAAAAAACAACATTGTGTCTCCTTTGAACACACTCATATCCCATAGCCTATTCCTGTAGGTTAATTGTAATATACTTCTTCGAATCCTGGGAAAAATAAAACATAGAAAGGGGTGAGCTCAGATGCTCAGTAAGGATAACAATATAGCAGAAACTATAATAAATAAGCATAAATATTTAAGTCAATGTATAAGACTAAAACACAATCCTTTTTTAAGTTCCAAGGATCAAATAACAACTGAGAGGGGGGGTTGAATCAGTTGTTTAACTTTTTATAAGTTTCAAAACTTTAAGAAACTTAACCCTTGAAACCTATTAAGATTTATTTCCGTATAAACCTTTAGCAAGAAACTCAAGCATACAAGAAAGGTAAAGCAAGAAAGGCGCACAATATTTATAAGGTTAGCCCTCAATAAGATAACCTACATCCTTTCCATAGCCACTTTCATGGGTCTATGGAAATCTACTATAATAAATAAGTGAGTACAATTTATTCCAAATCCCATTAGTCACCTTCTATATCCTAATAGGAAAGATTATACCGACTCCTATCAGTTTACAATGTTTTCTTAAAGAACAAATTAGCCAAACACAAGAATAAGAACTTTGTTGAAGTTTCTCCACAAATTCTCACTCCAAATCTTTAGTCCGGTTTTTTTGAATCCGATTTTATGAAACCGGTCTTCTCAGCAAGGTAATGATGGTTCTGATTTCCTTCTTCCAAAAAACTCAAGAAAACTTCTTCAAGATAATCTCGATCTTCTTAGAAAGGTAATATGATTCTAATTATCTTATTCTCAAACACTCAAGAAAACTTCTTCAAGATGGTAGGAACTTTTCACAGTGAATTCTTTAGTGCTCCGCCTTTTCTGTATATGTGAAATTTACAAATGAGCAAATGATCTGAGCACATATTTATAGGAAACTCAGAAAACAAAGGTGGGAATATTGAAAATCTTTCCCACTTCCTCAAATCTAAAAAACTCTGAAAATATCTCGCATTAATTCTTCAATATTTGACTTCTTCAAACCTCCTATAATTTATCTGAGATTTACGCAAAGTTGAAATTCAAGTTTGATAATGCTGAATCTTGGTTCTGACTTTTCCAAAAAAACATGCTCGGAAATGTTGTTCAGAGTTTCTCAGAAATATGTTTAGAAAAGTGCTTCGGTTTTTCTCAGAAACATTCTTAGAAATCAGGTTCGGATTTTCTCTGGAATCAATTTCCAGCTTTCTCTGGATTCATGTTCCAATTTTCTCTGGAATCAGGTTCTAATTTGTGCAGAATGCTGGTTTTGATTTCTTGAACTTCTTAGTTCTGATTTCTTTAACTTATAGGTTTCGATTTCTTCAACTTATAGGTTCTGATTTCTTGAACTTCCTGGTTCCGATTTCTTCAACTTCATGGTTATGATTTCTTCAACATTCAAGTTCCAATTTATTCAACTTCTAGGTTCTAATTTCTTAAACTTTCTGGTTCTGATTTATTCAACCGCATGGTTCCGATTTATTCAAATTCCAAGTTATAATTTATTCAACTTCTAGGTTCTAATTTCTTGAACTTTCTAGTTATTATTTCTTCATCTTCCAAGTTCCAATTTATTGAACTTCATGGTTCCGATTTCAGGTTCCGATTTCATCAGAATTTAGGTTTCGGTTTTCTCAACATGTTTCTCAGAATTGTCATTCTGGTTTTCTCAACATGTTGCTTAGAATTTTCATACGGTTCCAAATTCAGGTTCTGACCTTTTCTTGATATTCCTTTGACTTCTTCAACTCTTCAATCTTATTGACAAACTTTTTCTGTAAGAAACATTTCTTTTTCTAAGGAACTTTTCTTTATTTAAGGAAGTTTGTTGTAAGAAACATTTCAATGCATAAGGAAGTATTATATAATAAACATTTACTTAAGCTCAACAACATACTCAGAATACAAGATCTGAGTTTCCCAGAAACATACTTAGAAGTAGGATCTGAGTATCCCAGTAATATGCTCAAAATTAGGATTCAGACAACATGATCAGAAGTACGATCCGGGTAACATGTTCAAAAGTAGGATTCGGGTAACATGTTCAAAAGTATGATCTATATTTCCTCGCAAGGTTTCTCAAAATTCAGGTTCCAAAATTCTCATAATGTTGCTCAAAAAACTTCAACCCTTTCCATAATTTCTTCAACAACTTTTATCGTGAAATATTTTATGATTTTTGAGAACTTTAAGATCAGAAAATCATCGTCTGAATTAGTTAAGAAGTTTTGAGACACTTTCTTAACTTATGACTTCTTATTCTTCAACAACATCCTCTTTAAGAAAATCTTCAGCAACCAGCAACTTCAACTTTCTATAACTTAGAAATGTTCTTCAAAAAAAATTAGTTGTGAAAAAATAAAAAACTTTGTTGAAACAAAACACCACAAAGGTTCTTCAATCTCCCCCTTTGGATTTGTTGGAATCCCTTACTAAAAAAAGTTCACCTCTAAAAAATTTCCACATCTCAAGTTCATGAACTTTACCAAAACATAGCCTTTCTAAAAAAGAGAGTGTCCTGACACCAAACTACTAGATAAAGTAATGTTTTTGAAAGATTTCCATCCCTCTGTGACAAGAAAATTTTGCAGCCATATAAGTATAAACTTCACCTTACTCAAACTCCCCCTCAAATTGTATCTTTATCTTTGTCACTTTTATTTTCCTCTCTCATTTTTCTTTCTCTCTCCCCCATTATATGATAACCATAGCTTCAGATTCATAAAAGAAATCCAAGTAAACATTGTTACTTACTCTCCCCCTTCGTCAACATAATCCAAACCATAGTGGGGGATCTTTCTTATGAGTTTTAAGAAGTTACGGGAGGAGGATGAACATGGAGTTGCAGTCTCAGTTCAACAAACCTTTCCTTTGACATTGCTTTTGTAAAAATATCAGCAATATGATACTTTTTTGAAATATATTCCATCAAGACTTCTCCAGTGACAGATTTTTCTTTTAAAAAGTAATACTTTATATCAATGTGTTTTGATCTTGAATGTTGAACAGGATTATTAGAAAGATCAATGGTACTTTGATTATCACAGAGTATCTTCAAAGGTTTAGAAACTTGCACTTTAAAATCTTCCAGCTGAACCTTCATCCACATCATTTGAGTACAAGCCTGAGTAGCTGCAATATATTCAGATTCAGTTGTGCTTAAAGTTACTGAACTTTGTTTCTTACTATGCCAAATCACACAACATTCCCTTAAGAAAAATGTTCCTTATGATGTTGATTTTCTATCATTACAATCACCAGCCCAATCAGCATCAGTATAACCATGAAACTCCATCTCATTGTTTCTCTTGTATAATACCCCATGTGAATTTGTTCCTTTAACATATCTCAGAATCCTCTTAGCTTCCAACATGTGTGATTCTTTTGGATTACTTTGATACCGGGAACATAGGGTCATAGCATAAGCAATATCAGACCTTGAAGCTGTAAGATAAAGAAGACTTCCTATCAGCTTTCAAAAATCTTTCTGATTCACAATTTTCCCTAATTCATCTTTGCTCGGCTTTATGCTCACTGAGATAGGAGTTGAAACTTCCTTTGATTCTTCCATCCCAAACTTATTTAACAATTCCTTAGCATATTTTTCTTGGGATAAGAAAATGTAGTTTTCTTGTTGTTGAACTTGTAATCCAAGGAAGAAAGTTAATTCTCACAACATTGACATTTCAAAATTTTTATTCATCTCTTCAGAAAACTCTTCACAAACATTTTCATCATCTCCAGCAAAAATTATATCATCCACATAAACAATTACAATTCAGAGTCAAACATATTTAACATACAAGTTTCTATCAACCTTTCCTTTAGAAATGTTCATCTTTCTCAAAGAATTCTCAATCTTTGAATACCATTCTTTTGGATCTTATTTCAGCCTATACAAGTATTTCTTCAATTTGAAAACTTTTTTTCATCATCATCAAGTAAAAACCCACAAGGTTGTTCAATGTAAACTTCTTCCTCAATTTTTCCATTTAAGAAAGATAACTTTACATCCATTTGATAAACCTTGTAATTTCGATGAGCAGACACTGTAAGAAACGTTATAATAGTTTCCAACCTTGAAATAGGGGTAAAGGTTTCATCAAAATCCACACCTTCCACCTGTGCATATCCTTTACACACAAGCCTTGATTTGTTTCTTGTAACTTCTACATGATTATTCAATTTATTTCTGTAAACCCACTTGGTTCTGATAACATTTTTATTTTATGGCCTTGGAATAAGTTTCCATGTTTCATTTTTCTCAATATTATCCAGTTATTCATTCATAGAACCCACCCATTCTTTATGTTGAATATCTTCTAAAACTGATTCTGGTTCAACTTTTGAGATAAGTGAAGTATGATTTTCTAATCTCAACTTCCTTCTTGTTTGAACTAGAGCCTTATGATTCCCAATAATATTTCCAGATTCAACATGTTTTTGTAAGGTAGGAAAACTTACATTTCCTTTACCAGCATCACTATCTTCCCCATGTGACTCATCTGAGTCACTTTCACTTTTGTGGGGATTCTCTTATTTATATTCCTTAGTATTCTTAACAGATTTTTTTAAGGAACTTGGATTTTCAATTACCTTCACATCATATGAGTCCACCAACTTATTTAAACGTTTGTTCCAGCATTTGTAACTTCTTCTATTTGGTTAATAACCCATAAATATTCCTTCTTTATCTTTCTCATCAAACTTTCCTAAGTCTGGTTTTTTTATTTTGAGAAATCATGGACTTACAAAAACTTTGAAATATTTTAATGAAGTTTTTTGTTATACCGCATCTCATAATGAGTCATGTTGGTTTCTAATCTCAACAAGCATCTATTTTGAACATGTAAAACAGTGTTAATAGCTTATCTCTAAAAGAATTTTGAAATTTTGTATTCTGATAACATACTTCTTCCCATTTCCACCAGGCTTTTATTCTTCCTTTCTGCTACTCTATTTTATTATGGAGTATAAGGAGCACTATACTTATGTTTGATACCATGATTCCATAGATAAGTTTCAAAAGAATTTCTTGTGAATTCGGTACCATTGTTTGCTCTCAACTTCTTTATGGAAACCCCCAATTCTTTCTCAGCATCTTTTTTGAAGAATTTAAACATTTCAGTAGCCTCTGACTTAAGCTTCATGAACATGGTGTTTTTCATCCGAGTGAAATCATCAATAAAAGTGATAAAGTATAAATCTCCTTTTTTTATTTATGTCTCATCAGCCCACACAAATAAAAATGAATAAGCTCAAGTGGTTTGTTAGATTGAATCTCAACTCTTTTATGACTTTTGTTAGTAATCTTTCCTTTATAGAAAGTAATACAAACATCTTCATCTCTTCTTTTCAGTTCTGGAAAATTCTGAACAACATCAACTTTAGAAATAATTCTCATTTTCTTTTTCCCAAGGTGGCCAAGTCTTTGGTTCCACAACTTATTTTAATCTTCAGAACTCAAATAACAAGAGTTATTGGATTCTCCAATTTGAAAGAGATTCCCACTGGTTCCTTCTCCTTTTGTAATCACTTTTCCATTTTTTACACTTTTGATGATAAAAGAATCCTTTCTAAAGATAACTTATTTTTCATCATCACAAAGTTGACTTACACTAAGTAAGTTATGTTTTACCCATCAACAAGAAATACTTCCTTAGATTTCAGTTTCTCTACTTCAATCCTGTCATTCTGATTCCCTTAATTTTTAAGGAACTTTCATTTCCAAAAGTAATTGATCCTCCATCATGACTTTCAACATGTTCCAAGATTTTTATACCACCTGTCATGTTTAAATAACAACCACTATCAATAATCCATGGTTTTTTCCTCTTACTTGATTTTAAAGCTATCTCAACAATAAAATCTCCCTCATCAACCTTCTTATTTTCATATTTCTTTTCTTTCTTATCATAAGAAACTTGTTCTGGAAGGAGTTTCATACATATTTCAGCATGATGACCAAACTGATCACATATTCCAAAAACTTCTTCTAAACATTTAATTTATTCTTTTTTTGAATGTTTCTAACATCTTGAGAATTCACCTTTTCAACTTTCTATGAGTACAGAAAGTACTCACTCTTCTTTCACTATTTATTTCACTTTTCTCAAACCTTCTTCTAGGTAGAGATAAATTGTGCCAAAAATTATAATCTTTATGCCCATATATTTCACAACACCAGTAATAGCCCTCAAATATTGATTTTTTATTAAATAATAATCTTTCTTTATAGAAACTTTGTTGAGTTTGATAACTTCTTTCAGCTCTAGAAAACTCAGGATATAGGCCATCTCTTATTTTGAGTGAGTTTTCTACTTTTTTAGGATTGATAGGTTTCTCACATCCTTTCTCCACCCAAGATTTACTAATACTTTTTCCATAACCTGAAATGTTAGAAGAATCAGATAAAACATTATTTTTAATAGGATAATATTTCACCTGATTCTCATGGTAATCCTTCTCAGAAATCTTGGAAGTCAACGCTTTTACTTTAGTGTCTTTGTTGAAGTTTTCATTCATCTTCATTAGGGTATTTTCAGACTCAATAACTTTTGATTGCAACTTTTTGACCTCTTATTCTTTAGTTTCCAGATTCTTGCTAAGATATTCAATAATCTTTCCCTGTTCAGCAATTCTAAGTTTGTAACTTAAAATTTCTTAAATGTATTCATATTCCTTCTTGGTGACATCTTTACTTCCATCATGAACTTCTTCATGATTATTCTTCATCACATGAATTTCTTTCTTAATATATTTTTTTCTCAAGACATGCAAGAGGTTCAGGTCTTAGTTGATATTCTCTGTAAGATTATTCACCACCTTCTTCACTCTCTAAGGAAACATTTTTTTCTTAACTTTTGCAATGAAGGTTATGAATCTTTCTTTAATTTCATATTCTAAGGAATCATTGTCAGATGATTCTGATTTAACCTTATTTCTCAACATACTTCTTTTCTTTCTAGAAAACTTCTTCTTGAATTTTTTAGAAGTCTTATCTTCTTTTTCATTCTTATTATACTTCTTCCATTGAGGATTCTCATCAAAGACATCTTGATATTCTAAAACTTTCTTCTTAGGTAAATTCATAGCAAAGTTTCTGATTCTTCCACACTCAAAACATTTGAGAGGAAGTTTCCCTCCATACTTTCCTCTTCCTCATCGATAATTCTTGGATATGAGAGAGATGATTTTTTCATTCGACTCTTTATCTTCCTTATCATAGAACTCACAAGGATCACCTTCATCATCATCTTGGATTTTCATCTTTCTCATAGCTTCAAAATCCATTTCATCTTTCATCTTCTTCTTAAAGATTGGAGATTTCCTCATTTTATAAGAAATAAGAAAGTTATGCAGTTTATCAAGAGATAAATCATCCTTATATTCTAAAGTTGAAATTTTAGAATCAAACCTATCTGGAAAGTTTATCATAAGTTTATTCACAATTTTTGAGTCTTACAAAACTTCTCAAAACCCCCTGATGTTTCAAACAATTTCATTCACTCTGGTTAAATATTCATCAATTCTTTCTTCATATCTAATTCTGATGTCTTCATAATTACTATGCTAGATCTTTAGCTTTCCTTCCTTAACTTTAGTATTCCTTTTAAAACCACTCTCAAGCTTGTCCCACATACTTTTGGAAGATTTAAGACCCATCACCTTTTGATAAAAATTCTCTGATAAGGACATAAGGATTTCATTTCTTACCTTTCCATCAACTTATATGTTATTTTTATCAGTAGTTTTCAAGGGGGCATCTTTGTCAATAGGGGAAAACCAATAGTGGCAGCATCAACAACTTTCAAGCCAAGAGATAGGAGATAAGGAATCATCCTATTTTTTCATCCATAATAGTTATTCCCATTAAATATAGGAACTCCTCTACTATTGACAAAATTGATATTATCCATTATAAGGATTCAACAAGGGAACCTTCATCTAATACCACTTGAAGTTCCAAGGATCAAATAACAACTGAGAAGGGGGGGTTGAATCAGTTGTTTAACTTTTTATAAGTTTAAAAACTTTAAGAAACTTAACCCTTACAACCTGTTAATATTTATTTCCTTATCAACCTTTAACAAGAAACTCATGCATGAAATAAAGGTAAAGCAAGAAATTCACACAAGATTTACAATGTCTGTCCTCAATAAGAGAACCTACGTCATTGCCATATCCACTCTCGTGGGTCTATGTAAATCCACTATAATAAAGAAGTGAATAAAAATTGTGTCAACTCCTGTTATACACCTTCTATCTCCCGATAGGAAAGATTATACTAACTCCCATTATTTTACAATGTTTTCTTAAAGAACAAATGAACCAAACACAAGAATAAGAACTTTGTTGAAGCTACTCCACAAATGCTCACTCAAAATCTTTAGTCCGGTTTTCTTGAATCTAATTTTCTGAAATCGGTCTTCTTAGCAAGGTAATGATGGTTCCGATTTCCTTATGCTAAAAACTCAAGTAAAATTCTTCAAGATAATTCTAATTTTCTTATCAAGGTAAGATGATTCCGATTCTCTTATTCTCAAACACTCAAGAAAACTTCCTCAAGATGGTAGGAAATTTTCAATTTGAATTCTCCAGTGCTCTGCCTTTTCCACATATGTGAAAGTTACAAATGATAGAATCATTTGAGAACATATTTATAGGCAACTCAGAAAACAAAGGCGGGAATCTTGAAAATATTTCTCGCTTCCTCAAATCTCAAAAACTCCAAAAAACTCTCGCATTAAATCTTCAATCTTTGACATCCTTAAACCTCCTTAAATTTCTCCGAGATTTATGCAATGTTGAAATTTAAGGTTGATAATGTTGAATCTTGGTTCCGAATTTTCCAAAAAAACATGCTCAGAAATGTTGTTCATATTTTCTCAAAAACATGTTCAGAAAAAAGGTTCAATTTTTCTCAGAAACATTCTCAGAAATTAGGTTTCGATTTTCTCTGGAATAAAGTTCCATTTTTCTCTGGATTAAGGTTCCAATTTTCTCTAGAATCAGGTTCTGATTTGTGTAGAATGCTGGTTTCGATTTCTTAAACTTCCTGGTTCTGATTTCTTCAACTTCCAGGTTCCGATTTCTTCAACTTCTAGGTTCTGATTTCTTAAACTTCCTGGTTCTGATTTCTTCAACTTCATGGTTCTGATTTCTTCAAATTCCTGGTTCTGATTTCTTCAAATTTTAGGTTTCGATTTCTTGAACTTCCTGGTTCTGATTTCTTCAACTTCATGGTTCTGATTTCTTTAACTTTCAGGTTCTAATTTATTCAACTTCTAGGTTCCGATTTCTTGAACTTCCTAGTTCTGATTTCTTCAACTTCCAGGTTCCAATTTCTTAAACTTCCTAGTTCTGATTTCATGTTCCAATTTTAGAAAAATTTAGGTTCTGGTTTTCTCAACATGTTGCTCAGAATTGTCATTCCGGTTTTCTCAACATGTTGATCAGAATTTTTATAAGCTTCCAAATTAAGGTTCTGACCTTTTCTTGATCTTCCTTTCACTTTTTCAACTCTTCAATATTATTGACAAACCTTTTCTGTAAGAAACATTTCTTTCTCTAAGGAACTTTTCTTTATTTAAGGGAGTTTTTTGTAAGAAACATTTCCTTGCATAAGGAAGTCTTCTATAAAAAACATTTCCTTAATCTTAATAACATCCTCAGAATGCAGGATCCGAGTTTCCTAGAAACATGCTCAGAAGTAGGATCTGAGTATCCTAGTAACATGATCAGAATTAGGATCTGGGTAACATGCTCAGAAGTAGGATCTGGGTAACATGTTCAAAAGTATGATCCGGGTAACATGTTCAAAAGTAGGATCCCGATTTCCTCACAAGGTTTCTCAAAATTTAGGTTCCAAAATTCTCATAATGTTGCTCAAAATACTTCAACCCTTTCCTGAATTTATTCAAAATATTTTATCAGGAAACTTTACATGATTTTTGATAACTTTAAGATTAGAAAAGCATCATCTAAATTAGTTAATAAAGTTTGAGACACTTTCTTAACTTCTGACTTCTTATTCTTTAACAACATCCACTTTAAGAAAATATTCAGCAACCATCAACTTCAACTTTCTATAACTCAAAAACATTCTTCAACAAAAAGATTAGTTGTCAACAAATACAAAACTTTGTTAAAACAAAACAACACAAAGGTTCTTAACTTTTAAACATAAACCTCAGCATCATATGGAAAAGATAAATCAAATAATTCCATTTACTTATTCACATGGATATTATACTAGTTGAATAATCACATGTAATATCAATAGCTAATTTCATAATAATGTAATGCATAATGTCGGACATCATAACCACATAGTCAAGGCCTTGTGCCAAGACTGCAAATAAGATTTTTTCAAGTCCTTCTACCAAGATACTAGTTTGTCCTATGAGTCCTACTGATGCATCGAGGAGCTATAGCATGTTCCACCCATCACTTACTAATTCCAATTCATTCCTCATATGAAAATGTTGAAATATAACATAAACAGTTGTATTAAAACTATCATACGAAATGTAAATACTTTAACCATAAACCATGAAACCATGAATGGTATAAAAATAGAACATTCATAGTCAAACATATCATAACTCATTAAATAAAATATGGAATATTTTATTATAAAAAATCAACCTCAATCAAGAATACTATCCAGTAAAGGATGTTGACATAGTTGAAAATGATCAGTAAAAATATTTAAGAGAACTATCCCTTTTTCATGAAATCATTTAAAAGTCACACAATTTATAAATGAAGACATTTTAAAAGATATTTTTGAATCAAAGTGTTACATATCACTTTGAAACTTTTGTAAGTAATTAACATTTTAAAACATTCATGTCCATATAATTAAATCCTTAAACCCATTTTGAAAACATGGACATTAATGAGAACGTTTTATAAGAATAAATATTTAAAACATTTAAAATGATGTTTTAGTTAAAGAGTACATTAAAAAGAATCCTTTTGAAAAATCATTTATGAAACATGGACAAGTATGACAAATATTTCCCAATAAATACTTACACATAAACAATCTTGAATAATAATGAGATTGAGGAATTAACTCTTACCTTGTACTTTTCCTTAGTCGAGGGTAAATTAACCTCATGTATAATGACCATAGTATGTTATTAAATTTTACCAGAACCATATTAATATTTATGATATCATACTTGATTCATTTATGACTTTATACTACCCGTTTAATAATAATTTCCATGTTAAAATAACATTTCAGGTAATAATTGCTTTCTTTATCGTACGTGTTTTAACTTGTTATTCTTGATCATATCACTTATATCATGATTTAATTACTTCAAGAATATAAAACATTATTTATGTATAATATATATTCAGAATATAAATATGTATAATAGATAGATATATGAAATGGAAAACACTTTTTATGGAGACGGTAGGTCGTACGTACGCATAAATGTTGTTTCCATTTTCATATCGTATTGAACAGAAGTAAGTGAATGAGATATATGTAAATACATATACATATAAATATATATATATATATATATATATATATATATATATATTTCCAGTAGAACTATTATATCATATATTACATACTTATTAATAATATATATTTTTATAATCATCATTGAATGGTGAACGTGGAAATGAATCTCATCGCGTCGTGGAGACGGTAAGGCGTACATATGTACGAGCAATGATATCATTCTATTGATCATGAAATAAAATGTAATTGGATGGAATATTATATATACATAATAATTAACATTTTATATTTATTATTTACATCAATTATACACATTATTATACCCATCCAAATAATGAAGTGTTGAATAACAAACTACACCACGATGTGGAGATGGTAAGTCGTACGTACACACGTATGGAGACTTTTTCATTCATAGGATGGATGGAATAATGAATATGGTTGTAACATATTTATAATAACATCTCAGTATGTATAAGGTACTGGTTTTATTATTTTAGTATGGAAACAACAAAGAAATAGGAAGTGGAAGAAGAAAATAACTTTGAAAGAGGTGATGAAATTATTAGCTCTTCTTCTGGTGTTTCCTTTTTATTTGAACAAAAGGGATCCTTAGGTTGGCTTTATGATAAAACTAAGGACTCTAGGTTGAATTTAGGTTATTTGGGAGGATATTTGAGGGGGTTTTGGCTGATCCAAATGGATTTGGAGGTGTGAAATTAAGAGAAGGGGAAGTACCATTTTATAAGAGAGGTGAGGGTCACTTTAGGAAAAGCTTGAAATATTATTTTATTATAAAATAATTTTCAGTTTCTAATGGATATAAATATATTTATTTATAGGATAAGGTAGTTATGGTTCGAAAACCTCTCAAACAATAGATTTTAGACAAGTTTAGGTCACCATTTTAACCTTATCATTTATATTTAACTATTGGTTAAATAGTTTAACATTTACCATGTCTCCTTGAATTTTTATATTATATGGTTAATAAACTTACTATAAAATGACAAGAAAATCTCAAGTGGTTCATTAATGAAATATATAATCTTATCTAAGTCCTTTTTCATAATATTAGTTTTTTAGGAATATTATATCATTTAATAAAATAGTATTTGTTTTAAAACTCATTTATGTCAATTTTGACACTATTTAGTATTTGGTTTTTGTGAAAGTCGTCACAACTTGATTAATTCAAAACAAATAAATTAAATCAATACTAACATGTAATATTAAACTATAAAATTATTTTAAAGAATCAAGAGTCTCAATTTACATTTATTTGGATATTTATAATATCAATTATTTTAATCTTTCATTAATAAGGTAATTACTGCATCATAATTGTGTCATAAATAAATTAAATTATTTAATGTATAAAAATTATAAATAAAATATAATTATGTATGAAATCTTTTTATATTTATAATTAATATTTATATTTGAATTTATCTTATGTATAACCCAATATTAAAAATGTTTTAGTTGTGAAAATTTGAATTTAACACTTTTAACTCTTCTTTAAATATAATAATAATAAATATCCTAATCTAATACAAGTGGATAAAATAGGATCATATTTTATTCATAAGGTTTATTTTGGTCAAAATACACTTATCCAATAGAATTAGGACATGTGTTAGGGTAATTATAATATCATTTTTGCCTTTAATTACCCTATTTACTTTTAACCATGGTAAATAAAATCCAAATGTTACTATCTACCAAAAATTATTTTCATCCTATTGAACCACATTTTACTTATTAATTTCAACCATGTATCTCAAATTTTTTAAATTCAATTCACATAAGTGGTAAAATTACGTTTTATGCAAATTTGTAAATTTGCCTAGAAGGTGGGTAAAAGACGTTAAAAAGTTCAATAAAATTTTATACATCTAATTTTATTATAAAATAACTCAAATTAATTACATTGAACAAATATAGGTATTATTTATCTATTTTGACTTAAAATAAATTTAAATAAAATAAATAATTATTTAAATAAAAAGTCGGTTTAAACAATAATGCAGTGTTTTTCACTATTCATCAAAAATTGAAAGTTTTCAGAAAAATACCGAGAATTAATCCAAATATAATTTTGATATTTCAAATTAAAAAATGATTTCAATTTTACCAAATTCAAAACATATAAGTTTCATTAATTAATCTAAAATTAATTCCCGTTGTCAAAACCAGAAAACGGGTTTTTGAAAAGTAAAAACTATCAAAAGATTGATATGTGTTTATGTCCAATTTAAATGTAAAATTACTTCAAATGACCTAAATTATATTAAATGATAAAAATATAATCTAATGATACTTTAAAACCACTCAAATGTATAATTTAACACTATGAATTATTTTGATTAAAAAAGTTTTTTTTAATTAAAATTTAGTATTTTTCACTATTCATCAAAATATGAAAGTTATCAGAAAAGTACCAAAAATTTAACCAAACTAAATTTTAATGTCCAGTTTCTAAAGAAGAATTTTATTTTGTCAAATTTAATATATAAAAGTGTCAAATATTGGATTTAAAAAGGGTTCTCCATTAAAAGGCGGTAAAATTTCATTTTTTGAAAGACACTTCTTTTATCTATAAAATTGAATTTTTCCGTATATTATGTCTAAGAAACACAAAATATGAATGTTAAAATTATATAGGATATATATAAAATTCAAAATGTAGTTAATATTATTCATAACCTCTTTTTAAATGGAAAGTTTGATAGGTCGTGATGTGCTTGAACTCGGTGTTGCGTGTAGCGCAAGCTATTGAATTACTTTAAAGAGATAACATACTATGAAATCCTAGGGTGTTACATTCTCCCATCCTTCAATAAATTGTGTCCTCGCAGTTTGAAATTGTTCTTTGAAAATAAAAGGTTGAAAATAGTAAATACCTTTGTGGATAACCCACATCGAAAATAAGGTTACTAAAATTTAGTCTTAATAAGAGGGAAAGGGAAATGAAAAGTTCACCACCAAATTAAGATTTTGAATAGGAGAACATTGGTGGAAATTATAGACACATAATTTGAGGAAAAATATAAATATTTATAGGGAATTATTGAGTTCATCAATCACAAACAAGTGAACAGTAAATGGAAAATTGAGGGCCTCAAATCCATAAAAATATCATCAGTTTAACAAAACCTAAGGTATTAGGATAACACATTTTTGGTTTTGAGATCATTTCCCTAATATTTAAGCATTAATTTATTCATAGAATAAAAAAATACTTGACAAGTATATTTCTATCCATTAACTAATTTCTACCACAAACTCATCTTTCTCTCCAAAAGATAATAGAATTCAAAAATATTATATTAAACCTAATCGTATAGGGTTTCAAAAAAGAATGAATTTATAATTCATATTTCATACCATTTTAAAAAAACTACATTATACAAACCAGGACTTCACATAGGCCAGTGGTAGATGATGCACCCTTGTCGCCCTTCAGTTGCGGGTTCAAATTTCGCAGCCTTACCAGACGCAATGGGTTGTCACCCGACCTTCGGGTTTTCCTTTTTATAAAAAATCCAAAAATAATCTTAAGAAATGTTTTAACCTTAAACCATAGTATCCAATGTCCAAATTAATTTGTTCCAATCTTTATACTTATCCAAAATACTTGTGTCCAAACTCATAGTCAAAAAATTTATAAGGAATGTCAACATAACATAATGAAGATCTCTTTTTGCCACATAATAACATGTGAGTAACTTCATCATGTATTCTCTTAAAACATGTTAACACCATGAATTACCATAAAACCTTATTGATTACATTAATTCTCCCTTATTACTTATAGAATACTATATATATTCCTTATATACAAAAATTTTTAATACTCCAACAAAGATGGAATAAACAAACCATTAATTAGTTCCAAGGTAGTCAAGAATATCAAATATAATTTATCCAAATCAATAATCTCTTATTCCAAAATCACTACCTCAGTATGAAGACCATATTAAGGTTTATCTTTCCTTCAACCATGTATTTTTCCAAAAAGTTAACTTATTGTTGAGTCACTTTTCTTAGTACCATATAATCTCAAATCCCCATTGAAATAGTACTACAGTACAATCCCTATTTATTTTCATAATTCATATAACCAGTACATCATTGATACAACACTCAAATGACATAATTCTTTAATAACAACATAAGAACACTAATCATTCCTCTTCATCTACGGTAGTATCGTAACTTGATTATTATCCAATAACATCATTTGGGGTATACTCTGATGATTGGGACATTGATTCACGTAGTGACCCAACTCCTTGTAGATGAAGCATTATACATTTGAAACATTTTTCTTACCCTTACAATCACAAACTTGGTGTCCTTTTTCTCCACACTTATAACAAACTCTCATTCCCTACAGGCATTTAACAAGTTGATTCTTTCCATAGTTATAACGTGTGGGAAAATCCTTCTTTCCCTTCCTCCCTTTATCCGTCTTTTTCTCTGAAATCCTCTTCTTCTCTTGTTTCCCTTCAAAGACATAGGACTCAGAGAATTAATTACTTATCTTATTAACACGTGATATTATTTCTTTATATGATGAGAATACGTGGGAAACTATTTCCCTTCTAAATGTTTGATTAAGACCATGAAAGATGTGATCCTTCTGGCTATTTGGATCATGCATATTTCTAGAGTTCTCATTCCTTCTACTAAGAACCATTTCTAAATGATGGAATACACTAGTTTAGATCATATCATACTGTATAATCCAAAAATTAGAAATTTTCTCAATATTAATTGAATATTTTTCTACATCTAGTATCATAATAATAAAATTGGTTTCTTTACTGGTATGTTTACTCATAAATCCTTCATAATGGTTTGTAAATAAAATGTGAATTATCCTAAGAATATCCCCTGAGAGTGTCATAACCAAGAGTTTGGCAAGGCCCGTTGTTGTGTACCAGGATACCCCGGGTCAAGACTGAAACTCCTTGTCGTAGTTTTCACTCCTAGGTACATCTGTGTCAGATCTACCTCTACCTACTCGTATCCAGATAGGGATGTATTTTCTTGAAAAACCCACATAATATTTACACTACAAATTTTTTTGGATGTTCTTCTATATTAATCCTCAAAGTCTATCTTAGGGTAATGTTCTCTAATTAGAGTTTTTCTAAATCTAGTTTCCAAGGTTTGTAATAAACTTCCTCTGATACCAACTGTAAGGCCCCGACCCTAGTTACCCAGAGTCAGTGCATTATTACATAACATTGGCATGATCACAAGAGATCAAGTCTCGATATACCGATTAGTTTAGTAGCCTTGGAAGTACTAGATACATACAGAATTTTTACATTACATTATGAAATAAAAAAACATTGTGTCTCCTTTGAACACACTCATATCTCATAGCCTATTCCTGCAGGTTAATCGTAATATACTTATTCGCATCCTGGGAAAAATAAAACATAGAAAGGGGTAAGCTTAAATGCTCAGTAAGGAAAAAAATATAGCAGAAACTATCACAAATAAGCATAAAAATTTAAGGCAATGTATAAGACTAAAACACAAGACTTTTAAACATAAACTTCAGTATCATATGGAAAAGAAAAATCAAATAATTCCATTTACTTGTTCACATGGATATTCAACTAGTTGAATAATCACATGTAATATCAATAGTTAATTTCATAATGATGGAATTCATAATGTCGGACATCATAACCACATAGTCAAGGCCTCATGCCAAGACTACAAATAAGATTTTTTCAAGTCCTTGTTCCAAGACACTAGTTTGTATCATGAGACCTGCCGATGCATCGAGGAGCTATAGAGGGCTCTACGTGTCACTTACTAAGTCCAATTCACTCCTCATATGAAAATGTTGAAACATAACATAAACATTCGTATTAAAACTAGCATACGAAATGTAAATACTTTAACCATAAACCATGAATGGTATAAAAATAACACACCCATAGTCAAACATATCATAACTCATTCAATACAATATAGAATATTGCAATATAACAAATCAACCTCAATCAAGAATAATATCTAGTAAAGGATGTTGATAAAGTTGAAAATGATCAGTAACAATCTTTGAAAGAAATATCCCTTTTTCATGTAATCATTTAAAAGGCACACAATTTATAAATGAAGACATTTTAAAATATATTTTTGAATCAAAGTGTCCCATACCACTTTGAAACTTTTTAAAGGAATTAACATTTTAAAACATTCATGTCCATATAAATAAATCCTTAAACCCATTTTGAAAACATGGACATTAATGAGAAAGGTTTAGAAGAATAAATATTAAAAACATTTAAAATGGTTTTTTAGTTAAAGAGTCCCTTAAAAATAATCCTTTTGAAAACTCATTTATGAAACATGGACATAGATGATAAATATGTCCCAGTAAATACTTACACATAAACAATCTTGGATAATAATGAGATTGAAGAATTAGCCCTTACCTTGTACTTTTCCTTAGTCAAGTGTACGTTAACCTCCTGTATAGTGACCATAGTATGATATTAAATTGTACCAGAACCATATTCATATTTATGATATCATAATTGATTCATTTATGACTTTATACTACCCGTTTAATAATAATTTCTATGTTAAAATAACATTTCAGGTAATAATCGGTTTCTTTATCATACGTGTTTTAACTTGCTATTCTTGATCATATCACTTATATCACGATTTAATTGCTTCCAGAATATAAAACATTATTTATGTATCATATATATTCAGAATATAAATATGTATAATAGATATATATATGAAATGAAAAAAAACTATTTATGGAGATGGTAGGTCGTACGTACGCATAAATGTTGTTTCTGTTTTCATATCGTATTGAACGGAAGTAAGTGAATGAGATATATATAAATACATATACATATATATATATATCAGGTAAAATTATTATATCATATATTACATACTTATTAATAATATATATTTTTATAATCATCATTGAATGGTGAACGTGGAAATGAATCTCATCACGTCATGGAGACGGTAAGCTGTACGTACGCACGAGCAACGATATCATTCTATTGATCATGAAATCATTTGAAATTGGATGGAATATTATATATAAGTAATCATTAACATTTTATATTTATTATTTAAATCAATTATACTCATTATTATATTCATCCAAATAATGAAGTGTTGAATAACAAACTACACCACGACATGGAGACGGCAAGTCGTACATACGCACGTATGGTGACATTGTCATTCATATGATGGATAGAATAATGAATATAATTGTAAAATATTTATAATAATATATTAGTATGTAGAAGGTACTGGAGTTATTATTTTAGTATGGAAACAACAAAGAAATATGAAGTGGAATAAGAAAATAACTTTGAAAGAGGTGATGAAATAATTACCTCTTCTTCGGGTATTTCCTTTTGATTTAAACAAAAGGGATCCTTAGGTTGGATCTCTGATCAAATTAAAGCCTCTAAGTAGAATTTAGGATATTTTTGAGGATATTTGAGTAGGTTTTGGCCGATCCAAATGGATTTGGAGGTGTGAAATTAAGAGAATGGGAAGTACCCTTTTATAAGAGAGGTGATGGTCACTTTAGAAAAAGCTTGAAATATTATTTTATTATAAAATAATTTTCAGTTTATAATGGATAAAAATGTATTTATTTAGAGGATAATATGGGGATGTGTCTAAAACCTCTCAATAAATATATTTTAGAAAATTTTAGGTCATCATTTTAACCTTATCATTTAGATTTAACTCTAGGTTAAATAGATTAACATTTACCATGTCTCCTTGTATTTTTATATTATATGGTTAATAAACTTACTATAAAATTACAAGAGAACCTAAAGTGGTTAATTAATAAAATATATAACCTTATATAAATTATTTGGCCAAATATTAGTTTTTTATAAATATTATATCATTTAATAAAATAGTATCTGTTTTAAAAACTCATTTATGTCAATTTTGACACTATTTAGTATTTGCTTTTTGTGAAAGTCATCACAACTTGATTACTTCTAAAAAATAGATTAAATAAATCATAACATGTAATATTAACTTAGAAAATTAGTTTAATGCCTCAAAAGTCTCAATTTATATTTATTTGGATATTTATAATATCAAATATTTTAATCTTTTATTAATAAGGTAATTACTGCATCATCATTGTGTCATAAATAAATTTAATTATTTAATGAATAAAATTTATAAATAAAATACCATTATTTAGGAAATATTTTTATCTTTCTAATTAATATTTATAGTCGAATTTATATTATGTTTAACCCTATATTAAAAATGTTTTAGTTATGAAAATTTGAATTTAACACTTTTAACTATTCTTTAAATAAAATAATAATAAATGTCCTAATCTAATCCAAGTGGATAAAATAGGATCATGTTTTATTTATATGGTTTATTTTGGTCTAAATACACTTATCCAATAGAATTAATACATGTTTTAGGGTAATTATAATATCATTTTTACCTTTAATTACCCTATTTACTTTTAACCGTGGTAAATAAAATCCAAAAGTTATTATTCACTAAAAATTATTTTCATCCTATTGAACCAAATTTTACTTAATGATTTCAATCATGTCTCTTGTATTTTTTAAATTCAATTCACAGAAGTGGTAAAATTATGTTTTATGCAAATTTTTAAATGTTCCTAGAAGGTGAGTAAAAGACGTTAAAAAGTTCAATAAAATTTTATACATCTAATTTTATTATAATATAACTCCAATGAATTACATTGTACTAATATAGGTATTATGTATCTATTTTGACTTAAAATAAATCTAAATAAAATAAATAATCATTTAAATAAAAATTCGGTTTTAAACAATAATGTAGTGTTTTTCACTATTCATCAAAAATTGAAAGTTTTTAAAAAAATACCAAAAATTCAACCAAAGCTAATTTTTATATTATAAATTAAAAATTTATGTCTATTTTACTAAATTCAAAACATAGAAGTTACATTAATTAATATAAAATTAATTCTCATTGTCAAAACCACAAAGCGGGTTTTTGATAAGTAAAAACTATCAAAAGATTGATATGTGTTTATGTCCAATGTAAATGTAAAATTAATTCAAATGACCTAAATTATGTTAAATGATAAAAATATAATCTAATGATACTTTAAAACCACTCAAATGTATAATTTGACACTATCAATTTTTTCGATTAAAAAATTTGTTTTTAATTAAAATTTAGTATTTTTTACTATTCATCAAAATATGAAAGTTATCAGAAAAGTACCAAAAATTTTACCAAACTAAATTTTATATCCCATTTCTAAATAATAATTTTATTTTGTCAAATTCAATATATAAAAGTGTCAAATATTGGATTTAAAAAGGGTTCGTCATTAAAAGGCGGTAAAATTGCATTTTTTGAAAGACACTTCTTTTATCTGAAAATTTGAATTTGTCCATATATTATGTCTAATAAACTAAAAAGAGGAATGTTAAAATAATATATGATATATATAAAATTCAAAATTTGGTTAATAATATTCATATTCTCTTTTTAAATGGCTAGTTTGATAGGTCGTGATGCGCTTGAACTCGGTGATGCGTGTGGCGCAAGCTATTGAATTGCTTTAAAGAGATAGTGTACTATGAAATACTGGGGTGTTACACCTTAGCCTTTATTAATCATGTTTAATATAAAGTCTATGGAATTCCTGACAACCATTCGATGAATAAAAACCCAACTATAAAAAACCGCCATCCAAATCTGAAATAATATCAGGCACAATGCTACATAAATGACCAGAATTATCCAAAGTGACATCATTTCTTGAGAAGCTTTTTCTGAGGACCTGGTCACATCCTTGTTGAGCCTGAACTGGAACCCAAACTCTTATTCAATTAATTTGAAGAATTTTTTCTATTTAATTAATATTATTTATCTTATTCACAATATGCCACATTTATATGGCCTCATTCACTCCAATTATTTTGTACTTGCTTCCCATGAATATTTATCACTTTTTAATATGTGTTTTCATATCACTGTCACTCATATTTTATGACACCTCAATATAACATACTTATTTTAGAGTATTTTTGGAATAATTATAATAAAACATATTCAATTATTTTAATTTCCAAACAACTTTAAGTAATTTTATCATTTTTCATAAAATGTAAAATAATTCTATTTATTTATTTTGTTTAAATAGGTTGTCTTAAGGGGAAGGGTGTTTCTAGAGATTTTTTACCCAATCTAGTCATTTTGAAGTCATTACTAAATTAATATTTTTCAATATTGTTGTGGTCCAAACCTTCTTTTTTGAAGATCTTTCCAAGCATTAAATCTTCTTGTGTTCTTCCTGTGTGCAAAATTAGGCTCCTCATTCATTACCATTGTTTTATTGTTTTCTAATGTATGTCAATTAATATGAAAATAATCCAATTTTTATTGGTTTCTGTTAAGATAATAGGATTAATTTTTATGTTTTTTTGTATGTTATTTTAAATTTGGTATTCTGAAGTAAAAAACCATTTTTTTTAATTATACTTATATAAATAATAATCGAGATCAAGTTTGATATTGAGCTAAAATAAAATCAAGACCAAGTTAGAGTAATAATAAATCTAATTAAATTAGTTTATATTAATTGATCAAGCTCAATTGGATCATTTTAAGATTTGAGTTGAACTTGAGCTTTTAAATTAGGACTCATATTGAGTCAAGTCGAGTATAAAATTTTGGAATTTTTCATAGATATGAAGCTCGAGTATCACCTTGTATCAATTTGAATCGATTTGATTATAGCCATACTTCTATTATACTCCATTTGGTTCCTTCTTTAGACCGATACCACTCTATTGCACTATTCTTCCAATCACCTCATCGCTATGTTTGTCTGGTCTTCCTTACAACCTATTCTCTCGATCACTTGATCACACCAATTATTCGATACCAACTGATAGGAAACTCCATTTGGTAATAGTTAGATCAATGCCTCTTCTACCTGTTAGTTTGATAAACTCTTCACTTCTACAGTGCTTCACCTAGCTACCCCAAAATTATACACATACAAACCCAATGTTACTCCATCCCTTTATATAGGTGGTGTTCCTCCAAGATTTAAGGATGAGGATCATATATCAATTTAAAAAACCTGATATACTTTGAAAATACCATTAAAACTTCTTCAATGTTTTACCACCTTAAATTATATTGAATGTTTGGAACTTTCCTTAAGATCTAGTGGTAATTAACTTCATCAAGCCTCCCTAATATCTCAGTGAGAATCACAAATCTTTCCTCCATGATATTAGGAATGTTGAACAATAAGATTTGCATCATTAAATTTAATATCTTTATAAATATTTCATAAATCCATTCAAACCTTCCATGTGGTACATCTTCATATCAATATTCCAATGGATGTTTCTTTACAACATTATATGAAAAATTGGAATCCTTTCGTATGAATATTTCTCTATTCAATGACTTTCATTAGAAAATTTTGATCATTGTCTTCACTGGGAATCCCTTAACTGATTAACTTCATACAAAATTATTTGTCTGATTACTTCTACCATAGCATTCTGTATGATGACTCAGAGACTTTTTTCTAATCATCTTGTAATAAATTCTCTTCACAACTTTATACAAATCCATATGATAGATATTGTACACAAAAAACCATTCTAATATTTTTTGAACTTGAAAATGGTTCATTTGATGGACTTTGACCAATGACATTATAAGATATTGCATGATCATATTTATTTTATTTTATTACAATATTTAACACTTTTTAAAACTTCCTCTGATCTATAGGCTTCATAAAAGTCTGTTTGATGAAACTTTATACCACTAAAACTCCAAAACATCATAATTTGCAAACCAAAAACCTCCCCATTTAAACTTAATCTTAGATTATGAGATCCTTATTAATCATATTATTAGGATCTATAAGAACAAAAAAGAATCTCTGGATTTATTTCATCAAAAAAAATTATGGTAGAACTGCGAGCATGGTAAACATTCAGTGCCATAGCCTTATGTCCAATCAAAACAAACCAGTAACCTCCATCTATTAGATTCAGGCCAGTGGAATCCATCTAATAAACTTAAGCCGATAAACTCTGTCTCATCACGTTTTTAGGAAATCTCAACAATGTAGAGTGATTTATATTAATAAAAAAAAGACAATACTTTGATAAAACCTTCTTTAAGATAATCTAACTTCTTCTTAACACCATAAAACCTCTTAGTCCCAACAATCCCATACTTTGGATTTTGTTGTCAACCAAGGAATATAAATCACTAAAACTTTGTAACTCATGCAATGGATTTCTTATCCAATAATTATAATCCTATATGAACAAACTCAGTGTAGGAAATAAGAATCATTGAAAAATAATACCATGTTGTCCATAAGTAGTGATTTAAGAAAGTTTCCATACAACTCTTAGGAAACTTTTCTTACAAAAATTATTTTATTCCTATATTTTCTTTAGGAACATATAAGAAACACTTTATATCATCCACTTCAACAAAATGTTAAAATATTTCACATACACTGAAATCAAAGCTTATCCATTTTAAAAAATCCCCCTAAATATATATTCTCCCTTGAAAAGTAAAACACATACCAAGGGATAGATTTATATTACATCAGTTTTATCCCCCTTTGACAAAACTATATAAAGATAAGATTTAGAGGGTATGGATATCACATACCTTATCCATAAAGAAAGGGAGGTGGAACACCCATTATCAACCTCGTCTTATGAAATATTTCCTTCAGTAATGGGTTAGTGAAGATATCATCAACTTACTATGTTGTAGAAACAAACTCCAACTTCAATTCATTTCTCTCCTTGTGATATTTTATGAAGTGATATTTAATATTAATATTCTTGTAATAATAATGTTTCATTGGATTTTTAGTGAGATTAATATCACTTTTATCATTAAAACCCAAGAGAAGGGGCAAATTTATATCAACCAATAGATATTCCAGATGTATCTTAATCCATAATAACTTTGTAGCATCCTGATTGGCAGAAGAATACTCGGCTTCAATAGTTCTTAGAGTTAATAATTTTTTATTATTTGTGTCTCAACTCACACATTTTATCCTAAGAAGAAAACTCCACCATATGAGGATCTTTTATCATTATCACAACCTATCTAATTTGCATCTGTGTATCCAAACATATCAATATTTTCTAAGATATCATTTTTTTTAAATCAATTGTGCCTTTGATATATATTAGAATTCATTTTCCTACCCTAATATGATATTAGTTTGGCGTGCTTTGATATTTGGCACACAATGTAACAAAATAAACTATATATGTCCTTGAATCCATTAGATATAAAAATTATCCAACCAACATTCTAAACTCTTTAGGATCAACCTTTTTTCCTTACTCATCTTTTGAAAACTTTGTTCCCACCAAAATAGGTGTGGAAAGAGGCTTTGAATTTTCCATGATGAAATTAATCATAAGTTCCTTATCATACTTCACTTGATATAGGAAAATTTATTTCTTATTTTGAGATATTTTTAATCTAAGAAAGTATTTCATTTCACTAAGTATGGAAATTTCAAATAACTTCTTCAAATTATCATCAATCTTCTCACATGTTTCTTCATCATTATCTATGAATATAATATCATCAATATAAATAATCACTATGAGAGATACCTATTGATTTCATTTTATGTAAAGGTTATTATCAACTCTTCCTTTCTTGAAATTCAACATCCTTAAGTAGGCATCCAATTTAGAATACTATGTTCTTATAGCTTGCTTCAACCCATACAAATCATTTTTACACTTGCACACATAGATTTTATATTTCCCAATAATAAGTCCACATATTCATTCAATATAAACTTCTTCATCAAGCTCTCCATTAATAAAAGTCGATTTGATATCAGTATGGAATAATTTTTATCTTCATTGTGCATGGATAATAATAAAGATTCTGATATTTTCTAGCATTGATAATGGTGAAACTATCTCATCAAAATCAATGACTTAAATTTGTGAATGACCTTTACAAACTAGTCATCCCTTATTTTTCATCACTTAACCTATTTTATTTAACTTGTTTCAAAAACCCCATTTTTTACAAATCATGTTTTATTTTTTAGTTTGGGTACAAGTTCCCATGTATTATTCTTCTAAATTTGATCTAACTCATCATTGATGGTATAAATCCACTTTTTATGCTCCAAAGCTTCTTCAACATCTTTAGGCTCAACCTATGAATATAAATAAGTGTGTAAAACAAACCTTGATGTTATTATAGTATGAACCTATTGTCCTTGGTAATCAATGATATTTTAGACCTACACTTATTTCATTATCCTTGGATGATATGAACATAATTGTTCCTCATAACTTAATATATCTAAGTCGTAATATTCATCTCATACAACTTCATCATTATTACTCTTTTCATGTCATTTAGCTGCAACCACTTTATCTTCTCTTTATTCTATGTTTTCAATTGTCTCTAAAATTTTCTTATCAAATTGTTCTAGAACTTTCACATTAGTGAAGTCAAAAATATTTTGTGTTTCTTAATTATAACACTTTCATCCTCTACCATTATGAGGGTATCTAAGAAATATTCCATCAAAACCTCTCTGATCAAACTTCCCAGGATTCACACCTTTGACTTTGATAACTCAAGGACTTCTAAACACCCTTGGGTATTTCAAACATGGGTTTTATTTGTAATAAATCTAAGAGTCATATAAGAGTGTGGCCTATAGAAACATCAGTTCTAAATATGATCTACTTCTCTGATATCTTGCATCAAAAAGTATCAAGAGGTATCGTGTTCGATAAATAGTGTTTGTGTCATCTCAACCAAAATTATTTTTCTTATTTCAGTAACATTGTTCTTATGTAGTGTGTATGGTGCACTAAATTAATTATGAAAACCATGATTTTCAATATATTATCTAAACTTCCCATTTTTTATATTGAGCACCATTATCTATTTTAATCTTCTTCAAAGAATAACGACATTCCTTTATAGAACTTCTCTTGAAACTCTTAAATGTTTTGAGTGCCTCTAACTTGTGCCTTAAAAACATAATACATATAATGTGAGTAAAATAATTAAAAAAGTAAATAAAGTACTTATCTCCATTTCTTAATTTCTTTCTCATTGGCCCATATATATCATAATGTATAATCTCTAAGGGATGACTTTAATGTATTTCAACTTCCTTAAGAACAGGGGATATAATCTTCCCTTTCTGAAAAATCGAACCACACCAATCTCTTAATCTTATCATATTAAAAATATCACAAATAATTTCTCTTTTCATCAATTTTATCATATTCCTCTGGTACATATGTCTATGCCTCTTATTCCATAACTAATTTTCTTCTGTCATGCTCAGACAGCATGAACCTTGTGCATCTCCATCTTGAAACAAGTTTCTCATGGTCTGTTGTCCTTTTGTAAAAAAATTTACATAATTAAGCCTTTTAACAATAAAACCACCTATTCTAAAAACAAATTTGTTACCTTTATCACAAAGTTTTGAATAACACAACAAATTGTGCTTCATCCAATCAATAAACAAAGTGCTTCTAGATTTCAATTTTCTTTTCCAATAATAGTAGATCTAATGCCTTTGATTTTCAGAGACTCATAATTTCTAAACATCATAATTACTTACTTATAATCTTATAAATTATTAAAAAACTTTAAATATATAGTCATATGTTAATAACATCAATTTTCAAATATCTAAGGTTGTTCTCCTTTTGTGTCTTTGAGAGCAGTTTCAACAACTAAGGCCTTTTCCTTACCTTTATCTTCCTTCACACATGGATTTTAAGATTTTTCATATAAACATTATTGGGATGGTAGAATAATAATACATCCATTGTAAAGGTGTCTAGTCTGATCACATCTTTCAAAAATAGTCTCTAGATGTTGAAATCTATTTTCTATCTTCAAACTGGATTTCTCGAGTTTCCTTCTTTGAATGGATTCACTCCACCTAAAACTTTGTTTCCATATCCTCCTAAATTATTTTTTAGTATTTATTATTGAACCAAAACATGTTTTTCATATACCTAAAGCCTCCACAGTTCCAAAATTATCCATATAAAGCATATTTTCCTCTATAACTAACATGCTCTCCATAACTATGTACCTGCTTTCCATCATTTTTCTTACCATCCACCTTGGAACATTGTTGTCAACCAAATTTTTGGAAACCTATTGAAATATTATTTCTTATCTTATATTTATTATCAACCTTAGCAAGATATCCAGTTATAGTAGTTTTTTGGTTCAGACTTTGAAACCTTATAATTTTTCAACTCTTTTTATTTTGGTTACACACATTGTATTCTTAATTTACTTTTTCTTTTAATCATATTCAGACTTGTTGTTAACCTTTGAGGATAATTTATACTGATCCTTCTGATGTTACACTCCTTAAAAATTCTCCAACTTCTATAACTAAGTTTTGGAAATTTTTAATTCCTTGATTAACTTTAACAAGTTTTCATTAAACATGATCTAATTATTTATTCTTTATGTGAACTTTTTCTTCAATATTGATGTTGAGGTTATTCTCTTCATCAATTAGCTTCTTCAAATAATTAATATATTTTATAATTTTGGATTTTTCTTCAATAAATTATTCTTGATTTTTTGCTGAAATATTTTATTTCTTTAAATTACCATTTCCATTTCAAGTCTAAAAATCTATGCAAGACATTATTTCAGATTTTTGTTAAGTATGAACTTCATCCTAGTCTCTTATTATTATTATTCAGAGCCATTTATTTCATTAATAGATAACTTTTCATCACTCACTTTTTCAATAAGAATTTTTTTAGTAGCATCATCCCAAGATTTTTTAGATTCCACTTTACTGAAATCATCTTCCTCACATTTAACAAAAAGTTTCTCTATTATATGTAGATAATTTCTTATCCTTTTCTTTAGAAAAGGACTTTGATTTATCTTCCTTATTTTTCATATATATTCTCAAATTTATATCATATTCATCACTATATTCATCTTCATTAAATCTAAGACAACTTATAACAAAGTGTCCAATAGATCTGCGGTCAACCCACTTCAATGGTAGATTTCCTTTGTACTTTTATGTGCCTATTTTCACCTTTTTAGAAAACAAGGATATAAATTCATCAAATTTTTTTACTAAACTCATATTTAGTGTTGTAGTCACTGGATTCTTCTTTAACTATAAATTTCTTATATTTTATTTGATTGGCATCCTTGAAATATATTTCTCTATCATATTTCTCCTTCTTCACAATAACCATTTCTCTTATCATTTTGTATGTGATGAGAATTCTATGTAGATCATCCAATGAAAAAGTTTTAAGATCTCTATATTCTAAAGATAATACTTTAGCATAAAATTTATCAGGAATAATATGTAATATCTTTTCAATAATAGTTCAATCTTCTAACTCCTCATCAAGACATATTATGATGCTTACAATGTCACTAACCTTTATAAAGATGTCACTAACATATTCATCATCACCCTTATTTAGATATTCATACTTAAATCTCCAAATTTGTAACTTTTCTTTCTTCAATTTTACATTCCCTTCAAAAATGTTCTTAAAATTTTCCTAGATGCCTTTATATGTTACGATTCCTTTAACTCTTAGAAACTCACTTTCAAGGAGTGAGGGAAGTATAGCATTTTTTTTCCTTACCATTATTCTCCAAATTATTCTTATCAACAATTATTAAGTTAACACCCTTAACATGAGGAGGGAAACCATCTATAATGGCCTCAATAACTTCATATCCAATATATATAAGATAAGGTAACATTATATCTTTATAAATATGATAGTTCTTACAATCAAATACATGTATCCCCTTATTATTTTCAGAGTTCTAAATATCCATGGTAGATTTATTTTTATTAAAACTTTAGAAAATAGTCTATGAAGGGATCTTTCAATATAATACTACTTGAAAGGACCAATCAAGATCTGTGTGATCATTGAGAGGGGTAGGGGTGAATCAAATCTTATATTTTTATGTTTTCTTACTTACGAAACAACTTTCATCTCCAATTAGTGATAAATAACCCTATTGGAAAGAAAGAAAAGAAGAAAAACCACATGAACATAGATACTTACAAGGTTCACTACTTAATAATAGTAGCTAGTCCTTGACATGGTTTGGAAGAAATCCAAAACCACACAAACCACTATAAAATAATCCTTTATGTGGTTACAGTAATAAGGTGATATCCTTTCACATGCAAAGCACTATAGACAAATGATAGTTCATGTGCTCATCATATAGATAAAATATATAACAATGTTTTGTAACAATTGTAATAACCTTCACCAACATGATTCAATATGATGTCACTATGCTACTTGAACTTTATTCATGATTTCCTTTGTGCAAGTAATTCTTCTTCCTCTTCACTTTATTACAAAAAACTGAGCAAGAACCTTCCTTGGCCCTATAGCAGTCAATATAGTAAGTTCATTCAGTATACTTCATCCAATGTCCATTCAGTATACTCTATTTAGTGACTTTTGGTATACTCTATCTGGTGTATTTTGTAGACAGATACCACTCTTTAGTGTTATTCATCTAATCACCTTGACACTTTGTTTGTCTGATCACCCATATAACATATTCATCTGATCACTTGATCACACCATTCATTCATACCTAATGATAGGAAACTTCATATGGTAACAATCAGATCAATCCTCTTCATCATGTTCATTTAATGGACTCTTCACTTCTACAACTTCTCTCCTAGATACCAAATATTCCATACATACAAACTCACCACTACTTCATCCCTTTATATAGGTGGTGTTCCTCCAAGATTTTAGGATGAGGCATGTATATAAAATTCAAATATCCCACTCTAATTTGAACATACCACTCAAACTTGTTCAATGTTTGACTAACTTTAATTCTCCTAAATGTTAAGATATTTCCTTAAGACCCGAAATCAATGAACTTTATCAAAACTTACTAAGATATTGGTGAGAATAACATATCTTTCCTTCATGATATTTCAAATTTTGAATGATCATATTTACATCATCACATTTAATATCTTTATGAATATTTCATTAATCCCTTCGAACCTTCTATCCAATACATATTCACAACCAATGTTCCATTACAACATCATAAGAACCATTGGAATCCTTTCACAAGAATCTTTATCTATATAATGACTTCCATCAGAAACCTTCAACCCTTTCCTTCACTGGGAATTATCTTATTGATAAACTTCATTAAAAATCTTTTGTTTTATGAATTCAACCATATCCTTCAGTCCAATGACTCAGATACTTCTATCTAATCATCCTAAAATAACATTATACAAGTTTATCTAATATATGTTGTGTACAAATGATCATTATTCTATCAGGTGACCTTGCAATTTTTTCATACAATGGACTTAGCCTTATGACATTATAAGAGATCAATTGATTGTCTTCATTTGATGTAATTCCCTAGAAACTTATTTTTGACACTCTGGTAAACTTCCTCTGATCAGTAGGAATTGTAAAATTTTTTCTAATGAAACTTCATACCACTGAAACTCTAAAACTCCATAAACCACAAACCAAAAAACTCCACCTTTTAACTTAAGATTGGATTATGAGAACCTACATTAATCATAATAGTAGGAACTATTAAAACAAAAAATCATTTCCATATTTATTTCACTAAACAAATCCATCTGATAGAACTGTGATCATAGTAAACATTCAATGCAACAAACTTTTTATGATCAAAATATACCAATAACTCTATCCATTAGATTTGGGCTGGTGGAATCCGTCCGATAAAATCAATTCGATAAACTTCATCTAATAAAATTTATTGGAAATAACAATAATATAGAGTGATGTATGCTAGACTATGAAAGACAACACTTTTTGAAAACATTTTTCAAGATAAACCAACTTCTTCTTAACACCTCAAAAAATATTGGTCTCAATAGTTATCACTTAGATTGTTATATAAAAAGAAAGATAATTTTACATATTGAACCCTTTAAACTTAATAAGTAATTTATTTAGGGTAAGATGGTAAGAAATGATAGTAATTAATCCAAGAATATACTCAACTCTTTATCAAGATAAAAATAGCACACCCATTAACATGATCCAAACAACACCCATTTTTATATCACATAAGTAAATAAGAAATTTATTAATCATTCTAAAAATATATCATATCATAGGAATCTTGTCACTAATCTAAAAACACATACGGAAAGTTTATGGAAGGTGAAAATTCAAAAAATTAAACATGCTTAATATATTTATTTAAATAAAAAATAAAACAATAAATTAAATAATTTAACTAAATTAATCTGTAATTTTTCAAAAAATCACACTATGTATGCTAACACATTAAGTGGGAAAGAAAATTATGAAATTTATATAATATTTTCCATGGTAAACAATTTAAGTTTTCTTATTGAATTATCTATAAAATTTTTCCAATTATAAATTCAAAAATATAATTTTTAAATTTTATGAAATTATTAAAAATCTATGAACAGACACAATCCAGGAATTCCCACTTAAAGTGGTAAGAGGGTTGACACCACCTACCAAATAGACCATCGGTGATGTCACGACCCGAACCTACCCAGGCTTGAGCCGCAACTACCCCAAGCCCGCCTCCATAGGCCAGGGGCTGGCGACCAGCGGCGAAGGCACAACAACTCGGGGAGGCCTTTGCCTAAGTACCTGTACACACACACGCAGCACACTCAATGAAAAAGTGCAGAGTAAAAGAAAGTCATAGTACCAACTACTATAAATAAACCACAATGTGCATTGACCTCTAAAAGTACAAAGTAAAAGCTGAAGGTAAACTGAAAAGAAAAAGGGCAAAACACGTGCCCAACTAGAAAAGGTGCCACAACTCGGCAACAAGTAAACAAAAGAAAAATAGCTGGAAGGGTACCCCACCTGGAACCCGACTCCGACCACCGCACGCAGTCCAAGCTCCCAAACTCCTAAGTTCTGCTGAAGTCATGACCAACCTGTCTGTTGTCTGCAAGGTCACACCAAGTGCGGGCAAAGCCCAAGCAAGGGTGAGTATAAAAATACTGAGTAGGATACCCCAAAGGCTCGAGGGAGAAAAAAAGGAGGTACCGAAGGGTGAGAACTAGATCGAACAAGGAAAATTAAAGGAGTACAACCGAGAGTGAAGTAAAGAGTAACAGTAGAGAGTCCAGCTCAACCCAACAAGAGGAAGGAAGTAGACTCATCCAGACACAAGGAGCTGTAAACGGTGAGAAGATGAACTTCTCGTCGAGTCTTCGCTACCTATAGCAGGAGAGTAGACTCATCAAACCACGAGAAGCTAGACACGGAAAGCACGTGTCATACCCCGCGCGTCTTCGCCTCTCCTGGAGGGAGAGTAACCAATCCCAAGAAGTGGGTACTGGAACAAGGTATATACATATATATGCTCTGTCAAGAAACCTAAACAAGATCATAAGGGGATCTCCGTCCCATAGCTCATCCCAAGAAAGTGAGTAGCCAACAGTCCCAGAAGTAAACATCATTGATGCCCAACATCCTGCACATCTGCCCCGAACTGCAAGTCAAGGGACTCAAATCAACGCACCTCGACACTATCCGCTTTGGGCGGCACTGACTCGCCCGCACGGTTTTAGGTCGCGTCACAAGGACGCGTCTCGGTGGGGAAAGTGCCCCTCGTACTTGAGAGTTCTGGGGAAAATTCAAACCACACCTCATCACCGTCACACAGTCGAGAGGTCTCAAAGTTGACAGGAGACCCCCTACCCAGCTCCGCTGGAGGGTAATCCCTGGAAGTCGATGGTTTCCCACTGGAGGGAGACCCGGAAAGAGTCGACGGGTGCCACACTGCCCAGTCCTGTAAAAAGGGTACTCCACTGGAGGGCGACCCGGATAAAGTCTTCGACGAGTCCCAATGCCCAGTCCCGTAAAAGGGTACTCCACTGGAGGGAGGCTCGGAACTGTCATCGGGGACCACTTCCCAGCCCAGCTGGAGGTAAACCCGGCATCGGGGACCACTTCCCAGCTCAGCTGGAGGTAAACCCGGTATCGGGGACCACTTCCCAGCCCTGTTGGAGGTAAACCCGGAACCGCTCTGGCCATCCCTACTGGATGGTACTGCTCAGTGAACACCGTTGTACTGGCCATCCCTGCTAGATGGTAACCCACTGGTCATCCCTGTTGGATGGTACTGCTCTGGCCATCCCTGCTGGATAGTACCCCACTAGCCAGCCCTGCTGGAAACAACCTCTTGGGTAGAGGATCGGTGCCCGCGTAAAGTGTTGGTCACACTGAATCCACAAGAACTCTACCAAGGAACATGAAGGGATGGGAGAAACTCCTCGGGCCCCTTAGGGCGATCACGCTCCAATCCACTGAGTCACTGTTGAAGCAGACCGAGACAACTCATCCCAGAAAGTGGGAAATCACCCACGTTTTACGAGCACACGTAGTCGTAAATGGTTCCGCAGTCCGGTGAAAGGGGCATGGTGCTGAAACCCCTCACAGCTGAAGAAACAGAGGAACCAAACCATCTTGTCGGCCAAACCATCGAGAACAAAACTAGGGGAAAACCACTCAACCCTGTTGGTTAACAAATGAGAAACGAGGAACCCTCTACGTCACGAGAGGTCAAAAGTACATAAAGAAAAACACGGCACGCACATGGGGCCCACACGATGTGTGGCCCCAAATCAACCCCAACCAAGTGCACAAACGTTCTCAGGTACAACCATCCACATGTACCTCCCAACATTATCGCATACTCCCAGAGTATTCCACGTCTCCATCCCAAAGGCTAACATGCATACGGCACCCATCGTCAACGCGAAGGCGTAAACGTAACAACTCCAACTTGCCACCTCAACTGCTGATTCATGGCCAACCACATCTCTTTAAACACCAACATCACTCTCCCAGGAGTGGATGTGATCACACGCCAAAGGTACACTTCCGAACACAGCAAGAAGAACCGCCACCAGAGTACCTTTCATATTTCCACATTTAATATGATCACGTAAGAGGATCCGCTCACCTGAACAGATTACACCATTGTAATCCTCGTGGAAAAACATGCGAGATTGACTACTTACTTGCCCCAAACGGATATCCGATGGAAAAGTCGCCAACACCTCTTTACGCCCTAACAGTGTCCTGTGGTCCCGAGCCTCAACCCCGAAAACAGTCGGGCGCATCGCACCATTGCGATCCCCTCGGAAAAACACGTCAAAAGGACTGCTCATTTGAGTGCAACGGATGTCCGGAGAAAAAGATGCATTCCAGCGCACTGCACACAAGCGGTACTACGTGGGACCCGCATCCCGGTCCTGAAGTTCCACGAACGGATGGCACCATTGCGATCCTCTCGAAAAATTACACAAGATGTACTATTCACTTGTCCAAAACAGACACGCGGTGATAAAGCTGGAAATCACCGTCAACTCCCGCAACGGCCCTCGCGGGGCCCGCACCAGCGTGCGGAATTAGAGTGGGTAGATTGCACCATTGCAATCCCTTCGGAAAAACACCCAAAAACAACTGCTCGCACGCCCCGAACGGACATCCGATAAAAAATTTACAAAACGCTGCACGCAGCTCGAAATACGGGTCACGGGGCCCACGCCTCAACTCCAGTTTCAACGCCCAAAACCACACTGGAGAACTCTGGCTCAACGTCAGGGTCGCAACGCCACTGACGGCGCTCAATTCGGACATCGGATGTGCTCGCGCCGTCCAAAACAAGAACTCCCGGAAGAACGCTCGTCCACTTAACGGTTGTGCCGCACCCCGGAGTCCCTCGTCTCAGGAATTAAAAATTCCCAAGACCATCGTAAAAAGTTTACCTCAAGCCGAGGTTCGCACTGCCGTAGACGGCATGCAAAACGGACGCCCGTAGCGGAAATTACCGGCGTCCGAGTCGAGGGGGCAAAGCCCCTTGGGCTGGACCGGCCTGGTCCGGCCGGTCCGGCTATTCTGGGTCGGGCCGCAGTTCAACCGCACGGCCCAGCCATTGACCCGCGGTCCACGCACCGACCGGCCTGTGTGGCCGGTCGCTTGGTCCGCGCAGAGACCAGCCAAGCGCGGGTCTCGGTCCCCCGCGCGAAGTCGTGGTCGCGACCCCGTCCACCACTCTGTCGCGCCCCGACAGGCTCGCCCGCCGCCTGGAGGCCACGCCACCTGAAGCCGGATCCCGCGCCGCCTGAGCCTTATCCTGCTCCGCCGTCCAAGAGCCCCGTCGCCTCCTCCTGAGGACGTCGCGCCGTCGCTCGAACCCGCCGGAAACCCAAAAACCCGCAGACTTCGCCGGATCGCTGCGGCCTCCTCCGAACTCGGATTTCAATTCCGAAAGATGCATTGAAAAGATAATAAAATATACAACACATTCATGGGTTTTTTTCAAATATCATACAAAAATTAGACACATGTTGATGGGTTTAAAGGTGGTGCGGAAATTAAAAACGCAATACGCACAATCCTACCTCTTGGGCGAAGCCCGACGCTTCGCGACGATCTGCACCTTGTCGTTGCTGCTTCCACCTTGCATGGGAGGGAGGAGTAAGAGAGGGAGAGGAGAGGTTGAGGTTGAGGGGGGTTATCCAGGGGGTGTAATGAGAGTGGGGGAGGGGGGAGAAGAGTTTAAATAAATAAACTCTTTAATTAAAACTCGACCCCCGAAAACACCCGCGTCCAAAACCCCCAATGCGGTCAAGATTAAACCTCCCCTAGAGTAAACACCACCTCCCGAGCACAACGGCGGTCTCGTAATTTGATTTCGAGCTTCCATTTGAAAGTTATAAAATTGAACGCCTGAGATCGCCAAATTACGAAAATGCCCCTGGTGGCATTTTCCACAGAAGGCCCGCGCCCGTGAAGCTTACACCCTTCCTATGGTAAACAGCACGTTCCGAACTCAACGGTGCCCTCTTTTTTCCAATCCGAGCCACCATTTAAGAAATACTTGAGTTTACCCATTAAATGAATAAATTAATTATTTAATTTATCCTTTTAATGTTCCGAAAGCGAGCAAGGGGCCCAAACGCCCCACGCTGACATGTTTTATGTCATTACTAGTGTAAACATATCATTCCGGACCCATCCGTGCACTCAGATATCTGATCGGAAACTCCGTTTAGGAGTTATCCCATTTATTTGGTGTTCCCAGTGTGAACGCACTGAAAATTTAATTATGGCCACTACGGGGCTCAGAATCGCACGCCGTCTGAAGTCACTGCTCTGGAATAATATCAAGAATATTCCAAAGTCTTTTATAGAAAAAAAATGGGTTCTTACATCATTTCCTCCTTCAAGATTTTCGTCCCCGAAAAGAAAAACCAGGGAACAACTCAGGGTACTAAGCCCGTACCTGGCTCTCCCGTACCCAGAAGAACACATGCACAGTTCTGCGTCACAACACACAGACCAAAGTATTTGGTCTGTTCATGCGAGGTCTTCCCTTGCTGATGACGTGCATAGGGGCATGCACACATCTTCTCAGGTAAGTCACGTGGGAGACGTCATGCACCCACTCCAGACTTTGGGCTTAGGGCAAGGCAGTAGGGAACCTCGCCATCCCTCTGCACAGTCTCAAACGGCCAGAAGGCTCTCGGGGGTAGCTCACCTCCCCGACAAAACCCCTATGTCGCACGTCGTGATTGGAATCACCGCTCGCACCTGGAACAAGGCTCAATGATTCCCTCCTTCAGAATATCCATATGGTCAAACACCCAAGGATATCTGGCCACGCAAGGTTTCACAGTTGATGTCCCTCAACCAAGACTATCTTACACACTCGAGAAGCGAAGGAGTTGACATCATCGTCTAACAGAAAAGGTCCCACGCCTTTTACCTTACCAACACAGGGTTACACCGACGACCCACACCACCCTGGTAACAACCCAAGTAAGGAGCAGGGAGAAAAAGCATTTCACACGCAAAGCCTAACAATTCTACTGCAAAAAGTAGAAGATCTGTAGAGCGTACCTCTTATCACTTCATGCTCTGTAGGATCGTAGACATCCAAAGCTCGTGGCTGTCTGCGGTCCCAACTGTCGGCTCCCGGAGCCTGACGTGGACCGCCTAATGGTGATGGGAAGACCTCATAAGGTCATCCTCCACTACCAGCTCCTCCCGCTCCTCTGCTAGCACCACCTCTCAGGGAGATACTCTGATCATGGAGCTGCCTCCATCGTGGTGGTGCACCTGCTGCCTGCTCGAAGCTCTCTGCATGCCTAGTTGGGCAGTCCCGTGCCAGGTGACCTTGCCCATCGCAAGTATAGCACCGACTCTCTTCGGGCTTCACTGGTGCCCTCCAGCGCCACTGTTGTGTACGACCATGCCCCTGAGTCCGGTTGTCAGAAAGCCACCTGCGTTGAGGTTCTGCTTGCCGACGCCCGCTAGCTGCAGCAGACGTCTCAGCTCCAACGTGCCTGCTGCCACCACCAACTCTAGAACGTGACAGGAAGCTTTCTGTCACCAGTGTCTGCTCTAGCACCCCAGCATATGTGGAAATTCCCAAGGGTACTATGATAACATGAATCTCTCGGCGGATACCCTCCTCAAACTTCTGCGCTCGGATGTTGTCGTCATGGACCAAGTCCGGGTAAAAGCGTGCACGGTCTGCAAAACTAGCCGCGTACTCGGCCACTGTCATCCCTGCCTGCTGAAACTACAGGAGCTCCTGAATCCGAACAGAACGCAATCAGGAGGGGAAAAACTCCCCACAGAACAACAACTGAAAGTCTCCCCACAAAAGTGACGACTCGTCAAGAAACTGAGTCACCAGACTCCACCAACGCCAAGCTTCTTTGCAGAAAAGTTTGGCGGCCAAAGCCACCATAAGATCTATTGGCGTCTGCACAAGCCTGAAAAGGTGAACCACTATCTCTATCCAAACCTCTGCTGCCTGAGGGTCTAGCTCACCACTGAACCTCACCAGTCTCTGCCACTGGAACTCACAGAGCACGCTCAACATGCGTTCAAGCTCAGCCTACTCTGTTGAAGTTGTCTGCTGCTCAACAGGTGGGGGTGCTGCTACCGGCCCACCCGGAGAAAGGGGCTCGCATGATGGGTCCTGGACTGAGGCCTTGTAGCTCAAAGGGTCATCGTCACGAACCAAAGCTAGTATCCTGGCTGACTGTCTTCACAGAGACATCCTGAATATTATCAAGGAGTGTCGCAGTCAGATGAGCATATATGTATATAACAATAACAAAAATGGGGAGCTGACTCAAGAAGGACAGTCAAAGACTCAATCCTATGTGATGCACAAACCAATTTTCCCTACAACGAGTGTCTCAGCATGCTGATTCGACAAGCGGGTTATCAGGGTCCTGGTGAATGGATACGTTGGCCGCCACACCATCACTGGACTCCCTGGCCTGAGAGCCGCTCTCGAGACATGTTAACACTGTTTCCCTAGATCCCAAACAATTCCTTTTTAAGGATGTCCGAACAACTTCCCAAGGAATAAACCACCTCTGATACCACTTTGTCACGACTCGACCCTACCCGGGCTCGAGCCGCAACTACCCCAATCCCGCCTCCATAGGCCAGGGGCTGGTGACCAGCACCGAAGGCACAACAACTCGGGGAGGCCTTTTCCTAAGTACCTATACACACACACTCAGTACACTCAATGAAAAAGTGCAGAGTAAAAGAAAAGCAAAGTACCAACTGCTATAAATAAACCAAAATGTGCATCGACCTCTAAAAGTACAAAGTAAGAGCTAAAGGTAAACTGAAAAGAAAAAGGGCAAAACACGCGCCCAACCAGAAAATTTGCCACAACCCGGCAACAGGTAAACAAAAGAAAAATAGCTGGAAGGGTCCCCCACCTGGAACCCGAATCTGACCACCACACGCGGTCCAAGCTCCCAAACTCCTAAGCTCTGCTGAAGTCACGACCAACCTGTCCGTTTTCTACAAGGGCACACCAAGTGTGGGTAAAGCCCAAGTATGGGTGAGTATAAAAATACTCAGTAGGATACCCTGAAGGCTCGAGGGAGAAACAAAGGAGGTACCTAAGGGTGAGAAGTAGATCGAATAAGGAAAAGTAAAGGAGCACAACTGAGAGTGCAGTAAAGAGTAACAGTAGAGAGTCCAGCTCAAACCAACAAGAGGAAGGAAGTAGACTCATCCAGACACAAGGAGTTGGAAACGGTGAGAAGATGAACTTCTCGTTGAGTCTTCACTATCTATAGCAGGAGAGTAGACTCATCCAACCACGAGAATCTAGACACAGAAATCACGTGGCATACCCCGCGCGTCTTCTCCTCTCCTGGAGAGAGAGTAACCAAGCCCAAGAAGTGGGTACTGGAACAAGGTATATACATATATATGCTCTTTCAAGAAACCCAAACAAGATCGTAAGAGGATATACGTCCCATAGATCAGCCGAAGAAAGTGAGTAGCCAACAGTCCCAGAAGTAAACACCATCAATGCCCAGCATCCCGCACATCTACCCCGAACTGCAAGTCAAGGTACTCAAATCACCGCACCTCGACACTATCCGCTTTGGGCGGCACTGACTCGCCCGCACGGTTTTAGGTCATGTCACAAGGACGTGTCTCGGTGGGGAAAGTGCCCCTCGTACTTGAGAGTTCTGGGGGAAAGTCAAACCACACCTCATCACTGTCACATAGTCGAGAGGTCTCAAAGTTGATAGGCGAACCCCTGCCTAGCCCCTCTAGAGGGTAATCCCTGAAAGTCGACAGGTTCCCACTGGAGGGAGACCCGGCAAGAGTCGATGGGTGTCACACTACCCAGTCCCATAAAAAGGGTACTCCACTGGAGGGAGACCTGGCTAAAGTCGTCGACGAGTCCCAATGCCCAGTCCCGTAAAAGGGTACTCCGCTGGAGGGAGTCTCGGAATCGTCATCGGGGACCACTTCCCATCCCAGCTGAAGGTAAACCCGACATCGGGGACCACTTCCCAGCCCATCTGGAGGTAAAACCGGTATCGGGGACCACTTTCCAGCCCCGCTAGAGGTAAACCCAGAACCGCTCTGCCCATCCCTGCAAGATGGTACTTCTCAGTGAACACTGTTGTACCAGCTATCCCTGCAGGATGGTAACCCACTGGCCATCCCTACTATATGGTACTGCTCTGACCATCCCTGCTAGATGGCACCCCACTGGCCAGCCCTGCTAGAAACAACCTCCTGGGTAGAGGATCGGTGCTCGCGTAAAGTGTTGGTCACACCGAATCCACAATAACTCTACCAGGGAACACAGAGGGATGGGAGAAACTCCCCAGACCCCTCAGGGAGATCATGCTCCAATCTGATGAGTCACTGTCGAAGCGGACCGAGACAACTCATCCTAGAAAGTGAAAAATCACCCACGATGTACGAGCACACGTAGTCGTAAACAGTGCCGCAATCCGGTGAAAGGGGCACGGTACTGAAACCCCTCACGGCTGAAGAAACAAAGGAACCAAACCATCTCTGTTGTCCAAACCATCGAGAACAGAACCAGGGGAAAACCACTCAACCCTGCTGGTCAACAAACGAGAAACGAGGAACCCTCTACGTCACGAGAGGTCAAAAGTACGTAAAGAAGAACACGACACGCACATGGGGTCCACACGACGTGTGGCCCCAAGTCAACCCCAACCAAGCACACAAACGTTCTCAGGTACAACCATCCACATGTACCTCCCAGCGTTCTCACATACTCTCAGAGTATGCCACGTCTCCATCCCAAAGTCTAACATGCACACGGCACCCATCTTCAACGCGAAGGTGTAAACGTAACAACTCCAACTTGACACCTCAACGGTTGAGGCATGACCAACCACATCTCTTTAAACACCAACATCACTCTCCCAAAAGTGGACGTGATCACACGCCAAAGGTTCACTTCCGAACACAGCAAGAAGAACTGCCACCAGAGCACCTTTCATATTTCCACATTTAATAAGATCACGTAAGAGGCTTTGATCACCTGAACAGATTACACCATTGTAATCCTCACAGAAAAATATGCGAGATTGACTACTTACTCGCCCCAAACAGATATCCGGCGGAAAAGTCGCCAATACCATTTTATGCCCGAACAGCGTCTCGTGGTCCCGAGCCTCGGCACTGAAAACAGTCGGGCACATCGCACCATTGTGATCCCCTCAGGAAAACACATCAAAAGGACTGCTCACTTGAGTGCAACGGATGTCCAGAAAAAAATATGCATTCCGGCGCACCGCACATGAGCGGTGCTTCGTGGGACCCGCATCCCGTTCCCAAAGCGCCACGAACAGATCGCACCGTTGCGATCCTCTCGAAAAAATACACAAGATGGACTATTCATTTATCCAAAACGGACACCCGATGATAAAGCTGGAAATCACCGTCAACTCCTGAAACGGCCCTCGCGGGGCCCGCACCAGCGTGCGGAATTAGAGCGGGCAGATTGCACCATTGCTATCCCCTCAGAAAAACACCCAAAAACAACTGCTCGTATGCCCCGAATGGACGTCCGATGAGAAAGTTACAAAATGCTGCAGACAGCTCGAAAGACGGGTTGTGGGGCCCACACCTCAACTCTGGTTTCAACGTCCGAAACCACACTGGAAAACTCCGGCTCAACGCCAGGGTCGCAACGCCACTAACGTCGCTCAATTCAGACATTGGATGTGCCCGCGCTGTCCAAAACAAGAACTCCTGGAAGAACACTCGTCCACTTAATGGTCGTGCCACGCCCCTGAGCCCCTTTTCTCAGGAATTAAAAATTCTCGAGACCATCGCAAAAAGTTCGCCTCGAGCCGAGGTTCGCACTTCTGCAGACGACATGCAAAACGGACGCCCGTAGCGGAAATTACGGGCGTCCGAGTCGAGGGGGCAAAGCCCCTTGGGCTGGACCGGCCTGGTCCGGCCGGTACGGCCGTTCTGGGCCGGGCTGCGGTTCAACCACACAGCCCAGCCACTAACCCACGTTCCACGCACCGACCGGCCCGCGTGGCCGGTCACTTGGTCCGCGCGGAGACCCGCCGAGCGCGGGTCTCGGTCCCCCACGCGAAGTCGCGGCCGCGACCTCGTCCACCGCTCCGTCGCGCCATGGCGGGCTCGCCCGCCGCCTGGAGGCCGCGCCACCTGAAGCCAGAGCCTGCGCCGCCTGCGCCTTAGCCTGAACCGCCTGCGCCTTAGCCCGCTCCGCCGTCCGAGAGCCCTTCTGCCGCCTCCTGAGGACATCGTGTCGCCGCTCGAACCCACCGGAAACCCAAAAACCCGCAGACTTCGCCAGACCGTTGCGGCCTCCTCCAAACTCGGATTTCAATTCCGAAAGATGCGTTGAAAAGATAATAAAATATACTACGCATTCATGGGTTTTGTTCTAAGATCAAACAAAAATTCCACACATGATGATGGGTTCAAAGGTGGTGCGGAAATTAAAAACGCAATACGCACAATCCTACCTCTTGGGCGAAGCCCGACGCTTCGTGACGATCCTCACCTTGTCGTTGCCGCTTCCACCTTGCATGGAAGGGGGGAGGAGGAGAAGGAGAGGAGCGGTTGAGGTTGAGGGGTTTTTTCCAGGGGGTGGAATGAGAGTGGGAGAGGGGGAGAGAAGAGATTAAATAAATAAACTCTTTAATTAAAACTCGACCCCCGAAAACACCTGCGTCCAAAACCCCCGATGCGGTCAATATTAAACCTCTCCTAGAGTAAACACCACCTCTCGAGCACAAAGGAGGTCTCGGAATTTGATTTCGAGCTTCCATTTTAAAGTTATAAAACTGAAGGCCCGAGGCCGCCAAATTACAAAAACACCCCTGGTGGCATTTCCCACAGAAGGCTCGCGCCCATGAAGCTTACACCCTTCCTAGGGTAAACGGCACGTTCTAGACTCAAAAGTGCCCTTGGTTTTCCAATCAGAGCCACCCTTTAAGAGATACTTGAGTTTACCCATTAAACGAATAAATTAATTATTTAATTTATCCGTTTAACGTTCCGGAAGCAAGCGAGGGGTCCAAACGCCCCGCACCGACATGTTTTATGTCGTTCCTAGGGTAAACACCCCATTCCGAACCCATCCGTGCACTCAGATATCTGATCTGAAACTCTTTTTAGGAGTTATCCCATTTATTTTTCGTTCCCAGTGTGAACGCACTGAAAATTTAATTTCGGCCACTCTGGGGCTCGGAATCGCACGCCGTCTGAAGGCGCTACTCTGGAATAATATCAAGAATATTCCAAAGTATTTTATAGCAAAAACTGGGTTCTTACAGGTGACCCCTTGAAATATCGGTGATCACTAGATGACTTTTAAAAGATAAATTATCCAAGAACCATAATGAATTTAATCTAAAAAATAAAATTTATAATTAAATTAGCCTAAAAATTAATCTAAATACCTATATACAACCTTTAAAATACAACTAACAGTGAAAAAATTAAAATCCCAAAAGTGTCTAACCTAAGTAATCTCTAATTTCAACCTAAAATAAATAAATCCCTAGGGAAACTCATTAAATAGGAAATCAACACTAAGGATATGATTAAAGGAATTAAATCAACCTTTTTTGTCTTATTTAGGTTAGTAATAGAGAATTACTAACATATGGTAGCAATTTCGCCATACTCTAGTGAAATCTCACTTGGAAAATCCCTAATTTCTTGAACTAAAGTTGGAGAAGTCATGAGAAGGGGAATTATAGAAGAATAACTTGTGATGTCGATTTGAATAACTTTTGGACACTAAAGATTGAAGGGTAGGGGAGAAGAACCAAAAGTAGGGGCATGAGAGGAGGCTATTATCCCCCCTCAGCTCTCTTATATCACACAGCCAAAGAATCCCCCACCCATTGGGGTTTATTTTTTTTATTTTATTTTACCCCCCTTTGATCCCTCTCCCTTAATTAATTATTATATAACAACAATTGAAACAACATTACATGTGTGTGTGTGCAAACACACCATAATGATAATAATTTTGATATTAACAAAATTTGTGTGTGTTCATCATTGCATATCATTATTTGTAATGGCTCAGACCTTTTGGCCTATTACTTTGTGGAAATTTTAGTGGTAGAGGTGTTAGAATGAGGTTTTGATGGTAGTTGGAGGAAAAGGGAGGTTGTAGTTGGAAACTTAGCTGATAGGGGTTCTACAACATGTATTTCTGCGTTGCGTCATAGGGGTGGTCACTGCAGTATAGGAGGTCCATCTACAACATAGTGGGCAGTTGGAGGTTTTTCAAGGCTACTTCCAATTTGGGGGGTATCTATGTCGTGGATCCTTAGCTATGACGTAACCCCTTCTCAATAGTTCATGGTTTCACCATAGTTTCCTCTCCCTTTTATAGGATCTATGATTTATAAATAGCTGCATATCCCAGAAGTTGGTTTGACCGACTGGGCTATGGTGTGGTCTTCCCCTCTAAATTGTAATCCCTTTGATTTTCAGTAGGACTACAGCGTGGTCCTAGAGGTTGCACCATGGTCTTATGTTTTTCATACCACCTATAAAAATTTCCATGGATCCTATCAATTTTCTAGTGCTTATCTCATTTCTTGGGTGACCCAAGTGTGTCCCAAAGGGCTCCTTTAGCCCCTATTCAGTGGTGTTTGACCCTAGTCTTATAGAATCGATCTGTGGTGGTTTTGGTGAGTTCCCCGCTTATCTTTCCCCCTATTTTCTCCTATTTTATCCTTATTTATTCATATAAGAGGGCCTTATGTTAGGTATTCGTGGGTTTTGATGGTTTTTGGGTAAGAGAATAATGTGGTTGTTGTGTTCTAAGATGGTAAGTGTTATCTCCCTCATTGTGGTGTTTGGTGGTGGCCTTCCTCTTACTTCAACCTTGTGCAGTGAATCAGGATGCTCTGTTTAAGGTGGGGGGTCCTTTGTTTCTCATCTTGTGTATTATAAAAGAGGGGTTTTACTCTTGTTTGTCAAAGGGAAGATGTTTTGGATTGGCCTAATAAAGATAATGAAATGTTTAATGTAAATTTAAGGGGAATGAGAATGATTTGCATGTCTTCATTACTTTTTATATTATTATTGATATTGTGACTATACGGGTTATGCACCATTGAGAATTGCGATCATTGGGGGATTTTTTTTATACTGATTTGACGTGTGATTTGAAACCTTGTTTGGCATTTCTGTTGACATCAATGTAAATATAATTGTCTAATTACTTATATCTGGTTAATAAAATGGTAACCGCGGGAGATCTATGGATTTTTTGATAATTACCCTAAAATAAAGAAGTGGAATTGATGAAAAAACCCATGATAAATATGAAAATTTTCATGTTTTGTGATGATAAAGTGATGATATGTGGTTGTGGAAGCAGTTGTGATGCAGTGAGATGTGGAGGATTTGGTGAATAAGTAGTGGTTATGGTGGAAAGTGGTGGTTATGTGTGATGATATCCATGTGGGGTTTGTTGGAATGAAAAGGTAGATGAGGATAATGTTGTTGTTGTTATGGGTTGTTTGTTTTTGTGGTGTTGTGATGTTCTAGTTTCCTAGGTAGTAATGAAATTGGTCAATAATGATTTGAAATGTCACGGGCTAGTTTGTTTAATGGTTCGAATGACTAATGAATAAATAAAAATGAGAAGTATGGCTTAAATGGTTTTTTCTTAATGATAAATAAGTGAGCTGGAAATATGAAGTGAATAGGATATATAAATGTGATTGGTTGGTAATGTGAAATCTGTAAAATGGATTAATTTTAGAAAGAATATGAAATTTGAAATGTGGCTTGTTGATTATTGTGTGGTGTTGTGCATTTAGAAAAGGTAGCGAAAGTGGTGGAGGTTATGAGGTGATGTGGTGATGTTTTGAGTTAGGATGATGTTCTTATTATGAACCCATAGATTAGGCTTGTGTGCTAGGATATTATATATACATTGTATTTCCTTGGGATTTTATATATGTGAATCACCCATGTCGAGCACCTAGTGCCGACAACCAATAGTTTTGGCAGTGTTTTTTCTAACATCCTAGTGGTGAAGATGGATGGATGGTCACTCACCCTTCCCCACTCCCTCTTCCAAGCGATGATGACATGCATAGGTTGTGATGGAAAAATTTCAAAAGTGAACTATCGAGATGTTTGATGAGATAATGGATGACTTATGGTGGGGTTCGTGCATGGTAGGAGGAGATCACAAGGTTGATGTTTATCATGTTCACAATGCCCAACTACCCTAGTTACAAGATATGATGTGATGTGTTGGCCCAGGTGTCTGCGAGAGAGATGTGATGTGATGTGATGTGATGTGATGTGATGTGATGTGATGTGATGTGATGTGATGTGAATTGATGTGATATATTGTCTCAAGTGTCTACATGTAGGATATGATGCGATTTGATGTGATGTGATGTGATGTGATGTGATGTGATGTGATGTGATGTGATGTGATGTGATGTGATGTGATGTGATGTGATGTGATGTGATGTGATGTGATGTGATGTGATGTGATGTGATGTGATGTGATGTGATGTGATGTGATGTGATGTGATGTGATGTGATGTGATGTGATGTGATGTGATGATATTTTATGTGATATCCTAGGTTTCTACAGGAAGTTGGTGATACAAAAGAGGTGGGAGCACCGGGACGTACATCGTAGGGGTGTGAGAGCAGATAATCAATGGGAAAGTAGTGCAGGGTACCCTATCATTGATATGTTTCATGTTATGTTACTATACTTAGATGAGTTATTTGGCGAGTAATCCTTAGTGAGGATGGGATGGTTAGTTGACTCATTTAGGTGTCATTGTTTCTATTGTTTTCTCACTAGTGCATTAGTATGATTCTTTCACATGTGCACGAGATACTTTGGGTTTTCTATTGAGTATACTTGTATAAACACCCCACATATATATAATTGTTTTTCAGGTTTCCAGGAGGACTACATGGACGATGATGGATATTACTAGCTCGAACCTTTGGATTGTCATTGTGTAGCTTCCTTGGCTTTTCTTTTTGGGTATTTATTTGGAGACTGTTATCTTTATCTGTTTCATTTACACGTTCATGATGGGATGGTTTTGGTTTACTTTGTATATTATGTCATGGATTTTCTTGTAGTTGATTTATCATATCTCTATATCATATTATTATATAGGGAAATGCCACTCATTTGTTATATTTTTATACCTTTGGTGCTAGTCTCCAACCCGGGACCTATTGGTGGTGGGACTTTGGGGTCATCATCTCTCTTTCTTCATTGCTAGCCTAGGGGGTACCTTTAGAGGAGTTAATACATTATTAATATTAATAATAACACACACACATATATTATGAAATAATAATGATGGTAATGATCATGGTTATGAAAATGAAATCAATAACATTAATACACATACATATGTCTTAAAATAAAAATAGAATTTGTTGGTCATAGTGAGTATCTAAAAATGGGGGGGTGAATTGAGTACCCAATAAAATTTATGTTAAAATGAGTTTAAATAAAATCCCCCAAATAATTAAAATAGATCAGTTAATCAAACAGCATATCAATATAAGATCTGAACTTTTAGAATATTTGTCAAAGAGTGATTAATTCTTAGTTAAAACAATATGAAAACTATTTTAACTTTTGAAATCAATTTACTTAATCAAAACATTATATAAACACTAATTAAGATTTACTATCAAATTAGTGTTTTTTTTATAATTTAAAACAAATTTAGTTTAATGCTTAGAAATGAAACAAAACAAAACACATAGTGGAATAAATACAAGAGGTTTAGTCTTAAGCTGAGACCTAATCCTCTCTACTTTAAAATCACCTAATTATAAGTAGATTATATAAAATAATCTTGATCCCCAACATGGATTGGGTATACACAATAGCTAACCAGCTGTCTAAGCCACATGAGGATCTCTTCCACAATAATCATTGAAAATAAAATAAGAACATTCCACACAAGGACCTCTTCCATAACACCATGGGTAAACAAATATAAAGAGAGTTAAAAAGATATAGTTTATCTTCTAGTTAAATAGTAGGATTCCGTTGGTGTTTAATAAATAGGGTAAATCACACACTGCTCAAAATATAAATGCAAAAAACAAAAAGATAAAGTGTAATGATAAAGAAAATATGGTGTTGTTTGGTTTGTTGTGCTTTCAAGATTGAGACTCCTCATATGTAGCTTGGATAGGAGCTCGAGTCAAGTTTTTAAAAATTGTAGTCAAATAGAGTGTCGTAATGTCTCTTGTTTGGTCAGTAGGAAAGAATATGTATGTTTGTTATGCTCCACTTTCTCTCAGTTGGTTGTAGGTAAGATGTAGTGTGTAAACTCTTAGTAGGTGGCATAATTTGCAGCACTCTTCTAGTTATTTCAATGAAATTCCAAATCACTTCACATGTATGTCTCTACTCACGTGAGGGATTCTGCTTCTTACTTTAATAGCAGCATGCAAAATTATCCATTTAAAGAAAAATCATTTGGATCTTCTGCTCCTCATACTGAATGATAACACTAACATTAATGCATCCTTGCAATAGTTTAAGAATAACCATTAAAATAATCCTCAACATTAAATTCAATAATATAGCTATTATAAATATTTTATTTAAATATCCCAGAAATAGTGATAGTGACTCCTCTAGTAGTGAGACAGCTCTGGCAGTGATTCATCTTGGTGGTGACTTAAGCTAGCAGTGAATCAGGCCAATGGTGAGTCAGGCTGATGATTGGTCATGCTAAATGGAGACTCATCTTAGTGGTAGGTCTTTTCAGCACTTTTCCAATTTTCCTGATGGTAGATCATCTAGAAGTAATTTTTCCTCAATGGTAGTTCATTTCAATACTTTTCCAAATTTCCTAACAGTGGGTAAAGTCTGACGGTGAGTCATTTTCAATGGTGACGTATTTCAGGTGGTAGTTTTCTTCCATACTTAGATAAATTTCATCATGATGGTGACTCATCTCTTATGGTGGGTTTTTTTTAATACTTTTCCAAAAGTCTATTCTGATAGTGGGTCTTTTCTGGCAGTGACTCAACTTCATCGGTGATTCATCTCTATACTTATCCAGATTTTCACAAAAATTCCTTACAGTATAAAATGATATCATAAAACATAAAACTCATTGATAACACAATAAAAATTATTTTATGATCATTAAAATAAGGGTTCAAAAAATCTCCCCTTTTGATGATCACAAATTATAACATTTTGTAAACCATTCAGAATATTCTTTGGTTTAAAATAGATCATCTTAACACTTTAATAATCTATAGTTTTTGTTTTATAATAGAAGATAATATAATTAAAATGGTATCAAATATATTAAGTCAAAAAGGATGGTATGAGAAAATAACATAACCATAAAATTAAATACCCATAATTAATGCAGATGGTATCAAAGGAAGAAAAAGGAATAAATTTAAATACATATGGTATCAAAGGTATTAAGTAACAAACAGTATCAAAGGTAGTCAATAAATATCATATCAAAGAAATAATATAAAAGGTATGGTATCAAGAAAAAACATGAAATATTGTATAAAAGGATAATGATGGTATTCAAAGGATAACATAACTATAAAAATAGTAAAAAAAAATCATATTCATCTTAAATTCCATATTTATTCTCCCCTTTTAAAACAATATTAATAATGATATCAAAAGATAAAATTATTATAAAAAGAGTAAATAAATGACAATAAATTACATAGATTAATTCTCCCCATTTTGGGATTATCAAAAAGTGAAAATAAAAATACGAAATGAAAAGAGACAAAATATGAATAAAGATAATTTCTATTGAAGTCTAAAAAGAGATATGATAAAAGGCATACAAAAAATCCCCATCAGAGACTTAAAAGACTAATATCAATGCTTCTCAGGCTATGTAAAAGGAACAAAAAGTGAATTTCCCTTATCCTTGGTAGAGGAAGAGGTCGCAGTGACAGAAGATAAGGCAAAAATAGTGGCAACTATAGGTACATAAGGTAGAGAAGTTGGGTCTCTAATAATAATAGGTCGGAGATGTTGAACAGCTTCTCTAGGAGTCAGGCTAAAAGGCTGAAACCAAGCAGGTAAATAAGCATTGGGATCTAGATTTGTAACACCCCAAGAAATTAATATATTTTCATTTTATAATAAATATTATTTTTTTATCTTTATACACAACACTATATTAAGCTTACGCTACACACCACACTGAGTTAGCTTGCATTACATGCAAGATTGAGTTTTACTGTCTTTTAATGGCGCACCTATTTTAAAACTAATTTTTTGGAATTTTATAAATTTTATTTGTCAAAATAAACTTCATTTTTGAATTCATAATGTCAAAATTATATTAGGGTGTATTTTTGGTATATTTTTGAGAAGTTTCATTTTTTGATGAATAGTGAAAAATACGACATTTTAGTTAAAAACTAAATTTTCATTTAAATAATTATTAATGTTAAATTATATTTTAAATTGTTTTTAAAGTCAAAATAGATAAATTACTTATATATTAATCCAATTTAGTTCATTTTAATCATTTTATATTGAAATTATATTTAAAAATTTATTGATATTTTAAACATTTCTATTTTAAAAACCCACTTTCTCGCCACGTATGCGGGATTAGTGTTAATATTAATTTTCCAACTTCTATGATTTAAATTTTGAAAAATTGAAATAAACAGTTGTAATCAATATAATATTTTTTTTATAATAATATCAACTTAATTTTTTACCAAAAAGATTAGTGAAAGTGATTAAAATTAATTGTGGTGATTAAGGTAAGATTAAGCTTAATAAGGGACTAAATCTTAATCGTAAGGACCAAAATGACCTAAACATTAGTCCAAAATCCATTTTATTCCAATAATTCAACTATATACCCACTTGTTTTGAATTTTATGGGTTATTAGGATATTATAAAATGGTAGTGTCCTATATAAAAGGTTAAGTAAGGAAAAAGACCAAAATGGAACTTTCTTTACCTTTAACATTTATAAAACTTTTATATATGTAAAATCATCATATTTTCGGTTATAAATATACTTTTAAAATATAAATGGGTTATTTTAATAATAATAATTTTTTAATAATTTTTAAAGATGGATTAGTTACATAAAATTCTTATGAAATGTCAACATAGTGAATATTTAGTTAATAACCAACTAAAATAAATGATACTATAAATATTAAAATTGAAGTGAATCGATTGAATTATTGTATTTATTTATTTATTTTGGATGAATATATCATTTTAAAAAAAATATAAACTTAATATTTTTTAATTTTAATATTTTTTTGATATTTTAAAATTAAAATTAAATAAATTGTGTTAAAATTGACATTATTTTTATTTTACAATAAATGATATTTTATCAAATGATTTAAAATTAATTAAAATCCTATATTCTAAAAAGTGATTTTTAAGGGTTAATAAATATAAAATATGGTCTGTTAATGGACCAATTAAACTTTTATAATTAACATATTGACTCATATATTGTAAAAATGTTGTTAACACGGTTTGGATTTAAGTAGTGTTTTAGAGCGTCACATGCGCTTGTTTTAAAATTAATTTCCAAAATACATGGGATTTTTATTTTATAAATTATATATAATATTAATAATTCAGTGTATATATATTTTCTACTAAATATCACTTTATTTTATTCTTAATGGTTAAATTACTTAGGTTAGAAAACTAGATGCTTTAATAAAAAACAAAATGATACGATTAGGGAATCTTAGAAATGAAGGAACAAAATTATTAAAATACATATATTTTTGTGTGTTGGAGGTTTTAATCGATCAGTATTCCCCTTTAATCCATTATTTTTGAATTTTTTAGGCACTTTAAGTAAGGTAGACCACCCATTAATGAATACCTTTTGGTATTTACAAGAGTGTCACTCCCCCTCCACTATAAAAAGGAAAGCACTCTACCCCTTACTCACACCTATCAAGACACTTTGGATCAACCATACTCTACAAAAATATATCCTAAACATCAATACCCTCATCCTAAAATCATCCCCTTGGTTATAAATCAATCCAAGTAACCCCTTTGGTGCAAACCAAAAGGAGTTACCCAGTTAAGAGGTAACAAACTTCCTTAAGATTTTTAGTTTTATTTCCATTATCTAATCCCTCGAATATTATTATTTAATTATTATAAAAAAACTAGTATCATAAATATACTAGTATTTTTTATGATAATTTTTAGAACTACACTTACACACACTTCCATCTAATAGTTAATGAACTTATTGTTTCTGTGTACGGCGAACTACTGCCTCACGAAACGATGATTATTCATTTTTCCTTTGCCACCTATCATGATGGTCATTATGATGGAAAATATGTTTATATATGTTATATATGATATTTATTATACATTTATGCTTTTGTAATTATTTTATAACACATACCCTTATACTTTCCATTTTGTTTGTAGAAGTGTGGACTACCGCCTCCTCAAAGTGATGTGACTCGTTCGCGCTATACATGGAATGTATTAAGGATGATTTTAATAAACCTATGTAAAAAATATAAAAAATATATAATAATTTAATTATAATATATGTATGTATTATTTATTTATCATTATTTTAAAATGATAAAGAAATTAAAGTAGCGTTTATACATACGTACGGCCTACCATCTCCATGAACAGTGCATTTCATTTCTTATCTCCAAACTTTATAGATTATTCTAAATACACATGTACTGAATAAATAAGATAATTAATTAATGGTTTAAATTATATATATTATTAAATCATGATATAATTAATAGGATAATCAAATAACAAGTCAAAACATACTTGAGAAAACTAGGCAATTAACACCTGAAATAGCGAAAATAATGAAAGATTGTTAACGGGTAATAAGACATTATAAGAAGTTAAAAATATGATATTATAAACATAATTATGGTTCTGGTATAAGTTAGTAACAAATTTTAAACCACTATACATGAAGATAAAGTTCACACAGAAAAAATAAGGTTAAGGTAATGGAATTTCATCTCACTTTACATTCCATTGAGACTTATTTGTTATTATGCACCAATTCGATTTTATTTGGTGTATATATAGCCTTTTGACATGTTATATCATGAATATACTTACTATAATGATATTTTAAGTTTTATTTAACATTATTCCTTCATGGGGATTGTGATTTAAAAGTTTCAAAGTGGTATGGGACACTTTGGAATGTTTAAAAATTATTCTCCTCAAGAATATTCTTAATGGTTATATTTTCAATCTTACTTCCTTTTGTGATTGTTAAATTTATTTTGAAACAAAAATTTTATTGTAATAATTTTTCATTCTAAAGTTCCTTTAATATCTATATTTTCATATAATGGATATTATTATTTCTTAAATCGTATATCATTTCACACACAATGTTTACTTTGATAGTTATTTGATTAACTAGGGAATTATTGATAAATTTGTATCTTTTACTCAATATGGATATTTGATAAGGCATATTTTCTATTGATTAAATTGATTATTATATATGAGTAATTATTTTGACATGTAATAAAGGGTGGAACCCAGACTTTATATATCTCCCTGATGCATCAATAGGTTCTCATGAGATGAAATAGTTAGATAAAATGGATGGGGTTTTTCTTAATAGATAAATCGTCTTGTGAAAGGTATTGATGGTACTAGTTCCATATACCTAGGAAACATGGAATCCAATAATTAATAATTTCCATCATTTTTATTTATTTATTATTCATCCATTACATTTTGTGTCGATGTATCTATGGATACATTTCATTCTCAGTTTATTGATTTAGATGGCATGACTTTTAGTTTCTTACCTTGCCATATTGATATTTCCTTATCTGGTAATTTGAATGGAATGTGTGATCAATTATTTACCTTTCCATGTTAATTTATTCCTATTGATTTTTTATTGATTCTTCTTTATTTACCCTTACTAAGCGTTTGATCTCACCCTTATTATGTTTCCTTTCCTCAGGTTATGAAGAATAAACCATTGAATAAGCATTCAAGGATTAAATTTATTTCCTTTTATTATGTATCATGTTTGTATTTTCTATTTCTCAATGTATTATGGGTATCATTTATGTAATATGGATTTCCAAGACTACTAAACTGATTGGTCCTTCAGGATTTGATTCCTTATAATCATACCAATGTAATAAAATAATGCACCGGCTTTGAGATTTTGGGGTTAGGGAATTACAGTTGGTATCAAAGGAAGTTTAGCAGCAACCTTGGGAACTAGATTTAGAAAACCTAGATTAAAGAGCATAACCCTAAGATAGACATTGAGGATAATTATATAGGAAAATACTATAATTTTGGTAAGGTGGATATTATGTGGATATTCCTAGAAATACATCCTTGTCTGGATACTACAAGTGGGTGTGGTTCTGGTACAGATGTACCTAGGAGTAACAACTCCAACAAGGTGTGTTGGGTCTGAATTGTTGTAACCTGGTACATTACAATGAGCCTTACTGTGCACCTGGTTTGATACTCCCAGGGGATACTCTTAGAATAATTCACATTTTATATATGAACCATCAAAAAGGATTTAAGTAGAAGATGACTATGAATAACCTAGGATAAACCTAAGGTGTCATAGATTAAAGAAGTGGGATCCATGATTTATGAATCCTATAAGTAATTTTTTATGACTATGTGGTTTTCTATTTTGGTAAGTGTTGCTCGCACTATACTTTCTAGTTTTAGTAAATGGATGGAACCAGAAGTAACTGGGTTAACATTGAATGTGATGGACAATTTACTGATGAGAAGTTAAATGGAATGATCACTGGAGTAATGGATGTTATGATCATGCCTAATCAGATTTCATGGAACATGATTAAAAATGTGTACCTTAACCAACTTTCAGACTCTCCAAGGAAGATAAGGAAAGAGTTCACTGAGATTTCAGGTAATGGTGACCATAGAGGAAAGTAGATTCAGTTTCCTCTATGTAAAGAATGTAGAAAGAATCAACCAAGTTAATGTCTTAGAGGGTTAAGAATATGTTTTGACTCTGGAAAAGAAGGACGCAAATCAAATAACTACAAAGGAAAAATGAAGAGTTTTTTTGATGGAATGAATGGTAATATTGGCCTCCCTATTACATCATCGACAGTTAAATGCATTAAGTGTGGAATGAATGGTCATTATGAAAATAAATGTTCTAAGTGGAAAGCCTGTGAAGAGAATCAACAAGTTGGTATGAGTAATGGTTATATTGTTGATGATGATGAGACTACTGTTGAAATGTGAAAGGAAAGAGGTATTAAGTAATAGGATGAGGTAGACTTGTTAATGGCTTAAGGATGAAGTGGAATAATTGATGTGTTTATGTACTTGGATTCAAGAACTATGTCATTTGAATATTTTATCAGTGATGTACTAGTTATAATAATTATAAAATATATAAGGGTTGCACTGTAGTATTTTTTCATTAATGATTTGAGATCATATATTGAATGGTACCAAGAAAATTTATTCAATATAGAGATAAATTTTTTGAAAAACATGTGATTGAGGGAAAGACATCCCTTAATATGTTCTTGATGTCGAGATAATGATTAATAAATGTTTGATTTGGAAAAGTTTTGAATACCTTGGAACTAATTAATGACTTGTCGATAAGTGGTCTATGCTATCATTGATAGAATTTAAAATACTTTTGGATTTAAGTAATATATCTAATAACATGTGTCTTAGATAAGGAATAAGGAAGAATGAATGTTCCCAATAAGTTTTTGTGGTGATTCAAGTTATTAACATATTTCAAGAGGATACATGATGAATTTATTCACATGTTTAGAATGTGAAAATTTAGAGATGCTTCATGTTGATTAAAGACTAATGATATGTTTATTTTGGAAATCCGGTGACCATATTTCTAAAGTATTGGATAATAATATTTTTGAAAGGTTAACCATTTATGAAATGGTTTATATTGAACTTTGAATTTGGTTTTAGAGATTAATATATTTCATTACTATATGATGAATCGTATTCTAAGAGATGAAGTAGAAATAGTTCAAGGCATGACCAAATGATAATATTGTATTTATGTTTATAGAAACATATATTTAATTATATTCCTATAGAGTGAAATAATTCCTAAACATTCAGAAAAGTATGTTAAAACAAAAATGTTTTCCTACTATCATCATTATTTGATGATACCAATGACCTTTATTCACACCTCTGGTTTATGGTTTTGTGGTCTACAACTTTTAGCTGAACTTGTTCTCTATCACTTTCCATCAGAACTTGATAGTTAGATTTATCTTCCATATCCATATTTTCATTAATGTTCTCCTATTCTAAATCCTATTTTTGCAGTGAAATTTTCATTTCATTTTACCTCTTAATAAGAATAGGTTGTATTTTCTTTATTTATGATGTGGTTTTTTCAACAATAGTATTTTTAAATATCAATTCCTTGATTATTAAGATCAATTTTAAATTGCAAGGATGAAATTTAATTAAGGTTGGTAGAATGTAACACCCCAAGACATTACAATATTTTCATGTTAGAATAAATATTTTTTTTCTCTCTTTATACGCAATTCCATGTTAAGCTTACAATACACACTACACTGAGTTAGATTGTGTTACATGCAAGACTGAGTTTTACCACCTTTTAATGGTGCATCTATTTTAAAACTATATTTTGGAAATTTTATAAATTTTATTTGTAAAGATAAACTTCATTTTTGAATTCAAAATGTCAAAATTATCTTAGAGTTTTTTTTTTGTATTTTTCTGAAAAGTTTCATTTTTTGATGAATAGTGAAAAATACTCCATTTTAGTTAAAAACTGTCTTTTTGTTTAGATAAATATTAATGTTAAATTATATTTTAAACAAGTTTTAAAGTCACAATAGATCAATTATTCATATATTAATCCAATTTAGGTCATTTTAATCATTTTTATATTAAAGTTAGATATAAAAACTTATTGAACTTTTGAATGTTTTTACTTTAAAAACTCGCTTTCTCATCACGTGTGTGGGATTAGCATTGATCTTAATTTTCCTACTTATATTATTTGAATTTTAAAAAGTGGAAATATACAGTTGTAATAAATACAATATTTTTGGTCTAATAAGATCAACTTAATTTTTGACCAAAATGATTAGTGAAAGTGATTAAAATTAATTACGGTGATTAAGGTAAGATTAAGCTTAATAGGGGACTAAACCTTAATATTAAGGACCAAAATGAACTAGAAACTTTTCCAAAATCCATTTTCTGCCAATAATTAGACCATATAACCACTTGTTTCTAATTTTATTGGTTATTGGTATATTATTAAATGGAATTGACCTATATAAAAGCTTAAGTAAGGAAAAAGACAAAAAGGAAACTTACCTTTAACATTTATAAAACTTTGAGATATGTAAAAAACATCATATTTTCGAATATAAATATCCTTTTAAAATATAAATGGTTTATTTTTATCATAATAATTTATCAATAATTTTTATATATGTTTTAGTTTCTTATTATTCTTAAGAAACACCCACATAGTGATTATTTAGTTAATAACCAATTAAAATAAATGATACAATAAATATTAAAAGTGAAGTGAATTGATTGAATTATTGACTTTATTTATTTATTGTATATGAATATATCATTTAATACAACTTTAAACTTAATATATTTTAATTTTAATATTTTTTTTATATTTTAAAATGAAAATTAAATAAATAATGTCAAAATTGACATTATTGTTATTTTACAATAAATGATATTTTATTAAATGATTTAAAATTAATAAAAATACTATATTATTCCAAGTGATTTTTAAGTGTCAATAAATATTAAATATGGTATGTTAATGGAACAATTAATCTTTTATAATTAACATATTGACCCGTATATTGTAAAAATGTTGTTAACGCGATTTGAGTTTAAGCAGTGTTTTAGCGCATCACATGCGCTTGTTATAAAATTAATTTCCCAAACACATGAGATTTTTAATTTGTAAATTATAAATAATATTAATAATTTATTTTATCTATATTTTCTAATAAATTTAACTTTATTTTATTCTTAATGGTTAAATTACTTAGGTTATAAACCTACATGCTTTAATAAAAACCAAAATGATAAAATTGTGGAATCTTAGAAGTTAAGGAACCAAATTATTAAAATGCACATATTTTTGTATGGTGGAGGTTTTCATAGAACATTATTCCCTTTTAATCCATTATTTTTTCATTTTTGAGGCACTTTAGGTAAGGTAGACCTCCCATTAATGAATACCTTTTGGTATTTACAAGAGTGTCACTCCCCCTCCACTATAAAAAGGAAAGCACTCTACCCCTTACTCACACCTCTCAAGACACTTTGTCTCAACCAAGATCTGAAAAAATATATTCTAAACATCCCTTTAATCAACATATAATCCTATCCTTGGTCAAAAATAAATCAAAGGAATCTCTTTGGTGCAAACCAAAAAGAGTTACCTGATTAAGAGGTAACAAACTTCCTTAAGCTTTTTAGTTTTATTTCCATTATCCATTCCCTCAAATATTATTATTTAATGATTTTATAACTAAAAAAGTATCATAAATATACTATAACTTTGTTATTATTATTTTTATATCTATACTTATACACACTTCCAATTAATGGGTAATGAACATACTATTTCTATGTACGGCGAAATACTATCTCACAAAACGATGATTGTTCATTTTTTCCTTTACCACTTATCATGGTTGTCATTATGATGGAAACTGTATTTATATATGTTATATATGATAGTTATTATGCCTTTATTATTTTTAAGTATTTTATAACACATATCCTTATACTTTCCATTTTGTATAAATACGATAACATCATTTGTGGAAGTGTGGACTATCGCATCCTCAAAGCGATGTGACTCATTCACACTATACATGGAACGTATTAAGGATGATTTTAATAAACCTATGTAACATATATAACATATATATGATAATGGAATTATAATATACATATTTATAATTTATTTTTTGTTCTTTTTATATGGAAAAAAATGAAAGTAGTGTTCATGAATACGTACGACCTACCGTCTCCATGAACAGTGCATTTCATTTCTTATCTCCAAAATTTATAGATTATTCTAAATATATATGTATTGAATAAATAATATAATTAAGTAATTGTTTAAATTGTGGATATTATGAAATCATTATCTAATTGATAAGATAAGAAAATAACAATTCAAAACATACTTGATAAAACTAGGCAATTAACACCTAAAATAGTGAAAATAATGAAAGATTGTTAACAAATGGGTAACAAGACATTGTAAGAAGTTAAAATATGATACTATAAACATTATTATGGTTCTGTTATAATTTTTTAACATATTTTAAACCACTATATAGTAATATAAATACCACACAACAAAAGTAAGGTTAAGGTAAAATAATTTCGTCTCATTTTATATTCCATTGAGACTTATTTGTTATTATGCACCAATTCACTTTTATTTGGTGTATATACTACCTTTTTACATGTTATATCATGAATATACTTACTATAATGATATTATAATTTTCATTTAATGTTATTACTTCATGGGTATTATGATTTAAATGTTTTAATGTGTTATGGGACACTCTGTAATGTTTAAAGATTATTCTCCTCAAAAACATTTTTAATGGTTATCTTTACAATCTCACTTAATTATGTGATTATTAACTTTATTTTGAAACAATAATTTTATTTTAATCATTTTTTATTGAAAATTTCCTTGAACATATATATTTTCATATTATGTATATTATTATTTCCTAAATTGTATATCATTTTACACACGGTGTTTACTTTGACAGTTGTTTGATTAACTGGGGAATTATTGATAAATTTGTATCTTTTATTCAATATAGATATTTGATAAGACATACTTACTATTTATTAAATTGATTATTTCATATGATTAATTATTTATAAATGAAATTATGGGTGGATCCTGGACTTTATATAGCCCCACAATGCATCAACAGGTTCTCATGAGACGAAATAGTTGGCCAAAATATATGGGTTTTACCTAATAGCTAAACTGTCTTATAAAAGGCCTTGATGGTACTAGTTCCATGTACCTGGGAAACATGGAATCTAATTATTAATCATTTACCTCATTTAGATTTAGTTATTATTCATCCATGATATTTTTCATTGAAATGTCTATGGATACATTTCATTCTCAGTTTATTGATTTAGATGGTATGAGTTTCAGTTTCTTACCTTGACATATTGATATAGTCTTATCTTGTTATTTGAATGGCACGTGTGATCATTTATTTACCTGTCCATGTTAATTTATTCATATTTATTCATTATGGGTTCTGCTTTACTTACCCTTACTGAGCATTTGATCTCACCCTTATTATGTTTCCTTTCCATAGGTTATGAAGAAGAAATATTTGTATAAGAATTCAAGGATGCAATTTATTTCATTTTATTATATATCATGTTTGTATTTTCTATTTTCCAATTTATTATGGGTATCATTTATGTAATATGGATTTCCAAGACTATGAAAATGATAGGTCCTTTGGAATTTTATTCCTTATAATCATGCTAATGTAATAAAATAATGCACCGACTTTGAGATTTTGGGGTCAGGGAATTACACGAGTAACACCTGTTCTGAAAAACTTTGGATCAGAAGTTGGAGGAGTAAGATGAGAAATGATTGGAATGGAATCCTAAGCCACTATTGCAGTTCCAGAAACATGAATAAAGGGCTTCATCATATTGATGAATTCCAGATGATATTTACTCCTCTTTCCATACCATTAAAAAGTCCTTTTTCTCTTCCATAAACAACTTGAGAACATGGGTCATCACTTTCAACTAATTAACTTTTTCTTTGAAGGCTTGAGTCACCGTAAGCAACTTGAGGTTCTCAGTAATAAATTTGAAATGAGAGTTAAGCTTTTGATTTGTATATATATTTGAAAGGTAATATGTTATTACCTTTGTAATGGTTTCTCTATCATTCCTTAGATCCTTCATATATTCTTTATCCATCATATGCACATGATCATTGTTGTGCCTGATTTGTCTCAAAATTTCCTGAGGAATATTTGGAGCATCACCCGATACAAATCGATGTTCTTCCCTGACCACTGATCTTATCATCTCAACATCCAAAGAAGGAGGTGGAGTACTGGAAGTAGAAGGTGCTGAATGAATACTCTCCAACCACTCTAGAAAAGCATCCATATTGGCAGCAAAGGCATTCTTCATCCCCTCCATCACTGAACTCATAGACTCCATCTCACTAGAAATTATTATATTTTATATTTCCACTTCTTGAATGTGATGTAACATTTTGGATTGAATGTGTTGGGTCATAAGTTCTAACAGAAGTCTAGAATATTTATCACTAATATTAGTGATCAAAGGAGGTTTATTTTTCATTAACATTCCAAAATCATATTGTTGACGCTCTTTTCCATCACAGATTCCAATGAATGGAAAAGGGGAATACCTTAAGCCCAATAAGGGTCACCCTTTTAAGAACACCAAAAATTGATGAAGGGATGAACCAGGAACTCATTTGGAGGGCGTCACGCAAGTATCCTGCACGATGCGCAAGTCACTTGCGCGCCACATATGGGTCGTGCAAGTAATTTGCGCGCCCTATTCCTTTTTTCACCCAAGGTGCCCAGTGGCCTATAAATATCCCATGTGGGCCCCCCATTTCAGGGATGAATTTTCCAAAAGTCAGATTCAAGCTCTGGTCGCCCAAGTCTTTGTCGGACGTCTTCTAAACACTTCTAAGGTAATTATTTACCGAGAATGGAAGCTCTAAAGAGTAAGAATAAGGCATAAGTTTTAGAACTCATCAATACTTGTGCGCCTAAGTGTCCATCCCTTAAGGGAAATGGAAACACTTGCGCGTTGCCTTGCCCTCTCAAGGGAACTTGCGCGCCAAACTTTTTGAAGCCTCTAGGGATGATACTAAGGGCTTGAGTTCAAAGTCGCCCAATTATTACCCTATGGATTCTTCGTCGCCCAAGGTGACTCATGTCGCGCAAGTCTACTTGCGCGATTAGGACTTGCGTGCCAGAACAATACTTCCGCACCTCCTTCCTAATCACCTCCTTTCCTCAAATTTACTTCTCCTCTTTAAGACATGGCCTTCAAAACCTTCTTCAAATCCATTTATGGTATGGTTCCTTTGTTGGATTCCTTATCTGAGAGGAATTCATTGGGCCTCCTTCTCAGGAGTAAGTCTCAATCATAATTTCCTTTAACATTGGGCCTCCTCCTCAGGATTAAGCCCCAGCCTTATTTTCTTTTGATTTGGGATTCCTTCTCAGGAATAAAACCCATTCATAAGTCCCTCTTAATTTGGGATTCCTTTTCAGGATTGAGTCCCGAGTTAAAATTACAAATCTCCATAAAGTACAAATACCTTTATGAACCCTACTTCTGGGATTCTTTCCTGAACTAAGTCCTGATCTTCATTTACTTGGGCCATCATATATACGTAATCCCTACATCATTTCTCATGACTGCATCTTTCGTGGAACCATTTTCAAGTTTACTAATACCTCTTGTTTCACACACCGAGCATGACTCATGTGGTCTTAGAGTGTAAAAGTAATAATGACATCTCTTTTTTGGCCATTAACCATGAATAAACCCCATTTTTCATTACCCGAACTGCGTGGAATTTAATCTCTACCTTAAAAGTAGAGTACGTAGGAAGCCTTTATAAGGTTCAAGCCCATATTTCATTAATTCTTTTCCATCCCATATGACGTTAAACTATATCCTTCCTATTGAACTATGTGGGTTCTGATTCCTTTATTTTTAATAAGGATACGTAGGTAGCCCATCTGCGGGTACGATCCCAACTCTGAAATAATCCCCGTCTTTCTGAATGATAATAAACTTTAAGTGCCCCACTAAGTGGATTTAAAACCAGTATGATCATCATAATGACCAAGAGATTTATATATAATGTATTGAAGGATACCATTGACTAAGAATCTCCAATACATATGGATGATTCTCTATCGATGAAGAACCTCAAATACTTTAAAGACGCTCGGGAGGGGTAGTTCTAGTGGGCTGGGCCTATGGGTCATGTAATGGGCATGGTATGCCCCTGGGCCTTAGGGTCATGTATTGTGGGTCATGTCAGGCCTTATGCCTTGGGCCTACGAGTCATGTATGGGTTCCCCTTCAACCCTTAAAAGGGGGATTATCTATAATAAAATAAAAAAAGGCCTTCGGGCCATTCAGGCAAGAACCTCAAATACATATAAAAGATTCTCTAAATCTCATACATATCAATCATTGATTTCCAAATCTAAAAGAAAAATCATTTTCATACTTGGTGAATTAATAAGGATTCATGAACATAACTTAAATCTATAAGAGAGTCCCTGAGTAGGTAATAATTCTCCTCAAAAAGGTGTGATGAGACTGACCTCCCATTCTCTCGACCAATGCAAATTCTTAAGCCTCATCGGTCCACAACTAATGAGCACCTAACTTTGGAAAGTAGGTCCAAATGGATATAGAATCATTGAATGTTTCCGGTTCTATGAATAAACCCATTAGAAACTAAGTGGAAATCTGAACCTTATACAAACAAGGTCATCCCCATTTCCAGAAGAAACAAAAAATGGTGAACCCGACGTGAATCCTTAACCAAGTTGAATGATGTTTTACTTATTTGTTAGGCCCATATTAAACTCAATATGAGGGCCAAAAAAGCAATAAATAACATATGTTCTTATCCAAAAGATGTAGTCTGAAAAAACTTATCTTGATTATGTCTGCTATTTCAAATAGGCACTCTTTTTCAAGATCTCTTTGCAATAAGAAATTGCTTCTTTAAAATTCACACCTGTGAATACCCCGGCTGCTACTCCTACTAGATCCTCGTCCGCTCTGAGGACGACATCACCTACTCAGCATCTGCAATGCTGGGTCTTGAATACATTGGTGAGGGAATACCGTCAACACGGTACCATCCTGACTCTGGAGGCCGCTCGACAAGCCCTCCAAGTTAACAACTCACCCTGGTTGTCCGGACAGCGACGACCAGTGGTCAAGAAGCAGGTGGTGCCAACCACCGTTTCCAACCGTTTCAGGTCTTTATCCCTGGAATGCAATAACCAGTCCCTCCCATATTATAGGGAGGTGAATGAAGAGGTAACTCAAGGCCTCGGTTCAAGAAGGCAGGAGTATTTCCTGAGGAATCCTACCAAAAATCACTGCCAGACTCGTGCGGTAGTGCACCCTCAACATGATGAGGGTATCACCTCTAAAGGTTCGGATCAGGTCCCTCAGACCCGATCATGCAAGACGAACCTTCAGAGGTGAAATTCGGTTAATAGGGAGCAGGTTCTTACCTTTACCCCCTCTGAAGAAGTCCATCAATCTAACTTGATGGAAAACAATAAGCGGGCATATACACTCGTCCCTCCTGATTTCACTACTCAGCAGACTCATTTGGTAGTAACACAAAAATCCCGCCAGGAAATTCCAACAGATTACTATAGGAAGGCACATACACTTGTTTATAAATCATCATCCAGTCAGCAGGCTCGTCTGACTGCATCCAAAGAAGCTCGCCAATCTAATACGGTGGAAACTAGTAAGTAAGAACATACACCTGTTTACAATCACCAATTCTGTCAGTAGTCTCATCTTCCAGTATTGAAGGAAACCCATCAACCATACTTGATGGAGAATACACAGCAGGCACATACACCTGCCAATGTTCATCAATCTTGCCAACAATCTCGTTTGGTAGCACCCGGAGAAGTCAGTCGGAAAGCTCCGACGACAAATCTGGAGCAGAATCAACTCTCTGACCCTATGCATAAGTACTTTCAATATCCATTTACAGGAAAAGGAGGATAGGAGTAGGTATATACACCTACTCTAGACACGTAATGGATGTATATTCCCATTCCGGCAGCTAAAGTCACCAAGCACATTCTGACAATGGTGAAAGAGCAGAAGAAAATCCCTACCCATATTCTGGATACCTGTCAGAATATTATAACAACTTCAGTGACATCACAGGGAAAGAAACATAAATCTATCCCTATCAGTGGAGTGACTCATCAATATTTCACTCTGGAGCAGACACACACCTCTATTCCATTCTAGGAGGGTCGTGGGGCATACTCCCCCATGTCATACAGACAATCAAGTCGGGTACATACACCCGATTTAAATGGAGATAATCAGCCTAACCTGACCATTTCTCCTGAGCAGGCACATACACCTTTCCATTATAACCACTTTCATCAACAAGTGGTTTCCAAAGTGAGTAAGAAAGCATCCAAGAAAAAGACCCATCCAGCACAATTGAAAAATCAAGATCCAATCTGTAATAAGGCATTGCTCAATGCTGGAGTTCTTGAAGCCCTTAGACAATTGTTTGTTACAACTCAAGATTCTACTCTATCATCTCCATATTCCAGAAGTAACAACAATAATTCTGAAGGTCTTCATCAGACACTTCCTCATGAAGGTTTGATTCATGAAAATCCGGTCGATCTCAAAGTATCATCTTCAGATGAGAGCCACAATAACCCTCTGTGTGGCCAGAAGACCAAGGAGTAATAGGTTTCATCTTTTGCTATAACCCACCATGGTGGTCCTCCCCATGATGATGAATTTAGCTGCGAAAATCCTCTCCATAGTAGTAATTCGCATTGCCTGGAAATTTCTTCAATGGAAAATGCAGTAATGAGAAAGCCCTCTTATCTTGAGGCACTTTCAAATGAAAAGCTAGTCATGTTTGATGGCTTACCGCTAGCAGGTGAAATACTTTCTCAATTAGAAGATATCTCGGGGTATAGGTCATTCTCCGAACCACCCCTGAGTCATTCATCTTCTAATTTGACAAATGAATTCTCTACCAATCTCGTTGAATCTGATGAAGCAACAAAGAAGAACCATCTTTGGTCCAATCAGGTAGAAGAATCTTCATCAAATGACAAAGAGGAAGTGCTGAATATGAGAAAACAACTGGAGAAAGGTGAAATACCAGTCATGTTTTGGCCTTTGGCTGACTCTCAGTATGATATTCCAGAAATGTTGACAGAAGATTGTATTCACGATATTCGTCTCAACATATGGAAAACACTTTGTCACTTAAAAGATAAAATATTATGTTATGATGAATATGAAAATCATGTCAAGATAATAGAAGGGTTGCAACGCCAAATTTACTTGACATATCTCTCAGTTTCTTGACATCCAAAAGTTGAAAAGTAGCAGAGATCCCTTCAGCGTTTATGCCTTAGCGTGTTAAAAAGGTTGCACCAGTTAATTACCAATGCCCCATCTGGTATTCATATCAGGGGATGGGGTGTTCATGGAGAATTACATTTCACCATACTCCCCAGTCAACAAATCCTGCCAAAAGTGGTCTCATGAAATGTTATTACCCATGGCTGGCCACAACTAACTGGTTTTTTGTGTAATCAAAGGCTTTATTGAGAACAAGCATCAACTATTTCTTCCTAAATTCAGGCATATAAAGAAAAAGTTATCGAATTACTCTTGCACCAAGAAAATGAGAATATCCAACAGGTTTCTCATTTAGATCAGGAACATCATCAAGTGACAGAGGTGTTATAAATAATCCAGCGGTCATCTGAGCTAGGTGATTTGAGTGGATGTAGGTTGATGCATCCGACCAATTTCCAGACTAAAATTCACAAAATTAAGAGGGATTTTAAGAAAGTTTCAGATGTAGCAGCTCAAGAACCACCTCAGATTTCCAGACTGGGGACTCTTTTAACTCAACCCTCGGGATCAACAGATAAGATTCGAGGAGTTGATCAGGAAAAACAGGAACAGCCCCAGTCCACTGGACTGAGGAATTTTTCAAATTCTCAATATCTTCCTTAGAAAAATTCAGTCTTCTCTCAATTAGGGAAGAAGCCATAAGAGGAATGAAGAGAAAAATTATTAGGAAATTCCCTCCAAATTACGATTCATCAAGAAGTTCCTGAGGGATCAACCAAACAAAAGGCAATGTCTCATAAAGGACATGGAAGAAGACAGTATCGCAGAAGCACTGACAGAAGGGTTGTAATGCGTTATGAATCGATAAATTTCATCAATGTCATTGTCACTAATCCCCCGGAATATGAGGCTCACTCAGAGGGATCATATGAATAATTTCTTATTCAAGAGGTTGTCCACACAGAAGTGAATGAAGGAGGTCTACGTACTATAAGACAGAGGGTTGCCCAAGGGCAAGATATTCCTTCGGTTAATGCCCTTCCATAATCCAGAAAGGCACATGCCAAGGAAAAGGGTAAAATTCAGGTTACACCCCACCCTACCTATGGATAAGGCCAATAACTCTAATTAGAGGAAAGGTCTGCACAGCAAGAAGAAGAAATGAATGAATTAAGGAGGTTAAATGCAGAACTACTTCAAGGTAGTCTTCCTCTTAAGCGTACTGGAGTTAATCAATCAAGGGAATTTTTTGCAGTACTAGGATGGATCAAGAATATCCCCCTTTAAAAGTACACCCTCACAGGTCCAAACCTATGGGTCATACGTAACAACAACCGGCAATACTACCATCAGTGGCAGTCCCAGTCACCACACCCGTCCAAACTCCAGTTATTGCACTTTCTGAGGTCCAAGCTCAACCAGATGTTTCTCAAAAATTAATGACTACCATTGAGTCATTAACAGCTCGGTTGGAAGCTATGGAAGGAAAGCGTGCACAAATTCAACTAGAAAAGAGAGCTTACCCTGAATGGGTGGATGCAATTCCTCCCCCGTCAAATTTTGCGAGTACCACATTCCCAGTTTTTAATGGTTCGGGAGATCCATAACAACACTTAACACATTTTGTTTCTTGTTTTGATCCTATGATGGGAACTCCTCAACAACAAGAAGAAATTAAGCTCAGGTGTTTTGTACAGTCATTACAAGTACCTTCTTTGGTTTGGTATATAAGTTTGCAATCCCGGTCAATTACTGGGTGGGAAGATCTCCGTCAAAGGTTCCTTCTTCAATTCATCTCAACATTTCCAAAGATGACAGTTTTCGATCTTACCAATTGTAAGCAAAGGGAAAATGAAATATTTTTATATTTCATTGCTCCCTGGAAGGGATTAACATATTCCTTAAGCTTAGCACTCCCTTAAGAATAATTTTTGCAAATCTATGGGGCAAATCTGTGTGATGAATTACGAACACCGTTGATCCCTGTGAAATAAAAAGGAGGGTTTCGAGACCTTACTTCAATCGCTCGGTATATAAAATACTCTCTTATGAAGACTAAGGCTAAAACTCATGTAATTACATCAGTTCTAGGAAAGAGAATATAGAAAGAAGAGACTGATATGGTTACACTTAAACAAGCACCTGTACCTGCTTCCACTTCAAGACCTTAATCATATCGAAGGGCTCCACCTCTTGAACGTCAACAACAACGGCCGCCTCGTCAAGATGATCAAAAAGATAAAAGGTGGAAACAGTTTTAAGATTTGAAGAATAAAGTTTATTCTTTCCGGAATGAATAAGTTCCGGGTTACTTCATCTCGGCTCTGGAAAACAACTCGGTTCAGTTGCCAAGGCCCAAAAGGCCGAACAAGGAAGGAGATGAAGACCTCCCCAATTATTTCCCATTTCATCAGATGTTGGGGCATCCCATTCAGGAGTGTTTTTTCTTCAAAGAACTCCTACAAAAGATGGTAGACTCTAGATAGGTAAAACTGAAAGGTTCTTCAGCCCAGGTAGCATGTATTACTGCTACTGATCCAGAGGAAAAGGGCGAGTGGCACGAAGTAAAAAGTAAAAATGAACAGAAATATGATGATTAGATGGTTAGGAAAACGCTCAACTAAACCCATGCCATTTTATGAACATAATTGAATCAACCAATTGTGTCTTCTACTATGAATGCCACAGAAAAACCCCCTTCATCAGAAGGGAAATCCTCAAAGAAGCAGCATAATTTGAAGAAAAAAGAGCAGTCAGAAGAATATGAGCTCATGTCAAAGCCTAAGTTGTCTTTGAATCTGGCAGATTTTATTCCATCTGCTTCAAAAGAACAGGAACCACCCCGCAAAATGGCACATCCTAAATTGGTTCATCAGGCAGAGTCTTCATCAGATGAAGAATTGATCTTTGGTTCTGTTAACATGATTCATTTAATAGAACCTTATGCCAATGATAGTTTCGATTATGATGAGACTAAGTTCCCTGTATCTAACAGAGGAATTAGAGGAAGAGACAGAGGTCTAGTATACAGGGGAAGACGTGGATATTGCAGAAGCCACTATTTCAATCCCACCCCTTCTAGAACTGTATATGCGGCAGAAACTCGTGGAAAATCCCTTCAGCGGGCTCAACAGGAACAAGAAAGTTCTTCCACACATGGCAGATTCAGTCCTGACACGGTTATTTTGGAAGACCGGTTAGAGGTACCACCTTCTTCCTCTCAGCAAATAAATAGACCTAGTCGGTCTAATCTGCCAAAGCCAGGAGTATTTCCAACTCCTACCCCGATACGAGATGCATCTACTTCCAAATCATAAACTTCTAAGGCACTTGAAAAACCATATTTTCATGATGGGAAACACAGACCTTTGGACCAAAAGTATGATGTCTTGAAACATTTGGCCCAAGTACCAGCCAAATTATCAATTCTGTATGCCTTAAATCTATCAAAAGATCTTCGGGAGGCACTTATTGAGGCTTCATCAAGTCCTCAAGAGTTCGAAACTGAAATTTTTGCGGCTGAATTCTACCATATAGAGAATGATCTTGTAGAATTTCATGCAGTGATATCTTTTACAGATGAAGATGAAGATGATGTTGTACCTGGACATATCAGACCTTTGTATCTATCAGGAAAAGTCAATGATATAGACATCCAATGATCTTTTATTGATAATGGCTTAGGATTCAGTCTCATTCCTATTCATACACTCCATCGATTAGACCTCACCGAATATGATTTATCTCCTTCTACTTTGATGTTTCAAGGATACGATAAGAATGAACAAGAACCTCTAGGTGAAATTATACTCAGAATTCAGTTTGGAGACCTTGTTTCTAATTCAGATTTCATGGTTGTTCGTCAGGACACAGCTTTCAACATTTTTCTTGGAAGACCATGGTTACATCAACATGCGGTCGTACCTTCGTCATACCATCAATGTATCAAATATTGTTTCAATGGTCAAATCGGGACATTGTATGGTGACAAATCCCCATTCAAAACATGTGAATCTCAATACATTGAGGCAGAGTTTTATCACATGGAAGGAAAGGAAAATCCACAGTGAAGAAGGTCACCAAAATTAATGCTCCATATGGTTTGGAAAAGATTCCAGTAAACTCATTCATACATGTGAGTACAGATTATGTGTTACATATCAGTCAAATTGACAGGATAGACCCAAATCTAAACACTCTTATGGAAACTTCCATAATGTCAATTACGACAATCGAGCTAGACAGCATTGGAGAAAGTGTTGATTATCCAAGCAATGATGAAAGCTTAAATGGAGATGTCTTCATTTTGTCCACTGAAATCCAGCAATTCTATAATTCATCAACTAGGCTAGAAGAAGTTATAGCAATACTAGAGGAAAATAATGATGTCGATTCTCAATCCATTATCTCATCTCTATCAACCCAGGAAGACCTTCATCATCAATAGGTTCATAAATGGCAGCCTCTTCTTCAAAATGTTCAAATTTTAACTTCTCCCCTGATCATGGAAATTCTGATTCATCATATACTATGAAAGTATAAGCAGAAGAAGAAACACATACTGAATAAGAAGAGGAAGATCTCAAGGATGCTCCTCCAGCATTTGAAGAGGGTATCTCTACCATTGTGGATGAACTCAAAGAAATAAATCTGGGTAAAAAATAAGATCCACGCCCTACTTTAATTAGTGCGGCCATGAATCTTGAAGAGCAAGAAATGTATACTTCATTTTTAAAGCAAAATTGAGATTTATTTGCTTTGAATTATACAGAAATGTCAGGTCTTGATCCCGATGTTTCCACTCATCATTTGGGTTTGCTAGAAGAACATTGAGGATTCAAGCAAGCTGCAAGAAGAACACACCCAACTTATGCCTCCAAAATTTAAGGTGAAGTTGATAAGAATATCAAAGCTAACTTATTCAGAGAAGTTCATTATCCCAAATGGCTAGCTAATATTTTCCCTTTGAAAAAAAAAGAATGGAAAAATTAGAGTTTGCATTGACTTTAGAGATCTTAATTGGAATTATCCCAAGGATGATTTTCCAGTTCCGATCACAGAACTCTTAATTGATGAAATAGATGGATATGAATCACTTTCCTACATGGATGGATATTATGGGTATAATCAAATCTGAATGGCTCCAGAATATGAATAATCTACAGCTTTTAGAGCTCCTCAAGGTGTGTTTTTCTATCGGGTAATGCCCTTTGGCCGGAAAAATGCAGGTGCAATGTATCAACGTGCCATGCACCATATCTTCAAACCCTTTTTAGGGAAATTTTTTGAATGTTATGTGGATTATTTGGTGGTTAAATCCAGACAATGTGATGATCACTTGGCTGATCTGGAAATCATATTCAACAAACTTCGACAACACAATTTGAAGATGAACCCCTTGAAATGTGCTTTCAGGGTAACCTCGGGAAAATTTCTCAGCTTTGTTGTACGCTATCGTGGTATCGAAGTTGGTCCTAAGAAAACAAAATCAATCCTTGGTATGTCACCTCCTCGAAATTTGAAAGAATTAAGAGGACTTCAAGGACACTTGGCCTATATTCAGCATTTCATTGCCAATTTGGCAGGCAAGTGTTTACCTGTAGAGACCCGAAGCCTGACGTACATGGACATTACATTACTTTTGCGTAATACTTAGTACATAACAAAAAAACACACACACAAGGATCGTAATAGTTTAGTGTCTTTGGAAACTCGGAATATAATATTCTAATCGTGGTGAAAGATCTTCAACATCTCTCATAAAGATCTTCCTTTTTTAATACCTAAAACCTTTCTTTATATCCTAGGGAAAATAAAACATAAAAGGGTGATCTCAAATGCTCAGTAAGGGTAAAAAAAAGAAATATCAATCACATCATATTCATAAGAACATAACATTTTGGAAATCTTAACCTGCAAAAGAGAGAATAATTTCATAACATGGGATAAATCATAGTAGTGAAATGAAATCCCAATAATCATAAATTAAAACATGAAGCTTTGTGGCATACACACATAATCATAGAGAATCATATCTTATTAGTCAAGACTCATTTCCAAGACTATCTTAGTGGACAAAGTCCATTTCTGAACCGAGTCACCCTTGTTTCAGTCCTGTTTCACTGAACCGGTATAACCTACCGTTCCAGCCATGTCTATCTCATGAGATATAAAATCTTTACCCAATGCATTGGAGGGAGATATAGGTCCCACCCATCTCATAATGAAACCATTCTTATTTATGCCACAAAAATCATAAATCATACATCATTGCATAACCCATGTAATAAAAATGGGAATCTTAAACATCGTGACATCATCAAACAATTCATATAAGATAAAGGAATTCATAAAAATAATTCAATCACAACATAATAAAATCAATGTAATAATAGGGATAGAAATATAACCCTATATTATCTTATATGGAAAATAATTTTGATAAAACACTTGAACTTCATTCTTGAGGAAAATATCCTTTCTACTTCAAAAACACTTTTCCTTTCTTAACATGTCATACAATTTTAAACTAAAATAAGTTGATTAAAAATAAACTTTAAAACTTGTAAAGGAATCTTTTTGGAAATAATGTTTTAAAAATCCATTCATGCCGTATAAGTTAAAAAAAACATTCTTCGTACTTTTGTCGAAAAAGTCAAAAAGTACCTCGTACGAAAAACAAAAAAAGATTCCTTTCATATCCTTTACTAAAAACTCACCGAAGGGTAAAATTGGATTTAAACAATTGTATGTGGATAGAAATAATATTACATATTGAGGAAACATGGATGTGGATGATAAAATACAGCCTAGTAAATACCAAAGTATAAACAATCTCAGATAAAAATGAGATTGTGATATTTCCCTTACCTTATGTCCGATTTGTTTCGTAAGTGTCTGAATCTCCTGTATAATGATTTAAATAATGTCATTAACTTATTAAAAAATCATATTCATTGTTATGATATCATATATGGTTCACTTATGACTTTATATTACCCGTTCTTTTGTAAATTCATGTTAAAGAAGCGTTTTGGGTAAAATTGTTTCATTTATCGTAGGTGTTTGGACTTGTTGTTCTTGACATTATTATTACTTATATCATGATTTACTTACTTCCAGAATATAAAACATGATTTATATATCATATATATTTAGTATATATATATATAATAGATAGATAAATGAAATGAAACACACCGTTCATGGAGACGGTAGTCCGTACGTACGCATGAACGTTGTTTTCCTTTTCTTATTGTCTTGAATGGAAGTAAGTAGATGAAATACATATATACATAAATCCAGTAGCTTTATAATGTCATATATTTCATTATTATTGCTTATATATACTTTATAATCATTCTTAAATGGTTAACATGGAGAATGAATCTCATCACGTCGTGGAGACGGTAGTCCGTACGTACGCACGAGCGATGATATCGTTATCATGATCGTGAACTTATGTTGAAGTGTATGTATACTATTTCAGTATCAATATCACTTTATAATAATCATATATAGTTACTCATTACACCATTATACCCATCCAATTAAGGTGGTGGCGGAAAATAGATTACACCACGGCGTGGAGACGGTATTCCGTACGTACGCACGCGCGGTGATTTCCTTTTTCCGTAGGATGGATAGAAGGTTAATTAGAGTTGTTTCATATTTATAATAACATATCAGTATATAAGAAATATTGATGTTATTACTTTATCATGAAACAACTAAAGAAGAAGAAGTTGAAGAAGAAAGAAATTGAAAAAGATCGGTAATGGATATTACCTCTTTTTGACGCGCCTTTTCTTATCCTCCACTTAAAGAACTAAGGATGGTCTTTGAAGAAGACCAGAACCTCTAGGATGATACTAGGGAAGTGGAGAAGATATTTTGGCAGGGTTTTCCCGAGCTTGAATGCTCAAATTGGTGTGAGGAGGAGAGGGAGGAGGTGCCCTTTTATAAGGGAGGAGAGGGGCACCTTTGGGAAAACTAAAAATATTATTTTATTATAAAGTCAAGTTCGGTTTTAAATAGCTCCAAATTGATATATTTTGAATCTAAGGTGGGGATGGGTCTAAATCCTCTCATCCAATAGGATTTAGACAATTTTAGGTTATTATTTTAACCTTATCAATTAGATTTAACTCTAAGTTAAATAATTTAACTTTTACCGTGTCTTTTTGTTTTCTTACACTATATGGTTAATAAACTTACTATATCAAGCCAAACGAACCCCAAGTTGTTTATTATTAATATATATAACCTTATCTAAGTCATTTGTCCGAACCTTAGATTTTTAGAAATAAAATAACAATTAATAATTTAATATTTGTTTTAAAAACTAATTTATGTCAATTTTGACACTGTTTGGTACATGATTTTTATGAAATTTATAACAGAATGATAAGTTAGAACCAAGTTACTTAAATCAGCAATAAAATTTCATATTAACCTATAAAATTAGTTTAAGTCATAAAAAGTCTCAAATTACATTTATTTGGGTATTTATAACATCAATTGTGTCAATATTTCATTAATAAGATAATTACTGCATCATCGTTGTGTCATAAATAAATTAAATTATTTAATGTCTAAAAATTAAAAATAAAATACCATTATGTAGGAAATCTTTTTATCTTTCTAATGAATATTTATAGTCGAATTTATCTTATGTATAACCTCATATTAAAATGATTTAGTTATTAAACTTTGATTTTAACTATTTTAACCCTTCTTTAAATAAATTAATAATAAATGTTCTAATCTAATCCAAGTGGGCCTAAATGGTCATATTTTATTCCTAAGGTTGTTTTTGTTCGAATTACACTTGTCCAATAGAATTATTACATGTGTTAGGGTAATAATAATATCATTTTTACCCTTAATTACCCTATTTACTTTTAACTGTGGTAAAAAAAAGTAAAAAGTTACTATTCACCAAAAATTATTTTCATCTCATTGAACCAAATTTTACTTACTGACATCAACCGTGTCTCTTGGATTTTTGAAATTCCACTCACAGAATCGGTAAAATTAAGTTTTATGAAAAATTCATTTTTTTAACTACCACCTAGTGGTTTCACTATTCATCAAAAAATGAAAGTTTCCAGAAAAATACCAAAAATTAGGCCTAAGCTATATTTGATATTATGAACTCAAAAATAATGTCTATTTTACCAAATTAAAAACATATCAGTTGCATTAATTAATTTAAAAATTAATTCCCGTCATCAAAACAAATAGCGTGTTTTTAAGAGATAATAACTACCAAAAGATTGACACTTGTTTATGTCTGGTTTAAATGTGAAATTACATCCAATGACCAACATTGTATTAAATTATAAAAATATATTCTAAATATACTTTAAAACCACTCAAATTAATAATTTATCACTATTAATTATTTCGATTAAAAAGGTTGTTTTTAATTAAAATTTAGTAATTTTCACTATTCATCAGAAAATGAAAGTTATCCGAAATGTACCAAAATTTCACCCTAAGCTAATTTTGATATTCCGAATCTAGAAATGAAGTCCATTTTTAAAAATAAAAATTAAAAAGTGGTTATTACTATTCATAACGGCTAGTTTTAATAATATTTTAATAGCATATCGTTGTTTAATGAAACTCGGTATTGCGTACTACACACGCTATCGAGGAAGGTCGTGATTGTGTGTAATGCAAGGCAAGTCAAGGATGCGTTTTGTGCAAGCTCCTTTTGGTGTAGCGTACAACACAAGACATTAATGAAATTAAAAAGAATATTTTTCATAAAATCTCTGGGTGTTACATTCTACCCCCCTTAAAATGAATTTCGCCCTCGAAATTCATCGGGGTTATAAATGGTTTACTATTCTAAAGTTTCTTTAATAGAAACCCACATCGTAAAAAGGAATACCAAAACCAATCTTTAAAAGCAAAAGTATGAAACGTAATGGTTACCCAAATAAACTAATCACTGGGTTTCCACATAGGTGAAAATATGGATATGGAAGAGAAATCTAACCATCATGTTCTGATGGAGAGTGGTAGAGAACATAGCTATGAAAAAGCCAACAATCGCAAAGCCATAAATTTGTGATGATCTAGGGTACCATCTGATTCATCAGATATAAGATCACTAGGACAACATTTTTGGTTTTCAATATCATTTCCCTAAAGTTGAAAATTTTGAATTAGAAGAAATACTTACTTGATTTTGGTACAATCTCACTGTTGTTCGTGCTTTGAACAATTTCCACTTCATCTCTTAAAGAAATGAATTTGAATTTGTTATTCGTGAAGTGTTAACAGATCATGTGATAGAATGATGGGTCATTCCATCTGTTTCAAACAAAAGTTTAGCAATAGTTATCAAATATACATAAGTCCGTCTTTGGTGAGGTTAATCATATACGATTCCAAAAATGAACTTATACTTCATATATCATACCGCTTAATAAAATAAAACTAGTTTCTACTAACCAGGGACTTTCTGTAGGCCAATGGTATGCGATAAAGGCCCGTCGCACTTTAGTTGTGGGTTCGATTCCCACAGCCTTGGCCGACGCGATGGGTTGTCACACATCCTGCAGGTTGTCCTTTTTCTAAAACTACATTATTATAACATCCCATCAACAATATCAAAAAAAAGTTTTATCCTTAAACAATACTAACTTATGTCCAACATAATCCATTACAATCTTTAGGCTTATCTAAAATACTTCGGTCCAAGCTCATAGTATAGAGAAAATGATCACGTGAATGCCATCATTTATCCCTCATATATCTTGTTCGTCACATTCCAGTCATGTGAATACCATAATCATTTAATCTCTTGAAAAATGAATACCCATTGAATATTAGTGAAAACATGAGTGTTGTCAAAAGATAACTCTTTCCACATACCAAAATCCTCAAAATTCTATATACTTAGTCCTTATATCAATCATGAGCTCGTGAATACAATCAAACATCTCATTATCTTCTTGTACCTTCATTATGCGCATATCATCTACTTTCCAAAAATATTTCAATCACTTTTTTTTCCTGGTTACCAGTATCATATAATTATTGAAAACCAAAACATAGATATTCCAAAATTCCACAATACCATAAATGATATTCCATGATACTATTTTGAAATCCCATTACATAAACACTTAATCATTCCACCACATCATTGTCATATTCAACATCGCCAATAGTGATCGCATGTGAATTCCCTTTGTCCTTTGCCTTAAGTGGTTGCTCATGTCGATCATCACTAACCCTTGGATTAGGGCATTTATTAGCATAATTCCCCATTTCCTTACAATTGAAGCATTGAAGTGTAGTAGGTTCATTCTGTGTATCCCTTCCTTTGTTTGCATCATTAGACATTTTATTCCCATCATTGTGGCATTCAAATGCCCGATGACCTTCCTTTCCACATTTGAAACATTTACTTGTCCATTTAAGACAATCTCCACCATGCTTCTTTCCACACTTTGAGCATAAGTAAACATTCATCTTCTTTTCACCATTATTCTGAGATTTCTCCTTGAACTCTATCTTTCCTTTCTTGTCAAAACCATGAGATGGATATGTAACACCAACTTCCATTTCTACCTTGATAGCACAACGCACAATTTCTTCATAGCTACTGAAGTCTCTTATAGCTAATGCCCTTCGAAGACTTGGTTTTAAGCCACTGAAAAATCGATCAACTTTACTTTCAGGTTGGATGATAATGCCAGATGCATACCTTGCAAGTCTTGTAAAATTCGCTTCGTATATACCAACAGATTCATCATCCTTCTGTTTCAGCTCAAGAAATTCCTTTTCCATATTTGTTCAAAGAATACGAGGGAAGTACTTACTGAAAAACAAGTTATTGAACTCGTCCCATTCCATGGACTCAATTTCATCTCTTGGCCTCGTATTCTTGATAAGATTCCACCATTGATCAGCTTCACCTTCCAAACGATATACTGCTAAGATGACTTTATCATGTTCAGAACATTGAAGAACTGAAAATATCTTTTCAGTGGTACTGATTCATTGTTCAGCAACAAGTGGATCGGAAGGCCCACTGAAAGAAGGTGGATGTTGCCTCATGAAGGACTCAATAGAATATTGTTCCCTTCTCTGCTCATTTGGAAGTCCAGAATGATTCATATCTTGTGTAAGTATAGCAATAAGATTTTGCACTCCATATCCCATAACATTTGTTTGTTCAGGAGGACAATCATTGCATTGTCCATTACAGTGATCAACACGGTTCCTTCAGGTTCCATCCATCGTCTAAAACCCAAAAAGAATAGTGTGAGAGGAAAAAATCATGCTAGGGAAAACAACATAATAAAGGGGGAGTACCCTTAATATCTAACATCTTAGGTTAAATTCTAAGATTGTTACCATAGTTCTAGGACTATATCCTATACGTATACTTATCCTTAGGGACATCCCTAGACATACCTTAGAAATATCTCTAGGGATCTCACTAACGTTTTCGCATCTTAGTTTCCAAAGGTTGACTAAACCTTTCCTCTGATACCAACTGTAGAGACCCGAAGCCTGACGTACATGGACATTACAATACTTTTGCGGAATACTTAGTACATAACAAAAAAACACACACACAAAGATCGTAATAGTTTAGTGTCTTTGGAAACTCGGAATATAATCTTCTAATCGTGGTGAAAGATCTTCAACATCTCTCATAAAGATCTTCCTTTTTTTTAATACCTAAAACCTTTCTTTATATCCTGGGGAAAATAAAAAATAAAAGGGTGAGCTCAAATGCTCAGTAAGGGTAAACAAAATAAATATCAATCACATCATATTCATAAGAACATAACATTTTGGAAATCTTAACCTGCAAAAGAGAGAATAATTTCATAACATGGGATAAATCATAGTAGTGAAATGAAATCCCAATAATCATAACTTAAAACATGAAGCTTTTTGGAATACACACATAATCATAGAGAATCATATCTTATTAGTCAAGACTCATTGCCAAGACTATCTTAGTGGACAAAGTCCATTTCTGAACCGAGTCACCCTCGTTTCAGTCCTGTTTCACTAAACCGGTATAACCTACTGTTCCAGCCATGTCTATCTCATGAGATATAAAATCTTTACCCAATTCATTTGAGGGAGATATAGGTTCCACCCATCTCATAATTAAACCATTCTTATGTGTACCACAAAAATCATAAATCATACATCATTGCATAACCCATGTAATAAAAATGGGAATCTTAAACATCGTGACATCATCAAACAATTCATATAAGATAAAGGAATTCATAAAAATAATTCCATCACAACATAATCAAATCAATGTAATAATAGGGATAGAAACAGAACCCTATATTATCTTATATGGAAAATAATTTTGATAAAACACTTGAACTCCATTCTTGAGGAAAATATCCTTTCTACTTCAAAAACACTTTTCCTTTCTTAACATGTCATACAATTTTAAACTAAAAGAAGTTGATTAAAAATAAACTTGAAAACTTGTAAAGGAATCTTTTTGGAAATAATTTTTTAAAAATCCATTCATGCCGTATAAGTTAAAAAAACATTCTTCTTACTTTTGTCGGAAAAGTCAAAAAGTACCTCGTACGAAAAACGAAAAAAGATTCCTTTCATATCCTTTACTAAAAACTCACCGAAGGGTAAAATTGGATTTAAACAATTGTAGGTGGATGGAAATAATATTACATATTGATGAAACATGGATGTGGATGATAAAATACAGCCCAGTAAATACCAAAGTATAAACAATCTCGGATAAAAATGAGATTGTGATATTTCCCTTACCTTAAGTCCGATTTGATTCGTAAGTGTCTGAATCTCCTGTATAATGATTTAAATAATGTCATTAACTTATTACAGAATCATATTCATTGTTATTATATCATATATGGTTCACTTATGACTTTATATTGCCCGTTCTTTTGTAAATTCATGTTAAAGAAGCGTTTTGGGTAAAATCGTTTCATTTATCGTAGGTGTTTGGACTTGTTGTTCTTGACATTATTATTACTTATATCATGATTTACTTACTTCCAGAATATAAAAAATTATTTATATATCATATATATTCAGTATATATATATATATATATAATAGATAGATAAATGAAATGAAACACACCGTTCATGGAGACAGTAGTCCGTACGTACGCATGAATGCTGTTTTTCTTTCCTTATTGTCTTGAATGGAAGTAAGTAGATGACATACATATATACATAAATACAGTAGCTTTATAATTTTATATATTTCATTATTATTGCTTATATATACTTTATAATCATTCTTAAATGGTTAACATGGAGAATGAATCTCATCACGTCGTGGAGACGGTAGTCCGTACGTACGCACGAGCGATGATATCGTTCTCATGATCGTGAACTTGTGTTGAAGTGTATGTATACTATTTCAGTATCAATATAACTTTATAATAATCATATATAGTTACTCATTACACCATTATACCCATCCAATTAAGGTGGTGGCGGAAAATAGATTACACCACGGCGTGGAGACGGTATTCCGTACGTACGCACGCGCGGTGATTTCCTTTTTCCGTAGGATGGATAGAAGGTTAATTAGAGTTGTTTCATATTTATAATAACATATAAGTATATAAGAAATACTGATGTTATTACTTTATCATGAAACAACTAAAGAAGAAGAAGTTGAAGAAGAATGAAATTGAAAAAGATCGGTAATGGATATTACCTCTTTTTGACGCGCCTTTTCTTATCCTCCACTTAAAGAACTAAGGATGGTCTTTTAAGAAGACCAGGACCTATAGGATGATACTAGGGAAGTGGAGAAGAGATTTTAGCAGGGGTTGGACGAGCTTGAATGCTCAAATTGGTGTGAGGAGGAGAGGGAGGAGGTGCCCTTTTATAAGGGAGGAGAGGGGCACCTTTGGGAAAACTAAAAATATTATTTTATTATAAAGTCAAGTTCGGTTTTAAATAGCTCCAAATTGATATATTTCGAAGCTAAGGTGGGGATGGGTCTAAATACTCTAATTCAATAGGATTTATACAAGTTTAGGTTATTATTTTAACCTTATCAATTAGATTTAACTCTAAGTTAAATAATTTAACTTTTACCGTGTCTTTTTGTTTTCTTACACTATATGGTTAATAAACTTACTATATCAAGCCAAAAGAACCCCAAGTTGTTTATTATTAATATATATAACCTTATCTAAGTCATTTGGCCGAACCTTAGATTTTTAGAAATAAAATAACAATTAATAATATAATATTTGTTTTAAAAACAAATTTATGTCAATTTTGACACTATTTGGTACATGATTTTTATGAAATTCATAACAGAATGATAAGTTCGAAAAAAGTTACTTAAATCAACAATAACATTTCATATTAACCTATAAAATTAGTGTAAGTCATAAAAAGTCTCAAATTACATTTATTTGGGTATTTATAACATCAATTATGTCAATATTTCATTAATAAGATAATTACTGCATCATCGTTGTGTCATAAATAAATTAAATTATTTAATGTCTAAAAATTACAAATAAAATACCATTATGTAGGAAATCGTTTTAGATTTCTAATTAATATTTATAGTCTAATTTATCTTATGTATAACCTCGTATTAAAAATGATTTTGTTATTAAACTTTGATTTTAACTATTTTAACCCTTCTTTAAATAAATTAATAATAAATGTTCTAATGTAATACAAGTGGGCCTAAATGGTCATATTTTATTCCTAAGGTTGTTTTTGTTCGAATTACACTTTTCCAATAGAATTAGGACATGTGTTAGGGTAATAATAATATCATTTTACCCTTAATTACCCTATTTACTTTTAACCGTGGTAAAAAAAAGTAAAAAGTTACTATTCACCAAAAAATATTTTCATCTCATTGAACCACATTTTACTTACTGACATCAACCGTGTCTCTCGGATTTTTGAAATTCCACTCACAGAAGCGGTAAAATTAAGTTTTATGAAAAATTCATTTTTTTAACTATCACCTAGTGGTTTCACTATTCATCAAAAAATGAAAGTTTCCAGAAAAATACCAAAAATTAGGCCTAAGCTATATTTGATATTATGAACTCAAAAATGATGTCTATTTTACCAAATTCAAAACATATCAGTTGCATTAATTAATTTAAAAATTAATTCCCGTCGTCAAAACAAATAGCGTGTTTTTAAGAGATAATAACTACCAAAAGATTGACACTTGTTTATGTCTGGTTTAAATGTGAAATTACATCCAATGACCAAAATTGTATTAAATTGTAAAAATATATTCTAAATATATTTTAAAACCACTCAAATTAATAATTTATCACTATTAATTATTTTGATTAAAAAGGTTGTTTTTAATTAAAATTTAGTAATTTTCACTATTCATCAGAAAATGAAAGTTATCCGAAATGTACCAAAATTTCACCCTAAGCTAATTTCGATATTCTGAATCCAGAAATGAAGTCCATTTTGAAAAATAAAAATTACAAAATTTCAAAAAGTGGTTATTACTATTCATAACGGGTAGTTTTAATAATATTTTAATAGCATATCGTTGTTTAGTGAAACTCGGTATTGCGTACTACACACGCTATCGAGGAAGGTCGCGATTGCATGTAATGCAAGGAAAGTCAAGGATGCGTGTTGTGCAAGCTCCTTTTGGTGTAGCGTACAACACAAGACATTAATGAAATTAAAAAAATATATTTTTCATAAAATCTCGGGGTGTTACATTACCCTTCACCAAATTAATGAAGAAGGGAGTCACCTACCAATGGACCAAAGATTGCCAAGAGGCATTTAATATCCTCAAGAAATATCTCCTGATTCCACTGATATTAATGCCACCTGTTGAAGGAAGACCACTTATCCTCTATGTGACAGCTTTAGAGCGATCATTGGGTGTCTTCCTTGCCCAAAAGAATGATGATGGGAATGAAAACAGCCTTTATTATCTCAGTAGGACTATGCTTGAGGCAGAAACTTGATATTCAAGTATTAAAAAGTGCTACCTAGAATTAATCTTTGCAGTTCAGAAATTGATACAATACCTGCAACATCATGAGGTCTAATTGGTATCTCACAATAACCTGCTCAAATTTATCTTAGTCGTCCAATGCTTATAGGATGTCTGACAAGGTGGTTAGTTATTTTGCAGTAGTTTGATATCCAGTATGTGTCTCAAAAGGAAAGAAAAGGCCAAGCTCTGGCTGATTTCTTTACTGAACACCCATCTATAGAAGATACATCTTTAAATATTGAACTTCCTGGTGAGGAAGTCTTCTCTATTCAAGATAATCCTCAAACATGGGAAATGTACTTTGATGGTGCCTCCAGAAGTCCAACAGGGAAGAAAATGGAAGATCCTAAATTCAACAAAGTTGGGTTAGGAATCATGCTTATTTCCTCAGAAAAGGAAGTGCTACCCTATTCCTTCTTATTTTTGGAAGGCGGTACAAATAATGAAGCAGAATATCAAGCTCTCATCGCAGACTTGGAATTAGCACTTCAGGCACAGGTGAATCACTTAAGGGTAAAAGGTGATTCAGATTTGGTAATCAAACAAATAAATGGGGATTATGCTATCATAAAAGAATAATTAATCCCTTTGTGTGATTGCGTCAGAGAGTTAATGGAGGAATTTCCCTCGGAATTAACATTTTCTTATGTATCGCGATCAAAAAATGCCCAAGCTGATGCACTGGCTAATGTAGCCACAGCCATGGCAGATCCAAACCGAGACAAAACAATCATTAGTATTGCCCATCGTCATGTAGTTTCACCTTTTGTTCAAATAAGAATAGAGGAAATCAATAAAATTAGTCCCATTTCTAAACCATATGGTCATACTACAGGATAGATGACACCTATCAGGAAATACCTTCAAAATGGAACACTCCCACCTGATAGAGCCGGTAAAGAACAATTCTGGTGACGTGTGGTCAATTTTACTCTTTATGATAGCCCATATCACCAAAAAATTCTCTACAAGAGAGGTTTTGATGGAATTCTATTTAGATCTATTGACGGTGAAGAGACAATGGTTGTCATGAATGAAGTACATGCAGGATTTTGTGGTGCCCACCAGTCTGGACATAGACTTTCTGGTCAAATTTGAAGGCTTGGATACTTCTGGCCTTCAATGATGCAAGATTTTGTTGATTTCACTAAGAAGTGTCATTATTTCCAAGTATGTGACAACTTCATTCATCAACCCACAGAGTTGCTTCATACAGCTAAATACTCATGGCCATTTTCCACATGGGGAATGGATGTAGTAGGACTTTATCCTCCGGCTACATCCAAGCAGTTTAAGTATATTTTTACTGCTACTGACTTCTTTTCCAAATAGGTAGAGGCAATACCTATCAAATAAGTTAGTTCTAAAGGCATTGTTAGCTTCATCAAGTCTAACATCATTACCAGATTTGGTGTCCCTCATACCATATTGACGGACAATGGCACGAACTTTTGTTCATCCGAGGTAAGAAAGTTGTATCAAGAATATAACATCAAATCCAACCATTCATCTTGGTATCATGCAGTGGCCAATGGACAAATAGAAGCCTTCAATAGGACTCTTTCAAACATACTGCAAAAGATGGTGGATAAAGATAAGAAATCATGACCTGATAAACTTTTTCATGATTTATGGGCTTATAGGACCACCACCCGCACTGCTACGTGGTCAGCTCCATATTCATTGGTATATGGAACAGAAGTAGTATTGCCCATTGAGGTTCAATTACCTTCACTCATAGTAGCCATTTTTGATCAGTTATCTATAGATGAACAATCTCAGAAGTGATTTTATGAATTTAAACGATTAGATGAAAAAAGATTGTGCACCCTACACCACTTGGAAGTCTATCAAAATCGAATAGCATGAGCTTTCAATAAAAAAGTTCATCTTCGTTCATTCATTCAAGGAGAATTGGTATTGGTCCTCAAAACTCCAATGATACCAAGAAATAAACCTCCAAAGCTTGAGCCAAAGTGGGAAGGACCTTATTCAATACATAAGGTCTACTCAAATGGAGCTTATTATTTAATCTTAATTGATGTAGAACTCATTAAAACTCCAAAAAATGCAAGATTCTTAAAGAAGTGTTTTGTTCAACACAAATACACCCCATAGTCCTCACTGCAAGACTTTAAACTGCATGGTCCCTTTTGTCCTTACTGCAGGACATTAAACTGTATAGCCCCTCTATCTTCCAACATGACGTTAAATTGTGTCCCCTTTGTCGTCCAACATGATGTTAAACTATGCATCATTAGGGTTGTTGTTACCTCTTTTTTCTCACACCGAGTATGACTTGTGTGGGCTTAGAGTAATCTTCAACCATAACACCCTATCTAGGCCGCTAACCACGCGTAAGTCCCAACACCATCTTCGAGTTTTCCTCGAGTACAACTCGATCACCACTTCATTCTCAATCAAACTATGCAGACTTTGATCCTTGCCTTATAGGCTGGGTACATAGGCAACCTCCCGAGGTTCAAGCTTAAAACCAATATCTTCACATCAGTTCACCTTTATCTCATATGATTTTGATCCGTGAATCCCCCCCCCCAAACTAATATATTCAAATTGGTTCATCATCGTCCTTGCTATATGACGTTAAACTATGAAGTCCCCCATTGTCCTCACTGCAAGACATTAAACTGCATAGCAATACATCCTAGCTACATGACGCTAAATTATGTAACACCGGTCCATGCATATGACCTTAAAACTATTTTCACTTTTGTCATGTACGACAATAAATTACAATAGTCTTTGACACCCTCACCTGAGAGGGAATCATTATTGACATTGATCTCCAATCATGTTATATTCCAAGGACTACATGCATACATGGAAATACATGAACCTTTAATCTTAGATCCAACCATCATTGTACTAAATTCCCCTTTCACCCTTCACATGTATGAACCAAATCTATACAGAGGGTATTTCAAGAACTACGTATGGCTTGATTCCTATCCTTATGGGATACGTAGGAACATTAGAGCATCCCTTGAACCCAGCCCCAAGTCTTTGGGCCTAACCCCAAACTCCACTGTCATTCCCTTGGCTGAAAATTCCCCCTATAAGCACATGAACGTGGTATGAAAACCCTGGTCTTTATTCACATCAATTTTATAATAAACACACAATGTGTCTCCCCCATTATGGTCCAAACTCTATGACCCTAAACTAAGATCTCCTATGCTCTCATCCCACATGATGTTAAACTGTATTTCAAGAACTACGTATGGCTTGATTCTCATTCTAATGAGATATGTAGTGAAGTCTATCATCTCAATTCAGGACCTAGCCACAACATGATTATGGTCAGAATTGGTCTATGTATCTCCTTCATGCATTGGACAATACCCATTTTTATGTTTCATACTCTTAACCTTAAATACTTCCAGATCTCCATAACCCTTTTCTTGACTTATGGTCACAAAATGTCTGATACCCGGGAATTCTTTTGCCTGACCTGCAGCATGTGCCCTTAGGCGGCCTTGCATAAGTAGTCTACATAACGGACCTGTCAGCCAAAAGATGATATTATTTAACTATTCATTCAATGCCCTTAAGTGGACCTGTATAATTCAAACCCCCTAACAGGTTTGTCAAATAATGGTAACTTCATTATTGGGAGGAAAACCTCTTTTGTCCTTATTGGTCTTAATGACGATATGTAGGGATCCACAAAAACATCTATCCTTAACATATTTTTCCCATACTCTTTTTCATGATCTGAAAGTATTCAAGTCTATGATTTATATTTCCCTTCCCTACGTTTGGGGAAGACCTTCGCAGGAGTGACATTCATCCAATTCTTTAACAATCTTGATTGGGAATATCCTCTCCATATTCAAGTACCTCTCTCCATACAGTAGACTCGGTGCTTTGGAAAATTTGAATCTCCATAAACTTCCACTGGCTTTTAGCAATAGAAAAGTAAAATTTCTGAGAGTTCTTTTTCCTGACTATGCAACATGTTCCCCTAGGTGTCCTTCCATAAGTAGTCTACATAATAGACCTATTATCCAGAAGATGTTATTATTTGACTATGCATCCAATGCCCTTAAGTGGCCCTGCATAATTCAACCCCCTAACGGGTTTGTCAAATAGTGGTAACTTCACTCTTAGGAAATACTTCCTCTAATGCCTTTTAGCCCTTTTTTCACATCATCCCTCATATTCAAAATTTCTTAAGTCATATTTTACATTTTTCCCCCATACTTGAATGTGGTAATATGTTTTCAAACAAATTATCAAGGAATTGAGTCAATTTTAATCCATTCGGTCAAAGTTATTCGACCTTAAACATTAGCCTTTTTATGTCTGACATGCATGACTTTAAACTGCCAACAAAAGATAGGGTACTCATTAAATTGGGAACTTGTAAAAGGAAATCTGAACAAAAGTCGAGTCCCAGCTCGCTAAATGTACATATTGTATTATTTGGTCAATATTGAGCAATAAAAGATGCAAAGTTTGGGGGGTTGTTTTTATAATCCTAGCAAAAATCAAACTATGCTTATTAGGCCTATTGGCTTAGGTATATATATATAATATAAGTAATTAGCAAGAGAATGCAGGTACAAATGATTGAAGATGAAATGACTTTTTCATTAATTCACAAGATTATAAGAACATCCACAGATTGGAGTATCTTCTGTTTTTTCAAGAATTACAAGAGGCTTTCAACATAACTTTTCATTTGATTTACATCATCCTGAGCTTCATCAGCAGCCACTTGAAGTTCATTCACTCGACCAGCTTCACTCTTTTCAGCTTGATGGAGTACCTTCTTGGCATCTAAGATGGCTTTCATACCATTCATTTGGACTCCTTCCAATGAATTGTTAAGCTGGTCAAGTTCCCCAGTAATGGCATCTAACTGTTGCTGAAGATGCATCTGCTGGACAAATTTCTCCTTGATCTTATGCTTCAGCTCCTTCAGCTTTACTGCATGATCATCCTCATCTCGGGACACCGTAGCCTCAAATTCGTCGATATTGGTCAACAACCTCGCTCTGGTCAGATCTTGACGGCACTTTTGCTCCTTCTCCCTCCTTAAGATGACTTTTTTCACCGCAGTATAGATCCCTTGATATCCAAAACCACCAAGTCCCAGCATGGCGAACAAGGACGAAAGTCATGGGATCTTAAAAGATAGTTCTTCAAGAGGCACTTCAGATATGATCTTCCATATATTTTTCCATGCCTTGTGACGTGATAATTGGAGCACCTTTTGCACCTCTGGGTCTAATTCAGCATCACTATCACAGTGGGGAATATAGTCCGGGATTAATGCACTTAAGGAAGTGCCCTGTTCTTCTCATTCCCCCCTGACCCTTGGTACTTCACTTTCTACTCCCGTTGGGGCTGAGGCTGAGGCTTCACCTCCGGATCTAGCCACTAAAATTGACGGCCCTGCATAGTCAATTGAAAGCTTTGGTTAGTTCCAAAGGATAACAAAAGTTGATTAGCTATCTTGAAAATTAAATACAGCCATAAATATTATCATCTTTTACCCAATGGTAGATCAGTAGCATGAGAAGGCTCCTCCCCGTCTTTCCTAGCTTCAACGGGATTTTCAGGACGTATTTCAGGAAGCTCGACCGGGTTAAGCTCCACTTGAGCTAGCATCTCTACAATGATAGGGTTGTCTCTACCCGCTTCAGGCATTGGCAGATCAGAAGCTTGCTCAGACGGAATTGCACATTTCAACCAATCATGGTCAGAGATGTAATAAAAAAAATTAATAGGATGAAGGATAACACTCACATACAAAATCTTCTAAATAACATGGTAATTTAACATGATCTAAAATTTCTTCAAAAGACGCACCAAGTTTCATCATTTCATCCAAAGATATCTCAGATTCCTGGTTAGTCTCACCAGTGGGAGCATTTGACATGTCTTCTTGGCGACCCTCCTCCTGCGACCTCCGACCCCGAACAGCTTCCTCAGAGAAAATTGTGGAGTCAGTTGCAGTGGTCGCCAACTGTTCTGGTGCAGGTGTTGAACCTAAATCATCATAGAATGGAAGTCAGTTGATGTATTCATTCAACATTATATGAAGTATTGTTAATTTACCATAAGTAGGCTATTCTTTCCTTGCATTAGTAACAAGATCAGTACTGGGAACAAAATCTGGCTCTTCTTCTCTCCTCGTTTCTTCAAGAGCAGCCAAGTCAGCATGAATCTGCGATTGTTCACCAGCACCCTCCGTCATCCATAGAGGAGCGCCAGTCCTCTCCCTCATAGGGGAAATCGAATAATCCTCTGCAATCCCAAGAAATATGAGCAATCTTTTCATGAGTTAGGATTCATGACTATCTGAAGGACTTACCACTACTGATGAAGCGTTTAGTTGTGGACTTCTTCCTTCGATGCCTTTCCTTCTTTGACTTTTTGGGTATGTTGACATCGTCACCTCAAAATAAAGGTATTGGAGAGTGAAAATCCCTTTATAACTCCTTTTCCATGGCTTTCCATCCTGGAGATACCTCGCCCAGCTCACGAGGAGATTCAACGGCTCCAAGAGCGGTGCCACTAGGGTTGTACTGCGGTGAAGGGACCTTAGTAGTTCCCTTCTTAACACGCTGCAATATGAAGAAAGTAATTTCCTTAAGTAACAAATCTTTTACTGAAATTAAGTTGTAAAGAAAATAAAGAAAGAAATTTACATCTTCAGGAGCTACGTAATCATGTCACTCCTCGTCTACTGAAGCACCAATCCCCTCAGTGGTGCCATGATTCATCATTTCCTTCACCCGCTTGGTAATAGGAATGGAATCATCAGTGGAATATATGAGCATTTCCAGCTCTCTGATGCAAGCCCTCACTTCATCGGGGTTATCCTCGAAGCGGATATCAGTATAATCCCAGAGATCCCCCACTCTAGGGATATGTAGCCCTTCGCATAAGTCCATCCAGGAATTTTCAGCATCACAATATAAACTTTTCCATGTCTGGACAGCCTATGGTCATAAATATTCAGAATGTGCACCAGAAGGCTGTGAGGAGGGTCCTACAATCTGGGACTTCAACTTCTTCCCAGCTCCTGCAATCATAGATAAAGGATAAGAAAATGAAACTTTTTGCTCTGTAAAATAATGGTGACTAAATTGCCTCAATGATATAACTCACCAAGATTTGATGGAGTAGGTCTCTTGACTCTGGAAGGAAGATTATATCTGGAACAAGGCTGCTTTGATGCATGTTGTGCCTCATCATCCTCATCCTGGGAATCCGGTGAATCAGCCCCGGGTGAGGAACCCGGTGAATCAGCTCTGGGTGAAGAAGAATCACCTTCCAGATGAAGGGTTTCTTTCCTGACAGTTCTCTTTTTTGTCCCCACCTGAGGGACCAGATGATTCAGTACCCCTTCAGGGTATGATGCTATCCAGTTCTCGGTATACCATGTAGTCAATTGACTCGTCGCTCCAGCAACTGGTAGATCAAACACTACCCCAGTTTTCTCCATAGCTTTCAAAAACCATAGTTGTTGGGAAACCATTGGATGTTTCTCTGCCCTAAAGTGCACGGGAGGGGATACAACAATCTACTGTGGAAACTTTAATTGGCGTGAAAATCTATATGGAGCATAGGCCTCGCATATAATATCTTCGTTAATTATGGTGGCCAATACACCATCTCTGCAAGCCAACATATATGACCTCAATTCTAGGCTAGTTGTTCCATCATCAACAAACCGCCCAGTTGTCAAGTTTCTATAAGGAAAGAAATGAAACTCCTTGAACATGCTCAACCTCACCTTTAGATCATAGGAATTGAGGGACAACAGAGAAATTCCAGAAAATGCCTGCACCGATGGCCTAAAAGAACTTACAGGAACCTGTACTCCAATCTATACAGCGTATGTCCTAAAGTGAGTGGCGATCCATCCCCACAAAACTTGGAATGGTCCCACTATTCTCAAAGGAGACTTACCGTTACAGACATGGAGTAATCTCCTGTGAATCTTCACCAAAATCGGGGTGGCCAACCAAACCATTTTTATCTCAGCCAACTTGGCTGTAACAATGAAGGTCCCTGGCCTAACGCCTCCCTTCGAATCCCTAACTGGCAGAAGATAAACACTGATCCACAAAGCTAAAAAGCCCGCCGGACGGGTCTTCTCTGGGATTCTTTGATCCACTTCATACCCCCACTTTTCAAACTCTCCTGCTTCCAGAGTTGGCCAGAATGTGCCAAGAGAACCCTTATTCTCTGTTATGGGTCAGCTGGTAGGATGAGTATAGGTGGGCCTCTTCTCCTTCCTCTTAATGAGAAATATATCCATCCACTCATCTGGATGAATATCCTTTCTAGAATGGGTTTGGTGGACTTTGACTTCTTGAGCTTGTGGAAAATTTTCAATAACTCTCGAGCCAAAGCTGGAGTCTTCTCTGAATCATTCCAGGTCACCTTGGGGGGGATGAATTCATCATACATATCTCCCAAAATTGGAGCCCCTAAGATCTTATAGACATCCCACAAGTTGATGTCTACTTCTCCATGAGTCAGATGGAAATAATTGGTTTCCGGGCTCCAGCGGCTGATTAGATCCGACACACAATTATCATTTCTGTAGACATATGTCTGCCCATCCCAGATGGCTTCATATATTGCAGCTCCCTTCAGATCCTCGAAAAACTCTGCACAGGTTTGTCACACCCAATATTCCCACATCCAAGTCGACTTCACACCTCCTTCAAGATGGAAATCCTAACTCTTTTTCCATCCCTTGGATTGATCCATCTGAGAATTTCGAAAAATAGAAGGATAGAAATGTGGCTGCAACTCAGGCTTGTGAGGTTTTAGATCTAGAGAACATGGGATATGATGAATTATGTATGCCTTCTCCACTGTTCCGGCATTGATAAATGATCTTGTAACTGAAACATTTGCTGAAGCGAAATTAGTGTAAGTCTGAAACCATGAACGAGGAATCTAATTCTTTGCCTTTGGAACGTTGACTCCTTGCAGATGACCATGGCCATATAAAGGTGAGTAAATGCTCTATGGGAAATTGACATGATATTTCTTCAAGTACTTAGCCAAATCTGGGAGAGTGCTGTCGAAGATATCATAATAGTCATGGCCAACGATGTTCATCATATCATTTATCCTCTTACTGGCCAACTCATCAGCCAATCCAATTCTTCTGGGAGCCATTGAATCTGCACAAGGATCAAACAGTTAACTTTTAAGTAAGTCTATTTTTATGAAATACTTGTGAAGAAAACAAAAAAAATGGCCAAGGAATTAAGGCGCGCAAGTCTTGTCACGCAAGTCATGTCGCGCAAGTAATGTTGTGCAGGTATTTCCACGCAAGTATTGTCGCGCAAGTCAAAGTCCTTACTGAAGAAGCGTGACACAAAGAAAAGTGATCAACCGAGGAAATGAAGACACTTGTGCGATGAGAGCTCAAATTCTTTGAAGGCAGGATGGTTTGTGCAAAGTGACACCCATATATATAGGCGATCCCGCAAACCTACACGCTGGAACTTGCACGCCAGAACCTGCGTTCCAACACCTGTGCGCCACCGAACCATTGTTTCTCGTTTTCCTCAGAGTCAAATCCTATTTCCTTTTTTCGGATCCAACTCTGAGGGGGACTTTTTTTTACGCTCCTTTCCATCACAGAGTCCAAAGAATGTCAAAGGGGAATACCTTAAGCCCAATAAGGGTCACCCTTTGAAGAACATCAAAAATTGACAAAGGGATGAACCAAGAACTCATTTGGAGGGCATCGCGCAAGTATCCTACGCGACGCGCAAGTCACTTATGTGCCACATATGGGTCGCGCAAGTCACTTGCGCGCCCTATTCCTTTTTTCGCCCAAGGTTTCCAGTGGCCTATAAATAGCCCCTGTGGGCCCCCCATTTCGGGGACAAATTTTCCAAAACTCAGATTCAAGCTCTGGTCACCCAAGTCTTTGTCTGACATCTTCCGAACACTTCTAAGGTAATTATTTACCTATAATGGAAGCTCTAAAGAGTAAGAATAAGGCTTAAGTGTTAGAACTCATCAATACTTGCGTTCCTAAGTGTCCAGCCCTTAAGGGAAATGGAAACACTTGTGCGCTGCCTTTCCCTCTCAAGGGAACTTGTGTGCCAACCTTTTTGAAGCCTCTAGGGATGATACTAAGGGCTTGAGTTCAAAGTTTCCCAAGTATTACCCTATATATTCTTCGTCGCCCAAGGTGACTCATGTCGCGCAAGTCTACTTGTGTGACCAGGACTTGCGTGCTAGAACAATACTTGCGTGCCTCCTTCCTAATCACCTCCTTTCCTCAAATTCACCTCTCCTATTCAAGTCATAGCCTTCAAAACCTTCTTCAAAGCCATTTATGGCATGGTTCTTTTGTTGGATTCCTTATCTGAGAGGAATTCATTAGGCCTCCTTCTCAGGAGTAATTCCCAATCATAATTTCCTTTAACATTGGGCCTCCTCCTCAGGATTAAGCCCCAACCTTATTTTCTTTTTATTTGGGCTTCCTTCTTAGGAATAAAACCCAATCATAAGTCCCTATTAATTTGGGCTTCCTTTTCAGGAGTAAGTCCCGAGTTAAAATTCCAAATCTCCATAAAGTACAAATACATTTATGGACCCTGCTCCTGGGCTTCTTTCCTGAACTAAGTCCTGATCTTCATTTACTTGGGCCATCATATATACGTAAGCCCTACATCATTTCTCATGACTGCATCTTTCATGGCACTATTGTCAAGTTTACTGATACCTCTTGTTTCTCACACCGAGCATGAATCACATGGGATTAGAGTGTAAAAGTAATAATGACATCTCTTTTTGGGCCATTAAACATGCATAAAACCCATTTTTCTTTACCCGAACTACATGGACTTTGATCTCTACCTTAAAAGTAGAGTACGCAGGAAGCCTTTATATGGTTCAAGACCATCTTTCATTAATTATTTTCCGTCCCATATGACGTTAAACTATATCCTTCACATCGAACAACATGGGTTTTGATTTCTTTGTTTTTAATAAGGATACGTAGGTAGCCCATATGAGGGTACGATCCCAACTCTGAAATAATCCAAGTCTTTCTGAATGACAATAAACTTCAAGTTCCCCACTGAGTGGCTTTAAAAACAGTATGATCATCATAATGACCAAGAGATTTCTATATGATGTATTGAAAGATACCATTGACTAAGAATCTCCAATACATACGGATGATTCTCTATTAATGAAGAACCTCAAATACATATAAAATATTCTCTAAATCCCATACATATCAATCATTGATTGCCAAATCTAAAGGAAAACTCATTTTCATACTTGGTGAATTAATAAGGATTAATGAACATAACTTAAATCTATAAGAGAGTCCCAGAGTAGGTAATAATTCCCCTCAAAAAGGTGTGATGAGCCTGACCTCCCATCCTCTCGACCAATGAAAATTCTTAAGCCTCATCGGTCCATAACTAATGAGCACCTAACTTTGGAAAGTAGGTCCAAATGGATATAGAATCATTAGATGTTTCTGAATCTACGAATAAACCCGTTGAAACCAATTGGAAAGTTTGAACCTTAAACAAACAAGGACATCCCCATTTTTAGAAGAAATGCAGATATAATAATCTCTATGAAAGACTCTAAGTCATCTCTAGATATAACATCAGCAGGCATAGATGCAACGGAAGGTGTGGGAAAGGGTTCAGAAACTATCTTAGCGGTAGCAGCCTCTGCTGGCTTAGAACTAGTAGGAACATAAAAATAAAATCTCTATAGATCCCCTGAAGCATCTATATATTCTACTATATATCCCTTAGGATCTACCTCAACTATAATATAAGGTCCCTCATCATCTGAGTCGGTGTATTCCAGACCAAGTTTGACATGGTCAAGGTACTTCTCCCATTCCTCGTAGGATGTGACATCCAATTTGGATGAAGATACAATTAAAGTCTCAAAAACTAATGGATCATCTATTATAGGCTCAAAAATTGCAGGTTCAACAACCATATGATTTACAACTATCTACTCAACAAATGAAGGCTCACTAGATTCACCATTGGCAGGGTCAACGGGGTAACTGGCAAGACTTAGAGATTTCTCCCCCTCAACAGATGATTCCATATCATCTCTAGTAATTATATCAATATATTTAACTAAGATTGGTACCTCCTTAGGCTTAGAAGCAACTGATAAACCTATATAATAAACAAGTACTTGGGGAATCTCAACATCTCTAGTATCAATGCGTTCATCAAGAATATCATGGTTAGAATCACCACCATCATCATCATCACCATCTGCCTCATATTTTTCATCATTTTATTCTTCTTCATATTATCCTTCTTCCTATTCCTCATCATCACCAAAATATATACATCTTGATACCATATTATAGTGAAATAACCCTTCCTTGGACATAGTATATGTTGAATAAACTTGAAAATCAAAAGACATTCATCATCAATCTCAGTTGTAGTTGGTCTTTTTACAATTCCATCCCCAATTAACTCTGTCAAAGAATATTCATACACAATGTTATCACTATAACCTGGAATAGATCCTTGTTAGTAATTTGAGACACCTTTGTGAGGAAGTTTTATACATATGTACCATTTAATTGAAGAGAAGACAACTTTGCTTCCATTTATTCTGCTTCTAACCCAGTCTTCATCTTTATCAAAGCTAAACTCGACATACTGATAGAACGGGTGAACTAACCTAGGATATAAGGGTATCTCATTGTTATAGAACCACTCTACCCTTACCTTCTATTGAATAAATTTAAGTACCAAATACTTTCTTGATAATAATCATTCAGCACAAACTTTCTTTTTAGGTACAACTATCTGATTTGTGAGACGCGAGTTCACCGAATCGACAGGTGGACGACTCGATTATCCTTTCTTCTTATTTAAAGGATGAAACTTGTATGGATAAGACTCTATGGAACACTTCACTATAACCATGGTTAATGATTTATAAGGTTTGGGTGTGGTTGAGGGAAGGCTAACAGTCAAGAGAGAAAGGGTCGCGATGAGGTTCAAAGGTAAAGGCGTGAGGGAGAGAGCGTTGAAATTTAGAGAAGTATCTAATTTATATCATTTATGGATTTAGATATTTTTAAATAGAAATATAAAATAACATTTTAATTTAATAGAAATTAAATAAATAAATAAATAATAAATAATAAATTAGAAATAGCGGCTCAAAAACCAACAGTGGGTTGTTCCAACAGTGGGTAAACACTAATGGTGGGTAAAACTCCAATGGTGGGTAAACACCAAAGGTGTGTAAAACTCCAATGGTGGGTAAACACAAACTGTGGGTAAACAACAATGGTGGGTAAAACTCCAACGGTGGGTAAAACTCCAATGGTGGGTAAAACTCCAAAGGTGGGTAAAACTCCAATGGTAGGTAGAACTCCAATGATGGGTTCCAGAAAATTAAGCTTGACTAAAATTAATCATGCCTAATTCATGTTTTATGTAGCTCATTACCTCAAAATTTAATATCTTAGTAAAAATATCAGAAATCTGATGTTCAGTACCAATGTATTCAAGATTTATATCACCCTTTTGAAAATTATCACTCAAAAGGTGATTTATTACATCATTGTGTTTTGTTATAGAGTGTGATACATGATTCTTATAAATATTTATATCACTTGTGTTTTAAAAATTTATAGTTACATGTCGGAATTGGTATCCATAGTCTAGAAAAGTGTTTTTCAACCACAAAATTTGAGCACAATAGCTACCTACAGCTATGTATTCAAATTTAGCAGTAGACAGTGGAACAAAATTTTGTTTCTTACTACACCAAGAAACTAGTGACTTTATAAAAATATGACATGTTCCATAGGTGCTTTTTCTATCTAACTTTCAACCACCAAAACCAACATATGAACAACTAACTAGGTCAAATTCTTGTCCTTTAGGGAAGAATAATCCTAAATTGGTTGTATATTTAAGGTATTTTAAAATAATTTTTACAAAAAGTAAGTGTGACTCTTTTAGGTTTACTTGAAAAAGATCACACATACACGCACTAAACATAATGTCAGGTAGGATATCAGTTAAGTAGTGTAGACTTCCAATCATACCTATGTAACAAGATTGATCCACTAACTTCCCATCTTCATCAAGATCCAACTTACTGGTGGTACTCATAGGAGTGTCGCTACTTTTAGTGTTATATAAACCAAAATGTTTTAAAAGGTCTTTAGTATATTTACTTTTATTTAAAATAATTCCTTCTTTATTTTGAAAAATCTGAAAACCAAGAAAGAATTCTAGTTCACCCATTAAACTCATTTCAAATTCATTTTGCATAATTTTTGAAACATCAATACATAAATAATTTTTAGAAGATCCAAAAATAATATCATTTATATATATTTGAACAACTAAAAATCTTCTGAAATTCTATTTATAAAAAGGGTAGGTTTAGATATAACTTTTGAAAATCCTTTTGAAATAAGAAAGGAGTTGAGGCTATAATACCAAGATCTAGGAGACTGTTTTAAACCATATAAATCTTTTTTTAATTTAAATACATGATTTGGAAAATGAGGATTTTCAAATACAAGGGGTTGTTCAAAAAAACATCCTCAACTATATATCCATTCAAGAATTCACTTTTGACATCCATTTGATATAGTTTGAATTCTAGATGTGTTGCATAGGTAAGAAATATTCTAATTGCTTTAAGATTGGATACAAGTGAAAAGGTTTCCTCATAGTTTATACCTTATTCTTGATTATACCCCTGTGCAGCTAGTCTAGCCTTATTTATTACTATTGTGTCAGATTCATCAACCTTATTTCTAAACACCTATTTAATGTCTATAGTCAATGTGTCTTTGGGTCTATCAAAAAGTTCCAAAAATTTATTTCTTTCAAATTGATTAAGTTCTTCTTGCATATCCATTACCCAAAATTCATCATTAATTGCATCATTGATGTTCTTAGGTTCAAGTTTTGACAAGAAATCCTGATGTTCAACTCAACTTCTTAAAGAAGCTCTAGTTTTTGTACATCTATCTAAGTATCCTAATACAACATATAAAGAATGGTATTTAAGATCCCTAATAGATCTAGAAAAAGAGGGGTTGGTCATCTCATGGTATTCTATAGGTTCAGGTTCAAGTTTAAGAAATTCCTTAGAACTATATGATTTTTCTATATATTTTATAGTAGATTCCGAAGGCTTGGAATTTATGTTCAAAGTTGATAAATAATCCTCAAGGTTTTCTAAAGGAGTCTTAGGTTCATGTGGATCTGTCTCATCAAACTTGACATGGACATACTCTTTCACAGTCTTGGTTCTTTTGTTAAAAACTATATAATATTTACTTGAAGTTGAATAACCAAGGAAAATTCCTTTATCACTTTTGGAGGAAAACTTTCAAGATTATCCTTAGTGTTAAGAATAAAGAATTTTCAAGCAAAAACTCTAAAGTAACTAACCTTATGTTTCCTATTATTCTAAAGTTCATAAGAGGTTTTCTTCGAGATAGGTCTAATTAAAACTCTATTAATTATATAGCAGGTTGTGTTCATAGCCTTTGACCAAAACTAGACATGTAAGTCATATTAATTAAGCATTGTCTGGGCTATCTCTTTAAGTGTTCTATTTATTATTTCTACAACTCCATTATGCTGAGGGGTCCTAGGAGAATAGAAGTTATGATTATAGACATTTTTTGTGCAAAAGGATTCAAATTCTTGATTTTCAAACTCACAACCATGGTCACTTCTTAAGGTCTTAATTCTAATTCCAATTATATTTTCTATATATTTAGCATACTTGTTAAAATAAGAGCAAAATTAACTTTTTGAGCTAAAAATAATACCCAAGTACACCTAAAAAGGTTATTTACAAGTACATATACATAGTGATTCCCATTTAAACTAGATACTCTAGATGGTACAAATAAGTCCATATGAACTAACTCAAGAGGTTGAGAAGTTGAAACTTGTTTCTTTAATTTAAAAGTTATTTTGAGTTGTTTCCCTTTTTGATAGGGGTTGCAGACTTTTTCATTTGGGAATTTAAGTTTGGGTAGAACCCTAACTAACCCTTTCCTAGTAATCTTTCTAAGTGAGTGGATATTACAGTGTCTTGGTCTCATATTCCAAATCCAAGATTCTCTATAAAAGGCACTTAAGAAAGAAAAATTTTGTGAAATTAAAGAATCAAGATTAATAGCATACACATTCTCATTACTCAAAGTAGTAAATACTAAAGAAATTTTAGAATTAAAAACATTACAAGAAATGTTTTTAAATTTCACATGAAAACCATCATCACACAGTCATGAGATGCTAAGAATATTATATTTTAAACCATCAACAAAAAGTACTTTAGAAATTAAAAATGAATTAGAGTTACTGATTTGGCCAAGGCTAATGATTTTTCCTTTAGCATTGTCACTAAAGGTGACATGACCATCATCAAACTTTATCAAGTTCTTGAAGATTGAGTAATCTCCTTTTATATTTTTGTAATAGTCGATGTCCAAGTACCACAAATTTTTAAATGAGCTTTTCAAGTAGTTTCCATATAAAAGAAAGTTTATACCAAAAATGATTTTGGTACCCATATTTTCTTGGGTCTAGATATGTTAGTAATTAGGGATTTAAGAACCTGGATTTTTTTGATAGGTTTTCTATAAGCATATTGTAAACTCTTTGAAATAAAAACTTTATTCAGTCCAATTGAATAAAAATATGTAGTATAATTTCCAAAATTAGATTTAGGAACAAAAGTGCTCTTAACAAATGTTTTTTGTTCAGTTTGATAACCTAGACTAGTAATATATTTATAAGCAGTTTTTTTTCCTAATATTTGAGTGATATTTTCCCTCACATTTGTAAATCTCTCTAAGTCATTCTTTATTTTCTAATTTGACAACTTTAGTTATATATTTTCATTTAATAATTGAGTATTATTCTCTTTCTCTACAGTAAAATTAGATTTGATATTAGCAGATATATCATGTTGATTCTTTAAAAAAAATTATATGTATTTGAGCTCATTAAAAGTATCTTCAAGCATATTAAAATTTTCAAAATTTTCATCTTTTTACATATCATTGTCATTTTTTTCATCTTCAGAATGATCAGAATTATGAACAGAAGATACAGTAGATGCCTCATATATATTTTTCATGAATCACATATTTGCTCTATCAATATTTTCTTCATGTGTTGAGCCTGAGTCACTAGAGATGTCCTTGGAGGCACTCCAGGTGGAATTCATTGCTTTCTTTTACTTTATATCCTTATCATCATACTTCTTCTTATACTTCAACTTGGGATAGTCATCCTTAACATGTCCTTTTCCCTTACACTCATAACAGGTAACATCATTCGAATTATCATCTTTTTTCCAGTCCTTCTTCCAATTCCTTTTATTATCACACTTTCCCTTATAGCTCAGTTTTCTGAAGAATATATTTTTCTTATAAAATTTCTTAAACCTTCTGGATAAATGGGTCATTTCCTCATCACTATCGGTTGGTGATTACTCATCACTAGATCTCTCAAATCATGTTATTTACTTTTATTTATGTTTTTATGCACTGGTCTTGAAGGATGTAGATTTCATATTAGGTTCATCATCTACTTCATGATTAACATTAATATCTTCCTCATACATCATCCACTTACCAATAAATTCCTTGACAGGTAGTTTACTAATGTCATAAGATTTTCTTATTGAAACTAATGTCCCTATCCATCTCTTTCTTATTAAAACTAATGTCCCTCTCCATCTCTCTATAATACATCTTAGTAGTCTCGTGATTTGATCTTTTTCTAACACTAGATTCCCCAATGAGCTCATTGTGTTCACTATCTCATTGAACCTGATATATATATTAGAAATCCACTCATCAAGTTTCATCTTGAATGTATCATATTTAATTATATAACTGTTCAATCTCAATTCTTTAACATTAGTTATTACTTTATGAAAATTAACTAATTTATCCCAAATTTTAAAAGTAGTTTTACTAGCAGATATCCTATTAAATTCTTTATCTCCTAAGGCAGAGTAAAGAGCATTCATGGATTTATAATTGTTTTTATAAGCAAGTTTAGTAGCATTATTCCAAGTATTCCTATAAGTCTTAGGTAATTCATATTTATCCTCTATAGCATACCATATTTCAAAACTCATGCTTTCAATATTCATTTTCATTTTTATTTTCCATTGAGCATATTTATTTCCATTAAAGAAATGAGGTTTGTTGGTAGAATAACCATCTTATCTATTATCCATTTAAATAACTAAATTTAGAATTGATAGAAATTTAAAATCTTTAAAACACAACTAAAATCAGAGTTGAAAACATGTTAAATAACCATTGATGCCAAATTTTGGTCAGAGTGAGTATCCTAATAGAGGATGAATTGAGTACCCAATAATTTTTTTATTAAAACGTGCTTAAATAAAATCACCCAAATAATTAAAAAAACCTAGTTAATAAAAATAGAAAATTGATATAAGTTATGATCTTTTAAAAGATTTATCAAAGAGTGTAACACCCCAAGCTTCCACAGTACGTTTCCTTTTTAATAATACAATAGCTTGTGTTGTACGCAACTTCAAGTCCAAACACACCACAACCAATCAAACTATTCATTATGAATATTAATGCCCACTTTTTGAAATTTTATAAATTTTATATTTCAAAATGGACTTCATTTTTGGATTTGTAATATCTAAATTATCTTAGGGTGAATTTTTGGTATTTTTCTAAAAACTTTCAATTTTTGATGAATAGTGAAAAAACACTGCGTTATTGGTTAAAACTGACTTTTTATTTAAATAATTAGTTATTTTATTTTAATTTATTTTAGGTCAAAATGGATACATAATACCAATATATGTTCAACGTAATTCATTGAAGTCATTTTATAGTAAGTTTAGATATATACAATTTTATCGAACTTTTTACCGTCTTTTACCCACCTCCTATGAGCATTTCCAAATTTGTATAAAACTTAATTTTACCGCTTCTGTGAGTTGAATTTCAAAAATCTGAGAGACACGGTTAATATCAGTAAGTAAAATGTGGTTCAATAAGATGAAAATAATTTTTGGTGAATAATAACTTTTGACTTTTATTTGCCAGGGTTAAAAGTAAATAGGGTAATTAAGGGTAAAAATGATATCATAATTACCCTAAAACATGTCCTAATTATATTGGATAAGTATAATTAGACTAAAAAACATTAGTAATAAAATATTATCCCCTTTGGTCCACTTGGATTATATTAGGACATTTATTATTATTTTATTTAAAGAAGAGTTAAAAGAGTTAAAATCAAAGTTTAATAACTAAGCCATTTTTAATATAGGGTTATACATAGGATAAATACGACTATAAATATTCATTAAAAATATAAAAATATTTCCTACATGATGGTATTTTATTTATAATTTTTAGACATTAAATAATTAAATTTATTTATGACACAATGATGATGCATTAATTACCTTATTAATGAAAGATTAAAATAATTGATATTATAAATATCCAAATAAATCTAATTTGAGGCTTTTAATGAATTGAAATAATTTTATAGGATAATATGACATGTTAGGGTTGATTAAATTAATTTTTTTTGAAGTAATAATGTTGTTATGAATTTAACAAAAAACAAAATACCAAACAGTGTCAAAATTGACAAAAAAGAGTTTTTAAAACAAATATTATATTATTAATTGATATTATATTTCTAAAAATCTAAGGTTCGGCAAAAGGGTTTAAATAATATTATATATTTCATTAATGAACCACTTGAGGTTCACTTGGAAGTTTATAGTAAGTTTATTAACCATATAATATAAAAATACAAAGAGACATGGTAAATGTCAAACTATTTAACTAAGAGTTAAATCTAAAAGATAAGGTTAATATAGTAACCCAAACCTGTCTAAAATCTATTGGTTGAGTGGTTTTAGACCCATACCCACCTTATACTCTAAATAAATCATTTTGGATCTATTAGAAACCGAAAATGATTTTATTATAAAATAATATTTAAATCTTTTCCTAAGGTGCCCCTCACCCCTCTTATAAAAGGGAACTTCCCCTTATCTCAAATTCACATCTTAAAATCCATTTGGATCGGCCAAAACCTACCCAAATATCCTCTAAAAGGTCCTCAATTCATCATAGAGGCTTTACTTTAGTCATAAATCCAACCTAAGGATCCCTTTTGATAAAATCAAAAGGAAGAACCCAAAGAAGAGGTAAATATTTCATCACCTCTTTCAAGTTATTTTCTTCTTCCACTTCCTCTTTCTATGTTGTTTCTATTCTAAAATAATAACTCCTGTATATTATATATACTGTGATGTTATTATAAAAATGTTATGACCATATTCCTTATTATATCCATCCTATAGATGAAAAAGTCACCATACGTGTGTACGTACGGATTACCATCTCCACGTCGTGGTGTAGTTTTTTATTCAAACACTTCATCATTTGGATGGGTATAATAATGAGTATAAATAATGTAAATAATAAATATAACATGATAATGATTCTTTATATATGATATATCATCCAATTATATACAATTTTAATATCAAAAGAATGATATTGCCGCTCATGCATAAGTACAGATTACCGTCTCCACGAACGCGATGAGATTCATTCCTCATCGTATCCATTCAAGACTAATTTTTATTTGATGATTAAAAAGAATGTTTAAAGACTTAATATCATTCTGAATATGAATAAGATGCATCCTATCCATAACAAACATTACTTATGTAACAAAGCATATAAAGGAAAACGAATCAGTTAACACCCGAAACGATGATACTGCTGAAATATCATTAAAAAAGAAATATTAGAAGATCATATATGATATCATATTAATGTATATGGTTCTTTTATAATTTAATAACAATGATTTTACCATTATACAGGAGGTTAAACTACCCTCGACCAAGGAAATTACAAGGTAAGGGTTAATTTCACAATCTCTTTATTATCTGAGGTTGTTTTTACATAAGTATCTACTGGGACCTCTTTATCATCCTGAAAGGCATTGTTGTGGGTGCTTTCAAATAATATTCAGTTTTAGGTTACTTAGGTGCAGCAGAGTGGCTGACCAAGGTCATCTCTCAAAGTATGAAGTGAATTTAACAACTTGTTAAAGGTATTTTAAAATAAAAATAAGAGATAAGAAGAAAAATACTTAAAATGAGGGGGTTTGTTTATAAATTTTGAAGTATGCTGGAAGAAAATTGCATTTTTTTTATTTTTTTTAAATGAAGTTTGATTAATAAACACAACGAAAAGATGTTTTTTTAGAAATCTATTTTAAAAGGCATGATCTATCTAACTCTACCCCTTCAATTACTTATTAATCATTTCCATTTAAATTAACATCCAATTAATTATGATCCCCTAATTTTTTAACCCTCGAACCCTACGAGAGTTAACTTAACCACAAAGATGAAATGAATTAAACCCTAGATTAGTTTCGGAACATGAAATCGTAGCACCCTGCTTTGATTAATGTTCTAAGTCTAGCTTATGGTCATTGTTTAATTAGGGCACAAATACACTCTGGAAATGAGGATTAATTGAGTTTAGGGATGATATTTGAACTCTACAAATTTATCCCGTGTGACTTAGTTTCACAGATTAAGTTTGCACTCTCATAATTTACACAAAATCTCGACCTCACGTGTTTTTGTGTAAATTGCTCAATTGTTATCTTAATTTCATTTAAATTAAAACTCAATTAATATACCATATTATTAGAATTAAAGTATCTCATTGATTCAAAATAAATGAATGAAGGGGGTGAAAATTAGATCGATTACATAAAAAAACTACTCTTTCATGAGCGGTGTAGTCATCGTAGAAACGTTTTGCATTTGCAATGGTTTAGAAAGGGTATAACCCAATATCTTTTCCACTATTGATTTCCAACCCAAATATGAAGATTAATTGAAGAAGAATATTGAAAATAACAGAATAAATGGAAGAAAAACTAAGAGTTTATTGAAAGAAGAAAAGCATTACAACATGAAGAAGAAGAAGGAGAAGAGGAAGGCTTGATGAGGGGATCCTTGCTTCAAGAGATACCCCTCTTAAAATGGTTGGAGAATTAGAGTGAAACCTCTTCTATTCTGCCTTCAACTTCCAAATTCACGTCCCAACCCTTAAAAATGATAAAAACTCCAATTTATAGAGGGTAGGGGAGGAGAGGTTACAAGTGGTTTCAAGTGTGAATGTGGAAATTCGGCCAAATATTTTAATCCAACTTTCACCGCCCATTTGACCACATAAACACGCGAATAGGCTCTTTTTCTAGAAGGATCATATGTGCGGATATGAGTCCTCTATCTCCTCTAAAAATTTGGGCTCAATAAAAGCCCAAATGTAGGAGTTATGGACCACATACAGAAGCTTATCCATTCTGGCGTGTCCAGCCCTCCTTTGACTTTATGGCCCAATTACTCCATCCAAATGTATTCTTTTGATCTAGTGTCCTGAATAAAAGTTTTATACCATGAAGTAAGGAACACAGTTAAATAATATTAAGTTCAAATAATTCAAATAAAAATATTTATGATCGAAATACTATAGTGATTTTGAAAGGGTAAAAATGGAATTTTCATCAAATATTCAAATGAATGATCTAATCCCAAATACTTTCTAATTGAACATATTTAACACAATGTGAGGAAATTATATCATTTATTATCAATAAAATATTCAATAAAAATGTGTTTTATCAACTCCTCCACACTTTTCACTTGGACTCCTGGACAAGTAAACATCAAAAGCAAATCAAAGCAAATTTAAAACACATATCAATGAGATCCACCAATTTCATACCAAGAAACAAAATATATCATAACTCATCTATAAAATATTATTTCAAGTTATTTATTTAATATTATTCAATGTATTCCCTCTTAATTTATCCTCCCATACACACAAAACACTTACCTAACATTCATTTTCACTCATCACATAAATGTCAATTTTTTAGCAATATCTTTCTCATCCAAACTCATACAAGGGTCACCATAGGCTTGATAAATTCCTACATCTCCACCTGATGTGATTCAAGGACATATGTTTATCATGAGTACTTTTCAGGGTTGATTTGTGGCTTTCAGTTGGTAGGATTTAGATGTTGAAAAATTTTGAGGCCGAATGAGGAGGGCTTGGCTCTTTTTGAAGTGAAATAACATTATTCTAGTTTTCACTCAAGTATGGTCTCCTACTCACTCACCACAGTAGCAAGTCATCTCCATCAGTTTGAAAAATCAATGAAATTTAGAACCCTTCATTATTTCAGCAGAAAAAATTCAAATCTTCTCAAACAATATTTTTCTTGAAAGCTCTAGAAAAGGCACAACTTTCTTCCTCTATTAGAAGCTCCAGAAAGGCACAGCTTCACTAATCATGAAAGCTCAAGAAAAGGCACAACTTTAAACAGAGTGTTTTTTTTAAATCAAGATCATCTCTTAATCATTTTATGTTCCTCCAAAAGTATCACCAATTGAGGTATCACAACACAAAGACACCTTCCCCCACACTTAAGTTTAACTAGATTATGCAATTTCACTTCAAGAGCAGGTTGGATAGGGAAAATTAGCTTGTAATGTGACTAACCTAACATGTTGTTCATGGGTTCTATGGGTTACAAGGATTAAATGTACAAGTTAGGCCAGAATAAAAAGGATTATCTTGAAAAGGGAGCTTTAAAACCAAAGAAATGCCTTAATCATTTAAAAACACATGTATCTCAAACCCTCAAGTTTTGACAGGAATGAATCAAATTATGGTTAAATCAAGCATAGTTTGGTTCTCTCAATAAGTGAGGTGAATGAAAAGAATATGAAAAAAATGGTTCAGAAGCCTCATAGGAAAGTAATTTCAAAGATAAAGACAGTGAGATATGGCATGGGATTCAAAAATCAGAGTACTTGTCATGAAATTCCCAAAGAATTGAACTTGAAACAAAGTCATTTTCAGCATTCATTTAAGATCAGTTTCATGGAATAAATTGGTTTACTCATTGACACAAGTTTCAAAAATGGAAATGATAATAATTTCAGCTCAATTTTTAAAAAAAACACACAAAAAATGATAAAGGAACACACAATTTTTTTGAAAACACACAATTTTTTTAAACAAACAACAAATGAAAATCCTAAACTATAAAGGTTCCCTCCCCCACACTTAAAATATTGTATTGTACTCAATTTAAACCCATGAGATGATATGTTCACATGAAATGAATAATTTTATTTAGGACAAGTAATATAAAAGTGAAAGGGTTAGGAACAGCCTGATATTCTCAAGTGATGATAGGGTCATGCAGTTTGATGAAATCAACTGCATCGGTAGGAAGTCCCTCGATGTATTTCTTCAAACGTTTCCCATTAACTATAAATCTACTTCCAGTGTCCTCTTGTGTGATCTCCACTGCACCATAAGGAAAAACATTAGACACAACATAAGGACCTAACCATCTGGAACGAAACTTACCAGGCATCAACTTCAGTTGTGAACTGTAGATTAGGACTTTCTCTCCAACATGAAACTCCCTTTTCTGGATCATTTTATCATGAACTACTTTTGATCTTTCCTTGTAGATCCTTGAGTTCTCATATTATGACAGACGAATCTTCTCAATATCTTGAATTTTCAACTTCCTTTGAATTCCAGCTTGGGCCAAATCCATGTTGCATTTCTTTATAGCCCAATATGTCTGATGCTCGACTTCCACTGGGAGATGACATGCTTTCCCAAAAACAATACGAAATGGGGACATACCAATGGGGGTCTTGTATGCTATCCTATAAGCCCACAACACATCATCCAAGCGCTTGCTCCAATCCTTCCTATTTGGATGCACAGTTTTCTCCAAGATTTGTTTCAACTCACGATTTGAAACCTCATCCTGGCCATTTATTTGGGGGTGGTATGATGTTTATGTTTTGTGTGTCACCCCATACTTTTTAAGGAGGGAAGAAAAATTCCTATTGAAAAAGTGTGTCCCTTGGTCACTGATGATGGTCTTTGGTACTCCAAACCTGCAGAAAATTTGAGCCTTGACAAAACCCACTACAACATGAGAATCGTCAGTCCTGGTGGCCTTGGCCTCCACCCATTTACTCACATAATCGACAACAACAAGGATATAAAAGAAACCAAATGAACTAGGAAAAGGGCCCATAAAATCAATTCCCAAAACATCAAAAATCTCACAGAATAAAATGGGTTGTTGGGGCATCTCGTGTATCCTTGAAATGTTTCCAGTGTGTTAGCAATGAGAGCATGACTTACAAAACACATGGGAATCATGTAATAAGCTAGGCCAATATAATCCAGTGTCTAAGACTTTTCTAGCAGTACGTTGGGGTCCAAAGTGTCCACCACAAGAAAGTGTATGACATAAATGCAAAACAGACTCAAACTCGTGATCAGGAACACACCTCTTAATGACTTGGTCACTACACATGCGCTAGAGGTAAAGATCACCCCACACATAAAACCTAGACTCACTTTTTAATTTTTGGACTTGATACTTCTTCAAATTTACTGGGATTTAAGAGGAAACAATGTAATTTACTAAATCACCATACCAAGGATGTGTACCTGAGATGGTATAGAGATGCTCATCAGGGAAAGTGTCCCGAAGTGGTACCTGGTCCAAGGTGTCACCCTCTGTTGTGTGAGTAAACATATTCATGTGTTCTACCACCAAATTCTCTGAACCCTTCTTTTCCTTTATCTCGATGTCAAACTCTTAAAGAAGGATCATCCAACGGATAATTCGTGGCTTTGCATATGGATTCTTTAGGAGGTACCTCAAAGTTGCATGGTCAGAAAAAACAACTACTTTAGATCCCAATAAATATGAACGAAATTTATCTAAAGAAAATATAATAGCAAGAAACTCATTTTTTGTTGTGGTGTAGTTTGATTGGGAATAATCCAACATCCTCGATGCATACGAAATCACATGTGAACTTCCCTCCACCCTCTGAGATAAGACAGCTCCAACCGCGAAGTTGGACGCATCACACATAAGCTCAAATGGAAGGTCCCACCGCGGGGGCTGTATGATTGGTGGAGTGTTCAGACACTTCTTTAGATCATCAAATGATACCCTGCATGAATCATCAAAATTGAAGTCAATATCTTTTTGAAGCAATCGAGATAATGGTAGAACGATCTTACTAAAATCTCTGATGAAGCATCGATAAAATCCAGCATGTCCAAGGAATGATCGAACATCACGCACACATGTAGGATATGGCAGGGATGAAATAATTTCTACCTTAGATTTATCAACTTCAATGCCATTTTGTGAGACTATATGACCTAAGACAATTCCCTTTTCGACCATGAAATGACATTTTTCAAAATTCAAGACCAGATTTTTCTCAATACAATGATGCAACACATCACCCAAACTAGAGAGACATTCATCAAATGAGGATACATAAACTGTAAAATCATCCATAAATACCTCCATGCAGGTCTCAATGAAATCTGAGAAAATACACACCATGAATCTCTGGAAGGTACCTGGGGCATTGCAAAGTCCAAATGGCATCCTTCGGTAAGAAAAGGTACCGAATGGGCAGGTTAATGTCGTCTTCTCCTGGTCCTCTACTGCAATGGGAACCTGAAAATAGCCAGAGAAACCATCCAAGAAGCAATAATGTGTCCAACCTGCAAGTCTCTCAAGAATCTGGTCAATGAATGGAAGTGGGAAATGGTCCTTATGAGTGGATTGATTTAGTTTCCTATAATCAATACACACTCACCAACTATTTTGTACTCTCACAGGAACTAACTCATCATTTTCATTTTTTATAACAGTGAAACCAGTTTTCTTTGGTACAACCGGGATAGGGATAACCCATTGTGAGTCAAAAATAGGGTAAATGATACCCGTCTCAAGTAATTTTTCAACTTCTTTCTTAATAACTTCCAAAAGTGTTGGATTAAGTCTCCTTTGTGGCTGCCTAATCTGTTTAGCCCCATCCTCCAAGAGAATCCTATGCATGAAAATGGAGGGAATAATACCTAATATTTCTGCCAATGTCCAACCAATTTCCCTAATGTTATCTCTCAAAAGATTCAAAAGTTTTTCTTCATGTTCAAAAGAGAGATTGTTAGCAATGATAACAGGTAATCTATCACCACTCAGCAAGTATGCATATTTAAGATTTGGGGGAAATGGCTTGAGTTTCAATATAGGGGGGGTGATGTATGGATGGAGAAATTGATGCAACAGACATATCTGTACAATGAACATCAGTATCAGAATAAAAATCATCAAAATTAGAAAATAATGCATCAAATCCATCAGCATACTCAACATCCATGTCATAATCAGAGTTTATATGATCAAAATTTTAATCCACATCAAAATCAAATCCAAGAGAGGTTTGTCCATCAAAAACAGGTGTGGAAGTACTCTTAGACATCAAACTAGAACCAATACTCATAATCTCCCTAAGCATAGGACAATCAAAATCCGTGGAGTTTTTACTTGATGGTTCAAAATGGGAGATAACAAAATCAGAATGGTCCTCAGAGGGGTACTTCATGGAGTCCATAACATTAAAAATTATAACTTCATCTCCAAACTCCATGGAAAGTGTACCCTCATGAACATTTATGATAGTTTTTTCAGTTTTAAGGAAGGGTCTACCTAAGATAATGGGAGCACGAGAACTTACCTGTCCATCCTCCATTTTGAGCACATAGAAGTTTGCTGGAAAGATCATGTCTCTTACCTAGACAAGTATATCCTCAAGGACTCCCACTGGATATGTCATAGCTATATTCACCAATTTCACCACTACTCTCGTCGGCTTCAACTCACTAACCTGTAAAGAAAATAATACAGAGTGAGGCATCACATTTATTGAAGCTCCTAAATCACAAAGAGCATCAGAGAAGTGAAACTTTTTTATGGTACATGGGATGGTGAATGTCCCGAGATCCTTTCACTTTGTTGGCATTGCTAGAGTTGGTGTAATGAGTGCTGAGACATTCCTTCCAAGGTTTATCCTCTCATTTCCCTTGATCCCTCTTCGATTGGTGTAGAGTTCTTTTAAGAATTTGGCATACCTTGGGATTTGTTTGATGGATTCAAGTAGAGGGATGTTGATCTCAACACGCTTGAATGTGTCCAAAACCTCTTTTTGCATCGCCTCTTCAGCCATCTTCTTGGTTTGAACAACCCTATTTGGAAAGGGAAGTTGTTTAGTAGGAACATCATCAATATTTTTCTTACCTTTATCTTTCTCCTTGGGTTGCTCATCAGTTGGTATGGAATGGGGCTTCTCTGGAGTTGAGGTGAATCCTGGTGGAATGATAGGTGGATAAGCATCAGTTGTTTTCTTCCTGCTTCTCAATGTAATGGCACTGACATTCTCCTTTGGATTGGGAGTAGTTTGGGAAGGAATATTTCCATAATTCTTACTTACCAGTTCATGGAGGTAAGTGGCAATTTGGTTCATTTGAGTCTTTAACTCCCTCAACTCTGAACCTTGACTCTTCAACTCATTCTGTTGATTAAGAACAATTTGTTTCAAAAGATCATCAGTGTTAGATTCTACCTTGTGTTGTAGATTCCCTTATTTCTGACTTGTTGATGTTTGAGCTTCGAATCTACTTTGGGGTTGTTGGAAACCCTATTGGTAAGGTGGAGGCTGCTGGAAGTTTGGTTGAAAAGGGGGAATTTGTTGTTTCCTAGAGCCATACCTCATGTCTGATTGATCCTTCCACCCTTGGTTGAATGTTGGTGCAAAATATTCATACTTATTTTGGGGATGTGGTTTTTTTTGTGGCTGATATGGTCTCCCAGGGAATACTGCTGCACAATCTTCTGTTTCTTGTAGTTGGGGGAAACAGTCAGTTGGGTGGCTTGTCTCAGTGCAAATGCCACAAGGCCTTGAAGGAGTGGGTTGGGATGTCTTTTGAGATGAAGCAATCTGCCTTACCATAGTGGTCAATTCTTCCAACTAGGTATCAATAGAATGAATTTCAAGAGAAGAAGGACTTACCTAATGTACTCCCCTGACATGTGGTGTACCTCTATCGTCAAATTGTTGGGAGTTTTGGGCTATCTTGTCAATCAATGCACGTGAGGCTATTGGTGTCGTGTCCACCAATGCCCCTCCTTCTACGGAATCCACCATGCTCTTCTCCATAGGTGTGAGTCCTTCATAGAATTATTGGATGAGGAGTTGCTCACTGATTTGGTGATGTGGACAGCTTGCACACAACTTCTTGAATTGCTCCCAGTACTCATACATTGACTCCCCTTGTGATTTCTTGATCCCTGAGATCTCCTTATGAATGAAAGTGGTCCTCGATGCTGGAAAAATCTCTACAATAAAAGACGTTCCAAATCTTTCCAACATGTTACATCTTCAGGTTGTAAATAGTACATCCAATCCTTTGCAGCTCCATCAAGTGAAAATGGGAATGCTCTTAATTTGATTTGATCTTCAAAGACATTTCTAGGTTTTAGGGTTGAGCAAACCACATTAAATTCTTTCAAATTTTTATTGGGATCCTTACCAGAGAGGCCATGAAACTTTGGAAGTAAGTGAATTAACCCAGATTTTAGTTCAAAGTCCGATTCGAGATTTGGTTATGCAATACAATTTGGTTGATAATTAATATCAGGTGCATCCAATTCTCGAATGGTTCTATTTATCTCATTGTTATTATTTCCAACCATTGGTTCTTCTTTTATGTTGGAATTTGAATTGCTTCCAATTTCAATGTTTCCAAAAGAGAGGAATTCACCAACTTGTTGAATATTGAAACTTCCCGTAGACTGAGACTATCTGATTTGAGCTCGAAGGCTACGTTCAATCTCAGGGTCAAGATCTAAGAGATCCTTGGGATTAGTTCGTGTCATAAATCAAAAAAATGAAAATAGGAAAAGTGTACCATAAGAAAAATGAGAAGTTTGAGTTGATGGTCCAAAAAGAAAAGAAGAGGATGAAAAAAATGAAAACATGAGAAAGAGGAAAGATGAAAGAGAGAGGTGAAGAAAATAATAAAATGAAAAATAAAAGAAATACCTATAAATGTTTGAATAAATTACTTGCCTCCCCAGCAACAACGCCAATTTTAAAGGCGTTTTCGTGGGCGCTTTCAAATGATATTCAGTTTTAGGTTACTTAAGTGTAGTAGAGTGGGTGACCAAGGCCGTCTCTCAAAGGAGGAAGTGAATTTAACAACTTGTTAAAGGTATTTTAAAATAAAAATAAGAGATAAGAAGAAAAATACTTAAAATTAGGGGGGGTTTGTTTATAAATTTTTAAGTATGATGGAATAAAATTTCATTTTTTTTAAAATGAAGTTTGATTAATAAACACAACGAAAAGATGTTTTTTTAGAAATCTATTTTAAAAGGCATAATCGATCTAACTATACCTCTTAATTTACTTATTAATCATTATCATTTAAATTAACATCCAATTAATTATGATCCCCTAATTTTTTAACCCTAGAACCCTACGGGAGTTAACTTAACCACAAAGATGAAATGAATTAAACCCTAGGCTAGTTTCGGAACATGCAATCATAACACCCTACTTTGATTAATGTTCTAAGTCTAGCTTATGTTAAGTGGTTAATTAGGGAAAAAATCCACTCTGTAAATTATGATTAATTGAGTTTAGGGGTGATATTTTAACTCTACAAATTTATCTCATGTGACTTGGTTTCACAGATTAAGTTTGCGCTCTCATAATTTACACAAAATCTCGACCTTGCATGTTTTTGTGTAAATTGTTCAATTGCTAGCTTAATTTCATTTAAATTAATACTCAATTAATAGATAATATTATTATAATTATAGTATCTCATTTATTCAAAATAAATGAATGAAGGAGGTTATAATTGGATCAATTACATAAAAAAACTACTCTTCCATGAGTGGTGTAGTCATCGTAGAAACGTTTTGCATTTGCAATGGTTTAGAAAGGGTATAACTCAATCTCGTTTCCACTATTGATTTACAACCCAAATAGGAATATTAATAGAAGAATTAAATTGAAAATAACAGAATAAATGTAAGACAAACTAAGAGTTTATTGAAAGAAAAAAATTATTACAACATGAAGAAGAAGAAGGAGAAGAGGAAGGCTTGATGAGGGGATCCTTACTTCAAGAGCTACCCCTATTACAATGGTTGGAGAATTGGAGTGAAACCTCTTATCTTCTGAATTAAACTTCCCAATTCACGTATCAACCCTTAAAAGTGATAAAAACTCAAATTTATATAGGGTAGGGGAGGGGATGAGAGGTTACAAGTGGTTTCAAGTGTGAATGTAGAAATTCGGCCAAATATTTTAATCCAACATGCACTGCCCATTTGACCACCTAAACGCGTGAATCATCTCTTATTACAGCAGGATCATATTTGAGGATATGGTTCCTCTATCTCATCTCAAAAGTTGGTCTCAATCCAATCCCAAATGAAGGAGTTATGGCCCAAATACAGAAGCTTATCCATTCTGGCATGTCCAGCCCTCCTTTGACTTTATGGCCCAATTACTCCATCCAAATGCATTCTTTTGATCTAGTGTCCTGAATAAAAGTTGTAACCCATTAAGTAATTAAAACATTTACAAAATATTAAGTTCAAATAATTCAAATAAAAATATTTATGATTGAAATACTACAGTGATTTTGAAAGGGTAAAAATGGAATTTTCATCAAATATTCAAATGAATGATCTAATCCCAAATACTTTCTAATTGAACATATTTAACACAATGTGGGGAAATTATATCATTTATTATCAATAAAATATTCCATAAAAATGTGTTTTATTACATCCACATCCGTGTTTTCATAAAAATGTATTTCAAAACATTTTTAATATTTACTGGACAATGGGTTAAAGTCATTTATACACTTATTTGACCTTATATATTTTAGAAGGAATCTTTCTTTTGTTTTTCAAACAATTTACTTTATGACCTTTTCAACAAAATTAAGGTAAGAATGTTTTTTTAACTTATACGGCGGGTGCGGCTATTTTCCGTCATTATAACATCGTCGAAGTTTCTCTTACAATCTTGTAAGAATATTTTCAAAAATAAATGTTTTCTTTTATAATTACATGACTTTTAAATGATTTTAAAATAAAAAGAGATATTTATCTAAAGAAAATTTGATTTCATCTATGTCAACATCCTTTGATGGATTTTAAGCTTCTTTGAAGTTGATTTATTATGATACAAAACTTCCATATTGTATTGAAGATTGTGTGATATGTTTGACTGTGGATTTTTTATTTTTACACCATTCATGGTTTATGGATAAATTATTTACATTTCGTATGCTAGTTTTAATAAAAATGTTTATGTTATATTTAAACCTTTTCATATAATGAATGCATTGGACTTTGTAAGTGATGGGTGGAGCCTGCTATAGCTCCTCAATGCATCGGTAGGTCTCATGAGACAAACTAGTTTCTTGGCACAAGGTCTTGACAAAATCTTATTTGTAGTATTGGTACAAGACCTTGACTATGTGGTTTTGAAGTCTAGCATTATGCATTCCATCATTATGAAAGTGGTTATTGATATTGCATGTGATTATTTGACTAGTAGAATATCCATGTGAATAAGTAAATGGAATTATTTGATTTTATCTTTGTCATATTATGTTGAAGTTCAAGTTTAAAAGGCTTTTGTTTTAGTCTTATACATTGCCTTAAATGTTTATGCTTATTTATGAAAGTTTTTGCTATATTGTTATCTTTACTAAGCATCTGAGCTCACCCCTTTCTATGTTTTATTTTTCCTAGAATGTGAAGAAGTATATTATGACTAACCTGCAGGGATAGTATAATGGATATGAGTGTGGCCTATGGAGACTATGTTGTTGTAGTTTTTCATTTTATAATGTAATATAAAACTTATGAATGTATCTAGTATTTCCAAGGCTACTAAACTGATCGGTCATTCAGGACATGATTCCTTGTATCATTCCAATGTTATGTAATAATTCACTGACTCTGGGTAACTGGGGTCGGGGCGTTACAAAGAGTGATTAAGTTTCCATTAAAAAAATATGGAAACTATTTTAACTTTTTAAATCAATTTACTCAATAAAAACCTTATATAAACTCTAATTAAGATTAACTATCTAAGTAGTGGTTTTGTTTATAGTTTAAAACAAATTCAGTTTAATGCTTAGAAATGAAACAAAACAAAACACATAGCGGAATAAATGAAAGAGGTTCAGTCTCAAGCTGAGACCTAATCCTCTCCACCTGGAAATCACCTACTGCCAAGCAGATTATATAAAATAATCTTGATCTATAACCTGGATTGAGTATATATAAAAGTTAACCAGTTGTCCAGACCATGCAAGGACCACTTCCACAATAACCATGGGAAATAAAATAAGCACAGGCCACACAAGGACCTATTCCATAACACTATGGGTAAAAAAATATAAAGAGAGTTAAGAAGATATCATGTATCTTCCAGTTAAAGTGTAGGAGTCAGTGTGTGTTTAATAAACATGGTAAATCACACACTACTTGAAATGTAAATATAACAAACAGAAAGAGCAAGTTTAAAGATAAAGAAAAGATGGTGTTGCTCGGTCTATTGTGCTCTAAAGTTTGAGACTCCTTAGATGTAGTTTGGATAGGAGTTCGAGTCGAGTTTCTAAAAATTACAGTAAAATAGAGCGTCATAATTTCTCTTGTTTTGTTTGTAGGAAAGATTATGTATGTTCATTATGCTCTACTTTCTCTCATTCAGTTATAGGTAAGATGCAGTGTGTAAGCTCTTAGTAAGTGTCACACTTTGTATAACTCTTTCGGTTCACAATGCAATTCCATCTCACTTCACATGTGTATCTCTACTCATACAAGGGGGTATGCTTCATACTTTTATAGCAGCATGCAAGAGTATCTGTTTGAAGAAAAATCATCTGGATTGTCTGATCCTCATACTGAACATTGACATAAACTTTAATGCATCCCTGCAATAGTTTAAGAATAACCATTAAAATAATCCTCAGTATTAAATTCAATAATATAGCTATTAGAAATATTTAATTTAAATATCCAAAAAATAGTGATGGTGACTCCTCTAGTAGTGTGGCAACTCTGGTGATGATCCATCCTAGCGATGACTTAAGCTGGTGGTGAGTCAGGCCCACGGTGAGTCAGGATGAAGGTAGGTCATGCTCAATGGTGACTCATCTCAACGGTAAGTCTTTTAAAAACTTTTCAAATTTTCTTGATGGTAGATCATCTAGCGATGAGTCATCCTCAATAGTAGGTCATTTCAACACTTTGTCAAATTTATTAACGGTAGGTAAAGTCTGACGGTGAGTCATTCTCAATGGTGACTTCTTTCTGGTGGTTGGTCTTTTTCATACTTAGCCATTTTTTATCACAATGGTGACTCATCTCTAACGATGGGTCTTTCCGATACTTTACCAAAATTTCATTATGGCGATGGGTATTTTCTGGTGGTGACTCAGCTTCAATGATGAGTCATTTCTATACTTAGACAAATTTTCACCAAAATTCCTTATAGTATAAAATGTTGTCATAAAACATAAAACTCATTAATAACATAATAAACATGATTTTGTGATCATTAAAAAAAGAGTTCCAACATAATTTTTATCAAAACTAATAATAAATATGCATAATTTTCATAATAATAATAATAATATACATATTTAATAATAATAATATACATATGTATTTATCATTTTAATAACATGACATCCTAACGATATCATAAATATATCATAATAATTTAATTAGTACATCAAGGTCAATGATAATCCATCTTACTTTGTTTACAGAATAATATTTCCAAATATTCCTTGTTATAATATTTATTTTATATCACATATTTATCATTTGAAACAATTCACATAATCATATCGCCCATCCATTTGTTAAAATAAGATCATTTCTAATAAATTCTTCATTTTTAAAATATTCATACAAAACTATAAGTCAATGATTTTTTTTTTAATTTCCCTCAATCAGTGATAATAAAAAATAACCATTAATTAAATAAATGTTTAAAATATATATATAAATGATTCAATTAGATCCATTGGAAGTCTGGTGGCCCTCATCGGACTCCTGATGAGACCATCAAGTCTCTAGTTCCCACCACTGACCTCCCAGAGGTGTGGTTTTCTTCCTCTTTAAAGGCCATTAGAACTTCGGTGCCTTCCATTGGGGCTTAGTGGACCTCTACTTTCACTAGCCACATCTAGTGCCTCCACTTTGAGATGAATTTTTCCCCCCAGACTTCTCTAATCACTTCACCATATCAAAACGATCACTTTAAATCTCTTAAAGATACCAAAAAAATCACTATCACTTAGTCTAAATCTAAAAAAATAAACAAGAGCTAGTTTTTACCACTTAATTCCCAAATTAAATAAAAAAACACCTTAATTAATATATTCATGGCATGGGTCGATGCAACACCTATTATGGCAAGGATATTGATGAGAAAAAAACACATACTTCCTTATAGTATCAAGAAAAATTGATGGGTGAAGATGTTTTTAAGATAGAGGTGTCTTGTAAAGGATTTAATGTAGGTTGCTGAAATTAGTCTATGGAAGATGAATTGTTCAAGAAGATGTTGATGGTGGATATTCAACCTCTATCACTTCAAGATTGAGGTATGTATATCTCTCACCTTTTCTTAGTCTTTGGATCATTATTATCAAAGAGGAAGATAATAATATAAATCCAAATATATGTTTTCCATTGAGGGGATGTATTGTAGGGGAGAAAAACAATGAGTAAATTTATGAAGTGAACAAGTTTTTTGGTTGAAATATTTTAACATACTTATTGATAAAATTTGTAGGAAAAAATGAATGTATGTTGGGGAGAATATTACTACTGAAAAATTGTTTCCACAACATTGTTTTCTTTAAAACAACTACAACTAATTTCAGAGTAAGTAATTAGAAGCAATTGGTATGGAAAAAATTGAGATGAGGGTAACCAACATTTGGTTCAACTGATAGAGTTTTAAATATAGAACTCTAACAATTTCATAATTTCATTTATATAATTTCAATAACTGGTATGTTGTTGAAGTATTTTAGCAGCTAATGTGTGTTAGGAAAGGGAGAATAAACATCTTTGTGAGTATTGGTCTAAGACTATTGTTTTATACAATGAGTTAGATCACGTAGACTTAGAGTGTATTGATTAATATATCATTGAATAGAAACATGGTGTTGTAATCATTTACATAATTTGTATGTTTTTTATGATCCCTTGATGTTTGGATTAATATGATGTTGTCAAAATAATCCAAAGGGGTAGATTGTTGATCCATGTGGATCATAAAGAAGGACGTGAAGAGTTTGATTATCCAAGTGAGCTTGATTTGGAATGAGGAAATTGAAGATTTTATTAGAGTTGATAAGTTATGAGAAATATTAGTTGTCAAATGGGGGATTGTTGAGAAGATAACTAGGTATAATGAAGGAGTATCCACACCATGTATATTCTTTTATTAACAAAATGTATTCATCATATAAATCATGGTTTGATATGGTTTAGTGGATTAAGGACGTGTGTAATATGTTTTGAATGAATAATTAAATCCAAAGGACTTGATTTGTGAAGTGGGAATGAGTTTATGTCCCCATGTATGTGAGAATTAAGAATTAAAAAGGGTATGCAATGGTGAACTGGTATATGTAAGTGAAGAAGTGGAAGTGTGAAGGCCACATAATTGAGAGGTATGTAGAAGTTATTGCATAGCAGTGTGATTAACTATTGTGTAAGAAATAATGGATAACGGAGATAGCTGCGTAAGTAAAGTCAAGATCTACATTAGTGGGAGATGAAGTTGTATGAGTGAGAATGTGTAGTTGTGAAGTAGTGTATTTGCGATCATAAGTTGTGTAATGGTGGAGTGAGTTTTCTGAAGGGTTCATAAGTGAGATCGGTTTTTATGCAAGGGTGAAGTGTGATTTATGAAGACTATGTCACTATGATTCATGTGTTATGTAAGTGAGAGTAGTTTGATTCAATGTCGATTAATAGTGATGATTTGAATTACTATTAATACTGATTTAATTCTGGTACTCTATCTGCTGTGAGATACATGCTATGATTTAAAGAGGTTATTTCATGCAACAATTATCATAATTTTGTAAAAGTTATTGTGGTTGTGGTCAATGTGGTTTTAAATCATAAAATAAGTAGTCATGTGTCAATTTTATGGGAATTAACTATTATGGCATCCCAAATTTTTATTACATAAACTTTTCATTACATGGAATAAAAAAGAGGATCTTTTAAAGTTTAATTTTATTGAAATCAGGAACATAATACCTAAAAACATTAAACATTCTTCTAATCCACCTCAAAGTACTCTTCATAGGTTCATCCTAAATACATTTACTACATCTCATAACTTGGGGATATACATCAAAGGAAAGGGGTGAGAATGAGGCCCAGTAAAGGAAACAGTTTACATGCGATCATGAGGAATATCAATAAGAACACGAGAAATATAATTATGGCATGATCAAGAGAACCCATGAATTATAATAACAAAAATAAGATGAATCATAACATGAAAATGTGGCTACAACATTTAAATGAGACATTTATAAGCATATCACCGTGGTTTGTCACCAAGGTGTCGTAATTGAAAATTACTGAGGTTATTCATTAAGGTATCGTAAAACATGTCATATCTAGAGATTAAATTCTTTACCCAATACATTGGATCACTATAAGGGAACACCATTAATATGTCTTAATTAATTTTAACCACATATATCATAATCAATCATTTCATTAATAACCCGTGGAGAATAGCGAACAAGTTTCTTATCAAGATCATGGCGTACAAAAGTGTTTAAAGACATGATCATTACATCACTTTTAGACCACGAAAAGTGAATGTGGGTTTATTATGTGTAAATAACCAAATAAAATAAATAATTTTTACATATAGTTAATAAACCTGGAAAATAGAAAGTTTTGGTTATTCACAAAAAGAAAATAAAAGAGAATTTCTTAAGTGTATAGAGAAATTTGAGAAGTAAATTTGGTAGTATGACGAGTATAAAATGTGGTTTTAGAAAATGATAAAATGAAAGGGGGAAAGGGTATCCTATTGATAAAACATAATTTGAAAGTAAGGGTATGATCAAAAGGTTAATGAAAGAGAGTAACCATAACATTTAGAAGACACATACAAAAAGAGGTTCTTGAAATAAAGAGAAAAGAAGGATAATTCCCTTACCTTGAAGAATTACTCCTAAATATCAAGAAATGGAACCTTGGGGGCTTGAGGACACCTTGGGAGGAAAAACTACTAGAAATTTGTATACGATGGATTGGAAGTTAAAGGAAATGGATAAATGAGTGGGTATTTATAGCAAAAGTGGAGGATTTGTTTAATAATTTCCAAATATAGGCCTTGGAAATCTAGGTTGTGGAAAAAGCAAAACCATTGGCTTACCCATGGGTTTTTCCCATGGTTTTAGACATTTGGGTCATATTTTAAGTTATTCTAACCCACAAGAACTGATCATCATTTTATATTACTTCTTTTGGAATGGAAAATTAAATTTTCCACAAAGTGATGTTTTTAAAATCAAAGTTTCCATTTTAGACATTGGAAAGTCACTTATAGGTTTTAGAAATTGTTTAAAATCCATTAAAATACTTGATATTAATAAAATAAAATATTTTAGATCGTGGATTGTGGTTAATTAATTATTAAATCATTATGACATAATTATGATTTCATTAAATATACCGAAAAAACCAAACTGTATTTTTACTATTCACGAAAAAATAAAGTACTTTATAAAATTCTCATAAATTCGCCATAACCTAATTTTGATATATTGATTTCAAAAATGATGTTTATTTTATCAAAATAATTCTCTAAATATGAGTGTTTTAACTTTTAAATATAGAAATCATTTCTGACACTTACAAATTTCCTAAGACATAATAAATTTATTTTATCATTTCTATTAAAAAAGAGTGTTTTTAACATACTATTTAATTAAAACAAATATTATTCATAAAACCTTAGTTTATTATAAAAATTTATATATTTTCCGAAAGTACAAGTTGTGTCTGAAAAATCAATTTATCAAATTCGTCTCGATTAAACTTATATTTTATTAAGAAAAACTATTCTTAAAATGGAATTTATAGAATAACTATTTTATTTATACAAAGGAATTACACATTAAGTAACTAAGGACTGGACACATAACATCTTATAACACCCACGTACGACCTAAGGGTAAGGTGTGTGATGGTGATAGATTCATGGGGCGGCTCGGCTAACATCGGCCGAGTGATAATTTCCACCAACTTGAACTTCTCCCGTAGACGATTTCATTCTAGTTTCACTTTGTTGAAGCTCAACTTGGGCTTGGTCAAAGGCGAACCCCAGTGATGTTACCTCCCTCCCAAGTTCTGACAAATGGGCTTCATACGACATGACTCTACTGGTTGAGGTCATCACTTCTCCTTTCTACATTAATTATCCTTTGTCATTACTACTTATAAACACTCATTAAAACATTAAAATTATTACCAAATGGTGTAGTTCTCAATGGTCAAATTTTCCAACGTTTACATTGACTAACAATCATATTTGACCAACGGTCCTATAACAGTCAAATCTCAATGGTTACTTTTCCCTTTATACTCTATAAATACCACTTCATTATTTCATTCAATATTCACTACAATCATGTTATAAAATGTTGATTGGTTTACTGATATTTTGTTTTGTTTTTGTAGTGTTGAGGCGATGATTCTAACGGTTGGAGTGATCCATATTTTTCCATTTTGGTGACTAAAGTATTCATCATTATTTAAGAGATGTGGTTTTGTTGTGTATAAAATAATAGAACACACATTTTCTTAGAAAACAAATATCATTTAAAAAGTTTGGGTAGTTACAATTATTGCTATGTGAATTTTGGAAAAGATGAAATAGAGAAGAAGAGAAATCCAAATAGATGGATCATTTATAGAGGTGTTAGAGTTAATTGTAGAGAGAAACAGAGGAGAAGGAAGAGGCTATTGTAGTCAATGTTGTTCGATTGGGAGAGAGGCAGTCATGCGAAAATATGAAATCTATTGTGACATCCATCACACAGTGAATGAGAAAAAGGAGGAAATAATCTCTATGATTGGTTGGTATCTACCGTTTTCATATTGAGAAAGGATGTGAAGATCCAAATTAACACCTCACCTTTTGGTATCAGTTATATTAATTGGCATCAAACACAACAGTTGAAATTAGTGTGAGAACATGGACAGTGTCAGGAGACATGTTGTCAAGGGTTTAAAGGCCATACCCTTGCCTTGTATGTTGTATCTTAACAATGAGAAACCAGCCGTGTAGGAGTAAGGTAACAACCACACACTAAGGACTATGCACTCCCATTGAGATGACGAACCTTGTAAATTCGATGTTATGTCATGTGGATGCTTATGCCTTGTCAACAAGTGAAAAAAAGACGAAAATAATAAAGCTGCTTTATCTAATCAATAAACTAAGATTGACCAGAATATATTTGTAAAAAAAGAGAGATTGAAGTGTATATTTACTCAACCCCTCAGTGTGTTCATAGCTCATCTGTGAATTCCCCCAACATATTGCATAAAAAAACAAATATTAACGTTACACTCAACATGTGTTAAAAAAAACGATTTTCTTTCAATAAGGCCAACTCCAATCGGTGCTGATTTAGCATGAAATCACCCAAATGGTGTAGGGAGATTGCTCTAACCCGTGTCAAAATCCGATATCATTTTAGAGATAATATACAGCCTAACACCACATTTGGTGTTTTATTATTCATAAGTTTTCCCCCTTTTTCCGCCTCTCCTACTATTTTAATCAATGTTTACAATTTTTATATTTAAAAAAGAATATGGGAGGAATATTTTTTTAATATAAAAAATGGTGTTTTGAGTTGAAAAATATCCATTTGTGCATACTAAGGAATAAGATTACCAATATTTTGGATTGGAGATACTTTGAATGCACTGGTTACCGGACGGCCCACGCATTCCGACGGCCCACGCATTCCGACGGCCCATATTCAGCCCGAAGTACTGTGCTCCGACCACCTAAAATGCCGTAGATTTCCACGTTCTCGATATCAGAGACCGTCTCTGCTATACTTCTCATCTCTCGCTTTCTCTGTCTAAGGTAGCTATGGAGTACGAAGGAATCCTGCTGGGGATGGGAAATCCATTGCTCGACATATCAGCCGTGGTGGACGAGGCTTTTCTCAAAAAGTTTGCCCCGTCCTCTCCCACCGATCTTTGTGTACACTTTCAGTTTTGTTGTTCACCAATTAATCGTCAAATCACTGGTGCTGTTTTTCGTGTAGATTTTAATCATAGATCTGAACGTCTTCGTTCCACTCCTACAATTGAATGATCTGGTTCTGATAAACCAAATAATAAAGGCAAAGACAGTGGCAGTCTGTCAGATCTGTAGATATGGCACGCGCCCACATAAAACATTAGTGATATTTAGTTTTGTTGTATATACATGGACGCGTTTGGATGTTAAGCTTGTTTCTGATTTTTCACAATGCTGTTTCAAATGTGGTTTATATTATAATTTTCTTTTGATTTTGGCAACGTTTTAATGCATCTCATGCAGGACTGAATGACTTGTTTTGTTAACAGATATGAAATCAAGTCTAACAATGCCATTCTTGCCGAGGAGAAGCACTTGCCCATGTAAGTTTTTTCCATTTCACCCTTTTATCTGTAACAAATCTCACATAAAAAATGATTGAAGGACAGGTAACGTTGAATTAATCAATATTACATTTTTGTTGTTGTTCCATGTTGGATAAAATTACAGTTTGTATTATGCAGCCAGTGTGGCTTACTTTTCTTTTTTAAAACTATATGAATGTTTTTGTTCCAAAGGTATGATGAGTTGTCTACTAAGTACAATGTGGAGTTTATTGCCGGAGGTAAGCACTGTATTTTTCAAAATTTGGACATTTGGTATTGTTCATTCTTTCCTGACGGGTCGCGTGGTTTATTATTCTGCTAGGCGCCACTCAAAACACTATCAAAGTTGCTCAGGTTTATTTGGACATGGGTTTTAGCATTTCATTAGCGCCCTTTGATAAATGTCAGAACATGTTTTCCAGCCCTCTATTTATTTTCCTTCTGTCTCCTTTTCTTGGATGCAGTGGATGCTCCAAATCCCTGGAGCAACTGGTTATATTGGCTGCATTGGGAAGGACAAGTATGGGGAGGAAATGAAGAAAAATTCCAGACTTGCGGGTGTTAATGTAAGATTTCCCTTATGTTTTTTGATGTATTGTTTTTCCAAATTTGCTTGCTTCTGTGGCTCAATTTTTATGAAACTACTCTGCTATATTTTTTAACCAGGTCCATTATTATGAGGATGCTGCTGCGCCGACTGGTACATGTGCCGTTTGTATTGTTGGTGGTGAAAGGTCTGTTCAATTTGAGATCTTACGACATGTTTGATTGCATTTTAGATGCACGATTCTAATAAAATTTCTCATTCTTGCTTGCCATGCATCTTGTTTTGGAATCTATTTTATATCATGCTTAACAATCATTCATTTACTTTTCAATACCCCATTTTTCCATAAATTTTTATGCAAATATGAAACCTAGGGTGGGAAAGAAGTTCTGAGTTACCGTCAAAATTAGATTTGAAACCAGGTTTTCCTTTGTACAATTGGCTAGAGCTTTGTCTGACAACTCTTGTTGAAAATTTCTTATGACACTTACCATCTGTGATAAACAGTTTAAAAAATTAAGTGGTGTCTGTTCTGTTTGTGAAAAACGACTGTACTTGAATTCCAGAAGAAAACCACTGAAATAAGTGGCAGAAATGGGCTTTTTTAGTAAGCAATTTTCAGTGAGTGCTTTCAAACAGAGCGTGGATCATTGTTTTTAAGCTGTGAAAATCTATTTGTAAAAGGTAAGAGGATGGTTGCACTGGATAAAATGCCCTATCCCAACCCTTTCATTGTGGGAGGTGCAATCACCAGATCCCAGCCCAGGAGCGATCAAGTTCAAACTTGTAGTTTATAAAAAAAAAAAAAAAAAAATCCAATAATTGCATGCTGTATAAACCTCTATTTTTTCTTGTTTAGTCATACCTTGCATTACTTGAATGATATGTTTGTCCATATTCTCTCTCATGAACATAGAACTTCACACAAACCTTTAAAAGTGAGTCAAGGCTAGTTGTTTGTTGCTTTATATTTTTGTGAATCCAATCATTCCTGATTGAGTGGTTCTGAATTTCGGAGCACTAATAAGGTTTCTGATGAATACTAGGTCTCTTGTTGCCAACTTGTCAGCAGCTAACTGTTACAAGTCAGATCATTTGAGGGAGCCTGAAAATTGGGCCCTGGGTACCATCTATTTTCCTACTTAGCCTTTTGGGGTCAGTATGACCGCTGGTTTTTCAAAATTTATTGCTTTTATTTCAGTTGAGAAGGCAAAATATTTCTACATTGCTGGATTTTTCCTTACTGTATCGCCTGAGTCAATTCAGCTTGTGGCTGCACATGCAGCTGCAACAAACAAGGTAAAAGCCATGTAGACAACTTCTACAGGACCGAGTTGAGTTGCTTAAGCTTGTTTGTATATACATGCAGGTATTTATGATGAATCTCTCTGCACCTTTCATATGTGAGTTCTTCAGGGATGTCCAGGAAAATGCCCTACCGTAAGATTCATCTCTTTAGACTCTGTTTCAGAACACTTCTGAAAACTGCTAAGAGCACCTATATCACTTTTGATAAACAGTTAGAAAAAAATGCCCAGTGCCAATAAGTGGCTGGAAAATACTTTTTCAATAAGTAAATCTTGAAACACTTGAACAAAAGCACTTCTCATAAGTGACAAGTGTTATAAACTGTTTTCAGTAAGTAATGTCAAATAGAGTTATTTTTCTTCATGATCACCACTTAGTGTGATTGTAATTTTGATTTGCCTTTCCTATTCAGCTACATGGACTATGTGTTTGGAAATGAAACTGAAGCAAGAACCTTCTCAAAGGTTCATGGGTGGGAGGTGATTTTTATTTGGATATTTATTGCCGAACACATAGCATGCATTCCCGATCGGGGTATATATGAGTGGGCTGTTTGATTCATGGCAGACTGATAATGTAGAAGATATTGCTGTAAAGATTTCACAGTGGCCCAAGGCTTCAGGAACACACAAGAGGATTACAGTGATCACTCAAGGTGCAGATCCTGTTGTAGTTGCAGAGGATGGAAAGGCGACACTGTACCCTATCATCTCCTTGCCAAAGGAGAAGCTGGTTGATACCAATGGAGCAGGTGATTATTCTTTCCTCACCGTTTCCTCTATAAACATGTTTCTCCTATTAATTAATTAACATTAATTATAATGATTAGTTAGTTATTATACTTTTAATATGGAAGTGGACAAAATGCTGTTCGTTGGCTTGCACAGTGTTCTTCATGGAATCCATTTCCAACCAAATGGATGAATTTGACTCCCACCTTTGATAAATTTATTTTTGATATATTAACAAATTTTCAAACAATTTTATTATTTATTTATATCTTCCCTAGAAAAAGAAAAAATTAAGTCTAATTGGAATTGCACATGTCAACAACTTGCACATTTCTTTTAGTGACTTTGTCTTATAAGAACACTATTGTTAAGAATGTTTGGTTTGGAGTAATTTCAATATTGGATGACCTCTCGAGAAAGCTTTGATAGATGGTGTGTGAGTAAGAATAAAACATACTAAAAAAACAAGTGTTGTTTTACGGGGATAATCATTTGTATGATTTGTGCTTCCGAAAGGCAACCTATGGTCGGCGGGGTGTGATGAGAGGCTTTCAGGCCAGATGTTCAGGTTCATGGCCCAGAGAGGTTGGGTTATGAAAAATGGTATCAAAGTCAATACCTAGTTAGAAGTGTAGTAATGTTGTCTGAGTTTGAAGTTTTACAATGAGGACATTGTGTTTTAAGAGGGGGAGTTTTAACATCCTTGAAGAAAAATAAACCCTAAAAGACTAATTGGTACCGCACTTGTCAACAAAGTGTGCATATTTCTTTTTGGGAATCTATCTGATAAAAATTTCACAGTTAAGCGTGCTTTGTTAAGGAAGTGCCGGGAGCTCCAACGACATTCTATTCCATAAATGAGAGTAGAAGAGAGAAAAAAATGAAGAATAACAAGAACACGAACATGAACACATAGATTTACGTGGTTTGAGAATAATTCTTACATCCACAGACAGATTCATTATATTCAGGAGCAAATTACTGGGCACACACATTGAGTACAAAACCCTTGGCTCAAAATGAGCTCATAAAGCAACATGGTGTTACAGTGACCACTGTTGGTACAGTGCCAGATCTGCACTGTTGGTCCACTGTACTACAGTATGATGCCAGTAAAGTCTGCAGAGCTATGGTACCCACGTATCATGTTGAAGTCCAGGTTGTCACAACACCTGTTGTCGGTGTTGCTGGTCAGTTCTGCCATAGTTGGTCAGCTTTGCTACAGTGCCTCCAAAATTTGGGTTGGGTCGAAGACATTCAATCCTTGGACCCTTGGGCCCTCGGCCAGGCTGGGTGCTCTCCCCCCTTGGAACCCCTGGAGGTCACTGCAGAGGTCGAACCATGAGAGTTACGGATTGTTGTACAGTATATGAGCCGCTAGCATTTGGTTCAACTTCATCCGGGCTCCACCATTTCAACATGCTTGACATGGAGTAATATTTCAGGATGGGGGAACCTTCAGAAAGTTTTCTTAGGAAGTGTGAGTAAGGACACAACACATTAAAAAAACATGTGTTGGTGAGGGTGATTGTTAGTCTAAAGGTAATAGTTGTCTACCAAGAAAGAACTGTAAGTGTTAGAGAAGTCCTGTGGGGACAGAGAAAGATTCAAAAGAACATACGTTGACTTATGAAGACTATCGTTAATTTGATAAGAATGTGTTGATTACCCATATCAATAGAGTGCGAGTGGATAAAATTTAAAAGATTAATCGTGATTACCCACGTCAATATAGTGCAAGTGATTATAAAATACACTAAAAGAACATGTGTTGATTTGCGATGACTATCGTTAATTTGATAAGAATATATGTGTTGATTTATGAGAGCCCCCCTGGATTTAAGAAGCTCACCGTACAGAAAGGTAATACCTTGACAATTTATTTAATAATATATAATCATATATTTTTTATTATAATTACATTTTGTTGTAATTATATTAATTATAATGTAAAATTTTGTTGCAGGGGATGCGTTTGTTGGGGGCTTTTTGTCCCAACTGGTTAAAGAGAAGACTGTGTCTGAATGCGTAAGAGCTGGATGTTATGCGGCCAATGCTGTGATTCAAAGGTCAGGCTGTACTTACCCAGAGAAGCCCGATTTTCAGTAATCTTCACTATCTTTTTCGCATTAAGAGTGTTGTATGGTTGTCAATGGCGATTCCTGCCACTGCTGTTTCTTATTGTTTAAGATTATTTGAGGATCATGGAATAAAAATCTGTAACAGAACCTCATTGATGTTTTATTATTTGACTGTATTTTAATCTACACCATTCGTTATCAAACACTCTGGGTATTTTCAAAATCCTGGCATCTTCATTTTTTCTGCCACGAAACACGCCTTTCGATATCTTTTTTCATGCAACAGAACGCTTAAATGGATGTAGCCAATTATGATTTTTCTCTGGTTTTGTTCAAGTCTATATTGTTTTTTTTTCTTTGTTGTATTTGTCATATATTATTGCATAGTTGATTTGTCCATGATGCTCTTGCTGTGCACGTATGTTCAAATGGATTGAAACATGTTAAATGTTGGTGTTTAGTTTTTTATTTTTCTTTGATCTTGAATGGTGAACAATTTATGCCTTCTTTTGTTCTGATTATAATTTCGATACTTGTTTCTGATTTAGTTTTGTATTAGATTCTTTTGTTTGATGTTGTTTTTAATGTTGTTAGTAATTGAAGATACTTGGAATTGATATCATGTTGCTCGAAGAGGGATTAAGAAAGCAGTTTAGTGAGGTTAAATCTTAAGTGTTTGAGGAGATCTAACATTCATTACCTACATAGAATTGTAAAAAAAAAAAAAATCTACAATTTAGCTAGAAGTGTAGAATTTAGTTTAAGTTTGGTGCATAAATGATGAAGGATGTACCATTTTTATGGATGTTGAAATTAAAAAAAGATGGGATGCTATTTTAATAATTCCTTCAATTAAGAGTAGATGTGTGAATTAGAATTGGACAATACAAGTATTAATAGATAGGAATTCAATTACAAGTATTATGTTCGGATGTTCAACTACAAAATCAATTTATCTTATTAGAGGTTTGATGAAGTATCATCGACAAAACTCTCAAGATTTGCCTATGGTTTTTATTGATTTGAAAAAGCATATGATAAAGTTCGTCGAGAGGTTTTATAGAAAGCCCTTGAAAAAAAGAGGCTCAGGTGGCGTATATTAAATTCATCCAAAACATGTATGAAGAGAGTTTGACTCGAGTTAAAACTTCAGCATGTAACACTATAAGAACTGCATCAATGTTTGACTTTAAACCCATACCTTTTTGTTTTGGTCTTAGGTGAACTGACAAAGTATTTTCAAGATGAGGTACTTGATTGCATGTTTTTTTTTTGCGTATGTTATATTTCTCGTTGCAAAATCTAAAGACTTTATAATCGAAATGTTTATGTCCTTAGTTGGAAGAAGACATAATATTTGGATTGTTGTTTTAGCAAATAATTGTCAAGTAATGTTATAAATGTGAGATTGAGAGACCACACCATTTCAAAAGTAGACTGTTTTTTATAGTTTGATTCATTTATGCAATGTGATGAAGATATTAATACAGATATATCTCATAATATTCAAAGTGTATGGATAAAATGAAGAAAGGTTTCTGAGGTGCTTTGCGATCGTAAAATTCCTTCAAAATTGAAGGGTAAATTTTATAGGATTGATATTAGACCGATTATTCCATATGACAATGAGTGTTGACCTTTGACATGACATTTTGGCTAAAAAACAAGGGTAATAGAAATGAAAATGTTTAGATAGATATGTGGACATACTAAAATGAATGATATTAGAAATGACGTGTTTGAGAGAAAATTGGAGTGACTTCGATTGACGAGAAGATGACCGAGACTAGATTAAGAGGGTTTGGACACGTTAGAAAAAGATCCAGACATGCCCCTGTTAATTGGACAAGTTTAATGACAAATTCACTTATTAAAAAAAATAAAGGTAGACCTAAAATGACTCTTAAATAAATCATTCAAGATAATCTCATTTTAAATGGTTTCTCTAAAAATACGATCTTTAATAAAGACAATTAGCGACATTTGATCCATGTAGCCGACCTCATTTAATTGAGTTGATTTGTTGTTTTATATGTTGCGAGTCTTTATGTATTCCTTAGTTATATGTTTGTAGTGTAGGTGTATTGCCACTATTTTGGTGTACACTGCCATTGTGGGTATTGTAAATTGAATTCATTGGAAATCTTGATTTCTTGTCTCATGTGATTGAAATTGAATATCAAATTTAATATCTTGTATATTTGTATCCTGGTATTTGAAAATTGTTAATACATAATTTGAAGATTTCACATTCCACGATTTCTTGAAACATTTCAATAATTATTGTGGCTATACTTTGAATGTGGTGGCTTTTTTGTGACCAACAAAACCTACAACAACAATTAGCATTAGTGATAATCTGATTATTGTAATGGCTTTGATGAAATTCAAAATTGAAAAATTCAATTGAAAAAGTTGATTTCTATTTACTACATTAATATGCATGTGTTATTGTTTTATCAAGGTCATGTTGATGCTCTTTGTAACCCTACATTAAAAATTGATTCTTCATCTATTGATGAATTAAGTGCCGTGTCTTGCATTAAAACCCTTTGATACCTCAGTAAAAAATCTTAGAGGAGACCATGCATGTTTTCCTATCAAGAGTCTTGCAGTATGAGGGTGAAGGGTTAATTGTGAGGGTATGTCGAAATATTGGGATAAGAGGAAAAACAATGGTTAGAATAAGAGGAATCAGAGCTAGTCCAAGTTTAAGAATGTTAAATGTTACCGTTGTGAGAAACCAGGTTATATTAAGAGTAGTATACATAGCATAATTCTTCTATGCATGGTGAAGTTCAATCTAATATGGTGGAGAATGGTTTTCATGGTGTGGATGTCCTATAAGACATTTTGTATATCTATAGGGGCAGGGTTGATGTTTAACTCTAGGTGCTCATTCCACTGGTGTCCTAAGAGGGGTTGCTTTCTCAATAATAACTTGAAGTGAGAAGAGTGATGTATTTCTGTAGCATTAAGAGTTGTAGGGTTGCAAGTAGAGCCGTGGTGATTAGACTGCATGATGGTACTGTCAAAAGCTCTTTAACGATGTTTGACATGTACCTGGGTATAAGTCTTGATGTCGTTAGACGAGTTAGATCAAGGTGGGGTTTCCTTGGGTTGACAGTTGATTGTTCTATAATCACTAGTATGCTTCTCACAATTATGTGAAGTCCTTAGTTATAGGTTGTATGGGATTTATAGTGAAACATTGTTAGAATATGGAGCGTTCTATAACATAGTAATAAACAATCATGTCTCCTCATAAAGGACTTAGGTGAGTGATTGAGTTAGTTCATTCTTAGCCATGTCGATGTGAATGTTTATGTTTGTTTGCAGTTGTATGCATTCTGTACATTTCTCAATTGCTTCCACTTGTTGCATTTTAGAACTGATCATGCCGAGTTATATTCTTTTGTGAATGTGATTGAGTTGTTTTAATGTCGTGTTTTTATTGGATTTTAGATACTACTTTTTCTATTTTGTGTTTAACATGTTTGGCGAGTTGTCCAGGGGACCTCGATGACATGATCTCAGTTGGTAACTAAAGTATATGATGATAAGTTTTATGCTATGCTTATGTTTTAGAATTGGTTTTAATTCCGAGAATGTTTTATAGCGACCCATACTTTTCATACATAGATATTTCATATTTTTAGATGAATATTCATTATATAACATAACGATCCACATCAGAATCATATAGGTCTAGTGCATTTGGAAACTTGGACACACAAGCAATTGGTTCATAAGAGTATCCCATTAAGTTCTTCATAACTAGTACCCTTCTTAAACATATCATTCCTAAAACCTTTCTTTATAACACGGAGAAAAGAAACATAAGAAAAAAAGTGAGCTCAAATACTCAGTAAGGGTAAACAAGTGAGATATTAGTGATCAGTTAAACATACCATGAGCATAAGGATAACAGAACATGAGAATCATATTTGAAAACCATACCCTGCATATAAAAAATTATAATCTTTGTTCATGGCATAAAGCCCGACGGTTCATAAGATATGAATCATGAAGGAATCAAAGAACATGAGCCATGAGAGCATAACATTGACATAAGACATGGAATTGCAGCATACAAATAAGTATAGAAAATAATTTCCATAGTAGTCAAGGCTCATTGCCAAGACTATCATAATGGAATGAGTTCACTCCCAAAACCATCATAGCAGTCAAGGTTCACTCCCAAGATTATCACACCGGACAGAGTCCCTCACTGAACTGAGTTCACTTCCCATTCCAATCCACTTTATCTCATGAGATACCAATTATTATCCAATGCATTGGAGGACTGTATAATTTCGGTTCCACCCCTCCTTAGTTATAACGTGATCACCGTCCTTGGTTATAACATAATCACCGTCCTTGGTTATAACACAACCATCGTCCTTATCTATAACGTAACCACCATCCTTGGTTATAACCTAATCAACGTCACATAATGAAAACCAAACATATGTGTGTCACAAGATCATAAAAAATTCACTATATCATCACATCATAACCTGTGTAAAAAAGGTTTCGTAAACATTTTATTCATTCAGCATAGCATAATCCATGGAAAATAAATGGGTTTCATAAACATCTCATCAACATAAACTTTAAACATTTAGAGAAAGATTAAGAATGATATCAAGGGATCATATTCCCAGTAAAACATAATTAACATCAAAGGATGTTATCATATATGAAAATTACTTGAAAAGATCACAGAAACATTTCTTGAGGAAAATAACCTTTCCATTTTGAAAATCTATTTTTAAATAAAAATATTTTCAAAATATTATGGAAAACATTTTCTTTGAAAAGAACCTTAGAAACCTATAAAGGGAACTTCAAAACATTAAGCTTTTATGATGGTGAGAAATTCTGTTCATGCCGTATAAGTTAAAAGAAAACATTTTTTTTTCACAATTTTTTGGTAAAAGTCAAAAAACACCTCATTCAGAAAATGAAAAGAAGATTCATTTTAAACCATTTTGTAAAAATTTAATCATGGGTAAAAATGACTTTAAACATTCATAGGAGAATATTAAAAACCTTCTTTAAAACATTTTTATAAAACATGGATATATAATATATATTTTTTCAATTGAAGATAGAAATAAAGTCAATTTTCCTTGATTTTTTTTCCGGTATCTTGAGTATTTAAGATGAGGAAAATGAATGGAAAACATGTATTTTTCATAAATAACCAAAGGAGAAGAAAATTCCTAGGAATCTTGAGAGATTGACCATAAGATTTCATCATTAGAACTTAACCATAAACAATGAGATTGTAACATAAAACCCTTACCAATTTGGCAACTTTTAAATCATAAGCCCCATGAAAGAAAGAACCTTAGATGAATATGTAAATCCCCATAAAATTCATACGAAGCATCATAAAAGTCATTTATGGCCAGTATATACACCACATAAAAGAAATAAGTGGTGAATATGATATGTGTCCCACAAAAATGAAAGTGAGACGAAAATCCTTTACCTCAGGTTCGACTTCCTTCACACGTGTTCGAACCCCCTCTTCTTTGAAACAACCCCCTTAGCTTCCTTCATATTAATATAAGGTTCTTTAACATAACACTAATATGTCATATTCATATACAAAATTCACGACACACATTAACTCACTCAAATTATATTACATTTAATATTTTGAAAAATCATTTATTATATTTTTTTATTAATTGGAGAAATACTGCACCAATGTTTCATAAGCATTTAAGGCCATTATATAATTACTAAAAATTAGAAATAAATTTATATCATGAAGATAATTTCATTAAGCTCAAAATAGATTCTTAAAAACATTCATAACTTGTTTTTCTCCCTACGTGGACACATAAGAGACATTGAAAACTAAGAGAGTGACATTTTATAACTTTCTTAAATTTAAATATTATATAGGTCATTTTCATGGAAAAGTGTCCATTAAATAATTAAATTTTGATCCTAAGGTGATAAGGGTCGAATTCCATTTATCCAATAAGAATTAGGATGAAAAATTATAGCTTTATCACTTAGTTTTAACTTAGGTTAACACGATTTACCTTTTAGTGGGGTGATAAATTTTACTAAGGTCACTATTCATATTGACCAAAAATAAAAGGGACCCATTTACCAAATTTAGACCTCTTGATTCTAAATATAGAATCTATTTTATCAAATTCAGTACCTATAAGTTTTGTAAATTAATTTTAAAATAAGCGTGCAACACGCAATGAAAATCATTTTTTTTAGAAAAATACACTTTTAAGCATAAAACATTGTTTATTCACCTAGAAAAATATTAAATGAATGTTAAAACATTTTATTAACTATATAATATATATATATCATTAAAATTATTTACTAGTAGTAAATAATTTAATTTATTAAGATACAAATACATTGTGTGTATAAAAATAGTTTTTTAGAAAAAAATATTTTTTACCTTCAAATGATTTTTATTTTCATTTCTATTCAATCAATAACCAATGAATTCATTTTATTCATATGTAAACTATATATTTTTTTAATAATTTAGATATCCTTATTCATACCCACCAATCCAATGACTATACGATAACTATCACATAATAATATTTTAATAGTATCCCACGGTTCGTTTAAATTCGGTGTTGCGTGTAATGCAAACTATCGAAAAACATAAAATTCATTTGGAAAAAAATATTTCATAAAATCTCTGGGTGTTACATTTTATGAATTTCTCCCTTGAAATTCGTCACTCTGATAGAAAAAAATAAGGATATCTTTATTTCATTACATCATCAGGTTCCCATGTAGCTTCTTCAAATTTGCGATTTCTCTAGAGAACTTTCATTAGGTGAGTGGTCTTGATTTATAGCACTTTATCTCTACAATCCAAGATTTCCACTGGTTATTCTTCATAATAAAGATCATGTTCCAATGGTACGACCTCTGAGTTTAGTACATGTGATGGATCTGATATGTACTTCCTCATGATAGATACATGAAACACATTGTGAGCTTGAGAGAAGTTTGGTGGAAGCGCCAAGTGATAAGCTACCGCCCCTACTTGATCAAGAATCTCAAAAGGGGGAATATACTTAGAGAGATCATCTTTCCCTTCTTTTTGAATATCATAACATTCTTTAATGGAGAAATCTATAGAAAACCCCTCTAAACAACTTCAAATTTTAGGTCACGCTGAAAATTGTCAGCATAACATTTCTATCGACTTTGAGCTTTCTTGACGTACTGTTTAATGGATACGACTTTCCCTCTCATTTCCTTATCTAGCTCGGATCCTAATAATTTTCTTTCTCCAACTTCATCCCAATACATTAGAGTTCTGCACTTCCTTCCATAGAGAGCTTCATAATGAGCCATCTGAATCCTTGAGTGAAAGCTATTGTTATAAGAAAACTCGACTTGAAGAAGGTGTTGATCCCAACCATATTTGAAATCCATTGAAGAAAATCTTAGTATATCCTCTAGGGTTTTAATGGTTCTCTCAGACTGACCATCTGTCTGAGGATGATATGCCGTACTGAAACTCAACTCTATATCCAGAGCTCGCTGAATACTTCACTAAAACTTCAAGGTAATCCTCGAATCTCGATCAGATACAATGGAATGTGGTACTCCATGCAACCTTACCACTTCTTTACCATATATACTGAAAAGATAATCTAGAGATAATTTTTCTCTAATATAAATGAAGTGTGATGAATTTGTAATTTGATCAGCTATAAACCAAAGAGCATCATGTCCTTTATATGTTTTGAAGAGTCCGATGACAAAATCCATGGTGATGTTTCCCCATTCCTTTTTTTGGTATGGGTAATGGTTGTAACATCACCTTATATTTATATCTCTAAGCCTTAACTTGCTGACACACCAATCATTGAGAAACATATTCTGAAATATCTCTCTTCATGTCATCCCATCAGAAATACTCTTTTAGATCTCTATACATCTTCATACTTCCAGGATGAATAAAGAATGAAGAGCTATGAGCTTCCTCTAATAGATATTTCATATAATCTGGTATGGATGAGAAACATACACAACTTATGAACCTTATCATTCTATCACAATCAAGGTTAAACTCAGGAATATTTCTCACCTCCTTTTACAGTTCCACATATTCCTTCTACACCTCTTTAATCTTCACTTAGATAGATGGCTGAACACTCATTTGATAAAGATAATATTTCTCCCCTTCCTTCAAGATTTCCAGACCCATCATTTGTAAGTCCATCAATATTATACCTTTCATGATCCTTTCCATATATAATCTAGCACGTTCCTTTCGACTTGATGCATCTTCTCCCTTATTTGTGTTCCCATGGTGGTAGTGTATTGAGTAGTCATAATCTTTAATTAGATCCAACCATCTTCTAGAGTGTTTATTCAACTCTTTTTGTATGAAAATATGATTTAAACTTTTGTGATCAATATATATCACACCTTTTTCTATAAAGATAATGTCTCCATATCTTTAATGCAAAAATTACTGTTACTAACTCCAAATCATGAGTTGAGTAATTTTTATCATGAAACTTCAATTGGCATGAGACATAAACTATCACCATATCATTATACATTAGAAATCATCTTAGTACCTCCTTGGATGCATCACTGTAGATTACAAACCCTTCTCCACTACAAGGTAGTGTGGGGATAAGTGAACTGACCAACCTTATCTTCATCTCCTTGAAATTATCCTCACATTTATCCGTTCAAAGGAACTTGACTCATTTCTGAGTGAAATTGGTGAGTGGATTAGATAACTATGAGAAATTCTTCACAAAGTGCCGATAATATCCAACCAAACCAAGAAAACTACATGTATCAGTCATAGTAGTTGGTATGGGCCAACATTTAATAACTTTTGTATTTGAAGGATCTACTGATATACCCTCACCTGAGATTATATGACCCAAGAATGAAACTTTCTGAAGAAAAGATTCACACTTGGTAAATGTTTCATAAACATTCTCCTTCCTCAAAGTTCTCAGTACAATCCCCAAGTGATCTTCACAATCTTCCTTTATCTTTGAATATATAAGAATATCATCTATAAAGACTACCACAAACTAATTAAGGTATCTAAAGACTCTATTCATTAAATCCATGAAGACATCACTATAAATTCATAGTCTCCATACCCTATATGAAATGTATTCTTGGGTATATCTTCCTTCTTGAACCTCAATTGATGATAAATAGAATGAATTTAAATTTTGGAAAAGTATTGAGATATGCATAGTTGATCAAACAAGTCATCAATACAAGGTAGAGAATATTTTTTCTTGATAGTGATCATGTTAAGTTCTTAATAATCAATTCAGAGTCGCATTGATTCATATTTCTTCTTAAAAAAAGAACTGGTGCACCCTAAGGTGACACACTTTAAAAAATGAATCACTTTTCAAGATTCTCCTGGAGTTGCCTCTTTAATTATTGCAACCCAATCAGGTCCATTCTATATAGAGTCTTTGAAATATGTACTAAATTGGGTATGAGTTCTATTGAGAACTCAACTTCAAGATTTAGTGGAAGACCATAAAATTCATCCGGAAAGACGTTAAAAAACTCCTGCACAATAAGCATATCTTCGAATTTGATTTTCTCCACAACCATCTGAGATAAACACCCCATTTGAATAGGAATCAGGACCCATACAATGGATCTGATTTCCATTAGAAGTTCATATTTATTATCACACCAATAGATGAGCATGGGTTCATTTGGAATATAGAATGTGACTTCCCTTTCTTGGTAATTGATATGGGCTCTATATAAAGAAAACCAACCCATGACCAGAATTACATCAAATTAAACTAATGGGAGAATCACAATATTTAAAGGAAGCACTTTCCCACAAACTTCACTTGGAGGGGAACTATAGACTTAAGATGTGACCATTTTACTATCATGGGTTTTTACTACTAACTCAAAATCTAATATTTGAGGTGGTATTGTGATACCCTTAACAAATTCTTCTGATATAAAACAGTGATTAGATAAGAAATTAGTAGTTCTACAGTGGATGATAAGTTTACCTTTCACCATGTCATTATCATAACCCACTTTGGCAGTTGTGATCGCATGAGATTTACCTTTGTCTTTGGGATTAGGAGGCTATTGACATTGATAATCAAAAACTTTCAGATTCATTAATTGGTTGGCATAATGCCTATACTCTTTGCATTTGAAGCATTGGAGCATGGGTGGTGCGTCACATACCCCTCCTCCCAAAGAGTACCCCTCTTAGACCGACAATGGGAGAAGGGAGATGGTGACTGCCTGAGTCCCGCCTCCAGTAGGCCTTAGGTTGACGACTAGAACCAAGGGTATAATAAGCATACGAATGAGAGGCATCACCATCTAAGATAACATGCAGAAGAGAGAGATAAGACAGATAAACCAATCAACATATAATAATATATAAAAAATAAATCCCAAGTGCATATATGTAATTTCATACAATACTAAAACAACTGAAAGGAAAACTACAAGTACTAAAAAGGTAAAATCGGCAGCGACCATGAAGCCTAAAGAGCTCCAATAAAACCACGATCTAGTAATATCCATCCCGACCTCTAACTTGATCCTACTGACCTAAATTTTTTTATATATACATGGGTTGAGCATAAAAATATACCCAATAGGATCCTCCCTAAATCCTGTCATGCAAAAGATAAATAAATCATGTTAAAGAATAATAAACAACAATAAAACTAACTCATCACCTAAATAGTTATACTAAGTTCCCAACCTCACTATGACTATCTATCACCAAGTATCACATACAAGGAAGCATATATTATAGTAATAAAACATCAAGGGTACCCTGATACCACTTCCCCACTAGTTTTTTTCTTTTCTATAACACCGCATGTCCTAAACCATCTCTCTCTAAAATAATCCAGCCTGAAGATACCTAGGATAAGTATCAAAACATGCACCTAATGAATCACATCATCACATCATCCCATATCACATAATCATATAGTAACTAGGTAGTTTCAAGGAGCCACCACAACCTGTACGATGTGTATCATACATTGGATATTATACCTCAAGCTATCACAACCCATACACCGAGTAAGGTACCTCAAGTCATCACAACCTATACACATCATACCTATAATAATCATTTGGATATATATATATATATATATATGGGGATACATATGTCTGAAATGAACACAATCCATCACAACCCTCTACACACATATATGGTAAAACTAGCCATCATGTATACCATCACATATAACTACCAAGAGAAGAGAGTAGGGCCAGAGGGGGTAGTCAGCCATCTATCCTACCACCAAAATGTTGGGGAAAACACCCTCTTAGAGTCCATTGGGTGTCAGTTTCCCTAACTGATATGGGTGGGGTTATGTATGAAATCAAATAATATATAAGATATAATATAGCTCATAACCACACTATGGGTATAACTTAGTCTTAGACTCAACTGTAGCTAATGTCACTCAGACTCCCGAATTCCATTGCTAAGACTAGATATCCTATAAGTATGCAATCATTTTAAATATCTACATTAATTTACTTATTTCCTTTTTATCATTTCCTCTTGTTAATTAATTCATTAGCCATTAATTAAACATTAACATTATTCCAAATTAAATTACATAAATCATCAGAGTAAAGTCCATTCCCACCAGGTATAATCCAAACAATTTCCACTGTTTCTCAAGATCAACTCATTTTTATTCTAGCAATACCAACTACCACCAAGAGGAAACATACAACCAAGAACATCTAGCTACCTCAAGCAGCGGGGAAAGGAATGTAGATAAAACAAGAAAATCAACCATCAACCATTAAACAGATTCATTTCAAGTATCTATCTTTATCACATCAATGGGTAAGCCTGACTTCAATCCATTCCATCATCTCTGATGTCAACCCTGACACCCTCATGCATATCCTGATGCACCTTTCCATCACATGCATCAATTGATGCCACATCATTTGGGCCTCCCCACCCCATGTCACATCATCCATCCTCATCTCAGCCATCCCAGACTCATATCACATCACATGGAAAATCTCACATCCAGAGCACATCACAAGATAACAAGAAAAAATGCATAGTCAATAGGGTAACTAGGACCTGAAACAAGGCATTCATCCTTTGTACACAAACAAGTACTCACAACCCCCAACGCAAGGCATCTGACCTTTATAAACAACAGGTATTCCTAGCCCCAAATCATTTATATTTATCAAAAAACTAGTTTTATTCTATCTTGAATTAACAGATTTATTATTCATAGGTTTATACTATGGGCAACCTAATACATCATCTATAATAAGATATCAAACTATTAAACATGTACTCAAGCATCAAAACTAGTTTCATCAAACTATGAGAAGAAAAAAATCACATTTGGCATGCCTTATTATTCTTTTCATTTTCAACAAGAATGATCATGATTGAAATTCTTTATCAAATCCCATTAACATATGAAAGATCATATTCAATTAAAAATATGCATTATATCAATTTGATTATCATCTAATTAAAACAAACACCAGCTTACAAACATGCATCTTCTTCAAATTCTTAATCCAATAAATTATTTTATTTTTGAATTTATGTTATTTACTATTTTCCATAAAGAACAAAATTCTAATATATAATATAACAAAAAATGATAACAATATAATATAGATAGCACAATATCTAGAAAAAAAAGAGGCAAACTGTTATCAACAACATCGACATGAAATCACTATCCAATTTCTTTATTAATTTAGTTCAATCATCATTAAGTTAATTTCATTTTCATCCAAAGGGATAAACCATTCTAACCTTATGATTTCACATAAATAAATAGAAACAACTAAACCCCTACTTTAATGGTGTCAATGCTCTTCGCACAAGAAAAAGTCAATATTATAAATCCTAATCACCTATCTCGAAAAAAGACCACATCCCTCCAAAGATGACATGCCACAACCACACTAACAAACAACCAAGAAAAATCCATCAAAACGATGGAGAGAAACCACTATCACATGGAAAGAAGAAGCTGAAGGTTCCATATCTAAGAACAATGAGAGAAAAGGGTTGAACATACCTTGGATCATCACAGATCAAAGATGGAAAGCGGGGATTGATCACTGTTGAAGGGATCTTGATTGCTTGGAGAAAACACTGTTGGCCACCTGGAGTTTTGAGAGGAAGCGCTATAGGGTTTGAGAGAGGTGAGGGTGCTACAGGTTATAAATCACACTGTTGAGGGGATATTTATGGCATAGATCATCCATTTACATCATAAATGTGTCTAATTTTAAGTTTTTCTAAAAAACGCATCATCTCAACCAAATTTACTCATAATTGGTTTACGTCGTAAATCTATAGTTTACGATGTAATGTCCATGGTCCTTAAAAAAAACTACAACCCACTTAAACTATAAACCCCACTTCTGATGTAAACCCATAATTATGATGTAAATTCTCTCAAATTACATATTTTAATAACAAAAAACCACTAGATCTTCACTAAGCCTCCTCTAAGCACCACAAATTTTGAAAGCATACAAAAATTTAGACTAAACGGATCTAGGACCTTACATAATATACCTCTCAAAAAATTCTCATCCTTGAGAATCCAAAACCAAACTCATAGAGAAAACAAAATGGGTCATCCGATCAGCCACCCCACGAAATACCTCTTAAAGATATCTGCATCACAGTAGCTCGACCACCTCATCAGAGGAACAAGCACAAAACCATGCAACAACAACAAACATATCCTAAACACTCTCCCAATGAGATACCTCTCAAACAAGAGTAAAACCACAACAAGAAACAAGAGTATACCGCCTCATAACTAGAAAAGGTAAATAACTACAATGAGCATTACAACAGGAGAAGATATAAACAAAAAAAACTTAGGGTATTGAGTGTGTATCTGTGACTCATGTTCCTGGGTAATCTCTTCCATGCCACTGTACGAACACAAGACATGAACCAAGAGAATAACATGCCCACATAACACCTTATCTTGTTGGTCCTGGATCTCCATAGACACTCCTCGAAGGTTAACTCATTATCAATATCGATCTTTCCCTAATGAAATAGTCGTCATGAAGGTAATGGTGGAGATTCGATACATGAAAAACATAATGTATCCAAATAATCTATGGGGGAAGTGCTATCTGGTATTCCATGGCTCTAACATAAGCCAACACCTCAAAAGTCCCAAAAAACTGGGGTGAAAGATTGATCCCATGACCAAACCTTTATTTCCTATGATGAGGAGTCACCTTTAAGAACATGTGATCTCCAACATTGAACTCCAGAGGTATCCTCCTATGATCGACATATGATTTATGATGATCCTGCGTAGGCTTAATCCTTTGATGAATTACTTGAATCATCTTTGTCGTATTCTATACTAGTTCTGGATTGGGAATCACTACCTCTCCAACCCCAGTCTAGGACAACAGAGAAAAAAAATGTTGGATGTACAAAGCTTCAAATGATTCCATAAAAATTGTGGAGTAAAATATATTTTTGTAAGATAACTTGACCAAATATAGGTGTCTCATCTATGAACCTCCAAAATCTAGGACATAAGAACACAACATGTCTTCAAGAATCTGGATGGTTCGATCTGTCTGACTGTCCGTTTGTGGATGAAAAATAGTGTTAAGACATAACTAAGTTCCAAAATCATGTTGGATACCTCTCCACACCTTAGAGGTAAAATAAAGATCTTGATCAGATATGATAATCCTTGAAACTTCTTGTAGTCTCACCACCTCCTCTAGATACTTCATCGATAAAACCTTCACTTATCTCGACTCCCTGATCACTATGAAGTGGGTTGATTTCATCAAACAATCCACTATTACTCATATGGAACCATATCATCCTTGAGATTATGGTAAACCAGCAATAAAGCTCATCTAGATGTTATCCCACTTCTACTAGGGAAAATCTAACATCCTGATCAATCTTATAGGAACACGGTGCTTGACCTTCACATTCTGGTAGACCAAACATTGAGAAACAAACTCTAAAACTACATGTTTCAACTCAAGCCACCAAAAATAAACTCTCAAATATCAGTACATATTTGTCACTCTAGGATGTACCACCAAGGGTGAGCTATGAAACTCTCATAGAACCATATCACACATTGTCTAAGGGATGAAAAGCCTCCCCTAGAACAACACCCAATGCTGTTCAACCTCAGTCCAACCATTCAGGGAATCGCTAAAAACAATTAGATCTCTCTAGACCTCCACCTTATAATCCCCCAACTGGGACTCCTCCACCTACTTCACCAAATATGTCTGCACTATAATTTTTAAAATTCAACCTCCATATCCAACCTCTCCCATATCTAGATGCATATCTAATATCTCTTCCATCACTCTCCAGGAATCCCCAGATTCATGTACGACATCACTATGTGACTTCCTACTCAGTGAATCATCTATAACATTTCCCTTTATTGTCATATATGAAATATAAAAGTCGTAATCCTATAATAATTATATCCACCATCACTATCACAAGTCTAAGTCATATGGGGATAAGACACACCGTGGGATCTTATGATTAGTAAAAACCACAAAATGCTCGCCAATGTGGCAACATCACCACAACTTCAAGGAAAACACAACTTCTGCCAACTCAAGGTCATGGGTGACATGGTTACACTCATAAGGACATAATTTCTGAGATCCATAAGAAGAAATAGACCTCTAATACATCAGAACACAACCCAAACCAATACTCGAAGCATCCTAGAAAGCCTCAAACTGAACTCCCTATACTGAAAAAAAGGGTTGGAGCACTAACCGACTTCTTCTTCTAGCACTCAAAATCTACCTAACACTGGTCATTCCACAAGAACTTATGATCCTTCCAGGTCAAGGTTTTCAGAGGAGTCACAAACCATGAGAAATTAGCTTCAAACATCTTATAATAGCCTATAAGACCAAGAAAACTCTACACCTCTACCACTTCTTGGGGGATTCCCAAGAATCAAAAACCTTTATCTTCAAAGGATCCACAACTAATCCCTACCGAGACCTGAAAAACTTCAAGATTCAGACTTCACAATACCAAAAATCACACTTTGAAAACTTCTCAAACAACTTCTGATGATGAAGAACTCCCAAAACAGCATGCAGATTCTCTGCACGCTCCTACTCGGATGCAGAGTACACAAAGATTCCATATATGAAAACCACCATGAACTTATCCATTAACTCCATAAACACTACATTCATCAACCCCATGAACATGTCTGGAGAGTTCATCACACTAGAAGACATCACAATAAACTCTTCATTTCTATGATGACAATAGAAGTCAATCTTCTAAATATCCTCATACTTCACCCGTATATGATGATATCATGAATACAAATCGATTTTTGATAACCAACTTGCTTCCTTAAGTTGATAAAATAAATAATTAATCCAAAGAATAGGATAATGATTATTTACTATCATCTGGTTTAAGAAATGGTAATTGATACAAAGCTGTAAACTACCATAATCCTTATTTATAAACAAAATTGGTGCACCCCATAGTGACACACTTAGCCGAACAAAGCCTTTCCGCAATAGCTCATCGAGATGTACTCACAACTCTTGTAACTCATAAGGTTCCATCTTATACAGATACATTGATATAGGAGACACACCTGGTTATACCTTGATCCCAAACTCGATCTCTTATTGAGGGGGTAATGCTACAACCTCTTTAGGAAAGACATCAAGGTACTCTTCCACAACCCTAGTAAACAACATCAGTTTTACCTACAATGGAATCAGTATCAACTTGACCATCAAGGATGATAAGGAAATAATACACCTTTGACCCATCCAAGGGTATCACTCACCAAATAATACTACTGGCTCTCCATCAGTATCATAGAACACAAACTATCTCCTAAAGAAATCTACAATATCCTACAATGAATATAACCAATCCATGTTGAGGATGATATCATATGGATGTATTCATAAACATAGTAAGTCTCCCAAAGAGTGGTGCTTCCTCACACTATTTAATAGTCTCTACATACTTCATACAAGACATCTTGACCTCCAAATGGCATAGTCAACGCTAAGGTAACTGTAAGCCTTTCCACCTCAACTCCCAAAGTATGAACAAGGGCAGGTGATATTAAGAAGTGCATAACTCTTGAATCAAATAAAGCATGCACCCATGAAAAAAATAAGAAAAAGGTACCTCAAATAACATATTGATTGCCTAAAATTGGCGATGATAAATCATGAAGATGACCAAGAACTGCTCCATGACCTCTCTAACCCTGCTAATGACCACCTATATGGCCACACTCTACTCTCCAAGGATGAGGAACATCTTGGAGATATCCTCTACTTTCCCCATCTCCTCACTACTGATCCCAAGATAGAGAAACCAACTATTACTTTTTTCTCAACTGGAACTGTCTCAATAGAGGAACCTGAAGCATAACTCCTGGAACACACTGACTACTCAAAAAGTTCATACACTCTCCCAAATTATGACCTCAACCTCCAAATGAAAAAACACATGCATGATCCCTTGGTATAGGTATGAGAGCCTCCACCCCCATAGAAATAAGATGATGAGGGATAAGATCTAACCCTAGCAGGAAAAAATCTCTTCTTCCTTGGAAAATAGGAACCCCAGACCACAAATCTACTTCATGAGGAATCTCAATGACACCCCACTCATGAAAACCTGATTTTGACTAGCATTCTATCAATGACCTCTACTCTTTCCAGCACCTCATGATATGTTGACAACATAAACAAGGTGACCTGGTGATGGATCTTTAGATGAAAGGCCTCCTCAAAATTACTCACCCTAGCCTTCTCATCTAGCAATATGTCTAAAGCCTATTGTATAAGGATCCTAAAACAGATCCTAAAATCACACACACTGGAACTTACTTATTGAAGGGTAAAAATATCCTAATGACTGGTTTCCTTCATGATAAAATAAAGAAACTATGATAATTCCTATTCCTTGTGATCCATGAGGAACAAGAACCACCTCTATCTCACTTCCCCATGAAACATTATCATAGCCAACAAAACCCAGCACTTCTTCAGAGCATAGATCGAACTGAAATCTATCTCAACCTCGTCCAACCAGTCTTCTGTGACTGAATCTGAAATGGAGCCCTTGAACTTCTATAGAATCTAGAGATGAAACTCTCTGAGTTTCCTCCTCCAAGTTTCATTATCTTCAAACTCCACTCTACAGAGATCTGCTGGCATATCCTTCTAAACATCTTCGGTGCAAACTTGATGAGGACGTTGACCTGGGGCCATGCCTAAAAAAATAACAAACAGTTAGAATCATAAACCTATAATATATATTATTTAACATAAATTAATTATTTTATTATATTTTTTAAGGTTTTAACCCATACCAAGGTTTAACCATTTCAAACAAAGTCACAAAGAATAATGATCCATGATCATTTCCTAGGTCTCTACCCCAAAACCAACATCACTTCATTTAATAGACTTAGTAAACTTAAAGGTTTATGCATGATATCACAGGGGGCACTAAATACTCATGTATTAGCCTATTTTATGTGTTTATATCTCTTAATAAACTTATATGACACCTTTTCCCTACCAACCCATGCAATATCACTTGTTCTTAACTCCAAACTCTATCTTATCCATCAACCTGAACTCTTGATACCACTCCATCATGATCCCTCCTCTCAAAGAGTACCCCTCTTTGGACATAAATGAGAGAAGGGAGATGTTGATTTCCCTAGTCCCACCTCCAGCAGGCCTCGGGTTGGCAACTAGCACTGAGGGTATAATAATCATACGAATGGGAGACATTACCTTATAAGAGAACATTCAAAAGAGAGAGATAAAACCAATACACCAATCAACACCTGCTTAGATATATAAAATAAATCCTAAGTGACTATTAAATACTTACTTACATATATAAAAGAAATACTATGTGCATATATGTAATGTCATACAATACTAAAACAATTGAAAGGAAAACTAAAAGCACCAAAAAGGTAAACTTAGCAAGGACCACAAAGCCCAAAAACCTCTTGCAAACCCACAAGATAGTAATATCCAACCGAACCTCCAACCTTCTCCTACTAGCCTAAAAATAGTTCATATATATGTGGGGTGAGAAAATCAGTATACTCAGTAGGATCCTCCTTGGAGCCTCTCATGAAAAAGATAAAGAAATAATGCTAAAGAACAGTGAACAACAATGAAACTAACATATCACTTAAATAGGTATACTAAGTTCCCAGCCTCACCTTGGATATCTCTCACCAAGTATCACATAAAAGGAAGAATGCATTATAGTAATGAAACATCAAGGGTACCCCACTAATGCTTCCCCACTGATTTTTCTCTCCGCCCCAACATCACACTTCCTGAGCCATCTCTCTCCAAAACAAGTCATCCCACAGACACCTGAGCTAAGTATCACAACATGCACCTCATGCATCACATCATCACATCATCCCATATCACATCACCATATTGTAACCATGTAATTTCTGAGATCCACCACATCCCATATGATGTGTATCATACATCAGACATTATACCTCAATCCATCATAACCCATACACTAAGTAAGGCACCTTAAGCCATCACAACCTATACACATCATACCTATAATAATACTTTGGATACTATATCTAGGGATACATGATTGTGAAATAACCAAAAACCATCACAATCCTTTACACACATATATGGGAAAACTAACCTCCCTGCATACCAGCACATATAACTACCAAGATAAGAGAGCAGGGCTAGATGGGGTAGTCAACCATCCATCCTCCAACCAGAATTTTGGGGAAACACCCCCAAAGTCCACTGGGTTTCAGCTTCCTTAACCAAAATGGACAGGTAGTGTATGAAATCATAAAATATACAAGATATAATATATCTCACATCCACACTATGAGCATAAACTAGTCTTAGACTCAACTGAATCTAACATCACTTGGACTCCCGATTACCACTATTAAGACTAGATATCCTATATGCACACAATCACTTTAGAGATATAAATTTATTTTATTCTTTCTTTTTTATCATTTTCTTTTCTTAATTAATTAATTATCCATTAATTAACCATTAACATTATTCCACATTACATTACGTTAATCATTATAGTTAATTACATGCCCTCCAGGCATAATCCAAACTGAATCCACTGTTTCTCAAGATCATCTCATTTGAATTACAACAAAACCAACCCCATGAGTTAAATATTTATTAAAAATTATTAACTTCCTTACATAATTCTAAGTACTCTAGGAAAACTATACTAATCTAACACCAAGAGGAAACATGAAACTAAGCATATTCAATCTATTAACACCCTTGAACCTTCTAACAAAAGGAGTGTACCTCCAATTACCATATTCAATCTATTAACACATATAATGACTGGATGTGACCATCCTAATCATACTTGATCATGAACATAAAAAATCAATCACTAACTTTTCCCAACTCACTTGAAATGTAACACTCGATATCCACTGATTTTCCTTCTATAATGAGGGTAACACCCTCCAACAACTTATGGTGAACTCACCACCATATGATTTCCTTATATCTCTCCTCGAGAAAAACCTCAAGAGGTTCCAATATTACATGTGTGTATCTACTCCTAACAAATGCTCACCAACATGCCAACACCTGACACCATCCATCCATTATGTCATCATTACCATAAAAAGGGATACATTTTATTCCCATAAATACCTTTAGCAATCAATCCATAAACATTTCATCAAATCCATCATTCCTCATCTCACACATGGAAATTCACCAATCCACAACTCAACTACATTGCATCCACATTGATCTAATCCAAAACCTAAGGTGTAAAATCATGTACCACCCATTATCATGTTGAAATAGTGGGTGCCCTAGACCCAACTATTATGTGCTTTTGATTACCATATCGTGTATAGAGTTAACTATGCATGATGTCATCTTACCATTATAGTGTAGACTTTTCTGCGTCCACTATTGAAATGGTAATGTCCAAAGATTAATTGTCGTATCGAAAGGTTATAGAAGTTCCCAGGCTATAATGAGAACCTCTAGATACTATGACATTGATCTTAAATATATGTTCTATGGTCTAGATACATCTTACTAATTGGACATAGTAGATGTCTGACCATCAGGTGCTGGGGGCTCATAAGCATTGAGACTTCTTCTCATGAAGTTCGCACTTGGTGATCTCTAGTAGTGAGATCATGAGGACTGACCCGCCAATAGGAACACCACATGTTTTAGGTGTCATTGGATGTTCCTATCTACGATCATGTGTAATGGTCTCCTGACTTGAGATCATTACCAATGTTTGTCATTTGATCGCGTACTTTGATGCAAGACGAAAACCATGGCAATGAAGTCGTGGTGAGGTAGTTTGTGTCGGGTGCGTCATTGGTGGCATGTCATTGGTTGAATGGTCAAGAAAGGATTTGTCGCTTCCAGGTTATGGAAGTAATATATCTCTGGCTATGTTGATATGGATGGCAATACCTTTATAAGACCATGGCCATGGCAGTCGAGGGTAAATCCATCCAGTTACATCAACAAACAATAAAGCAAGAAAAGGGCGATGACATGAGAGTGCGTCCTGCTTTATGAGATATTATAGACAAAGAGATTATATTACACAGTGCGTGTTCGTAGGTTGGTTGTCACTGCTGTGACAATCCTTATTTCTTCAGGGGCCATGATGGGTTGCTAGATCCCGCTCTTGGTCTGTGAATATTATTCACGGCTGTCGAAATAAGGGCCTAGAGGGTCACACACAATAGCGTATTCAAGAATCTGTCCTATTCAGTTGAATAGGAGTATTGGACATAGTGGGCCCCGCCCTAGGGGTCCGGGAATTGTCCAAAGTTAAAAGATCACCAATGCGATAAATAAATTCATATTATTCGAGTTTTGAATAATGAGTATTGAATTTATTTATTAAATGTATTTACGAGTTTTAAGTAAATACATGAAAAATATTAATTGACGAATATTAAATTATTCAAGGTTCAATTAATATTTATGGGAGCGACGAGTCGGGTTAATGACTTAATTATTATCATGTAATATATATGTATTACAAGTGAATGATAATAATATTTATGGCTCAGTTTAGTAGTCATAAAATGTCGTTAATAGTGCGTTAAGTATTCGGGGCCGGCGAGGCGATACCAGGTATTTTAATTGAGCACTATAAATATAAGAGGAGGGGAATTTGCCAAAGACTATTCATGGAGTTTATCTCTCCTCTCCTCTCTCCCACATTCTAGAGAGAGATGCTCTGGATCCAAGGAGCTCGGATGGAGCTCTCTCTCGGGCATCGCTAGCGAAGCGATGTGGTGGTCGTTGGAGCATCGAAGGCATCGTCGCAGATCCGCGCTAGCACCCGGATTACGACGAACGGCGCTCCCGCAGATTCCTTGAAGCGCGTGTGGACGATCTAGAGGAATTCGGCTTCGGATTCTTCGAGCAGCGATCGCCAACGACGAGCAGACGTCGTGCGCGGCTTTGGATTCAAACCAGGTATTTTACGGTTTAATTTTGTGCTTAAAATCCTCCACGCGTGGTCCTCGGCTTTGACCGGGCTGCCCTTCACCGACGTCGGCAAGTTTACGGCGAACGGCGGTGGAAAATTTTTAAAAAACCCACCTATTTGGGGCTTCCGCTGCATGCCCGGTTCCAACATATCACAACCAAGCTAATGCCCCCATGAGTCATATATCATCAAACCTAGGTTTATGAACCTTTACTACTAACCATTCACTACATCAAGTTGATCTAATCTATTCAGAATCACCCCCAATGCTTCTCTTAAAAATCGATACATTTCACCCATGCCAAGGTCCACCGCATGACCACCCACCACCTGACCATTATTCAAAAAATAAGAATCTATTACCAGCCTGTTCTTGCACGGGAAGCCTAGCTAGACGACCATGTAAAAATGGAGAGCTACTATCATGATGCAGATGCTGGGGAGGGGCAGTTCCTTGTAGATAGTCTGGTTGAATTCCCTAAGACATTCGGGTCATGTAATCTCCTAAGCCTACGGGACATGTAATCTCTAAGCCTACGGGCCTTGTAAGGGTTCCCCCTCATCCCTTGAAAGTGGGGTTATCAAAAATCAATAAAAATGAAGGCCTTAGGGCTATTCGGCCTATACCACATGTCTAATTACACCTTCCATTTGAAAACACCCTTATACTAAATTACAACACTCAACTTACCAATATCTCAATCCATATCTCAAAGGAACTTGGCTCTCCTACCTATCCCATAAATCACATCTCACCTAGGATATAGTTCATGAGGAAATATCTATTCTTCCATCTTAAATATTACTAAGAAACTCACATTCTGAAATTCCTAATATAGGTTTCTTATATATATATATATATATATTAAGAATCAAATAATAATTCATAAGCCACTCTAAGAAACCAATCCTCACCAGGAATTTTCATATGAGAATACCCTCTCAAGGACCACAATCTCATCTATCGGCATAAAATGACATCATCCTATAACAATATATATTGAGTAATCCACAATAATATAGTTCAATTAAGTAGAATGACATAAATAATCTATATGGGAAAAAACTATAAAGGTTGTTGTTGACACTTTATGTAACCAAACTCATTTCTCAATCACTCACAAGGAGTTCATCACAAAGGCACATAGTGCATGTACTTACTCACTCAAGGTCACTATACATCCATTATATAGAGGGACTTAATAGTCATTATTAAGGATCATAAATCCATAATATTTATATGAACTATAATTAGAATAAAATATTCTATGGCTCAGTTGAGTAGAATGACACTGACAAGTTATATAGAAAAATACCATTTGTTGACACTTTATACAGCCGAAACTCATCATCAATGATATCAATCACACAAGAACATGTGAGTTTCTTGTGAATCCTAGATAAAAAATTATGCATGTCGACTTTTTATTTCTAATGATCTAAGAACCAAAATCCATAATAACAATCTCAAATACACACATCATTCTGAATAAATATTTTAATTATAACCTCAAAAACCAAGAACAATAATCCCAAATCCCTAGTAACTTATAATATTCATCGAAAAGGTGCTCGAGAGTCATCAGTTTGAGGTCCATAAAAAGCTCCAAAACATATATATATCACTTTTCTACTATCTCCCCAAATATTAATACAAAATAAAAAACACTTTGATACCAATTAATAACACCCCAACCCGGTTCAGTCTATAGTAACCATATCAGAGTCTTATATATCCTTAGACACACATCCCCTTACTATAGAGGCTATCGACTATCAGTGAGGGTCTAGGGTGTTACTGTGGGGAGACTATACCCTCATATAATAGTGAAGTAATAATGGAAAAATTACCAAACATCATTCATCACAAATAATTAGAGTACACATAATTAATAAATTTATACATGCTATAATAAATGAATGTGAAAGAATACAATCATATAGACACATGATCATACTGAAATACATTAATTGACCTCCCTGATCACATATAAAAAACAAATGAAAGAAATAAAAATATATAAGAGGCTCTACTACCATCCCCAATCATCACCTCATCCATCTACTGACTCCATCCAAGTTTTCTAGCTGGATGATCCAATCAGGGCCTTTTCCCTACCTGAACCTATGAATAGTAAAGTCTACTCAGTTACCCAAGTTCCATGTCCCCCTGATAAGAGTGTGATTATAAATTAGTAGGGAACTGCTAATAGGGTCCCAAGCATAACTATTAATTTAGTTTATGTATATGTAATATTCCCAAAATAAATAAAATTGTGTAGAATCATAATAAAACAATCACTGCTATTCCTTAGGTTCTAATGTGACACATGAGATTGAAAATTCCTACTTCTTACAGTGATAGAGTGTCTCTGAGCATATATAATACCATTCCATATAATATTAGTCATAAACACCAGATCGTAGGGAACATCCTAGGAATATTGAATAAGAGTAATAGCTGAATCCTAGGTAACAACCTAGAAATTCCATATAGGCATGATTGGAAAATCACAGATAATATTATAGGCATTCGATATAGTCATACTCATTGAATCCTAGATAAAAATATTGTAATTCCAAATAATTAGGCTCATTATAGGATCCTAGGGACAACCTATGAATCCATCATATCAAGTGTAAGCCTTAGATCATAGGGAGTATCCTAGGTATCCCATATAGAAAATTATATAATCCAAATTAACATCATGGGTATTCCATATGGTCATAACCAATAAATCCTATGTAACAAACTAGATATTCAATATAGGTATAATTGTTGAATCCTAGGTAACAACCTGGGAATTCCATATAGATAAAAAGGAAAAATCCTAGGTGGCCACCTATGAATTCCAAGTCACTAGGCTTAATCATAAATCCTAGGAGGTAATCCTAGGAATTATAGTCATATCAGGAATAAATTAAAATCCTAATAGGTGATCCTAGGAATTCTATATCGACAAAAAAATTGAATCCTATGAAAAATACTGGCCATTAATTCGTAAATAATTGAGGGAAGTGTATCCATCCCATAGTATATCACATCAAAAATAATAACCACAAGTTAGATGAATGCTCAAAACCATCACACAATCTCCTTGGATGGCCTCTCAATGGGAAACATACACCATATATATCCATTCCCAAGTTCTAAAGTGTCACCTAGAATCAACTAAACAAGCTCCTTTACACTACCACTCTCAAGGGTCAATGTATCCTCAGGGCACCCACCGACGTCCCCTATGCCTCATCATGAACTAGACACCCTATGTGAGATCCTTTTTCCAATTATCATATATAAGGATAGTACCATCACTTATAGGGAATAACTTCCTTTAACATCCTCATAATCATGACGCGACCCCATTAGCCTCCTATACAAGTCATACTAGAATCACACTAGAGATATGGAATAATTCCCATCACACTTCCCAAGTTATCCTATGTCATTCCTCTCACCTAAAATATACATAATCCTACCTAGGTAATTCCCACCTAGGAACTCACATACTTGAGTGGGAGGAAAACTGTCCCAACTCTCTAATTAGCTATCTAGAGGGATATGACATATATTACTTTTCCACAAAGTCCTACTTAGGACAATAATCTTAGTACAATACTCTCATATAGAAGGATGTGTTCAAAGGATCATATAATCGGTCCACTACATTCATTTATTTCATTTAATAATACCCCTTAAGGTTTATATATCTTAAGGCATAAATTTTATAATCAATCCCTCATCCATCGACAATAGAGGCATTAGGCCAGGGCTCAAGGGTCTGTTCTAGCCCTTAATAGTTATGTATATCCATAGTAATTTTATTTTAAAGAAAAAATTTATTTAAATAAAAGGAAAATCACCATTAGTGGTGATACCACATATTAAATTCATATGAAAACATGCATAAACCATAGGGAAAACCATAAGGACCACCTAACTCATACAATTTCATTTCCTTTTAACCAAGCTTGAATACGCTTTCACAATCTCATCCAAGACTCATCCATGCTCGTATCATCCCTCGATCACCTATCTCAATCCAAAATAGCCAAAAAAATTATTATTCCAATTTATAATTTATTATATGATTTATTAAAACAAATTATAATTTGTTTTCAATTAAATTCAATTGGGTATAAATTCCTAATAGATCACCAATTTATCCTGTTGCACTGAAACCACAATCAACCACTCCTAGAAATTCTATGGAATACTATTGAAACCATACCATAAAAAAACCATAATGTTCGAAATTGGTTCAATAGACAATTTAATTTAATTTAATAAAAACCCTATGAAAAACCCTAGAGTGACACACCTTCATTGAAATATAAAGAAATAAACTTCATACATTGTATTAGTATTTCATTTAGACACACTGAAAAATATTCCCACCATCCTCTCACAATTCAACCATGATATGGTGGAATTGAAATTAAAAAACTTAACTAAAATTATACAAAATCATAGATGGAGGGAAACCAAAACAAAAGTAATATAAAGGATAATTTCACCTCGAAATATTGTAAAATCACCACCAATATCATCCATACCTATGGGGGATCAAAAGGGGAATAATAGGTGGATGAAATATCCAAATGGACCTCCTTACATTCCTTAGATCAATCAATCATTAGAGGGATCAAATTGGAAAATTACAAGATTGACCCTTAAAAAAAGAGAGCCTTTAACTCCATTACAGTGTGACCATAAGGGTCACGACATCATCATTCCCTAGGAAGAGGGACCAAACACCACTTTCTTTCCATATGGGCCATGGTGTGACCACCATAGGAATAGGGGATACCTCTCGAGCAAAATTCATCATGAAATGAAACCATCCTTCACAGTACGACCATTTTTTAAGGTTCAACACCTTACTTCATAAGTTTCATGGTCATAATGTGACTACCCCTTCATGTTGAAACCTATTTTGTAAGGTTACCCACCTTTTCAAAAAACAATAAAACATGTTGTTACATGATGGAGTGACTATAATTCTCCTGATAAACCTCATACATACATAAATTACCATCATGGAATGACCTACAGGTTAGGGAATGACCTACTGTAGTTTCTGAAATTCAATAGTTGTCAGCCTGACCCTAAATCCATCACTTACACAATCACCCAAAATACCTCCCAGGTTTCATTCAATATCCAAAAATATATTCTCAATATGCTCTAATTTTTTGAATTCCAATATGAATCTTAGTTCTCAAAAATGAACCATGATCTGATGTAAAAAATTAAATTTCCCTATAAAATTTACAACCTAAAAGGACATGGTTTTTCCCAAGGAGAGAGGCACTCCCACCAGTGATAAAATTGTTTATGGACCATTTTTAAATGGGTGTCTATGATATATGGTTTCATTTTATTACTTACAATGGGATGAACTTTAGATGAGAAAGGTTTTTGGAGTTGAGTCATGATAAGACTCACACAGAGCAGATTCATGATTCTACTTAGTTATTGCTTATATATGTTTGAATCCAATATCTTTATGGATAAAATAGGATTCCACTTTCCTAGTAAATTATGTTCCAAGTTTTTTTGGAGCTCATACCTTCATAGGTGAAGGAAATTCATGCGATGGTGGGTTATTTTTTTGCATGAGTTTGTTTCATGAGATTCCTAATTTAATAGCTCTAATTGTTTTCCTTTTTAGGACAAAAAGTATTTAAGGTTAGAAGGATGTAAATACCCATGTTTTTCCTAAAAAATACTTAGATAAATTTTTAGTTTCATATTCCACAACCTCTCCAAGTGTAGGATTTTAAATTTATCCTTGGATTCATCCTTGAAAAAATTATCTAATGGTTCCATTGATTCCAAGGTGTGGTGTTTACTCTCGGGCTGAGCCAACATGGAATTACAATCATAGAAGGGCCTCAATTAAAAAAAATTAAGTATAAAAATAATATTTTTATCTAAAAAACATGTTATTTTAATGAAAATGTTATATATCTTGAATGGAGAATCAGATAGTAAAACATATGCAATGGTTGATTCCTAAACATGGGGTTTACCCCAGGCATGGTATAACTTTCATTCTCATCAGGACCATTGGATGTTTTCAATCATGGGTAAATTAATTAATTAATTAAATTTTTAATTAATTAATTGATTTAGTTATTCATGGAAAACCCTATAGATCCCCTCTATATAATCCCTTACATGGAACCTCTCTAGGATTATCCTCTCTCTTCATTATAAAACCCAAGGATGAGGGAGAGGGTCCAAATCGTGATGACGATGACATTGGACCTAAGTAGAATGATCGAATCTAAAATTTTATCAATGATCATATCACTTAACAATGAAAAATGAATTTATGGCATTGACATGGATTCAAGTTATGATGATTCTCCATCAAGGTAAGGATTTTTTATTTCTTATTACTTCATTCTTTATGGTTTTATGCAATAATTGTGAAATAATTCTCCATTCCTTGTGTTAAAGGCGATATTAATTATTATTTTTGATAATTCTCCTTAAATCCCCATTATAATTATTTAAACCTTATTTCTTGAATTTCAACCCTCAAGGTGAGGAGGGTCTAGGTTAGAATCATTAAATATAAACTTGTCTCTTGGTGATGCATTTTCATTGATGAAATAATGAATAATGAAATGTGGTTAGATTATTATCTTATCTCTCTTATCTGTCTCTACCCTTATATCACGTGACAATCTCTCTCCTATATAGATTAAGGTCCACCGACCCTAGTGATGGCTGACAACAACGAGAGGTGGAATAATGATAGGTGCATGTGAGGGTAGGTGGCATGTGTTGGGGATGTATGCTCAGGCAGTGAGTGTGGTGGGTTTAATGGGTGTTAAATCTTAACATGGTAGCTAGAGTGAGAGGAGGAGGTGAAGAGTTCCTTGGTTGAATGCTACATTGTTGGACGATGGTAGGAAATTGACCATAGAGTAGGAAGTTTCCTAGTTAAGGCCCACTTTGGGTGGGGAAATATGTGATTTGGGTAGTGTGAAGTAGAGTTATATGATTATAGAAGAAGTAATTAAATTTAATATATTAAATTATGTTTAAATTAGGGGGTAACTTGATTGATGAAGGTTCTGTATGGTTGGTGGATGGATATGCATGAATGGAGGAGAAGGGGGCTATGTAAATCCTATTCCCTAACCATTAAGTTATTATATATTAATGATATTAATAATATTAATAATAATATTATTAATAATATTATTATAAATACCCTATTTGGTTATATATCATTATCGAGGATTCATATTGATGATCATCATCGTCAACTATAAATTTTTATTAAGATAAAAAAGAAATGTCAATAAGGAGAAAAATAAAATCATGGCGGAGGAAAGTAATGTGACCCAAGAGCATCACCCCTAACAAGGTCATCATAGGCAGATGGAAGGGATCCCAAAGTAGAGAAATAGGTAAAGGGTATATCTGAAGGACCCCAATAAGAAAGGAAATCATCCACTTTGTTGACTTCATGCCATGTGTGGAGCACCTACAATTGGTTATAGAGGAGGATTCTACATCTCTAAAATTGGTAAATAATGGACCATGGAGTAGAGATATGACCATTAAGGAGTCGTGAATAATTAAATAATCCATTTTGATTGACTCCAATGTAATATTATGATCAAGACAAACCTTTATCGCTTTTAGTAGCGTGTATGCATTTGCGAGAAGGGAGTCACTATGACCAAAATAGATGAAAAAATCAAGAGCAACTGAACCATTGGGATCACGAACCACCCCTCTGCCACGCATGCAACCCTAAATACATGATCCATCTATATTCAAATTGAAACCTCTACTTGGGGGGATCCATATATGGAATCATGACCCATACATTGAGACAAATGATTCATGACCAATATTGGGCATCTAAATTTGACTCATGGCATGGCCCCTGGGTCCTATCATTCAACATCTCAGATGTTTGATATGAAAAGATACATGTTTTTCATCTGATGCACAATTTTAATAAATAGATATCCTATCCTAAGTATTTTTCCATATAGATCAAAATGTTGTAGTCTATTTTTACATTTTAGAAAAATTTTGTGGTGAGATAGGAATATTTTATTTTTAGCTCTATAGGGTCTATTATGAGGTTCAAGATTGATCGCCAGAGTGATATTTGGGTTGCTATACCCATAATGATAGAGTTATGTTAGGGAACAGGTCCCCTATTTCATATATCTAAATAGGGTCCATACTCCCCCACAACACATGGGGAATGCGTACTCTATCTGGGGAGTCATTACTCCCCTGTATAAGAACTTATGTGGGGTGCGGGTTGTAATAGACCCAATATTGACATACATGGACATTAAATTTATTTTTCAAAATACTTAATACATGAAAAAAATAGACACCCAAAGACCGTATTAGTTTAGGGTCTTTGAAAACATGGAACATAATATTCTAACTTGGTGAAAGATATTCAACATATCCCATAAATATCTTCCCCTTTTGTTTTCCTACCTAAAACATTTCTTTATATCCTAGGAAAAGAAAACATAAAAAGGGTGATCTCAAATGACCAGTAAGGGTAAACATTGAGAACATAAAACAAACCATAAATATAAGAATGTAAAAACATGAACATAATGTTTAAATATCAAAATCACGAGTCATGAAATAAATCTTGGCAGCACGTAAGGCATAGATCATAAAGGAACATTAACCATGATAAAATAGCATTGTCATAAAACATGGAATTATAGAAAAAAAAATAAGCACATAATATGATTTCCATAGTATCCAAGACATTGCTTACAAGAACATCATAGTGGAAAAATTCCATTATTGAACCAGGTTTACTTGCCATTCCAACCATGTATTATTGAACCAGATTTATTTTCCGTTCCAGCCTTATATTATTGAACCAAATTTACTTTTCGTTCCAGTCATGTCTATATCATGAGATATAAATCTTTACCCAATTAATTAGAGGGAGATATAGGTCCCATCCATCTCATAATTAAATCATTCTTACATGTTCCATAAAAATATAAATCATTCATCATAGCATAACTCAAGAAATAAAATGGGCTTCTTAAATATCATTCCATCATAAAATAATCCATATAAAATATCATTCTATAATTAAAAAAATAAAATAATAGTAATAATATGCAGATAAAACTATTTAAATACCATCATCTTATATGGAAAATAATTTTGATAAAACACTTGAACTTAATTATTGAGGAAAATATCCTTTCTTTTTCAAAAATGTTTTCTTTTCTCAAAATGCTGTGAAATTTTAAAAGAAAATAATTTATTTGAAAATAAACTTGAAATCATGTATAATAAGATTTATATAAATAAGTAATTATGAAGACGTAAAAATCCATTCATGTCATATAAGTTAAAAAACATTCTTCTCGTACTCTTTCTAGAAAAGTCAAAAAAGTACATTGTATGAAAAACGAAAGAAAGATTCTTTCCATACCATTTAATACAAATTTACCAATGGATAAAATTAACTTTAAAAATTAGTAGAATAATATAAATAATATTATATATTTAGGAAATATGGACATGAATGATAAATATACCCCAATAAATATTTATGAATAAACAATCTCATATAATAATGAGATTGCAAAATTATCCCTTACCTTAGGTCTGATTTCTTCTGTATGTGTACGAAACTCCTGTATAGTGGGTTTAAACATATTATTAACTTGTAAAATAACCATAATAATATTTATGATATCATATATTATTCACTTATGACTTTATATTATCTATTTATTTATCAATTCCATGTTAAAGCAACATTTTGGGTAATAATTGTTTTATTTATCGAACATGTTTTGATTTGTTATTCTTGATATTATTACTTAGATAGAGATTTAAATACTTCCATAATGTAAAAAATTATTTATATATCATAAATATTAAGTATATAAATATATATAATATATATATAAATGAAATGGAATACACCGTTCATGGAAACGGTAGGCCGTACGTACGCATGAATGCTATTTCTGTTTCCTTATTGAATTGAATGGAAAAAAGTAAATGATATATATATATACATAAATCTAGTAGAATTATTATGTCATATATTTAATTCTTATTTATTATATATACTTTATAATAATTCTTGAATGGTTAACGTGGAGAATGAATCTCATCGTGCCATGGAGACGGTAAGCTGTACGTACGCACGAGTGACGATATCATTCACTTAATGGTTAAATGATATAAAATTGGATGGTATATTAATTAAAAAAAATAATTAAAATGTTATATTAATTATTTATATACATTATAATCATCATTATACCCATCCAAATTAAGTATTGTTGAATAAAAAATTACACCACGACGTGGAGACAATAAGCCGTACGTACACACGCATGGTGATATTTTTATTCGTAGGATGAATAAAAGGAGGTATAAAGTTGTACCATAATTATGATAAAATCTTATCATGTATAATATAATGAATTTATTACTTTAGTATGAGAACAACATAAGAATATGAAGTATTAGAAGAAAATAATTTTGAAAGAGGTGATAAAACAATTATCTCTTTTTCGAGTATCTCCCTTTGATTTGCACAAAAGGTCTCCCTAGGATGGATTTCTTCCCAAAGTGTGGTATCTAGTATGAAGTGAGGGAAGTTGGAAGAGGAAATGGTCAGGTCTTGGATGAGAAAAAATGGATTTAGAGGTGTGATTAAAAGAGAAGGAGAAGTGCCCTTTTATAATAGAGGGGAGAAGCACCTTTGGAAATACCAAAACTATTAAATTAATATAAATTAATTTCTAAAATAAAATGCATAAAAAGTAGATTATTTTTAAGATAAGATGAGTTTGGTTTAAAATAATCTCAACCAATAAAATTTATACATGTTTTGATTTTATTTTAAACCTTATCATTTTGATTTATCCTTATTTAATCTATTTAATTTTAATTTTGGTAATAATATTATAAATAATAAATGGTTCTAAATATTTACTTATGTGTTTTAAATTTTCTATTATTGGATAATTTATGACATTTTATAACTTATAATTTTCACTTTGTAATTTTTAAATATTTTTGTGATTTTTAAATAATTTAATAATATGTTATTTTTATAAAATATCAATAGTGTCAATTTTGACACTTTTCATTTATTTGACTTTAAATAAAATAAAAATAGAATATAAATTAGAATAAAAATATTTAATATACTCCTAAAATGTCATAGTAACCTAGAAATTTTTTATAGCACATTAATTAGTTCATATGATATTTATTTTAATATTTTTAAAACCATTTATTTGATATTTCTATTAATAAAATAATTTATACATCACTATTGTGTCATCATTAATGGTAATTATTTAATATCTAAAAATTCTAAATAAATTCACATGATGTAGATAATTTCATTATATTTCTTGAGACTATTTATGTTTTAAGTTTTATCATTTTTAACACTTGAACTTAATTCTTTAGTAAAATATCCTTTCTTCTTCAAAAATGTTTTCTTTTCTTAAAATGCTGTGAAATTTTAAAAGAAAAGAGTTTATTTGAAAATAAGCTTGAATTATTGTAGAATAATATTCATGGAAATAAGGAATTATAAATACATAAAAATCCGTTCATTCCGTATAAGTTAAAAAAACATTCTTCTTGTACTCTTGTCGGAAAAGTCAAAAAAGTACCTCGTATGGAAAACAAAAGAAAGATTCCTTCCATACCATTTAATAAAAATTTAAAAATGGGTAAAATTCAATTTAAAAATTTGTATAAGAATATAAATAATATTATATATTTATAAAACATGGATGTGAATGATAAATATACCCCAGTAAATACTTACGAATAAACAATCTTGGATAATAATGAGATTGCAAAATTATCCCTTACCTTAGGTCCGATTTCTTCTGTATGTGTCCAAAAATCTGGTATAGTGGGTTTAAACATATTATTAACTTATAACATAACCATAATAATATTTATGATATCATATATGATTCACTTATGACTTTATATTACCTGTTTATTTATCAATTCCATGTTAAAGCCACATTTTGGGTAATAATCGTTTTATTTATCAAACGTGTTTTGAATTGTTATTCTTGATATTATTACTTAGATAGTGATTTTCATAATTATAAAATGTAAAAAATGATTTATATATCATAAATATTCAGTATATAAATATATTAATAATATATAGATAAATGAAATGGAAAACACTGTTCATGGAGATGGTAGGCCGTGCGTACACATGAACACTGTTTCTGTTTCCTTATTGAATTGAATTAAAGCAAGTAAAAGATATATATATACATACATACATACATAAATATAGTATAATTATTATGTCATATATTTCATGCTTATTTATTATATATACTTTATAATCATTCTTGAATGGTTAACGTGGAGAATGAATCTCATTGCGTCGTGGAGATGGTAAGTCGTACGTATGCACGAGCGACAATATCATTCACTTAGTGGTTAAATGGTATGGAATTGGATGGTATATTAATTATAGAGAATAATTATCATGTTATATTCATTATTTACATCCATTATACTCATCATTAAACCCATCCAAATTAAGTATTGTTGAATAACAAATTACCCCACAGTGTGAAGACGGTAAGCCGTACACACACACGCATGGTGATATTATTATTCGTAGGATGAATAAAAAGAGGTATAAGGTTATAATATAATTATAATAACATCTGATAATGTATAATATACTTTATTAATTACTTTATTATGATAATAACATAAGAATAGGAAGTAGAAGAAGAAAATAATTTTGAAAGAGGTGATAAAACAATTACCTCTTTTTCAAGTATCTTTTGATTTTCACAAAAGGTATGCCTAGGATGGATTTCTACCCAAAGTGTGGAATCTAGGATTAAGTTAGGGAAGTTTTTAGAGAAAATGTGTAGGTATTTACTGATAAAAATGGCTTTATAAGTGTGATTAAAAGAGAAAGAGATGTACCCTTTTATAAGAGAGGGGAGAGACACCTTTGAAAATACCAAAACTATTAAATTAATATAAATTAATTTTTAAATTAAAATTCATCCAAAGTGGATTATTTAGAATATAATATGATTATTTCTCGAAATCCTCTCAACCAATAAAATTTATATATGTTTTGATTTTATTTTAAACCTTATTATTTTGATTTATCCTTATTTAATCTATTTAATTTTAATTGTGGTAATAATATTATAAATAATAAATGGTTATAAATATTTACTTATGTGTTTTCAATTGTCCATAATTATATACTTTATAAAATTTTAAACTTTATAATTTTCAATTTTAATTTTTAAATATTTTTGTGATTTTTAAATAATTTAATAATATGTTTTTTTTATAAAATATCAATAGTGTCAATTTTGAAACTATTCATTTATTTGACTTTAAATAAAATACACACAGAAGATAAATTCAAACCAAAATATTTAATATAATCCTAACATGTCATAGTAACCTATAAAATTCATGGATTACATTAATTATTTCATATTATATTTATTTTAATATTTTTAAAACCATTTATTTGATATTTCTATTAATAAAATAATTTCTACATCACTATTGTGTCATCATTAATGGTAATTATTTAATCTATAAAAATTATAAATAAATTCACATGATGTATATAATTTCATTATATTTATGTAGAGTATTTATGTTTGAAGTTTTATCAATTTTTTCACCACATTAAAATTATTATACTTATAAGAGATAAGAGAGCGACATGTTGTCACTTTATTTTGTTTTAATTATAATTACATCACTTTTATGGAAAAAAGTAAATTTAATGATTCAATTCAGACCCTTAGGTGATATTGGTCGAATTTAATTTATTCAATAGTATTTTAAAGATGTTAGGGTAATTTTATTATCTTTATCATATTATTTGTTACCCTAATTTACCCGATTTACCTTTAACTGTGGTAAATAAAAATTACCACAATTACTATTCATAATATCCAAAAAAAAGCAACCTATTAAAATAATTTAGACCCAATGATTTCAAATATGAAATCCATTTTTCAAAATTCAAAACACAAAAGTTTCATTAATTAATTTAAAATTAATTTTCGTTGTCAAAACCAGAAAGCGGGTTTTTAAGAAGTAAAAACTATCAAAAGATTAACATGTGTTTATGTCCAATTTAAATTTAAAATTAATTTAAATGACCAAAATTATATTAAATGATAAAAATAATAATCCAAATAAACTTTAAAACCAATTAAAAATATAATCTAACTATATAAATAAATTAGATGGAAAGGAAATTTTGATATAAAATGCAGTATTTTTCACTATTCATTAAAATATGAATTTCATTAGAAAAATACCAAAATTTCAACCAAGGTAAATTTTGATGTCCCGATTCCAAATAAGAATTTTATTATGTCAAATATAATTTATAAAATTGTCAAAAACTAGATTTAAAAAGGGTTCTCATTCAAAAGGCGGTAAAATTGTATTTTTTTTGAAAAATACTTCTTTTATTCAAAAAATTGAATTTTTTCATATACCATGTTCTATAAAATACATAATATGAATGTTAATGTTGTATAAAATTCAAAATGTTTTTAATACTATTCATAAAAGTTAGTTTATATCCCATTAAATAATAATATTTTAATAATATATCATTGTTTAGTGAAACTCAGTATTGCATACAATGAAAGCTATTAAAGAAGGATGATCTTGCGTGTAATGCAAGCCAATTCCATGTTTCATTTAGTGTAATATTCTTTTTGTGTCCTTTATAACATAATCCAAACATAGTTTTTTTATATTTTGAAAAAAATCTACTCAGTGTTGCGTGAAATGAATTATATCAAAAGAACTTGAAATTGTGTGTAACATAAGCCAAGTATAGTGTTGCGTATACTGCAAGCTAATACGGTGTTGCATATAGTGAAAACTAATCTTTGTGTAGACTAAAACACAATACATCAAAGAAATTAAAAAGAATATATCTCATAAAATCTTAGGGTGTTACATAAGTCCTCTACTAGGGTTGGTACTCCCTCGACCGAGGTGTCTTCCAGTGATGTACATGACCCCCACTGCCTGCGCAAACTTGAAGTTACCCATGTACGAATGAAACTACTATTTACATTAGGGAATCTCAAGAATGATGTCTAATGAGACTATGTGAAGGACTATAAAGATTAAAAATTACATGGGTGATGAAGTTTGAGTTTGAGTGAGCCCTGTATGAGAGTTCAAGTATGAGAATATGTTATGCTACACCTATTGGGTTTGTGTTGCACTGAACTGAAGGAGATTACTATGTATGAGTGCACCGTATTGTTTTATGGAAGATTTTACATTATGGTAACTTCATAATAGCACTTCAAGGAGTTTTTAAGTGTTGCTGAATTTTCTAAATCACGAAGGAAATAATTATGAAATGGGGATTTATGATTATACCATGAAGTGAGAAGATGATTTAAGGCAGTTCCAAGGAAGGAATTCTAGATTTTGTTTTGCACTGTAAATCCACAATTCTTCCACAACATTCATAGTCAAAGGAAATAAAAATATGGTATTTCTATATCTTTAGGTTGATTTTATACCTGTTTTACAACTGATTTACAATAAAATGTTAAAAGTGTAAATTTACTAGGAAAGTCAAAACCTCAGGAGATATTAAATCCATAAATTCAAGGCTGTTGTTCACTGCTAAATATATCCAGACCTAAATGAAGTCACACTGCTACTATAGTTTCTTCTTTGGCCAGGTCTTCTACCACTAGTTCACCGAGGATTTTTTTCTCCCTCTCATGGATAACAATAGAGAGTATCTACATTTTGTAAGGTAATTATAATGAATGGGAATTGGGATTTTAAGATATTTAGATTTTCAATAGAAATTATTGTTTGGTTTGTTTGTTCATTCTATATTTTTAAAATATACCCTTTGTATTTCGATCATGAACACTATATATTTAGTGAGGGAGTGATTTTATAATGCATGATCTAGTGTGTAATTCTATCCATGACCTTTGGGTTAATTGCACACTATGTTTAAACATGGTTTTGTGTTACTTATTTCCCTAATGAGCTGAAGTATTAAACCATGGAAAAAGGGGAGTTTTGAAGATATAGAATGTCTACCCTAAAAAGGGATTAAACTATACTTTATTTAAATAATTTAATGATTTTTAATTCATATTTTTATTCCACATTACCCCATAAACTAGGGTTTACAATTTCTAAACACTTTTCATTTTTATTTACTCTTTCAATATTCATAAAAAAATTTGATGTTGTTTTTATTTCATTATTTTTTAGAATACTTAAATATTTAAATAAAGTGTATCTATAACCTTTCCATTATGGGTTCCACCTCTATATTTTCATTACCTATACTGATTTTTAGTTATTTTAGTGCTTTGTAGTTTCATGCTTATAAATTTCTAAATTAGTTCAAACTGAAAGGAAGTAATGATTCCTTGAGAACAAACATGTTTTTAGCACTATTATTATGGATTTCATGTAGGATATACTTTGATATTATAGTTAGAAAAAAAAAACATTTTCTCACCCTATTTATATTTTATGAATTTAGTATAGGTTTTTATTTTATTTTCGTTTTATGCACTTGGTATTTTTGGTTATGGTAGTAGGGGAAAATTTCATACTGAGAGAGAACCTTTTATTTTACTTATAAGTTATAGCCCTAATATATAAAATTTACCAACTAAAAGAAATTATCCAACAATAAGGAATATGTGTCCCATAACTGTATCCAAGTGATGATCAAGAAATACTATAAAATCTTGAGTTTTTTTAAGGAACCATGTGAAAAACTAAATATATTGATAAGAGAAGCTGAGGAATATAAATTCCAAGGATAAAGTTTAATTTTAATCCAAGGAATACACCCCCATCACTACTGGACTGGAGGAGGAGAAGAAAGATGAAGAGAGAGAATCCTCAACTAAATAACAAGATAAAGATGAATAAGGGATGAATAAAAAAATTTGGAAGAACAACGTATAATTTAAAGAAGAGAATTATAAATAATAATAAAAAAAGAGTATTTATAATTATTTATAGACCATAGGATTCTTATATAATCTTTCAGTACAACCAATTTTTGATGTTTTATTCAAGAAGGTTATATGAAGATTCCCTAGAGGAGGGGAAGAAGTGCCACATTATATGAGAAATAGTTTCATACTTGGATCAATCCATACTGGTTAAATTTATTCTACACTTTTATTAATAGAAAAAATAAGTATTTTATAGCTTAAATAACTTAAATAAAGTTCTTTTTGAGAGGAAAACTGAGTTTTTTGTTGCTTTCTAGGACCTTTAGGACTATGTTTTTAGGACTTATATCTAGAAAATTTTTAGGAAGTAGGTTCAATTCTCCATATCATTTTTATCTTAATTGAGTATGAATTTTTTTCATGTGTTTGTTTTGAATTTTTTAGGTCCATGATGATGAAGGAAAAATAAGAGAAGGAAAGAATAAAAGGAAAGGAGGGAATTTAAAAGAAATGGGAGTACCATTTTGAATTATTTATCTTTTACTCCCCTTTATTCATTTTTTCATGATTCTAATTTTTGGGGTTTTAAAGGGTAATCACATTATAAACTTAGACATCTTGAAATATTTTTGATTTTGGATGAAAAGTTACTTTGGAATATATTGATCACATTTTTTAGATGCCATTTTTAATCATATTTAAAGAGTAAAACAGGACATGAATAAGTAGAGATAGTCATGAGGGTATCAATTTAATGAATCGTGATTTGAGGGGACTAGTTGATTTATATAGATGAAATTACTCAAAAATAGTTGATGCTTTGATTTTATTAAGTTTATATTTATTATCTTTTTATTACTATTCATGCCATGATGGATTGTCTTAATTCATGCATTTCATATTCCTGAGAGGTTTTTAATCCAATTATTTTTGTTCTTTATAGTCCCCATTTCTTGAGAGATACTTGGGGTATGTAAACCTACTAAAAAATTCATTGATATTTTTTTGAATATATGATTGAATAAAGTCACATTAAAATTATTGAAACATTTTTTATTCAAGTATTTATTATCCTTTAAGACATAACTTAACACTAAATCACACTTAATACCATATAAACCATGAATGAACTTGATAAGGAGAGACACATTATAATCCCATTTTATATTTCTTACCATAATCTATAATTTTTCATGATTTTCAATGAGATAAGTGTGGGGGAGAGGTTTTACATAGTAGAATAGTATTTTTGTATTGGGGAGAAGATGTGGGTTATTCTCATTGGGTGTTTGGGAAAATTTTATGAATTATTCTTCATTTTAATTCATTATCTACCATTAAAAAGAAGAAAAATTAATAAAAAATAGATTAAAAAGAAATGAAAAATATAAAAAAAAAACGTTTTGAAAAATCTTTTAAAAAATTAAAAAAAAAATTAAAAATGGGATCCATTTCATTTTAAATTTTCATGATTTTTTTTGTCTTTACATTAGTTGGGAAAATTGGAAAATTTCATTCTTGAAAAGAGTTTTCATTAAGTTTTTCTATTATTTATCATGAAATGTGATTTAAAGTTAACCTATATTTTAATATTTATAAATTTTCATATCAATTACCTACCAACCCTCAACCTTAGAGTCATTTAAACCATTTTTGGAAATCCATCAAGATTTATATTAATATTTTTCTTTAAGAGATGTAGATGTGAGATTCTTTGCAAGTCTATGGTTAGGATGCATGTACTTGAGACATGGGAATGATTCTAGTAAATTGTTTCCTTGAGTGACGAGAGAAAAATATATCAAGGTGAGGTTTATCACAATTGAAATGTTTACTAATAATTAATTGAGAAATATGAATGGAATTTAAGAGATGTATCATCATTTCAAGAGGAAGATTAGAGTACCTGTTTAACTTTTTTTTATTAAAGAATGAGGAATATAATAAATATCTTATATATAATGCTTTAGAGTTTATTCCTCATTGAAAATTGTTTTATTAGGATGATTATGATATTTAAACCTTGGTGATATGGGGATTCCTTTTTGATATTTTGAGATTTTATGCTCGAGGAAAAAAAGGGTTTAAATATGGGTGGATTTGATATCTATATTTTATGAATTAAATTTTATAAATAATTTAATTTATTTTTAAAAATATATAATTTTTTTTCTTAATTTAACATTTATTTACTCGTTTATTGTTGGAAAAAAGTGAATTGGATATTTAAAGAAAAAGTAAAAATAAATAGATAAGTTTTTTCTTAGAAGGCCTTAATTTTTCATGAGACTTTTAGAAAAGGAAAAGTTTAAATAATAACAAAAAATATGGGAAAACTAAGTTAGAAACATATGAGATCAATCCAATATCCATGAGAAAGCTGACCAATATTAACTGTGACACCGGCCAGGAAACAAAGGTGAAGGAAACAAGTAGAGGTCAGTGCTAGAATAGAATGTCAGTGTGGGATGGAACCAGTGGGGAGGGGATGAGTTAGTACCATAATAGGGAAAATTACTACTATAGAACTCCTTGGTTTATATGTAAGTGGTATCCTAGATGAAAGTTTAATGAAGGATGTATTATAGTATAATATTGTTCATACATACCAAAACAACATTGTGTGGATTGTCTCTCTCACATTCTAGGGTTTTACAAGCTCGCATGATGTGCTTATCACTCCCATGACATGCCTATAGACTTCACAACACGATCCACCATTTAATAAGGGGAGGAGCTCAATCTTTGACACTATGAAGATTAGGAGCACCGCTGCACCATGGATAATATATAATGAATAGCTCAAAGATGCATGTATTATAAAGATGATACATAATATGGGCCTTCACCACCTCTATAAATTATTTGGGATCCATGCTAGTTTTATGTATGAATAAGATAATGAGTAAAATTACATGAGAGTTTAAGAGAATATTGTTCCATTTCTTATATTTTCATGACCCCCTCCCATGTGTGATATTTTTATACCCTTAGTCTTTCCACCGACCCAGGGATTACTGGAGGCAGGAATCAGGTGTCATTAATTATGTCAACCCAAAACCATCCCACAATGCACGAACAATGTAAAGAAATACAAATAAAAGTCACTAAGTAAATACCAATTGACAAGCCCTATAATATCATCTCAACAATAAATCCAAAACCCAAGCTAATAATATCTAGAATAGTCCCCAAATCCCTCATGGAAACCTAATTTTTTTATATATAATTAGGGTGAGAATAGTATGTATACTTAGTAGGGTCATACCTAAGGTCTCTAGTGCACATGTGAAAAGAGCATACTAATTCTATAGCGAATAAACAAAAAAACCAACAAGCACCTAAACAAGTCAACTAACTAATACCACCCTCACTATGGATCACACACCAAATGACGAATACAATATAGTAATATAATATCAATAATATAAACAAAGGCGATCCATAACTTCTTCCACACTGATTTCACACCCTCATACCCCAACATCAAATGTCTTGTGATCCCATACCTTCCATACATAACACATCACATATCCAACCATCTCTAATGTGGGTTAGGTCACATCACTACCTATCCAACCCTCATAAGTTCTAGCATATGATAATAACATTAGTCATCATCAGATCACAACCTCATTACATCACATCCCCATTACATCATAGTCTCATCACATCACGACCTCATCACATCATAACTTTATCACATCACAACCTCATCACATAACCAGGGCAGTAGGGTATCATAAATGTGAAGGAAATTAACCTCATTCCCTCATCCCTCCATGCATTAGCCCCAACACATATCACATACTCATTACTACTGGGTAATATCCAACACCAACCCATATCATTACTGAGTAATATCCAACACCAACCCATACCATAACTGCTAAAGGAAGAGTGGGAAAGAGGGGCCAATCGGTCATCCATATCATCGCCATCTTGGATGCTGGGGAAAACACCCAGAACCGAAAAACTTTAGGCATTAGTAAGGTTATCCGACTTGGGTGGGGATCATATAGAAATAACACAACATTCATGATAGATAGATATCACACAATACCCAACTTATGGGTTCACATCAACTGGACTAGAATACACCACAACACTGTTATTTCACCACATCAAACCCATCAAAACTTCCACCACCACTAAATTCATTACACCACACACCTACTTTACATATCCACACAATTCTATTTTCAATTAAAGGTTCCATAATTTTCTATATTTAATGATTTTAAATTAACTCCCATTTACTAATCCATTTTATTTCACATTAATACAGCCCATTAATTTATCATTTTATTCATTTAATCTAATTATGACACATTAATTATATCCTATTATTATTCATTTTCCAACCCATGTCATTTAAGTTCAGAATTACAATTTATTCCATGGTTAACCAGGAAACTATCACATCCACACCATAGAACAAATCACCCATATCACTTCATTTATTTCCACTACACTACATTAGCAAAACCCTCTCACTAAAATAACCACCCATCTCAGCCACTACATATATATCACTACCACTGCACAAAAAAACCACCAAACATAACCACCATCACACAACCACCCATATTGTATCCCATTACAACCAACCATTATATCACTACTATAGCACCCCAAAAATTCTAAAACAGTAACTTTTATTCAATAGTGTGCATGACACGCAACACCAAGCATGTAAGGGAATTTAATATCCACAAACTTTATAATATATTTAATATTTTAAATAAATTAAATATATGATAGATATTTCAATTCACACAACATTGAGTTATCTTTCATTTCATGCAATAATGAGTTTCTTCTATGGCTTCCATTACATGCAAGATCGAGTTTTACCGAACAACAATATATTAGTAAAACACTATTATTTAATATTATAAGACTCAATCTAGTTATTAAATTAGTGGTTAAAAATAATATTAACTAACTTATAAAACTATATGGTTTATAAAAATATGAAATTAATTAATTGGTTACAAATTAATTAGAAATTAATATAAGAACCAATTGAAAATAAATGGAATATTTTTTATAAATTTTTTTTTTTGCCCAAAAAATTGTTTTATCATAATAAATTAAATTAATTACAATAAGTGAATGATATTAATAAAATATATATGTTATATATTCAATAAAATATTTTTTATACTCATATAATATATTTTATATGCATAATATAATAACATACCCAATATTATGTATAAAACCTATATTTTTATAAAGGCACCTTTACTGCCTTTTAATGGAGAACCTATTTTAAATCCAATTTTTGGAACTTTTATAGATTTTATATTTCAAAATAAATTTTATATTTAAAATAATAACATAAAAATTATCTTAGGGTGAATTTTTGGTATTTTTATGTGATGTTTTATTTTTTGATGAATAGTGAAAATACTAAATTTTAATTCAAAATTTCTTTTTCATATAATTTATTTATAAGATTAAATTATATTTTAAATTGGTTTTAAAGTTTAATTAGATAAATTGTTTTATTAATTAATCCAATTTATATCATTTGAATCAATTTCACATTGAAATTGGATATGAAAAACCAACAAACTTTTGAACGTTTTTACTTTAAAAACCTATGTTGTAATCTTGTCTATGAGATTAAATTTAAATTATTTTCTACCACTTCACAGAGGAGGTGACGCACCATCTTTGTTATATTTCGTTGTTTCATTTTCATACAGGGGGCGAAGAGATTTCTGGATTTTTCTTGTTATGATGTTTGTTTCTTTTCTGACATTTGGATCCCTATTTGGTCTTGTGCCTTGTTGTTTAAGATGTTTTTCATCTGTCATTGTAATGGGTTCCTCCTTTTTCCCATCATTCAAAAGGAGTTATTTCTATTTAATTTTAAGGGGATTTCCCCTCTCCCTTTAAAAAACATTATAATGATTAAGGTGAAATTAAGCTTAACGAGGGACTAAAGCTTAAAATTAAAGGCCAAAATGAATTATAAACTTATCCAAAATCCATTTGATAGTCATATTTCTACCCTATAATCTCTTTTATCTATTTTTTTCCATTATTGGATCCACTTTCCATGGAAAAAACATGGGTGGAATTCCCTTTTCAAAAATTTACAAGAGTGCCACTCCTCCTCCATTATAAAAAGGAACTCATCCCTCTCACTTCCTCAAACCTTTCAAGCCAATTTTCCTAAAAAAATATTTGCTAAAATAGATCCTAAAAATACATCCAATAATACTAGAATCCTAACAATGTGAATAAATCCATCCAAGGAATCCCTTTGGTGAAAACCAAAAGGAGTTACCCAAAGAAGAGGTAACATCCTTCCTCAAGCTCTATAGTTTTATTTCTTTCCCCACTCTTTAAATTATATTTATTACATGATTATATAAAAACACTAGTATCCTAAATATAATGATATTTTGTTATGTTAAAGGTTAAATATACACTTGCATACACTTCCATCTAATGGGTAATGAACTTACCATTTTTGTGTATGAAGAACTTCCGCCTCATGAAACGATGATTGTTCGTTCTTCCTTTAGTATCTCTCATGGTGGTCATTATGATGGAAAATATATTTATATATATATTATATATATATATATTATTTATAATTTATTTATTCTTCTGTAATTTTTATATAGATCATACCTTTATGATTTCAATCTTGTTGGAATACGATAACATCATTTGTGGAAGTGTGGACTACGACCTCCTCAAAGCGATGTGATTCATTCACACTATACATGGAATATATAAAGTTAGTTTTAAAAAAATATGTAAAATATATGAAATTAATATTATACTATAATTATAATATATATATATATATATATGTATCATTTACTTTTCATTCTTTTAATACGATAATGAAATTAAAGTAGCGTTCATGTGTATGTACATATTAATGTCTCCATGAATAGTGCATTTCATTTCTTATCTAAAAATATTATGGATTATTATAAATAAATATATACTAGATATATATTATATTTAAATCATGGTTTAAATTCTAGATATGATGAAAAAATGATCAAATTAATAGGAACAACAAATAACAATTCAAAACTTACTTGAGAAACTTGGAAATTAACACCTGAAATAGTGAAAATAATGAAAGATTGTTAACAAACAGGTAATAAAATATTATATGAAGTTAATATAAAATATAATAGATATTATTATGGTTCTGGAATAATTTAGTAATGTCAAGACCCCCTACCCACAAGGTGTACCCCTCATGGGCTGGAAATGTTAGAATGGAGATAATGACCCCTGAGTTCCACCTCCAGTAGGCCCCAGGTTGGCAACTAGCACCAAGGGTATAGTAAACACATAAAATGGGAGGCATTACCCTCCAAGAAAACAAATTCATAATATATATATAATAAATACACCAACTAACTCCAACTCATATATTAATATAAAAGAAATCCCAAGTACACATATATAATGTCATGCAAGAACTACTACAACTAAAAGGAAAAAATGCAAGTACAAAAAAAAGTAAAAATGACAGTGACCATGAAGCCTAAATATCTCCTACAACCCAAAGATATTAGTAACTATATTTATCTCCAACCTACTCCAAATATACTGAAAAATATTTTATATATGTGTTGGGTGAGTATAATATTATACTCAGTAGGATCCTCCCCAGAGCCTCTCGTGAAAAAGTAAAGAAATCATGCTAAAGCACAATGAACAACAAGTAAAACTAACTCATCACCTAAACATGTATACAATGTTCCCAACCTCGGCATGGATACTCTCACATTATATCACATAAAATAGTATATAATATAATAAATAATATCAAGGTTACCCCGCTACCACTTCCACACTCGTTTGCCACTTTTCCCCAACATCGCACGTCCTAATCATTGTTGGGACCAAGTTGTATGGATAAGGAAGTTTGAAGAGTTAGTATTTGCAGAGTGTTTTATTTTGTTGTCAAATAAGATAAATCAATTCACTTTGTAAAAGGACCAAAAACCAGATGATGCTTTGCTGATTTGTATTTCACAAATATCATAAGTTTGGAGAACTTGTGATGCAAGCCTTATGAAGGAAAGGGAGAGAGAAAGAAGTAGGCGCGCAAGTATGCAGTAGGCACGCAAGTATATAGAGGCGCACAAGTCATATTTCAAGTAGCATTATTTCAAAAATATGGCAAAGGAAAGAAGACGCATAAGTGCCAAGAAGGTGTGCAAGTACCAAAAAGGTGTGCAAGTACCAAGAAGGTGCACAAGTCCCAAGGAGGCGTGCAAGTGCCAGGAAGTTGCACAAGTGCCAAGAAGGCGTGAAAGTACCAAGGAGGCGCGCAAGTGAATGTGACGTGCAGGTTGCCAAAATGCCTATAAAAAGGCGACTAACCTCCTCATTTTGAAAGGCTCAATATTTAGAGAAATATTTTGAGCTCTGAGCACGCAAGTTGAAGAAAAGTGGCGCATAAGTGGTTGAGGCGTGCAAGTTGAGCCTCATTTTTAGGTGGCGCAAAAGTGTTGTGCTATCCACAAAGAGGCGTGCAAGTATAAAGGTAGCGCGCAAGTATTTCCTGTCCATAAAGAGGCGCGCAAGTATAAAGGAGGTGCGAAAGTGGAAGGAGGCATGCAAGTGAAAGGAGGCGCGCAAGTGGAAGGAGGCGTGCATGTGGAAGGAGGCGCTCAAGTGCAAGGAGGCATGCAAGTGCAAGGAGGCGTGCAAGCTGTTTTCTCCAGGAGGTTTCTACCAGCTTCTGGGTAGGAAAGTGAAGAATTGTTTTGAAAGATTTGATTCGGGAAAGGTCATCAAGAAGCACAGAATTATTTCATTACCCTATTTGTGCTAAGATGGAGCACACACACTATTGGATTATTTTCAAAGTGCTACACGAGTGTAAGGGTATATTCTACTCATTGTATTCCACATCAAATGATTTTTTTCTAGTGGATTGTGTGGTACTGGATTGTTTCCATACCATACCAAGGATGTAGCTACTCTTGTTGAGTAGTGAACCTTGTAAATCTTGTGTTCCTGTGGTTGTGTGTGTTCAACAGGAAATAAACTCTTTAACCGGAGGTGAAGGTTGTTTCAAAAAGGGGAAACTTAAAAAGAAAAAGATATCACTGATTCACCCCCTCCCCCTCTCAGTGATACTTGGATCCTGACTGGGAACTTCAATCATCTCTCTATAAAAGGATTGCCCACAGACACCTAAGAAAAACACAAAAACATGCACCTCATGCAACACAACCACTAAGTCCACATAACCAAAGTAACCAGGTAGTTTCTGGGAGCCACCACAACTCGCATAACGTGTATCATACGTCGGGCATTATACCTCAACCTATTACAGCACATACATCGAGTAAGGATCCTCAAGTCATCATAGCCTATACATGTTACACCTATAGTAGTCCATAGGAAACTATATCCAGAATATATGTGTGTAAATAATCCCAAGCCATTACAACCCTCTACACACTTATATGGGGAAACTAACTGCTATGCCTACTAGCACAAGTAACTACCAAGATAAGAGAGTGGGGCCAAAGGGGGTATTCAGGCATCCATCCTTCCATTAGGATGTTAAGGAAAACACCCCCCAAGATATCAAAATCCTAGGGGTATCAGTTTACCTAAATGATGGGAAAGAGTAGAATATAAAAACACAAAAAGTACAGAATATACTATAGCTCACAACCACACTATGGGAATAACCTAGTCTTAGACTCAACTATAGATAAAATCTCCTGGACTCCCGACTTCCACTTCTAAGACTAGGTATCCTATAAGTACACAACCATTTAAAGAGATTTATTATATTACTTCATTCCCTTTTTATCAGTTTCACTTTATGTTAATTAATTCTTTAAAAATTAATTAACCATTATCAATTCCACATTATATTTCATTATCATCACACCCAAAGTCCATTTTTCCTTTAAATTTCAACCACAACATTGCGTCCTAGTAAGCTCCAACCCCATGGGTTAACATCTTTTATTAAATCATTTATTAACAACATTATCGCTTTCCCATATTAACAGGTATTCTAGAAAACATTCTAAGCTACCAAGAATAAGGGGATTAACACGGTGAGTAGATGAACTACCCTTTAAGTCTTTTCCACTTACATCAAGAGAGAATACCCATCCATTCTTGATAAGATAAACATGGAAAGAACATGGCATACCTCATGCGTCTTCTCCTCTTTTTGGAAGGAGGGTAACAAGACCAGCTGACTTGAGCAGTGGGGAAAGTAAAATAGATAAACAACCAATAAGATTCAGTAAGCATCCAATTATTCATATCCAACCCATTTCATCATATTTAGTGTCCTCCCTGACACCCACATACATAAAATGATGCATCTTTCTACTCTAGGCATCAACTACTGCCACGAACATTGGGCCTCCTTGCCCCCACATATCAGAACATCCATTCGGGCTCATAAAACATCATAAACAACATGAAAAATAACAAATAAACTGGGATCTTATCCCTAAACAAGGCATTCTGCATTCACATGCAATGATCCCTCATAGCTATAAAGCAGAAGACAATCAAACTTAAAAGAAAGTGGGTAAATCAAGACCCTACAAGGCATTAAATTTTATCGATCAAACATCTCTTTAATCCATCTTGAATTAACCAATTTATTATTTTTAGGTTCCTACTATGGGAAACCTAAATAGTAAGCTATCAAAAATTAACTAAATAGTTAATTGAAATGCATTTAATTTATTATCAACAAGAATCAACATGCCTCTGGCTCCTCAATTCATTCAATTAAACATTCTTACTACAACAACAACTGATTCATTTACATGCCTCTTTATCTATGAAAAATAATTAAAATTAATACCAATTTACATTCTTTACCAATTTCCATTAAGAATGACATTCTAAATAGGGTAATAATAAATATCACACTATCTAGAAAAACAAGAGGCAATAAAATACGATCAATACCAATTTATTTATCCAGTTCAAATATTTATTATGTCAATTCCATTGTGATCCAATGGGATAAAACGTGATAAATCTATATTTGAACGTAAAAGAATTGATAATCCATGAATCCCCTACCTCAAAAGGTTCTTGACGTTCTTTATGTGAGAATGATCCACATAATGGATCACGATCGCCTCCACCCCAACAGCTGCATCCACCCGAGGATGCCACGACACGACCACACCAACCGACACTTAAGAAAACTCCATTAGAAACATGAAGATCACATGCCATAACATGGAAATGAGAAACAGGAGAAGAAGGATCAAAGAAAACACAATAATAGAGGTAGATCATACTTTCTATCAATGATGGGTAGACACTTGTTGCTTGCACTAAAACAGGGGGTACACATGTAGTAGGAAGAAAATTCAAGGGGAAACGATCCAAGGATTAAGTTTTGATCACACCACTCTTATAAGAGGAATGTATCGGGGTGCCTCAAACCAAGATAAAGGAGTAGGAATGAAATAAGGGAAGGTGCCTGACTTTGAAGGATTAGATCTGAGACTAACAGGACTTGAAACGGTTTTGAATTTTATTAATGAAGATCACATTAATATACACGATTTGACCAAGTAAAGGATTTATGTGCCTTAGAAAAATTAATATAAGAGTTATGGGATTCGAATCAACCTTAAATCCCTTAAAACAAGGCTTTGATTGCATTTTTTGTCAAATAAAATGCTAAATGGGTGAAACTGAAGGAATCTATAAACACTGTACACCTACCGAAATCTAAAAAAACTATACACCTACCGATGTCTGGAAACACTATACACCTACTGATGTCTAGAAAAACTGCACACCTACCGACGTCTGGAAACACTGTACACCTACCAAAGTCTCGAAACATTGTACACCTACTAACATCTAGAAACACTATACACCTACCGATGTTTGGAAACACTTTACACCTAACAACGTCTGAAAACACTGTACACCTACCGATGACTGGAAACACTATACACCTACTGAAGTCTAGAAAAAATGTACACCTACCGATGAATGGAAATAGTGTACAATTACCGACGATTGGAAACACTGTACACCTATCGACGGCTTGAAATACTGTACACCTACCAATGTTTGGAAACACTGTACACCTACTGACGGCTGGAAACACAGTACACCTATCGATGACTGGAAACACTTACACAAAACTGGAAACACCATTCACAGAACTAGAAATTGGGAAAAGTGTTGGGGATAAGTCACCTTGACCTACCAGAATACCTGACTGAAAATTATTTTTTTATTATATCATAAAGCCCTTTTAACAGGTGAGGGGGAACTGAAAATGAATTCAAGGACATAAAACATTAAACTGTGCCCCAAAGGATCAAAATCCTTAAAACCATATCAAATCAACAAGGGAAGACCCTCCCCAGCATAAAACAATTAGTTCATCTTCCACATTCTCAATGCTACTCGGCTAGCATCCCATGCAGTGATGTATGGGCCTCGTACCGATGAAAAAAGTCATACCCTCTCAAACGTTAAATTCCAAATAGCCATGATATGATGAAAACTGTTAGCTCTAAACCTCATCTAGAGCAGACCTTGATGCAGATATGGAAACATAGACCATTGGACCTCTGACCACATAGTAGAACACACCACCCAACCAAAAACAACCAGATTCGCATAGCAGATTCATAACAAGAAGAAGACTCACAACACAAGAAGAAAATCACACCATGAAAAGATCACCCAACAACAAACTATTCCAAGTAGTCCACCATCATGCATCAAAAATTCATCAAGATTCTCTGAATCTTTAGCACATCGATCCACTACCACCACGTTCATAGAACAAGAAGACCATAAAGCAGGGAGATCCTAACAGAGAGGGATACCAACGATAAAACATTCACACCAAATAGCAAACCATGAGAACCAATTCCCAGAACACCCCACGTTCAGCATCAAAGACAGAAAACCACCAAAATCGAACCTGCAAGGAAGCCACAGGAAGACCCTCCCCCCTCTGTACCACACTGGGGCCAGCGCTGAGCTTCGCCTGATCATGCCTTCCTGGATGAGGCCACATCTGACACCCAACCGAGCTCTATCGCGGTGGAAAGATGAATCCACACCTCGAATCTCCAACTGAACGAGATCGAAGAAGACGAAGCCGAAGCTGAAGATTTAGCCTTCACCGAGAAGGGGATAGATATGTCGATTGGGATCACAGCTAGCCACCTTCACAAGGGATGAATGAGTCACGCCGACACCGAGCCGAGGAAGAAGACACCAATGCCGACCCGCACTACTTCACACTGGAGGAGAGGTTTGGGCCATTACATCAGATACCTTTCAAACATTCTTGTCCTCGATAATTCAAAAACAACCTAAATGGAAATAGAAAAGGGGTTCGAACAACCACCCATCGAGATAGATCTCAAAAGAGATAAAGCCACAAAAACAAAAAAAGAAATCCATAACATAAAAAATAAAGGTCTCCAATCACAAACAAACTTAATTACAAGAAAAGAGATAAATATTAAACAACTCGGGGTACTGAGCGTGTATCTGTGACTCACGTTATCATGTACTCTCCTCCACGCCACCGTGTCGCCACAAGACACATACCAAGGGGATAGAATTCCCACATAACACCTTCTTTTTATGGTATTGGATCTCTACAGGCCACTCCTTGATGGTCGCATCATCTTCAACGTAGATCTCTCCCCAATCAATGTTGTGAGAGTCATCATGAAGATAACCATGAAGTTGCGACACATGAAAAACATCATGTATCTAGATCATTTGTGGTGGAAATTCTACTCAATACCCCATGGATCCAACATGATATAACACCTCAAAATGCCCAAAAAACTAGGGAGAAAGATTAATCCCATGACCAAACCTTTTCTGTCCATGATGGGGAGTCACCTTAAGAAACACATGATCCCCAAAATCAAAATCCAAAGGTCTCCTCATATGATCGGAATATGATTTCTAAGGATCCTACGCTGCCTTCATCCTCTCGTGAAGCACCTAAACCATATCTATCGTATTCTTCACTAGTTCCATTCCAAGAATTACTAACTCTACAACCCTATTCCAACACAATGGATAATGGTAAGGTCATCCATACAAGGATTCAAATGGATCCATACTGATAGTGGAGTGAAAAATATTATTGTAAGTGAACTCTACCAAGGGTAAGTGCCTCATTCATGAACCACCAAAATCCAGGACACAAGAGTACAACATGTCTTCAAGATTCTGGATGGTTCGCTCTATCTGACCATCCATCTTTGGATGAAAAGTAGTGCTAATGCATAGCTGAAAACTGAAAGCATGCTGGATACCTCTCCACACCCTGAATGTAGAACAAGGATCTCAATCGGAAATTATTTTCCTTGGTAGACCATGAAGTCTCACCACCTCATCCAGATTATTCCTCAATAAAACTTCCACTGAGCTCGATTCCTTGATTTCTATGAAGTGGGATGATTTTGTCAAATGATCCACTACCACTCATATACCGTAATAGCATCCCTGACCTCAAGTTAAAACAGAAACAAAGTCCGTTGAGATGTCCTCCCACTTTCACTGAGGAACATCCAATGGATGGAGTAAACCACCGGAAACACGGTGCTTGGCCTTTACCTTATGATAGACCAAACATCAAGACATAAACTCCGCAACTGCACGCTTTAGCCCAGGCCACCAAATATGACTCCTCAAGGCTTGGTACATCTTTGTCACACCAAGATACACCACTAAAGGAAAACTATGGAACTCTTTGAGAACCATATCCCACATCACAAAAGGAATGAAAATCCTTCCCTAACACACCACTCAGTGTTGTTCATCCTTAGTCCAACCATCAGGGGACTCTCCAAAAACAACTCGGTCTCTCTAGACCTCCACCTATAGATCCTATAACTAGGACTATTTCAACCACTGCACCAAAGATGATTGCACCATCATTTGAAAAAGACAACCTCTTACCCTAACTTCTCCCATATCTATATGCAATGACGAAAGTTCTTCCATTACTCTCTAGGAATCACTAGATTCACACACTGTATCACTATGCAACTTTCTACTCAGCGCATCAGCTACAACATTACCCTTTCTAGGTGTATATGAGATTTAAAAGTCATATTCTTGTAAGAACTCCATCCATCGATGTTGCTGCAAGTTCAAGTCATGATGGGAGAAAACATACCTTTGGATCTTATTATCGGTGAAAACCACAAAGTGCTTGCCAATGAGGTAATGTATCCATAACTTCAGAGAAAACACCACTACCTCCAACTCAAGATCATGAGTGGCATAGTTACTTTTATAGGGACGCAACTTCCGATACCCATAAGAAACAACTTATCTCTACTGCATTATAACACAACCTAAATCCAAATGAAAATCATCATAGAAAACATCAAATTGAACTCCCTCTACTGGAAGACAAAGAACCGAAGCACTGAACAACTTCTCCTTCAGATACTTGAAAGCTACATGACACTAATAAGTACACACGAATGTATGATCCTTTCTGGTTGACACTATTAGAGGAGTCACATAAACTTTGCACCTCTACCACTGTCTTGGGGGCTGCCCAAGACACAACTGCTTCTATCTTTAATGGATCCATAACTACCCCTACTATGATACAACATGACCCAAGGAACAAAACTCTCGATCCCAAAAATCACACTTCAAAAACTTCCCAAACAGCTGCTGTTGATGAAGAACTCCCAAAATGGCATGCATATGCTCTACATGCTCCTCCTCAAACGCAGATTACACAAGGATTTCATTGATGAAAACCACCAAGAACTTATCCAAGAACTCACGGAACACAAAGTTCATCAACCCCATGAACACAACTGGATAATTTTTTACACCGAACGGCATTACAATGAAATCTTAATTCCCATGATGACAACAGAAAGCTGTCTTCAGGATATCCTCATCCTTCACATGCATCTGATGATATCCTAACCATAATTAGATCTTCAATGCCCAAATTTCACCTTTCATTTGATCAAATAAATCACCAATATGTGTAATAGGATATCAATTATTCAATGCCACTTTTTTTAATTGATGATAATCTATACACAACAACAAACCACTGTCAGCCTTCTTCACAAACAAAACTAGTACACCTCATGGTGACACACTTGTCCAAACAAAACTGCACTTTAACATACTATAGATCTATATACATAGCTCCCATAACTAATAAGGGACCATCCTATATGTAGAAATAGAGATAATAGAATCTCCTAGCTGTAACTCGATCCCAAAATTGATCTCTCATTGAGGGGGTAATGTTACAACCTCTTCTGGAAAGACATCCAGGTACTCTTCTAAGACCCTGGGAAATGCAAACTGATGAACCTCTGAATAACTTAGCATCAAATAACCCATCAAGGATAACTAGAATAGAACATTCTTATGACCCATTTGAGGGTCTCAATTTCCAACAAACACCATTGGATCTCAATCAATATTGAAGAATACCACCTGCCTCCTGAAGCAATCTATGATAGCCTATACCAAATACAACCAATACATGCTAAAGATGACATCATATGGTTGTATCTGTAAACATAGTAAATCTCCACAAGAGAGGTGTTTCCCTAGAACTAGATCACAACCTCTACATACTTCAAACAAGTTAGCTCGTCCTCCAATTGGTGTAGTTAATGCCAAGGGAACTGGAATCCTCTCTACCTCAAGTGCCAAGGAATGGAAAAGGGAAGGTGATATAAATAATTGAATTACTCCTAAATCAAACAAGGTATATACCTAATTATAAAATAAGAAAAGGGTACCTCAAATGATGTATGGATCGCCTAGCACTAGCAACGCTAAATCATGTAGTTGACCACGACCTGCTCCACAACCTCTATGACCCTGATAATGACCACCACCATAACCACACTATGCTCTATGAGGATGGGGAGTGTCCTAGGGCTGTCCTCTACCTACCCCATCTACCCTCTACCAATCCAAAGCTAGTGAAACCTCCTGCTACTGCTACCTCAGCTGAAAATGCCTCAACGGAGGAACCTAGAGAAGAACACTTGGTACATGTTGACCACTATGAAAGGTTGGGAACTCTAGATGATGATGAACTCAGCCTCCATAAGAAAAACAAACACTTGATCCCTTGGTATATGCCTGAGAGACACTGCCCCCGGAGAAATGAGATGCTGAGGGCTGTGACCTACCCCCAACAGAATAGAAAATCTTCTACCCTGAAAACCAGGAACCCCAAACCACAACTCTACTTAATGAGGAATCTTGAAGACTCCCCTTTCATGATGATCTAGTTCTAGCTAACTTACTCTGCATAAATTATTCCCTCTCCAACACTTCAAGATATGTATTCATCATAAACGGGGTGACCTGGCGCCGAATCTTTGGATGCAAATCCTCTTCAAAATTCCTTTCCCTGGCCTTCTCATCTAGCAATAGGTCTGAATCATATCGTAAAAGGTTCCTGAAATGGATTACAAACTTTATCACACTGAAGCTCCCCGGTCGAAGGGTAAACAGCTTCTCGTGACTGGACGCCTTCATGGTAAAATAAATAAACTCAACTATGAACTTGTCTCGAAACTCCTCTCATGAGATCTCCAACTCCTCGCGATCCCCGAGGAAGAATAACTACCACTGCCTTACTGCCCCATGCAACATCGTCACAACCAAAGACATCCAGTGATCCTTCCGAGCATGGATGAAAATGAAGGCTCTCTCAACCTCTTCCAACCAGTCTTCTGTGACTATATCTAAAATGAATCCCTATTACTTATATAGACTCTGGCACTAAAACTCTCAGAGTGTTCTCTTCCAAGTGTCATTGTCTTCAACCTCTACCCTATGGAGATTTTCTAGCGCTACCTGCTGGACATCTTCTATGTGAACCTGACGAGGACGTCGACCTGGAACCATACCTAAAAAATAACAAATAGTTAGAGATCCTAAACCTAGAATATGGAAGACTCAACACTAATTAATTAATTGTTTTCTTTTATTAATTTTAGTTTAACCTATCCCAAGGTCTACCCATTCAAACACAAGCATAATGAATAATGATGCATGATCCTTTCCTAGGTCTCTACCCTGCAACTAGTATCACCTCATTTAGTAGTCACTATAAACTTAAAGGTCCATGCATCATATATCAGGGGGCCCTAAATTCCTATGTATCATCCAGTATCTAGTTTTTACATCACTTTATATACTTGTCTGACACTATTGCCCTACCAACCCATGCAACCTCACATGTACCTAACACCAAAACCCATCCTATTTCTCAACCAGACCTCTAATACCACTTTTTCATGACCACATCCCCACAAGGTGTACCCATCCTAGGCCAGAAATGTGATAATGGAGGTAATGAACCCCAAGTCCCGCCTCCAGTAGGCCCTGGGTTGGAGAATAACACCGAGGGTATAGTAAACACACAAAATGGGAGGCATTACCCTCTAAGAGAACACATGTAGAAGAGAGAGGTAAGACATACACCAACCAACTCCAACTCATACTACATTATAAAATAAATCCCAATTACACATATGTAATGTCATACAAGAACTAATACAACTAAAAGGGAAAACTACAAGCACTAAAAGAAAGTAAAAACGACAGTGACCACAAAGCCCAAACAGCTCCTACAACCCCAAGCTAGTAGTTACCAGTCTGATCTCCAACCTTCTCCAAGTGACCTGAAAAATAGATTATATATGTGTCGGGTGAGTATAACAGTATACTCAGTAAGATCCTCCCCAGATCCTCTCGTGAAAAAGTAAATAAATCATGCTAAAGTATAGTGAACAACAAGTGAAACTAACTCATCACCTAAACAGGTATACTATGTTCTCAACCTCACTATGGATACTCTAACCAAGTTTTTCATACTAGAGTATATAATATAATAAATAATATCAAGGGTAACCCACTACCACTTCCCCACTGGTTTGCTGCTTTGCCCCAATGTTGCAAGTACTAAGTATCTCTCTCTAAAAAGGCTTACCTGCAGACACCTGGGTGAAGCACCACAACATTCCCCTCATGTACCAAACCACTATGTAAACATAACCAAAGTAACTAGTTAGTTTTTAGGAGCCACCAAAACTCTCATTACTTGTTTAATACATCATGAATTATACCTCAAGCAATTACAACCCATACACCGAGTAAGGATCCTCAAGCCATCACAAACTATACACGTTACACATATAGTAGTCTATAGGAAAATAAATCCAGAATATATGTGTGTGAATAAACACAAGCCATTACAACCCTCTATACACATATACGGGGAAACTAACCGCTGTAACTACCAGAAAAAGTAACTACCAATAGAATAAACCAGGGCCAAAGTGGGTAGTCATCTATCCATACTCCCATTAGGATGTTGAGGAAAATACCCCCAGGGTTTAGAATCCCTGAGGTGCCAGTTTCCCTAACTAACAAGGTGGAGTAGCATATAGAAACACAAAAGGTATAGAATATACTATAGCTCACAACCACACTACGAGCATAACTTAGTCTTAGACTCAACTGCAACTAAAGTCTCTCAGAATCCTGGCTGCCATTGCTAAGACTAGGTATCCTATAATCACATAAATATTTAAAAATTTTTATTATATTACTTCATTCCTTTTTATTTGTTTCAATTTACATTAATTAATTATTTAAACGTCAATTAACCATTATCAATTCCACATTATATTTCATTAGAATCACACCCAAAGTCCACCATTCCTTTAAATCGCAACCTCAGCAAGCTCCAACCCCATGGGTTAACATCATTTATTCAATCATTTATTAAGATCCTTATCACTTTCCCATATTCCCAGGAATTCTAGAAAACATTTTAAGCTACTAAGCACAAGTGGATCAACATGGTGGGCAGGTGAACATCCCGTCGAGTCTTTGCAACCTATAGTAGGAGCGAATACCCATCCATCCTCAAAAAGATAAACACAGAAAGCATGCGGCATACCCCACATGTCTTCGCCTCTTTTTGGAAGGAGGGTAGAAAGACTAGATAACTTGAGAAGTGGGGAAAGTAAATCAGATAAACAACCAATAATATTCAGCAACCATCCAATCATTCATATCCAACCTATTTCATCATATCTTGTGTCCTCCACAACACCCACAGGCATAAACCAATGCATCTCTCCACTCTAGGCATCAAATGATACCACAAACACTGGTCCTTCCTAACCCCACATCTCAAAACATCCATCCGAGCTCATAACACATCACAAGAAGCCTGAAAAATAAAAAAACAAATGGGATCTTGGCTCTAAATAAGGCATTCTTCCTTTAAACACAACGAGCTCTCATGGCTCTAAAGCAGAAGGCACTCGACCTTACAAGAAAGAGGGTAAATCAAAACCCTACAAGGCATTTGTAACACCCCAAGCTTCCATGTTACAGTTCTCTTTGAATAATACAACAGCTTGCGTTATACGCAACTTCGTGTTCTAGCACACCATGACCAATTAAACAAGCCATTTAAAAAAGTAGTTATGAATAATAATACCCACTTTTTTAAATTTTATTAATTTTATTTTTCAAAATGAACTTTATTTTGTGTTCAGAATGTCAAAATTATCTTAGGTATAATTTTTGGTATTTTTTTGAAAACTTTTAATTTTTGATGAATAGTGAAAAACACTATGTTATTATTTAAAACCAAATTTTTATTTAAATAGTTATTTTTAAATTTAAAGTAAAATTAGATACATAATACCTATATTAATCCAATTTAATTCATTGGAGTCATTTTGTAATAATATGAGATATATAAAATTTTATTGAACTTTTAACGTCTTTTACCCACCTTCTAGGCACATTTGCAAATCTACATAAAACATAGTTTTACCACTTCTGTGAATTTAATTTCAAAAATCTGAGAGACACGGTTGACATCAGTAAGTAAAATTTAGTTCAATTGGATGAAAATAATTTTTGGTGAATAATAACTTTTGAATTTTATTTACAACAATTAAAAGTAAATAGGGTAATTAAAGGTAAAAATGATATTATAATTACCCAAAAACATGTCCTAATTCTACTAGATAAGTGTATTTTGACCAAAATCAACCTTAGGAATTAAATATGATCCTTTTGATCCACTTGGATTAGATTATGACATTTATTATATTTTATTTAAAGAAGAGTTAAAAGTGTTAAAATCAAATTTTAATAACTAAAACATTTTTAATATAGGGTTACACATAAGATAAATTTGACTATAAATATTAATTATAAATATAAAAATATTTAATACATCATGGTATTTTATTTATAATTTTTAGACATTAAATAATTAAATTTATTTATGATATAATGATGATATAGTAATTAACTTATTAATGAAAGATTAAAATAATTGAAGTTATAAATATTAAAATAAATGTAAATTGAACTTTTGATTCCATCCATGAATTTTATAGTTGAATATGACATGTTAGAGTTGATTAAATGTATATTTTTTTAAAGTAATAAATTTTTTATTACTTTCAAAAAAACCAAATACTAAATAGTGTCAAAATTGACATAAATGAGTTTTTAAAACAAATACTATTTTATTAAATGATATAATACTCCTAAATATATAAGATTTGGCAAAAGGAATTAGATAAGGTTATATATGTCATTAATGAACCACTTTATGTTCTCTTAGCATTTTATAGTAAGTTTATTAACCATGTAATATAAAAATACAAGGAGACATGGTTAATGTTAAACTATTTAACCAAGAGTTAAATCTAAAAGATAAGGTTAATATGGTGACCAAAATTTGTCTAAAACCTATTGGTTGAGAGTATTTAGACCCATAACCACCTTATACTCTAAATAAATCCATTTGGAGATATTAGAAACCGAAAATGAGTTTATAATAAATTAATATCTCAAGCTTTTTCTAAAGTGCCCCTCACCTCTCTTATAAAAGGGTACTTTCCCTTCTCTCAAATTCACACCTCCAATGCCATTTGGATCGGATAAAACCTAATAAAATCTCCTCCAAACTACCCTTAATTAATCATATAGGGATTAATTAGATCATAAATCCAACCTAAGGAACCCTTTTGTTCAAATCAAAAGGAATCACCCGAAGAAGAGGAAATTATTTCATCACCTCTTTCAAAGTTCAATTCTTCTTCCACTTCATCTTTCTTTTTTGTTTCCATAACAAAATAATAAATCTAGTACCTTATACATAATTTGATATTATTATAAATATGGTACAACCAAATTCATTATTATATCCATCCAATGAATGACAAAGTCACCATACGTGCATACGTACAGCTTACTGTCTCCACATCATGGTGCAGTTTGTTATTAAACACTTCATTATTTGGATGGGTATAATAATGAGTATAATTGATTTAAATAATAAATATAACATGTTAATAATTATTTATATATAGTATAATATCCAACTACATATGATTTCACCATCAATAGAATGATATTTTCACTCGTGTGTACGTACGGCTTACCGTCTCCACGACGCAATAAGATTTCATTCCCCATCGTAATAATTCAAGAATAATTTTCAATTGATGATTAAAAATAATGTTTAAGAACTTATTATAATTCTATATATGAATCAAATACATCCTATCCATAACAAAAATGACTTACGTAACAAAACATATAAAGGAAAACGAATAAATTAACACCCGAAACAATGATACTACTGAAATATTTTTAACAAAGAAATATTAAAGGATCATATATGATATCATATTTATATATGTGGTTGTTTTATAATTTAATAAAACTTATTTAAACATTATAAAAAATGTTAGCTTACCATCGACTAAGGAAAATTACAAGGTAAGGGTTAATTTTACAATCTCTTAATTATCCAAGGTTGTTTATATGTATCTACTGGGCCTTATTTATCATCCACATCCATGTTTCTTAAAAATGTATTTCAATTTTTTTCCTATTTCCTAGACTATGGTTTAAAGTCATTTATACCCATGTTTTACTTTTATAAAATTCTTTTAAAGGAATATTTCCTTTATTTTCCTAACAAGGTACCTTATGACCTTTTCGATAAATTAAGGAAAGAATGTTTTTTCAACTTATACGGTAGGTGCAGACATTTTCCATCGTTATAACACATTAGAAGCTTCCCTTACAAGCTTATAAAAATATTTTAAAAATAAAAATTTTCTTTACTTTTAAATGATTTCAAATTAGAAAGATATATTTCACTCAAATAGTTTTGGATTGATTTCATTTATGAAAACATCCTTTGTTGGATTTTACGCTTGTTTGAAGTTGATTGATTATGATACAATATTCTATATTGTAATGAAGGTTTTGTGATATGTTCGACTATGGATGTGATATTTTTATACCATTAATGGTTTATGGTTAAATTATTAACATTTCATATGATAGTTTTAATAGGAATGTTTATGTTATGTTTCAACCTTTTCATATGAGGAATAAATTGGACATAGTAAGTGATGGGCGGGGCCCGCCATAGCCCCTTGATGCATCGGTAGGTCTCATGAGACAAATTAGTATCTTGGAATAAGGCCTTGAAAAAAAAAATTATTTGTAGTCTTGGAACGAGGCCTTGACTATGTGGTTATGATGTACAACATTATGAATTCCATCATTATGAAATTAGTTATTGATATTACATGTGATTATTAGACTATTATAATATCCATGTGAATAAGTAAATGGAATTATTTGATTTATCTTTTCTATATTATGTTGAAGTTTAAGATTAAAAGGCTTGTGTTTCAGTCTTATAGATTTCTTCAATGTTTATGCTTATTTATGAAAGTTTCTGCTATATTGTTATCCTTACTGAGCATATGATCTCACCCATTTATTATGTTTTATTTTTCCTAGGATGCGAAGAAGTGTATTATGATTGAACTACAAGGATAGGCTAAGGGATATGAGTGTGTCCAAAGGAGACACAATGTTGTTTTTTTCATTTCATAATGTAACGTAAAACTTATGTATGTATTTAGTACTTACAAGGCTACTAAACTGATCGGTCTTTTGGGACTTGATCTCTTATGATCATTCCAATGTTATTTAATAATGGACCGACTCTTGGTAACTAGTTTTGGGGCGTTATAGTTGGTATCAGAGGAAGTTTAGTACAAAACTTGGAAACTATATTTAGAAAAACTATGATTAGATAACATTATCCTAAGATAGAATTTGAGGATTAATATAGAACAAGATCCAAAAATTTTGGTAATTCAGATATTATGTGGGTTTTCCAAGCAAAAAATCCCTATCTGGATACTACAAGTGGACATGGTTCTAGCACAAATGTACCTAGGAGTGAAAACTCTGATAAGGAGTTTCAGGCTTGACCCGAGGTATCCTTGTACATGACAACGGGCCTTACTGCGCACATGGTTTGAAACTCCCGGGGTATATTATTAAGATAATTTACATTTTATTTACAAACCATTATGAAGGATTTATGAGTAAATACTTCCCCAAAGAAAATATTTTTATGATTATGGATTATATGCATAAACTATTCAATTTATGTTAAGTATTTTACAATTTTGGAATTATGCATTGTGATTCATAAACTAATCTAGTGTATGCCATTATTTAGAAATGAAACCTAGTGAAAGTAATAGAAATCATATCAATGCACATAATTCATGTAGGTATTTCCCTCCTAATCAAGATAATTACAGTGGAGATGGTTATGCAATTAATTCTGAATAACTTATAACCATACTGAGACAAATCACTTAGGTTATGAATAATAACCATACCCGTATGGAACACTCTGATCCAAAATGTGGAGGATCAATGTAATACTACTTCATGAGGTATAAACCACCAACATTTAATGGGACTACAAATCCATTTGTAGATGAGAAATGGATAAGTTCCTTAGAGAAAATATTTCATGCTTTGGGGAGTAGCGAAATGGAAAAAGTTGTCATGGAAGTTTATCACCTCACAGGAGATGTAGATCAATAGTGGTCATTAGTTCAAAACACAAAGGAGGATGAAGAAGTATCAAATATGGAATAGAGAGAGTTTCAAGAGATTTTATTAGAAAAATAATTTCCTCGTGAACATCGATCGGATATGGAAAGGCAATTTCTGATTCTGAGGAAAAAGGAGGATGAGAATGTCACGAAGTATGAGGCTAACTTTACATGGTTATCAAGGAATTCTGTAGATTATATATGTAACCCAAAATTAATATTGATAAATTATTTGATGGTTTAAAACCATTTCTCCATTGAGTATTAGTCTCTCAATCATTCTCATCTTACGAAGATATTGTTTCATGTGCTATCAAGACAAAAAAGGAATTCTCCAAGTCTTATGACTTTAAAGAAAAGCAAGAGAAGAAGAGATATTCTAAACACTATAAAAAAGAAAATAAGGGGAAGAAGGGAAAATTTGACTTTACACCCTATAGTAAATGTGGGAAGAAACACCCCGGTACTTTCCTGAAGGGGATGAGAGTTTGTTATAAGTGTGGAGAAAAAGGCCACCAAGATCGTGATTGCAATGGAAAGAAAGAGGCTGTCAATTTTGAATGCTACAATTGTAGAGAAATGAGGAATTATGAAAATGAATGTCCTAAGTTCCAAGGAAAATTACCTCAGATAAGGCCAAGGGAGAAAGGCCAAGATTATGTGATCACTACTACTGAGGTTGATGTTCCTAATGACATGGTGGTAGTTACTTTAATCATTTCTTCAAAATTAGGCAATGATTTATTTGATTATAGATCATCACATTCTTTTATATATTCCCAGTTTTCTAGGAAAATTAGTTATTTCCTTTTTTACTTAACAGGGTATTTTTTAGTCAAAACTTCTAAGGGAAGTATCATTGAAACAAAAAATTTTCAATCAGTTACCATCATGGCATATAAATGTGATTTATTTTCTGATATTACTGTTATACCCATGATTTACTTTGATATAATAATCGTTATGGATTGGATTTCATACCATGATGCGAAAATTTATTGTAAGAAGAAGGAGGTTACAACTTTTGATGATGATAAAGAATACCTTATCTTTAGAGTAGAAACATCACCATTTGATTCTCATCTAGATCCACCCCGAGTAGCTCTACTAAATTAAATTATTAGGAAGTAAGGGAGTGAAATAACTATGGGTGAGGAAAATAATGTTCAAAGAGAGGATTTACCTATTGTGAAAGAATATGTTGATGTGTTTCCAGAGGATTTACCTGGACATCCTCCAGAATGAGAAATTGAGTTTTCCATTGACTTAATTCTAGGTTCAAGGCCCATATAGAAGATCCCTTATAGAATGGACACTGTGGAATTAGTGTAACAAAAGGAAAAACTAGAGGAATTGAGTAATAAAGAATTTATTCTCCCTAGTGTTTCTCCATGGGGAGCCCCTGCTATTTTCTTAATAAGAAAGATGGATCTATGAGGTTGTGCATTGACTATAGGGAGATCAATGCTATAACAATAAAGAACAAGTATCCCCTACCTCTCATTGATGATTTATTTGATCAAATTCATGGATCTCAATATTTTTCAAATATAGACCTTAGATATGGATATCATCAGTTGTGAGTAAAGAAGGAAGACATTCCAAAGACATCATTTCGTACCAGGTATGGGTATTACAAGTTTACAATAATACCTTTTGGACTGACTGATGCACCCTTTTTTTTCATGGATCTAATGAATAGAGTTTTCAAGTAATATCTTGATGAATTTTTAGTGATATTTATTGATGATATCTTGGTATACTCTAAAATCTATGAAGATCATGAAAATCACTTGCTCACTATTTTAAAGACTCTTAGAAGAAATGGATTATATGGGAAGTTTAACAAGTGTGAATTCTGGATTCAGGAGATTTATTTTCTTGTCCATATTGTATCTAAGGATGGAATCTCTATTGATCCTTCTAAGACAAGGGAAATCCAAGAATGACTATCACCGATGAGTATAACCAAGGTATTTAGTTTTATTGCTTTGGCAGGTTATTATCGACATTTCGTCCAAATTTTTTCCCGATTGGATAACCCATTAACTAAACTCACACATAAATGGGTTACTTTTTTTTTGGAAAAAAGAGTGTGAATAATGTTTTGAAGAATTTAAGAGAAGATTAGTAAATGCTTCTATCTTGACTCTACCATAAGGGAATGATGGGTTTGTTATTTATAGTTATTCTTTAATGAAAGGACTTGGTCGTGTTCTTATGAGGAATGACAGAGTTATTTCCTATGAACCACACCAGCTAAAAATTCATGAAAAAAACTATCCTACTCATGATCTTGAGTTAACAACTGCAATCTTTGCTCTGAATATATAGAGAAACTATATCTATGGTGAAAAATGTGATATATATACTGATCACAAGAGTTTGAAGTATATTTTCTCACAAAAAGAACTCTACATGAAGCAATGGCGATGGCTCGAACAACTCAAGGATTACGATTTCACTATACACTACCACCTAGGAAAGGAAAATAAGGTGAAATATGCTTTGAGAAGAAAGGATCATGGATTTTTAAACAAGATGAGATTTTAAAGGGATCCTATGTTCATGGATCTAGTAAATATGGATATGATAATAATCATAGAAGGTGAAACATCAATACTTTTTAAAATGGTTTCCAAACCATCTTTACTAGAAAGGATAAAAAGTTCTCAGACCGATGATAAGAAGTTTCAAAAGAAAATCAAAGCTATGAATGATGGGAGATTGATTGAATTTGTATATAAAGATGGATTTTTGAAATTTGGGAAGAGGATTTGTGTTCCCTATATACCTAATCTAAAAAGGGAATTGTTGGATGATGATCATAGATCCAATTTATCTATACACCCTGGTAGCACTAAGATTTATAAAGGAACATTTTTGGTGGGAAAACATGAAAAGGGAGATTGCTAATTATGTATCAAGATATATGGTTTGTCAATAGATGAAGGCTGGAAGACAACATCCTAGAGGAGTCATGCAACCTCTTCCCATACCTTAGTGGAAATGGGATGATATTATGATAGACTTTGTCATGGGGATACCAAAGACTCCTAGAAGGAATGATTAAATATGGGTAATTGTTGACCATCTTACCAAGTTAACACATTTTCTTGCTATAAGAGAATATTTAACACTTGAACTTTTAGAAAGACTATATATTAATGAATTTGTAAGACTTCATGGTGTACCCCTATCAATTGTTTCTGATTGTGATCCCCATTTTACATCAAGATTTTGAAAAAGTCTTTAGAAAACCTTGGATACTGAACTTTATTTGAGCACTACCTACCACCCTCAAACTGATGGATAATCAAAAAAAACTATTCAAACCTTATAAGACATGTTAAGATCTTGATCACTAGACTTTCGAGGTATGTGGGATCAGTATTTACCTATGGTAGAATTTTCCTATAACAACAGATTCCATTCAAGTATTCAGATGGAACCATATGAAGAGTTATATGGAAAGAGATGTCGCACACCAACTTTTTGGGATGATGTTGGTGAAAGAAAACTCATAGGCCCAATTTTTTTTTGGGGAAACAATAGAAAAGGTAAAGATTATCCAAACCCACATCAAAGCAGCTCAAAGTAGGAAAAATAGCTATGCTGATAACCAAAGGAAGGATTTGGAATTTCAAGTAGGAGATCATGTTTTCTTGAAGGTATATCCATGGAAGGGTATTATACATTTCAGTAATAAGGGTAAATTAAGTCCTAAGTACATTGGACATTTCGAAATTCTAGAACAAATTGGAGTTGTATATTATTATTTGGAAATGCCACCAAGTCTCTTCAAAGTTCATGACATGTTCCACATATCACTGTTGAGAAAATACATGCCTGACCCAACGCATGTACTCACTTATGAAGAAATAGAACTGAAACCTGATCTGTATTATTGTGAAGAGCCTATCAGGATTCTTGATACCAGAGAACAAGTGTTGAGAAACCGAATGACTCTTCTGGTAAAAGTTCTTTAGAGAAACTATAAAATGGAAGAGGCAACGTGTGAACCTGAGGAACTTATGATAAAGAACCAACCGAATCTTTTTATGTATTAATATTATAGAAATTTCTAGGACAAAATTATTTGAAGGAGGGAATAATGTAACACCCCAAGATTCTACAGTACACTTCTCTTTGAATAATACAATAGATTGCGTTGTATGCAACTTCAAGTTCTAGCACACCACGACCAATAAAACTAGCCATTTAAAAAGTAGTTATGAATAGTAATACCCACTTTTTAAAATTTTATTAATTTTATTTTTCAAAATGGACTTCATTTTTGGTTTTTTAATTTCAAAATTATCTTAGGGTGAATTTTTGGTATTTTTCTGAAAACTTTTAATTTTTGATGAATAGTGAAAAACACTGCGTTATTGTTTAAAACTAGCTTTTTATTTAATCTATTATTTTTAAATTTAATGTCAAAATATATACATAATACCTATATTAATCTAAATAAATTAATTGGAGTCATTTTATAATAATATTAGATATATAAAATTTTATTGAACTTTTAACATCTTTTACCCACCTTCTAGGCACATTTTCAAATCTACATATAACATAATTTTACTGCTTCTGTGAATTGAATTTCAAAAATTTGAGAGACACAGTTGAAATAAATAAGTAAATTTTGGTTCAATACGATGAAAATAATTTTTGTTGAATAGTAAATTTTGAATTTTATTTACCACGGTTAAAAGTAAATAGGGTAATTAAAGGTAAAAATGATATTATAATTACCCCAACACATGTCCTAATTCTATTGGATACGTGTATTTTGACCAAAATAAACCTTAGGAATAAAATATGATCCTTTTGATCCACTTGGATTAGATTAGGACATTTATTATATTTTATTTAAAGAAGAGTTCAAAGTGTTAAATTCAAAGTTTAATAACTAAAACATTTTTAATATAGGATTGAACATAATATAAAATTGAATATAAATAAAAATTATAAAGATAAAAAGATTTTATACATAATTTTATTTTATTTATAATTTTTATACGTTAAATAATTAAATTTATTGATGACATAATGATGATGCAGTAATTACCCAATTAATGAAAGATTAAAATAATTGATGTTAAAAATATTAAAATAAATGTAAATTGAAACATTTGATGACATCCATGAACTTTAAAGTTTAATATAACATGTTTGGGTTGATTAAATGTATTTTTTTGAAGTAATAAAGTTTTTATGACTTTCACAAAAACCAAATACTAAATAGTGTCAAAATTGACATAAATGAGTTTTTAAAATAAATACTATTTTATTAAATGATATAATACTCCTAAAAATTTAATATTCACCAAAAAGACTAATATAATGTTAGATATGTCATTAATGAACCACTTGAGATTCTATTGGAATTTTATAGTAAGTTTATTAACCATGTAATATAAAAATACAAGGAGACATGGTAAATGTTAAACTATTTAACCAAGAGTTAAATCTAAAAGATAAGGATAATATGGTGACCTTAACTTATCTAAAACCTATTAGTTGAGATTATTTCGAACCATAACCACATTATACTCTAAATAAATCCATTTTTAACTATTATAAACTGAAAATTATTTTATAATAAATTAATATTTCAAGCTTTTTCTAAAGTGCCCCTCACATATCTTATAAAATGGTACTTCCCCTTCTCTCAAATTCACACCTCCAAATCCATTTGTCTCAAAAAAAACCTACTCAAATATCCTACCAACTACCATAAATTAATCCTATAGGCCTTACTTTGATCATAAATCCAACTTAAGGATCCATTTTGTTCAAATCAAAAGGAAGCACTCGAAGAAGAGGTAATTATTTTCTCACCTCTTTAAAAGTTCATTTCTTCTTCCACTTCATCTTTCATTTTTGTTTCCATACCATAATAATAAATTCAGTACCTTCTACATACTGTTATGTTATTATAAATATGGTACAAACATATTCATTATTCTATCCATCCTATGAATGACAAAGTCACCATACGTGCGTACGTACGACTTACCGGCTCCACTTCGTGGTGTAGTTTGTTATTCAACACTTCATTATTTGGATGAGTATAATAATGAGTATAATTGATGTAAATAATAAATATAACATGTTAATGATTCTGTATATATAATATACCATCCAACTATATATGATTTCACCATCAATAGAATGATATTGTCACTTGTGCGTACGTACGACTTACCGTCTCCACGACATGATAAGATTTAATTCCCCATCATAACCATTCAAGAATAATTTTCATTTGATGATTAAAAATAATTTTTAAAAACTTAATATCATTCTGGATATGAATAAAATACATCCTATCCATAACAAACATGACTTACATAACAAAACATATAAAGTAAAACAAATTAATTAACACTCAAAACAATGATACTACAGAAATATTCTTAATAAAGCAACATTAAAGGATCATATATGATATTATATTTATGTATGTGGTTATTTTATAATTTAATAAAAATTATTTAACCATTATAAATGAGGTTAACTTACCCTTTACTAAGTAAAATTACAAGGTAAGATTTAATTTTACAATCTCTTCATTATCCGGGTTTGTTTATATGTAAGTATCTACTGGGCCTTATTTACCATCCACATACATGTTTCTTAAAAATGTATTTCAATTTTTTTTCTATTTACTAGAACATGGATTAAATTAATTTATACCCTTGTTTTACTTTTATAAAATTCTTTTAAAGGAATATTTTCATCGTTTTCTAAACATGGTACTTTATGAACTTTTCAACAAATTAAGGAAAAAATGTTTTTTTTACTTATACGGCAGGTGAAAACATTTTCTGCCATTATAACACCTTAAAATCTTCCCTTACAATATTATAAGAATATTTTCAAAATAAATGTTTTATTTACTTTTAAATGATTTCAAAGTAGAAAGATATATTTCACTCAAATAGTTTTTGGATTGATTTCATCTATGACAACATCCTTTGTTGAATTTTACACTTATTTGAAGTTGATTCATTATGATACAATCTTCCATATTGTATTGAAGGTTTTGTGATATGTTTGACTATGGATGTGCTATTCTTATACCATTCAAGATTTATGGTTAAAGTATTAACATTTCATATGCTAGTTTTAATACGGATGTTTATGTTATGTTTCAACCTTTTCATATGAGGAATGCATTGGACATAGTAAGTGACAGGCGAGGCCTGCTATAGCCCCTCGATGCATCGGTAGGTCTCATGAGACAAATTAGTGTCTTGGAATAAGGCCTTGATAAAATTTTTATTTCTAGCCTTGGCACGAGGATTTGACTATGTGGTTATGATGTCTAGTATTATGCATTCTATCATTATGAAATTATCTATTGATATTACATGTTATTATCCGACTAGTAGAATATCCATGTGAATAAGTAAATGAAATTATTTGATTTATCTTTTCCATATTATGCTGAAGTTTAAGTTTAAAAGGCTTTTGTTTAAGTCTTATACATTTCCTTCAATGTTTATGCTTATTTATGAAAGTTTTCGCTATATTGTTATCCTTACTAAGCATCTGAGATCACCCCTTTCTATGTTTTATTTTTCCCAGGATATGAAGAAGTATATTATGATTAACCTACAGGAATAGGCTATGGTATATGAGTGTGTTCAAAGGAGACACACTGTTTTTTTCTTTCATAATGTAATGTAAAACTTATGTATGTATCTAGTACTTCCAAGGATACTAAACTAATTGGTATTTTGAGACTTGATCTCTTGTGATCATGCCAATGTTATGTAATAATGCACCGACTTTGGGTAACTAGGGTCGAGGCCTTACAACATTATCTTTTATAAATCAACTAGCTCTTTAATCCATCTTGAATTAACCAATTTATTATTTTTAGGTTTTGACTAAAGGCAACCTAAACAGCAAGCTATCACAAATTAACTCAACAGTTAATTGACATGACTTTAATTCATTATCAATAAGAATCAACATGCCTTTGGATTATCAATTAATTCAATTAAACATGCTTACTACAAGAACGACCAAATTCATTTACATGCATCTTTATCTTTGAAAAATAATTACAATTAATCCCAATTTATGTTCTTTACCAATTTCTTTCAAGAATGACATTCTAAACAAGGAAAGCATACATATCACACTATCTAGAAACAAAAGAGGCAATAATATACAATTGATACCAATTTATTTATCTAGTTCAAATATTTATTATGCCAATTCCACTGTGATTTAGTGAGATTAAACTTTATAACTCTACAGTCGCATATAAAATAATAGAGAAGTCATGAATCCCCTACCTAAAATGGTTCTTAATGTTCTTTACATGAGAATGATCTACACAATGGATCACGGTCACCTCCCCTCGCGACAACTGCATCCACCCGAGGACACTGTGACATGACCACACCAACCAACACCTAAGAAAACTCTATTATAATCCTAGATATCACATATAATAACATGTAAATGAGAAAAAAGAGAATAAGAATCAAAGAAAACACAATAATGGAGGTAGATCATACATTCTATCGATGATGGGTTGACACTTGCTACTTGCACCAAAATATGGGGTGCACATGCAGCAAGAAGAAACTTCAAGGAGAAATGATCCAAGGATTAAAGTTCGATCACACCAATCCTATGGGAAGAATGAATCAGGGTGACTCACACCAAGAGAAAGGAGAAGGAATGAAAGAAGGGAAGGTGCCCATCTTTAAAGGATTAGATCCAAGACTAACGAGATTTGAAATGATTTAGAATTTCCATTAATTCGGATCACATTAATCCACGAGTTTTGACCAAGTAAAGTCATTACGATACTTATGAAAATTAATATAGTAGTTATGGGCTTTTAATCGGCCTTAAATCCCTTAAAACAAGTCTTTGAATGTGTTTTTCATCAAAGAAAACTCCAAAGGGGAGAAAATGTAGGAAGCTGGAAACACTGTACACCTATCGATGTCTGAGAACACTGTACACCTACCGAATTATGGAAACAATATACACCTACCGATGTTTGGAAACACTATACACCTACCGATTTCTGGAAACACTGTACACCTTCTGACGTCTGGAAACATTGTACCCCTACCAACATCTGAAAACACCATACAACTACCTATGTCTTGAAACACTGTACATATATCAACATATGGAAAAAATGTACACCTATCGATGTCTGGAAACATTGTACACCTATTGACTTTTGGAAACACTATATACCTACCGATGCCTGGAAACACTGTACACCTACTAATGTATAGAAACACTATACACCTACCGACAACTGGAAACACTATACACTTACCAATTTTTGGAAACACTATACACCTAACGATGTCTTGAAACACTGTACACCTACCGACGGCTGGAAACACTATATACCTTCTGATATCTAGAAACACTGTACACCTACCGATGGCTGGAAACACTATACATATGATAACACTACTTTTTATTACACAATTAAACATAATTTATTACATAAACTTCACTTGATACAACATAGAAGATCAAGAGGTCTAGTGTCTTTGGGGATTAGGATAATTACATAACAAATTAAAACCTGAAATACAACATCATTATTAAAAACTCCATTTACATAACCACTACATTCCCTCGTACTTAGCATTGCATGGGATAACCTAAGGACATGAATAAGAAAAGGGTGAGATATAAAGCCCCGTAAGGAAATAATCATGGAATAACATGAGGAATAAAATACATGTTAGACAATAGGAATATCAATATATCACAAGAGAAACATAAACATAAAGGCATGATAAATCATGATAATCATAACATTGAAATGTGGTAACAACACTTAACATGGAATTAGCATGAGCCAAGGCTCATTTCACATGGAGCATGAGTAAACCCTCATTGCACATGAAGCATGAGTAAAACATCGTTACACTTGAATTAGCATGAGTTAACTCCCATTGCACATGACATATCATGATACTATACTTTACCCAATGCATTGGAGCACTATTAGGGTGCACCCTTCTTAAACATTTCATTTCATGCATAAGTGTGCCACATGGATCATAAAACATTGAATAATTCAACATAATAATTTATTACATGATAAATGAATGTGGAATACATACATGAAAATATTTAAACAATAAGTAAATGTTCATAAAGGTGAATATCCTTAATAGAGAAATGGTAATGGTATCCAATACACGATGACTTTGGCTTGGAAAACGCGATGCAATTTCGGTAGCATAACGGCGTGACATAAGAACTCAAAAAAATGGTTGATGAGGGAGAAAGGGGTGTCTCATCATATTTACAAGACATGGACAATAATGGGGTCATATATATACATGTACCAACAAATTTAATAGAATTTAGATTCATGTTACAAAATAATTGATTGAATGTAAATGAGGAGAGAGAAATTCCTTTTGGAATTTCGGCATAGTAACGGGTGTACATGAGAGGCATTTAATGAGAGATAAAGGGGTCTCCAATCATCCAAACATAAAGAGGGAATTATGGGGAGGTGAAAAACCATACCCCAATATTTATAATTGAAATTAAAAGGGCATAACAATTTAAAGAATATTGGACAAAAATGAGAAAGGAAGAAAAAACCCTTACTTGGAAGTGTGCTTCCAAAGGCTTGGGAGAGACCTAAGAGAGGCTTCTTGGGAGGTTGGGGCACCTTGGGATGATTCTAGAGAGAGGAGGGAAGAGTTTGGACTAACTCCAAAGGCTTTTAGTGAGGAGGAAGTGGGATCTTGGGTGGGTTTATATAGGAAAGGAGAGGGAATTGTTTATTATTTAGGTTTGGGAAACCTCACATTAAACTAAACAAAACTACAAACCAGCCCATGGTTTTTGGAAAAGGGAAGTGGAAAAAAATATTTTATAAGGCCAAAGTCTGAACTTTATAAATTAATGGGGTTTCTTTTGTAGAGGTGAGTCACACTCTCAAGGAAGACAATTTAACAAGACAAAATGTTTAATAAGTTTTGAAGGGTCCAATAAAGCTTTTTAAAATAAATCAAAAAAACCAAAAATCACATTATTTTAATGGTAAAACATATATTTCCTAAACATAAAGTTTATAGTATTTTAATACACCACTATTGGGTCATTATGATGTCATAAAACACATTATATATTTAAACAGTATCTAATTTTTTCCCAAAAATTTGACTATCTAAAAAAATTATGAAAAATTCACCGTTGGATAATCTCGAAATCCTAATTCCAGAAATAATATTCATTTTATCTAAATAATTTTCTAAATATGTCAATTTTTACTTTTAAAATAAAAACCGACATTTATCGAAAATTCATGGGTTTTGACAAAATGGCTTTCAAACCTTAATAAAAATTATAATTACATTCATAAAATTATATGATCATTTATATTTAATAAAAATTAATTTAATAGAATTAATAATATTTTATTAAAATATTATTTAATTCAAAAATCCATTAATTCATCATAATATATTTCTTAGTTGAACATTAACTAAAAATACTATTTGTGCTTTAAAAACTATTTACAAGGTAACAATAATAAAATGAAAGTATATTCATTAAAAAATAATGTACATAACCATAGTGATAAGGTCTTGTTACATAACCCCTTATAACACTCACATAAGACCAAAGGGTAAGGTGTGTGATGGTGACTGACTCTTGGGGTGGCTCGGATAACATTGCTCGGGTTGTAATCTCTATCAACTTCCACTTATCTCGTAGGTGGACCCACTCGAGCTTAACATATTTAAGTTCGACTCAGGATTGGTCAAGAGAAAAGTCCAAAGACGCAACCTCCTTTCTGAGATATGACAAATGGGATTCATATGGGGCACGTCTACTGGATGAGGCCATCACTTCCTTTGTCTGAGTAAATTGGATTTGTTAAAGCCCTATATTTATACTAATCATGTGATCACTGTTCAATGACTATATTTGCAATAGTCACAATTCTTAATAGTATTTTAAAATCCAAAAACATAAAACCAAAGAAGTTGACATTTTATATAAACACTTTACATAAATAGACATTTAATTAGATCAAGATGGATTTCCATTAATGAAAGTTTGGGTCATTACAATCTTCCCCCTTTTGAAATTTCACCCTTGAAATTTCCTTTTCCCACACTAAAACAGATTTGGGTAACTTTGCTTCATCATTTCCTCCAATTACCACGTCACTTTTTCAAACTTTTGGTTTCACCACAACACCTTGACGAGGGGCATTGCTTTATTTCATAGAACTTTTTCTCTACGATCTAAGATCTTAATTGGTTGCTCCTTATAAGAAAGATCATCCTCTAGTTGTACTAAATCTAAATAGAGTACATGTGAAGGGTCCAGTATGTACTTCTTTAAGAGGTATACATGAAAGAAATCATATACTTTGGCCATGGTAGGTGGAAGTACTAGTCGATAGGCCACAACCCTGACACGATCAAGAATCTCGAAGGGGCCGATGTAACTTGGACTTAACTTTCCTTTATTTACAAACCTCATGACCTTATTCCATAGAGATATGTGTAGAAATACCATGTCTCCAACTTTAAACTCAAGGCCTCATCGATGGTTATCTGCATAACTCTTCTGTCGACTCTGGGCTGCCTTGATATGCGGCCGAATGGTTTTCACCTACTCCACCATTTCTTCAACCATTTCTGGTCCAACTAGCTTAAGCTCACTGACCTCATACCAACACGCCGGTGTTATGCACCTTTTCCCATAAAGGGCTTCATATGGTGACGTTTGTATGATCGAGTGGAAACTATTGTTATAAGAGAACTCAACCAGAGGAAGATGTTGATCCCATCCTCCTTTAAAGTCCATTGAGCACACTCTCAACATGTACTCAAGTGTTTGGATAGTCCACTCAGATTGGCCATCAGTTTGAGGATGATAGGATGTACTGAAGTTCAGTTCAGTATTCAGAGCATGTTGAAGACTCTTCCAAAACTTAGAGGTGAATCTTGGATCTCGATCGGACATAATAGATAGTGGTACTCTATGAAGCCTTACCACTTCCCTGATATATATCCATGCCAGTTGATCCAATGAGAAATCCTCCTGAATAGAAATGAAGTGTGCAACCTTTTTAAGATGATCCACAACAACCTAGATTTCATTGTTTCCTTTGGATATCTTTGGATGTCCGGTGACAAAGTCCATGGTGATGTTCTCCCATTTCCATTCTGGTATGGGAAATGGTTGTATCATCTCCTTAGACTTATGCCTCTATGCCTTCACTTTCTGATACACCATGCACTTTGATGTATATTCAACGATCTCCTTCTTCATATTATCCCACCGATAATGCTCTCCGAGATCTTGATACATCTTTGTGTTTCCTGGGTGAATAAAGAAATTTGAACTATGTGAATAATCATAAAGTTCCTTCTTCAGCTCCAGAATTTATGGAACACATAGACTTTTCCCAAATCTCACAATTCATTCTTCATTAACATTAAACTATGAGGATTTACCTTTTTCGATAGCTTCCACTTTTTTCTGAATTCCCACATAATCCTTTTGATCATCCTTTAACCTTTCCAGAAGCGATGGTTGAGCGATCATTTGTGAAAGGATTTATGATGTTCCATTCTTTATGATTCCCATGTCCATATTCATCAAATATAATAAGATTAGATCCTTTTCAATTCTCATTAATAATAAAATCACTGGGTCCTTTCTACTTAGGGAATCTGCCACCTTGTTCTCTTTCCCAGGGTGGTAATGGATTGATCATTCATAGTATTTGATAAAATCTAACCATCTTCATTGGTGCATGTTCAACTATTTCTATGTGAATATATACTTGATGCGTTTATGGTCCGTATATATTTCACACTTCTCCCCAAAGAGATAATTCCACAAAATTTTCAAAGCGAAGATCACTGCACCCAAATCGAGGTCATGTGTTGGATAGTTCTATTTATTAACTTTCAATTGCCTTAAATCATAGGCAATGACTTTGTCATTTTACATCAACACACATCCCAGGCCCTTCTTTGAAGCATCACTGAATACCACAAAAAGTTCTCCACTTGTGGGTAAAGTGAGCATGGGCGCAGTGATAAGCCTCCTTTTCAACTCCTTGAAGCTTTCTTTGAATTCATCACTCCAAGAAAACTTTACTCCCTTCTGAGTTAGCTTGGTAAGAGGGTTGAACAATCGTGAGAAATTTCTCACAAATTATCGATAATATCCAGCTAACCCCAAGAAACTACAGATATCCATTACCGATGTTGGCCTCGGCTATCCCTCAATTGAATATTTTTTGGAAGGATCCATAGATATCCCATTGCTTGTAATGATATGGCCGAGGAATGAAACCTCCTTCAACTAGAACTCACACTTGCTGTACTTTTCATAGAGATTCTCCTTCCGCAAGGTCTCTAGTATAGTTATTAGATGCTCCTCATGATCCTCCTTGGTTTTGGAGTATATCAAAATATCATCTATAAATACTACCACAAATTTGTCAAGGTAATATCTAAAGACTCTATTCATCAAGTCCATGAAGATTGTTGGAGCATTAGTGAGTCTGAAAGGCATTACTATGAATTCATAGTGCCCGTATCTTGTACAAAAAGTAGTCTTGGGTATATCTTCCTTCTTCACCCTTAATTGATAATATCCCAATCGCAAATCTAACTTGGAGAAGTATTGTGCTCCATGCAGCTGATCGAACATGTAATCAATTCGTGGGAGAGGATACTTATTCTTTATCATGATTTTGTTAAGCTCACGATAATTGATGCAAAGGCGCATTGAATCTTCCTTCTTCATGACGAAGAGGACTGGTGCACCCCATGGTGAAGCACTTGGGAATATAAACCCTTTATCCAGATTCTCATGTAGTTGTTTCTTCAGCTCCTCAATCTCCACAACAACCATTCTATATGGATTCTTGGATATTGGAAACACCCCAGGTATAAGATTAATTGAGAATTCAACATCTCTTTTAGGAGGAAGACCAGAAAATTCCTTGGGAAACACTTTAGCGAATTCCCTCACAATAGGCATGTCTTCTAGGATGGTTGCCTCCTTAGACTCAATAATCTGAGCCAGATACGTGTGCTCATAGGGCAGTAATATCCACACTTGAGACGATTGATCTAAAGAAGATTCATCTTCCTCCTTGCACTTGTAAAGAATTAGGGGTCGATTCTCCACATGGAGAGTGATTTTCCTCTCACGACAATTTATGTTGGATCTATATAAGGAAATCCAATCCATGCCAATAATTACATCAAATTCCACCAGAGAGAGTATGACGAGGTTCTCCGAGAAGTTCAATCAACAAATTATGATAGGGGAGGAGTTATATTCATGGGATACAATGATTTCCCCATTTTACATACTCACCGACATCTTCACTTCCATGGTTTTTGGTGGTGCTGGGAATGTTATACTAAACTTTAGAGATATAAAAGAATGAATAGAACCTGAATCAAAAAGTATGTTCACTATTATTGAATGAATAACTAGAGTACCTATCACCACTTCATTGTCGGGGTTCATTTCGACAGTAGTGATGGAAAAAGACCGCCCTTGCTACCTTGGAGGTTGTTGGTTGCCTCTGAAAACCCTTGGCTTGGGGCAATGATTTGCAATATGCCCTAGTTATTTGTAGTTGTAGCAGTGAACAACACTTTGAGGTTTGAACATAGTGTTCCTCTCCTCTATTTCAGCTGTGGGTTTTTCTTACCGATAGTTAATAGCCGAGTGACCTTCTCTTCCACACCTAAATCATTTTCTTGTACCCTTCAGGCAATTTCTAGGGTGCTTCTTTCCACACCTTTGGAAAGTGGGGTGCTGGATCTTCTTAGAACCATTGGATTTATCCATCAGACTACCAGAATTTATGTATAACTTATGCTTCTTATCCCCATGATACCCCTAAGATTCTCTGATCTCCATTTCGACCTTGAGGGCACATCAGATGATTTCCTCATAGCTGTTGAAGTCATGGATCGCCAGAGCTTTCCACAGGCTAGGTTTCATCCTTCCAAAGAAGCGGTCGACCTTGCATTCAGGGGTAACAAAAAATCAGGAGGCATATCATGCAAGCCTTGTGAATTTTTCCTCGTACGCTCTGACAGATTCGTTGTCTTTTTTCTTGAGGTCAAGGAAGTCCCTTTCTATATTAAGCCAGAGGGTACACGGAAAATATTTATCAAAAAACATCTTCTGGAAATACTTCCATTCCAATGCCTCGATCTCCTCCTCAGGCTTTGTATTTTTGATCAATGTCCACCATTGATCAGCTTCACCCTCCACATGATAAACAACCAGGAGAACCTTCTCTTGTTCAGAACATTGAAGGATGGAAAAGATCTTTTCAATGGAGTTGATCCATTGTTCAGCAATTGAGGGATCAGATGATCCATTAAAATTAGGAGGCCTTTGTCTCATTAAGCTCTTGATAGTGACTTGTTCTTTCTTATGGGGGGTTGAACATTACTCTTGACCCATGTTTCTATTCAAAGCTTGAGTTAGCTGAGAGAGAAGCGTGACAAATTTCACAATTCCCACTCCCATTGTATTGGGAATCTCATTAGTACAGTCATCACATTGATCTTTACATCAGTTGTTAGCCTGAGTCCTCCTATTACCGACCATTGTCTGGAATAAAAGGAAAGTTAGGGGTAACACATAAAGGGTAATCCAAGGACAAAACTGATGACTTATAAATAAATTTTACTTCCTTAACATATGAATCTATTGGTTTCAATCTATGTAATCCATGATCTACTTTCTAACATATATTCTTAGGTCATTTTTTCCCTTAATAATGGTTCATACTAACCTTGTGAATTTACCAAAGCATGTCCCCCAGGAGTGTCGTAACCAAGAGTTCAGCAAGGCCTGTTGTCATTCACCAGTTCCCATTCGAGTCTAGCTCGAAGTGGTGTTTTCAGGTTTTACCCCTAGGATACATCTGTGCCAGAGCCGCCTCTACCTGCTCGTATCCAAAAAGGGATATATTTGCTTGATAAACCACTTAATCAATACTCAACAAAACTTTGGGATGTTTTTATTATACTTAGTCTTGTCTCTAAGACTTTACTAGGGTTTTATAATCATAATCCCAAAAATAAATAAACCTATCCTCTGATAACAACTATGACAACCAAACTTTTTATTACATAATTAAACATAATTTATTACATAAACTTTACCTAATACAACATAGAATATCAAGAGGTCTAGTGTCTTTGGGGCTTAGTATCATTACATAACAACTTAAAACATTAAATACAACATCTTTATTGAAAACTTCATTCACATGACTACTACATTTCCTCGTATTTAACATTGCATGGGATAACCTGAGGACATGCATAAGAAAAAGGTGATCTATAAAGCCAGTAAGGGAATAATCATGGAATAAAATGAAGAATAAAAAAATGTTAGAAAATAGGCATATCAATAGAGAACAAGAGAAGCATAAACATAAAGGCATGATAAATCATGATAATCATAACATGGAAATGTGGCAACAACACTTAACATGGAATTAGCATGAGCCAAGGCTCATTGCACATGGAGCATGAGTAAACCATCATTACACATGAAGCACAAGTAAAACCTAGTTTCACTTGAATTAGCACGAGTAAACACCCATTGCACAAGAAGTATCATGATACTATACTTTATCCAATGCATTGGAGCACTATCAGGGCACACCCTTCTTAAACATTTCATTTCATGCATAAGTGTGCCACATGGATCATAAAACATTGAATCATTCAACATAATAATTTATTCCAAAATAAAATAATGTGGAATACACACATGAAAATATGTAAACAATAATTAACTGTGCATAACGGTGAATGCCCTTGATAGATAAATGGGCATGGTATTCACTACATAATGACTTTGGCTTGGAAAAGCGTGGTGCAATTTCGGCAGCATAACAGCATGACATAAGAACTCATAAAAATGGTTGATAAGAGAGAAATGGGTGTCTCATAATATTTAAATGACATGGAAAGTAAGGGGTTTATATAGATACATGTCCCAATAAATTTAATTGAATTTAGATTCAAGATACAAAATAATTGCTTGAATGTAAATGAGGAGAGAGAAATTCCTTTCGGAATTTTGGCATAGTAATAGGTGTACATGGGAGACATTTAATGAGAGAGAAAGGGGTATCCCATAATTCAAAAACAAATAGGGAAGTATGGGTGAGGTGAAAAATCATACCCAAACATTTATAATTGAAATTAAAAGGGCATAACAATTTAAATAATATTGGACAAAAATGAGAAAGGAAGAAAAAACCCTTACTTGGAAGTGTGCTTCCAAAGGATTGAGAGAGGCTTGAGAGAGGATTATTGGGAGCTTGGGGCACCTTGGGAGGATTCTAGAGAGATAAAGGCAGAGGTTGGACGAACTTAAAAGGCTTTGAGTGAGGATGAAGTGGGATCTTGGGTGGGTTTATATAGTAAATGAGAGTGAATTGTTTATTATTTAGGTTTGGGACACCTCACATTAAACTAATAAAAAACACAAACCATCCCATGGTTTTTGCCCATGGTTTTTGCCAAAGGGGAGTGTAAAACAATATTTTATAAGGCTAAAGTCCTAAATTATTAAAATAATTGGGTTTCTTATGTGGAGGTGAGTCACACTCCCAAGGAAAACAATTTAAAAAGACACAATGTTTAATAAGTCTTGAAGGGTCCACTAAAGCTTTGTAAAATAAATCAAACAAACCAAAAATCACATTATTTTAATGGTAAAACATATATTGTCCGAACATAAAGTTTATAGTATTTTATTACATCACTACTGGGTCATTATGATGTCATAAAACACATTATATATTTAAATGATATTTAATTTTTACCCAAAAATTTGACTTTCTCATAAAATTATGAGAAATTCACTGTTGGATAATTTCGACATCCTGATTCTAGAAATAATATTTATTTTATCTAAATAAATTTCTAAATATGTTAATTTTCACTTTTAAAATAAAAACCGACATTTATCTAAAATTCATGGGTTTTGACAAAAATGGATTTCAAACCTTAATAAAAATTACAATTGTATTCATAAAATTATATGATCATTTATATTTAATAAAAATTAATTTAATAAAAATAATAATATTTTATTAAAATATTATTTAATTCAAAAATCCATTAATTCATCAAAATAGTTTTTTAGTTAAACATTAACTAAAAATACTATTTTTGATTTAAAAACTATTTACAAGGTAACAATAATAAAATGAAAGTATATTCATTAAAAAATAATGTACATAACAATAGTGAAAAGGTCTTGTTACATAACCCCTTATAACACCCACATAAGACCGAAGGGTAAGGTGTGAGATGGTGACAAACTCTTGGGGTGGTTCAGATAACATTGATCAGGTGATTATCTCTATCAACTTCCACTTCTCTCATAAGTGGTCCTGCTTGATCTTAACATATTCAAGATTGTCTTGGGATTGGTCAAAAGAGAAGCCCAAAGATGCAACCTCCTTTCTGAGCTCTTAAAAATGGGCTTTGTATGGGTCACGTCTACTATATGAGGCCATCACTTCCTTTGTCTGAGTAAATTGGATTGGTTAAAACCCTATATTTATACTAATCATAAGATCACTGTTCAATGGATATATTATAAACAGTCACAATTCTTAATATTATTTTAAAATCCAAAAATAGAAAACCAAAGAAGTTGAAATTTTATATAAACATTTTACATAAAGAGACATTTAATTAGATCAAGAGGAATTTACATTAATGAAAGTTTGGGTCATTACAGTACACCTACCGATGAAAAAAATTCCACTTCTCTCGATGGGGAGTCACCTTCAGAAACATGTGATCCCCAACATCAAACTCCAAATGTCTCCTCCTATAATCGACATATGATTTATGATGATCCTGCACTGCCTTCATCCTCTCGTGAATCACTTGAACAATCTATGTCGTATTCTGCACTAGTTACGGTATGAGAATTTCTGACTCTCCAACCCTAGTCCTGCACAATGGAGGATGGAAAGGTTGGACATACAAGGATTCAAATGGTACCATACCGATGGTGGAGTGAAAACTATTTTTGTAAGAAAGATCTACCAAGGGTAAGTGACTCATCCACGGACCTCTAAAATTTGGGACACAAGGGTGAAACATGTAATCAGGAGTCTGGATGGTCTTCTCTGTCTAACCATCCTTCCAAGGATGAAAATCAGTGTTAAGGCATAGATGAGAACTAAAAGTATATTGGATACCTCTCCACACCCTAGAAGTAAAATGAGGATCTTGATTAGAAATGATCATTCACGGGACACCATGAAGTCTCAACACCTCCTCTAGATATTTCCTTGACAACACTTCCACTGAGATCGATTCCTTGATTGCTATGAAGTGGGATGATTTTGTCAAATGATCCACTACCACCCATATAGCGTAATAGCCTCCCTGAGCTTGAGGTAAACTAGTAACAAAGTCCATTGAGATGTCCTCCCACTTTCACTGAGGAACATCCAATGGCTAGAGAAAATCACTGAGAACACGGTGCTTGGCCTTCACATTCTAGAAGACCAAACATCGAGACACAAACTCTGCAACTGCACGCTTCAGCCCAGGTCAAAAAAAATAACTCCTAAAGCCTCAGTAAATCTTTGTTACACTAGGATACACTGCTAAAGGCAAACTATGGAACTCTATGAGAACTATATCCCACATCTCCAAAGGAACAAAAATCATTCCCTGATACAACACTCGATGTTGTTCATCCTTGACCAACCATCATGGGCCTTTCCAAAAACAAATCGGTCTCTCCAGAACTCTACCTCTAGATCCCCCAACTAGGGATCTTCCACCCACTGCACCAAATATGATTGCACAGTCATCTGAAAAATACAACCTCTTCCCCTGACTTCTCCCATATATAGATGTAATGCTGAAAGTTCTTCCATTACTCTTAAGGAATCACCAGATTCACACACTGTATCACTACACGAATTCTTGCTCAGTGAATCAAATACAACATTCCCATTTCTAGGTGTATTTGAGATTTTAATGTTGTATTACTATAAGAACTTCATCCACCGCTGCTGCTGCAAGTTCAAGTCACGCTGGGAGAAAACATACTTCAGGCTCTTACAATCAGTGAAAACTAAAAATAAATTTCCAATGTGGTAATTTATTCACAACTTCATAGAAAAAACCACTGCCACCAACTCAAGATCATGGGTGGCATAGTTACGTTCATGGGGACGCAACTACCGAGACCCATAAGAAAAAACTGATCTCTACTACATTATAACATAGCCTAACCCTATACGCAAAGCATCATAGAAAAAATAAAACTAAACTCCCTCTACTGGAAGACAAAGAATCGGAGCACTGAACAAATTCTCCTTCAAATACTCAAAAGCTTCCTAACACTAATCAGTCTACACGAACATCTGATCCTTCCTGGTCAACACTGTCATAGGAGTCACAACCTGAGAGAAATCGGTTACGATCCTCATGTAATAGACTACGAGACCAAGGAAACTTTGAACCTATGCCACTATCTTGGGGGCTTCCCAAGACACAAATGCTTCTATCTTCAATGGATACACATCTATCCTCTACAAGGATACAACATTCCCTAGGAAAAAAACTTCTCGAGCCCAAAAATCACACTTTGACAACTTCCCAAACAACTGATGTTGATGAAGAACTCCAAAAATGGCATGCAGTTGCTCTGCATTGTAATGAGCCAATGTTTTATCAATGGAATTAATTTCTTATAATTATGTAATATAATCACAAAAAAAATACTAAGTACTATGTGACCTTTAAACATAATTTTTACACTCCTATGTTTTGAATTTCAAAAATCTGACATACACGGTTGTGATCAATAAAATGTTTGGAGTCTGATAAGACAAACTTAATTTTTGGTGAATAGTAACTGACCCTTATGAATAATAATTCTATCCTTATGAATAGTAATATTACCCTTTATTAATAGTAAATTGACCAAAATAATAGTAACCTAACCCTTGAATGTATAAATAAAATTTAGGCATCTTATAATTGATAACATGACCATAGTAAAAGTAGTGGTATTTTTATAAGTCATAAATAATTAATTAAAATTAATTAATTAATTTAAAATAAAATTTATTTTCCTAAAAGTTATTCGTAAATTAACAATTTTATGTCTTATGGTTTTAAGATAATTTTATAATACCTTATGTAATTTTTGAAAACATTATAAAATAAGTTATAGTTTTAAAATCTGTATTTTTGAAGTAAATTATGATTTTAATTAAAAATTAAATTAATTATATTTATAAAATTATTTTTTAAAAATGGATTTCATTTTTTTATTCTATAAATTGAAAAAAGGTTAGGGTTAATTTTTGGGATTTTTATAAAATACTTGATTTTTTTGATGAATAGTAAAATACAATAATTTGAAAATTAAGCTAAATACATGATTTATAGAGTCATGGATGATGTTCTACTAATGTAATCCCAATTGGTTTGAAATCACATGAACCTGTTACTATTCTTGGTCATAAAATTATCACTATTTATTGTCTTTTGGAAAAATAATAAACTAATGATTAACATATTAAGAAAACCCTCCTCCCCTCCACTATAAAAACCACCCACACTCCCCTATTCTATTCACTCCTTTAAAGATTTGTACCTTCCCTAAATTATGCTCAAATATCTCCCTAATATCCCCCATTTCAAAAATCCCTTATTCTCTTCAAAATACCAAATCCTCTCCCCTTAAGAGGCTCCCAATGAAGAATTATTCAAGAGGTAAATTCCTCTTTTCAATTCTTTTACATTCTTTTCAAGTTCATTTGTTTACTTTTCTATACTTACCTCTCCTCATCCAAATGTTATGAAAAATATAGTAACTAACATGTACTATAATTTTTTTATGATAATGGAATAAGTTATTATCATCTCTCCTCTAACCTTCTTTTATTTTAGTAGTAAAGACACCATCTGAGATGTGTTAATTTACCGCAATCAAGGATGATGGGTTTTCAATTTCCGTTACCATCTTCAATTATGGTCATAAAACAATTTTAATGGTTGAATAAGACCATAATATATTTATTATTTCTCATCTATGGTTATGTAATCATTTTTTACACGTGATTTTTATTTATAAAACAAAACATGTTCATTGTGGTCAAAAACCGCCAATTAATCCAAAAGGTTATCACTAAAGTTTTACATAATGATTAATCTTCACTCCAAGTAACAAAATGAAATTTACAAAAATGTAACATTTTTGATGTTAAATAATATAATATAACTCCAATTTTAAACAACCATCCCCATTTTACATGATTCTCCATTCATGAAAATAAGTAAACTGATCGTAAAAACCAAGAAAACAAACGGACCCGAACAATGAAATTGAACCTCTTAACCCATAAAAAATGTCATGAATGAACTTAAAAAGGTTATAATAAATATTTTATGTATATAATATGTTATTTAATTATTAATTAATGAACCTAATTTGATTATTCAGTTCTTTAATATCAAGTGGAGAATACCATCAGACTTAAGGTAAGAGATCCTCTCTATTCCACAATTATTCAAGAATGTCCTCTATATTATGCCATTTTATGTGTAATATCTAATGATGGGGTATGATCTATAACCTCCCCCATAATTTTTTAATGATGTATAGGTGATCATAAAACCTTTTCTCTCACATTAATCCCTCTTAAGTACACCTGATACCATGATGATAATCTGTAAGGGATTCCACCCGAACCTCCTTTGTTCCTTTAGGTTTCCTTATCTTTCTTTTTCCAAAATGAAGTTATATTATATTTTTATGTGAATATCTTACATTATATTTACATGTAATAAAATAATTTATAAATACCCTTTAATCATTCTCTTTTAGGGATATACATGTTTTTAAGTGATTCCCTCCCCAATACTTCCCGATAAGCAAACCTGTTTTGAGGGAACTTCCCAAATTATTACCTGATTTCAAGTCCAATCTATCTTATATTTTAAGACACAATTATCTTTATAAAATCTATATTTTTATTATTAAAACCTTATTATTTTACTTCTAGTTTTATATAAATTATTTTCCCTTTTCTATTTTAAAGGTTATATAGTATTTTCCTTAAAACCACACAAAAATGTTTTAATGCTAAAATTTCTTAAATACTTTTCTTACATGTGGTCAATTCTACTTGAAATCAATTAACATGATATATTACTATTTTAACTTTTTAATTTTCATGTTTATTTTTGTTTCTTTCTTTCATGGACACTTTTATGGTATGACCATTTTTCATTCTTTATGACATGATTGTGGTACCCAATTCTTTCCATGGGTAACCCTTATATTTATTGATTATGTATGATTATTTATGCGGAAAACATATTCATGAAATTTAATATGGGTGAAACCAGATAGTAATCCAATTAATTGGATAAATTTGAGTCTCATGAGACATTATATGCGACGGTATTGGTGGTTATCTCTGGCTTGTGCTACCATGTGAGACGATCATGGTGGTTAGCCTTGAATTTTACTACCTTGTGAAACGGTCTTGGAGGTTAGCCTTGACTCGTGATAAAGACACGTTTTATGTTGCTGCCACATTATTATGACAACATGTTTATATGATCCCATGTTTATATGTTATTATTTCACTTTTTCTATTCCTTTTTATATCTTTATTCCATGCCTTCTAACCTATGTGTTAAAGCTTTATTACTATGCTTTTTTCCTTTACTAAGATTTTAGCTAATCCCTTTGTTCCTATTCTCCCCAGGTTATCCTATGAATATGTATGAGCACATTTGATGTTATAAAATCAACTTGAAGATTAAATAATTTTTTTTATTTAGTTCAATGTTTTAAGTTTTATGTACCTAGTATTCCATGACACCAGACTTTATGATCCTTGGCCTGTACTCTGATGTATAATTTTGATTAAAATCATGTAATGTTATATATAAAAGGATAGTGTTTATATAGTTGGTATCAGAGTATGGTCTAGTTATTTTTGGATATTCAGAATAGATCACATTAGAAGCTTATGGTTTATACCAGTCTTAACTCCCTCCCTGTGGAGTGTATTAATGTAATTCGAGGGGATGCCCTTGGCATTTATCAATTTCACCCTCCTTAAAGGGATTGACTCATGTAATTTCCCATTTCTCCAATAAAAATAATAATTGCAGTCAAGTATAAGAAAACACCCCTAAATTTTGGTAAGTATAGAGTAAGTGGTTTATCAAGAAAATAAATCCATATCTAGATAAAAGTAGGTAGAGGTGGCTCTGGAACAGATGTATCCAGGGGTAAACCCCCAAAAAACCACTTTGATCTAGACTCGAATGAGAATTGGTTCACGACAACAGGCCTTAATACACTCTTGATTTGACACTCCTGGGGTATATGCTTTGGTAAATTCATAATCTTAGTACAAAACATTATTGAGGTAATAAAAAAAGACCCCAGAAGAATATAATCTAAGAAATAGATCAAGGATAACCTATATTTAAACCTAAGGAATCACAAGTTATGATATACTTATCCTTTAAAAGTTTATCCTTTTATGTAAAATGTTTTTTTATGATCAATAACTAAGTATTCAAGCCCTCTAATTCTATATTCTTTTTCTTAGTTAATGATGGGAAATAGAAGAACACATTACAACAATCAATGTGATAGAGAATGTGAATACTTCCCTAATGATATTCCCAATATGATGGGAACAGGTGCTCAAAACTTCATGATAATACTTGATCAGCTGAATCAAGTTATAAATAGTAACTTGAATCATGTAGAACACCCTCCTCCTACAAGGAAAGAGAAATTTTCCGTTGAATCCTTCATGTGGAAAAAGCCTCCCATGTTTAGTGAATATTCTCATCCCCTCCTCACAGAACAGTGGATTAACTCCATTGAAAAGATATTCTCTATCCTCCAACACTCAGTAGAAGAGAATGTTGTACTGGCAGTCTATCATTTTGATGGGGAAGCTAATCAGTGGTAGAAACTGATCAAAAATACGAATCCTCAAGAGGAAAATGATTCCATGGATTGGGAAGAATTCAAGATAATGTTTTTCAATAAATATTTTCCCTAAACCCTCCATCTCAATAAAGAAAGAGAGTTCCTCAGACTTAAGTAGAAGTAAGATGAGTCAATTGGGGTGTATGAAGAAAACTTCATAAGGATTTCAAGGTACACCTATGGATTTTTCTTGAACACCGAAATCAAGGTGGATCACTTATTTAGTGGACTAAAGCTGAGTCTATGAAAATCATTGGCGATTGGAGACTTTGATAGTTATGAGGAGATTTTCCTTTGTTCCCTCAAGGTTGAAATAAAGATCCGAGACTCTTAGTGGTATCATGGGCCCAATGAAAAAAAGAGGAAAATAGAATATAATGTAGGTGGTTCTGCAAATAAATTGCATGATGAAAAGATGCTCGATCATCCCATGTGTAAAAATTGTGGGAAGAAGCATCCTGGGAACTGTCTAAAGGGAACCAAGAATTTCTTTAAATGTGAAAAGTTGGCACATTTGGCTAAAAAATTCCAACAGGATATGATGAATCCCACTAATGTGGAAGAACAAAGGAAGGTTCAGATAAAAAATTAGCCTATAGTGAAGTGTTGCAACTACAAGGATCATGATTATTATGTAAACAATTTCCCTAAGATGAGGGTTGTCAGAGGCAATCAACAACAACCTCTAAGGAAACAAGGAAGGGATTATGCTGTCACTACTGCTGAGGTGGAGTCATAAAATGATATGGTGGTAGGTACGCTAGATATTCATTCAAGAATAGATAATATACTATTTGATTCTGATTCTATGCATTCTTTCATATTTTTCAAGTTTAGTAAAACTATTCAAACACCACCTTAAAATTTGGAGGATAAGTTTTCTATGAGAAAAGTGAATGGGGAAATCATTGCATCCATGGTTTATAACTCCTCCCTAGTTAATGTTTGTGGACTGAACCTCACATAAAATCTCTTCACACTTCCTTTAGTAGAGTTTGATTCTATCTTGGGCACAGATCAACTATCTTTATACAAATCCAACATCAACTATTAGGAAAGGGAGATCACTCTTCAGACCCCAAAGCATCCTCTAATTCTATAAAAGTGTAAGGAGGAAGATGAATATCCTTTAGAATCATTGTCTAAAGTGTGGATATTCATTACTTATAAGCAAGCATTTTTAGCTAAAATTATTGAGATAAAGGAGATAATCTCGCTCGAAAATATGCCCATCGTGAGGGATTACACTGATGTATTCCCTGAAGAGTTTACTGGTCTTCCTCTTAATCGAGAGGTTGAATTCTCAATTGAACTTATTCCTGGATCTCTGCCTATATTAAAGAAACCTTATAGAATGGTCACTGTAGAGCTAGAAGAGATAAATAAGAAGTTACTAGAGAATCTGGAGAAGGGTTTTATATGCTCGAGTTCTTCACCATGGGGTGCACTAGTCCTCTTTGTCAAGAATAAGTATAGATCAATGTGACTTTGCATTGATTATCGTGAACTCAATAAAATCACGATAAAGAACAAGTATCCCTTGCCCCAGACATATGACTTGTTCGATCATCTTCATGGGGCCAGTTATTTCTCTAAGGTGGAACTTCGGTCAGGATATCACCAATTAAAGGTTAGGAAGGAAGATATTCCCAAGACTGCCTTTTGAATGAGGTATGAGACTATGAGTTTATAGTGATGCCCTTCAGACTCACTATTGCTCTAGAAATTTTCTTGGATTTAATGAATAGAGTCTTTCGATATTACCTCGACAAATGTTTGGTAGTCTTTATTGATGATATTCTGATATACTCCAAGAGAAAGGAGGAACATGAGGAGCATTTGAATACTATGTTAAAGACTTTGAGAAGGGATAATTTGTATACAAAGTATAGTAAATGTGAGTTATGTATAGAGGAAGTATCATTATTGGGGCATGTTATCACCAGTAAAGGGATTTCCGTGGACCCTTCCAAGACAAAGGTAATTGAAGAGTGGCCCAGGCCAACATCTGTAACGGAGATATGTAGTTTTTTGGGTCTAGCCAGGTATTATCGATGATTTGTGAAGAAATTTTCATGACTGTCAAACCCAATGACCAAGATGAAATGAAAGGGATTAAAGTTTGTCTGGGCTCAAGAATGTGAAGTCTACTTTAAGAAATTTAAAAATAGGCTCATCACTGCTTCAGTACTCACACTCCCGTCAAGTGTAGAACTCTTTGTGGTGTAAAATGATGCTTTAAAGAAAGGATTAGGTTGTGTACTGATGGAAAGTGATAAAGTGATATCCTATGCCTCAAGGAAGTTTAAAATACATGAGGAAAACCATCCTATGCATGATCTGGAGTTGGTGTCTATGATGTTCGCTTTAAAAATATGGCGGCATTATATCCATGGGGAGAAGTGTGAGATATATATGAATCACAAGAGTCCCAATTATATATTCACAAAAAAAGAGCTTAATATGTTCTAGTGAATATGGATAGAGCTCATCAAGGATTATGATTGCTCAATCCACTACCATCTTGGTAAGGAAAACAATGTGGTGGATGATCTAAGCAGAAAGAATCCTACATCTTTATCAATTATGAAAATTAAAATGGATACAATCTTATTAGATTTGTAGAGGATGGACATGAGAATAATTAAGTGAGGAACATCATCAATCCGTTCTTAAATGATTTCTCAACCATTCATCATGGAGAAAATAAAGGATGCTCAAAGAAAAGATGTGGAAATTCAGAAAAGGGTGGAAGCTATTAAAAATGTGAAATCCTCTGAGTTCATGATTGATGAGGAATGAGTTGTAAGATTTGGGTCACAATTATGTGTACCATCAAATCCATAGATAAATAAGGATCTTTTTAATGATTCATATAGATCAACCTTATCTATTCACATAGGGATCAAAAATATCTATTGAGATCTCTGAGAGAACTTTTGGTGGGAAAATATGAAGAAGGAGATTGCTGAGTATACATCAAAGTGCTTGGTATGTTAACAAGTGAAGGCTAAAAGACAGAAGTATAAGGGGATGATACAACCACTACCCATACCAACAAGGAAGTGATAGAACATCACCATATACTTTTCCATTGGACTTACATGGACATCCACAAGAAAAAATGCTATATGGGTCACTGTGAATCATCTTACAAGGATAGCTCACTTTATCACAATTTTAGAGGACTTCTCATTAGATCAACTTGTACATATATATATATATCAAATATGTGGTAAGGTTGCATGGAGTAACACTATTTATAGTATCCAATCGAGATCCGAGATTCACCTCAAAGTTTTGGAAAAGTCTCCAACATGCTCTAATCACTGAATTGAACTTTAGTACGGCCTATCATCCTCAAACTGATGGCCAATCTGAGCATAATATTCAGACACTAGAAAATATGTTGAGAGTGTGTTCTATGGATTTAAAAGGATGATGTGACCAATATATTCCATTACTCTAATTCTCCTACAACAATAGTTTCCACTCGAGTATCCGAATGGAACCATACGAATCCCTTTATGGGAAAAAGGTGCAGAACACCGATGTGTTGGGTTTGTAGTCGGCGAGCATAAGCTTATAGGACCTGAAATGGTTGAAGAAATGGTGGAGAAGGTGAAAACCATTCAGTATCATATCAAGGTGGCCTAAATTCGACAAAAGATTTATGTAGAAAATCGTCGATAATAAATTGAGTTCAAAGTTAGAGAAATGGTATTTCTAAGCATATCTCTATGGAAGAAGGTTATGAGGTTCAGGAAGAAAGGAAAGATAAGTCCCAAGTATATCGGCCCCTTTAAGATTCTTGATCATGTTGGGGTTATTTCCTATCAACTAGAACTTCCACATACTATGTCAAAAGTACACAATGTCTTTCATGTATCCCTATTAAGGAAGTACATACCAGATCCTTCACATGTACTCTCTTTAGAGGTGGTATAGTTGGAGGATGATCTTTCTTACAAGGAGAAGCCATTGAAGATATTGAATCATAGAGATAAAGTTCTACGTAACAAGGATAATCACCTCCTCAAAGTACTGTGGTTGAACCATACGTACGAAGAGGTAACATGATAACTGTAAGAGACAATGAAAGAAAAGTACCTTCACCTATTTATAGATTAAAATGTAAAACAAAATTTCAAGGGAGAAATTTCATAAGGGGGAAATAATGTAATGACCCAATGTTTTATCAATGGAATTCCTTTCTTATAATTATGTCATATAATCACATGAAATCACAACACAAAGAAATACTAAGTACTATGTGACCTTTAAGCATAATTTTGACACTCTCATGTTTTGAATGTCAAAAATATGAAATACATAGTTGCGATCAGTAAGATGTTTGGAGTCCTATAAGACAAACATAATTTTTAGTGAATAGTAACTGGCCCTTATAAATAGCACTGCTACCCTTATGAATAGTAATATGACCCTTATGAATAGTAAATTGACCAAAAGAATAGTAACCTCACCCTTGAATGTATAAATAAGATTTAGGCATCTTATAAGTGATAATATGACCATAGTAAAAGTAGTGGTATTTTTATAAGTCATAAATAAATAATTAAAATTAATTATTTAATTTAAAATAAAATTTATTTCCCTAAAAGGTGTTCATACATTAACAATTTTATATCTTCTGGTTTTAAGATAATTTTATAAGACCTTATATAATTTTTGAAAACATTATAAAACCAATTATAGTATTAAAATAGGTATTTTTCAAGTAGATTATGATTTTAATTAAACATTAAATTAATTATATTTATAAAATTATTTTTGAAAATGGAGTTTAGTTTTGATTTATACACATCGAAAAATGGTTAGGGTAATTTTTTGGGATCAATCTAAAATACTTTAATTTTTGATGAATAGTAAAATACAACAATTTGCAAATTAAGCTAAATACATGATTTATAGAGTCATGGATGATGTTATTATGATGTAAGTACAATTGGTTCAAACTTAATGAACTTATTACTATTCTTGGTCATGTAATCATTATTATTTATTATCTCTTGGAAAAATAATAAACTAATTATTAGAGTATTAAGAAAACCCTCCTCCCCTCCACTATAAAAACCACACACACTCCCCTCTTCTCTTCACTCTATTAAAGCCTTGTGAATTCCCTAAATTCTGCTCAAATATCTCCCCAATACCCTCCAACACGTCCAAAATTTCTTATTATTTTCAAAATATCAAATCCTCTCCCCTTAAGTGTCTCTCAATGAAGATTGATTCAAGAGGTAAATTCCTCTTTTCAATTCTTTTACATTCTTTTCAAGTTCATTTGTTTACTTTTATATCCTTACCTATCCTAATCCAAATGTTATGAAAACATAATTACATTACATTTAATTGAATTTTTTTATGATAATTTAATAAGTTATTATCATATCTCCTTTACCCTTCTTTTAATTTTAGTAGTAAAGGCACCATTCGAGATGTGTTAATTTACCACATTCAAGGATGATGGGTTTTCAATTTACACTATCGTCTTAAATTATGGTCATAAAACCATTTTCATGGTTTAACCAGACCATAATATATGTATTATGTCTCATATATGGTTCTGTAATCCTTTTTTACAAATGGTTTTAATTTATAAAACAAAACATGTTCATTGTGGCCAAAAACCGCCAATTAACCTAAAAGGTTATTACTAAAGTTTAACATAATGATTATTATTAACTCCAAGTAAACAAATAAAATTTGCAACCATGTAACCTTTTTTATGTTCAATAATATAATATAACTTCAATTATGGATAACCATCCCCATTTTATAGGATTCTTTGTTAAAAAAAATAAGTAAACCGATCACAAAAACCAAGAAAACAAAAAGACCCAAACAATGAAATTGAACCCCTTAACCCATCAAAAAGGTAATTAATGAACTTAAAAAGGTTATAATAAATCTTTTAATTATATAATTGGTTATTTAATTATTAATTAATTAACCTAATTTTATTATTCAGGTCATTATTATCAAGTGGAGAACACTATCGGACTTAAGGTAAGGGATCCTCTTTATTCCACTTTTATTCAAGAATGTCCTCTATATTATGACCTTTTATGTGTAATACCTAATGATGAGGTATGATTTATCACCCACCCATAATACCCTCATTATGTATAAGTGATGATAAAACCTTTTCTATCTCATTAATCCCTCTTAAGTACACCTGATACCATGTCGATATTCCATAAGGGATTCCACGTGAACCTCATTTGTTCCTTCGGGTTTCCTTATCTTTATTTTACCAAAATAAAGTTATCTTATCTTTTTATGTGTATATATTAAATTATTTTTAAATTTAAAAAACTCATTTATAAATACCCTTTCATCATTCTATTTCAGGGATATACATGTTTTAAGTGATTCCCTTCTCAATACTTCCCGATAAGCATACCTATTTTGAGGGAACTTCCAGAATTTTTACCTGATTTCAAGTGCACTCTATATTCTATTTTAAGCCAAAATTATCTTTATAAAATCAGATTTTTTTTTATTAAAACATTATTAGTTTACTTCTGGTTTTATATAAAATATTTTTCCTTTTTCTATTTTAAAGGCTCTATAGTATTTTCCTTAAAACCGCACAAAAATGTTTTAATGATAAAATTTCTTAAATACTTTTATACATGTGGTAACTTCTACTTGATATAAATTAACATGATACATGACTATTTTATGTTATTAATTTCCATGTATATTTTATTTTCTTTCCTTCATGGACACTTTTATCGTACAACCATTTTTTATTCTTTATGATATGATTGTGGTACCCAATTCTTTCCATGGGTAACCCTTATGTTTATTGATTATGTATGATTCTTTATTTGGAAAAAATATTCATGAGATTTTATATGGGTGCCCCCAGATAGTGCTCCAATGCATTGGGTAATGTTGAGTCTCATGAGATGTTATGTGAGATGATCTTGGCGGTTATCCTTGGCTTGTGCTACCATGTACGATGGTCTTGGCAGTTAGACTTCGCTTGTGCTACCATGTGAAACGGTCTTGGAAGTTAGACTTGAATCATGATAAAGACATGTTTTATGTTGCTGCTGCATTATAATGACTTCATGTTTATGTGATCCTATGTTTATATGTTATGATTTCACATGTTCCATTCCTTTTTATATATTTATGCCATGCCTTCTAACCCATGTGCTAAAGCTTTATTACTATGACTTTTCCCTTACTGGGATTTTAGTTCATCCACTTGTTCATGTTATCCCCAGGTTATACTATGCAGATGTATGATCACAATGGAAGTTAGAAGCTCAATTTTAATATTAAATAAAGAAATGTTTTATTTAGTTCCATGATTTCAGTTTTATGTACCTAGTATTCCAAGACACTAGACTTTATGATCCTTGGCTTGTACTCTGATGTATAATTATGCTTAAAATAATGTAATGTTATATGTAAAAGACTAGGGTTTCTATAGTTGGTATCAGAGGATGGTATAGTTATTTTTGGAGATTGTGAATAGAGCACATTATTAGGGACCTTAAGTATGAGGCTAAGTATAAGAAAAAATACCTAAATTTTGGTAAATATAGAGTAAGTGGTTTATCAATAAAATACATCCATCTCTAGATACAAACAGGTAGAGGTGGATCTGGTACAGATGTATCTAGGGGTAAAACCCAAAAACACCGCTTTGAGCTAGACTTGAACGGAAACTGGTGTACAACAATGGGCCTTGCTACACTCTTGTTTTGACACTCCCAAGGGATATTCTTTGGTAAATTCATGAGTTTAGTAAAAAACATTATTAAGGTAATAAAAAAATTCCCATAAGAATATAATCTAAGAAATAGATCAATGATAACCTAGATTTAAACCTAAGTAATCACAAGTTAGGATATACTTCTCCTTTACAAGTTTATCATTTTATGTTAAAAGTTTCCTTTTTTTGATCAATAACTAAGTATTAAAGCCCTTTAATTGTACGTTATTTTTCTTAGTTAATGACGGGAAATATAAGAACATGTTCCAACAATCAATGTGATAGGGAATGTGAATACTTCCTTAATTATATGCCCGATATGATGGGAATGGGTGCTCAAAACATCAGGACAATACTTTCTCAGCTATCTTAAGTTATGAATAATAACTTGAATCATGTGGAACAACCTCCTCCTCCAATGAAAGAGCAAGTTTCTGTCGAATCCTTCATGCAGAAAATGCCTCCCATGTTTAGTGGATCTTCCGATACCCTCCTCACAGAATAGTGAATCAACTCCATTGAAAAGATATTCTCTATCCTCCAACACTCAGAAGAAGAGAAAGTTGTACTGGTGGTCTATTGTTTTGATGGGGAAGCTAATAAGTGGTGGATAATGATCAAGAATATGATGCCCCAGGAGGAAATTGATTCTATTGATTGAGAGGAATTCAAGAGAAAAATTTTCAACAAATATTTTCCCTGAACTCTCCATCTCAAGAAGAAAAGAGAGTTCTTTGGATTCATGCAAAAGGAAGATGAGTCAATTGGGGTGTATAAAGCAAACATCACAAGGATTTTAAGGTACACCTCTGGATTTGTCTTGAACACCGAAAGTAAAGTGGATCACATCTTTATTGGACTAAAGTTGAGTCTATGAAAATCATTGTGGATTCAAGACTTTGACAGTTATGAGTAGATTGTCTGTTGTTCCCTCAAGGTTGAAATGGGGATCCGAGACTCTCAGTGGTATTGTGGGACCAATGACAAAAAGAGGAAAATGGAATCTAATGTGGGCGGTTTTGAAAATAAATTCCATGATAGAAAGAAGCTCGTTCATCCTACGCGTAAAAATTGTGGGAAGAAGTATCTTTGGAACTATCTAAAGGGAACCAGGAATTACTCCAAATGTGGAAAGTTGGGACATTTGGATAAAAACTTCCAATGGGATATGAATAATCCCACTAATTTGGAAGAAGAAAGGAAGGTTCAGATCAACAATCAAACTGTAGTGCAGTGTTACAACTATAAGGAGCATGGGTATTATGTGAACAATTTCCCCAAGCCAAGGGTTGTTGTAGGAAATCAACAACAACCACCAAGGCAACAAGGAAGGGCTTATGCTATCACTACTACTGAGGTGGAACCAAAAAACGATGTGGTGATAGGTATGATAACTATTCATTCAAGAATAGAGAATGTACTATTTGATTCTGGTTCTACGCATTCTTTCATATTTTGTAGGTTTAGTATAACTATTCAAACACTACCTCAAAATTGGGAGGATAAATTATCTATGATAACAACGAATAGGGAAATCATTGAATCCATGGTTTATAACTCCTCCCTGATTAATGTTTGTGAACTTAACCTCCTAGAAAATATTTTTATACTTCCTTTAGTGGATTTAGATGCTATCTTGGGCATGGATCAACTATCTTTATACAAATCCAACATCAACTATTGGGAAATGAAGATCACTCTTCACATCCCAAAGAATCCTCCAATTCTATACAAGTTCAAGGGGGAAGATGAATCTCCTTTAGAATCATTGTCTCAAGTGTGGATATTGATTCCTTATGAGAAAGCATTTCTAGCTAAAATGATTGATATAAAGGAGAGAATCTCACTTGAAGATATAGCCATCGTGATGGATTACACTGATGTATTCCCTAAATAGTTTCATAGTCTTCCTCCTAATCGAGAGGTTGAGTTCGCAATTGAACTTATTCCTGGATCTCTACCTATATCCAAGACACCTTATGGAATGACCACCGTGGAGCTGGAAGAGCTGAAGGAGTAGTTACTAGAGAATCTGGAGAAGGGTTTTATACGTCTGAGTGCTTCACCATGGGGTGTGAAAGTCCTCTTTGTCAAGAAGAAGGATATATCAATGTGTCTCTACATTGATTATCCGGAACTCAATAAAATCATGATAATGAACAAGCATCCATTGCCTCAGATAGATGAATTGTTCAATTAGCTTCGTGGGGCTAGTTATTTCTCTAAGGTGGGCCTTCAGTTGGGACATCACCAATTAAAGTTGAGTAAATAATATATTCCCAAGAATTCCTTTCTAATGAGGTATGGACACTATGAGTTCATAGTTATGCCCTTAGGACTCACTAATTCTCCAGAAATGTTCATGGATTTAAAGAATATAGTATTTATAGATTACCTTGACAAATTTGTGGTAGTATCTATCAATGATATTTTGATATACTCTAAGAGAAAGAAGGAACATGAGGAGCATTTGAATACCATGTTAAAGACTTTTCAAAGGGATAAGTTGTATGAAAAGTATAGTAAATGTGAGTTCTGGATAGAGGAAATATCATTCTTGGTGCATGTTAGCACCAAAAAAGGGATATATGTGGACCCTTCCAAGACAAAGATAATTGAAGAGTGGCCCAGGATAACATATGTTATAGTGATCCAAAAACTTTTGGGTCTATCCAGGTATTATCGATGATTTGAGAATAAATTTTCACGATTTTCAAACCAAATGAACAAGCTGTCATGGAAGGGAGTAAAGTTTTTCTGGACTCAATAACATGAAGACTACTTTAAGGAGTTGAAAAAGAGGCTTATCACTGTGCTAGTACTCACATTACCATCAAGTGGAGAACTCTTTTTGGTATAAAATGATGATTAAAATAAAGGATTAGGTTGTGTACTGATTAAAAATGATAAAGTGTAGCCTATGCCTCAAGGAAATTGGAAATCCATGAGAAAAAATATCCTACACATGATCTAGAGTTAGCGGCTGTGATCTTTGGCATTAAAAATCTTGAAGAATTATCTCTATGGGGAGAAGTGTGAGATATAAACTAATCACAAGATTCTTAAATATATATTCACACAAAAAGAGATTAATATGCGCCAAAAAAGATGGATAGATCTCATCAAGTATTATGACTACTCAATACACTTCCATCCCAGTAAAGCAAACAAGGTGATGGATGCTATAAGTAGAAAGGATCTTGCATATTTATCAATTATGAGAATTGAAAAGGATCCAATATTATTAGATTTACAGATGATAGACATGGGAATAATTAAGGGAGGAATATCATAATTCCCTTTTCAAATGATTTCTCAACCATTCCTTATGGAGAAATTAAAGGATGCTCAAAGAAAATATGAGGAAATTTAGAAAAGTGTGGAAGCCATTAAAAATTGGAAATCCTCTAAGTTAATGATTGATGAGGAAGGAGTTGTATGATTTGGGTCACGATTATGTGTACCATCCAATACAGAGATAAATAAGGAGCTTTTGAATGATGTATATAGATTAACCTTCTCTATTCACCCAGGGAGCACAAAGATGTATTGAGATCTCTAAGAGAACTTTTTGTGGGACAATATGAATAAGGAGATTGATGAGTATAAATCAAAGTGCCTGGTATGTCAACAAGTGAAGGCTAAAAGACAGAAGTCTAAGGGGATTATGCAACCACTACCCATACCAACATGGAAGTGGGAGAACATCACCATGGACTTTGTCACTGGACTTCCAAGGACATCCAAAGAAAATAATGCTATATGGGTCATTGTGGATTGTCTTATAAAGATAGATCACTTTATCACAGTTTGAGAGGAATTCTCATTAGATCCACTTGCATAGATATATATAAAATAATTGGTAAGGATTAATGGAGTACCAATATCTATAGTATCTAATTGGGATTTGAGATTCACCTTGAAGTTTTGTAAAAGTCTCTAACATGATCTAAGCACTGAACTGAACTTCAGTATGGCCTATCATTCTCAAACTGATGGCCAATCTGAGTGGAATATTCATACACTAGAAGATATGTTGGGAGTGTGTTCTATGGAGTTCAAATAAGGATAGTACCAATATCTTTCACTGGTCTAATTTTCCTATAATAATAGTTTCCACTCGAGCATCCAAATGGCACCATAAAAAGACCTTTATGGGAAAAAGGTGTAGAACACTGGCGTGTTGGGATGAATTTAGTGAGAATAAGCTTCTAGGACCTAAAATGGCTGAAGAAATGGTGTAGAAGGTGAAAACCATTAAATATCATATCAAGGAATCCCAAAGTTGACAAAAGAGTTATGCAGACAATCACCGATCAGACCTTGAGTTCAAAGTTGGAGACTTGGTATTTCTATGCATATATCCATGTAAGAAGGTTATGAGGTTTGGGAAGAAAGGAAAGATAAGTCCCAGGTATATCATCCCCTTAGATATTCTTGGCTGTGTCGTGGCTGTGGCCTATCAACTATCACTTCCACCTACCATGTCCAAAGTACATGATTTCTTTCATGTATCTCTCTTAAGAAAGTAAATACCAGATCCTTCACAAGTAATCTCTTTAGAGGTGGTATAGTTGGAGGATGATATTTTTTATGAGGATCAGCTAGTGAAGATATTGGATCATAGAGATAAAGTTATATGTAACAAGGCTACTCACTTGGTCAAAGTACTATGGTGAAACCATTAGTACGAATAGGCAACAAGGGAACTGGAGGAGGCAACGAAGGAAAATTACCCACACCTGTTTATGGCTTAAAATGTAAAATGAAATTTCAAAGGTGAAATTTCATAAGGGGGGAATAATGTAATGACCCAATGTTTTATCAATTGAATTCCTTTATTATAATTATGTAATATAATCACATGAAATCACAACCAAAATAACTACTAAGTACTATATGACCTTTTAACATAATTTTTACACTCCTATATTTTGAATTTTGAAAATCTCACATACAAGGTTGCAATCAGTAAGATGTTTGGAGTTCGATAAGACAAACTTAATTTTTGGTGAATAGTAACTAACCCTTATGAATAGTAATTATACCCTTATGAATAGTAATATGACCCTTATAAATAGTAAATTGACCATAAGAATAGTAACCACACCCTTGAATGTATAAATAAAATTTAGGCATCTTATAAGTGATAATATATATATTTTTTTATTTGGGGATGAAGCCTCATTTTATTATTTAAAGAAAAGACCTCTTTAGAATGGGTAGAGGGAGACCCATTACATAGCCCAAAGGCCCAAGGCCAAGTGGCCTGAATTCTAGGCTTGAAAGCCCATTTTTTTGGCCCAAAGAGCCCCTTAGTGAATAGTACTACTACAGTACCCTGACAGCTACAGTACTGCCACCACTACAGTTCCCGCTAGAGTGCCTCCACCACTACAGTGTCGCCACTGTTATAGTCTGCCACTACTATAGTATTGCTACAGTGCCCTGCTAAAGTACTGCTACAGTACCCCTAGAAATTAGTCCCAGACTGGATTTGATCCTGGGTCTTTTATAAGTGATAATACGACCATATTAAAAGTAATAGTATTTTTATGAGTCATAAATAATTAATTACAATTAATTATTTAATTTAAAAGAAAATTTATTTTCCTAAAAGGTGTTCATAAATTAATAATTTTATGTCTTCTGTTTTTAAGATAATTTTATAAGACCATATGTAATTTTTGAAAACATTATAAAATCAATTATAGTTTTAAAATCTGTATTTTTCAAGTAAATTATGATTTTTATTAAAAACTAAATTAATTATATTTAGAAAATTATTTTTGAAAAATTGAGTTCATTTTAGGATTGTACACATTTAAAAATGGTTAGGGTGAATTTTTGGGATTTTTCTAAAATACTTGAATTTTTGATGAATATTAAAATACAATAATTTACAAATTAAGCTAAATACATGATTTATAGAGTCATGGATGATGTTTTGCTAATGTAAGACCAATTGGTTAGAAATAACACAAACTTATTATTATTATTTTTCATGGAATCATCACTATTTATTGCCTTTTGAAAAAATAATAAACTAATGATTAAAATATTTAGAAAACCCTCCTCCCCTCCACTATAAAAACCACCCATACTCCCCTGTTCTCTTCACTCCTTTCAAGCCTTATGCCTTCAATAAATTATTCTCAAATATCTCCCCAATATCCTCCCCCACATCTAACATCCATTATTATCTTAAAAATACCAAACCCTCTCCCCTTAAGAGGCTCTCAAGGAAGATTGATTCAAGAGGTAAATTCCTCGTTTCAATTCTTTTACATTCTTTTCAAGTTCATTTGTTTAATTTTCTATACTTACCTATAATCATCCAAATGTTATGAAAACTCAATTACCTTACATATAATATAATTGTTTTATTATAATGGAATAATTTATTTTCATCTCTCCTTTACCCTTATTTTATTTTAGTTGTAAATACACCATTCGAGATGTGTTAATTTACCACATTCAAGGACGACGAGTTTTCAATTTTCATTATTGTCTTCAATTATGGTCATGAAACCATTTTCATGGTTGAAACAGACCATAATATATGTATTATGTATCATATATGGTTCTGGAATACCTTTTTACACATGTTTTTGATTTATAAAACAAAACATGTTCATTGTGGCCAAAAACTACCAATTAACCCCAAAGGTTATCACTAAAGTTTTACATAATGCTTAATATTCACTCCAAGTAACCAAATAAAATTTATAACCACACAACTTTTTTTATATTAAATAATATAATATAACTCCAATTTTTTACAAAAATCCCCATTTTACATGATTCTCCGTTCATGAAAATAAGTAAACCGATCGTAAAAAACTAGAAAACAAACAGACTCGAACAATTAAATTGAACATCTTAACCCATCAAAAAAGTAACGAATGAAATTAAAAAGGTTATAATAAATCTTTTATGTATATAATAGGTTCTAAAATTCTTAATTAATGAACCTAATTTTATTATTCAGGTCATTAATATCAAGTGGAGAACACCATCAGACTTAAGGTAAGGGATCCTCTCTATTCCACTTTTCTTCAAGAATGTCCTCTATATTATGACTTTTTATGTGTAATACCTAATGACGGGGTGCGATTTATCACCTCACCCATACTTCCCTAATGTTTTATAAGTGATGATAAAACCTTTTCTCACTCATTAATCCCTCCTAATTACACCTGTTACCATGCCAATAATCCGTAAGGGATTCCACCCAAACCTCCTTTGTTCCTTCGGGTTTCCTTATCATTCTTTTACCAAAATGAAGTTATCTTATATTTTTATGTTCATATCATAATTTTTTTTTAAATTTAAAAAAATCATTTATCAATACCCTTTAATCATTATCTTTCGATTATATACATGTTTTTAAGTGATTCCCTCGTCAATACTTTCCGATAAGAAAACCTGTTTTGAGGGAACTTCCCGAATTTTTACCTGATTTCAAGTGCACTCTATATTTTTTTAAGAAAAAATTATCATTATAAAATCATACTTTTTATTATGAAAACATTTTTAGTTCACTTATGGTTTTATATAAATTATTTTTCTCTTTTCTATTTTAAAGTCTCTGTAGTATTTTCCTTAAAATTGCACAAAAATGTTTTAATGCTAAAATTTCTTAAATAATTTTATTACATGTGGTCACTTATAATTGACATCACTTAACATGATTAATGAATAATTTCCATTATGTATTTCCATATATCTTTTATTTTATTTTATTCATGGACACTTTTATGATACGTCCATTTGTTATTCTTTATGACATGACTGTGGTACCTAATTATTTTCATGGACAACACTTATGTTTATTGATTATGTATGATTATTTATGTGGAAACATATTCATGAAATTTAAGATGGATGCACCCAGATTGAGTTCCAATTCATTGGGTAAAATTGAGTCTCATGAGACGTTATGTGTGACAGTCTTGGCAGTTATTCTTGGCTTGTGATACCATGTGCGATGGTCTTGGCAGTTAGCCTTGACCTGTGCTACCATGTGAAACGGTCTTGGTGGTTAGCCTTAACTTGTGATAAAGGATTTTTTTTATATTTTTTTTACATTATTATGACTCCATGTTTATATGATCCCGTGTTTATATGTTATTATTTCACATGTTACATGCCTTTTTATATCTTTATGGCATGCCTTCTAACCCATGTGCTAAGGATTTATTACTATTTGTTTTTCCTTACTGGGCTTTTAGATCGTCACTTTTTTCATGTTATACCTAGGTTATCCTATGTATATGTATGAGAAAAATGGAAGTTATAAGCTCAATTTAAATATTAAATAAAGAAATTTATTATTTAGTTCTATGTTCTTAGTTTTATATACCTAGTCTTCCAAGACACTATAATTTACGATCCTTGTCTTGTAATCTGATGTATAATTATGCTTAAAATATAGTAATGTTATATGTAAAAGTCTAGGGTTTCTATTGTTGGTATCAGAGGATGGACTATTTATTTTTGGAGATTATTAATAGAGCACATTATTAAGAACCTTAAGGATGGGAATAAGTATAAGAAAATACCCCTAAATTTTGGTAAGTATAGAGTATGTTGTTTATCAAGAAAATACATCCCTATTTGGATAAAAAAAAGTATAGGTGGATCTAGAATAGATGTATCTAGGGGTATAACCCGAAAACACCACTTTTAGCTAGACTCAAACAGGAACTGGTGCACGACAACGAGCCTTACTGCACTCTTGGTTTGACACTTTCAGGGGATATGCATTGGTAAATTCATGATCTTAGTACAAAACACCATTAAGGTAATAAAAAAAGATCCCATAAGAATATAGTATAAGAATAAGATCAAGGATGAACTATATTTAAACCTAATTAATCACAAGTTAGGACATACTTCTCATTTAAAACTTTATCCTTTTATGTTCAAAGTTTCCTTTTTATACTCAATAACTAAGTATTCAAGCCCTATAATTGTACATTATTTTTCTTAGTTAATGATGTGAAATATAAGAACACATGAAAATAATCAATGTGATAGGGAATGTGAAGACTTCCCTAATGATATGATCAATATGATGGGAACAGGTGTTCAAAACCTCATGACAGTACTTGCTCAGTTGGCTCAAGTTATGAATAATAACTTGAATCATGTGGAACACCCTCCTCCTATAAGGAAAGAGCAAGTTGCCATAATCCTTCATGTGACAAAGGCCTCCCATGTATAGTAGATCTTCCAATACCCTCCCCGCGGAACAGTGTATTAGCTCCATTGAAAACATATTCCTTATACTCTAGCACTCAGAAGAAGATAAATTTGTACTAGCGGTCTATCATTTTAATGGGTAAGCTAATCAGTGGTGGAAACTGATCTTGAATACGAATCCCCAGGAGGAAATTGATTCCATGGATTGGGAGGAATTCAAGAGAATGTTTTTCAATAAATATTTTCCCCGAACCCTCCATCCCAAGAAGGGAAGAGAGTTCCTCAGACTCAAGCAGAAGGAAGATGTGTCAATTGGGGTGTATGAAGAAAAATTCACAAGGCTAGCAAGGTATGCCTATGGGTTTGTCTTGAATAATTAAATCAAGGTGGATCACTTCTTTAGCAGACTAAAGCTGAGTCTATGAAAAGTGTTGGCGATTTGAGAGTTTGATAGTTATGAGGAGATTGCCCATTATGACCTCAAGGTTAAAATGGAGATCTGAGACTCTCAGTGGTATCGTGGGCTCAGTGAAAAAAAGAGGAAAATGGAATCTAATGTGGGATGTTCCAAAAATAAATCCCATGATGGAAAGAATCTCGATCATCCCACGTGTAAAAATTTAGGAAGAAGTATCCTGGGAACTGTATAAAAGAAACCATGAATTGATTAAAATGTGGAAAGTTGGGACATTTGGCTAAAAATTACCGACAAAATATAAATAATCCCGCTAATGTGGAAGAAGAAAGGAAGGCTCAAATCAATAATTAGCCTGTAGTGTAGTGTTACAACTGCAAAGAAGAACGAGCATTATGAGAACAATTTACCTAAGCCGAGGGTTGTTGGAGGTAATCAACAACAACCTCCAAGTCCACAAGGAAGGTATTATGCTATCACTACTGCTGAGGTCGAGCTGGAAAACGATGTGGTGATAGGTATTCTAGCTATTCATTCAATAATATCGAATGTACTATTTGATTTTGGTTCTACGTATTCTTTCATATTTTTCAAGTTTAGTAGAACTATTCAAATACCAAAAACAAATTTGGAGGATAAGTTATCTGTGAGAACATATAATGGGGAAATTATTGTATCCATGGTTTATAACTCCTCCCCAATTAACGTTTATGTACTGAACCTACCAAAAAATATCTTCATACTTCCTTTAGTGGATTTTGATACTATCTTGGGCATAGATTGTCTATCTTTATACAAAGACAACATCAACTGTCGAGAAAGGGATATCACTCTTCACATCTTGAAGCATCCTCCAATTATATACAAGTGTAAGGAGGAAGATGAATCTCCTTTAGAATAATTGTCTCAAGTGTGGATATTGATTCCTTATGAGAAAGAATTTCTAGCTAAAATGATTTAGACAAATGAGAGAATCTCACTTGAAGATATTCCCATCATGAGGGATTAAACTGATGTATTCCCCAAAGAGTTTCCTGATCTTCCTCTTAATCGAGAGTTTGAGTTCTCAATTGAAATTATTATTTGATATCTGGATATATCAAATACACTTTATAGAATGGATACCATAGAGATAAAAGAGATAAAGAAGCAATTACTCAAGAATCTGGAGAAGGGTTTTATACACCCGAGTGCTTTACTATGGGGTGCACCAGTCCTCTGTTGTCAAGAAAAAGGATAGATCAATGTGCCTCTGCATTGATTATCATGAACTAAATAAAATCATGATAAAGAAAAAGTATCCCCTTCCTCGGATAGATGACTTATTCAATCAGCTTCATGGGGACAATTATTTCTCTAAGGTGGACCTTCGGTTGGGATATCACCAATTAAAGGCGAGGAAGGAAGATATTCCCAAGACTATCTTTCAAATGAGGTATGGAGACTATGAGTTCATAGTGATTCCCTTCAGATTCACTAATGATCCAAAAATTTTCATGGATTTAATGAATAGATTCTTTAGAGATTACCTCAATAAATTTGTGGAAGTCTTTATCAATGATATTATGATATACTCCAAGAGTAAGGAGGAACATGAGGAGCATTTGAATACTATGTTAAAGAATTTTTGAAGGGATAAGTTGTATGAAAAGTATAGTAAATGTGAGTTCTGGATAGGGGAAGTATCATTCTTAGTGCATGTTATCACCAACAAAGGGATATCTGTGGACCCTTCCAAGACAGAGGAAATTGAAGAGTGGCCCAAGCCAACATCTGTAACAGATATCCATAGCCTTTTGGGTCTATATGGGTATTATCAACGATTTGTGAAGAGCTTTTCATGATTTTCAAACCCAATGAACAAGCTGGAACAGAATGGAGTAAACTTTATTTGGACTTAAGAATGTGAAGACTGCTTTAAGGAGTAGAAAAAGAGGCTTATCACTATGCCATTACTCACACTACCATCAGGTGGAGAACTCTTTATGGTGTACAACAATGCTTCAAAGAAAGGATTAGGCTGTGTAATGATTAAAAGTGATAAAGTGATAGCCTATGCCTCAAGGAAATTGGAAATCCATGATCAAAACTATCCTATGCATGATCTAGAGTTGATGGTTGTGATCTTCACATTAAAAATCTAGCGGCATTATCTCTATGGGGAGAAGTGTGAGATATATACTAATCACAAAAGTATCAAATATATATTCACACAAAAAGTGATTATTATATTCTAGTGAAGATGAATAGATCTCATTAAGGATTATGATTTCTTAATCCACTACCATCTTGGTAAGGCAAACAAGGTGGTGGATGCTCTAAGTAGAAAGGATCCTACATCTTTATCAATTATGAGAATTGAAAAGGATCTAATATTCTTAGATTTGTAGAGGATGGACATGAGAATCATTAAGGGAGTAACATCATCAATCCTTTCTCAAATTATTTCTCAACCATTACTTATAGAGAAAATAAAGGATGCTTAAAGAAAAATTCAGAAATTCAGAAAAGGGTGGAAGCCATTAAAAATGGGAAATCCTATGAGTTCATGATTGAGGAAGAAAGAGTTGTAATATTTGGTCATGATTATATGTACCATCTGATCTAGAGATAAAGAAGTATCTTTTGAATGATTCATATAGCTCAACCTTCTCTATTCACCCAGGGAGCACATGATATATTGAGATCTCTGAGAGAACTTTTGGTGGGACAATATGAAGAAGGTGATTGTTGAGTATACATCAAAGTGCATGGTATGTCAACAAGTGAAGTCTAAAAGATAGAAGTCAAAGGTGATGATGCAACCACTACCCATACCAACATAGAAGTGGGAGAACATCACCATAGACTTTTTCGTTGGACTTCTAAGGACATCTAGGGAAAACAAATCTATATGGTTCATTGTGTATCATATTACAAAGATAGCTCACTTTATCATAATTTGAGAGGACTTCTCATTGGATAAAATTGCATGGATATATATCAAAGAAGTGGCAAGGATGCATGTAGTAAGACTATCTATAGTATCTGATCAAGATCCAATATTCACCTCAAAGTTATGGAAAAGTCTCCAACATGATCTAAGCACTGAACTAAAATTTAGTAAACCTATCATCCTCAAACTGATGGCCAATATGGGAAGAATATTCAGACACTGGAAGATATGTTGAGAGTGTGTTCTATGGAGTTTAAAGGATTATGGGACCATCATATTCCACTAGTCTAATTCTCCTACAACAATAGTTTCCACTCAAGCATCTGAATGGAACCATAAAAAGTACTTTATGGGAAAAAGGTGCAGAACACCAATGTGTTGGGATGAAGTCGGCGAGCGTAAGCTTCTAGGACCTAAAATGGCTTAATAAATGGTAAAGAAGGTGAAAACTATTCAGCATCATATCAAGGCAACACAAAGTCAAAAAAAGAGTTATGCAAACAATCGCCGACAAGACCTTGAGTTGAAAGTTGGAGACATGGTATTTCTATGCATATCTACATCGAAGAAGGTTATGAGGTTTGGGAAGAAAGGAAAGCTAAGTCCCAAGTACATCGACCCCTTCATGATTATTGATCATGTCGGGGATGTGGCCTATTGACCATCACTTCCACCTATCTTGTCCAAAGTAAACGATGTCTTTCATGTATCCCTCTTAAGGAAGTAAATACCAGATCCTTCACATGTACTCTCTTCAGAGGTGGTATAGTTGGAGGATGATATGTTTTATGAGGAGAAGCCAATGATTATCTTAGATCGTAGAGATAAAGTTCTACGTAACAAGGCTACTCACCTAGTCTAAGTACTATGGTGGAACCATAAGTACAAAGAGGCAACATGGGAACTGAAGGAGATAATAAAGGAAAAGAACCCACACCTGTTTATGGATTAAAATGTAAAACAAAATTTCAATGGTGAAATTTCATAAGGGGGAATAATGTAACGAACCAATATTTTATCAATGGAATTCCTTTATTATAATTATGTCATATAATCACAACATAAACAACTACTAAGTACTATATGACCTTTAAACATAATTTTGACACTTATATGTTTTGAATTTAGAAAATCTGACATACAAGGTTGCGATCAGTAAGATGTTTGGAGTCTGATAAGACAAACTTATTTTTTAGTGAATAGTGACCTACCCTTATAAATAGTAATGCTACCCTTATGAATAGTAATATAACCCTTATGAATATTAAATCTACCAAAATAATAGTAACCTCACCCTTTAATTTATAAATAAAATTTAGGTATCTTATAAGTAATAATATGACCATAATAAAAATAGGGGTATTTTTATAAGTCATAAATGAATAATTATAATTAATTAATTAATTTAAAATAAAATTTATTTTCCTAAAAGGAGTTCATAAATTAAAATTTTTATGTTTTCTGGTTTTATTATAATTTTATAAGACCATATGTAATTTTTAAAAACATTATAAAATTAGTTATAGTTTTAAAATCTGTATTTTTGAAGAAAATTATGATTTTAATTAAAAATTAAATTGATTATATTTAGAAAATTATTTTTGAAAAATGGAGTTCATTTTTGGATTCTACACAATAAAGAAATTTGAGGGTGAATTTTTGGGATTTTTCTAAAATAGTTGAATTTTTGTTGAATAGTAAAATACAATAATTTGTAAATTAAGCTAAATATATGATTTGTAGAGTCATGGATGATGTTATGCTGATGTAAGACCAATTGATTCGAACTCAAATGAAATTATTACTATTCTTGGTCATGGAATCATCACTATTGATTGTAGTTTGTAAAAATAATAAACTAATGATTAAAATATTAAGAAAACCCTCCTCCCCTCCACTATAAAAACCACCCACACTCCGCTATTCTATTCAATCCTCTACAACCTTGTGACTTACCTAAATTCTACTCAAATATCGTCCCAATATCCTCCCACACGTCCAAAATCCCTTAGTATCTTCAAAATACCAAATCATCTCCCCTTAAGAGGCTCTCAAGTAAGATTGATTCATGAGGTAAATTTATCTTTTCAATTCTTTTACATTCTTTTCAAGTTCATTTGTTTACTTTTCTATCCTTAACTATACTCATCCAAATGTTATGAAAACTACATTAAATTACATGTACTAGAATTTTTCTATGATAATGGAATAATTTATTTTCATATATCCTTTAACCTTATTTTATTTTAGTAGTAAAGACACCATTCGAGATGTGTTAATTTACTACATTCAAGGACGATGAGTTTTCAATTTCTGTTACCATCTTAAATTATAGTCATGAAACCATTTTCATGGTTGAAATAGAACATAATATATTTATTATTTCTCATCTATGGTTTTGTAATCCTTTTTTACACATGTTTTTTATTTATTAAACAAAACATGTTCATTGTGGACAAAACCGCCAATTAACCCAAAAAGGTTATCACTAAAGTTTTACATAATGATTAATCTTTACTAGAAGTAAAAAAATGAAATTTAAAACCATGTAACATCATGGATGTTAAATAATAGAATATAACTCCAATTATATTCAACCATCCCCATTTTACATGATTCTCCTTTCATGAAAATAAGTAAACCGATCGTAAAAACCAAGAAAACAAACGGACCCGAACAATGAAATTAAACCTCTTAATCCATCAAAAAGGTCACGAATGAACTTAAAAAGGATATAAAAAATATTTTAAGTATAGAATAGGTTCTTTAATTATTAATTAGTAAACCTAATTTTATTATTCAGGTCATTAATATCAAGTGGAGAACACCACCGAACTTAAGGTAAGGGATCCTCTCTATTCCACTTTTATTCAAGAATGTACTCTATGTTATACCCTTTTATGTGTAATACATAATTATGGGGTATGATTTAGAACCTAAAAATAATTCCCTCATGATTTATAAGTGATTATAAAAACCTTTTCTCTCTCATTAATCCCTCTTAAGTACACCTGATACCATGCCGATAATCTGTAAGGGATTCCACCTGAACCTCCTTTGTTCCTTCAGGTTTATTTATCTTTATTGTACCAAAATGAAGTTATATTATCATTTTATGTGCATATAATAAATACTATGTACATGTAAGAAACTCATTTATCAATACCCTTTCATCGTTCTCTTTCTGAGATATACATGTTTTTAATTTATTCCCTCCTCAATACTTCCTGATAAGAAAACCAGTTTTGAGGGAACTTCCCAAATTCTTACACAATTTCAAGGGCACTATATATTCTATTTTAAGCCTCAATTGTATTTATAAAATCATCCTTTTTATTATGAAAACCTTATTAGTTCATTTACAGTTTTATATAAATGATTTTTCCTTTTATTTTTTAAAGGCTCTATAGTATTTTCCTTAAAACTGTACAAAAATATTTTAATGCTAAAATTTATTAAATACTTTTCTTTCATGTGGTCACTTCTACTTGAAATTACTTACCATGATACAAGACTATTTTAACTTATGAATTTCCATGAATATTTTAGTTCCTTTCTTTCATGGACACTTTTATGGTACGACCATTTTTTATTCTTTATGACATGATTGTGGTACCCAATTCTTTCCATGGGTAAACCTTATGTTTATTGATTATGTATGATTATTTATGAGGAAAAACTATTCATAAAAGTTAAGATAGGTGAACCCTGATATAGATCCAATGCATTGGGTAAATTTGAGTCTCATGAGACATTATTTTTTATGGTCTTGGCAGTTAGCCTTGGCTTGTGCTACCATGTGGGATGGTCTAGGCAGTTAGCCTTGACTTGTACTACCATGTGCAACAGTCTTGGTGGTTATCCTTGAATCTTTCTAAAGACATGTTTTATGTTGCTTCCATATTATTATGACTCCATGTTTATATTATCCCATATTTATATGTTATTATTTCACATGCTCCATGGATTTTTATATCTTTATTCCTTGCCTTCTAACCCATGTGCTAAATCTTTTTTACTATGATTTTTCCCTTATCGGGATTTTAGCTCATCCCTTTGTTCATGTTATCCCTAGGTTATCATATAGAGATGTATGAGCAAAATGGAAGTTAAAAGATCAATTTAAAGATTAAATAAAGAAATGTTTTATTGATTTCCATGTTTTCAGTTTTATGTACCTAGTCTTCCAAGACACTAGACTTTATGATCCTTGGATTTTACTCTAATATATAATTATGATTAAAATAATGTAATATTATATGTAAAAGGATAGGGTCACTATATGCATGATTCTCCTTAGATGCAGAGTACATAAGGATATCATCGATGAAAACCACCATGAACTTATCCAGGAACTCAGGAACACAATTTTCATCAACCCTATGACCATATTCGGAGAATTTGTTACATCGAAGGACATTACAAAGAAATATTAATTCCCATGATGAAAATGTAAAGTAGTCTTCAGGATATCATCATCCTTCACACGCATATGATGATATCCTAACTGCAAGTCAATCTTAGAGAACCAACTTACACCCTTTATTTGATTGAATAAATCATCATGACATAAAAGAGGATAGCGATTCTTCACAATCACTTTGTTTAAATGATGATAATCGATACATAACAGTAAACTCATATCATCCTTCTTCATGAACAAAACTGGTGCACCCCACAGTGACACACTTGGTCAAACAAAACTGCACTACAACAAACTATCGAGTTTTATATGAATCTCCCATAACTCATAAGGGTCCATCCTATATGGATACATAAAGATAGGATATGCTCCTGGCTGTAGCTCGATCCCAAAATCGATCTCTCATCAAGGGCGTAATGCTACAACCTCTTCTGGAAAGACATCAGGGTACTCTTCTACGACCCTAGGAAATACCAACTACTGAACCTCTAAATAACTTAGCATCAGATCAGCCATCAAGAATGACAAGGATAAAACATACCTATGACCCATCTGAGGGTCTCTCTCACCAACAAACACCACTGGCTCTCCATCAGTATCCAAGAAAACCACCTGCTTCCTAAATAAATCCACGATAGCCTATACCGAATGAAACCAATCCATACTGAGGATGAAATCATATGGTTTTATCCATAAACATAGTAAATATCTCCAAGAGTGGTGTTTCCCCAGCACTAGCTCATAGTCTCTATATACTTCAAACAAGCCAGCTCGACCTCCAACTGGTATAGTCAATGCCAAGGAAATTGGAAGCCTCTATACCTCATGTACCATGGAATGGAAAAGTGAAGGTGATATGAATGAGTATGTCACTCCTGAATTAAACAAGGCATACACCCAAGTAGAAAACAAGAAAAGGGTACCTCGAATGACATCTGGATCACCTAGAGCTAGCAACACTAAAGCGTGAAGCTGACCACAACCTACTCTATAGCCTCTCTGACCTTGATGAAGACCAAAAAAAAATTGCAATATGCTCTCTAAGGATGAGGAGTGTCCTCTTCCTGCCACATATTCTCTTTACTGATCCAATGCTAGTGCAACCTACTGATGGCCTCATCTAGAACTACCTCAATAGAGGAACCTGGAGCAGAACACCTGGTGCACGCTGACCACTCTGAAAGATTGAAAACTCTTGCTGATGATGACCTGAGCCTCCATAAAAAAACATGCACCTAATCCCTTGGAATAAGCTTGAGAGCCGCTACCCCTAGAGAAACGAGATATTAAGGGCTAGGACCTACCCCCAGCCGAACGGAAACTCTTCTGCCCTGAAAATCAGGAACCCCAAACCACTTCTATGCTTCATGAGGAATCTTGACAAATCCCCTCTCTCAATGATCTGGTTCTGGATAAAATACTATCAATGAACTCTTCCCTCACCAAAACCTCAAGATATTTATTCAGTATAAATGGGGTGACTTGACACTGGATCTCTGGATGCAAAGCCTCTTCAAAATGCCTTTCCCTAGCCTCCTCCTTTGGAAATAAGTCCAAAGCATATCGTAAAAGGTTCCTAAAATAGATTCCAAAATCTCAGACACTGGAGATCCCTTATTGAAGGGTAAAAATATCCTAATGAATGGATTCCTTCATAGTCGAAGAAATAAAATCGAATCTGAACTCATATAATAACTCCTACCATGATATCACCGATTCCTAAGGATCCTCGAGGAAAAAGAACCACCATTGCCTTGCTGCCCCACGCAACATCATCACAACTAAAGACACCCAGTGGTTCTTCTGAGCATGAATTGAACTAAAGGATATCTCAACCTCCTCCAACCAGTCTTCCATGACTATATCTAAAACATATCCCTCATACTTCTACAAACTTTGGTGCTGAAACTCTTGGAGTTTCCTCTTCCACGTGTTATCATCGTCAACCTCTACAATGCGATGATTTGTTGGCGCAGCCTCCTGGAAATCTTATGTGCAGACATGATGAGTATGTTGACCTAGATCCATACATGAAAAATAAAAAAAATTAAATCTCCTAAACTGAGAATATAGAAGACTCAACATTAATTAATTAATTGTTTTCTTTTATTCATTTTAGGTTAACATATCCCAAGGTCTACCCATTCAAACACAAGAACAAGGAAGAATGATGCACGATCCTTTCCTAGGTCTCTAACCTACAACCAATATCACATCATTTAGTAGTCACTACGAACTTAAAGGTCTGTGCATCAGATATCAGGGGGCCCTAAATGCCTATGTCTCAGTTGGTATCCAGTGTTTACATCACTTTCTAAACTTCTCTGACACCGTTTCCCTACCAACCCATGCAACCTCACCTCTTCCTAACACCAAAATCCATCCTATCCCTCAACCAGACCTCTGATACCACTTTGTCCTGACCCCTACCTACAAGGTGTACCCCTCCTGGGATGGAAATGTGAGAAGGGAGATATTGACCCCCCGAGTCCCACCTCCAGTAGGCCCCAGGTTGGCGACTAGCACTGAGGGTATAATAAATATAGAAAAATGGGAGACATTACCATCTAATCAATCACATGAAAAAGAGAGAGATAATACACAATCTAACCAACTCCAAATAATACTAAAATATTAAATAAATCCCAAGTACACATATGTAATGTCATGAAAGAACTACTACAATTGAAAGGGAAAACTTCAAGTACCAAAAGAAAGTAAAAATGACAGTGACCATGAAGCCCGAATAGCTCCTACTACCCTAAGCTAGTAGTAACCAGCCTGATCTCCAACCTAATCCAAGTGACCTGAGAAATATTTATATATGCATAGTTTTAGTATAAAAATATACTATGTAGGATCCTCCTCAGAGCCTTTCGTGCAAAAGTAAAAAAACATGCTAAATCACTATGAATAATAAGTGAAACTAACTCTTCACCTAAATAGGTATACTATGTTTCTAGACTTACCATGGATACTCTCACCAAGTATTGAATACAATATTATATAATATAATAAATAATATCAAGGGTACCCCACCACCACTTCCCCACTGGTTTACTGCGTTGCCCCAACGTCGCATGTCCTAAAAATATCTCTCTAAAAAGGTTTGCCTGAAGACACTTGGGAGAAGCACAGCAACATGCACCTCGTGAAACACAACCACTATGTCCATATAACCAAAGTAACCAAGTAGTTTTCAGGATCCACCATAGCTCACATAAGGTGCATCATATGTCAGACATTATACCTCAAGCCATTATAGCCCATAGACTGAGTAAGGATCCTCAAGCCATCGCATCTTATACAGGTTACACCTATAGTAGTCAATAGGAAACTATATCTAGAATATATGTGTGTGAATAACTACAAGCCATTACAGCCCTCTACACACATATATGGAGAAACTAACCACTGTGACAACCAGTACAAGTAACTACCAAGAGAAGAGAGTAGGGAAAAAGGGGGTAGTCATCCATCCATGCTCCCATCAGGATGTTGAGGAAAACACCCCCAGGGCTCAAAATTCCTAGGGTGTTAGTTTCCCTAATTGATAGGGTGGATTAGCATATAGAAACACAAAAAAGTATAGAATATACTATAGCTCACAACCACACTCTGGGCATAACCTAGTCTTAGACTCAACTATAGCTAACATCTCTTGGACTCCTAATTACCACTGCTAATACTAGGTATCCTATAAGAACACAACCATTTAAATATATTTATTATATTACTTCAATACCTTTTTATTAGTTTCAATTTACGTTAATTAAATATTTAAACATTAATTAACCATTTTAAATTCCACATTATATTTCATTAGCATCACACCCAATGTCCACTGTTCCTTTAAATTGAAACCTCTGCATTGCAACCCTACAAGCCCCAACCCCATGGGTTAACATCAATTATTCAATCATTTATTAACATAATTATCACTTTTACATATTCCCAAGAATTATAGAAAATATTCTGAGCTACCAAGAACAAGGAGATCAACATGGTGAGTAGGTGAACTACCTGTCGAGTCATTTCTACCTATAGAAAGAGCGAAGACCCATCCATAATAGAGAAGCTAAACACAGAAAGCACGTGGAATACCCTGCAAATCTTTGACTCTTTTTGGAAGGAGGGTAGCAAGAATTGATTCCTTGATAATATGGGAAAGTAAAGCGGATAAATAAACAACAAGATTCAACAATTATTCAATAATTTATATCTAACCTATTTCATCATCTCTGGTGTCCTCCTCAACACCCACATGTATAAACCAATGAATCTCGCCACTCTAGGCATCAACTACTGCCACAACCACCAGGCCTCCCTACCCCCACATCTCAAAAAATCCATCTGGCCTCATTGAACATCACAAGAAACATGAAAAATAACAAAGCAACTTAGATCTTGGCCCTAAATAAGGCATTATACCTTCACATGCAACAAGATCTCACAGATCCAAAGTATAAGTCACTCGACCTTACAAGAAAGAGGGTAACTCAGAACCCTACAAGGAATTACCTTTTATTTATAAAACAAGTCTTTAATCCATCTTGAATTAAATGATTTATTATTTGCAGGTTCCAACTACAGGCAACCTAAACAATAATCTATCAAAAATTAACTCAATAGTTAATTGAGATTCATTTAATTCATTATTAACAAGAATCAACATGCCTCTGGCTCATCAATTAATTCAATTAAACATGATTACTATAACAAAACCCAGATTCATTTACATGAATATTTATCTTTGAAAAATAATTACAATTAATCTCAGTTTACATTCTTTACCAATTTCCATCTAGATAGACATACTAAAGAAGGAAATAATAGATATCACACTATCCATCAAAATAAGAGGCAATATATAAGGACCTGACCTTATTACATACATAATCTTGAATTTAGTCAATAAAAAATTTCCTTTTACATTGAAGATATTTTCATGTTTATATCTTTAGAGAATTAGGACAATAAATTCATAACATTACACATTATTACTGAGTGAACACCATAAAAATAGTTTCCATTTCTTTTTTTTAAATATAAAACATTAAAACTTAAAACAAGACTCCTTGACAATTATTCAACATTTAACATGGATTCCTTCCTTGTCTTACACATCCATTAACCTGTGAAAATCATTTAAAAACTTGGTATGAGCACAAAATATTATTAAGGGATGACAAAATAAGTAAAGAGCACATAATTCCATGAATACTCATTTTCAAAAGACATTATTATCACCCTTATATACATACTTTGTGTAACATGATATTTACAAAAGATCCACAAAAAACATGATAACATAAATATAATCATAAAGTTATCTTGGGGAATTACTTATATAATCTTGTAACCATTCTTGGCTACCTTATAATTTGTAACCCTCACGGCTACCTTACTTTGTGTAACCATCGCAGTTGCACTTGGAGTAACCATACGACCGACCTACAACTTACTCATACCCAATACATTGGAGGGATATACAGGTCCCACCCTTCATCATAAATAATTCCCAATAATCAAAACATAATCATACAACATGAATAATTCCATAAAAACATTACTTTGGAATCTCATAAAACGGAATTTAAAAAGAGGATTTTTAAAGAAAATCCCCTTATAAATATCATACAATTGAAAAGAGACTTAATAGAGTGGATGGAGTATGTATAAATAATGTAAATTCACATAATAAAACATAATATAAACAGAAACCATCACAAAAATAATTTAAATAGCACATAAATAATGAAGTAGAAGGTTAACCTAAAGAATGGAAATCGGGTTAAGAATTCCCTTACCTCGGGTTTTTCATACTTCCAACTTGTTTAAACCACCTGTATAATGGTTAAAATAGTGTTATTAATATTTTAAATAAACATTTTCATGTTTATAACATCTTATATGATCATTTCATAACATAATTTCACCCTTAATTGTTAGTATTTTTCCCCTTGCACTGTTTTTGGGTGAATTCTTTACTTGATTTCTATGAATGGTTCATGGTGAACATTCTTGTCGATTGGAAGTGAAAATACAGAATTGTAATGGAGTAGTATTTAAATATATACAGTAACATAAATTAATACATTCAACATTTTTAATTCCTACATGGGGATGATTTAGAAGTTAGAACATTAATGATGTTCGTTTAGATCATTTTAGTGGTTATTTGATAATAACAACCTTGTTTTGTATTATAAATTAGAACCATGAGTAAAAAATAATTACAGAACCATGGGTGAGTCATAACACATATATTATAACTTTTTCAACCATATAAATGGTTTCACGACCATACTTGAAAGAATTAATGGAAATTGAAATCACATCTTCCACGATGTCAATAATTCGGCACAAACGGACAATGTTTTTATTCTTTAAATAAGTGGGATAGGAGAAGAATAATGATGAGTAATTTTATATAAAAATGATAACATAAATAATATACATTATTTATGGAGATTTCATGCCTCTTGGGTAAGGAGATATGAAGAAAGAATAAGGAAGGAACTCAAAATAAAAGAATAAGTGAGAAATCTCTTACAAAAATTCAACAGCCCAACGACTATACGACAGGGTTTTAGAAAATATTAAAAAGAGAGGGGAAAAGAGTCACCCATCCATAAATGAGTCATAATATATAGAAGATCAAGAATAATAAGGAAAAAAGAACATGGTATGGAAACTTGAAAATTCTACCACATAAAAGAGAACTTGAAAGGAAAAAGAAAGAAATTGAGAATTTTCTTACCTTGTAGAGTAACCCTTGAAACTTAAATTTTGGGAACTTGGGGGATTGAGGAAACCTTTGGAGGACTAATATGAAGGTATGGAGTCTAGATCTTAGTTTATGGAGAATTGGGAATGAATTAAATGAAGGGAAGAGTTGGTATTTATATGAAAAGTGAGGGATTATTTTAATAATTTTCAAGGGACACCTCATGAGTGGTATTTACAAAACCATGGGATTGCCCATGATATTTTCCCATGGTATAAGCCACTTGGTACACCTATCATATTATATAACTATACACAAGTCTACCATATTTATGAAATCATTATTATATCATTAATTATGTCATTAACACACCAAAACTAAAAACTATATTTTTTACTATTCACCAAAAAATCATCTGTTTCAGAAAAATTCCCAAAATTCACCTTAACCATTTATCGGCGTGTAGATTTCAAAAATGAAGTCCATTTTTTGAAAATAATTTCCTAAATATTATTAATTTAATTTTTAAATAAAATCATACTTAATTCAAAAATTAACAATTCTATTTCTGTAACAACTTCTATATCACAAAGAAAAATTATTCAAGATGCTATTATCTTAAATCCTTAATAAAATAAAATAATAATAAAATTTACTATTCATTAGGGTCATATCACTATTCATATTACTATTCATAAGGGTATGTTACTATTCACCAAAAAAAGTTGGTTCCAATAGACTCCAAATAACATACTAAACACAATTGTAGATGATAGTTTCTTGAAATTTAGAACATAGAAGTAGAAAAGTTATGTTTTAAAGGATAATTAAAAATATCTACTTAAAACAAAGTTACATGCAATTCTATTTATTTTTAGAAAAACTTGGGGTGTTACATTATCCCCACCTTCTTGAAATTGCGTCCTCGCAATTTTATTTATTTATTAAACAACTGAGGGTACTTTTCCCTCATAGAATTTTTAGACTCCCATGTTGCTTCTTCAACCATGTGGTTTCTCCACAAAACCTTTACCTGGTGGATTACCTTATTTCGGAAAACCTATTACCTTCGATCAAGAATATGAACTAGTTTCTCTTCATAAGAAAGGTTCGCTTCCAACTGAACTGCTTCTGGGATCAAGACATGTGATAAATCTAGCACATACTTTCTCAACATCAAAACATGAAAAACATTGTGTACCTAAAAAAAATCGGAGGCAAAGCTACACGGTATGAAACTATTCCAACTTTCTCTAAGATTTCAAAAGGACCGATGAACCGTGGACTTAACTTTCTGTTCTTACCGAAACACATCACACTTTTTCAAGGAGAGACTTTAAGGAAAACATGGTCACCTACCTCGAAAGTGAAGTCTTTTCTTCTGTCATATGCATAACTTTTCTACCTACTCTGAGCTATCCTCATGTGCTGCTGGATCATCCTCACTTTCTCAGCCACCTCTTCAAATAATTCTGGCCCCATCAACTTTCTTTCACTGACTTCATCCCAAAACACTGGAGTCCGACACCGCTTCCCATACAAGGCCTTAAAAGGTTCCATCTGAATACTGGAATGAAAACTATTATTATAAGAAAACTCAACTAAAGAAATATGTTGATCCCAACTTCCTTGATAGTCCATTGAACAAGCTCGAATCATATCCTAAAAAGTTTGAATAGTTTGTTTTGACTACCCATTTTATTGAGGATGAAAAGCTATACTGAAATTTAACTCTGTGCCCAATGACTTCTGAAGTCCCTTCCAAAAGTTAGAAGTGAACCTGAGATCTCGGTCAGATACAATAGAAAGAGGAACTCCATGTAACCTGACAATCTCTTTGAGGTACAATCGAGAAAGCTGATCCAAAGTCATTGTATCTCAAATAAAAAGAAAATGTACAGACTTTGTTAGCCGATCAACAATAACCCAAATCACATTGTTATCTCGAGAAGTCATTGTTAGTCCCACCACAAAGTCCATGGATACATTCTCCCATTTCCACTCTGGCACTGGCAAAGGCTGAAGCATCCCCTTCAGTAACGGCCACTCTTCTTTAACCTTTTGACACGTAAAACATTTCATGGTAAAATTAGCAATATCTTTTTTCATTCCATCCCACCAATAATACTCCTGAAGGTCTCTGTACATCTTAGTACTGCCAAGAAGAACAAAAAATGGAGAACTATGAGCTTCACACAACAAATCTTTCTTCAACTGAGAATCACTAGGCACACACAACCTTTTTACAAATCTTAAAACACAATATTTATCAAGATTAAATTCTGGAAACTTACCCATTTTAACCAATTCTACCTTTTTATGTAGCTCACGGTCTTCCTTCTGCGCTTGCTTAATTCTGTCTGAAAACAAAGACTGCACTGAAACCTGAAACAAAACAGATGCATTCCCTACACCAACAACTTTTAAGCCAAAATTCATCAAATCATTAATCAAGGGATAATGTTCCAAACGTAACATGGTTAATGTTGCGTGATGCTTCCGAATCAGGGCATCCACCACTTTGTTTGCTTTTCTAGGATGGTAATTGATCATGTAGTCATAATCCTTTATCAATTATAGCAATCTTCTCTGCCTCATGTTTAATTCATTCTGAGTGAATATATACTTTAGACTTTTATAGTCAGTATATATTTGGAATTTGGTTCTGTATAGATGATGCCTCCAAATTTTTAAAGAAGAAACCACAGATATCAATTCAAAATCATGTGTGGGATAATTTAGCTCACGAGGTTTAAGTTGTCTCAAAGCATAGGCAATTACATGATCATTTTGCATAAAAAAACCAAGTCCCTTAAAAGAAGCATCACTGTAGATGAAAAACTCACCATTTCGGGAAGGTAAGGCCAAAACTGGAGAATTCACCAATCTCTTCTTTAGTTACTAAAAACAAACATCACATTCCTCTGTCCAAACAAATTTAACCCCTTTCCATGTTAACTTAGTTATCGAGATAGATAATCATGAAAAGTTCTTAACAAACCATCGATAATAACTTGCTAATCCTAGAAAACTACGAATCTCTGTAACATTTGTGGGTCTTGGCCATTCATTAACTACTTTTTTTTGGTAGGATCAACTGTTATTCCATCCTTATTTATAATGTTCCCAAGAAAAGAAATCTGTTGCAACAAAAAATCACACTTGATGAATTTTCCATATAGTTTCTTTTCTTTTAATGTTTGTAAAACAACCCTTAGATGTTTTTCATGCTCCTCTTTATTTTTAGAAAATACCAGAATTTCATCAATAAATACAACCACAAACTTATCCAAGAACTCATGAAATACTCTATTCATAAGATTCATGAATACAGCAGGTGTATTAGTTAATCCAATCAGCATAACAACAAATTCATAATGCCTATATCTAGCACGAAAGGCTATTTTCAGGATGTCATCCTCCTTCAACTTCAGCTGATGGTATCCGGATCTCAAGTCAATATTGGAAAAGTACTGAGCTCCCTGGAGTTGATCAAATAGGTCATCAATATGAGGAAAAGGATACTTGTTTTTAATAGTGATTTTATTCAAATCTCTATAATCAATGCAAAGTCTCATGGAACCATCTTTCTTTTTAACAAACAAAACAGGAGATCCACATGGTGAAGTGATAGGATAAATGAAGCCTTTATCTAGAAAATCCTACAACTGAATTTTAAATTCAAGAAGTTCTATTGGAGCCATACAATATGGGGGTTTTGAAATTGGCTTATCATCAAAAACTAAGTCAATTGTGAATTCGACTTCTCGATCAGGTATGACACTGGATAACTCATCAGGAAAAATATCAAGGTATTCATTTACCACTGGAACATCATTAATTTGAATAGTTCCATTGTTTTCAACAATATGAGAAAGATAAATGTCATTTTCATATTTCAATAGTTTCCCATCTTCCTGATATGTTATCAATTGTATGGGTTCATTCTTGTATACAAACTGAAACTCTTTCTGAAAAAAAAAACTTCTTTACCTCTACAATCAATCTTAGCATGATAATTAGAAATCCAATCCATTCCCAGAATAATATCAAACTAGACTAAGGCTAAAACAACAAGGTTTTCAGGTAAAGTCCTTCCACATACCACAATAGAAAGATTATTATAATCCCTCTTTGATATAACATTTCCCCCCTGGTGTTTTAAAAACAAGTTCGGGTCTCATTTATTGAGGTGATATTTCCAATTTACTAGAAAATTTCTCAGAGATGAAAGAATGTGTAGACCCCGTATCAAACAAAACTTTAGAAAAATCTGAGTGGACAAACAAAGTACCTGATACAACTTCATTGGATGCCCTGACATCTGCTGACGTGGTCATAAAGGATCCCACTACACCTTTCTGTTTGTAGTCTGGATTCTTTGCATCATTCGGATCTCTTTTTGGGAAGATATTTGCATAATGACCAATCTCACCACATTTAAAACACTTTACAATCTACTTATCCGGATTATTCTTTAGATCATTTTCGTTACAATCTCGGTCCATATGTCCAAACTTACCACATTTAAAACACTTCCCAGTTTTTCTAATACATTCCCTAGGGTGCTTCTTGACACACTTTTCACAAACTGAAAATTGGATTTTCTTACCATCAGATTTCTTTGGTTTATTCTTGCCCATTTCTTGCCAACTGGACCTCTTCTTCTCTTTTTTTCCAAAATTCACATGATCATCAGCAAACTTCATCTCTACCTACTTAGCACATCAGACAAGTTTCTCATAACTTTTGAATTCACGGGAGGCCAACGCCCTTCGATACCTTGGCTTCAATCCTGAGTAAAAGTGGTTGATTTTTCTATCAAGATCTAGAATAATATTTGGACCATACCTTTCCAGTCGAGTGAAGTTCAATTCATACACAACCACTGAATCTTCCTCCTTCTATTTCAATTCAAGTAATTGCTTCTCCATTCTAAGTCACACCACATTAGGAAAATATTTTTCAAGGAAAATAATTTTAAATTCATCACACTCTAAGGCATAAAAATCATCTCTACCCCTGATATTCCTTACCATTGACCACAACTTATCAGCTTCCCCTTCAAAACGATAAATGGAAAGACTTACCTTTTGATTGTATGAACATCCCATAACATCGAATATCTTTTCAAGGGCTTTGATCCATCCTTCTGATGCTACTGGGTTAGAAAATCCATTGAATGCAGGAGGATGTTGTATCATAAAATGTTCCACTACTATCATGTTCCATTGTGATACCTCTATTGGTTCTCTTTCATGGATTCCACCCCCATTTATTGCCTGTGTTAGTTGAGACATTACTGTCACAAACTGCTCGGTTCCAATCCCTACCATTCCGGGCTGTAGTTCCAAAAGGATGTCATTCTATCGGTGCCTCTCCTCTTCAGTATCCCTGTTCCTTCTATAGACAACCATTCTAAACAAACATATCTTAGATGAATCAACACGATAATATTTAAATTCTAAAACATTTCAAATTAAACAAAGAGTGAAAATCATTTATGGTATTCTATTAACATCACCCTAACCCCTAAAGTGATCTAAAACATCCTCTGATACCAACTATAAGGACCAGACCTTATTACATACATAATATTGAATTTAGTCATGAAAAAATTTCCTTTTACATTTAATATCTTTTAATGTTTATAGATTTAGAGAATTAGGACAATACATGCATAACATTACACATTATTACAGAGTGAACACCATAAAAATAGTTTCCATTTCTTTTTTTTAAAATATAAAACATTAAAACTTAAAACAAGGCTCATTGACAATTATTAAAAATTTAACATGGCTTAATTACTTGTATTACACATCCATTAACCTGTGAAAATCATTTAAAAACTTTGGATGAGCACAAAAGCTCAGTAAGGGATGAAAAAATAAGGAAAGATCACATTAGTCCATGAATACTCATAACATATGAAAGTATTTTCAAAAGACATTCTTGTCACCCATATATAATTACTTTGTGTGACATGAGATTTAAAAAAGATCCACACAAAACATGAGAACATAAATATAATCATAAAGGTATCTTGGGGAATTACTTGCATAATATTATAACCATTCTTGGCTACCTTATAATTTGTAACCCTCATGACTACCTTACTCTGTGTAACTATCGCAGTTACACTTGGAGTAACCATACGGCCAACCTCCAACTTACTCATAACCAATGAATTGGAGGTAGATATAGGTCCCACCCTTCATAATAAATAATTCCCAAGAACCAAAACATAATCATACAACATTAATAATTCCATAAAAACATTACTTTGGAATTTCATAAAACAGAATTTAAAAAGAGGATTTTTAAAGAAAAGCCCCTTATAAATATCATAAAATTGAAAAGAGACTTAATATAGTGGATGGAGTATGTATATATACTGTAAATTCACATAATAAAACATAATATAAACATAAACCATCACACAAAAAATTTAAATAGCACGTAAATAATGAAGTAGAAGGTTAACCCAAAGAATGGAAATCGGGTTAAGAATTCCCTTACCTCAGGTTTGTCTTACTTACAACTTGTTTAAACCTCTTATATAATGGTTAAAAGAGTGTTATTAATATTTTAAAGAAACATTTTAATATTTATAACATCTTATATTATCATTTAATAACATCATTTCACCCTTAATTATTAGTATTTTTCCCCTTGCACTGTTTTTGGGTGAATTCTTTACCTGATTTCTATGATTGGTTCATGGTGGACATTATTGTCGATTGGAAGTGAAACTACAGAATTGTAATGGAGTAGTATTTACATATATCCAGTAACATAAATTTCTCCATTAATCATTTTTAATTCTTACATGAGGATGATTCATAAGTTAGAACATTAATGATGTTCATTTAGATCATTTTAGTGGTTATTTGATAATAACAACCTCATTTTGTCTTATAAATTATAACCATGAGTAAAAAAGAATTACAGAACCATGGGTGAGTAATAAAAAATTTATTATAACCTGGTTCAACCATATAAATGGTTTCATGACCATACTTTATAGAATTAATGGAAATTAAAATCACATCGTCCACGATGTCGATAATTTGACACAAACAGACAATGTTTTTATTCTTTAAATAAGTGGGAGAGGATAAGAATAACATTGATTAATTTTATATAGACATGATAAAATATAGAATATACATTATTTATAGAGATTTAATGCCTCTTGGGTAAGGATATATGAAAAAAATAAGTAAGGAACTCAAAATAAAAGAATAAGTGAGAAATATCTTACAAAAAGTCGGCATCCCAACGACTATACGACAGGGTTTTAGAAAATATTAAAAAGAGAGGGGACAAGAGTCACCCATACAGTTTTGAATCATAATATAGATAAGATCAAGAATAATAAAAAAATAAGAAAATGGTATGGAAACTTGAAAATTATACCACATAAAAGAGAACTTGAAAGGAAAAAAGAAAGAAATTGAGAATTTTCTCACCTTGTAGAGTAACCCTTGGAACTTGAAGGTTGGGACCTTGGGGGATTGAGTAAACCTTGGGAGGACTAATATGAAGGTAAGGAGGCCTGATCTTCATTGAGGGAGAATTGGGAATGAACTCAATTAAGGGAAGAGTTGGTATTTATAGGAAAAGTGAGGGATTATTTTAATAATTTTCAAGGGACACCTCATGAGTGGTATTTACAAAACCATGGGCTTGCCCATGGTATTTGCCCATGGTATAAGACACTTGGGACACCTAACATATTATCTAACTATACATAAGTCGACCAGATTTATGACCTCATTATTATATCATTAATTATGTCATTAACACACCAAAATAAAAAACTGTATTTTTTACTATTCACTGAAAAATCAACTGTTTCAGAAAAATTCCCAAAATTAAAATTAACCATTTATCGATGTGTAGATTTCAAAAATGAAGTCCAATTTTTGAAAATAAGTTTCTAAATATTATTAATTTAATTTTAAATAAAAGCATACTTAATTCAAAAATTAACAATTCTAATTCTGTAACTACTTCTATATCACAAAGAAAAATTAACCTAGATGTTATTATCTTAAAGACTTAATAAAATAAAATAATAATAAAATTTAATATTCATTAGGGTCATATCACTATTTATATTACTATTCAGATGGGTATGTTACTATTCACAAAAAAAAACAAGTTGGTTCCAATAGACTCCAAATAACATACTGAACATAATTGTAGATGACAGTTTCTTGAAATTGAGAACATAGAAGTAGAAATGTTATGTTTTAAAGGATAATTAAAAATATCTACTTAAAAAAAAATTCCATGCATTTCTATTTATTTTTAGAAAAACTTGGGGTGTTACATAATAACATAAAATCGATACCAATTTATTTATCCGGTTTAAATATTTGTTATGTAAATTCCATTGTAATCCAGTGGGATAAAACATGATAAATCTGTTGCACATAAAATAATATAGAAGCCATTAATCCCATACCTCAAAAGGTTATTGAATTTCTTTACATAAGAATGATCCATGCAACAAATCACGATCACCTCCCCCTACGACAACTTCATCCACCCGAGGACGCTGCGACACAATCGCACCAACCCACACAAAAGAAAACTCCATTAGAAACATGGATATCACATTCCATAACATGGAAAGGAGAAATGGGAGAAGAAAGATCAAAGAAAAAAAAGAACGAAGGTAGATCATACCTTCTATAGATCATGTATTGACACTTTCTGTTTGTACAAAAATAGGGGGCGCCTCACACATAGATAAATGAGAAGGAATGAAATAAGGGAAGGTGTCCAACTTTGAAGGATTAGATCCAAGACTAACTGGATTTGAAATGGTTTAGAATTTCCATTAATGCGAATCAAATTAATCCACACAGTTTGACCAAGTAAAGGAATCCTGAGCCTTAAAAAAATTAATATAGGAGTTATGGGATTTCAATTGGCCTTAAATCCCTTAAAATAAGGCTTTGAAGTCATTTTTAGTCAAAGAAAATGCTAAAGGGGAAAAACTGTAGGAAGATGGAAACACTGTACACCTACCAACGTCTGGAAACACTGTACACCTACCGATTTCTGGAAACACTGTACAACTACTAATGTTTGGAAACACTGTACACCTACTAAATTCTCGAAACACTGTACACCTACCGATGTTTAGAAAAACTATACACCTATTGACGTTTGGAAACACCATACACCTACTGATGTCTGAAAACACTGTACACCCATCGATGTTTGGAAACATTGTACACCCACCGATGTCTGGAAACACTGTACACCATCGACAGCTGGAAACACTGTACAATTACTGACATCTAGAAACAATATACACCTAACAATGGATGGAAACACTATACACCTACCGACGGCTGGAAACACTATACACCTACCAACAATTGGAAACATTATACAGAAAACTGGAAACACTGTTCACAAAACTAGAAATTTGGAAAAGTGTTGGGGATAAGTCACCTTAACCTCCCAGAACACCTCAAAAACTAGATTTCCGAAAAATAATGGATCTAAGTGGTCCAGGACATTACAAGTAACACATTTAAACCCCATATACAGGATATTAAAGGACGTTCACCTGAATAGAAAGACAAGGTAATGGATTTTCATGTCACTTTTTACATCCCTGAGATAAATGTCATATTCAAAAATTACTTATTTTGTGTGGTTTATCTAATACCCATTTTGATATATTATATCATGAATTATTTTGTGTTCATGTTATTTTTAATTCGATATTTAATTATTTCTTCTAAGTGGATTTGAGTTATAAGTTACCCAAGTAGAAATGAAATTTCATAAACCAATTCCTTTTCATTGAGTTATATTACTTCATCATTATTGTTAATATATTATATGATTATGTGTATAATTACTTTGAATATATCTTGATTTATTTAAACTTACCCTATGTGTATTTACATTTTATTCACATAAATCTATTCATTGATTGATTCTCACATTAACATTACAGTCTTTTCAAGGGTTTACTTCACAATATCATTTTATTTGGGATTGTTTACACTTGAATTTCCATTCAAAGAAATTATATGACCATTATTCAATAAACCCTATCATTTTATTCTCCTCTGATTATTAATGACCTTTATCAATTAATATTACCATTTACCACTATTTGGCACTTAAAATGTTTTATAAAATGTTTTTATAAAAACCCAACTTCATTTATCTCTTTAGTCAGAGAACCTATTTTCTTCTAAAAAGCATGTTTTATTAAAACAGTTTCAAAAATGTTTTTTAACCTTTTAAAAATTATTTATTAAATATATTCTTACCATTTTTTATTTGATCAATGTTTTTAAAGGAATATTTTTCTCAATTTTTGAACAAGACATTTTTCTAACCTTTTTATAGTGCAAAAGGAATGTTCTTTTTACCTCGTATGACATGTACAAATTTACTCTCTGTCATTTCTTTGAAACTTCCTTTGTAATACTAAAAGGTTAATTTTTAAAGAAAATGTTTTTAAAATTTATTTTCAAAGAAAAGGATTTTCATTTTTTTTTTCAAATTAAAAAGGATATTTTCCTCAAAAATGATTTTAAGATATCTTTTTATAGTATTTCTATTCATCAATGACAATAACCCTTATTCATTACTCCAATTAGGATATGTTGTATTGAAACCATCCTTATTCTTCATTTTTATAGTTTTTTATTTATTTGGCAAATGATATTATTGAAATTCACTTCCTTAATTCCTTTTAGTCCCCTTGAAATATTCAATTTATTATGACCAGTGAACATTTAATTTACCCTAATTATCTATACCATTTACTATGGATGTTATTATTTCCTAAACCATATACCATTTTTACACATGATGTTCATTTGGTTTACTGGGAAATATTGAAAAATTTGTATCCTTTACTCAATATGGATATTTGGTATGGCACTTTTTTTATGAATTTAAATCAATTATTCGATAATTATTTGGACATGAAATACACGAGTTGGGGATCATATAATTCAATCCATTTGGGTTGGGGAATGGTTAATGAAAAACCCACGATGCATCATTAGTCACATGGGATGAAATTAGTAGGGTATCCTAAGCTAATGGGTTTTTACCCAGAAAGTTTTAAACCATATTTATGGTTAAGGTATCATACATTTGAGAAACAAAACTTTTAATAACTAAGCATTGTATTCATTTTGTTTCAGTTATTATTATCCATGAGATTTTTCATTGACATATCTATGGATGAATTTAATTCTTAGTTCATTGATTAAATGTAATGTGTTTCAGTTTATTACATTTCCATATTGATTTTTCCCTATCTAGTTATTTAAATGGTACATATTTTGAGTTGCTTACCTTTCCATATTATTTACCCACTTACTTTTAAGATATTGACTATATAGTATATGTTTTAAGTTATTTACCTTTAAATATTGATTATTCTCATTGATTCATTATTGATTCAGCTATACTTTACCCTTACTAATAATTCGAGCTCACCCTTATTTTGATTCCTTTCCCAAATAATTCTCTAAAGTTTACTAAGAAAGATATGAAATCATATGCTAGATGGAATAAATTTATCCTTAAAAAAATTATATTTTAATTTTTACACTCATTTGTAAAACAAGACTCATGTATGCATCTGGTTTTCCAAGACTACTAAACTGTGAAGTCATTTGAAGCATGATTTACTTATATCTTATGCCAATGTAATGGTAGTAGACACTAGCTTTGGGATTTCTGAGGTTGAGTCGCGATAGTTGGTATCAGATCAAGTTTAGTAGAAACCTTGGGAACTATATTTAGAAAGACATAGATTATAGAATATAACCCTAATATGGAATTTGAGGATGAGCATAGAAGAACATCCTAAAGTTTTAGTTGGATAGTGATTACATAGTTTTCTTAGAAATACATCCATGTATAGATACTAGAAGTGGATGTGGTTTTGGAACATATGTACTCAGGAGTAACAACTCTGACAAGGTGCATCAGGCCTGACTCAGTGTAACTTGGTATACGATAATGGGCCTTACTACGTACCTAGTTTGACACTTACAGGGGATATTCTTAGGATAATTAAAATTTTATTTATAAAGAATTATGATGAATTTGAATAGATAATGATAGTGAATGACCTAGGTTAAACCTTAGAATAAGAAAGGAACTATGTTGAAATAAAATGGATGAAGTATTTATGTATTAAGGTCATATTAAATAGCTTAGTTAAAAGGTGATTTAGTGATTAACCTGATTTTAAGGATGTCTATCATATTTATTTTGGAAATTATATAAATATGGTTTTACAAAAGGATAACCTATATGCTGGGTGAAAACCCATCAAATCTAGAAAGTCCATAGGATTATGACCAATGACCAAAGGACGATAAGGGTTTTATTCCAACCACTGACTTATGAAATGTCCTATTTAATATGTCATTATTTTTAATTAAAAATTTTTATGAATAAATAATAATGATGAACTTGTAGTGTTACTTTTTTAGGTTTAGAGATTAATTTATTTACCATATTATGTTTGGATAATATTTTGATACTAATAGTTATACTTTTAACTCTTTGATGGTCCTTAAGACCCCTTAAAATTATATTTTAGTGCTTCAAGAATAAAAGTTAATTTATGGATATCCATTTCTTAAAGTAATGGATGAATTAGAAATTTATCAAAGAACACCCACATGATGAAATTGTGTTCATAGAAATATATCAAGTAAATATATTTCCTTACATACTTAGGTAGTAAAATAATCACTTATCATTAGGAAAATGATCAAAAAAATGTTGTCCTAATACCTTAATATTTGTTGAACTAATAATATTCTCAAACATTATAGATTTATGGATTTGAGGCCCTTAACTTTACATTTATCATTCATTTTTTTGTGATTGATGACCTCAATCACTCCCTATAAATATTTCTTTTTTTTCCTCCATGTATGTATCTCTACTTACCACTAATGTTATCCTACTTATAGACCTAGTTATATGTTAGTCCATGTAACCTTTACGCTTCCCATTCTCTCTTTTCTAGAGAATGTTTTTCGAACCCTTTTAATGATGTGGGATTTAAACATAGAAAATATCAAAAAATTTATTATGGAGATCAATTTTAAATTTCAAGGATATAATTTATTTAATGTGGGGAGAATTTAACATCTCTAAAATTCTAAAATAGTAACTTTTATTTAATAGCATATATAACATTCAACACCAAGTACATAAGGGAATTTAATATCAAGAGACTTTATAATATATTTACTATTTTAAATAAATTAAATATATAATAGATCTCACAATTCATTTAAAATTGAGTTATATTGCATCACACATAACAAAGAATTTGTTTGATGGCTTGCATCACACGCAAGACCAAGTTTTACCGAACAACAATATATTGTTAAAAAATTATTATTTAATACAATAAGACTTAACCTTGACATTAAATTAGTGGTTATAAATATTATTAACTAACTTATGAAAATATATCATTTATAAAAATATAAAAATAATTCACTGGTTACAAATTAATTAGAAATAAATATAAGAACCAATTGAAAATAAAGAGAATATTTTTATAGAAAACTATTTTTAAGACCACAAGGATGTTTTATCATAATAAATTAAATTAATTATAATCAGTGAGTTATATTAATGAAATATATATTTTATATATTCAATAAAATATTTTTTATACTCATCCAATAGATTTTACAGGCTTAAGAACATACCAAATATTATGCATAAAAACCTATAATTCTATAAAGGTACTTTTACCACCTTTTAATGGAGAACCTATTTAAAATAATTTTTTTTGAACTTATATATATTTTATATGTCGAAATAAACTTCATATTGAAAATATAAATTTAAAAATAATCTTAGGGTGAATTTTTTGTGTTTTTATGTGAAGTTTGATTTTTTATGAATAACGAAAAATACCAAATTTTAATTCAAAAATTATTTTTAATATATTTTATTTATAAGGTCAAATTATATTTCAAATTGGTTTAAAAGTTTAATTAGATAAATTTTTTATTAGTTAATACAATTTATCTAATTGGAATCAATTTTACATTGAAATTGGATATGAAACCCTATCAAACTTTTGAACATTTTTTACTTTAAAAACCCGCATTTCCATCCCATATGTGAGATTAAATTTAAATTAATTTATGAGACTTATATGATTGGAATTTGGTAAAATGGATTAAATATTTTTAATCATAATAATTTATAATTTATAATAAGGTCAACTTAGTTTTTGACCAAAAATATTAGTGGAATTAATTAAAATTAGTTACAATGATTAAGGTGAAGTTAAACTTAACAAGAGACTAAACATTAAACTTAAGAGTCAAAATGACCTTTAAACTTGTAAAAAATACATTTAATGGAAATGTTTATATCCTATAATCCCTTTTATAAAATATTTTCCATTATTTTATCAACTTTCCATGAGAAAAACATGGGTGGAATTCCATTTTCAAAAAATTTACAAGAGTGTCACTCTTCCTCCACTATAAAAGGGAACTCATCCCTCGCACTTCATCACACATATCTAGACACTTTAGTTTAAAAAATATATACTAAAATAGATCCTAAAAATTCCTCCAATCATCCTAAAATTCTCACCTTCGGAAGAAATTCATCAAAATAACCCCCTTGGTGTAAACCAAAAGGAGTTACCAAAAAAATAGGTAACATCATTCCTCAAGATATTTAGTTTTACTTATTTATACACTCTTTCAATTATCCTTATTATATAATTATATAACAAAAAAATTATCCTAAATATACTCATATTTTTTTATGTTATTTTTTCAACATAAACTTACACACAGTTCCATCTAATGGGTAAAAAACTTACCGTTTGTGTGTATGGTGAAGTTCCACCTCACAAAGCGATGATTGTTTGTTCTTCCTTCACCACCACTCATGACGATCATTATGATGTAAAATATATTTATATATTATATATATGATATTTATAATGTCTTTATGCTTTTATAATTTTTATATAGATCATACCTTTATGATTTCCATCTTGTTGGAATACGATGACATCGTTTGTGGAAGTGTGGACTACCATCTCCTCAAAACGATGTGATTTGTTCACGCTATACATGGATTGTATGAAGGATGGTTTTAAAAAACATATGTAACATATATGAAATTAATATTATACTGTAATTATAATATATATATATATATATGTATGTATCATTTACTTTTAATTTTTTTAATATGGTAAGTAAATGAAAGTAGCGTTCATGTGTACGTACGACTTACCATCTCCATGAACGGTACATTTCATTTCTTATATCAAAATAATATGGATTATTATAAATACATATATACTGGATATATATGAAATTTAAATCATTTTTTACATTATATAGATGATGAAACCATGATCTAATTAATATTAACAACAAATAACAAGTCAAAACTTACTCGACAAACTAGGCAATTAACACCCAAAATAGTGAAAATAATGAAATATTCAGAAAAACAGGTAATGAGATATTATATGAAGTTAATATATGATATAAAATATATTATTATTGTTATTAAATAACTTATTAACATTTTTTAACCCCTTATACAAGAGTTTAGTGGAAGTTCTTCCAAAAAGAAACACAAGGTAAGGGATTTTTATCTCACTTTTTATATCCATGAGATAAATGTCATGTCCACCAGTTACTTATTTTGTGTGGTGTATGTACTACCCATTTTGATATATTATATCATGAATTATTTTATTTTCATGGTATTTTGAGTTCTAATTTGAATTATTTCTTCTAAGGGGATTTAAGTTAAAAGTTACCCAAGTGGAAATGAAATTTTATAACCCAATTCCATTTCATTGGGTTATATTACTTACTCATTATTGTTAATATTATATGATTATGTGTATAATTAATTTTACTATAAATTTATTTATTTCTACTTACCCTATGCGGATTTATAGTTAATACAAATAAATCTATTCATTGATTTATTCTCACTTCAATGCTATGGTATTTTCAAGGGTTTACTTCACAATCTCATTTTATTTAGGATTGTTTAAAATTGAATTTACATTTGAGGAAATCATATGAAAATTGTTCAATAAAACCATTCATTTTATTCTTCTATGATTATTCATGAATTTTATCAAGTAATAGTACCATTTTACCACTCTTTTTTACTCAAATTTTTTTATAAAATGTTTTTATAAATATATAACTTCATTTCTCTCTTTAGTCAAAGAATACGTTTTCTTCTAAAAACCATGTTTTATTAAAAAGTTTTCAAAAATGTTTTTTAACCTTTAAAAAATATTTTATTAAATATATTTTTACCCTTTTTTCTTTTACCAATGTTTTCAAAGGAATCTCCTTGTCTCTTTTTGAATAATATTTTTTTCTAACAATTTTTACCGTGCGAAATGAATGTTATTTTTACCTCATATGTTATGTAATAATTTAAATACCACCATTTCTTTGAATATTCCTTTGAAATATTAAAAGGTTAATTTTTAAAGATTAAAAAATATTGATTTTCAAAGAAAATTATTAAAAAAAATCAACATGGAAAGGATATTTTCCTTAAGAATGATTTTAAGAGATATTTTTATAGTATTCCAATTAATAAATGACAACAAACCTTATTCATTACTACACTTAGGATATGTTGTATTGATACCATTCTTATTATTCCTATGGATGGTTTTGATTTATTTACCCAAGTATAGTATTTACATTTACTTCCTCGATTCCTTTTAGTCTCTTTAAAATATTCAATTTTCTATGACAATTAAACATTGAATTTCCCCTAATTATCCATATAATTTATCATGTATGTTATTATTGCCTAAACTGTATACCATTTTTACATATGATGTTCATTTTATTTACTAGGAAATATTTATAAATCTATATGCATTACTCAATACATATATTTGATAAGTATCTTTGTTTATGAATTTAAATAATTTTTTTGATAATGATTTTGACATTAAAGACATGGGTTAGGGACCGTTAATGCATGCCCTATGGGTTAGGGACCAGTTAATGTGATGCATTGTTAGTCTAATGAGATGAAATCAGTTGGATATCCTAAGCTAATGGGTTTTTACCTAGAATGTTTTAAACCATCATTATGGTAAAGTTATCATGTTCCTGAGAAACATGATGTTAAATAATTAAGCATTGTCTTTATTTTGATTCATTTATTATTATACATGATATTTTTCATCGACATATCTATGGATGCATTTAATTATCATTTCATTGATTAAATGAAATGTGTTTCAGTTTCTTACCTTTCCATATTAATTTTTCCATATCTAGTTATTTGAATGACATGTGTTTTTAGTTAATTACCTTTATATATTATTACCTAACTTCCTTTTTATCTATTAACTACATGGAATATGTTTTTAGTTATTTATCTTTCCATATTGATTATTCTCATTTATTTATTATTGATTCCAATATACTTTACCCTTAATGATCATTTGAGATCACACTTGTTTTTTTCCTTTCCCCAGGAATTTCTTGAAGTGTACTAAGAAATATATTCAAGGATACTCTAGATGGAATAAATTTATCCTTGAAAACACTTATGTTATGATTAGTGTACTCATTTTTAAATCAAGACTCATGTATGTATCTGGTTTACCAATACTACTAAACTATTTGGTCTTTTAGGATGAAATTTACTTGTATCTTATTCCAATGTAATAGTAGTATACACTGGATCCAGGATTTTTGGGGCCGAGTTACAATAACTACCCCTTATTTTTCCACCCAATTGGTCACACCATCACCACAAAAAACCCACATCACATAAGGCAACAAAAAGATAAAAAATACATATAAAATCACATCCCAGATTTCAAAAATTAAGTTCAAGAGATTATATTAATTCACTTCATTTTTTAATAGGGGAATTATCATGAAATTCCATATTTACATGGGAAAACAATTCATTAACCATATATACATTCTTAGATTTTTTATTTATAGTGGTATCAAATAATCAACACAACAAGGGTCTCGCCCAAATATTAACTACAACACAATAAAGGCTCCCAACAACATTGAATTTTTATTAATGGAAAGAAGAATATATAATAACATTATAAATAACATCAAAAATAGAAAAACATGTGATTTATTCTCATTCCCATCAATTTTAGTTAAACCAACTCATTATATTCATTAAGATGAACCTTAATATCCACCCAATAGTTTGAAAAATCATACAATCCCAACAGATGAACTTAAATAGGGATATAATGAGAATGACCTACCTAAAAGAAGCTTTCCAAATCACCACACACAACAAAGAGAAGTAAAAACTACCAGAAGACCACAAACACATAAGGAAACCCAAGATCAACCTAGATCATACCAAGAGAACATCAAAATCATAGCCTAAACTTACCCTGATAAAAAAATCATCACCTTCATGAATATTTGAATGAGTAATGAAAGGAATCAAGGGGATAAAATGGAGATACCACCTCATATTTACAATTATGAACCTCCATAAGATAAGGATCAAAGAAGAAGGAAATGGGATGGAATATAGACCAAAAATGCCTAGGGTTTTCCAAAAAAAAAGGGGAGTAAAAGAGAAATGGGGTAAAATTGACCCCTAGAATTTATAAGTAATCTGGATGTTAACATATTCATAGCATGAAACCCCTATTAATGTTATTAATTTTCATGAGGCCTTAAAATTAAATCTATGAATCTATTTCAAGTCGTGAATTCTATGATCTTCAAACCCGATGAACATCTATTGAAATCCATGGTGCCTTAGTTTCAATTTAATTTCCATCATGAATTTGAATTTCATGTCACGAGTTCATCAGGAAAAAAAATTATCATCTAAAATAAAGCTGTGAATTTTCAGTAACCTAGCCACAAAATAACATCTCAATACATGAATATATATTCACATCGTTAACTTAACACTACAGTAAAATTATAGCTCTTACTAAACAGAACCCTCCTTGATCCTCATCTGAACACCTCCAACTCCCAAACTGGTAAAGTAACCTACTGAGAAAGCATAAAAATCTACATTAGATACCTCTCAAATGATACTTATCCTCAATAATAAAAAACCCTAAAAACAAAGGATAGGTTATGAACAACCATCCCACAAGATAAATCTCAGGGATCACATTATATCTCAAACACTACCACCAACCAAACACACCAAACCAAAACATCCATAGAACACCCCTCACAATCGTATCACTATCTTACTAGACCGAACACCGCTCGAACTTAGTCCAACTACAAGACACCTATCTACTATATAACTATCTTCAAAACCATTTAAAACACTACATAAACCAATCCAACAACCTCCTTTAATGTCATACAACACTTCCTTGATCACACAAATCATGGAAAACTGCCATCCATATCAAGATATTTTATGTTTTGGGTGGAACTGACTTAACTTCATATTTTTAAAATGATTCATAAACATAACACATCTTATGGAGACCCAAGCCTTTTACAAAATTTATTACACGATTCTTAAACATAAATATCCATTAATACAACACAAGGATTGTAAATTCCTAGTGTATTTGGAATAAAAGGTTATTAGTACATAAAACATGGCACCATTATTTATTGAGATCCTAGAATCCTTTCGAGATCCTAAATATGCATGGGATAACCTAGGGAATACATAAAGAAAGGGGTGAGCTAAAAATCCTAGTAAGGGAATAAACATGATAAGGAACCGTAACATGTGAGTCAATGGTATAACATGATATCATAAAAGATAAGATACATGAGTAATCAAGTGTAATCATAACATAAATAGAATGGTATCATAGGATCATGGAATCATAGGTAATTTGGAAACTATATATAACATGAAATTAACCTGAGTCAAGTCTAACTACCTAGAAAATATCATATGGTGGAAAAAAACCCATAATTAATTAGGTTTACTCCCTAATCCTAGACACGACGCCTCATAAGACTAAATATTTACCCAATGTGTTAGAGCGCTATCTGGGAAGGACCATCATAAAATGTTCATGATCTATGTGTTCCACTTAAATTAAATCAATCTTAATGTATAACATAATAATTACCCAAGGAAATAAAATGGGTTGCATAATCTTGATTCATATCATATTCAAAGAAAATTTCATAATGAAGCTATTTGAGAAATGATCACAAGGAATTTATTACCCCATAAATGAGAGGTAGAATAATCTATGTATATATGTGAGAGAAATATATATAGTTTTTATAATAATTCCATAACATTAATAGATAGATAAAGCGAGATAAAGAGAGAAAGTTCATAACTCAAAGGAAAGGGTGGTTTAGAGAGATCTCTTACCTCAAGCCTGATTTTCCATGTGTATTATTTATCTTCCTAAATAATAAAATTATGTCAATAATTTAATTTATTAATATTTTTTTAAAATTTTATTATTCCTTCTATTTTTATTTTTACCATTCTATATTCAATTACTTAACCAATTAATTTCACATTGGTTTTTTAACGATAAATGGATTATATGTCCAACATCACATCGATAAGTTGAATAAGGTCAAAAGGGGTAAGAAAGTAAATGATATATTAATTTTCAATAAAGGTTAATATTTCATTAATATCATATATAAACATAAAATTATTCATTATTACCTTCCATATAAAGTGTAAGTGAAAAATGAGTCACATCGCTTCGCAAGACGGTAGTCCGCCGTACACACGAGCAGCATTACCACATTCTATATGAAATGAAAAGTAAGAAGGTATATATGATATTGTACTTAAAAAAGTATAATTATACCATTAATATAATATATAAACATTATATAAATCATTATATCCATATTTTATAGGCGGTTATGGAAAACAAATTACGTTGGTTCGCGAGGCGACATTCCACTGTACACACGATCAACTGTTTTGTTTCCTATTTGAGGGTGTAGGATATGGTTTTAGGTAATTAACTTAAAATAAAAAAATCTCAGTATATATAAGATAATTAGGTTATTATATCATCATGTTTTAATAATATTTTAATTAGGTGGAATAATAAATAAAATAAAACACTCGGTTAAGGATGTTACCACTTCTACGGACAATTTATTTAGGTTTGTACCAAAACACTTCCTATGTTTTTTTGATGAAAAAAGGATAATTAGATTATTATAGGGAATTAGGTAAGTTATTTGGGTATTTATTTTCCAAAAAAATTGTTTTTGTAATTTTTAAAAAAAGTAGAGAGGGGGTACCCTTTAATAAGTGAGGGAGAAGACACACTTGAATTTTTTTAAAAGAAAGAATCCCACCCATGTATTTTCTCATAAAAAAGGGATCTAAAATGGACCATTTTAGTACCTTATATGATAAAAGGTTTAAATATGACTATAAAATAATAATTATACATGTTTTATGTCATTTTTAACCCTTATATGTTTAGTTTAACCACCTGGTAAACCCATTTTTACCTTAACCATAGTAAATAATTTTTTCTACTTTTTCTATTCATTATGATAAAAAATAAAGTTGACATTTAAGATAATATAAATTATGATTATTATAAATATATAATACATTTTTATAAATTCAACTCACATAAGTGGTATAATATAATTTAAAATTAAACCCACAGGCGTGTTGGAATTACTGCTTTCCAAAAGAAAAATTTTTAAAAGTAGAAAAAGTTTTTATATCAAAATTCAATATGAAATTGATTATAATGAAATGATTTGGATTAATTAATATATAATTTTACTAATTTTACTTTTAAAACCACACTAAAATAAAATGGGTCTTGTAAATTATTTAAACTAAAAGGTTGTTTTTAATAAAGATCAACATTTTTTACTATTCATAAAAAATTAAACTGTTTTAGAAAAATACCAAAAAATTACCCTAAGATAATTTTGATATAATGATTTCAAGAATTAAGTTAATTTTTTAAAATAAATTTTCTAAAATTATTAAAAATTAACTTTAAATTATGTGTTCAAAGCACGACTAAACCTCCTTTTATAAAAAATACTATTTTTCAGAAAAATTTTATTTTTCTTTTAAATAGTTATTATTTTATTTCTAATTAGTAGATAATAATTTAATTTAATTTATAAATTTGTAAACCATGTAATTTTTAATAATTTAGTTATTCCTATTAATAACCTCCAACTTAACAGCTAAGTTATAATGATCATGTTTAAATAATAATATTTTAATAGAGTATCGTGTTTCATTTAAACATGGGGTTGTGTGCATAGAAAGCTATTGAAGAGATTGAATTTATTTAAAAAGAAATATATCTTAAATAATTAGGGTGTTATATTCTCCCCCCTTAATTAATTTATCTCCAAAAATTTCATATTAAATACTAAGGTGAAAATAGGCGAGGGTACTTCTACTTCATCGCCTCTTCCAGTTCCCAAATTACTTCCTAAAAATTGTGGTTTTTCCAAAAAAACCTTTGACTAGGTGAGTTGTATTGTTTTATAGAACTTTTTATCTATGATCCAAGATCTTCACTTCCTGTTCTTAAACTGAAAGGTATTTTTCAAATGGTACCACCTCTAGATTTAGTACATGTGTGCTGTTTGGTATGTACTTCCTCAATAGGTTTGCATTGAACACATCGTGTACTTGATATTGGTTTGGTGGGAGTTCTAGTCAGTGGGCCACCACTCTGATGTAATAAAGGATATCAAAGTGGACAATGTATATATAAATAATGTCTCCATTCTTGTAAAACCTCATGAACTTATTCCATGATTAAATATGGAGGGACACCTTGTATTCAACCTTAAACTCTAGGTCTCATTAATGGTTTTCTACATAGATTTTCTTACAACATTGCAAAAATTTAATGCGTCACTAAATGGTTTGGAAATTATTTATCATCTCTTGGGAAATATTAGGTCCCATCAGATTCTTCTCTTTAACTTCATCTCAACATGTTTGATTTTTACACTGATTCCCATACAGAGCCTCATAAGGTTCCATTTGATTACTATAATGGAAAATATTATTATATGATAACTCTACTAGGGGAAGGGGATGCTCCCAACATCCTTTGGAATCCATTGATCAAGAACTAACAATATCATCTAGTTTTTAGATGGTTCTTTCAGAATGATCATCTGTTTGAGGGTGATAAGTAGTATTGAAACCAAGTTTTTCATCCAATGATTGCTGAAGGCTTCTCCAGAACCTTGAGGTAAACCTTTGATCTCGATTAGATATAATAGAGGTTGTCACTCCATGCAATATTACCACTTCTCTTATGTATATATTAGTGAGTTGGTTAAGATAGAAATATTCCTTGATAGTAATGAATTGTTCCAAATTTATAAGGAGATCGACTACCACCTAGATGGTGTTATTTACTTTAGGTGTCTTGGGGAGTCCTATGATGAAATCCATGCTTATTTTTTCCCATTTACATAATGGTATGGGAAATATTTGCATCATAACATTAGAATTTTATCACTTAGACTTGAATTATTGGCATACCAAGCATCGATATATAAATTATACAATCACCCTCTTAATTTTATCCCACCAGAAGTTTTTCTTTAAATATCTATACATCTTAATGCTTCCCAAATAAATAGATAAGTATGAGCTATTCACATAATCTATAAGCTCCTTCTTTAGCTATTGTTTTATGAGACATATATCCAAGTTCTAAACCTTATAACTCCACCTTCAACAAATTTTAACTCCAGTATATTCTATACCTTTTTCTATAGTGCTTCATTATCATTATGGGACTCCTTGATCCTCTCAAGAATAGATGGTTGAGACATTATTTGAGAAAGGTAGGATAAATACCCTTTTACAATTACCATATCTATCCTTTGAAAATATAATAATATTAATCCTTCTTAATTCTAATTATTGATAAAATTTTTGGATCCCTTTTACTTAGAGAATATTATACCTTATTTTCTTTCCCAATATAGTAATCTATTAAGCAGTCATAGTCTTTGATAAGATCTAAATATCTTCATTGGTGTATGTTAATCTCCTTCTATGTGAATATATGTTTGAGTCTCTTATGATTCATATATATTTCACACTTTCCCCTATAGAGATAATGTTACTCGATCTTTAGTGTAGTGATCACTACCACCCACTCCTGATCATGTGTTAGACAATTATGATCAAGAACTTTCAACTACCTTGATGAATAAACTATCACTTGTATCATTCTATATTAGTACACATCCTAAAACCTTCTTTTAAGAATCACTATAAACCATAAAAGTTACCCACTTGAGGGAAATGTAAGTACTGGTTCATTGATAAGACTATTTTTCAATTCCTTAAATCTCTCTTCACATTCACTGGTCAAGAAATTTTTTAATCTATTCCATTTTAGCTTGGTTAGCGAGTTTCACATTCATGATTTTTTTTCAAAAATAATTGATAATACCCAGCTAATCCCTGGAAACTACTAATCTATGTTATAGATGACGGTCTAGGCCAGTCCTAGATTGTCTTTGTCTTATAAGGGTGCACTAAAATCTATTTTATGGTGATAATATGCCCCATGAATGATAATTACTTTATAGATAACTCATAATTATTGTACTTTGCATATATATTCTCATTTCTCAAATCCCTTAGAATAGTATTAAAATACTCCTCATCCCCCTCCTTGATTTTGGAGTAAATAAGAATATAATCTATAAAGACAACCAAATATTTTCAAGGTAATATCTAAAGACTCTATTAATCATGTACATAAATATTTTTGGGGCATTAGTGAGTCTGAAATGCATCACTATGAACTCATAGTGTTCGTTCCTTGTTCAAAAGGTAGTTTTGGGAACATCTTTCTTCTTCACCTTTAATAGTGATATCCTAATTGAAGGTCCACAATAGAGAAATAATGAGATCCAAGTAGTTGATCAAACAAGTCATCTATACATGGTATGTGATACTTGATATTTATCATTACTTTGTTGTGTTCATGATAATCAATACATATTCACATTGACCAATCCTTCTTCTCGACTAAGAGGACTGACGCACCCCACGGTGAAGAACTCAAGCATATAAAACCCTTTTCTAGATCCTCTTGTAACTGCTTCTTCAGTTCTTCCAACTCAATGGTGGATATTCTGTATGGAGTCTTGGATATGGGTAGAGATCCAAGTATAAGTTTAATTATGAACCCAAACTCTTAGTTAGAAGTAATACCATAAAAATATTTAGGGAATACATCAGTATAATCCCTTATAATGGTCATGTGATCAAGAATGATTCTATCCTCATCTCAATAATTTGTTCAAGATATTCTTGATCATAAGGCAATAATATCCATTCTTGGACATAAGATTCCAAGGGAGATTCATCCTCCTCGTTACACTTGTAGAGAATTAAAGGATGACTTGGGACATGAAGAGTGATCTCCCTCTCTTGACATTTGATGTTGTATTTACATAAGGATATCCAATACATAGACAAAATAAAATGAAACTCCACTAAAGGAATCATGATGACATTTTATAGAAGATTAAGTCCATAAACACTGACTGGGGAGGAGTTATATACCTGGTATGTAACCTTTGTTCTATTTTATATTCTCACAAATATATCAACCCCTATATTTTTAGGCGGTGTTTGAAAAGTTATAATAAAATTTCAATATATTAAATAATGTGTAGAATTTGAATAAAAAAGTATGTTCCCTATCATTGAATGAATAACTAGCTTACCTATCACCACATCATTGTAAGAATCTACCTCACCCTTAGTGATATCATATGACTTTCCATGTTTCCTTGGAGGTTGTTGTCAATGATTATCTCTGAAAACCCTTGGTTTAAATCATTGGGTTGCATTATACCCATGTTACTTATGTCTAAAACACTATACAATGGGTATAATGTAGATATAGACTTATTTTATTATTCATCTTTGTAATATTCTTCATTTCCCTATAACACTGATTAGCTCGATGCCCCTTTTTTCAAACTTAAATCATCTTTGGGTTCCCCTTAGGTAGTTTTTGGGATAATTATTCCCATAATTTTGAAAAGTGGGATATTTTATTTTCTTTTGTTCATGGGATCTATCTTTTGATACACCTAAAGAAAACTATATTTGAAGTTTTTTTCTCTAGTCCCATGAGACCACTGAGAGACACTGATCTCCATCTCAACTTTGAGGGAATAATGAAAAATATCTTAATAACCATCAAAGTCTCGAATTGCCAAATATTTTCATAGACTCAGATTTAACCAACTAAATAAATGGCCCACCTTACTTTTAGTGCTGATAAAAAAGTCAGAGGCATACCGTGAAAGCCTTATAAAGTTTTCCTCATATTCCCTGATAGTCTCATATTCCTTTTATTTTAGACTAAGGAACCCCCTATCCATTTTAATATGGATAGTTCTAGGAAAATATTTATTGAAAAATATTTTATTAATGTATTATCATTCCATGGAATCAATATCCTATTTGGAATTTTTGTTATTGATCAGTGCCCACCACTAATCAGTTTCTCCCTAAATTTGATAAACAACCAGTATAACTTTCTATTGATATGTGCATTGATGGAAAGAGGATATCCCATCAATAGAGCTAATTCCTTGTTCAGTGATCAGGGGATCAGAATATCCACCAATGGTTGGGGACCTTTTTTTGTGTAAAATATTAAACTTCCAATTGATCCTTCTTAGGAGGAGTAAGGAGTTCCACATGATTCATGTTATTATTCATAAATTTAGTGAGTTGAGATAGTACTTACATAAAGTTCTCAGTTCCCACTCCCATAAAAATAGTCATATCATTAGGGAAATAATCACATTTTCTATCATGTTGGTGGTTGGTATAGATTCTCCTATTCCACACCATTAACTGAAAGAAATAAAAACACAGGATAAGAATACTTTAACATACTAAAGAGAAACTTATAAACTTATAATGAATAACTCATGAATTTTAAGTATGTCCTAATTTATTAGGCTCAATGTTTCATTCTAATTTATCCCCATTAATGTTTCCAATTAGTTTTTATAACCTAACAATTCATTAATGTCATTTATAATGGTTTATAAAGAGTTTGTGAATTTCCAAAGTATATACCTTGGGATTGTCAAACCAGGAATACATAAAGGTCCATTATTGTGCACCAGGTAACAATCAATACTATATCAATACACCCATTTCAGGTTTATTACCCATAAGTACCACTATTCCAGAGCCAAATCCACTTGTAGTATCCAAAAAGGGATGTATTTTCTTGAAAACCACCCACTCCATACTTCACCAAGATTATAAGATATTTTCCTATACTTATAATTATCCTTAGAGTTATCTTTATAGTTTTACCTAGGGTTCTAACTAATTTTTCTAATCCTTGTTACAAAGGTTATCTAAACCTTTCCTATAATACTAACTATGGTGACCCAATCCTTTTACACATTTTATCACATGATTCTTAAATATAAATATCCATTAATACAACACAAGGATTATAAAGGATTAGTTTCTTTGAAAGACTAGGTTCTTAGTACATAAAACACACCATCTTTATTTTATATTCCATAGTGAGATATTAAAATCCATTCGATCTCCTAAATATGAATGGGATAAACTGAGGTATACATAAAGAAAGGGGTGATTTAAAAATCCCAATAAGGGAATATACATGATATAGAAGCATAACATGTGAGTCAAAGGTATAACATGATATCATAAAAGAGAAGGCACATGAGTAATCAAGTGGGAGAATAACATAAAGATCATGGTATCATAATATCATGGAAACATAATAAATGTGGTAGCAAAATATTACATGAAATAAACACGATTCAAGGATAAATGCATATATAATATCACATGGTGTACAAAGTCCCATAATGGATTAGGTTTACTCCCTAATCCTATACATGATGCCTCATGAGAATAATGATTTATACAATGAATTGGAGAACTATCTGGGTTAAACCATAATAATATGTTCATGATCTATGTGTTCCACAAAAATGAAATCAATCATAAGTCATAACATAATAATTACACATGGAAATAAAATGGGTTGCATAATCTTGCTTAATATCATATTCAAAGGAAATTTTATAATGAAGGTATTTGAGAAATGATAATAAGGAATGTATTAAATCATAAAAGGAATAAATAATAATATAGGTTTATATGTGAGAGACATATATATAGATTTTAGAATTATTTCATAACATTAATAGATATATAAAGTGAGTTAGATAGAGAAATTTCATAACCTGAAGGAAAGGGAGGGTTAGAGAGATCTCTTACCTCAAGTCTGATTTGTCACATGTGTTATTTATATTCCTAGATAATGAACCTATTTTAATTAATTTCCTACTTAATGAAAATTTTAAATTTTATTATTACTTTTATTTTAATTATTACCATGTCATATTAAATTACTTAACCAATTAATTTCACGTAAGATGTTTTAATGATAAAAGACTCATATTTCCAAAATTACTTTGGTAAGTTGACTAAGGTAAAATAGATTATTAATTCATAATATATATAAAGTTATCCATGAAATAATTATCATTTTTATACATAAATTATACTTTTTAAACAAACCATGAAATATAGTTATGAAAAATGAACTACGTTACAATCATAGAGATGGTAGTCCGTATGTACGAATGAGTAACATTTTCATTTTTTAAATATCATGATGGAATTAAGATAAGTTTTATTTTAAATTTACAATATTATAATTATATAATAAATATCATATTATTTCTTTAAATCCTCTTACACATACCATCCATGTGATGTGGTAATAAAAATGAATCACATCGCTTTGTGTGGCGGTAGTTCGCCATACACATGAACGATGTTATCATTTATTAAATGGATGATAAGGTATAAAATTATATGATATATTAATTTTAAATAATGTTTAATATTTCATGAATATAACATATAAAAAAATTATTACTTATTACCTTATATGTAAATCATAAGTGAAAAATGAATCACTAGGGTAGGTTCGGCCAGACCCAGATCTGGCCCGGCCCGACCTGACCCAGATTCGGCCCCGACCCAACCCACTGGGGTAGGTTCAGCCCAATGGGGTGGCCGAAACCCTACCCAGTGCACCATAGGCAGACCTGTTTCCTCCTCTATCCCAAACGCGTAGCGCGTCCGAGGCGCCGCCATGCAGTTGGTCAAACCTGACCGCCTTGGTTTTCTGCACGTGATCAGGGGACCACGTGCCACGAGGAGCTGTGGAACGTAGTTGAGGGCCACTCCACTGACATGGAAGAGGTTCCACATCCCTACCACCAGCCATCTGGCCGAGCACTGGAGGTTCCTTCTGCTACTCCGCGGCCCTCATCGTCCATGGCTGTCGCCTCCAGCACGCCATCATGGTGCGCCGAAATACTCCCATAGCCACTACCATGAGACACCATTGATGGGTTCTTTCACGGACCACTGAGTCCATTACAGTGTTCTATTCTTCTCTATGCTTGCATATATAGCCTCAGATAGATACCATCTTCTCTGTGATGGCCTCAAATCCTCCTTGCCGCCATTTCTAAGATGTGACCACGAAGACGCACAAAAAAAACAAGGAGGAGGGGCTTGGGTCTTGTTTGTGTTAGCTTGTGACCTCCGCATTAGAGGCTTAGAAACATGGGATAAAGGTATGAAGTTATATCACAATTAATCAATCCCGATACACAAATCCCAAGAAAAGGCACCCTCCCGAAAGAATGAGCTATCCGCGGATCGACCTGTTCATGGGTTAATCCGCATTTATCATTTTAGAATAAATAATGGGGAAACTTTAAACAAAACAAACCCTTACCTCATTGAAGTTCATTTTTAAAGAGATCTATCTATGGGGATTCAAGTTTCGTTGGCATTCGATGCTCTTTGGTCCCATTCTTCAAAATGCGTTGATGTTGCTGGCGTTCGTCGACATTCGTTGTTCGTCGTTGGAGAGAATTCTCATTGTTGGTTCATTAGAGAAATTTCACCCATTGATCCGGATTTTTCCAACAAATTAAACCATTAAAAGAAAACACATCACAACATTTCTGTTACGCTGTGTCGTCACGTCGTTACGCCGTTTCATTTAAGAAACAATGTATCTATTATGCTTCATTTAATGCGTTGTTATAGTGTATGTTTATGAGCCATTAATGAGCTTAATTTAATGAGACTCATCATCACTTTGTCACTACACTACAGTGCTGTCGTTCAATCACCCAACGGTTGGGAAAAACAAATAAAATAACTTTTTAAGTTATTTTTTTCAAAAAGTCCGAAAATTAACTTTTCCAGTCGACCCTTTCTGGTTGAAGTTAGGTTCATTCTAGGTGAATCCCACCATTCTGAGTTTAACAGTTCCCTAAGATTTTTGATCTAAGCACTGGTTTAAAATTTATAAAAACCCACTCGCATGTTTATTTAAATGAACTAAAAAAAGTTCAAAATTCTATTTCGGACTCACCGGGCCTCAGAATCATCAACCTCCAATGCATTAATACGCATCGAAAACCTAGATGGGATGCATAAAAAAACCAAAAACTTCACACCCTCCTTTGGAAAATAAATAACTGAGGAATTGATTAACCACTCATTCAAAAAACCTAATACTACTTGAAACTAATCAGTATACATAATGTCCCATTCCTTTTTATAAAAATATCATAGTGGGGATGAAACCTGAGATAAATCATACACAATCCTCTGATAATATCCTATAAGACCAATAAAATTGAGAATCTATGACACATTATTGGGTGCTTACTAAGGAAAAAATTCTTTAATATTTTATGTTGTAACAACCTAATATTTTACGAAATATTTTTTTCAAATAAATTTAATTTTTTTGATAGCTTCCGTTACACGCAACGAGTTTAGACAAACTGTGATATACTATTAAACTTTTATTATCACTTATCCATTGGATTGGAATGTATTAATAATACTAACTATATTATAAAGACGTATGGTTTACACATGTATAAAATTAATTAATTAGTTATCAATTAATTATAAATAAAAATAAAAATAATTTGAGAATAAAATAAAGGAGTTGTTTTTATGAAAAACTATTTTTATGTTCATAATGTATTTTATCCTAATAAATTAAAATAATCATTATAAATGAATGATTTTAATGAAATTTATATAATATATATTCAATAAAATGTTATAAAATTCATCTAATATTTTTATTATGTATAGAATAATAATAAATCTAGTTTTATACTTAAAAATATATTTTTTATAAAAAGGTGTTTTCATCACATTTTGAACACTTAATTTAAAATTATTTTCTTCCATTTATAGTAATTGAATTAGATAAAATGAATTACATATTTAGAATCCATAATTTCAAATTATTTAAATAGACCCCATTTATTTTTGGTCAATATGAATAGTAATTGTGGTGAAATTTATTCCCTTGGTAATGAGTTAATCAGGTTAATCTAGGTTAAAACTAAGTGGTAAGTCTATAAAAGTTTATCCTAATTCTGAATGTATGTATGTAATTCAATACTTATCACCTTATTCAATTAATTTATTAGTTTAATGGCCAATTTTCCATGAAAATGACCTATAAAATATTTAAATCAAAGAAGTTACCAAAATGTCACTCTTGGTTTTTAATATCTCTTATGTGTCCACATAAGAGAAACAACAAGTTATGAACAAATCTAAGTGTTTATTTTTTTATTTATGAAATTATTTTCCTGATATAAATTTATTTATAATTTTTAGTAATTATATAAAGACCCTAATTTCTTATGCAACACTGATGCAACATTTCTCCATTTAATAAAAAAACATAATAAATGATTTTAAAAATATTAAAAGTGATATAATTTGAATGATTTAATGTTTCTAATGAATTTTATAGATCTATATGACATATTAGGGAGTCTTTAAATCATTATATTTTAATTCACCCTTCGTCTTGATGTATTTAAAGTTAATTTAAATGAATAGTTTTAAAACTCCTCTGAACCTCCTGAAACATAACCCAATAATTATACATACTTAAAATATATAAATAAATGGTCAAGTACCTTAAATAATGGGTGATAAATTCTCCTCACCATTTTTAATTTAATCATCGTAAAGTAGAAAACCATATTTTTTCTAGAAGAGTTCAGGCCACTTATCCAACATTTCCTTTTCACGCTCCCACGTTTCCTCCTAAATCCAACCATGTTGTTATAAAACTCACACTAAACTAATGATTTTACCACACAATACATTCTATTACCTACCCAAAATCTATACCAATGCATGAATAAATGTAGAATCTATATCTAGGTTAATGTGATCCCATTGAATCACATGGCTAGGATCAGGTTGATACTTTTTCAGCTGAGATACATGAAACACATTATGCACTAAACTAAACCTTGGTAGCAAATAAAACTAATATTATACCTCACCAACTCATTCAAGTATCTCAAAAGGACCTATATACCTATGATAGAATTTTTAATGCTTACCAAAATGATGATGCCCAAGCATTGGAGAGATTCTAAAAAACACATGATCACTCATCTCAAACAACAACAGTTACCAAAGATGATTCACATATGATTTATGAAGACTCTGAGATGTCTCCATTATCTTCCTAATAAATTTAATATTATCCATTGTCTCTTTCACAAGTATTGGTCCTTCTAGTGAAGTCTCACATACTTCCACCCATCAAAGTGTATAATGACAAGTTTGACCATAAAATGATTCAAAAGGATCCATATGTATCGAGGCCTAATAACTGTTGTTGTATGAGAATTCCATTAATGGTATGTGCTCCTCCCATGAGCCACCAAAATCCATTGCAAAATTCTAAAAATTTCCACCAATGTCTAGATCATTCTTTTGTATTTCCCATCCATTTGAGGATAATACACCGTGATCATAGTCAACTATGTCCTAAGGGATTAGTGTAAGGATTTACAAAAATGAAACATAAACCTGGGGTCTCGATTAGATATAATCAAGATTGGAATTCCATGCAGCTTTAAAACTTCTCAGATATAGATTTTGGACAAGTAATCCACCATATGGGATTCATGAATAGGGATAAAATGAGCCAACTTCATGAGATAATCCAAAATTACCAATATGGAATCATGTTTTCTAACTATCCTTGGAAAAATTGGGACAAGATCCATGGCTATTTTCTCCCACTTCCACATAGGAATAAGTAAAGACTGCAACATGACCGCTAGTAATTGGTTCTCTACCTTTACCTGCTAATAATTGGAGAATCTTGAAACAAACTCTTCCATTTCCCTTTTAATCCAACCCACCAAAAATATTCTTTCATCTCTCTATACATATTTTGGTTTCCTGGATGAACATACCATTTTTAATGGTGGTAAACATTATGAATTTGTTCCTAAAAAACCAAAGGTACCATGATCCAATCTCTAAATAGAAAAATAGAACTCCCATCTAGCTTCCATCCCTTAATTTTCTCCCTAACATTGAGTTTTTTCTTTATAAAAACACATTTAGGATTATATATCTGATCATATTTCACATACTGAACCAAATATGGAATGAAAAAAATTGGGAAGAAAACTACAGTATCACCATAGTCGATACAATACAGGTGTATGTCTACTATAACTGACATCAACTACTATCAATACAAAGATTATTTAGCTAATTGATTATATAAATTATTAATTAATGCATCCACCACCAAATTACCTTTATCCAATTGATACATCAATTCAAAATTGAACATTTAAAGTAATTTCATCCATCTTCTTTTTCTTAGATTCAAATATCTTTATGAGAAAATTTGTTTCAAAATATTATGATTCATAACGATCGTAAATTTATCACCAAAAATATAATGATTTTAGGTCTTCAAATAATGTACCAAAATAGATAATTCAAAATCATATGTTGGGTGGTTCTTCTAATGAAACCATAACTATCTTGAATCATAAGCAACAAAATGATCTCCCTATATGAGAACACATCCCAACCTAGATCCTGATGTATCTTAATATAATAGATAGCTCTATCCAAACTCTATATATGTAAGGATATGTTCTGATGTATTTTTAACCTTAACCTCTTGAAAGGAAATATGAAATTCATCAATCCATTAGAAAGGAACACCTTTCCTCATCAAACTTCTCATCAGTGATGCCAAATGTCAAAAACTCACGTACAAAATATCTTTAGTATACTACCAAGCCAGGGAAACTATTTATATCAAATAAATTCTTTAGTTATTTCCAATAGATAAAAGCTTATATATTTTCTATATCTAAAGAAATTCCTTTTTTATAAATTACATGTCAAAGGAAACATACCTCTTATATCTAGAAATAAAACTTTGATAACTTGGCATACAAATGATGCTCCCACAAGATATCCAACACTATAGGAAAGTGTTTCTCATGATCCTAATTTGTCCTTAAATACACCCATATATCATCTATAGTCACTACCAAAAAGTAATCTAGATACCTTTGAAATAATAGATTCATCAATTCCATAATGATAGAGGATGCATTTGTAAGACCAAAATTCATAACGATGACATCATAATGTCCATATCTTTTTATGAAAGTTGTCTTCATAATATCCTTTTTCTGGACACATAGTTGGTGATACCCTAAATATAAGTGAATTCTAGATAACTAACGGGATCCCACCAAATGATCAAATAGGTCATCAATGAATGGAAGTGGTTAATGATTCTTTCTCATAACTTGGTTAAGATTATGATAATCTACAAAAGCCTAAGAAATCCATCCACCTTTTTTCACAAAAAGAATAGTTGTTTCCCATAAATACATAATCATTTAGATGAACTATTTTCTTTACAACTCTTCTAAGTGATACTTCAATTCCCTCAATTATATTGGATCCATCTAATAGGATAGAAAGGAAATAGGAGTATTCCCCAGTAGAAGATCAATTGTAAACTTCACTTCTCTTTTGGGTGGAAACCCTGATAAATTTACATGAAAAAAATTAAGTAACTAGTCTACTATGTTTGGAAAACCTCTATTCCCAATATCATCTACTGATGACAAAGAAACTGCTGTAAATTGGTAAGAGATAATTCCTACCACCAGTACCAAGGGTCATTCCCTTCTTTCATCCACTACCCAATATCCTTATACATATGTGTAAAATCATTAGAATATCTGAAACTCACATACTGTATATAACAATAAATATGGGCCTTAAAGTTTTTCAACCAATATTTTCCTAGAATCAATTCATAATCATCCTTCTCTATCATAGATAAAACCCATACCAACTTAGCCCATCAATTTTTATCAAACATGCTAAACATTTCAAGTCTCGACACTCTCATTTTCCCAAAGGTGTTTAGATTTTCAAAATATAATGCATCATCTCAACATGTAAACCCATCATATCAACAAAACAAGAAGAAATAAACGAATGAGATCTTCTTGTATTAAAAAAATCTTGTATAAGGTTGAAATTTAAATTAATCACACATATCACCATCTAAGGTCCTGATTGATCATCCATGATCACTTGCTCAACTCCATATAATTTCTTACTTAGTTTAATTTTCTCTTTTCTACCATATTTAGATTACATAGGTTGAGGAGTCATGGTGTTCCTATAATCACCATGGATTGCTCGGTTCTGCTGACGATAGCTATTCTTCCACACTCATCCCATCAAACCATACGATGCCTGAGAAGAATGATATTTTCCCTAGTACCCGACCTTGGAGCACTGTGATAATACCACTGAAGATGTCTCATTTGGTTTAAATTGTGACATGCTCTAGGCAATACTATATAATATCAGTTCATATGCTTAAAAGAACCACAATGAAAATATCTTGGCTTACTCTTTGGTCAATGAGGTAATTTGACCGATCCCATATTATGATTTTAAGATATACCACCCCATTTAGAATATGTGTCCCTCCTTTACTTATTTCCATTATTGGAGTTCCAAACTATTTCTATAAGAATAAACATGCTTTCCCTAACCATGTTTCCATAAATGTATCTTTCTAGCATCGTCACACTTTTAATCATATCTATATAATCCATTATAAAAATCATGAAAATATTTGAACAATTTTTTTTCAACCCTAAATATAAAATGAGTGCCTTCAAGGATTAACCTGCAGCAACTTTCAGTGAAAAGTGGACAAAATTCCTAAATTTAGCCACATACTCTTTTACCAAGAGATTATCTTACTTAAAATAGAAGAAATATGTTGTTCTATCAATTTTTAATGTGTGAGGATATAATTATTTATTGAAAAATTATTCAAAATCCTCCCATGACATTCCTTGGGTCTAATTTAGCTTAAACTAATAAATCCCACCACTGGCATGCAGGATCCTCCAATTTAAATGTCACCAAATTCACTTTCAGGTTTTTCAGTGTCCTAAGGAAATCAAATATCCAATTCATCATATTCAATCAGGATTATGTTTTTCCTGCTATAAATCACCCCAAAATATGAGTGAATTCTACTTTTGGAACTAAACCAAATAATCCACTTATCTTGGTTCATTATTTATGTTCCATCTATCCACAACCTAAAAATCATGGAAAATACTCTGGACTAACTGTTGGTTCACTTGTGGATTAGGTGAAACCACATTCTTTGGAGCCTATTTCGGTTATGGTGCCAACCCAGTTCCATTCACTATAACAAACAAAAAAATCAATTTAGTCTTTCTCTCTAGCAACCTAAGGATTAATTATTTCAAATTACAATTTCAATAAGTTCCACAATTATGTTTATCCATAATAAAACATTTTAGCCATTTTCAAAATACCACTATCAATCCTTTTCAAAATATTACCATTTTAAAACATTTTCTACACTTTTGAAAAATAATTAATTCTTACCATTTCTATAAATTATTAACTCAATAATGAACAATTAAGTTCTATTGGGAAGTCACACTACCAATTCATGTCATGAAACTCTCGTTGGTAAACCTATAACGATGAGGTGAAAACTCACCTAGAAGTGTTTAAAAATAATCATGTACCCTAAGTCCCTAATAAATTGATGTTAAACATAAATATGTTAGATATAACTTTTTTATGATCTATATTTAAAGTTCTGAAAATCCTATCTCCATGCTACCATCCCAAGAAAGAGCCAGAATTATCAAGACTAATACAATTTCCTACCCCATTACTGAAGACAACCGATACCCAAGGATCAAACAAACTAATACCATTTATAAGTCAAGGATCAAACAATATGAAACCATTTATAAGTAAAGGATCAGACAAGATGATACCATTTGTAACACCCCACCCCTCACCCATTGGATTATGAAGAGGCAGTGAGCGTTATTGGCCTTAGGTGACATCTCCATGACACCAAAGGATGAAAATAAATTCTAAGGTCCACAAGAACCTTTGTGAGATGATTTTACCTTTGAAAGATAAACATACAAACCATAAATATAATAAACCAAAAAACCTCTATATTATTCATGACTATGAAATAAAACTCAACATAACCAAAACAATAACCATATCAGAGTACAAGAGAAAACCAAGGAAACAAAGGAATCAAAAGATAACACAAACCAAAGACACAAAATACATACAACCCACAACTCCAAAACTTCTTCAAGATCCAACACAAAATGCTAGGCCCACAGTATCAAGAAGCATCACTAAATAATTGAGATATCTTGCCTTTACTTGTGTCCCGATAGATGACTTCTATAAATTCCCAATAGTGTCCAATAAGAGGGTGAGTCTAAACTCAGTATGATTTCCCCAATTACTTCGTAACTAATGACACTAAGAAAAAACTTGTTAGAAAATTTATATATAACAGTTTTAAACAAATTAAAATAGTTTATATCAAATCCAAAATAATTTTCCATGGAAAAAAATAAAACATTCCTTTAAAACCTTTCTCATTCCATTTTTCATGCCCATTCCATGATTCCAGAAATCCACACATGTATACCAGGTGAAAGTTCCATTCTCATGAGCAATATCTCATCCATCCACCAAGTCATTACTAGGATTCCAATATCATTTTACCCCAATGGAACATTCTCCTTATCCAAGGTCACATATCTTGTACCCTAATGGTACATAACCCTTATTCCTGGTCATGAGGAAATCATGAAATCACACCAAACATGTATTCCAAAACCTATGCTCATCCATTTCAGATAAAAAATTTCTTTATTTAATACATTTCAATAAACATTTTTCTATGTATCTATAAAAACCATAATTTTAAGATTTCCATTTTAAAATTATCATCAAAACGTTTTTCCAAAAAAAAAATCCAATTTCTAAAATTTCACAAAACCATCACTAAAGAGATTTCCAAAAATAATCTCACATGAATTATTTAATCATTTAAAGAAAAACATTTATTTCAAGCTAAAATGTTAAGTTATAATCAAGTGAAGTTGAGAGTGAATCCACCTACCTCACAAAATTTGGCATAAACGAAGAATGACACAATGATTCTTTAGATTCAATCACGAACCACCATTCATTTCCTAGATCAAATCATAAAACATTACAATTACCATCAAGGAATAGGGATATATCCCCAACATATTAGATATAAGGTTCCAGGAAAGAGAAGGAGAATATATCTAAGTAGAATAGATAAAAACAAAAACTTACTGGAAAATATAGATCTCCAATGGGATTTAAATCACCTAAAAATTTCTCACAAATTTAATGTAATTTCCTCTTAAGACTTGGGAGGAAATAGAATTTGAGATTATGAAATATTAGGAAAATAAAAGGGGCCCTAGGAATTATTCCAAATTATATCCACAATTTTTAAATATGAAAATCAATGGATAATGGTTAGTTAAACCATGCATGAACTATATTAAGCCAATACCTCTCATAATGGCTCACATGGTTAAAAAATTTATGCACCAACCATGATTTTCCTTATGTATAGCATTACATGGTTTCCCATGGACATTAACATGGTTTGGATAAATTGCACGCCAACCGTGTGGCTTCCTAGAGACAAATGTCTTCCCTTACACGATTTCATGGAGGTGATTCATGGTTTATACTAACTACGTGCCTATGGAAAAGCCTCTAAATTATGAAAAAAAATTCTTAACCACCCAAAACTTAACATAATCATTATATATACTTAAAATACACAAATAATGGGTCAAGTACCTAAAACTAGGTGTGTTACATTGAGGATTTTCCTAATATAAAAGAATCCATATAAATATGATCAAATAGGGTACTTCAATATTTTATCATACCTATAATCACCTCAACTTTATCATTCTATATTTAATACTTTAGTAAAACCAAAATAGTTAGAACGAACATCATGAATCTTTTATAAAAGTGATCAATCATGAAAAATCATTCACATGATGTCTAAATCAGGACACCATCTTTTCATTCTATGACACCTTAGGTTTAACCTAGGATATTCATGGTCATCATATACTCAAATACTTTATACTATTTTATAAATAAAATGTGATTTAACCAAAAAATATCTCTCGAGAGTTTCAAACCAGGTGTGTAATAAGGGAACACTCACCGTGCAATAGAATGATGGCCGAGGTATACTTGACCAACTCTTTTTGTGGTTATTAACCTGTTGACACTCCATTCCATTAAAGAGTCAAAAAATCATGATGAAGGGAATCCATTAGAAAGAAAAGAGGGAATTCATAAAGAAAAGTAAATTTTTTTCAAAGGCATAAGTTTTTGGCCACATTAGTTTAGCCAAAACTCATTTGGTGCGCATCCTACTTATGCGCCCCTTTATGTCCTGAAACCCACTTATGTACCACCATGCTGGAGATGAATGAAAGTATAATTTTGGGTAGGTCCTAAAGGTGTCACCCTAGTCTAGACAAAACACCGGTGTCATACAAGGTACTTTCACACCCAACTTATTTCTCCCAAGGCCACTTATTTGCCTATAAATAGACCCTTGGCGCCCTCATTTGTATGGACGAATTTTCTCAAAGCCTAATTGATGCTCTGGTCTCCATAGTACCTTGTCCTAGTCTTCTGAAACTTTCAAGGTAGTTCTTCAACACCTTGAGTGGAGGATTTAAGGGAGGATCATTGGACTTAAGTCCTTTTAGTGTTTGAAAACCATAACACTTGCGCACCTAAAGTGCCCAACCTCCCCAAGTCAGAAATACTTGCACGCCACCCATTCCTCTCATAGGAACTTGAGCGCCCCATTTCTTGGATAACCTATGAATAATCTTGAAGGCTTGAGAAAGGTCTCACCCAAGTATTACCACACAGGTTGTTCATCACCTAAGTGAACATCAGGTCGCCCAAGCCTACTTGCGCTCCCTTACTTGCATGCCCTTCTCTACTTGGGTGCCCCTCCTTGATTCACTTAATTTCTTCACTCTCTTCAATATACAAGCCATCAAGCCTTCATCAAATCCATTCATGGAATGGATTCTTCTTCATTGGATACATTTTCTGAAAGGGATTCTGTTGATACCTCCACCAAAACCTCATGACTTATCAAACCATTGGAAAAGGCACATCAGTGTGTCTCCTATTTGGGTTTGTATTTCCATAGTCATAGGTTTCCCACATTTGTTTCACAATGGGGTTAGGATTCATGGAATGTCTGTGGGTTTGTATATCCACAGTCACATGGACCTTTCTCCCAGAAATAGTGTTGGGATGTTCCCAGTTTTGAGGAGGGTTGGGTCCTGACCTCTCCCTTCTTGAAGAGATGACCCGGAACCTTAGGTCTCTGGTAGGGGAAGATACAGTTAATACCTAATTTTCATTTTAATAAATAAAGGAGAAGTATCCTTCCCCTACAAGGATCAAATTTAGGGAAACCATTTTGGCGTAATCCCCTAGATTTTCTTGTAGTAGGTGGCATCATCGCTCCTCCTCTCTTCTTTGATGCCAAAGAACAAAGGGGAGATAAGAACATGGACTTTCATGTCTCTTTCCCTCTCCCGTTGGGCTTTGTCACCATGGGCATCCATCCTAGTGTAATCCCCTAACCTTTACCCCTTCTTCCTTCTATTGGAACCTTGTCCAATGTGAAGAGAATAAAGGGAAGTCTCTTCACCTCACCCTCTTCCACGGTCAATGTGCCCTCTTCCATCAGCAGAGGAGGAAAAGTGTGAAGTGTCATTGTTGAATCTTTCACATCCTCTTATTTCTCACACCGAGAATGACTCATGTGGGCTTAGAGATACGTGATGGTTAAAACATGTGCACAAACACTCATTGGAAGGAACTACGAGAACTCTGATTCCCACTATAACCAGGATACGTAGGAAGACTTCTCAAGGCCCAAGATCATTGGATATCCTCCTCAAGAATACAATCCTAATTCCCTTAATGTGGGCATTCTCCTTAGGAATAAGCCCCGAATTTTACCCCAAATCATCAAGTCATCCTTTTCAAGAAGTAAGGCCAAAACCATCTCTCTCAAAGGACCATAATCTCATATGGGATTTATTGAACTATGTGGGCTTTGATTACCATCCATTTGGGATACATAGGAATCCTCCTTGAGGTTCAAACCCAACACTTCAAATCAACCCTGTTCTCCATGGTCCATATTCCCAACACGGTCTGATCCTACTTGGAAACACATATCCTTTCCAAGTTACAAGGGATGCTTCAGCATAAGTCCCACACTAAGTTTTGACTAAGAACCTTCCTCTTAGAGGTCCTTATCACATGAACTTTAAAGGTATGATGTGTCCCATTCAGTGTCATTGAACTATTAGGGTTATGATTCCTTTCACAAGGATACATAGGTAGCCCATATTATAGGCACGATCTAAAGATCAAAACAAACCCTCATCTTCCTAGATGACAATATGTTCCAGAGTGCCCCACTAAGTGGCTTAAAAACTAGTATCATCATAACGATGATTAAAAGAATCTATAATCAGTATATTAGAGGATACCATTGATGGAAAACCTTGAATACATACAAGTATTTCCATTAATGAAGAACCTTGAATTAATAATGATGATTTTAAATTTTACACATATTAATAAGTGATTAAATTCCAAGAGATACTTATTATATACTTGGTGAATTAATAAGGATTCATGAAAATATCTTAAATTTACAAAGAGAGTCCTGGAGTAGACAATAATTTCCCCCAAAAGGGTGTGATGAGTCCAACCTCCCATCCTCACAACCAATGCACATTCTTAAGTATCATAAAGTTCAAACTTAATGAACACCTAACTTTGTAAAGCAGGTCCCCTTTGGATAAAGAACTATTGGAGGTTTCTAGTTCCATAAATAAATCCAATGGAAACCACCTAGAAATAGTGATTCTTAAAACTAGAATACACGTTTCAAGGAACCACAAAATAAAAATGGTGAACCTGACGTGAATCCTTAACCAAGTTAATAATGTTACCCACTTGTTGGGCCCCTATCAACTGATAAAGGAATCAATAATGCATGTATTTTTCTAAAAAAGTGTTGCTTTAATGGAGTTTGTTGTTTTTTTCAAGGTTTTTTCTTCTTAGAATTCCCTTCATTCCAAAATTTCTTTCTCTAAGACAATATCTACAAACTTCCCTACCGTTGCTCAAGCTGGATCTCTATCTATTGGAAGGATTTTATCACCAACCCAACATATTAAACACAGGGTCTCTAATGTGATGGTAAAGGAATATAACTAGTATGGTACAATATCAACTTTGGAGGTTGCTCGACAGGCCCTCCAAGTCAACAACAATCCTCGATCATCTGAACAATAATGACCAATGATCAAGAATCAAACGGTGAAAACCACCATCTCCAACCATTTCGGGTCTTTATCCCTGTAATGAAATAATCAATCCCTTCAGCACTATAGGGAGGTGGATCAAGAGGTCACTAAAATCCTCAATTCAAGAATGCAGGAGTCCTTCCTGAGGACTCCCACCAGTAATCGCCACCAGAATCACACGTTAGTGTACCCCCAACATGATGGGGGTGTTGCCTCTAGATGTTTGGGCCAAGTTTATCAGACCCAGGCATGCAATATGATCCACCAGGGGCACTTTCCGGTTAATAGAGAGATGGTTCTCACATCTGAATCCTCAAAAAAATCCCATCAATTTAACTTTATGTCAAACAACGAGTGAAAACATACACTCATCCGTCCTAATTTTTCTACTCAGCAGGCTCATATGACACCAACCTACCAATACCACCAGATAAACTTGGTGGAGTACCATGAACATGAATATACACCGGCTTACAAGTTATCATCCAATTAGTAGGCTCGTCTGATTGCATTTAAAGAAGCTCACCAATCTAATGTGGTGGAAACTGATAAATAGGAAGATACACCTGTTTACAGTCAAAAATTCTGTCAACAGTCTCGTCTTCCAGTATTGAAGGAAGTCCGTCAACTATACTTGACGAAAAACAGCCAGTAAACACATTCACCTTCCAATGTTCATCAAGCCTGCTAACAGTCTTGTTTGGTAGCACCCAAAGAAGTCTGTCGGAATGCTCTGACGAAAAATTTGGGGCAGACCCAACTCTCTTCCCCCATGCATGAGTACTGTCAATAACCATTGACAGGAAAAGGAGAACATGAGCAGGAACATACACCTACTCTAGATACAGAATGAATGTATATTCCCCTTCCAGCCGCTGAAGTCACCAAACACATCTTATCAATGGTGAAAGGGTAGACGCATATCCCTGACCATATTCTGGAAGCATGCCAGGATATTTTAATAACTACTTTAGCAGTATTAGGGGAACAAATACATAAATCTTTCCCCACACATGGGATTACACATCATCATGCCATCCCAATGTAGATACACACCTCTATTCCAGTCCAGGAGGGTCATGGGGCATACTCCCCCATATCATATGAACAACAAGATCAGTAACATATACCCTTTCCAATTGGTGGTAATCAGTTTGTTCCAGTAACCAATCCAAGGTGGTCACATATACCTGCCCATGATAACCACTTTTCCTAGAAAGTGGCCCCAACTAAGTATAAGAGAACATTCAATAAGAATTCTCTCCAAGAGATATTGTAAAATCAAGATTCAAGCTCCAATTTGGCTTCTCTTAATGCTGGAGTTTATGAAGCCCTTAAACATTTATCTATTTCAATTCAAGATTCTACCCTTTCATTACCAAATTTTGAGAGTGTTAGTTGTAATTCTAAATTTCCTTGTCGGACACTTCATCATGAATGTAACACCCCAAGCTTTCACGATACACTTCTCTTTCAATAATGCAATAACTTGCATTGTACGCAAGTTCGAGATTCTAACACACCGCGACCAATCAAAGTAGTAGTTATGAATAGTAATACCCACCTTTTGAAATTATATAAATTTTATATTTCAAAATGGACTTCATTATTCTATTCGTAATATCGAAATTATCCTAAGTTGAATTTTTTGTTATTTTCTGAGAACTTCCAATTTTCTATGAATAGTGAAAAATACTTAAAAACAATTTTTTTAATCAAAATAATTTATAGTGATAAATTATACTATTGAGTGGTTTTAAAGTATAATTAGAATATATTTTTACCATTTTATCCAATGGTGTTCATTAGAATTAATTTCACTTTGAAATTGGACATAAACAATTGTCAATCTTTTGATATATATTGTTTCTTAAAAACATGCTATCTGTTGTGACAACGGGAATTAATTATAAAATTAATTAATGAAACTTATATGTTTGGAATTTCATAAAATAGACATCATTTTTGAATTTGTAATATCAATTATAGCTTAGGGTGAAATTTTGGCATTGTTCTGAAAAACTTCAATTTTTGATGAATAGTGAAACCACTAAGTGGTAGTTAAAAAACTGATTTTTCATTTAAATGAAACATTTACACTTCTGTGATTTGATTTTTAAAAATTCGACATACGTGGTTTTCATTAAGAAGTAAAATTTGGTTCAATGGGATTAAAATAATTTTTTGGTGAATAGTAACTTTTAAGTTTAATTAATCACGATTAAAGGTAATTTGTGAAATTTAAGGTAAAAATGATATTATAAAAATATGAAAATACCTTTACACTTGTCCTACCTCTATTGTATGAGTCATGGACGACCAATACAATCCATGGGTCAACTTGGAGACCCCATGGAGCCACTTTTGTAGGAAAATGACATTAAAAACTTTTTATTTAATGTTAAAATAAAAATGTCACAAACATGAGTTGTTTTACTAAAACAATTTTTAAATGGGGTTATACAAGTCATATTTTTGACTATAAATATTAATTAGAAATATAAAAATATTTTCTACATCATGATAATTTTTTTATAATTTTTAGACATTAAATAAATTAAATTATTTATGACACCATGATGACGCAACGATTACCTCATTAATTAACGATTTAAATAAAATGAAAAGATGATGTAAAATATAAGGCTTACACTTGTCAAAAACTTATTTTATGAGTATATTTCGAACCATTATTACCTTATCCTCGAAATATATCATTGTGGGACCTTTAGAATCCGAAAATAATTTCATAATAAAGTAACATTTCAATCTTACCAAGAGTGCCCCTTCTCTCCTCTTATAAAAGGCCCCCACCTCTACCACCTTATTCACACCTTCAAGAAATTTGGCTCGGCCAAAATCTGCCCAAATACTCTCCCAACTTCCCTCTATTACTCCTATAAGCCTCACTTTGGGCAGAACTCTTCCCAAGGAAGCCTTTGGCTCAAATCAAAAAGAGTTACCCGATTTTAAGGTAATGTCTTCTTTTATGTTCTTTTGTTTTATTTTGCTTCTCCAACCCCCTAAACTCTTTTTATTCCTTTATTTTGTAACAAAAACAGTATATTAGATATACTAGGATGTTTTTATGGTAAGTATTCTAGCTACACTTACACACACCTTCGTCTAATGGTTAAATAACATACTATTTCTGTGGTTGGCGAATTTCTGCCTCACGAAACGATGATTGTTCAATCTTATTTTAACACCTCTCATGGTGGCCATTATGATGAAAAAATTTCTATATATGATATATATTATGTTTATGTTTTCCTTATAATTCTGTATTTTTCATTTATGCAATACCTTTATAATATCCATTATGGGTAAACGCAATAATTTCATTTTAGAAAGTGCGGACTACCGCCCCCTCAAAGTGATTTGAATCGTTAATGCCATATGTGGGATTTATAAAGGATGGAGTAAATGGTATTATACATTATATTATATTGGAATTATTTTATACCTTTATATAATTATAATTTCATTCCATTAAATATGAAATAAAATTGAAAGTAGCGTTCATGCGTACGTACAGCTTATCGTCTCCATGAACGGTGCATTTCATTTCTTACTTCTAAATGTTATGTAATATTATAAATGCATAAATATATATATACTGGATATATATTATATATATGATATCTAAATCATGAATATAATTCTGGATATAATGTATATTTTACCACATGAACAACTTGTAATTATAAGAAGTTTATTTTTGACTCAAGTACCGAAGATCGACAAAATGACCGTTTTTAACTTAAATAATTACATAATGTTCATAACATGGTAATAAGTAATATAAAAGGAATAATGAACATGAAAAAGGTTCTTAAGAAATTATAAATTAACTCTAGTTTATTATTCATGAGGTTAAAGAACGATCGAGTCAATTCGGACATGAGGTAAGGGAATTTCTTAACCCAATTTCCATTCTTTGGGTAAATCTCCTACTTTCAAATTACGTCATGATATTTTTATGTCCTATCTTGAATTGTACTTTATTTATGTTTACTTATAGTGAATACACATAATAGATCTATTTTATTTAAAAAATTATCTTTGAAAGGGACATCGTCTCAATCTCCTTTCCTTGAGGCATATTTTGTTTTATACACAACTTTTTTTATACGATGTATAAACCCCTTTGACTTTTACGTTTATTAAAAAGGTTTTCTTTTATAATTATGTGATTTTTAAATGATTTCAAAAAGATATATTTCTCTCAAATATATGAAAATCCAGTGCAAATGTATACGTATTTAACACAAGCTTAAAAATTTTCAGAAAACCCGACTCTCGAGTGTGGTAGACAGGAAGGGATGGGGCATGGACCCATCATGGCCTGTAATTAGTCGAGCAGTCTCAGAATTAGTTATTTTGTTTTCAGAAGCTTGCATAATGTTTTCAAAAAAATCACTGGAGTATATTTGAGCTATTTTAATTGTAAGTATCTTCTAAAAAAATTGCATCGGTAGGTCTCATGTGACAAACTAGTGTCTTGGCATGAGGCCTTGACAAAATCTTATTTGTAGTCTTGGCACGAGGCCTTGGCTACGTGTTTATGATAGTCTGGCATTATGCATTCCATCATTATGAAAGTGGTTATTGATATTGCATGTGATTATTCGAGCAGTAGAATATCCATGTGAAGAAGTAAATGGCATTATCTCATTTTACTTTTTCCATATTATGATAAAGTTAAAGTTTAAAAGGCTTTTGTTTTAGTTATACATTGCCTTAAATGTTTATGTTTATTTATGAAAGCTTCCACTATATTTTTATCCTTACTGAGCATCTGAGCTCACCCCTTTCAATGTTTTAATTTTTCCAGGATGTGAAGAAGTATATTACGAATGACCTGCAGGGATAGTATGAGGGGATATGAAGACAAGATGTTGTTGTAGTTTTGTTTTTCTTTATGATGTAATGTATGACTTATGAATGTATCTAGTTTTTCCAAGGCTACTAAACTAATCGGTCTTTTGAGACTTTATCTTTTGTGATCATGACAATGTTATGCAATAATGCACCGACTCTGGGTAATTGGGGTCGGGGCGTTATAGTTGGTATTAGAGGCAGTTTAGTACTAACCTTGGAAGCTAGATTTAGATAAACTCTGATTAGAGCACATAGTCCTATGATATACTTTGAGGATTAGTATAGAATAAATTCTTAGAATTTTGGTATTATAGAGATTTTTGTGAGTTTCCAAGAAATACATCCCTGTCTGGATACGAGCAGGTAGAGGCGGCTCTGACATAGATGTACCTAGGGGTAAAACCCGAAACACCGCTTTAAGCTAAACTCGAATGAGAACTGGTGCATGACAATGGGACTTGATGCACTCTTGGTTACGACACTCCCAGGGTATTTTCTTAGGATAATTCTCATTTTCTTTACAAACCATTATGTAGGGTTTATGAGTATATACTTCCTCAACGAAAACATTCTTATGATTATGGATTATATCCATAAACCTTTCAATCTACATTAAGTATTTTTCAAGTTTGGAATTATTCATTGCAATTCATAAACTAACATAGTTTATGCCATTGTATAGAAATGGCGCCTAGTAAAAGGAATGTGAACTCCAACAATACGTATGATCCAAAGAGTAAGAAGGATCGTATCTTTCATGGTATTAAGCCAAAATTTAGAAGGGAAATAGTCTCCAATGTGTTCTCAACATATGAATAAATAGTATTATGTGTTAATAAGATAAGTAAAGAATTATCTGAGTCCTATGGATTTGAAGTGAAGCAAGAGATGAAAAGGATGGAAGAGAGAATGATGGATAATGGGACGAGGGGAAAGAAGAATTTTCCAATATGTGATAACTGTGGGAAGAAACACCTTGGAACTTGCCTGAAGGGAATGGGAGTTTTTTATAAGTGTGGAGAAAAAGGACACCAAGTGCATGACTGCAAGGGTAAGAAAAATGTTTCAAATGTACAATGCTTTATCTGCAAGGAGTGGGGACACTACACAAACCAATGTATAAATCATCATAGTATTCCCCAAATGATGTTATTGGATAATAATCAAGTTATGATAATACCACAGATGAGGAAGAATGATTAGAGTTCTCATGTTGTTATTAAAAAATTATGTCATTTGAGTGTTGTATCAATGATGTACTGGTTATAATAATTATGGAGTATACAAGGATGGCACTGCAGTACTATTTCATCAAGGACTTGAGATTGTGTGGAACCAAGAAAAGTGACTCAATAGAAGGTTAAATTTTGGGAAAATATATGGTCGAGAGAAAGATAAACCATAATATGGTTCTGATACCGAGATAGTGATTTTGGAATAATAAAAGATTGATTTGGATAAATTATATTGGATATTCTTGACTTCCTTGAAACTGATTAATGATTTGCACACATTTTTTGGATAGAAGGAGTATATCTAGTATTCTATAAGGAATAAGGGATCATGAATGTAATCAAAATGGATTTATGGTAATTTAGGATGTTGTAGTGTTTTAAAAGAATACACGATGAAGGTGTTCACATGTTATTACATGGAAAAAAGGATCTTCATTGTGTTTACATTCCTTATAAAATTTGGAATGTGAGTTTGGACAGAAGTATTTTGGATAACTATAAAGGTTGGAATGGATTAAGTTGAAATTTGGATAGTATTATTTAAGGTTAAAACATTTCTGAAGATTAGTTTTTTAATATTTTAATACTATAGTTTTAGGAAAAGGACAACCTGTAGGTTGAGGGATAACCCGTCACGTCGGACAAAGCTATAGGAATCGAACCCACAACCATAGTGCGACAGGCCTTTATTACCTACCACTAGTCTAAAGGAAGTCCCTGGTTATTACAAAATAGTTTTCCTAATCTAAATGGTATGTGGTAATATTTGGAACCTTATAAAATTAGGATAAATAGAATATTTTTGAGTTCTGTTACCATTTGGAGTGAAAGATGGGTTCGTGGTAAAAATTTATTAAAGAATGAAAGCCTACATGACAAGTGAGTATATTTCCTTACATTCTTAGAAAATCTCTTAAATAAATTCCTCAACTTTATAAAAGGTAACTTAAAACAAAAACATTTTCGGTTAACTTTTCCAATTGGGGATTCAATGACCATTTAACCAATCACAAGTTTGTGATTTTCTTGTGGTTAACTTTCTCCTAATCCTGTTTTCTACAACTCTCCATCAGACCTTGATGGTTTGTTTCTCCTCCATATCCATATTTTCATAGAATCCTAGTATGGGCTATCTCGGGTGACCTTTGTACTTCTCTTTCTTTCTTTTAATGTTATATTCTTATTAACCCTATTTCCAATGTGGGTTTTCCACAAAGGTATTTTCTATTTTCAACCTTTTATTTTCGAAGAACACTTTCAAATTGCGAGGGTTCAATTTATTGAAGGCAGGGAGAATGTAACACCCCAAGCTTTCACGATACGCTTCTCTTTCAATAATGCAATAGCTTGCATTGTACGCAAGTTCGAGATTCTAACACACCGCGACCAATAAAAGTAGTAGTTATGAATAATAATACCCACTTTTTGAAATTATATAAATTTTATATTTCAAAATGGACTTCATTTTTGTATTCTGAATATCGAAATTATCCTAAGTTTAATTTTTTGTAATTTTCTAAGAACTTCCAATTTTCTATGAATAGTGAAAAATACTTAAAAACAACTTTTTTAATCAAAATAATTTATAGTGATAAATTATACTATTTAGTGGTTTTAAAGTATAATTAGAATATATTTTTACCATTTTATCCAATGGTGTTCATTAGAATTAATTTCACTTTGAAATTGGACATAAACAATTGTCAATCTTTTGATATATATTGTTTCTTAAAAACACACTATTTGTTGTGATAGCGGGAATTAATTATAAAATTAATTAATTCAACTTATATGTTTGGAATTTCATAAAATAGACATCATTTTTGAATTCGGAATATCAATTATAGATTAGGGTGAAATTTTGGCATTGTTCTGAAAAACTTCAATTTTTGATGAATAGTGAAACCACTAAGTGGTAGTTAAAAAACTGATTTTTCGTTTAAATGAAACATTACCACTTTTGTGATTTGATTTTCAAAAATCCTACATACATGGTTGTAATTAGGAATTAAAATGTGGTTCAATGGGATTAAAATAATTTTTTTGGTGAATAGTAACTTTTAAGTTTAATTAATCGCGATTAAAGGTAATTAGTGAAATTTAAGGTAAAAATGATATTATAAAAATATGAAAATACCTTTACACTTGTCCTAACTCTATTATATGAGTAATGACCGACCAATACAATCCATGGGTCAACTTGGGGACCCCATGGAGCCACTTTGGTATGAAAATGACATTAAATTATTTTTATTTAATGTTAAAATAAAAATGTCACAAACATGAGTTGTTTTACTAAAATAATTTTTAAATGGGGTTATACAAGTCATATTTTTGACTCTAAATATTAATTAGAAAGATAAAAATATTTCCTACATCATGATAATTTTTTTTATAATTTTTAGACATTAAATAAATTAAATTATTTATGACACCATGATGACGCAGCGATTACCTCATTAATTAACGATTTAAATAAAATGAAAAGATAATGTAAACTCTAAGGCTTAAACTTGTCAAAAACCTATTAAATGAGTCAATTTATAACCCTTATCACCCTATCCTTGAAATATATCATTGTGGGACCTTTATAATCCGAAAATCGTTTCATAATAAAGTAACATTTCAACCTTTCCAGGAGTGCCCCTTCTCTCCTCTTATAAAAGGCCCCCACCTCTACCACCTTATTCACACCTTCAAGCCATTTGGCTCGGAGAAACTCTACCCAAATACTCTCCTAAATTCCCTCTCTTACTCCTAGAAGCCTCACTTTGGGCAGAACTCTTCCCAAGGAAGCCTTTGGATCAAATCAAAAAGAGTTACCCGATTTTAAGGTAATGTTTTCTTTTATGTTCTTTTGTTTTATTTTTCTTCTCCAACCCCCTAAACTCTTTTTATTCATTTATTTTGTAACAAAAAAAGTATCTTAAATATACTAGGATGTTTTTATGATAAGGATTCGAGCTACACTTACACACATCTTTGTCTAATGGTTAAAGAACACACTGTTTCTGTGGTTGGCGAATTTCTGCCTCACGAAACGATGATTGTTCAATATTATTTTAACACCTCTCATGGTGTCCATTATGATGACACTATTTCAATATATGATATATATTATGTTTATGTTTTCCTTATACTTCTGTATTTTTCATTTATGCAATACCTTTATAATATCCATTATGGATAAACACGATAATTTCATTTTAGGAAGTGCGGACTACGACCCCCTCAAAGTGATTTGAATCGTTAATGCCATATGTGGGATGTATAAAGGATGGGGTAAATGGTATTATACATTATATTATACTGGAATTATTTTATACCTTTATATAATTATATTTTCATTCCATTAAATACGAAATAGAATTGAAAGTAGCGTTCATGCGTACGTACGACTTACCGTCTCCATGAACGGTTCATTTCATTTCTTACCTCTAAATGTTATGTAATATTATAAATGAATATATATATATACTGGATATATATGATATCTACATCATGAATATAATTCTGGAAATAATGTATATTTTACCACATGAACAACTTGTAATTATAAGAAGTTTATTTTTGACTCAAGTACCAAAGATCGACAAATGACCGTTTTTAACTTAAATAATTACATAATGTTCATAACATGGTAATAAGTGATATAAAAGGAATAATGAACATGAAAAAGGTTCTTAAGAAAGTATAAATTAACTCTAGTTTATTATTCAGGAGGTTAAAGAATGATCGAGTCAATTCGGACACGAGGTAAGGGAATTTCTTAACCCAATTTCCATTCTTTGTGTTAATCTCCTACTTTCAAATTACGTCATAATATTTTTATGTCCTATCTTGAATTGTAATTTATTTACGTGTACTTATAGTGAATACACATAATAGATCTATTTTATTTAAAAAATGATCTTTGAAAGGGACATCATCTCAATCTCCTTTCCTTGAGGCATATTTTGTTTTATACACAACTTTCTTTTATACGATGTATAAACCCCTTTGACTTTTAAGTTTATTCAAAAGGTTTTATTTTATAATTATGTGATTTTTAAATGATTTCAAAAAGAGATATTTCTCTCAAATATATAAAAATCCAGTGCAAATGTATACGTATTTAATGAAAGCTTAAAAATGTTTTCAGAAAACACGACTCTCGAGTGTGGTAGACAGGAAGGGATTGGGCGTGGACCCATCATGGCTTGTAATTAGTCGAGAAGTCTCAGAATTAGTTATTTTGTTTTCAAAAGCTTGCATAATATTTTCAAAAAAAACACTAGAGTATATTTGAACTATTTTAATCATAAGTATCTTCTAAAAAAATTGCATCGGTAGGTCTCATGAGACAAACTAGTGTCTTGGCACGAGGCCTTGACAAAATCTTATTTGTAGTCTTGGCACGAGGCCTTGGCTATGTGGTTATGATAGTCTGGAATTATGCATTCCATCATTATGAAAGTGGTTATTGATATTGCATGTGATTATTCGACCAGTAGAATATCCATGTGAAGAAGTAAATGGCATTATCTCATTTTACTTTTTCCATATTATGATAAAGTTAAAGTTTAAAAGGCTTTTGTTTTAGTTATACATTGCCTTAAATGTTTATGTTTATTTATGAAAGCTTCCGCTATATTTTTATCCTTACTGAGCATCTGAGCTCACCCATTTCAATTTTTTAATTTTTCCAGGATGTGAAGAATTATATTACGAATGACCTGCAGGGATAGTATGAGGGGATATGAAGACATGATGTTGTTGTAGTTTTGTTTTTCTTTATGATGTAATGTAAGACTTATGAATGTATCTAGTTTTTCCAAGGCTACTAAACTAATCAGTCTTTCAAGACTTGACCTTTTGTGATCATGCCAATGTTACGCAATAATGCACCGACTCTGGGTAACTGGGGTCAGGGCGTTATAATGAAGGCTTGCTTCATGAAAATGTGGTCAATCCAGAGTGCCTATCTTCAGATGAGAGCCACGACAACCCTCTGTGTGGCCAGAAGACCAAGAATCAAGAAGATTTATCTCTTAATGTAATCCATCATGGTGATCCTCCCCATGATGGAATTATCTATGAAAGTCCTCTCTACATTAGTATTTCACATTGTCAAGACAATTCCATAATTGACAATGTAGCGATGAGAAATCCCTCCTATCTCGAGGCACTTGAAAACACAAGGCCAGTCATGTCTGATGCCTTGCCATTTATGGGTGAAACAATTTCTAAAACAGAAGGAATCTTAAGGGAATAGTCATTATCCAAACCTCCTTTGAGTCATTTTTCTTCTGATAAAGAGAATCCACTTTGGTCAGACCAAGTGGAGAAATATCTAGTGAAAGACGACGAAGATATATTAAACATGAGGAAAAAATTAGCCAAAGGAGAAATACCAATCATGTTATGACCTTTAGAAAATTCCCAGTATAACATTCCAGAATTGATGATAGAAGATTTCATTCATAAAATTCATCTCAACTTATAGAAAACTCTTCATCATTTGAGAACCAATGTATTACCATATGATGAATATCGAAATCATGTAAAGGTAATATAACGGTTGCAACACCAAATTCACTTGGTATCTCTCTCAGTTTCCCAACATCTAAAGGTTAAAAAATAGTAGATAACCCTTCAATGTGCATGTATCAATGCTCTAAAGAGACTACACTAGTTAATTTCTGATTCCCCATCTAATGTTCATATTAGAGTATGGGGTGCATATGAAGCATTGCATTTCATTGTACTCCAAAATCAGCAAAGTCCACCAAAAGTGGTCTCATGAAATGTTATTGCCCATGGTCATCCACAATCAATAGGTTTTGTATGTAATCAAATGTTTGATCAAGAACAGGCCTCAACCAGTTCTCATCAGAATTAGGACCAAAGAAAAGAAGTTGTTGAGTTAATTTTACATAAAGCATCTGAGAATCTTGAGCAGGTGTCCCGTTTAGATGATTTTAGGCATCATAGAATGAAAATGTCTAAAATAGCACATCGATCTTCTGAAACAAGTGAGTTGAATGATTATCAGATGATGCATCCATCTAATTTTTGAACCAAAATCCGCAAAATCAGAAGAGAAGTTGCACAAATTTTAGCCACAGCAGTTGAAGAATCACCCCAGCTTACAAGGTTGGGAGATCATTTAATTAAACCCTCAAATTCATTAAACAATGATCAAAAATTTGAAGAAGAAGAAAAGGAATAGCCCCAGCTAGCAGGGCTGAGGTCTTTTTTACATCTGCAATCCCCTCCTCAATGGAAGTAAGTTTTCTCCCAATTAGGGAAGAATCCATATGAAAAGAGTACAACTGAACTATTAGAGGATTACATTCAGGTTAATATCTGCCAAAAAATTCTGAGGAATTCTTCATATAGGAGAACAAATTCTCATAAAAAAACAAGGGAAGATGATATAACAAAAACACTAACAGAATACCATTTATGAATTATGCATCATTAAATTTCATTAACACCATTAAAGAAGATCCTCTAGAAAATAAGCCTAGTTCAGGGGAATCAGAAGATGAAGTTCTTGTCCATAATACGGTACACACTGAGGCAAATGAAGAAGGTGTGCATACCTGAAATTAGAGGCTTACCCAGAATCTAGGTATGCCTTCAAATAACCAACTCCCCCTTCTTTGAAAGGCATCTAACAAGGGGAAAAGAAAAAGTCAGATTGCATCTCACTTTTCCACTGGAGAAGTTCAATCTATTTCACTTGAAGAGATATTTTCATAGCAAGAAGAGGAAATGAAGGAGTTGAAAAGACTCAATATATATTTACTTCGAAACAAAATTTCTGCTAGATGTACTTCCCAGAAAAGTACTCAACTTGAAAATACTGTAGAAGATCCTCATCAAAGAGAATTTTTAGTAACTAAAGATGTGGATAAATAATTACCTCCATTGGGTACACAATCAAGGCAGAACCATATACATCTTGATAGGCTTGTTCCCATGGGTTATCCATGGAAGATATCAGCACCACCATTAGTGGTTTTGCCTGTCATTGCACCAGCTCAAGCTCTAGTTTCTATACCTGTATGGAATCCAGATCATCCAGATGTTCCCCAAATGCTTATGAACACAATTGAGGCATTAATGACTTGATTGGAATCTATGGAGGAATGACATGAACCAGTTATTCCAGAAAAGAGAGATTACCCTGAATAGGTGGATGCAATTCCTCCCCCACCAAATTTTGTGAATACCACATTTCCAATGTTTAATGGTTTGGGAGATCTATAATAACACTTAACACATTTTGTTTCTCATTGTGATCCCATGATGAGAACTTCTCAACAATAAGAATTAGTTAAGCTTATGTGTTTTGTGCAGTCATTACAAGGACCAAATTTTGTTTGGTATACAAGTTTAAAATCTCGATCAATTACCGGATGGGAAGATCTCTGTCAGAAATTTCTTCTTCAATTTAGCTCAACGCTACCAAATACGACAGTTTTTGATCTTACCAATTGTAAAAAAAGGGAGAATGAAAGAGTTTCAGATTTCATTGCACGATGGAAAGGATTAACATATTCCTTAAGTCTAGTAATCCCTAAATAAGAGTTTCTACCAATTGCGTGGAAAATCTTCATGATGAATTATGCACACCATTGATCCTTGTGAAATACACAGGAGGGGTTTGAGACCTTACTTCGATCACTCAACAAATAGAAGAATCTATTATATAAACTAAGTCTAAAACTTGTGTAATTCCCTCAGCTCTGGGGAGGAGGATAGGAAATGCAGAAGATGCTATAGTCACACTCAAATAAGCACCTATACCTACTTTTACTTGAAGAACCTCATCATTCCGAAGGGCTCCGCCTCCTGAGAATCAATAGCAACGATCGTCTCGTCAATATTATCAAAGAGATCAAAGGTGGAAATAGTTAGAGAAATTAAAGAATAAATTTTATTCTTTCTAGAATGAACAAGTTCGTGGTTACTTCATATCAGACTTAGAAAAAAATTTGGTTTAGTTTCAAAGGACAAAGAATCCAAATAAAGACAAAGATTAAGATCTTTAGAATTATTGTCCCTTTCCCCAGATGTTGGGACACCCCATTCAATAGTGTTTTTTTAAAGACCTTATGTAAAAGATGGTAGACTCTTAGAAAGTAAAACTGAAAAGTTCATCAGCTCAAGTATCATGTGTTACTGCTACCGATCCAGAGGAAGAGGGATAATGGAAGGCAGTCAAAAGTAAAAATGTGAAGAAATATGATGATTGGATGATCAAGAAAACGATAAAATAGACTCATGCCATTTTACGAACATATTTGAAACAAACAATTGTGTCTTCTGCCACTCCTTCCACAACAAAACCACCTTTATCAAATGGTCATTACTAAATAAAGCGAAGTGATTATAAAGACAAAGAGCAGTTTGAAGAAAACGAGCTTGTGTCAAGGCCAAAGTTGTCCTTGACCCTAGAAGATTTTATGCCATCTGTTTCAAAAGCATGGGCACCACCCCACCAAATGGCACAACCAGAATTAACCTATCAAGAAGAATCTTCATCAGATAAAGAATTAATCTTTGGTTCTATGAATGTTATCCATTTAACAGATCCTTACGCCAATGGTGATTCTGATTATAATGAACCAAAATTCCTTGTACCTAATTTGGGAACAAGAGAAGAGGCCATGGTAGAGGATATAGGGGAAGACACAAGAATTCTAGAAACCACCATTTTAACTCTACCCCTACTCGAACTATATATGTGGCAGAAACTCGTGGAAGATCCCTTCAGCGGGCTCAATAGGAACAAAGAGTTTCTTCCATGAAAGACAGGTTTGGTTCTGATATAATTATTTAAGAAGACCGATTATAAGCCACACCATATTATTCTCAGAAAATGAATAGACCTAGTCAGTCTAATTTATCAAAGCCAATAGTATTTCTAGCTTCTGCTCCGACACAGAGTACGTCTACATCAGAAGCATCAACTTCCATATCACTTGAAAAACCACATCCCCATGCTGGGAAACACAGACCTTTGGACCAAAATTATGATGTCTTGACACAATTTTCCCAAGTACTGGCCAAGTTATCAATTCTGAATGCTTTGGATATGTCAAAAGATCTTCGTAAAGCACTCATTGAGGCTTTGTCAAGTCCTCAAGAGTTTGAAACTGAAGTTGCTGCTGTTGAGGTTTAATGTATCAAGAATGATCCTATAGAATGTCATGAAGTTATATCTTTTTATAGATGAAGATGAAGATGATGTTGTACATGGACATATTAGACCTTTGTATTTGTCTGAAAATGTCAATGACATAGACATCCGACAAGCCTTCATTAATAATGGCTCCAGAGTCAACCTCATTCCTATTCGTACACTTTATCGATTGGGCCTGATTGAATCTAACTTATATCCTTTGAATTTAATGTTGAAAGGATATGAAAATAATTAACAAGAACCTCTGGGCAAAATTACACTCAGAACTCAGTTTGGAGATCTTGTGTCTAATTCAGATTTCATGGTTGTTTGTCAGGACACAACCTTCAATTTTTTGCTTAGAAGGCCTTGGCTGCATCAACATGCAGCCATAACTTCATCAAACCAAAAATGTCTTAAGTACTATTTCAATGGTCAAATCAGGACATTGTACGGTGATAAGGATCAGTTCAAAACATGTGAATCTCAATACATTGAGGCACAGTTTTATCACACAAAATGAATGAAGGCAATGAAAAAGGAAATAACCAGAGTTAATGATCCAAATGGGATAGAAAATATCCCATCAAATCCATTTATGCATTTGAGTACAGATTATATGTTATCTATAAATCAAATTGAAAAGGTAAACCCAAATCCAGGAACTCGTCTATTAACTTCCATAATGTCAATTACGGCAATTGAGCCTGATAACATGGAAGAAAATGTTGATCCATCAAGCAATGATGAAAGCCTAAATGGAGATGTTTTCATTTAATTCATTGAACTAAAACAAGCCTCTACTTAGTCAACCAGAGTAGAATAGATTGTGGTAATTCTAGTGGAAGACAAATATGTTGATTCTCAATCCATCAATCCCTCTTTATTACCACAGGAAGACCATTCGTCATCAGTAGGGTCAGATATGGTGGCCTCTTCTTCGGGATGTTCAAATACCAATTTCCCCTCTAACTATAGGAGTTTTTCATCATCATATACTATGAAAATGGAAATAGAAAAGGTAATTCATAATGAAGAAGAAGAGGAAGATCTTGGGGATGCTCCTCCAGTATTTGAGGAAGGTGTCTCTACCACCGTGGATGAGCTCAGAGAAATAAATCTGGGTACAAAAGAAGATCCACGACCCACTCTAATTAGTGCGGCCATGAACTATGAAGATAAATAAGTGTATAATTCAATCCTAAAGCAACATTGAGATATATTTTCTTGGAATTATATAGAAATTCTAGGTCTTAATCTTGATGTAGCCACCTATCATTTGGGTTTGCCAAAAGAACACCGTGGATTCAAGAAAACAGCAAGAAGAACACACCCAACTCATGCCTCTAAAATTGAAGCTGAAGTTGATAAGATTATAAAGGATAAATTTGTCAGGGAAGTTCAGTATCCCAAATGCATGGCCAATATTGTCTCAGTGGAAAATAATAATGGGAAAATTAGAGTCTACATTGATTTCAGAGATCTTAACCAGCATTGTCGTAAAGATGTTTTTCCGGTTCCGATTATAGAGCTTATAATTGATGTAACGGATGGCTATTAATATCTCTCCATCATGGATGGATACTTTGGCTATAATAAAATTATAATGGCCCCAAAGGATGAATAATCTATAGCCTTTAGATCCCCTCAAGGTGTGTTTTGCTATCGGGTAATGCCCTTTGGTTTAAAGAATGCAGGTGCAACATACCAACGTGCCATGCACCATATCTTCAAACCCTTATTAGGAAAATTTATTGAATGTTATGTGGATGATTTTTTGGTCAAATCCATACAAGGTTCCAATCACTTGGATGATTTGGATACCATATTCAATAAACTTTGTCAAAACAGTTTAAAGATGAACCCCTTGAAATGTGATTTTGGGGTAACCTCAAGAAAGTTTATTGGCTTCGTTGTATGCCATCATGGTATAGAAGTTGATCCTGAGAAAACAAAATCAATCCTAGGTATGTCACCTTCTCTAAATTTTAAATAATTAAGAGGAATTCAAGGACACTTGGCCAATATTCTGCGCTTTATCGCAAATTTGGTAGACAAGTGTTTTACCTTCACCAGATTAATGAAGAAGGGAGTCACCTACCAATGGAACAAAGAATTCCAAGAAGAATTTGATACCCTCAAGAAATATCTCTTGAGTCCACCAGTATTAATTCCAACTATTAAAGGAAGAACACTTATTCTCTACATGACATCTTTAGAGTGATCACTGGGTTCCTTCCTCGCCCAAAATAACGATGCTGGGAATGAAAACAACCTTTACTATCTCATTCAAACTATTCTTGATATGGAAACTTGATATTCAAGTATTGAAAAGTTCTTCCTATAATTAATCATTACAATACAAAAATTGAGGCACTACATGAAACATTGTGAGGTCCAATTGGTATCTTGCAACAACCTGCTCAAATTTATCCTCAGTCGTCCTATGCTTAAAAGGCATCTAGCACGCTGGGTAGTTATTTTGCAATAGTTTGATATTCAGTTTGTTCCTCAAAAGGCAATAAAAGGCCAAGATCTAGATGAATTCCTTGCTGAGCATCCATCTACAGAAGATACATCGTTTAATACTAAAATTCCTAATGAAGAGGTCTTCTCTATTCAAGATAATTCCCAAACATAGAAAATGTATTTTGATGGTGCTTCCAGAAGTCCAACAAGAAGGAGAATGGAAAACCCTAGACTCAAAAAATTTGGGTGATGAATTGTTATTATTTCCCCAGAAAAAGTAGTATTTCCTTATTCCTTCTTGTTATCAGAAGGTGGTACCAACAATGAAGCAGAATATCAAGCTCTCATCGCAAGTTTGGAATTTTCCCTTCAGGTGCAAATGGATCATTTAATGGTGAAAAGTGATTCATAATTGGTAATAAAACAAATCAATGGGGAATATTCTATCATAAAAGAAGAGTTAATCCCTTTTCGTGATTATGTTAGAGGGTTAATGGATGAATTTACATCAGATCCAACATTGTATTATGTCCTGCGATCACAAAATTCCCAAGAAGATGGATTGGTTAATGTAGCTACAACCTTGGAAAATCCAAATCGGGATGAGACAGTCATCAGCATAGCCCATCGCCGTGTGGTCTCACCTTTTTTTCAAACCATAATGGAGTAAATTAATGAAATTTTCCCTATTTCTGAACCATATGGTCATACCAAGGGATGGAGAACATCCATCCTAGAATATCTTCAAAATAGAGTACTTCTACCAGATAGGGATGAAAAAGAACAGACCTGATGACGAGCACCTAATTTCACTCTTTATGATAGTCCAAACCACCAAAAGATCCTTTACAAGTGAGGATTTGATGGAATTCTATTCAGATGTATTGATGGAGAAGAGACTGCGGTTGTCATAAAAGAAGTACATTCAGAAGTTTATAGTTCCCACCAGTCTGGGCACAAACTCTCTGATCAGATCTAAAGGCTTGGATACTTTTGGCCTTCAATGATGTAGCATTGTACATATTTTACTAAATAATGTCATCCCTTCCAAGTTCATGCAAACTTAATTCATCAACCCCTAGAGTTGCTACATACAACTAAATACTCTTGTCCATTTTTTACATGGGTAATGGATGTAGTAGAGTCTTATCCTCCGGTCACGGTTAAACAGTTCAAGTATATTCTCACTGCTACTGACTTTTTCTCTAAATGGGCTGAGGAAATACCTCTCAAGGAATTAAGTGCCAAAAGCATTGTTAGTTTTTTAAAAAACTAATATCATCAGCATATTTGGTGTCCCTCATACTATTTTTATGAACAATGGCACCAATTTTGTTCTGCTGAGGTAAAAAAGTTATATCAAGAACATAATATCAAATCCAACCATTCATCTCGCTATCATGTGGCAGAAAATGGACGGATAGATGCCTTCGACAAGACCCTATCAAATATACTTCAGAAGATGGTGGATAAAGATAATAAATCATGGTCTGATAAACTTTTTAATGCTTTATGGGATTATCAGACAACTACCCGTACTGCTACCCAAGAAACTCCTTATTCATTGGTATATGGAAATGAAGCAGTTTTTCCAATTAAAATCCAATTTCCTTCACCTAGAGTTGAAATCTGTGATCAATTGTCTATAGATGAGAGGTCTCAGAAATGTTTCAATGAGTTGGAATGATTAGAAAAGAAAATATTTCATATTTTTCATCATTTAGAAGTCTATTAGAACAGAATAACGTGATATTTTAACAAGAAAGTTCACCTCCGTTCATTTCTTCAAGGAGAATTGGTATTGGTTCTTAGGAATCCAATTATACCAAGGAAGAAACCTCCAAAACTTGAGCCAAAGTGGGAAGGACCTTATTCCATACATATGGTCTATTCAAATGGATCTTATGACTTAATCTCAATGGATAGGGAGTTTATCACAACTCCAACAAATGTGAGATTATTAAAGAAATACTTTGTGTAGTTGTGCACAATAGTCCTCACTGAAAGACTTTAAACTGCATAACAACCGTAAGTGTCCATACTGCATGATGTTAAAATGCATAGCATCTTCATCCTTGTCGCATGACATTAAAATGCATGACATCATTTTCACAACTAATGTTCTCTCTATTTGACGTTAAAATATTCCATAAGCAAACATCATTGACATCATCACTACTCCTTAGTAGTACATGAGTCCCTTTATTTCCTATGTCTGAGTCAGATCTACATAGAGACCTAATTTCAAGAACTATGTATGGCTTGATTCTCATTTTCAATGAGATACGTATAGATGCCTAAATATTCAATTTTGGGCCCAGCCGTAACCATAAAATATTCTTATTTTCTTTTCTCCTCCTACATATGAATAATATCTATACATATTTTTTTCCTTAAGACATTTGATTTGGTTTTTATACCATTTTATGTCTTAATATTTACCGTTCTCTCAGAATGTGTCAAAATACCCCATTATTCATGAAAAAATAAATTAGAGTGAGGAATGATTGTTTAAAGAACTATGTACGGATTTATTCTCATCTATTTTGAGATACATAGAGATGCCAAGATCTCTAATCCTGGTCCCAACCATGATAAAAAAACCTTTTATTTATTGTATAAGAATCAAATCTGCATAGAGAATGTTTTAAGAACTATGTATGAAGTGATAATTTCCCCAACAAGACTTGACACTTGGTTTTTATCACTTAATCGAGTTACAATATGTCTTTCGTTTCACATTAGTTCATTGTCATCCTTACCGCATGACGTTAAATTGTAAGGAAATCTAACACCCCCATTCTTCATCTGTTTCACCTTTGTATTATAAAAGAGACCCTTATTACTCCTTGTTTCTCACACTGACCATAGTTCAAGTGATCTTAGGAATTGGATAAGGTTATTATTTATATAAGTAAGGTGTTTTAATTCCTTATGGGGGTGAAAATGTCCTCATAGAATGACTTTAAACTAGACATCATAATATTAATTTAGAGGAAACAAAGAAAGTCTCCATTTTACATATGAGTCAGATCTATGTAAAGGATGTCAAAATCATGAACAATACTGGTTCAAATATTTCTCATATGCATTGAACATAAACCTTTTCCATATTTCACACTCTTAATCTTGAATATTTTTAGATCTTCATAATATTTCTTACGGTTTCTGGTAACAGGGTTTCTAAAATCTGAGAGCTCTTTTGCTTGACTATGCAGCACGCACCCATAGGCGGTCTTACATAAGTTGCCTACATAACAGGCCTGTCAGTCAAAAGATTCCACTATTTTACTATGCAGCATATGCCCCAGTTGGCCCTGCATAATACAACCCCCACAAAGGGTTTTTCAAATAATGGTAACTTAGTTCATGGTTATAGTATCTTTTTCCCCTTTAATCTTTTATGAAAATATACAAGAATCTATATTTTAAAAGAGTCATTCAAGTATAATTATCTCATTATCTTTCTCACAATCTGAAAATCTGCAAGACCATGGTTTACAAATTTCCCTCGCCATGTGTTCGATGCACTATGAAATAACCTTGAAATCACTTGGCCACATATTATATATTATTTTCATTTCTGTTCCTAGTTGTATGAACTAAAACTACAGACACCATATCTCTTACGTTTGGGTCAGAACTTCGTAAATGTCATATTCCTCCAATTCTTTGGACATCTTGGTTGGAAATACCCTTTCCATATTTAGGCACCTTTCTCCTTAAACCAAACTCTATGCTTTGGAAAATCTGAATCTCCATAAACTTTCTTTGACTTTTAGCAATAGAATGTCAAAATTCTGAGACCTATTTTTCCAGATTATGTAGCACGTGCCCTTAGGTGGCCTTGAATAAGTTGCCTACATAATAGGACTATCAGTCAAAAGATGCCACTATTTGGATATGTAGCATATGCCTCAGTTGGCCCTACATAATACAACCTCCATAATGGGTTTTTCAATTAATGGTAACTTTTTTCTTTGAAAAGACTTCCTCTAATGCTTTTAGCCCTTTTTCCTATATCATTCCTCGGTTCCAGAAATTTCCAAATCACAGTTTATAATTTTCCATTCCATACCTGAATATAATAGTATGTTTCCAAACAAATTATCAAGAAATTGGGAGAGTTTTATCATACCTTTGGTAAGATATAAAGACCTTAAATTAAATCCACCCAAAGTCCTCCCTTTAAGACTTTAAACTGCACAGTACAACGTCCTCACTGCAAGACTTTAAACTACACAGTACAACATCCTCACTGTAAGACTTAAAACTGCATAGTACCAATTTCCTCACTGAATGACTTAAAACTTCACAATATGATATCATAAATTCCCCTTTCTGATAAATTTTAACCATTACTCATACAATAAATTTGTATAGAAATGGTTTTCCTATTCATGACTTATGTTGGTCTAAAATAGCCCTTTTTCATTCTTAAAATTACTTCCCTTGACAAAACCACCTACTGTGGTCTTGAGTCACCCAAATTTTATTTTCCCCTATCTATCAATAAAAAAATGTTATACTTCAAAGAACTCTTTTTCCTAACTATGTAGCACATGCCATTAGGTGGCCTTGCATAAGTTGCCTATATAACATGCCTATCAGTCAAACAATACCACTATTTGGCCATGAAGCATATAACCCAGTTGGACCTGCATAATACAGCCTCCACAACGGGTTTTTCATATAATGGTAACTTTGTTCTTTGAAAAGACAACCCTTATATTGATACAGGTTATAAATTTGGTGACCATAAAAATCATGTCTCAAGATTCCCCTTGGAAATATTTAAAGAATATTAAAGCAATTCTTAGCCACAATGTTTTTTTGGGATCTAATTCAATGTTTATGGTTAAAGTTACTCGACCCTAAATATTATCCCATTATAGTCTAACATGCATGACTCTAAACTACCAAACAACAAGATACTTGGTACTCATTAGATTGAGAACCCACAAAGGGAAATTTGAAAAAAATTCGAGTCCTAGCTAACTAAACATGCGTTTTTGTATGGTTTAGGTAATATTGAGAAATAAAAAGTAAATAGATATAAAGTTTGGGGGGTTTTCCATATAACCACAGGAAAAAAATCATACTATGCTTACTGGGCCCAATAGACTAGGTAAAACAAAAGCAATTAACGAAAGTGAAAACATCAATGATTAAAGACAAAATACTTTTCATTTATGAAAATTTTCACAGAGGAGCATCCACAAATTGGAGTCTCTATCTCAAAAATTATAAAAGGATTTCTATGCAATTCCTTGTTTAACAGCTTCCTTACCCCCATCAACTACTTGTTGTATTTTTTCATATTTGACCAGCCTCACTCTCTTCAACATGATGAAGTGATTCTCTAGCATCTGCGATGGATTTTTCACCTTCCTTCTGGACTTCTCCTAATGAGATATGCATCTGGTCAAGCTCCTCTATAATGATATCTAAATCGTGTTGAAGGTGCAGTTTCTGAACAATATTTTCTTTAATTGTCTGCTTTAGTCCCTTCAACTTTGAATTATGATTAGCCTCAGCTTGGGACAATGGTTCTTGGAACTCTTCAATATTGATAGACAATTTTTCTTTTATAAAGTCTTGTTGAATATTTTTCTCTTGCTCCATCCTATGGATAATATCTTTTACCGTAGTATGAATTTCATGGTATTCAAAACATTCCAATCCTAGAGTGATAAAAAAAGATTAAAGTCATGTAATTATTGAAGGTAGTTCCTTAAGGGGAATCTCAGATATTATCTTCCAGATATTTTTCTATGCTTTGTGATGAGCAAGACGAAGATCCTTCTGTAGTTCTAGGTCCGATTCAGAATCACTTTCATAAGGAGGGATATATTTTGGGACTAATTCACTTAAAGAAGTAACCTTATCTGTTCCTTCTTGGATAATGGTTACTCCACCTTCCAATGTTGTTTGGGTTGATGCAAAGGCTTCACCTCTTGACCTATCCTTTGAAGTTGATATCCCTATATGGTAAATCAAGAATCATGGTTATATTCAAGAGATAGAAAAAGTGAATGTAATAACAATATCAATATCTCTTACCTAGCAGAAGGTCAGCAGCTTGAGAAGAATCCTCCCTAATGTTCTTAGTTTTAGAAATTTTGTTTGATGTCTCTAGATGAGGAGTGCTATCTTTAGTATGCTTAGGATTTTCTGAATGAATATCAGGAAAACCTACTATCTCAAGATCCACTTGAGCCAATGTATCTTCAATGGTAGGGTTGATGTTAATATCAACAATTTCTTCAAGTACTGTTGCACTGACATTTACATTAGATGGAACTTTATATTTTAACTAGCCATGGTTAGTAGGTTAATCATAATAAGATTATCAGGATGAATGATGAGAACTCACGTCCAGTTGATTCTATATAAGGAACTCCAAAATCTTCTAAAGCATTTGATATTTTAACATGTTCTAATATTTATTCAAAATACATGACAAGATTCATCATTTCATCTAATGATATCTCAGATCCCAGGTTTGTCTCACCCGTGGGAGCACTTGGTGTGTTTGCTTCACAACCTTCCTCTGACAACCTTTCACCCCGAATAGCTTCTTCAGCAACAATTATGGGTTCAACATCAGTTGGTGCTATATGTTTTGGTGCATGTGATGAACCTAAAAGTATCACATAATGGAAGTTAGATATTGCAACATTTGATGATTTATGAAATATTATTGATTTACCAGAAGCATCCTCTCTTCTAATAGCGGGAATCATAGTAGTGCTGGGAACAGATGTTGGTTCCTTTGACTTCAATGCCTCTTCAGGAACCACCAGATTTGGAATTTGTGTTTGCTCAGCAGCACCTTCTATATCTCCTTGAATCTTATCAGTAGTTTCTTTCGAATAATAAACAGAAGAATCCCCTGTAATCTTAAAAAGTTTAAAAACTTTTTTATGAATAAAGACTAAAATTAATTATTATTAGGGAGACTTACCAATGCTAAGAAAGAACATAACCATGGTATTATTTCTTCGATTCTTTTTCTTCTTCATCTTTTTAGGAGGGCTTTCATCGTCATCTATAAAGACAGGTATCAGAGATCCCAGTACCCTCTCTATTTCCCCCTCTATGGTCTGTTGGCTAGGAGATATTTCTATTGATTCATGGGGTGATCTGGTAGCTCCAAGAGCAGTGCCTCCAATGATATATTGTGGTGAAGGAACTTAAGTTGTTTTTACTTTAAACAACTGTAAGTTAAGACAATATTTCTCCTAAGTAACAATGTTTGGATTAGAATTCAAGTTGAAAAATGGAAGAATATGAAAAATAAAGGGAACTTACATCCTTAGGATCTACAAAGTCATTCCACTCTTCATCTAATGAAGGATTAATCCCTTCGGTGGTACCACAATCTATCATTTCCTTCACCAACTTTGTGGTAGGAATTGAGTCATCATTGGAATATATGAGTATTTCAAGCTCTCGAATGTAGGTCCTTACCTCATTGAGATTATCTTTAAAAAGAATTTCATAAGAATACCACAAATACCCTACTCCTGGAATATGCAGTCCTTCACACAGATCCATCCACATGGCCTTAGCATCACAGTACAGACTCTGCCATGTTCGAAAAGCCTCTGGTCATATATATTTAGAATGTATGTATGAGGGTTGTGAGGAGGATCCTAAAACCTTTGAATTTAATTTCTTCCCAGTACCCATAGTCACAGATGAAGGATTAGAAAATGGAACTCACTGCTCTTCAGAATGATGGCGACTAGATCACCTTGATACAACTTCAGTAGGGATTTATAGAGTGATGCTCTTAATTCTGACAGGTGGGTTATATCTGGAGCAAGGTCTCTTCGGTGAATTTGGATCATCATCACCTCCACTCTCTGATTCTTTCAAGTCGGACCTTGATGATTAAGAATTATCTTCCAAGCGATAGGGTTCCTTCCTGCTACTTCTCTTTATCCCCACTCAAGGGACGACATGATTTAATACCCCTTTAGGGTAAGATGCAACCTAGTTTTCAGCATACCAGATGATCAATCTGCTTACTGCATTAGAAATGGGTAAATTAAATACTTCCCCAGTCTTCTATGCATATTTCAATAACCATAGTTGTTAGGAAAACATTGGGGGTTGCTCAAATACGACATTCACAGGAGGGGATACAATATTTTGTTGTAGACATTTGAATTGACATGCAAATATATAAGGATCATAGGACTCACATATTATTTCTCTGTCAATTATGGTGGCCAACACACCATCTCTACAAGCTAGTATATATACCCTTAGTTCCAAACTAGCAGTACCATCATAAAAATATCTCCCTATAGGCGGATTCCCATAAGGAAAGAAATGGAATTCCTTATGCATGCTCAATCTAGCCTTATTGTCATAATCATTCAAATACAAGGGTGAAATACCAGAAAAAGGCCTGAACAGATAGTTAAAAAGAACTTCCAAAAATATGTACTACACTTTGTACATCATAAGTTCTAAAATGAGTAGCAATCCATCCCCACAAAACTTGGAATGGTCCCACAATTATAAAAAGATATTTCCCTTTGTAAATATGCAGCAAACTCCTATGAATCTTGGCCAAAACAGGAGTAACCAACACTACCATCCTTTTTCTCTGCTAGATTAAATGTAATAACAAAGGTTCTCAGCCTCACGCCTCCTTTGGAGTCATAGACTGGTAATAAATACACACCGAGCCACATGGCTAAGAAACCTGCTAGACGTGTCCTTGAAATTTTTTTTGGGTTGATATCATATCCCCATTTTTCAAATTATCCCTTCTATAATATTTTCCAGAAGGTGTCAGGAGTGCCTCTCTTCTCTTCCTTTGGACAACTATTTGGATGGGTGTAAGTGGGCCCCTTTTCCTTCTTATTTATCAAAAATATTTTCATCCATTCCACGAGATGAATATCTCTCCTGGTATGAGTTTTCACGGTGATTGAATTCTTAAGTTTGGTAAATATTTTCATCAACTCACGAACCAAATATGGTGTCTTATCTGGGTCATTCCATGGAACCTTGGGAGGAATAAACTCATCACACATGTCTCTAAGGATTGGAGCTCCAGAAATCTTGTAAACATCACACAAGCTGATACCTACCTCTCCATGTGTTAAATGGAAGGAATTGGTCTCTGGACTCCACCGACTTAATAACTATGGCATAAAATCATCATTCCTACACACATAGGTTTTCCCAACCTAGCCATCTTTATAAATTCCAAATATTCTCAAATCATCTACAAATTCTGCACATGTCCTTCGCACCCAGTATGCCCACATCCATGCAGGTTTTACAAATCCTCCTGGGTAGAAATCCCAACTTTTCTTCCAGTCCTTGGACTGATCTATCTAAGAATCTTGAAATATGGATGAATAGCAGTGTGGCTGCAGCTCAGGTGTGTGTGCCTTCAAATATAGAGCACACAGTCTATGATGCATAATATGGGATTCCTCTACTGTCCTAGTATTAGAAAATAAGCCCCCAATAGAAACATTGGCCGACAAGAAGTTGGTATAATCCTGAAACCAAGAATGTGTGACATAGTTCTTTGGATCTGGAATGTTAGCATCCTAAAAATGGCCATAGCAGTACAAAGGTAGATATATTCTTTGAGTAAATTTGAAATGATACTTCTTCAAATATTTTTCTAAGTCTGGAAATGTGGTTTCACAAACTTCAAAGTAATCATGACCAACAACATTTGTCATGTCATTAATCCTTTTACTGGAAATCTCATCAATAGTTCCAATTCTCTTGTGAGCCATTGAACATGAAAAAAAATATAGAGAACATCTTTTAAAAGTAAGTTCATTTTTTGGTGTTTTACAAAAAAATGACAAAGGAATTAAGGAAAACCCATTTTAAACTTGGAGCGCAAGTATAAGTCAGCGTGCAAGTATGAAGCCCCACTTATGGCTCTCCACTTATGGAACACAGCTCCAAACGTACAAAAGAAGCGTGGAGAAATAGAAGTATCTGAATAGAAGAAGACTTGTGTGCTGAGAGCTGAAAATGCGGAAGTTATGAGAATTTTCACAGAAGTGAAGCCAATATATATAAGCGATGCATGTCCCCCTGTGCACCAGAAATATTACGCGTTGCAAACTTGCGCAGCCAATTCAACTTGAGCACCAAAACTTGTGCGCCCTAGTGCTCTTTTATTTCTCCTCTCTCCCTCTCTTTAATTTATTTACCTTAGTATAAGTTCCAATTTTCATTTTCGAATCCAATTTTAAGGGGGGGGGGATTTGTTGACACTCTATTCAATCAAAGAGTCTAAAAAGCAAAAAGAAGAAAATCCATTAGAAAGAAAAGAGGGAATGCATAAAGAAAATTCAAAAAATTTCAAAGGCATAAGTTTTTGGCTTCCTTAGTTTAGCCAAAACTCATTTGGCCAGACTACTTGCATGCCCCTATATATCGCGCAACCCAATTATGCACCACCATGCTAGAGAAGAATGAAAGTATAATTTTGGCTAAGTCCTAAAGGTGTCTCACTAGTCTAGCCAAAACACCGGTGGCGCGTAAGGTACTTGCATGACCTAATTTGGCACGCAATCCAATTGCACACCCAACTTATTTCTCCCAAGGTCACTTATTTGCCTATAAATAGACCCTTGGGTCCCTCATTTGTATGAACGAATTTACTTGAAGCCTAATTACTGCTATGGTCGCCTTAGTACTTCTCCACAGTCTTCCGAAACTTTCAAGGTTGTTCTTCAACACCTTGAGAAGGGAATTTAAGGGAGGATCATTGGACTTAATTCCTTTTACTATTTGAAAACCATAACTCTTACACATCTAAAGTGCCTAACCTCCACAATTCAAAAATACTTGTGTGCCACCCATTCCTCTCACAGGAACTTGAGCACCCTACTTCTTGGATCACCTGTGAATACTCTTGAAGTCTTGAGTGAGGTCTCAACCAAGTATTACCAAACAGGTTGTTTGTTGCCTAAGTGAACATTATGTTGCCCAAGCCTACTTGTGCTCCCTTACTTGCGCACCCTTCTCTACTTGGGAACCCCTCCTTGATTCACTTACTTTGTTCACTCTCTCCAGTCTAGAAGCCATCAGGCCTTCATCAAAGCCATTCATAGCAAGGCTTCTTCTTTATTGGCTCCCTTGTCTAAAAGGGATTTTGTTGAGACCTCTACCAAAACCTCCTGACTTATCAAACTTTTGGGAAAGGAACTTCAACGTTTCTCCTATTTGGGTTTATATTTCCATAGTCAGAGGTTTTCCATACTTGTTTCACAATGGGGTTAGGATTCATGGAATGTATGTAGGTTTGTATATCTACAGTCACATAGACCTTTATCCCAGAAATAATGCTGGGAAGTTCTCGGTTTGGAGGAGGGTTGGGTCCTGACCTATCCATTCTCGAAGAGATGACCCGAAACCTCAGGTCTCTGGTAGGGGAAGATACAGTTCATACATACTTTTCCTTTTAAAAAATAAATGAGAATTCTCCCTACCCTAACAGGATCAATTTTAGGGCAACCATTTTGGCATAATACCCTAGATTTTCTTGCAGGATGTGGCATCATTGCTCCTACTCTCTTCTTCAATGCCAAAGACCAAAGGGGAGATGGGAACATAGACTTTCATTTCCCTTTCCCTCTCCCATTGGGCTTTGTCACCATGGACATCCATTATAGTTTAAGCCCCTAACCTTTACCCCTTCTTACTTCTATTAGACCCTTGTCCAATGTGAAGAGAACAGAGGGAAGGCTCATCACCTCGCCCTCTTGCACAATATACATTCCCTCTTCCATCAGCGGAGGTGGAAAAGTGTGAAGTGTCATTGTTGAATCTTTCACATCCTATTTTTTCTCACACCGAGCATGAAACACGTGGGATTAGAGATACGTGATGGTTGCAACATGTGAACAAACACTCATTGGAAGGAACTAAGAGAACTCTGATTCCCACTATAACTGGGATACGTAGGAAGCCTTCTCAAGGCCTAAGTGTAAGAACCCACGTTCTTAGACCGGATAAAATACATTTTTTTTATTTTTTATTTTTTGTTCATCGATGGGTCAGTTTTAAAACCGCGCTTCGGAATGAGGTTCCAAGTGCGCGAACTGGTTTAAGTGGTGACATCAGGCTGCGCATGGGCAGTTAGACCATACGGGTCACATCGCGCAGTTGACCGATTTTCAAAACATGTTATCTAATTAATTTCAATTAATGGATGTTTTAATAATAATAACAGTGAGAGATTATTATTATTAAATGTTGTGAAAACGCGTTTAATAAAATTATGGTCAAATGAGATTAAATGTGGATGTTTTAATAATAATAATTTTGGAATATTATTATTATTAAATATTATGCAGACGTGTTTATTTAAGTGGCGGTCAAATGCCATTAAATGTGACATTGCAGTTTGACAAAGAACGTCAATTTAAAATCAAGTGTTAGCGGATTTTAATTGACGTTGGATTTTAATTAAAGGCGCGTTATTTTAATAACGCGTTATATTAATTGCGGCGACTTCACAATGAATCATTTAATTAAACGAGAGAATTTAATTAAATGTTGGGTTATAATTATTAGGTTTGATCATTATTATTATTATTCTAGATAATAATAATAATAGAGTAATTAAATAAGGGTTATGGTTGACTTAATTAATTAAATAGATGGGTGAATAATCCATTTAAGGATTTATGTGTAATTAATCCTAATAATAAATATTGTAGATTATTATTATTATTATTATATTCTTGTGAATGTTATTATAAATATAACATTAATGATGGCCTATAATATATATATAAACACATAGAGTGTAATATATATATATATATATGTATATAGATTAGTTATAATATATATATATATTAGTATATGGGATAAAAAAAAGAGAAATTGTTTTTTTAGAGGCGCTACGCTAGGGGGCGTGACTTCCCCTTGCCCATTTTTTTTCTCTTCTTCAATCACGTAGGGCCCACATGTGCCTTTCTTTCTTTATTGTTTTTTAATTTGTTATCTATTATCTCTTCTTCTCCCCAAAATGGCAAAAGAAGTCTCCTCCTTCAAACCCTATGCAGAACCTCATCCGAACCTCCCCCACAGCACGCGGCCAGCCTCTCTTCTCCCTTGTAGTGGCGCAAGGCCTTCCGGCGGACCTCCTTGCAGAGCGGTGAAACTCCGGACAGCCGGTGTGGCCCCCCTATAGCGTAGATCTCCCTTTGGCGCACGTACCAGCGACATGATTCTACCCTTCCTCTCCTCCTTGGGTGTGACCAGCTCTCCTCTGGACCTCAGCATGAGGCGTGGCCTCCCCCAAGCGAACAGATGCTCCAGACTTCTGTGCGGCTACCCCCCCGCGCTCTACCTATAGTGCATCAACACCGGCGACCTCCCTTGCGTGATTCCTGTTGCAGCCTGCAACCCCTCTCCCAGACCTTCGTGTGAGGCGCAACCTTCCTCAGGTGAGCAGCACACGGCCTCCTCCGAGCAGTCAGGCAACACGACACCCCCGGTCTGCTATCCTTACTAGCGCACGACCAGGCATGACCAGAATAGACCATGCAACAGTCGAGGAGCGCAACCTGGAGAACCACACACATGGGTACAGTGCGGCCAAAAACCGGGCGTACGATGCAGTGGCTGTCCTCCTCCATGCTTCTCCCCTAGCGCGACACCCCTGGTCATCCTCCTAGTGCAACGTACAACCCTTCTGGATAGTGGTGGTGCGGCGCGACCCCAATCTTGCGGGTCCTTCTTGTGCAATGTTTTCTCTAACGTCATTATTTGTTTGGGTCCAATCCGAGGAGGTATGACCTTCATTCATAGCCTTCTTCATCACTGTCGTGATTGAAAGCGGATTCGATGCCGATTTAGAATTGACCGAAACCCTTGATTAGGGTTTGATAAATTATTGCGTTCTCCTGTTTTCATGGTTGTGCAACAGCATCACAGGACACACTGGACCACGCTCCGACACCCGTGGGTGAGAGCAATTACATTTTATCGCCTATGTTGGGTAAGAAAATGCATATACATAATTATTGTATATTTTACGCCTTTTTTTTAATTTTTAAATTAAGTCTGCGAACCCTTGCGGCCTTTATCTAGTCCAGAGTCAGTTTACCTGAGTTGTTAATTTTTTCAATATATTTCTTTTTACGTTGCATGTTATATATATACATTGATTTTATGTGTATAGGTGTATATATATATATATATATATATATATATATACAGATATATATATAGATATTTATATACGCACATCAAAGCCGCGCACGTGTGACTGCGTGACCGGTAAAGCAAGGCGTGTTAACCTGGGTCCACTCTGAGGGAATATTGAAAGCCAACATCTGAGTATATAGTCCTTCTCACCTCTAGGTAGGTGGTTTGTGCCTTTCTGTAGAAAGTCTTTGAATATTTTGTTCAATTACGCCAATTCCCTTGAACAGGAATTGTGCGTTTTCCTGTTCTGCTCTTGATTGATTGCCTGCTTGCTTGATTGCTATAGTAGAGGTTTACCCTTGTGAATAGAGTAGTTTTTACTGTATTCTAGATGTTTTCCATGCTTGTTTTGCTTGTTTGGTGTTTTCCAGTTTCCATGCCTATTTGTAGGATAGTGGAACTGTTATACTGTTATGCTAGCGCTGTGCCTTAGAATGATAGCCAAGTAGTTTTTGAGGTTTACATGGGCGATACACGCATGCTAAGCATGTTAATTTCACACAAGACTGTGAGAGCTTAGTGTAGTAGACCATATGGAGAATGGACGTAAGAGCTTCTCCAGAGTGTCTTTTAATATGATGCGAGACCACAGGGGGAATTGATGACGAGTAATTCCTCAGAGAGTCTGTAGTTCCTCGACGCGGGCCACAGGGGGAATGAGATGTTGAGTGCTTCCCCAGAGATCCTTTAGCATGATACGAGACTATAGGGGGAATTGATGGTGAGTGCTTCCTTAAAGAGTCTATTCTTTATCTAAACCAGAGGGGGTGAGACTGTGTGCGCTTCCCAGAGGGTTTCTAGTACTTGTAGGTTGAACCTTAGGGGTTAGACTGTGAGAACTACCCAAAGGTGACCTTTTGTTCTACTTGATGATTTGGCTGTTACTTTTGTGATTTGCATGCTAGACACTAGATTGTAGCTTTTGTGTGCCTTCCTATTTACTGCTTCCTGTATTTTACTGCCATGTATTCACTGACTGTTAGGCACAAATCTTTGGGTGGTTTCCTACTGGGACCTTGTCTCACACCCTGTTTGGGCCATGCTTTTGGGCCCAAACAGATTATATTGTTGCAGGTATAGATAAGGTCAAGCGCCCTTTTTCTTTAGGTACCTGACTTGCTATGGAGCTGGAGAGCATGGGACCAAGCTATGGCTTGCGGTGCTGAGGAGACTTTTGGCTGCTTTGTTTTTCCTTTTCATTGTTACTGTATTGCTTCCAGCCTATTGTTTGGTTTGGCTGTTTTATTAGACTTATAACATGCCATGCATAATATATTCAATTCTAGTTATTTATTATTTTATAAAGTCTTCCACTGTTAAATTATGATGAGAATGTTGTTTACTACTTCTGCTATTATATATTGTTTCCTTCCTTTTATTTTCCTAACCTATGATGGCATAGTTCCCCCAACTACCTTACCCAAGGCCCTCACTGCTAGTCGGCAGCCTCTGGTGTTCGGGGGAATGCACTTGAGGTCATGTGGCGAACCAGGTACGGGGCACCATGAGTGGCTCCGAATTCGGTTCGTTACAAAGTGGTATCAGAGGAGGTTGTGTTCTTTCTTTTCCTTTTTGTCTTACTGTTTCGGGGTTGGTAGATAGGAGACTAGGAATGTGTTGGCACTTAGGTTAATAGCCGTTCTTGGGAATGATCACCCCATGTATGGGAAATGACCAAGTGACCGGGGTTGGGATTGATATTCATACTAGTTTCTATTACAATTGATATGATTTCACCTTGGGTGAATGTTGTACTTTCCACTGCTTATTGATTATGAAAAGTTTTAAGAAAATTTTCCTTGTCCTGTTATGGAAAGAAAAAAAAAACTGCATTACATGCATCATATTAGGCACTTGGAGATTCATATGCATGCATATGTTCTATGCCATGTAGTTGCATTAGTAAATTTCATGCTAATATTGATTGTGTGCCTTGAATATGTGACATGTCTTGCATTTATTTAGTATTTCCTGATTAGATATCATGTTTCGGTGATACAATTAACATTCTTGTGTGATAAAATTCCATGCAGCCTATCTTGTTATATGCCATTCTTTTATGTTATAACATGTTTTGGTGATTTAAACATGTTTTGTTGTGATAGTTATTTGTAGTGACATTGTAGATTGCTGATAAATGATAGGTTGTTATGGATAAATGTTATTGGTTGCGAATACGATGGAACTGGTTTTTTTGTTGTAAGGTGTATGGGCGCCTTATAACTGGGAAAAAGGGTAACCCGTGTATTCGAACTTATGAAAAAGGTTGCTAATGTAAATCATAAAGTGAATTTATCTTGAATGGGAGCCAAATGTTAGCGGTAAGGTGTATGATTGCCTTATCGATTGGTATGTGGCCACCCATGTGACTAAGGATTTTATAACTATGTGTGTTTTAAAATGGTTATAAGTATAAAATGGTTGATTTTTAATTTAAATGAACTATATTAGGGTTGCTTTTTTTGAAGAACTCAGATTAAATGAATGGGACCCTCGGAGGCCGCCTTTTCAGTAAAAGGAATTTAGATGCTAAATTTCCTACTAATGTTTGAATAAAATTGAATGGTTAAATGTTAAGAGGAAGTTTGTTCTAACTTTCCTGTTTTTTCCATGGGTGTTGATCGAAAACCAAGTGAACTTGTTGTGAACAATACTTGTGTGTTTTTAGAATTCTTTCAAATGTTTATGGGTTGAAATGAATTAAATTTAAATGGTTAAAATAAAAATGGCTCTTGAGCCTCGTATTTAAATTCCTTTGCATGACCAAGAGATGGAGTCAATGTGTGGGATTCATAAGGGGCTAGCCCATGGTAGATAGAAACCTTAGAGCTTGATATGCCTTGTTTTGGTTGTGAAATTTTAAGGTTGGTGCCTTTCGTGAAGTTGTTCCTAGTAGGACTTTTTCAGTTTAGAAATACATCCTCATTCGGATGGGTGGTCGTTGACCCCTTTTCTTCTTATTAAAGGGATGACCTGTTATGACGTCATCTGGGACAATCGTCTTGTGACGTGACACGACCCAGATGTAAACCTTCTTGTGCTGTTGAGTACGATTTCAGGTTTCCTCCGTGGTAGAGTGACCTGTGCGTTAAGGAATAAGTTGCATCCCACTGCTCGAGAGAACTTTTGACTCGGGTATTTTGACACACCGACCGGTTTATTTATCATCTTCCATGTAATATGTTCACGTGGTGATCTAGGTTCTTGGAACATCACACATGGGTTAAAATATTCTCATATAGCACGCTGGTTAGCGACTGATCTCTTTTTGCGACGACATGGAAGATATTAAGGTGGGTAGTGTTGCTTTTGTTTCCATAAACGTGTAGATGATTACTTGGTAGCACGAGTGATCTTCTTGATTATCTTGGTTTCCTCTTAGTGCGCTCTTTCGAATGCGACGAGCATGTCACCCATCTTGAACTCATGCTAGAGGCACTAGGATAGCGTCAGCTATACACCACACTAATGTTTTAAAGCTGTAGGATTTTCTGGCGATCTCTTTCGTAGTTGTTCATGGGGTGGGTGATTTCCTTAATCTTTGACCTTATTCATGCTAAGGCACGATTGTTTTTAATAACCTTGTGAAGGTTTGACTTCGGAATGTCAACGAATATCGGGTCAGGACTTCGGTGTACGCATAGTTGGTAATTTAATGGTTTTAAAGACATGTCGTCAGTTAAAGGACGAGTGTGGGTTTTGGGTTAGCGATGTCTTCCGAGGAATAATGTGTAAACTCTTTATGTTGGTTGATTTAGATTGACCATTTTTGTTGATGAGGTCCCTATAATGGCCTTGAATGTAAAGCTTCATTTTGGTGTTTGAGTTTTAAAGTGAGTGTTGGATCGGGTTTTAAAAGCTCAAGTGCAGTTTTCTTAGGAAAAGCTTAAAGATGCATTGGGCGTTGGGAACACAATGTGATCTTGTTGAATGGAACTTCAAAATCCTTGTAGGTTGGGTGATGTTTTCATTGGTTCTCGAAGGCTTCTCAGGGATGAGAAGTTTTTAAGGTGGGTAGTTTGTAAGAACCCGTGTTCTTAGACCGGATAAAATACATTTTTTTTTATTTTTCGTTCATCGTTGGGTCAGTTTTAAAATCGTGCTTCAGAACAAGGTTCTGAGTGCACGAACTAGTTCAAGTGGTGACATCAGGCTGTGCATGGACGGTTAGACCATGCGGGTCATGTCGAGCAATTGACTGATTTTCAAAACATGTTATCTAATTAATTTGAATTAATGGATGTTTTAATAATAATAACAGTGAGAGATTATTATTATTAAATGTTGTGAAAACGCGTTTAATAAAATTATGGCCAAACGAGATTAAATGTGTTTTTTTAATAATAATAATTTTGGAAGATTATTATTATTAAATATTACACAGACATGTTTATTTAAGTGGTGGTCAAATGCCATTAAATGTAACGTTTCAGTTTGACAATGAACATCAATTTAAAATCAAGTGTTAGCGGATTTTAATTGACGGGTGATTTTAACTAAAGGTGCGTTATTTGAATAACACGTTATATTAATTGCGGTGGCTTCGAAATGAAGTGTTTAATTAAACAAGAGAGTTTAATTAAATGTTTGGTTATAATTATTAGTTTTGATCATTATTATTATTATTCTAGATAATAATAATAATTGAGTAATTAAATAAGGGTTATGGTTGACTTAATTAATCAAATAAATGGGTGAAGAATCCATTTAAGGATTTATGTGTAATTAATCCTAATAATAAATATTGTTGATTATTATTATTATTATTATATTCTTGTGAATGTTATTATAAATATAAAATTAATGATGACCTATAATATATATATAAACACATAGAGTGTAACACATATATATATATATGTATATATATTAGTTCTAATATATATATATTAGTACATGGGATAAAAAAAAGAGAAATTGTTTTTTTAGAGGCGCTGCGCTAGGGGGAGTGACTTCCCCTTGCCCATTTTTTTCTCTTCTTCAATCACACAGGGCCCACATGTGCCTTTCTTTCTTTATTGTTTTTTTAATTTGTTATCTATTCTCTCTTATTCTCCCCAAAACCACAAAATAAGTCTCCTCCTTCAAACCCTACATAGAACCGCATCTGGACCTCCCCCACAGCGTGCGTCCATCCTCTCTTCTCCCTTGTAGTGGCGCAAGGCCTTCCTCGGTGGACCTCCTTGCAGAGCGGTGCAACTCTGGACAGCCGGCGTGGCCCCCCTGTAGCACGTCTCTCTCTTTGGCGCACAGACCAACCACCTGCTTCTCCCCTTCCTCTCCTCCCTGGGCGTGACCAGCTCTCCTCTGGCCCTCGGCATGAGGCGTGGCCTCCCCCAAGCGAACAGCTGCTCCAGACTTCTGTGCGGCTACCCCCCTCCGTGCTCTACCTGCAGCGCATCAACACCGGCAACCTCCCTTGAGTGATTCCTGTTGCAGCCTTCAAACCCTCTCCCGAACCTCCGTGTGAGGTGCAACCTTCCTCAGGTGAGAAGCGTACAGCCTCCTCTGAGCATTCATGCAGCGTGACACCCCCGATCTGCTATCCTTACTAGCGCACGACCAGGCGTGACCGGAACAACCCATGCAACGGTCGAGGAGCACGACCCGGAGAACCACGCACATGGGTATGGTGCGGCCAAAAACCGGGTGTGCGATGCAGTGGCTGTCCTCCTCCATGATTATCCCCTAGTGCGACACTCCCTGATCATCCTCCTGGCGTAACACGCAACCCTTCTGGTTAGTGGCGGTACGACGCGACCCCAATCTTGCAGGTCCTTCTTGCGCAGCGTTTTCTCCGACGTCGTTCTTCGTTTGGGTCCAATATGAGAAGGTATGACCTTCCTTCATAGTATTCTTCATTATTGTCATGATTCAAAGAGGATTCGATGTCGATTTGGAATTGACCGAAACCCTTGATTATGGTTTGATAAATTATTGTGTTCTTCTGTTTTCACGGTTGTGCAATAGCATCACATGACGCGCTGGACCACGCTCTGACACCCGCGGGTGAGAGAAATTACATTTTATCGCCGATGTTGGGTAAGAAAATGCATATACATAATTATTGTATATTTTAAGACATTTTTTTAATTATTAAATTAAGTCTGTGTACCCTTGCGACCTTTATCTGGTCCAGAGTCAGTTTACCTAAGTTGTTAATTTTTGCAATATATTGCTGTTTACGTTTCAGGTTATATATACGCATCGATTTTATGTGTATAGGTATATATATATACAGATATATATATATATATATTTATATATGCACATCAAAGCCACGCATGTGTGACTACGTGACCGGTAAAGTAAGGCGTGTTAACCTGGGTCCACTCTGAGGGAAGACTGAAAGACAACATCCGAGTATATCGTCCTTCTCACCTCAAGGTAGGTGGTTTGTGCCTTTATGTAGAAAGTCTTTGAATATTTTGTGCAATTACGCCAATTCCCTTGAACGGGAATTGTGCTTTTTCCTATTCTGCCCTTGATTGATTGCCTGCTTGCTTGATTGCTATGGTAGAGGTTTACCCTTGTGAATAGAGTAGTTTTTTCTGTACTCTGGATGTTTTCCATGCTTGTTTTTCTTGTTTGGTGTTTTCCAGTTGCCATGCCTAGTTATAGGATAGTGGGAATTGTTATAATGTTATGCTGTTGTGACTTAGAATGATAGCCAAGTAGTTCTTGAGGTTTACTTGGGAGATACATGCGTGCTAAGCTGGTTAATTTCACACAGGACTGTGAGAACTTAGTGTAGTAGACCATAGAGAGAATGGACGTAAGGGCTTCTCTAGAGTGTCTTTTAATACGATGCGAGACCACAAGGGTAATTGATGATGATTACTTCCTCAGAGAGTCTGTAGTTCCTCGATGCGGGCCACAGGGGGAATGAGACGTTGAGTGATTCCCCAGAGAGCCTTTAGCATGATACGAGACTATAGGGGGAATTGCCGGTGATTGCTTCCTTAGAGAGTATATTCTTTATCTAAACCAGAGGGGTGAGACTGTGTACGCTTCCTAGAGGGTTGCTAGTACTTGTAGGTTGAACCTTAGGGGTTAGACTGTGAGAACTACCGAGAGGTTACCTTTTGTTCTACTTGATGATTTGGCTGTTACTTGTGTGCTTTGCATGCTAGACACTGGATTGTAGCTTATGTGTGCCTTCCTGTTTACTTCTTCCTGTATTTTACTGCAATGTATTCACTGACTGTTAGGAACAGATATTTGGGTGGTTGCCTACTGGGACCTTGTCTCACACACTGTTTGGCCCATGCTTTTTGGCCCAAACAGATTATATTGTTGCAGGTATAGATAAGGGCAATCGCCCTTTTTATTCAGGTACTTGACTTGCTGTGGAGCTGGAGAGCATGGGACCAAGCTATGGCTTGCGATGTTGAGGATACTTTTGGATGCTTTGTTTTTCCTCTTCATTGTTACTATATTGATTCAAGCCTATTGTTTGGTTTGGCTGTTTTATTAGACTTATAACATGCCATGCATCATATCTTCAGTTCCAGTTATTTATTATTTTATAAACTCTTCCACTGTTAAATTCTGATGAGAATGTTGTTTACTGCTTCCGCTATTATATATTGTTTCTTTCCTTTTATTTTCATAACCTATGAGGGCATAGTTCCCCCAACTACCTTACCCAAGGCCCTCACTTCTAGTCAGCAGCCTCTGGCATTTGGGGGAATGCGCTTGAGGTCATGTGGCGAACCAGGTACGGGGCACCATGAGTGGCTCCGAATTCGGGTCATTACACTAAGCTTATTGGATATCCTCCTCAAGAATCCAATCATAATTCCCTCAATCTAGGCATTCTACTTAGGAAAAATCCCCAAATTAAACCCTAAATCATCATGGCATCCTTTTTAAGAATTAAGCCCCAAATTTTCTCTTTCAAAGGTCCATACTCTCCTATGAGATTTATTGAACTACGTGGTATTTGATTCCCATACATATGGGATACGTAGGAAGCCTCCTTGAGGTTCTAACCCAACACTTCCAATCAAACATGTTATCCTTGGGCCATATTCCTTACTGGGTTTGATCCTACTTGGAATCCCATTTCCTTTCCAAGTTCCTTGGGATAATTCAGCATAAGTCCTGCACTAAGTTTTGACTAAGAACCTTCTACTTAGAGGTCCTTATCACATGACCTTAAAAGGTATGATGTGTCCCATTCAGTGGCACCGAACTATGAGGGTTCTGATTCCTTTCCCAAGGATACATAGGTATCCCATCTTATGGTAATGGTCCCAAGATCAAAACAAACCTTCATCTCCCTGGATGACAATAAGTTCTAGAGTGCCCCACTGAGTGGCTTGAAAACCAATATCATTATAACAATGATTAAAATAATCTATAATTAGTATATTAAAGGATACCATTGATGGAAAACATCTAATACATATGAGTATTTCCATTAATGAAGAACCTTGAATTCATACTGATGATTCTAAATTTTACACATGTTAATAAGTGATTGTAAATTCTAATGGATACTTATGATATACTTGGTGAATTAATAATTATTCATGAAAATATCTTAAATTTACAAAGAGAGTCCCAAAGTAGACAATAATTCCCCCCAAAAGGGTGTGATGAGTCAGACCTCCCATCCTCTTGACCAATACCACATTCTTAAGTATCGCAAAGTTCAAACTTAATGAACACCTACCTTTGGAAAGAAGGTCCCCTTTGGTTAAAGAACTATTGGATGTTTTTGGTTCCATGAATAAATATAATAGAAACCTCTTGGAAACAGTTATTCTTAAAACTAGAACACACATTTCAAAGAACTAAAAAACATACCCCTAGATGTATATGTTCCAAAACCACATCCACTTATATTATCTTGGCAAGGATGTATAGCTTAGAAAACTACATAATATATTCTTTACCAAAACTTAAGGATATTATCCTATATATAAACTTATCCCCAAGTTTTTTGAAAAATTTATTTAATTATAATCTTTAAATATTAACTAAACCCCACTCTGATACTAACTATAGTGACCTGTACTTTTAATACACACATATTACATCTTAATAGATTAATATTCATCAAATAACATTATAATCCATTACAAAACCATAAAGGTTTATTTTATTTGGATACTATATACACAATATTTTGATTTCATGAAAGATCTTCAATATCTTATAAAAAGTACTATTCTTAGAAATACCATACTTAAAAACATTCTTTATAACACTGGGAAAGAAAACATAAGAAAGAGTGATATAAAATTCTCAATAATGATAAAAAAGGGAGATATCAATGATCACTCTTAAATCTTAGAATAAATCATAATAGTTCCTAAGACACAAATCATAATGGAACCAAAGAAAATGAGCCATGAGAGCATAACATTGGCATATAAAATAAGTTTGTGGTATAAAAATAATCATAGAAAATAATTTTCTTATTAAAGGATCAATTTCAATAATATAATAGTATATAGTTTCACTCCTCATTCCATTGTATCCTTAGTCAAGGTTCACTCCCAAGAATATCATAGTGGACAATTTCCCTTACTGAACTGATTTCACTCCCCATTCCAGTCCTTATCATCACATTAGATATCCATATTTACCCAATTCATTAGAGGGATAAATAATTATGGGCCCACTGATCACACAATAATAATTCATTAATATATGTTCCATAATATTAAAAATCATTCATCATATATCATAACCCATGTAATGGAAATGGGTTTCATAAAAATTTCAAAATTTCATCATATCATAACCCATGGAAAATAAATGAGTTTCATAAATATCTCATAATAATAATAATGAAACATCTAGATAAATAATAATTATGGTATTATTGTATCATATCCCTATTAAATCATAAGTTAAATCAAATTATGTTATCATAAATGAAAAAATTATTTAAAAGATATCAATAATATTTCTCAAGGAAAACACCATTTTCATTTTCAAATCATTTATTTAAAATACAGTAATTTCCCAAATAATAAGGAAAAAAATTTATTTGAAAATAACCTTGGAAACTTTTAAATATAGGTTCAACGTATTGAGTGATCATGATGGTGGGAAATTATGTCCATGCCATGTATGTTAAAAATATATTCTTTTCACATTTTTGGTAAGAATTCAAAAGTACTTTGTTCGGAAAACGACAAGAAGATTCAATTTTTTAAAAAAAAAAATTAAAACAAAGGTAAAAATGAATTTAAAAAATAATAGTATAATATTAAAAATATTTTTTATATTTAAAAAACCCGGACATGGAAGAAAAATATTCCTAACCAAAGAGGAAATAAAGTATCTTTTTCTTGAAAATATTTTCTCAATCATAAAATAATAGGGTGATACATTGATAGATGGAATGATTCTGAAAAAAAGGGAATAAAATTAAATAAAATTTATTTTAAATGGGGGGATTTTATAATTCAATTTTTTTGCATGAAAAAATAAAATTTTCCTTTTCATCCATGTTTAGGCATTTGGGTCAAGGAAACATGAAAAGATTTATTATCAAAGGTTCTATATTTTATTAACCCAATATAAAGAGATATAAATTAGTTATTTTTAATGTTTTTTATATGGGAAATATTATTAAAAAATTATATAAAAGGGTATATATTAAAACTATAAGACCCTTGTATATGTGGATTTACTAAGATTAATTATGATCATTTTGATAGATATTTTATATATTTTATTAATGATTTTACTCAAATGAAAAGTATCATGTACATGAAGAATAAGTTAGAGGTTTTTGATATGTTTAAGAGTTACATAAGAGCTGTGGATAAAGAAATCAGAAATGTTATTATAAAAATCAGAATTGATATTGGAGTTGAATATACTTGTGGAAATTTTTAATGATGTCTTGAAAAATTGTAATTAAACATGAATTCAACTCAAACTATATACTACAAAAATTAGTGTTGTAGAGATAAATCAGATAAGTATTATTGATATGACCCTGAATTTTTTAGTTGAATATGAAATATCAAGTTACTTATAGAGATAAGATATTTCCACTACTATTTATATATAGAATAAGTGTTTATAGAGACTAAATGTTATTATGTATCCATTTTAAATGTGGTTCTAAAGGAAAAAATGTTAAATATTTTAGTGTATTTGGAAGTAATTATCTTATCAAAAATAAAAAAAATTAAAAGAAAATTACGATGATAGAATCATTTAGTGTTATCTATTTAATGTAAGTGGTTATAGAAAATTTAATAAGAAAATTAGAAGATTGGTTGATAGTTCAGGTTTTTATTTATTAAGAACAATTTGAAAAATAGTATACATGATTTTTTTCTAGAGAATATAGAAGATAGTGAAGTATAAATTATTGAACAAGAAGAATATTATATTAATGATCTAAAGACACATGATAAAAGTAATTTTGAAGAAGATAATTAAAAGTCATATAATAAAGATAAGAATGAAAAATAACCCATGATGACATTTCCTAAGTTTAATAAGTAGGTTAAATCATAGAGTATAATTGGATATTCAAATGATATATTTGGAATAAAAATGTATTTGAGAGAAATGAATCATACATAATTGTTTTTTAAGATTGAACCCAATAATATTAAATAGGTTTTTAAGATTAAATAGTTGAGTGCTTCCACGTGTGAAGAGATAGATCAATAGAGAAAAATAATGCATGGGTTCTTATTACAATGCCGAAAAAATAAACATTTCATCAGTAAAAAATGGGATTTAAAAAATAAAATAGATAAAAATAGTGAATTATTAATAAATAAATCATGGTTTCTATGTAAATTATACTTTCAAATTGAGTTAGTTTATTTTGATCATACCTTGACACCTATGGAAAGTTTAGAAAATATCCAATTTTTTTCCCTTTTAGATCATAGAAATTAAAAAATCTATCATACGGGAATAAAATTAGTATTTATAAATAGAGATTTAGAATAAGATGTATATATTGATATACTTTATGGTTTTATACATACCAATTATGGCTCCAATGTTTATAAACTGAAGAAGGAATCATATAAATTAAAAAATATCCAAGATATCACAACCATAAAATGGGGTAAGGGAAGTGCCTCATTTTATCAGTGCTAAACAGAAAGCGCTGATAAGCGGGGGGGGGGGGGGGGCTTTATCAGGGGTTTTATTAGTGCTGATAAATGATACATTTATCAACACTATTTTCAGCACTGATAAAAGTTTTTAATAATAATTTATATACAATTATTATATTTATATTCAAAAATAATTTTTATTTGAATACATTAAATAAAAAATGCATGTTTATAATTAATATATATTTTTAAATAATTCAAATATATATATATATATAATGTTTTAAGAAAAGTATTTATAAGATTATAATTAAATATATATGGGTTTCTAGTGAATTTGGTCAATAAACATATTGATTATACGTGCGTATATGTTATATATCATCATTAATGTTCATTTATACATTACACTCTTCTTATTATTCACATTGTCCATTGATGAGTTGTTTTTTATTATGTATATTTTACTAGGTGTATATGATTAATTCATGCATGTTACCCAAATATATACTATATTATGTTCTCAATACTTATAAAATTACATTAAATTTATTTAAAGAATAAATATATTTATTATATTTAAAATTATTAAATTTTAATTATATATAAATAATTTTTAAATATATTTATTTTTAATTATAATTATAACTATATATATATTTAACTAATTATAAAATTAAAATAAATATATACATATTTTATATTTTTATAAATAAATAAATAAATAAATATATTTACAATTATCTAAAAATATTTATAAAAATATTTATTTATAGTTATAATTATAACTATAAATAAATATATATATGTAAATAATTATAAAATTATAATAAATATATTTATTATACTACTTATAAAGTTATAGATATATAATTAAATAAATATAAACAAAAATTTATAAATAAATAAAAATATTTATAATTATAATTCCTAAATAAACATAGATATATTTAAATAATTAAAAAATTATAATAAATATATTAATTATATATATATTTCTATATAAATATCTATAAATAAATACAAATAGTTATAAATGTAATTCTAAATAAATGTAGACATATTTAAATAATTAAAAAATTATAATAAATATATTAATTATATATATTTATAAAAGTATAAATATATTTGTTATAATTATATATATATATATATATATATTTATAATTACAACTATAAATAATTTATTAATTATAATTTTTAATTAAAAATAAATAAATATTTATTTATTAGTTATAAATATAAATAAATAAATATTTATTTACATAATTATTAATTAATAAAAATTATATTTATTATTTTCATATATAATGTTATATATAATTAAATAAATATATTTCTAAATATATTTACAAATATATATAAATATTGAGAAATAAATACAAATATTTATATTTATAGTTATAAATAAATACAAATATATTTTGAATAATTATAAAATTATAATAAATATAATAAATAAATATATTAATAAAATTATAAATATTAGAAATATGAATTTGTTATAATTTTATAATTATATATATATATATATTCATTTATAATTATAATTATGAATAAATATATATTCATATAAATAATTTTAAAATAAGAAGAAATATAGTTATATTCATCTATAATCTTATAAATATATATAATTAATATATTTATTATATATATTTCTAAGATTATAAATATAATAAGTATATTTCTTATAATTTTATAATTATTTAAATTATAATTTTATAAATATAAATATATATTTATATTGTATATAATTTTATAAATATATATTAGAATATAAATAAATTATAACATTATATCTTTATCAGTGATTTTTTAGCGCGGATAAAGGCCTATCTTTATCAGCACTTAAAAAGCGCTGATAAAATGTGTTTTTATCAGCGCTAAATTTTTAGCGCTGATAAAGGCCTATCTTTATCAGCACTAAAAAATTGCTGATAAAGGCATGTTTTATAAACGCTTTCCATTTTAGAACTGATAAAACATACCTTTATCAGCGCTTTTTATCTAGAACTGATAAAAGGTTCACCGAGTTTTATAAAGAAACCCTACCTTTCTCCTCCTTCCTCGCACCCATCAAGCTCTCGCGGAAGCTGATTGCCGCCACCGTCACCTCCTCCTCCTCCTCCTCCTCCACATGCTCGTCCTCCTATCCCACTAAATCCTCTACTACAAACCCACCTTCCCCACATGATTCTCATCCACCGTGCGCCTCTCCTCCACCACACGACTCTCCTCAATTGTGCGACTCTCCTCTACCATGCGCCTCTCCTCTATCAGAGGACTCCTCCATTGCACGCCTCTCCTTCACCACCGACTTCTCCACCTTCACAATTCCTCCTTCATGAACCCAGCTTCCCCACATGTCTCTCCTCTTTCATTCTCCTATCCTCCACTGTGCGCCTCTCCTCCGCCAGGGGACTCCTCCGCTGCGCGCCTCTCCTCCGCCGCGAACGCACCTCCACCACGTGTTGAACTACACCTCCACAATGAGTTTTCTATTATTTCTCATTCATTTCACATGTTATTATAATTTGATATTATTGATGATGTATTGAATTGTATGGGCTAAACTCCCCATATAAAATCATGGCTGTTGGTGGTTTTTGTTTGCGCACTAAATGAATTAAATGTTGGTTGTCCATGGTTCCACTGTTAATACACTCTGATCCAATGATGTTTTGCAATGGCATTACCATTTTTTTGTGAATTATATATATTTTACAATTGTGAGTGTTATATTTGGTAATCCTGATAGAACCTATGTGATGGTTTCGTTTTTCTTCATACCGGATTTTTAAAATAGGATTTTTTAGAATTTCGTGATGAAACTTATTAATTTGGTTTGAAGCTTGGTGTTTTAATAAAATAAATGTAATGTTTCTCCCAAGTATGAAATGGTTTTACAGAAATTTAAATAAATTAGCTTCACTAAAATTATAAAGTTATAGATTTGTTTCATCCATAAATAAAAAGTTGATATTCTTTATCGTTTGTAATGAATTGAAAAAATATGGAATTTTATACACTTTTAGATATGAAATTAGTTTTGGAAATTGGTATTTTCAGAGAATTTGGAAGCTTATGTGGATACTTTAGGCATACTAGTGCATTATTGATTTTAAAATATGAAACGTTTGATAGATATAGTATTGGAATTGATTCAAATGTATTTAGATTGTGATTACCATGTCACTGTTTGTGACATTATCTTCTTGAGAGAGTGATGAGAGTTAAGAAAGTTTGGTTCACATGTGTAGAGAACCTTTTTGGATCTCAAAAGGTTTACTAAGTAATTTTGAGTGTGATTAAATGAAATTTTGAACTTATGGTTTGGGTATAATCAATGTTTATTTATGTTCAATGTTTCCATGGAAATGGATTCGATGTTAATATTGCATTGATGTTTTTGGTGTTGTTGATGGGATAATTTTGTGGTTAAGCATTCTTAAGGATTTTAGAAAAGAGTCATATTCATAAGATTCTTTTAAATATTTTGGTAATAGATTGGAAAATAGTTGGATTATATGTTGTGGTCTTTGATCAATGGACTTTAGTTCATTTTTAAGTTTTTAGTATGAATACTCGGTATGATGTGAATAGTGGCCATCAAGTCCCTGAGATTCATTTGAGGTATGAACTAGTTTTTTGGCTTCTTCAAGTAAAGAGGAATTGTTTTTGCTTTGGAAAATGGTTGGATAGTCAAATGGATGGGTATTTGATCACTTTTGATAAGTGTATAACTTAGGGCAAAGGGAATTTAGGTGTTAATTGCAAGACCTGAGAATCTACTATAATAAGTAAGCACTCCATTACTATAACTATTTCACAATGTACGTTTTATATGGTATTAAATAGAGACCTCTATATTCCATCATTAATTTTGAGGTTTTTTTATATTTTTTTCTTTGATTGAACCCTCAGAATCCTACATCATATTTTTTTATATAAATGTATAAGTTTGGGAGACCATTTGTGAGTTGTTTTACACACTTTTATATTATACATATGTCATATAGTTTTATTTTTTATTAATCCTTGGTTGAAATTGAAACAATAAGTTTTCTAATTTTTTCAACCAACATTGATGAATACTTGTAAGATAGAAAATGTATCTTAGATTAAACATTTTATGTTTTTTATATTATATATAATGTAAATGTTCTTGAGTCATATTATTGTTATATAAAGGAAATCATCGCATTCCACTTAAACCTGAATAAATTATATGTCAAAAAACCAATTTAACCTTTAATTAAGAGGATGATTTGGTGGTGATGTAATGTATGGGTTGAATAAATGAGAATGAGTAAGATGGAATTAAAATCATGATTGTTACAAAAAAACTTAAGGTATAATTTATATTAAAAAAATTGATTTTCCTAAAGAGTCAATGCTATAAATAAGTTTTATATAAAACACATTATATTTAAATGGTTTATTTTAAGATGCTTAATTTGGTGGATTTTAATATCATTAAAATCAATTATTTAAACATAAATATGATTTTAAAAACACTACTCTCAATTTAGAATTAATATTTCATAAATATAAAATCATAATTTTTTAATGAATTGGAATGTGTGGGGATTATTTTTAATTCATTTGGCCTAAAATGGTCTTCTATCACCAAGATATAATTATATAAAAATAAACCATTATGGGTAGGTATGTGGATGCACTAGACTTGAGAAGTGGAGTGTTGGGAGCCCTCTCGATCTAGTAGTTGGGTTCATTCTTATTGATTTTATTGGGTGTATTTATAAAGTAAGGAACCAATAGTACTTCATGTGAGAGAAATATACATCATTCTTGGGGTGTATAACCAATTGATTTAGTGTGACCTAATGATCATTGGGTTAATTCAGTTTTTGTAGTAAACTAAAACACAAGTGTTTCATGGCTGTGAGCGTGGTCACTGATTATGGAACATATCCATTTGGAATCTGGTGTCATGGTGAAGGATAATTGATATAACTAGACAATGGAAGCATGGATAAGGTATATCTAATGGTGGGGATAATAATATCAAATGATTATGAGAATTATTATTATTACACCAACCTTTGGAATAATGTGATGGAATCATACAACATTGATTGATTTGCGATGAATAGAGGTGTTTTCTATGTATCTTTTATAAATTACCTCTATTGGGATCTATGTTTTTGTAAAAATGCCTAAGTGAATCTTTTAAAATGATTCAAGTGTTTTTAAATGTTTCTTAGTTGGTTGTTTCTCATTTTAAATGATTAATATTGTTGGGTCATGAAGTTTCCTTGAATATTTTAAAAAAAGGAATTTTGGTTTTGTGAAAGAGTGTTTGGAACTGATTGATTTATTTTAAAAAGGGTGTGTTATTTTAAAGTGGGTGTGTTATTTAAAGAGGAATTTGTGTAAATGGATGCTTTTTAATGGTATTTCAAGTGTGATTTTTTAAATATTTTTCAAAGGACATTTAGAATTTAGTTTTTCCATAATATTTCAAGTTTCAATTTTTATATAATTAGGAAAAATATTACATTATATCAATATTTTGTCTATTTATATTGTTAAATAATAATACCACCGAATCAAATTGGATGAATATGAATAAATATTTTATGGATGCTAATCATTTAACAACAAAGTATGGATACAGAGTGAAAGAGTTCCTCAAGTTGGAAAAGATAATGCATATGAACCTTATCAAATCCTTTGTCCATGTTTATACTGTTGTTATTCAAGACAAGTCAGTCCATAGGAGCTGGAAGAGCACTTGATCTGTCATGGAATAGATCAAAGTTATAAATGTTGGAATAAACACGGGGAAAAATGAATGTAGCTAGTGGATGAGAAAAAAAATTCGTTTTATGGATCATCTGATATGATTACAAGTGTGTACAATGAAGAAGACTTTATCGAGTCCATGATTACATATGAGAATGATGATGAAGATCGTATTGAGGAAATGACAAGGATAGTTGAAGATGAACTTCTTAATTACCCAAAATTGTTTGAGCAGTTAAAGAGTTGTTTAATGATGCCTTTGTATGGTGGTTGCACTAAATATACAGTATTGTTAGTCGTACTTGAGCTTTATAATTTGAAATTAGTCAACGAATAGAGTGAAACCAATTTTATATAATTACTTACTCTCTTGAATGACATTCTCCTAGAAGATAATAAGATTCTGAGCTGAACATACGATGCTAAACAAATGCTACACTTGACGGATATGATATCTGAAAGAATAAACACCTACCCGAATGATTGTATACTATTTCTCAAGGACCACAAATCACTTAGAGAATTCCCAAAGTGTGGTTCTTCTTAATATAAGAAATATGATTCTAGTCCTATGAAAGTTTTATGACACTTTACATTCATTCCAAGTTTTATGCACCTATATAGAACTGAGGAGACTTTAGGTCAATTAAAGTGGCATGTAGATAGAAGAAATAAATATGGGAAACTATGTCACCTGACAGACTCTCCTTAGTATAAGATAATAAATCATGAGTATCCTGATTTTGGAAATGATCCAAGAAACCTTTATCTTTAATTATCTACAAATGGAGTGAATCCTTCTTATATCAGGAATGAAACTACCAGGTAATGATATTGATTTTTATTTGGATCCATTGATTGAGGATTTGAAATTATTCTAGGATTAAGGTGTTACATTTTATGATGCTTACAAAAATGAATATTTCACATTGAGATCCATGTTGTATGAGACGATAAATGACTTTCCAACTTATATAAATTTATCAGGATATAGCATTAAAGGAACTCATGGGAATCCCATCTACAAACAAGGTACATAGTCAATTTGGTTGAGACATTCATCAAGAACTATGTTTCTAGAACATCACAGATTTCTACCCCAATGACATAAGTACCGATCTTGGAGAAAATAATTCGATGGAAGTTCAGAAGAATGTACATAACTATATCTACTAATAGGTGATCAACTGTTTGAGAAATTAAAAGATGTGGACACTTATTTTGGTAAACCGTTTTCGAAAATCCTTAAGAAAACTAGTTGGAAGAAGTGATCATTTTTTTTTGAATTACCATATAGGAATTGTCTGTACATCAGACACTTTCTTGATGTTATTCATGTTGAAAAAAATGTATGCAATATTGTCATCGACATGTTTCTAAATGAACCCAACAAAATAAAGGAAGAAATTAAGGCTAAGTTGGAAACAATTGATATGGGAATATGAAAAGAGTTGGTGCTAGTGAACGGTGAAAAACAAAATTTTCTTCCTCCAGCTACTTACACTCTATCCAAGAAAGAGAAATATCAGTTTTGAAACTTCTTGATGACGTAAAGGTTCCAGAGGGGTATTCATTGAATATCAAGAACATTGTCTCAATGAACGATTTAAAGTTAAAGGGTCTAAAATCACATGAAAACCACGTTTTGATGTAAGATATAATTCTTATTTTTTTCAAGAATTTCCTTTATACATTAACAAAGTTCTATTTATTCTTCAAAGCTATATACAATAAAGTTATAGACCTGACAAAATTTCTAAGTGTGTAAAGAGAAATTTATGTCATATTATATGAATTGGAAATGTTCTTCCTACCGACATTATTTTATTTTATGGTTCATTTGATGGTTCAATTGGTGAGAAAGATTCAACTATGTGGTCCTGTACACTATAGATATATGTACCCCATTGAACGGTATATGAAGAATTTGAAAGGGTATATCAAAAATTGAATTCAACTAGAGGGTTGTATTTCAGAGTGTTATATTGTTAAGGAAGCCATTAAATTCTATACAAAATACTTTTATGGTGTTGAAATAATTGGTCTACCAAAATTTCATCACACTGGGTGGCTTGCGGGTGAAGGAATTTTTGGAAGAAAGGTTTTCAAAATTGATATTACAGATGGGGAGCAACCCCACCTTTACGTTTTGCATAACAGTTTACAGGTTGATCCATATGTCAAAACCCAAAAAGCAATTATTAGGCATTTGAATCCATCAAGGGGTGAAAAATGGATATCAAATACACATAATCAATAGTTTATTGGATGGTTTTGAGACCATATATTTAATGAGTTAGATAAAAATCCTAACTCAATTTCAGAGCGACTTCAATGTCTAGCTGGAGGACCAAGTGTGTATGTATTATCTTATAATTATTATGTAATTAATGGTTATAAATTCTATACTAATGAACATGATGAATATAGTACCATGCAGAATATTGGAGTTACACTTGTGGATGAAGCGATGCATGTTTCCAGTACTAAGGAAAGTAATCCAATTTATGTGAATATGTCATACTTTGGCATCATCAAACAAATATGGGAGTTGCATTATACGAAATTCCAAGTGATGATTTTTCAATTCAAGTTGGTTGATAATAGGTGTGCTGTTAAAATAGATGATTTGGGATTCATGAAAGTTGATTTTAGTAAGGAAGGGTACAAAAATGAATCATTTATAATGGCATCACAAGAATTAAAATCATTTTATGTTCCAAATCCCGAAAACCAAAACTAGTCAATTATTATGTTATTGACCAAAAACAATGAAGGGTCAGATGAAAATTTAATAAAGGATGACCCTTTCATTGGGATGTCGCAATCATTTCATAGTGTTCCCAATGTAGCCGGTGTTTTGTATGTCATAGGAGACCACAAGGAATTGATTTTGATAGTCGAGAGAGGGGTTAAATCCCTTCATTCTTAAAAAAAATAAGTTCAATAATATGGTTATATATATTTTAATTTACATCGTGTTACCTTATGTTTTTATCCGTTCGCTAATATTTTATATAATCTAAATTAAATGTTAAACCACTTCTGTAGATAATGACTTATGCATGTGATGATGCTCTCAATCCTAAAGCACAATATGTCTCTCAACCTATTGCCACTCGTAATACAGAAGCACGACATGTCTCTCAACTTGCTATTGATCATAGTGAATAGGAATAACTGGTCCCTCTACATGCTGTTGCTCACAGAGTAGAGGACCAACATGTTTCTCAATCTGTTGCTTCTTCTCCTAGTGAAGAGGTACAACCACCATCTATGCATGCTGATACTAGCACCCAGTATGAACATATTGATGATGTTGAAACCAAGTAAATGGTAGGCAACAAAACATTGACAGCGTAGAAAAAATATGAGCACTGTAGTTTGATGGTGTTAGAAAAAATAATTAAGGAAAAAGCAAAAGGCATTAAATTCAAGGTTGGATTGAATAAGTGAGGCCAACATGTTAACCCCAATAAGGCCATGTTCAGTAGTTACATTGGAATCTTCACTCAAAAACATGTACTGATTGATGTATTATCATGGAAACATATTGTCACCGGTATTAAGACACTGATTTGGGGAGATATTATGGTAACATTATGATATCATTTCTTTAATTTACTTAAAAAAGAAAATGAAATATTGACTTACTCTTCCTCATCCCTTATAGAGTGCATTTATAGTAGATGACTCACACAAGGACTGCATATTATGGGTTTTGGAAGGATTAACAAAGGATTTCACACAATTTTAATAAGATATTATCTTAAAGATGCTTAAGGGAAAATAAACCCCCACCCACCTCTTCTTTATGAACACATGATAACCCAAAGAGCATGAGATGCGTTTACTAGCCGTCGTGTAGAGCAGCCTTTTCTGGTACATTGTGTTTGGTAATACGTTGTTTGATGATATGTGTATTCATCACTTCGATTGAAATTTTTTTATTTATGAAACAGAAACTGAGTGTTAAAAATAAGGAACAAAAATGAAAACCAATGTAGCCCTACCATAAAGCAAGGATGGGGTACGCTTCCCCTGAAAAAAAATTGGTACGTATTTTAAATCTACCGTAATACCTTTATGTGATATAAAGTAACACTATAACTATGTTCCTCTATTTCTATGAAGATTGATGAATAAAAATCGAAATTCACTTATAACCCACTCCATGTGCTATGGAAGGAGGCACATATAAATAAATATGGGATACTAATAGATGAAAACACATAAAAAGAATGGGAAACATGTGTAAGTATGACATAATGAATATATTTTTTGCTTTAAATTGATATTACATAACAACAATTTCTTATTTTAATATATTTTATATCTAACATAGGTAAAAGATTCAACAACATCTAAACCAGATGCAGACATAATTTCAGTGGACTTAAAGGATCCAGAAAAGTATGGCCATGTCAGAGGTGCGGGTTTTGGGGTGACACCCCGAACAGTTTTTGAGGAAAAAACAATAGAAGGATCAATGTGAAGAAATTAAAATGATTATAAAAAGAGTATCTATCTTTGAAGAACAAATTCAATGGAAGAGAGAGATCATAAAAAATTTTATAGTGGGGGGGGGGGGGAGAAGAAGCAACTCAAGAACAACCATCGTGTGAATGTCCCACCCCACCCCACAAGCTTTGTAGCAAGTCATTCCCCTCAAAAACCTCGATTAGGTAAGGTAATAAATGATATAATAATTGTTTATGTGAATTGTGAATTTGATAGACACTAATACCTTTCCTATAGTGATATTATATAGGGTGAAAACAACTGTGATTTATATCTATCAACACCCAACCATCACCTTTTAGTGAGGGATACATTGTTCAATATCAAAAATGTCATGCTACATAAAATAACACTTACAATAGGCCATATCAATGTGTTTATTAACATATATGATGAGCTTAGTTCTGAGATCCATGTTCCAATTGATGATGAAGATATTTATAAGGTCGAACAAGCTCTTAGAACAATCATTGAATGACCATAGCTTGTAAAAAGCATGTCGATAAGGAGGTATTCATTTCAATTTTTTTTAAGATAAACCTTTAACATTTAATAAAAAAGGTCCGAACTGATGAATGTTATTATAGAAAGACACATGGAATGGGGTGAAAATAAAGAACGACTCAAAACCATCTCAAGGATCAACCAACCGATAGAAATGATCTATCAAAATCACCTTAAACCCTCTTGTACTATATCCACATTTATTATCATTGCATGCTCTTGTGAATATGAAGTTGAAAGATAGTGGTACTCACACAATTGTTTTTGATGAAAATAAGTACAGTGGGGAAGATCTATATTTAATTAGTGTTGACAATGTAAGTTAAATATTGTAGTATGATAGGATAGGTGGCTCAGTTGTAAATGTATACATGAGGTATGTTTTCATGATTTTATTTTCCAAAAGCTGATATACTACAATAATTATGACTAAATACATTTCATATTCTTCATAAGCGAATATATAAAAAATAATTAAAGGGATTTCCCCATGAATAAAAATTTAGACTCGTTAGTCCTCACATAACCTCTATAAAACAAAAAAAGAATCAAATAAAGAGGGTGAAATAGTGGTAGGCCTATTAAAATCATTTAATAAAAAAATATAGATGATAGGCTCTTCTTAATACCAACAATTCAGGGGTAAAACTCTACAATTTAATAATATCAAATATATTTTAATTTCTTTAATTACTTATTCTTTTTTGTGTTCTTAGGAATAATTGGACACTCATTTCGGTCAATTTGGATACTCCAAAGATTTATTTATTGGATTCAATGCATAGATATCCAACAAACCGACCACACATGATGGCATTTTTAAATTTGTAATACACTACATCAAAAATTTTCTAACTAAACATCTAGTTATATAATTTATAATATCTTTTAATGAGGATTCTGTTATGATAGGGTGGTACATGAATATAATCTACATCATGTAATGAGGCTAGGGGAAAAGGAAAAGAAACATAAAAAACTACTAAAACTGGATAACTATCAAGGTATATATAATAATATTTCACTATCCAAAAAAATATAAAAAATGAATAATTTTTCTCAATGTTTATGCAGTTTCCAAAACAAATAAATAGAAAAGAGATTGGTTATTATGTTTGTAAATTTATGAAAGAGATCATATTTCATCAACAAACTACCATCCCTGAAGAGGTATTTTTGAAGATAATTACTATTTTATTTAAAATATTTATCAATCCTTTGTGTATTTATATTTTTTTAATACTACCATGATTATATAAAAGAATTATATTTTCAAGATGATATATATTCATTTATAAATGAATAGGCAATATACTTGATAGAAGAATGTACAAAAATAGCATGAAGATGTGATCAGTATGACTCGAAGTGTCTATTTTTATTTAAAATTGATAATTTTTTTAGTAAAAAAACAAGTGACATTCTGAAAACTGAGAAAATTCATTATGATTTATTTGATACTTAAGAAAAATTATCCATAAGTAATTTTTGATGTGTAGGAATCAACTGTACATAAATCCAATGCATGGTGTAGACGTTATGACTTCAAGTACATGTTTTTATATTAAATCAACAATAAATTTAGAAAAAGGAACATGTGACATACTAAAAATAAAGAAAACACATTCAGATTGTTTTAATACTTTAGGAAAAATATCTTTCAGACATTTGTGACATGTATAATCAACCACACCTTGATTCGATGAATGGTGTGACCGATATGACTAAAAATTTCCTTTATCATTTTAAAATCGACATTTTAGCACAAAACATGTTACTCATTGAAAACTAAGAAAACTCACTCTAATTGTATTCATAATTTAGGAAAAATATTAATAAGTTCTTTTTAATGTGTATGAATCAGTCTCATGTAAAACTGATACATGATGCGACCAATATGACTCAAAATACATGTTTTCAGTTTGAAATGATATTTTAGTAAAAAAATACAACTGACATACTAAAAACTAATAAAACACATTTTTATTATTTTGATACTTTAGTAAAATGATTTATAAGTCATTTTTGATGTTTAATAATCAACCTCACTTTAATCTAACACATGGTGTGACCGGTATGACTCAAAGTGTCTCTTTTTATTTAAAATTGACATTAATTTTAGTAAAAAAACACAACTGGCATACTAAAAACTAAGAAAACACATTCATATTGGTTTCATAATTTAGGAAAACAATTAATGATTCATTTTTGACATGTAATAATCAATATCACCTCAATATAATTCACGATGTGGCTGGTATAAATCCAAATGTGTATTTTTATTTAAAATTGACATTAATTTATGTAAAAAGAACTTGTGACATATTGAAAACCAAGAAAAAAAATTTAGTATTGTTTTGATACTTTTGGAAAATGATACATGGGTCATTTTTGATGTGTTATAATAAAAAAAACTTCAATATGATGTATTGTATGACCAGTATGACTAAAAGTGTCTATTATCAGTTTAAAATTTATATTTTAGCTCAAGACGTGTCAGTCACTAAAAACCATGAAAATGAATTAGGATTGATTTGATACTTTAGAAAAATGATTCATAAGTAATTTTTTATGTGTATGAAGTAGTCTCACATCAAACCGACACACGATGTGACCAGTATGACTCAAAAAGCATTTTTCTGGTTTAAAATGACATTTTAGTAAAAAACACATCTAACATACTGAAAACCAAGAAAACTAATTTGGATTGTTTTGGTACTTTATAAAAATGACCCATGAGTCATTTTTGACATATAATAATCAACCACACCTCAATATAAAAAATTATGTGACTGGTATAAATCTAATTGTTTTTTTATTTAAAGTTAACATTAATTTAAGTAAAAAAGAAAAAGTGACATACTGAAAACTAAGCAAAAACATTTTCATTTTTTTGATACTTTATGAAAATGATCCATGAGCCATTTTTATGTGTAGAAATTAACCTCACCTCAATCCGATGCCCAGTGTGACCCGTATGACTAAAAGTGTCTGTTATTAGTTTAAAATTGACATTTTAGCACAAAAGGTTTAACTCACTAAAAACCATGAAAACGCCTTTTTATTGTCTTTATAATTTAGGAGAACAAGTTTTAAGTTCATTGTGACTTTTATTAAGTAGTCTCACCTAAAACCGATGCATGATGTGACTGGTATGACTCAAAATGTGTGTTTTCAGTTTGACATGATATTTCAGTTTGACTCCATATGTGTCTTTTTTATTAAAAAATGACATTTTATTAATGTATTCTTTCATATTAATGTTTAATTTATTTATTTATAGTATTAATAACATAATATTTGTTTTCTTATATAGGTGGAATCTTTTTCTTGATTTGGGATGATTTGTTCGACAACTAATACAATGGGTGGACGTTTTTGAGAGGGGATCACAAATGTCAAAGGATGAAACAATAATGTTTTTAACTTTTTGTTAGATAATTTTAAAAGTAATTATATAAAACATTATTTTAAATGTATATAGAATTGTTTTCCAAACCCCTGTGTGTGCTGCTTTGTTCTTGTGTGTGTTTTTGTGTGTGCTACTTTGTTCTTGTGTGCGCTATGTAAGTGTTGTTTTGTGTAGGTGGTGCATGTTCACTGTATAGGTGGTGGTGGGTGTGCTGTTATATAAAAAACACATCACTGGTAGCTAGACCTTTATCAGTACTATTTCAAGAACTGATAAAGGGTATCCTTTATCTGTGCTAAAATAGAACTGATAGGGGGGGGGGGATTTTATCAGTGCTTTTTTAGCATGGATAAAGGACACCCCCTTTATCTTCAATGAGATTAACATTGTTTTTCTAGCACTGTTAAAAGCGGTTTCTAGTGGTTTTAAAAGCACTATATCTAGTAGTGGATCCTAGTACTCTAATATTTCTAATTTTTAAAAATCCATGGAATTTTGGAAAGGAAGAGTTTTGTAATATTTTTTAAGGAAAAATAGAAAAATTCATTGCTTATTGTTATATATATTGATGAAATTATTTTTATATGTAATGATGAAATTGTGTGTTGTGATTTTTCTGCCTAAATGAAGAATATTTTTGAAATTTTCATGTTTGATGAAATATAATATTTTCTAGGGATTAATTTTACTATAGTATATTTATATATTTTTATTTATTAAGAAATGTATTCTAGAGAGATACTAAATAAGCTTACTATAGAATATTAAGAATAATCATTTACTACTATTATAGTTGCACAATTTTTTCCAAGTATGGTAAGGAAAAAATAACAATCAAAATAAATTTAGAGGACTCATTAGAATTTTATTATAATTAAATCCTATAAGGCCTAAAATTGTGTTTATAATGACACTATATTATTTATTTCAATGTTCTCTATATAATCACATATTTTTATATCCAATAGAATTCTTTGGATATTTAAAGGTACCTTTAGAAAAGTTTTACTTTATAATAAGAAATAATAGTTATAGTTATATGGATTTATTGATGGTGATTACGGAGGGATTGTAGATGATAGAAAATCCACTTCAGGTGGGTTGTTTTTCTAGGAAGAAATTTTTTTTATATAGAATTGTAGGAAGAAAATTTTTATTACTCTATGTATAATAGAGACTAAATATGTTTCCTGAAAACATGAAACAACTTCAATAATGTATATGAAGAAAAATTTTAAATATCCTAAAGTGTCATTTTTAATTGTGTATGTTAATAAGAGTGCTGATGATCTTTATAAAAATCATATATAATATTATATTTTAAATAATATTTATATTAAATAATATTTAATTTAATTTAATTTTTATCAAGGTATGTTAAATTTAGAGTATATTCTAATAATTAAATAAGTTGATTTTGAGTTTATTAAGTTGTTATCAAAAGATGATATTCAAAAATTGAAGTTAAAGATGTGGGTTTAATCTATTTCATTTTACAGTTGAAATTTAATGAAATAGGTATACCTTTAATCTATTATATTAGATTATAATGTTAATGGATAAAAAATACACACAAATAATAGGGGAGATATGACATATGAGGGAACCCTTTCCTATATTCATTTGGACTATGTTTTTAAGTGAGATAAAAGACACAAAAATCATAATGATGATATGGCATATGTAGGGTGAGTTTATTTGAATATTTAAAGGGATAATCTATGATTTCAATTTGGAGATATGGAGTGATTAATCAATTAATGAAATTTTATTTAGGAGGTAGTATCAATAATGGATAGGATGGTTGAAAGAGACCAAAACCTGATGAACTAATTGGACAATAGTTTTTATATTAAATTGATAATAAATTTAAACTTGAAATATTGTCATATCCTCAAATGTGAGAATTATGAATTAAAATATCTTCTTAAAATTTAAAATATGTTTACAAAGGTTTCATAATAGTGGTTAAATGATAATAAATTTTATGTGAAATTTATTTTGAAGTTAAACTATTTTCAGAAGAGTGAAATTGAACTTGAAAGAGATAAATAAAAGTTACTCTAAAGTTGTGTATGTGTTTCATTTAATTTTCATAAGATTGTGACATAAACTATTCATAATGTTTAATATTTAAGTCAACATATAAAAAATCATGTATGTATGATCTGACTATTTCAATGTTAGTGTGAGATTGATCAAAAGTTTAATGTCTTAGAGATTGAGTTTAGGTCAAAATGATGTAAGATTTAGTGTTTGATGAAATATTTTATTCGTAGTAATTTGAAATTATATTTCTCAAAATAATAGGTTTTTTGGAGAAAAAACATAGGATTATAGTAAATTTTAACCATGTGTTGATATTTGAGCTTAAATCATAATTTTCTATGGAATCATATGACATGGATAATTGTGATTGGTTTACATGAATACCATGATGTGAGTTATATTTAGTATGGAACTTTTTGTTATCCAGACTATCTAAGAATTATATATAGATGGGGTATCATAATATATCAATTAAAACTCTTCTATTTTAAATTATTTGGTTCCTATAAATAAATGGAGTGATTCCACCTTCCTTTATATATGTGTAAGTAATAAATAATAGGAGATACATAGATTTAAATTAGTTCACCCACATAATCTAGGTCCAAGGAGTTTATAACCAATGTTTTTTTTATTTCACCAAATTCACTAAGAATAATATTTTTCAATTTATAGAGGATTTACTATTACATTAGGTTTACACACCTTGTGTAAATTCCCATACATTTTTGGGTTTTGAAATTTAGCAGAAATTATAATTTTTAGTTCTAGGTGTGTATAAAGTGTAAAATGGTAATTTTATATATAATACGATCCTTGAAACATGTTATTAGGACTCTATTGATATCAAAATGGGTTTTTTACCCTAGAGATGAAATTTAGTGAGATTTCGATCCAGTTATATATTTTCGGATTTATTAATATTTATTAAATAAATATTAATTATCCTCACACATGCGAATGTTGATAAATTTTAAATAGATACCATGATTATAATTCTAACCCCCTATTTTTGTCTGGTATAGGGGTTTTTACCTAAGAAAGGTAAAAAATTGGCCTAGTTTTTCGGACTAAGTTCAATCTATTTAAATAGATATTAAATCCAATCCAATCAAATCAATTAATTATATTTATTTATATTTTATTCTCCCCCCCTATATCACTCATTTTTCATGTGAGGTAAGAGGATTGAATTTACCTAGAAGCCACACTTATAAGAGGGAATGAAGGATGGAATATAGGTGTTTTCAAGAAGCTCGATCAAAATCAGAGTGATATACAGTGTTCTTGGAGAGTGCATCCAAAATAGAATCTTCAGCGATTAGATATGAGGTATGCTAGGTATTTTAATTTTAATTATTCCCATTTAAATCAAAATATTCATTTTTTGAAACTAGTATTTATTGTAATTTGATTGAGTGAATTTCTGGGATGAAAAAGAGGGTCAGATTCATGTTTTAATTTTTTTTGAGGGTTTGAAGAAGTCCAAAATTTAATTTTTTGTGTTCTTTGTACAATATGTGAAGGGAAATAAGAATAAAGAAAAATGATAAATATATGTGTGTGTGTGTTTGTGGGTGTGTGTCTGAAGGAATGGGGGTGACTCATTGTATAAGGGTAAAAGGTTACCTTAATTCAGTGGTATGATATTGTGTGAGGGAAATAGTAATGGGGGTGACTTTCTGTATGAGGGTAAAAATTTACCATGACACAACAGACTGATATTTCATGAGGGAAACATAGGTTTCCCTCATGTAGGCCTGCACTACGTAAGGGTAACTATGGTCATCCTTATGAAGGGAACCCACTACACTATGTAAGTTTAGATGGGGTCACCCATACATAGGGTTCCCCTCCTAGGCTACATAAGGGTAACCGGGGGTCACCCTTATACAGGCACCCTCATGCGTAAGGGTAAAGGTTTTTTCAAAAAAAATATATTTTTTGGTTTTCTTAAATGATTATTGTAGTATATAAAAATAGGTTTTTGGGAGAATAAATTATTAATTATTACATATAATGTAATTGTGTAATTAATTATAAAATAAAATGTGAAATTAATTTGTAATCAATTAAAGTAATATATGACTATTTAGGGCCTCGTATTGGTGGATAAAAACTGTTTAGACCTAGACAGGATTTAGAGAGGGTGTTAGGGCTTTGTTATAAAGGGAATAATTCTATAATTTAGGTTGGTGGTCTCTCAATCATACCCCTTTTTTATGAATTTTTTTATATGCATGTTATATGTGATCTCATCATCAAAGATGATAATCATTTTATTTAAAATGAATTGTTTATTTAAAATGATATGTACAGACTAAATAATGTTCCAAGGGTCTTGATGGACCCTTATGTACTGGCTTGATGCCTCAACCACTAATGGATGATTCCTTATTTATGATTTTTTTCCTTATGATATTCAAACATAGAGGGGTGAAAAATTAAATGATTTAAGTGGACATAGTGGTCCTTAGTTTATGTTCCTTAGTGACCTTCGAGAAGAGGAATATGATGAACATAAGTGAAAGACCCTATTCAGCCTTAGTGGATCCTTGAGATGACTTAAAGCCTTTGGGATGGTTAAGATAAGATTGGGGTAAGTCACCCTCCACTGATATGGGAGTAACTATTTGGGTATTCCATGGGTATTATTTTTGGATAGGTTAGGTGCATGATGACCAACCAAGGATGACCTCGAAAAGAGAGATAGTAATTATATCATATCTATAAAGTGATGCCAGTGTGGTTTTTCCTCTAAGGCCAGTGAGGCCATAGTTTAATTATTATTATCTTTAGTGGACCTCATAGGTTTATCCAATGATATATTAACAATAGATAGAGTGTTCTTGGTAATAATTATGGATGAAATTAGATACCAAATCAATTGTGTGAGCCTGATATGGTCATAAATATGATGTTAGGACATGAACATGATAGGATAAACTTTGTTATGTGAGATGAGTTTGGGTGGATGAAAAACCCTTATGAGATTTTTTTATAAGAGATACTATGGGTGATACTCAATTCACTTAATACTTTAACTGGAATTCCTATGTGGTTACATGGGATTCAACTATTTGGTCTATTAGATTCCTAGGATGTGCACCTAAGATCTATCTTTAAATCCTATGGAATTTATAATTCCTTGATAAATACCCTTATATTTGATTTTTATGACTATTTATATATAATTCCTTGGAAAAATATATTGGATTTGGATTTTTGGTGTATATGGAATGCCCAAAATATTAGAATTTGAACTTTGGGTTTATATAATTTCCTTGGACTTACTCCATGGAATCATCTATATGTCTAACATTGGATTTCCTAATACTTGCTTCTAGTTATTTGTTGTGAGCTTGATACTATTAGATTTCATAGGGTCATCCTCATAGTAATTATTGATTTATCCTACTACTATATGTCTATTAAGTTTGGTATTGGTCAACATGGTTACATAACATTCTCAGAGATACTATAAAACTAGCCAAAGAAGGTATAATCTATATTTGGTGTTATATTAGAACCTGAGGATCAAAATTGATTATTTATTTATGATTACACATTTTATTATTTATGAAACTGATCATATCACATATATATACCCTACCCACTGGTTATGTATAAACCACATTGGTGGTGCCCTAATGAGTTGTACTCACACCCTAATTTGGTGGCCATGGAACTGGGGTAATAGTGCAGTCTTCACTGATCATAGTTTCAGATTGTGTAGAGGCTTGAAGTTATATTATCAAGCTAGATATCTCATATTAAGTGTATAATAATATTTGATGGGTCTCAGTTGCAGTAGATCCTCCTTGTATTTTTTATTAATTAATTTATTCTCTAGATGTGACTGGCCTGGTGGGTAATTAGTTATTGTATGCTGGAATGATTGTGAGTCTATATGATCATATTCTTATATATTTACATTTGTTATAGCATGTTGTTTTTTATCACTTATAAAAAATTTGATTTATTATTATGTATGAGTTTTGTTTATTTTCACTTTTATTATGCAAGCTAATATGGGGGTATAGTCTACCTATAGTAACACCATAGAACCCACTGCTATTTAAAAACATTTATCATATTGGGAGGTGTTCTTGAGGTCTCAATAGCCATCTGACCCAATTTCAATAGAGTGAAATAGGGCAGAGAGTTACAAAGTATTATTGAAGCTTATATGAATGATATTACAAATTTTAATAGAGCGTTTTTATTTTATATTACTATTTTGGGAAATGGTATACATCAAATAGAAAAGTGTCAGATCATATGATATATTTTGAATTGGTGCACCATGACCACATTTTTTATAGGATGTATAGGTTAATAGGGATTTGGTATTCCTTTTCTCAGTTTCTAATTTTATTATTGTATGATTTCACGTAGCGTGACACACTTGAGTTTGTAGATTTACAATTTATGTGTTTTTAGCTCTTAAAACATTATCAAGATGCCTGTATACATGCATCATATTAGCATGTACCTACAATAGAGGGATAAATAGGTTAAAGTTCCAACAATAACTTACATGGAGGTTTCCTATTTAACTTGTTAGTGGCATTTTACTTAGCTAAACCATAATATATTTTATCTGATGGCAGGTCATGTGGATCTATGACTGGATTCTTCTTAGCAGTTGTACAACCCCTCATAGTATGTGGTGTATAATGAACTTTAATGGGTTTTTATAGGCATTGAATTCCTTAGTGATAGACCCCTTGATGGAGAATGAAAATATGTTCAATTATTTAAAGTATCAACAAAAACCTGTATATTATTTTCCTATATATATTTTTACTAAAATTCCACATAACCAAACTATGGGACTATTATATACTTGACATATATCATTATAGAATAGAGTTATTATATATATATATCAGCGTGTGTGTGTACATAGATGGGATTTTGATCCTCAGGGGGTAGTCCCTAATTTATATGACTTGTGAGGATTAGTTCTATAGTATGTGAGGATTAGTTCCATAATATGTAGTGATTTGGCATGTGATATCGATATGTATATGTATGTGAGAACCCTATAATGGGTATTTTTGAACATGACTTTACAAGGGATGTTCATGATAGGAGAACAGTTGTTCCCTATGAGTTTTAAGCTATGGGAGATGTGTTTTGTGATAAATGTGGGAGAGACTGATGGAGATGACATACAACCCAGGATATTGATGAGCCAACTAGTATTCTTGAGATAAATTCTGATATGTGTGAGGGTAACCTGAAAGAGAGGGGTCAACTGGGTCTGTGAGTGCCTTAGGGATGAGAATCACAGATAGATTCTTCAAGTTATGATATCAATGAACATTATCTTCTATTGGGAATGTGGTATAGGCATGGGGATTCCTTGGATTTCATGAGAAAAATCACCTTGAGTGCTCGTTCTTCGGTACCGAGGTCTAATTTTAGAGGAAAGGATTAGTTAAATTCTAGACCACACTAATTTTGGGAGTGGTTCCTAATGAGATAAGTAATTATGATCATAGAAGGTTAGATCTATGTTGGGTATAAAATAGGTATATTATTTTTATTTTAAGATGATGTCGGTTGAAAGGTGGTCATTCAGTAGAACATGGCCAGGTAAATTGCTCTATTTTGAAGAAGAGTGTTGTGATTGCTTCTATTTAGATGTTATTGTCATGCAATGAGGCATGGTTAGTTTTATAGGAAAGTGAAACTAGGTTTGATAATACATGACCCATGAGAACATGATTTAGATTCCATGATTTGGGTAGTACTGGAGCATATGCCTATTTGTCTTGGATGTAATCAAGATAACATGTGTTGGTTATGTGCAGTGATTTACTGTTATAAATTGATGAGTGGATATATATGGTATTAGGAGTGATGGGTTTGTGAAATTATTAAAGTCATGGATGTCTGAGGGTTTTGATGAAATTGTAAACGTCCCTCTAATTTGATAGGCGACATCAGAGATGGATCAATGTACCAAGGCACGATCGAATAGAGGGTGTTCCTTGAGATGTATTATTAAGGAGTCATAATTATAGAACCTATTGAGGTTATACTCAAGGAATTGTCTAAGGGAATCCATATGGTAGAGAGTAAACAATTTCCCGTTAGAGGGTGTGCCCCTTGATATGGTTGAATTTCAGTAGATGCTAAGGGAGATGTTCATGTGAGCTAGAATAGGTGAAAATTGGTGTTTCATGTTAACACTTGGTTATGATTAGGGCAACCACATCTAGTCATCATGTGTAGTAATGTATGGAGCATGGTTCAGGTTTGAACAAACCTCTTGTTTTTAGGATCATGGGTATGAGGAGATCAGTCATTGGATGGTTGAAGTGGATCTTGGATGTCGATGAGTGATGCATCCTTAAATTGATACTATTTTATACATCTATTTTATTGTCAAATTATGTTTTTAATTCTTTATTTAACATTAATATAGCTAATTATGTATTTTAGGTTAGTTTATTATAGATTTATCTAACTAATGTAGTTATTAGTAAAAATGTTCATTTTATAATTTAATCTTTCTATTGATCATTATTTTAATTAGTTATAATCTTTGTTTTATTTATTAGGTTTGTTTAATTGTAATATTTAATTATTTATTAGAGTATTATTTAATTTTATGTTTTTTGAACTTAATCATTATTTCATTTTGTGTTTCTAGTTTTAATATATTAGTTAATTAATTGTTGTTTAAATTTTAATTAATTTTTATTAAATAACTACTTAATAATTTGTAACATTTAATTTTGATTCAATTTTTTATAATTTTTATCTTTTCTTTATTTAGTTAGTTAATTAATCAGTTTAGTATTTTAAGAAAATATTTTTTAATATATAATCGTGTATTTATTTAAAAATACAAATAGTTTTAATTTATTTAAATCTATCATTTTTATTTTTTAACTTCCTCAATTATTGTATTTTATTTATCTGTAGTACAAGAAATTTTTTATTTTGAGGATGCAACATACCACCCATGAAAGATAATTATTTCAGTGCATAAGATAAATTAATTTTGGTGGCACAGTGAGTTAGATAAATTGGATAGTGCATAATATTATTTTTTTGAGCCTCCATGTGAGATTATTGGGGTTACATACTTAATAGATTTAGCTTGTGTTTAAAAGAAATTCAAAGGCTTACAGTTAAAAAATTATCTTACACCTCTCGTAAGATAAATTGTGAACTCCTATGTTGGTAAAATGAAATACAAATAAGATAATTATCTTACATGAACCATGACCTGTAAGAATAAACTGTATTGAGCTACATTGCTTGAAGAAGAAACCCAATCACAAATGAAGGGCGTGCACCGCTAAAGGTTTTGAAGAATATGATATCAATGTAAACTGAATCAACTCCTCCACTTGAGCTTGAATAAACTAGGATATGAAGTTTCACCAATTCCATTGAGGTGGTGTTCCAAGGATTATTTGATGAGATGATTTCTCTCGAGATGATTGCCGACTATACCCATTGATGACCAAACAAATCCACCACCATTTTGAAAAATCCTCTCAAGGAAAATGAGTCTAAAGGTTAGTGAAGATGGTGTGAGTGGTTAAAGAATATGGTGTCATCAATATTGATGAGGTTAAACTAGAAATAATTGATGAAACCTAGTGAAGATTATTACCAAATCATGAAAGTTGAAAATTTTAGAGAGAACTGTGTTGAGGTTAGGATGCGTTGTTGAAGAAGAATTTGGGTGTCTAATCCAAAGATTGGTGAATATTTTTCTTCATGAATAAAGCAACATAAAATCCATCTTTGATGGATTTTTAATTCTTATTTTCTACAACTACAGGAAAATCTCAATGAGGAAGATGAAGATGGTGATGCCTCTTTGTTTTCTTTTGTTGCGACTGCTCAACCAATGTAATGACCCGGACTTTTTGAATGATAACTATTTACTAATAAAATGTGTGTTATATTATTTTGTACTCAACAAAATAGTATCTATTTAATAATGAAGTGATTATAATATGAAATGTGACAATCAGGTTTCAATTATTATATGACCATTGGTCAATATGACCATTAGAAACTATTCTCTTAAAAATATTTTTAAATTTATAATTAGTGTTTATAAGTATAAATGAAAAAGGATAAATAATACATAAAGGAGAAATGATGGCCCCAACAAGTAGAGGTGTGCCTTATGAAGCCCATTTTTTAGAACTTGGTAGATAGGTAGCATCACTGGGCTTCACTCTTGACCCAGCCCAAGTCAATCCTCAACAAGTGAAGCTTGAATTATATCGCATACCAGAGAAGTTCAAGTTAGTGGAAATTACCACTTGGGTGATGTTAGCCAAGCCTCCCCATGAGTCTATCACCGTCGCACACCTTACCCTTAGGTTGTATGTAGGTGTTATAAGGGGTTATGTGTTGAGTATTTAGTTACTTAATTTATAATACATTTGTATAAATAAAATTTTTGTTCCATCAATTGAGTTTTAAGAATAGTTTTTCGTAATAAAATTTAGATGGAATTAGATTAGTTAATTTTTCTGACAGAAAGTATACTTTTCAAAAATGATGTAATTATTATAATAAACTAGCATATTATTAATAATTTTTATTTTAATAAAATATTATGATTAAAACACTCTTATTTAAATATAAATGATAAAATAATTTTATTTTTTTCAAGTGTCATAAATTTCACTATGCAATTTTAATCTGCTATTATTTTTAATAAATATGGATTTTTTTATATGAAAGTTAAAATTATTATATTTAGATAATTATTATAATAAAATAAATATCATTTTTGAAATAAGCACATTGAAATTAGGTTAGGGTGAATTTATAATAATTTTTTAGAATACTTTATTTTTTTTGTGAATAGTAAAAATACAGTTTGAGTTTTTCGATATGTTTAATGTCATCATAATTATGTAATAATGATGTAATAACTAATTAACCACAATAAATGACTTAAAATATGTTATTTTATTAATATAAATTTTTTTAATATATTTTAATAAATTTCCAAATATATAATTTACTTTCCAAATTCTAAAAGGAAACTTTAACTTTAAAAATGTTATTTTATGAAAAATTTATTTTTCTTTGAAAAAATAAGTAATATAAAATTGTGGTCCACTATTTTGGGATATAGTGAAATAAAATATGATCTAAATTTCCAATACCATGAGAAACTACCACGGGAAATCCCATGGTTTTGCAATTACCACTACTTCGGTGTCCAAAGCCTTTATTTGGAAATTAATTAATAAATCCCCCACTTTTGATATAAATACCCACCAATTTATCCATTTAATTTAACTCAATATTCATCCTCTAGACATATCTGGTAGTTTTATCTCCTAATATTTCCTCAATCCCCCAAGTTCCCAATCTTTGAGTTTTAGGAGTTACTCTTCTAGTTAAGGGAAATCTCATCTTCTCTTTTCCCTTCAAGTTTCTTGTTTATGTGGTATATATTTTAACAAAATAAGATCTAATATAAAATTTATTTTATCAAATTAAATTAATAATAATATTGTATGAATGTGATTTCCATTTCCTCTCTCTTTTTTACTTTTTTCTAAAATATAATTTTATACCCGTTATAATAGTGATTTTACTTCTCTAAATTTCTCTCTTCTCCTCAAGAGATTATCTTTTATTTTATTTTTGTGAATACCCAAACCACTTTATTTTGTATGGGTATTAAAAAAGATATAAAAATTATTTATTTTATTCTAATAATGACATACATAAAACCCTTATTCCCTTTCTGTGGGTTAAAAATGACATAATGTTCTTGTTTTTAAAGAACATTTTGAAACACCACGATTTTGATATGAAACCCATTTTATTTTATTCTAAACAGGTTATTTATGAAATGATATATTATGTTCTATGTGTCTCTCATTAATTAAACCATATGAAGGGTTCACTATGATAGCGCTTCAATGCATTGGGTAAAAAATTTAATCTTTATAGATGATAAGTTTTACGATACCTTGGTGAATAAACTTGGTAATTTTTATGACACCTGAGTGAAAAAACATAAAGATATGTTTATGAATGTATCATTTAAATGTTATAGACAAATATTTATGGGATTATTCATGTTATTTTTATTATGAAATTCCATTTCTTTCCTTTTCTCATGCCTTTATTCTTCAAGTTATTATTGATATATCTCATGGTAACATGTAAACTATTTCTTTGTTTTCCCTTACCGGGCCTTATTCTCACTCTTTACATTGATGTATGTCCCTAGTTTATGATATGTAGTAAATACACTTAGTATGAACCTATGATGAAGCCTTTCAATAGGATTAGAATAATTCTTTATATTTTCATGTATTTTTTACCTTTTTTTGAAGAAAATAAACTTTAAAAGATCCCCTACTTGTAACATGTAAATGAAAAGTTATTTATTAAAAGGTGTGATTCCATAGTTGGTAAAAAAGAATAGTTTATTTATTTATGGAAATTAGTATTTCAAAACATTAAGAATAACTCTAGGAAAAATTTTAAATATAGAAAAAAATCCTGGTATTTTGGTGAAGTATTAAGTAAGTGTTTTTCGAGAAAATAAATCCATACTTGGATACGAACAAGTGGTCGTGGTTTTGGAAAATATATACCTAAGAGTAACAACTATGAAAAGTTGTGTCGATGCTGACTCGACATAACCTGGTAAACAACAACGGGACTTACTGCACACATGGTTAAATATTCATGGGGGATATGTTTGGTTAATCATAATCTTTTTATGAACCACTATGAAGAATATATAGAAAATGTAATTATTTATAATGAGTAAAATATTTAAACATGATATTTTAAGACATAAAAATACCTTTATAATTATAATATTATTAAACTAAACATGTTTATCACTAATGTTTTCTTCTTTTAGAAAATGGTGTGAAATAGGATAAACTATGTAAATGGTGAGTGCAACAGACCAGGAGCCAATGACCCTACAATAGAGGCCAAAATGGAAAACATCATGAGAATGATGAATAAACTAACTCAAGTTATGAGTAATAACTTGAATAAAGATGACAAACCAGATTCACATTGAAGGAAAAAACTTTCCGTTGAGTCCTTTATGCATCAATGAGCACCTTATTTTAGTGTATATACCAACCCATTGATTACTGAACAATGTATAAGACCTATTAAAAAGATATTTTCTATAATCCTATGTTTAGAATAAGAGAATTTCTCCCTGGATCTGTACCACTTATAGGAATAAACTGATTAGTGGTTGAAACCAGTTAAAACCCAAAATTTAAGAAGGTAGATTGAAGCTATGGAGTGGGAAGAGTTATAGGGAGTGTTTTTCAAAAAATATTTACCCAATAGATGTGAATTAAAATGGGGAAGGAATTACTAGATCTAAAGTAGTAAGAAAATGAATCTATGGGAATCTATGAGATGAAATTTACAATAATTTCTCATTACACCTCTATCTTTGTCATGGATCCTAATGGGAAGGTTGATAGATTCTTCAGTGGAGTAAGACCCCATATACAAAATAATTATACCAATCAAGACTATGAAAGCTATGAGGAGATAGTTTGAAGTGCTATGAAGTTTGAACTGGAGTTCATAGAGATGCACTGGTCCCATATATCAAATAAAAAGAAGAGATAAATGGAGCTAAGCTTAAGGAGTGACTTTGATTATGGAATATTAGGAAAGAAAGTGACACTTTCCACATGAAACAAATGGGGAAAGAACCATTCAGGTAATTTTTTGATCAGGAGTGGGAAATGTTACAAGTGTGTATGAGATGGCTATATTTTTTAGAACTATCACAGTGAGGGGAAGCCTTAACTTCTAAAAACTAATGATAAAGGGAATATGGTTCATTCCTAGCCTGAAGTTAAATGCTTTAAGTGTGAAAAACTTGGAAACTTTTCCAATCACCATCCAAAACTAAAGACAGTAGAGTGGAATCCCCATAAACCTCATCATAGGCCAATGGAGTAGGGTTGTGATTTTTCTATCACAATGGATAAAGTTGAACCTCAAAATTATGTGGTGGTAGGAACTCTCTTTGTTCTATCAAAGTAAATAAGTACTTTGTTTGATTCTGGTATTATGCATTCCTTTATTTCCTCCAAGTTTACAAAGAATTTAGAGTCAATCCCTGAACTTATAGAAGTATAAATAACAGTCAGGACTCTTGGAGGGATTATCTAAGCATCAAAAATGTATAGAAACTCTGGTATTTACTTTGGAGAGCATAATCTCATCGAAAATCTTGTAGTCATTCCCATTCTGGAATTCAACATTATACTAGGGATGAACTGGATCTCAAAGTATAATACTAAGATCAAATATATAATCAAGGAAATCTCAGTAGTCGTGAATGGAAAACCTACAATTTTTTTCAAAGGATATATATCTCGACCCGAGCTTTGTCTAGAAGCACCTCCCATAGCTTTCTTTATGGAAATGATCAGTGAAGATAAATATGGAAATTAATGTATACAAATAGAAAATGTCCCCATATTTATGGATTAAATTCTTGTATTTCATGAGGAGTTACCTGGAACTACCCTATAAAGAGAAGTAGATTTCTCCATTTAACTCATTCTGGGATCCAAAACAATATCAAAGACCCCATATAGAATGGAAAATGTGGAGCTGGAAGAATTAAAGAAACATCTTAAAGATCTTTTGGAGGAAGGGTTTATCTAACCATGTGTGTATCTTTGGGGATAAACTGTTCTCTTTGGGAAGAAGAAGGATGGATCAATATGTATATGAATTAATTATAGATAGTTTAATAACATCACAATGAATAAATAATACCCTCTTCCAAGGATTGATGTTTTATTTGAAAATCTTTGTGGGGATCTATTCTTCTCTAAGATTGGTCTTTGATCTAGTTATCATCAATTGAGGGTGAATAAAAGAGATATTCTAATGACTTCATTTTGATCAAGATATGGGCATTATGATTTTATTGTTATACCCTTCGGCTTGACTAATTAACCTTTTATATTCATGGATTTGATGAATAGAGTCATTAAAAACTACCTAGATAACTTTGTGGTAGTTTTTATTGATGATATTCTGATATATTAGAAAATTATTAAGGATAATGAGGATCATATAAGGGTTTTATAGAAAACTATAAACAGTGAGAGGCTAGTTTGAATGTTCAAAAAATTTGAATTTTGGTTACAACAAGTTTCTTTCTTGGGGAACATTGTAACCAATGAGAGAATATCAGTTGACCCTATGAAGATAAAGGTTGAGGAGGAGTGTCCTCAATGTATAACAAGAAAAAAGATTTATAGTTTCCTTGATATAATAGGATATTATAGGATGTTTTTGAAAACAATTTCATGAATTTATAATCCACTAACCAGGTTAAATTGAAAATATGACAAGTTTATCTGGACAAAGGAGTGTGAATAAAGTTTCCAAGAGATGAAGAAGAGATTGGTTACTGCACCCGTTTTAACACTACCCTTTATCATAGAAGGATTTTTTATTTTTAGCGATGCACATCTAAAAGGGATTGGATGAGTCCTCATGAAAAATGACAATGCGATTGCTTATGCTTCTTGATAATTAAAACATCATGAATAGAATTATCTTACACATGATCTAGAGAAAGCTGTGGTGGGTTTTCTCTAAAGATATAGAGGCACTATATTTATAGGTAGAAATGTAATATATACACAAAACATAAAATTTTTAAGTATAGTTTCACACAAAAGTAATTGAACATGAAATAAATGATATGGTTGGAAATTGTTAAATACTATGGCTGTTCAATGAATTATGACCCTAGAAGAGATAAAAAAGTTTCTGATGCATTAAATAGGAAATAACCTGTTGTTTTAGTAATGAAAAGGATTCAAAGAGATACATTTATCAAAGACCTAGTAAGATTGGAAATGGTATTCATTAGGGAAGGGATATCATCAACCCTATCCCAAATGATTTCTCAACCATCATTACTAGAGAAGATCAAGAAATCTCAAATATAAGGTCATTTGATACAAAAGAATATTGAGACTATGAAGTATGGAAAGTTTCTCAAGTTCAATATTGATCAATAAGGTTTGTTTAAATTTCATACATGGATATGTGTTCTATCTATTCTATAAATAAAGAAGTAGCTGATAGATGAAGCTCATAGTTCTATATTCTCTATACATCCTAGAAGCACTAAAATATATAGGGACCTTCATGATCATTATTTGGGGGATAACATGAAAATAGAAATTGTTGAATACACCACAAGGTTCCTAGTATGTCAATAAGTGAAGGAAGAGCGAAAAATTACTAAAGGGGTATTACAATCACTACCCATACCAATATGTAAGTGGGACAATAACACTATTGAATTTGTCACTTGTCTCTTATGAACATCCAAAGTAAATAATGTGATAATTGTTATAGTGGACCATCTCAAAAAGACTTCCATTTTACATTATCCAGGAAGAATTATCTCTTGAACAAATTACCAAGATTTACATAAAATAAGTGGTGAGGTTATATGGAGTGACACTTTCTTTTATTTTTGATATTGATCAAAGGTTTACATAAAAATTATGGAGAATTATTCAACATGATTTGAATACTGAATTTAATTTTAGTACAGCCTATCACCCCTAAACTGGTGGCCAATCTGAAAGGACTACTCAGACACTTGAGGATATATTGAGAAAATTCTTAATGTAATTTAAAGGCGGAGGGGATCAACATCTCCCATTAGTTGAGTTCTTAAAAAAATCTTAAATTTGAGTATTTAAATGGAACCCTAAAAATCTCTATATGGGAAGCGATTTAGAACTCCTACTTGTTGGGATGAAGTTGGTGAGAGGAAGCTTCTAGGGCCTGATCTTGTGAAAGAGATGACAGGAAAGGTTTATTCCATCCAACAACACATAAAGGATGATTGGAGTCAGAACAAGAGCTATGATGACAACCATTTAAGGGACTTAGAGTTTGATGTTGGTAACTAAGTATTGCATTGAATTTTACCTGGGAAGTAAGTCATGCGATTTGTAAAGAAAGGGAAGCTTATCCCTAGGTACATTGGCCCCTATGAAATCCTTGATCACATAGGATAAGTAGCATATCAGCTTGTAATTCTTCTAAATATATCTCAAGTTCATGATATATTCCACATATCTCTCTTGGGGAAGTGCATACATGACCCTTCACCAATACTAAATCCTAATGTGGCATAGTTGGAACATGAATTCTCTTATGAGGGGTATCCATTGGAGATTTTGGACCATAGAGATAAGGTTCTACACAACAAGACTACCCACCTCATCAAAGTTTTATGGAGGAATCATAAATATTAATAAGAGATATGGGAACCAGAGGAGGAAATGCGACAAAAGTACCCACACCTTTTCTCAAATGAGAGAATGAGTTGAAATTTCAGAGATAAAATTTCTTAAGGGGGGAAGAATGAAACAAACTTGAATTTTTGAATGAAAATTGTTTCATGATAAAATTTTTGTTATATTATTTTATACTAGAAAAACATTATCTATTTAATAATGAAGTGTGTATAATTTGAAATGTGACCATCAGGGTTCAACTGTTATTTGACTATTGCTCAATTATGACCGTTGGTCAATTATGACTGTTGTTCAATTATGAATATTGGTCAATTATGACCATTGGTTAATATGAATATTATAAACTATACTCTTAATAATATTTTTAATGTTATAGTTATTTTTTTAAGTAGAAATGAAAAAGTATAAATAAAACAAAAAGGAGAAATGATGGCCTCAATAAGTAGAGTCATGCCTTATGAAGCCCATTTTTTCTAAAATTGGGAGAGAGGTAGCATCACTATGCTTCTCTCTTGACCAATCCCAAGCTGAGCTTCAACAAGTGAAGCTTGAACGAAATCACCTATGGAAGAAGTTTAAGTTAGTGGAAATTACCACCCAAGCGATGTTAGCCAAGCTAACCCATAAATCTATCACTATCACACACCTTACCCTTAGATCGTATGTAGGTGTTATAAGGAGTTATATGTAAATTCCTTAGTTATTTAATGTATAATCTCTTTTTTATAAATAAAATTTTTATCCCATCAATTGGGTTTTAAGAATATTTGAGATGGAATTTGATAAATTGATTTTTTAGACAAAAATTTTACATTTTAGAAAAGATATAATTATTATAATAAACTAGGTTATTATTAATTATTTTTATTCTAATGAAAAAATATGATCAAAACACTATTATTTAAATATAAATGATAAAATAATTTTATTTTTTTAAGTGTCAGAAGTGTCACTATGAATTTTCATTCCACTATTATTTAAAATAAATAGGGATTTTTATATTAAAAAGTAAATATTATCATATTTAGATAATTATTATGATAAAATAAATATAATTTTTGAAATCATCACATCAAAATTAGGTTAGGGTGAATTTATGAGAGTTTTCTAAAATATTTTTTTTGTAAATAGTAAAAATACAGTTTGAGTTTTTTGTATGTTTAATGAAATCATAATTACATCATAACGATGTAATAACTAATTAAAAAAATTACATTAATTAAAAAATATTGTTTTATTAATATCAAGTATTTTTATAGATTTTAATAAACTTCCAAAAATATAATTTTACTTTCCAAATTATGAAATGGAAAATTTAACTTTAAAAATGTTATTTTATAAAAACTTTAATTTTCCATGCCAAAATAAATAATATAAAATTGTGTTAAACTCTTATGAGACAAAATTACATAAAATATTATCCAAGTTTCTAATAATATGGGAAAATACCATGGGAAATCCCATTGTTTTTCAATTACAACTACCTAGGTGTCCAAAGCCTTTATTTGGAAATTAATAAATAAATCACCCACTTTTTATATAAATACCCACCCATTTATCCATTTAAATTCACTCAAAATTAATAATAAAAAATATCTATTAATTTTACCTCCCATGGAGTCCTCCCAAGGTGTCCTCAATCCCCCCAAGGTCCCAATATTCATGTTTTTGGAGTTATTCTTCAAGGTAAGGGAAATATCAACTTCTCTTTTCCCTTTAAGTTCCATTATTATGTGGTACATATTTAAAATATCCAAACTAAGTTATTTTGTCCAATTTATTTTATCCATTTAATTTTTTAATATTATTTTATTAATGGGAGACCCATGTCCCTTCTCTTTTTAAACTTTTATAAAACAACATTTTATACCCATTATGCTGCTGATTTTACTTCTCAAAATTTCTCTCTTCTCTTCAAGAAATTCTCTTTTATTTTATTTTTTTGAATACCCAGACCATTGTTTTCTAGGGTTATTCACCAATAATTAAAAATATTTATTTTATTATATTAATTACATACATAAAACCCTCATTCCCTTTTCATGGGTTAAAAATGACACAATGATCATGTTTTTAAGGCACTTTTTGAAACGCCATGGTTTTGATATAAAACCCAATTTAATTTATTCTCTATAGATTATTTATAAAATGATTTATTATATTATATGTGGATCACATTAATTAATACATATTAAGGGTGGTCCCTGATAGGGCCCCAATGTATTAGGTAAAGAATTTAACCTCTAGAGATGACAAGTTTTATGATACATTGGTGTGTAAACTTGGTAATTTTTATGACACCTCAGTGAAAAAACCAGGTGGTATGTTTATGAATGTATCATTTAAATTTTGTAGACACATATCCTTGTTATTATTCATATTCTTTTAATTATGAAATTCCCCCCTTTTCCTTTTCTCATGCCTTTATTCCTCATGTTCTTATTGATATATCTCATGGTCATATGTAAACTGTTTATGTGTTTTCCCTTATTAGGCCTTATGATCACCCTTTCCTTTGATGTATGTCCCTAGGTTATGATATATATTAAATTTACTTTGGATGAACCTATGATGAATCCTTTAAAGTGGATTGGAATAATGTTTTAAGTTTTCATGTATTATGTATCTTTTTTCTAAGAAAATAAACTTTAAAATATCCTCTGTTTCTACCATGTAAATGTGATGTTATATAATTAGAGGAAGGATTCCATAACCATAGTTTCATGCACACTAAATTTTCAATTAAATATTTTTAGGAGACTGGTTTGAGGATTCTGGTTGTCTTAGAAATATAGTGTTTTCTGAATTCTGGTAATGTCGTGGATGATTTAATCATGATCTAGGGATTTTAGACAAGGATCTTTGACATTAATGAAACAATAAATATTTTATATGCACTTTTATGGGTGAAAATATGTTTAATTTTACCTTTTTTTTCAAGTGGATGAATATTCTTTTTGTGGTGATTTTTCCTAATCTTGATGAAGTCTGACCTCGAGCTCAGACATGGGGTTGAATGCTTCTATAAGAATTTTCTAATATCACTGGAAGGGTAGTTAAAGTATTATTATTGTCAAAAAAGTTTCTATAAAACAATATAAATGTTTTATTGTTGCTGAAATTAATTAAACCTGATCACTCTTAGAGTATTTTGGAGAATCTTTTCTAAAGTGCTGATGACAGTGATTAAAGGGGTAAGAATTTATTATATCAGGTGACTTTAATTTAACAAAGGTGGCGGTTTAGTGGTGGTGAATTATGTTATAAATAAAGTAATATTGACAAATATATTTTTATATACACAATTGGATAAATATGGGAGAGAAGATCATATTTCCTAGAAGAAAATAGAGTTATAGATGAAAAAATTTTCGAAGTAGAAACTAGTGGATATGGAGTTAGGAGAAGAAGCCAACCTCAATTGAGAATATTGCTTTCTCTTTATCCTCTATTTGTTTTCTTATTATGATATTATATTTATCAAATATATTTTTGTTTATATTTTTTTAAACATGTGTTCTTAAACTCTGTTAGGGGTTCATATTAGAATGGATTGATTATTCTTTCAGTCTGTTTTATTTTAATTTCATAATTGCATCCGTGAATTTTTTATACAGTGATATTCTTTTTCTTCTTAATGATAATGTATTTTGTGATATTCTAAGTATTGATAGGTGATGATAGAGAAACTTTTCACTGTTGAGAATCATCCAAAGTACCAAAAATTGGAAAAGGATGACTTCTCACTTCTCTATCAATGAACTTTCCTTTTCCTAATTTTTGGTTTAACGATCATTTAAAAAAATATTGTACCATGGAGTTAACCTAATTTTAGTTAGGTGTTCTACACCCCTTATTCACACATTGTAACAATTGAGTTAAATGAATGATAAGTATAGAAAAATATTTTTAATCACTTTAGGATAGTATAATCCCATAATTCCATCACTAGTTTATATTTCGTTCTCCCCCTCTTACTTCTATATTGTTATTAATTATTCATCATAAAACACCACTTCCACTTTTTAGTTTTTTTTTTGTTTTACTTTGTTTTGGTTCAAAAATTTCTACTGTATTCCCTATACATATGACACTCTTGCTTACCACTTACTAGTAGTTCATAGGTTTTAAAAATAATTAAACTTGGCACATTATCAATGGGGATGTGATCGAATTTTGGCACTGTTTCCAAGGAAGGCGTGTGAAACCAAATATTAAAAATAAAAATTAAATAAAAACACAAAAAAACATTTAAAATATTTCTTTAAAAACAGTTAAATAAAATTATGGTGAAAATATATTTATTTCTTTCTTAGTAGTGTGATGTCTTTTAACATTTTGAACCTTAAATCATATATACACAGGTGAAATGACTAATTAATAACTTTAACAATTAATTCCTAAAAAAAATTATTCCCTTATGAAAAAGTAGAATAAGGATAAAATGAAAAATTTAAATCATTATCCAAATATGGAAATTTATAGAGTTGTGCATAATAAAAATTTGGTTACACCTCAACCTATAAGTGGAAATTACAAGAGTCCTTGGATTATGGATTTATATATTCCAAATATTTTGAATAATCCATATTTCATATGATTTTCCCATAGGTCTAAAAATTATGAGATGAAGTAATATTACCTCTATATGTTACATTCCTTTAGTGGTTAGCCCAACATGGATTATTTTTATTTTATTTTAGTTTTCTATGGATCGGTACAATAGTTAACTTTTAATGGGTTGAATTATGAGTAGATTAGGTTGAGATTCTTTCATTTTTGTTTGAAAATTATGGCTAGGAACTGGTTATAGAACTTAGATAAGGAAATATTTGATACTTGAGACCAAATCTTTAATTATTTCCTTGGGAAGTTTTATCCTAGAAAAACCACTACTGAAGTGAGGTATAAAATCACCAGTATTGTTCAATATGAGGATGAGATTTTCCAAAAGGCATGGGATTGATTTAGAACACTTCTAAGAAAATTTACCAATCACTAAATTTCTCCCCATATGCTGATGAATAATTTCTATAATAGTCTCACTCCTTATAATAAAAATATTGTCGATCAATCTAGTGCTGGTGATTTCTCCGACATGACTGCGGATGAACTCAAACAAGTTTTTAATAAATCTTCAAAAAAGATATAAATTTAAATAAAAAGGTATATATTTATCCATAAATCTAAAACAAATACTCAAGAAACTTTTATTGATTACAGAGTTCTTAGGGAGTAGTGTTGTAATTATGGGATGTTTGGTAATTCTCCACAATGTTGCCCCAACATTGAATTCCTTATAGAGAATGAAAAGGGTGATCAATTTTTTGACTTTATAACTTAGAATAAAAAGTTTATTGATCTTTTTTTTAATAAATATAACTATAGTTATAAAAATCACCCAAATAATTCTTGGAGAGAAAAAGGTTTTTTGAAACATGATGTTTCCCCTTGTTACTCAAATCAGCATAGAAATCAATTCCAAAATAATGTAGGACCTTCAAATTAAAATTTTTATTTATATGTATTAGTTATGAAAATTTTCTCTAAGGTAGATTCAAAATAGTATAACATCAATAATTTAAATGTTTAGCTGGGTCAAATGGATAGGGACATAGGTGCGTGGGAAAAATAAAGTTACCCAGCACAACTGAGCCTAATACGAGTAAAATGTAATGGTTGTAAAAACTATGTTATGAATTAAAACCCAAGTGTAAGTTAAGGAACACTAAGGATGGTTAAAAATGATGAAAAAGATGAATCTAAAGTTGATATTACTGAAAACTCCAAATCTAGAAATCTGGAAAGGACTATCTTGAATCAAAAAAATATTGATTTTCACATGATAAATCCATAGTACCAGGGAATATTAAGTGGGAGTTGATTATGGGTAGAAATAAAAATGTAATATTATAGGAAGTGGAGTTTAATCAACCCGTGTTAAAACATTATATCCCTCCCATCCCTTTACCCTAAAGAGTTAAAAATAATATTGAACCCAACTACTTGAGATTCTTAAAAATGTTTAGAATATTCATAATAAATATGCCATTTTTGGAATCCTTGGATAAAAGTCCATCATATGTCAAATTCACCAATATTTTTTTGGATAACAAAAATTATTGGAAGAAATTGGGTACCATAAATCTTAATGAGGAGTGTAGTGATGTTATTTTGAGGAAGTTTACTATAAAGTTGAAGAAAATTGGTAGTTTTTATTGAATATAAAATAAGAGAAAGGTGGAAACTGAACTGTTTATGTGATTTGGTCTAAAGTATTAATTTTATTCATTACTTCTTGTTCAAAAATATAGGTCTTTGGGATTTACAACTAAATTATTCATTCCTAAAACATTATTATATGTCACTAAATCATCCTTATATCAGGATGAATAACTTATTAGTCAGTGTAAAGAACATTTATTACCCAAAATATTTTCTTATTCTTGATATGGAGTGTGATGAAAATTTCATGATCATATTAGGTAAAATATTCCTTGATATTAGAGGTGATATAAAAGATATATAAAAAGGAAAAGTTACCCTACAAGATGTAGTTGATGTGGATAATATTTTGGTATTTTAAAATCCCAAAAAATGAGGTTAATTGTAATATGATATTTTTTGCTAAGAATGAGTGATTTAGAATTGTGGTTAGATCTGAGTATGGTTCTTTATATCTTGAGTTTATAGAGATTATAATTCCTCATCCCATTAAAAGTATTAATTAGATAGTTATTCCACCTTTTCCACCATCTTTTGATGAAGGAATTCCTTATCTAGATCCCAGTTTTGAGTTATAATCACCAATACTTCTTTATTAATTTTATAAGACAGATTATAAACATTTTTATATCTAAGTTTGAGAGTTTTGAAGAGTCTAAAATTGGATAAAAGTCTATATTTATTCCCTCTAAAAAACTTTATATTTTTCAACTTGAACAAGTATGTTTTATGTAATGTTTCATTCCTGCTATTGTTGAACTTATGATTAATGATTACCCACCTATTTTTGGGAAATTTAATTCTTTTAAGTCTTCTATATATTGTGAAAAATTTATTTTATGTGTAGAATATAAAACCTTTAGGTGGGAACAATATATGTCTTAATTTTCACAAGATTTTTTGTAAACCTTTCACCATTTTAATAGGAAGGTTGTAACATGTCTTTGACCTATTCTTGAGTATTTGTAAGAAAAAAGTGTGGTAGAAAACCTTGATAACATTGATGGTTTAATTGGATCATTTTATAGGGTGTTATCTACAATTTTTTCCATAAATTTGAAAATATGTACATTGAAAAAATTGTGGGAAATAACTTTAGAGTTCAATTTATATTGTAACTATTAAAATATTTTATTTATTTTATTTTTATTATGGTTTTGAAAAAGTGTGATAAAGTATGCTCAGATAATAATGAAGTTGCATTCATCAATGTAACACATCCTCTCAATGATCATGGTTAGAAATTTGAGTGAGGAAGTTTGGTTGGGGACTTAAAAACTAGTGCTTCTTGGGAGGCAACCCATGAATTTTAATTTTTTATTAGTTTTTCTTTTGAAATAAATGTCTCTGACTTTGTTTCATTATATATATATATATCTTATAGGTATCTATTTAATATGATCCAATGATGATATTTCAAAAACATTTTTTTTGAATTTATATTCATTACCATGGAAGCTATACTCTTGAGAATCCTTCTTCAAGCTTACTTCCTTTCATCTATGGATATAATATTTCTTGAAATTTAAATTATAGTTACTTAGGTTATGTATTAACAATATTTTTGGTACTCCATCTTGGTTACTAGATTAATTTAACATAAAGAAAATAAGGGTGTATTTTGTTTATGTAGCAATGGTAAATGATTCTTCAATCCCTGAGAGTACATGTTTAAATTGTTTAATTTTTAATACCTCCAATTATTTTTGTTTATTGCAACTTGTTTTTGTTAATACATGTTAAAAATTATTTATAAATATTTATGCTGCATGCTATAATTATTTCTTAGTATGTTGGTTATTTCTATTTATGTCAACTGTTGTTTATGCTTTAAAAGTTCATGTGCATGTAATTTTATACGCTCATTTGAAAATATTTATTGAATTTATAATGTGGAATTATGCATCATTTCTAGATTTTATATTCTGTGATAAAATTATTTTCTATGTATAATAGAATTTATTCACATTTTGTGATTTTGTGTGTGTTGAAAAATGATTTTTGAACTTTATTGTGAACCTTTACATGAAACATTCACTACTTAATTGATTTTGTTTTTGAACTTAAAGAAAATATTCTTGAACTTCAACTATTAAATTTTTTTCTCACACCTTGAATTTGAAAATAGGTATTTTTTTGGGTTTAATTGCGGGGTATATTTCTTAATTTTTTCTATACTGTGTTCCAATGTTATCCCTTAAAAAACCACCTATTTTTTCAAAATTGTGATTTTTAAGAAATATTTTGGAATTTACACTCAGTTTAATTTTTTCTAAAAATTGAGGGTTGTGATACCACTTTTATGAGATTAATCTTAAATATATTTTCATTTTAATTGGGGAAATCATTTCTCGTTACATACTAGAAAAAATGGATTTTGGTAAAATCATAGGACAACTTCATATAATTATTATTTACTTTGAAATTTTTAATTTTAATTTAACTCATACGATATGCATCCAAATGAATTATGAAATGAATATCCTAATCCATGTTGAACCCATTTGTAAATTATTTTCATTCTTTATTAATCAAACTTTAGTATTAGTTATTTATTCCACCAATAAAAGTTCACTCCACCCCATCTGATGGTGTGTCTATTTATTATGGCTTCTTAAATCATACGAGTATATTCACTTGGAGGTAGAGATAATTTTATACTTTTAGATGGATAAAAATCGAGGTTTGTTAAATTCTATTTAAAGTTATCAATTTAAATCATTTTTCTAAAATAGTAACTTATTTTTCACTATAGGAATTTAATTCGAGAGGGAATTAATTTTTCACTAATTATAAGAATCCATGAGGGTAAATCAATATAAAAATCATTTCATAGTGGCATTTTAGCTTCTACTTTTCAATATTTACTTCCTACCATTGAATGTAACAAAATATTTATTAATGAAAAATAATGTATTAAGTGTGGGGGAATTTAATTTAGCTTTAAATTAATAATATTTTCCACATCTATTTTGTTGTATAATTATTTTTATAATGCTTGCTTAAACATTAATCTATATAATTATTTATTTTTGGTTAGTTTATTCTAGATTTAACTAACTAATGAAATTATTAGTAAAAATGTTCATTTTATTGTTTAATCCTTCAATTGTCTATTCATTTAATTATTTAAATTTTTTATTTTATTTATAAGTTTTGTTTAATTTTAGTTTTAATCATTTTTTTAAATATTATTTGATTTTCTATTCTATGTACTTAATATTTATTTAATTTTGTATTTTTAGTTTTAATATATTAATTAATTAATTTTTGTTTAACCTTTTTATTAATATTCATTAAAAAATGACTTAATAATTTGAAAATTTTAATTTTAATTCAATCATTTATAATTTTTATATTTTCTTTATTATGGGTGTGTTTGAGTGGGAAGCGTAGCCGATGTTCCTAGCGGGTGGATCCTCTTCTTTTGGCTAGGATGAAGATCGATGTCAGCTTCATCGTTCTTCAACGATTCTTCGTTGGAAGGTGGAATCTTTCCTCTAATTCTCCAAAGGATTCCCCTGGATATTTTACAAGACAATATTATAATAAGGCTTTCTCCATAATTATAACTTGCCATGTAATTCAAAAAGATTCAAAAATTAGAGGAGCCAATTCCTTAATTGATCGTTAAATGAAATCATGTTGGTGAAATTTATGGGAGAGAGAGAAGGAGGTGAAGAGTCATAATTAAGGAGGGGAGTTAAATGTGGGTATTCAAGGGAGTGGAGGGGAGGTGATAAGTAAGGGGAACATGTGGGCCCCACCACCCTTAGTTAATTAATTAATCTTTTTAGTAGTTTAAGAATTTTTTTAATATTTAATATTGTGTTGATTTTAAAATATAAATAGTTTGAATTTATTTTAATCTATCATTTTTATTTTTTAATTTTCTTTTTTTTAGTATTTTATTTATCTATAGTACATGGTTTTTTATTTTGAGGTAGAAACATACCTCCCCACAAATTAGAATTATATCAACATGTAAGATAAATTAATTTTAGAGGTGAAATGATTTAAATAAATTGTAAAGCATGTAAGAGGATTTTTTCTAGCCTCCATGTGAGATTATTGGGGTTACCTACTTAATAGAGTTAGCTTGTGGATAAAATAAATTCATATTCTGCCTGGTAAAGAATTATATTATGCCTCTCATAAGATAAATTAAAACCTCCCTCATAGGTAAATTAATGTCACATAAGATAATTCTCTTACGTGACCCACAATTCGTGGGAATAAACTAAACTGATCCATGATTCTTGAAGAAGAAACTTGTTCTTGAATGAAGGGAGATCACTACTAAAGTGTTTAAAGAATGTGATGGTAGTGAAAACTGAATCAGCTCCTCCACATGATCTTGAATGAACCATGATATAAAGTTTCACCCATAGCGTGAGGTGGTTGTTGAAGAAAATTTTATAAGCCTCTTTCTTTGGCGATGATCTCTGGTCAATCTCGTTGATGATAGAATAAATCCACACCCATTTCAACCAATCTTCACGAGGAAAACAAGTTTGAAGGTCAGAGCGGTTAGTGTTCACAATTGAATAAGATTACATCATTAAGGTTGATGAGGTTGAACTAGAATGATGTGAGGGAACCCAGTGAAGCCACTAACTAGATCTTAAAAGTCAATAATTTGAGAGAGAACCTTGGATTTTTGGAATTCATTACTAAAGAAGAAACTATGAGTCCGAGTTAAATATGGGTGAATATTATTCTTCACGGATGAAGCAACATCAAATATATCTTCTATATATTTTTGTTTCTGATTTTCTACTGCTATAGGTACATCTTGACAAGGAAGATTAATATGATGAGGCCTCTATATTTCTATCTATTGTGAATTCTCAACCAGAGTTACATGAACACCACATTTTTTGATGAAATGTTGTTGAGGAGATTGGGTTAAAGAGTCTAGTCTTCTAGATTGTACAATGTTATTTGAATTTAGGTAGTGTCATAATTGACTTAACCCTGATCTAGGGAGTTTGGATAAGGAGGATCAAAATTCCTAAAAAAATAAATATTTTATGATCACTGTCATGGGTCTTAAGTTGTGGAATTTTACCATTTGAGGTTGAAGTGGATGAATATTCTTTATGTGGTGATTTTTCCTAATCTTGATGAAGTTTAATATTTACCTTAGATGAGGGTTTCAATGATTCTATGAGATTTTTTTTAAAATCATACTAAGTATAGAGTAAGTTTGATTAGTGTTGAAAAAGTTTCTAAAAATATATATAATAGTAATTAATTCCTAAAAAAATTGATTGATTTTTGGTGAAATTAATGCAACCTGAGCACTATTAATTTCTTTTGGAGATTCTTTACTAAAGTGATGATGATATTTACTAAAGGTGTGAGAATTTATTCTCTCATGTTATTTTTATATAACAAAGGTGATGTTTTAGTGACCATGACATTGATAGTGAAAAATTAATCTTAATTAACATATTTTGATATACACAATTAGACAAAGACGAGAGTGGAGAATATATTTCCTAAAAGAAAACAAAGTTAGAGATAGTAACATTTTCAAAGTAAAAAACTAGTAAAGATAGAGCTAGGATAAGAATCCAACCTTGATATAGAATCTTTCTTTATCTTTCCCCTCCTTTTTTACTATTCTGAGATGCAATTCATAAAATATATTTTTGTTTTAGTTTTTATAAACATGTGTTCATAATATTTGTTAGGGGTTCTGATTAGAATGGATTGATTCTTCTTTAAATCTACTTGATTTTAATTTTATAATTGTGTCAGTGCATTTTTTGTATAATGATCTTCCTTTTGTTCTTAAAGATCATATTTTTTTGTGATATTATATGTATTGAAAAGTGATAATAGAGAAAAATTTCTCTCTTTAAGATCATCCAAAGTACAAAAAATTGGAAAAAGGATGATGTCTCTCTTTTCAATCAATGAAATTTTATTTTCCTGATTTTTAGTTGACTGATCATTTTCAAGAAAGATCATTGTACCATGGAGTTCTCCTAATCTCAATTAGATATTATTCACAAATTCTCCACAAACTGACACAATTGTGTTAAATGAATGATAGGAAGAGAAAAATATTTTTAATCAATTCAAGAAAGTATGATCCATTAATCCCCTCATCAGTTTGTCTTTATTTATCTCTCTCTCTAACTTCAATACTATTCTTCATTATCTATCACACAACATCACTTCCACATTTTCAGTTTGTTTTTTTTGTTTTAATTTTTTGGTTGTACAATTTCTATTATCTTTTATGTGGATATTATACTCATGATTACTACTTAACTAGTAGTTTTTAGGTTTTAAAAATATTTAAATTTGGAACATTCTCAACAATGAAATGATCAGTGAGAAGGTATATCTAATTATATTTGGTTTTATAGAGAATACAAGATTTATGATTTGGATGTGGTGTTAGATGGGTTTAAATTTTAACATCAATATTAAGATATTTTTAATATGTTTTGAAGGTAAATTATATTGACGACGCATCAATACTCATGAGTGGAGCACAATGAAAGATTTAGTTGGTCAATGATCCAATAATGGGTTTATAATGAGTGTCAGGTTTAGATTTTTATGTGGATTTTTTTAATTATCTCATAATACGTATGAGGATTTAATCATTATGTTTGGATGATGTGATAATGCATTGGAAAATGTAGTCAAGAATTTTAAAAAATGATCGGATAGAGGAGGATTAAACATTGTTTCCATGTGTAATTGGGTGTGATGAGATAGAAATCATGTTGATGGACCACTAAGAATGTGTTACGGTAGAGGATTCCCATAGAAGGGATAACCATGGATCAGAGTCTACTATTATGAGAAGATACATTTTGTGGGGAGAACCACAACCCTAATATTGGATCAATTGATGAAACCATTGTGTCTTTCAATGTATGGGTACATATTGAGTACCATATAGTTGATTAAATGATGATGGTTAGAAGTGAGTCTTTTTTTTTGATGAAAGTTCACCTTGATTTTTGGAGTTATGCAACTCAAGATCATTCAATGTTCTAAAGTAAAAAAAAAATAGTGTAAATTGATTACTGGAATTTTTTGAGAATTATGGTTGGATGTCCAATGAGGTTTCTTGGGGATGATAAGTTATATAGTGGGGATATTTTTAATATCTATAGTTTTTTGAGCTATGAAATCCAGTGGAAATTTGATTTTTTGGTTCTAGGTGTGTTTGATGGGTAAAGAGGTAATTTTCCTATAATATGACCACATAAATGTTTTATAATGATTCTATTGATCTCAGAATGGGGTGTTTATCCCAAGGTTGTAATTTGGTGATATTCTGAGTTGGGAGTATTTTTTGGAATATATTAATATTTTTAAATAAGTATTAATTTTTCCCACACGTGTGAATATTGATAACTATTAAATGAATCATATTATTAGAATTTTGAATTATCAGTTTATTATTGAATTGGGGGGGGGGGGTTTACCTAGATGAGTTATAAATTTGGCTTGGTTTTGGAACTGGGGTCAGGGTATTTAAATAGATATTTAAATTAAATTAATGTAATTAAATTAATGTAATTAAATTGGTATATGTTTTTATTCTCCTCTACACTGTCTCTCTCATTCTTTTCATGTGAGGGAAGAAGATTAAATTCCTTTATATGACATTATTGAGACACAAGAGGGATGTGGGGGGGGGGGGGGGGGTGTTTTTAGGAAGCTAGATCAGAGCTAGATCGACATACAGTGGTGTTAAAGCATGGGTATGAACTATATTCTTTGACCATTATCCATGAGGTTTTCTGGGTATTTTAATTTTCACCATTAGTATTTTAATCTCCATCTACAACTTCTTTTGGAAAATTTGAGTTTATTTTGTTTGTCTGCGGTCCTTTTCAGGGTGAAAAGGATTGTTATATTCATGTTTTAAATTGTTATTTGAAATTTAATTTGTGTGTGTGATGTGTATGTTATTTAAAGGTGAAGAAGAAGAAATAAAAGGTTATATATATGTGTGTGAAGGAAAATGTGTGACTATTATCACTTACACCTTGAGGTATGGAAACATGTTGGTGTAATACCTGACCATTCATGGTTATATGAATAATGATGTAGATATATTTGAATCAAAGGGAAGTTTACCTTCAACATGTAAATAGTTTACATGCACCGATTCTCTGGATCTAAATTTTTCTCATCCACCTTGATTTTGTGGCTTCCTATTTTCATTTTCTTCTTATATGTTGAATCTTTTGATTTTAATAAATATAAATTGTATAAAAATTAATGGGGGTGACTTGTTATGTAAGGGTAAATGGTTACAATGACATATCTGACCGTTGCTGTTTAAGGGTAACATAGGTTACTTTGATGTAGGCTAGTGCTTTGTATGGGTAATAAAGGCTACCCATACATAGAGAACCCCTTACAATGTATACGGGTATCTAGGTTCACCCTTACATAGGGATACCCCTTGCACTGTGTAACGGTAACCAGGGGATACCCTTACATAAGGAACCCCCAAGCATAAGGGTATAAGGTTTTTTAATAAAATTTCAAAAAAATTAGTTTTTATCAGTTTTATTAAATGGTTATTTTATGGTATAAAAATGAGGTTTGGGGATAATAAATTTATTTATTCTATAAAATTTATTTGGGGAATTAATTATTAACTAAATTTTAAATTATTTTATAATTAATTAAAGTAATATATTTGGATTTAGGGGCACATATTGGTGGAAGGAAACCGTTAGGACTTAGAAAATATTCAACTAGGGTGGTAAGGATTCAATATAAAGAGAATAACTCTATAATTATGGTGGTTGGTAAATCGATCATAACCATTTGGTTAATTATCTTTATATGCATTTTATATGCAGTCTCTTCACTGAAGACAATAAAATTTTTATTTAAAATGAATCATTTATTTAAAATAAAATTGTTAGACTGAAAAAAGTTCCAAGGGCTGTGATAAACCCTTTTGTATTGGCTTGATGCCTCAGTCGTTGATGATTGTGTCCTTGTTTATGGTTGTGTGCCTTGTGATATACGGATCTAGAGGAGTTAAAAATTAAATGATTTATGTGGATATAGAGGCACTTAGTATAAGTTCCTTGGTGACCTATTAGTAGAGGAATGTGATGAATGGAAGTGAACAACCCCAGTAGGCCTCATTGAAGCCTTGATACGACTTAAAGACTTTAGGATAGTTGATAATAGATTGGGTAGAGAATTCCTCCCCCACTATGATGTGTGTAACTGGGTGGGTATCCTTTGGTAAATATTTCTATATATGTTGGGTGTGGAAGACCAACCTAGGATGATGCTCATGTGGATTTTATTATGAGGACAATGAGAATATAATGTGATTATGAGGAGGCCTTGGGGACCCATTAGAGTTCCCTAGTGTTATGTTTACCCTAGAGAGGGTGTGTGTGAAAATAAGTATAGATGACTATGAGTGCCACTTTATAACCTGTATCCATTGTGTGATTCTGATATGAAGTTAGAGATGATGTTAGGTTGTGAAGTTGAGAGACTGAATGATGTAATGTGTGACAATTTTTAGTGTAAGTACAAGCCATATGAGATGAATTATATGAGATAATATGGGAGGGATGAACTTACCTCAAGATTTTAAGTATAGTTTTCAAGTGTTTACCTAAGATTTGGTCGTTTGGTTTATTTGATACCTAGGAGGTGCTCCAAGGATCCCATTGTTGAGATTGATGACTTTAAAATGTCTTTGGAAATACCATTGTATTTTAATATGATGTCTATTGATATATAATTCATTAGGAAATCCAATTTTATTTTTTCACTAGGTCTATATGGAATGCTTGGGATAATGGGATTCAAAATTTGAGTCTCTATGATTAACTAGGACTTACTCTTTGGAATGAGTTGTATTTCTGACACTGGATTGAGTAGGATGTTCTCTTAGGAATTAGACATGTTCCTAATACTATTGGATTACCTAGGGGTTTCCCTGAAGGAATTGATACTTATACCTACTAATTTATGGCTGTTGAGCTTAGTATTGGATTAAATATTTATGTTACATGATTAAATACTCTTTAGTTCTGAATGAAATAGGTATAGTCAATCCTGAATGTCACATTAAACACCAAAGATCAAAAATGGTTATTTATTTAATTTTTTACATTTTTTATTAATCTAGTTGTGCATATTATATACACATACACTATTTATAGGTTATATAAAGGAATAAATTGATTCATACTCGCATCCTTCTTGGGTATCCATGGTAGTTGGGTACTTTATCAGTTTTCACTAATCACAGGTGAAAGTTATGAAAAGGCTTTAAGTTTCATGATCGATCAAGATAGATTATATTTAATTGATACTAAGATGTTATAAGTCTTACAAGTAGTATATTCTCATTGATTTTTTATTCTTTTATTTATTCTACACATGTGATTAATTTTATGGATGATAAATTATTGTATGTTTTCCTGACCATGAGTCTCTATGACTATATGATTCCACATTTACATTTGTTATAACATGTTGTGTTTTATCACTTTCAGTAATATGATTTATTATTATGGATGATGATTTATTATTTTTTATTTTATATCACACTCTAATATGTGGGTACAGTCTCCTCACAGTAATAACCTAGACCCTCAAGACTAGTTAGTAGCCTCCGGCATATGAGTAGGTGCACCCAAGTTCCTAGTAGCTCTTAGACTTAGTTAATATAGAGTGAACTAGGGAATGACATTACACCTCACAATTAAAAAATTAATTATCTCTTTATATGTTATTATACACCTCCAATTACATGTAAATAGATTTGATATAAATTATTATGAACACAATAAAGAATAAACCCATTTAATGATATCATATTATGATGATCCAACTTCTTATTCCCCCTTTAGAAAAGTTTTCTAGAACTTCTAATAGCTCTCCTATTTTTTTTATACAGATAAATATCTACATGATTCCATGTCTCTATTTCATCATCAATTAAATTCTATATTAAAACATATATCTATATCTTTCTAATATTTCATATGTTAAATACTTGATATTTTTAGGTTAATAATATCTAAATCAGTATTAAAAATATATGTAAACAATTCCCAAGAATAATTCAATATTACCTCTTTAGGATGAGATATTAATTTTTAGAATTTAAACTAAATTCATACCAATAATGGGGTGATCCTTTGCACCATGACATGGTTTATCTATCAAAATTTATCTCCACAAACCTTGGATAAAAAATATCCATCATCCAATTTTTTCCCCATTTACATACGTTTGAAGGCATATCTCTTAAAATCTATGATAAGGTTTTCTCCTTACCTGGAATTTTTATATTTATTTAACCATCCATCTATACATATTTCAGAACCACTATAAGTTCAAATATTAGATAATTTTAAAAATGTTTCATGTTTGGAGTGTTGTATTTTTTATCAATATATGTTGTCTATTATCAATATTCATGTGGGAGATTGTTAGTCTATACCTATGAAGCTGAAAAAGTCAATAAAGTCAATAAATTGTTCTAGTGCACATTGAAGATTTTTGTGATAATGAATAATGAATAAATGATAAAGTAGTTTATTTAGGATGAAATCCAATAACATCCAGGTCATTCATTATTTTAGAGATATCTAAGAATAAGATTAATAGTGTTTGAGTGAAAAAGAAGAAAATGAACCTGAGATAGATTTTAAGGTCCTTTATAAGTGTGGTAGTAAAAAGGTGAAGTCTATGTATATGATAAAGGGATATATGTTCCTGTATAGTAGTGGAATGATACTATATAAGTGTGAAAGAAGGAATAAACAAACTGTGTATTTTTGAAGTCCATGGAAACATACTATATAAGTGATGTATGAATTACATAAGTGTTATATATAGTTTTTTTATTTAAGTATACTTTATTGAAGTGAGAATTTGAGATGTTTAAGTGATTTTCATGAATTTAAGGCTATATAAGTGTATATGGTTTTCATGTATTGGTGAAGTATTATTTCAAAAGGAAGTTTCAATTTTATTTTTCCACTACATATGTGTAATATTTGTGATTTACATGTTGTGTTTTAGTAAATATCATAATTACCACTAATGATAAATTAATTTTGATACTTCATATGTTTTTAGATCAAAGATTTTATTTGAATGAGGTTATTCACAACACTTATCCCTAATTATTGATTATTAAAGTTTTCATGGTTAAAATAATTTTATCACATTAAATAATAAATTATGTATTAGATTTATTGAGAAAGATCCTATAATTGTGGATCATGGAATTAATAAAGGAGTAATAAGAATAATAAGTGGAGAGTGTATTCCTGAAATTTAGACTTGGGGGATGAAAATTGGATAAGAATATTGAGAGAATAAGAAAAAGAACCAACCCAAAAAGAAAGAGTCCAAGGGTAATGGTTAGAGTTTTTAAAGCCTATCATTGTTCTGCATGTTCATATATAGGATCGAAGAAGATAAATGATTCTAAATATCACATATAGAGGATATATTTCTACAAGACTTCCAGAATATACTTCTATATTAGTTTTTTGGTTTATTTCCAATGGAAATCAAAGAGGATATCTTAATCATTCAATGGTTTACATCATCACTATATGATGATAGGATATTCTCCTGTAACCCTATAAGAATGCTAGTATAATCATATAATAAAAGGAATCCCCCTATCTTTCCTGGTTTTATCTTGATAGTAAAAGACTTTCCATTTCGTAATAGGATAATAACCACATCATAAAAAGGACTAAACACTCAAATCAAGTTGGTGAACCTTATATATATATATGTGATTATATCCTTTCATATGTTTGTTTATATAGTATAAGTTAAAATAGAGAGAACTAATCTTATATTTATCCTAATAGGCATATAGGTAAGTAATAAAGTGTGAAATGGGAAAACAATTCTAGTCAAATTGATTTAATCTTCTCTAAGTGTGGATGAATATATCTAGTGTTCTATAAAAAGTGGTATTAGAGATGTGGTTCAACCTATAAGTTAATTTATTGATATTATTATTGGGTTTTCATCCTAAAGTGAAACATAAAGTGAAAATCTAAATAATTTTATATAAGAAAACGATAATCATCCCAAATCGAGAATATTTTGGTCATTTTACCAATATATTGATGAACATGAAAAATAAAGAAGAAAATATGATGAAGATATTATCAACCACGAAAAAATAATAAGAGGATTCACCCCTCATTTAATTAAAACAAAGTAAATACATAACTAAAATTTCATATGATGATTTATCTCTATAATAATCAACCATAAGTAGTGATAAGTGTGTGATTATAAAATAACATAATATTTTTTATACTAAACATGAGAAGTATATAAAAAATATTCCTAAATATGTTTCACTCTTATCAATAAGTTATTCAAGGATCTTCAAAATGATATGATTTAGTTTAAGTTTGATGAAAATGGAGAAGGAAGTGCATTGGTTGAGAAAATTAATTTGTACAAAAGTTATAAAAAAAAGGTTGAATCCAATTAGAATTATATTCTATAGATTGATGAAAAAAATATTGAGAAATATTCACATGAATATAACAAAGTTCTTTAGGAAAAGATCCATGCATTAGAATTATATCAAATATATGACATTACTATTAAGAATTAGCGACCAATAATCAAATAGAAAAAGGATCATTGTGCTTGGAATCCAATTGCATAAAATGAATAATGTGCATAAAGACTATGTAGGTAATAAAGTTCATATTTAGTTGATCATAATAGAGTTTAAATTCAAAGTAAAATATGTTTAAACTGAGAATAATATTTTTAATTTGAATTTCCTTGTGTTAGAAGTAAAACATAAATTATTAGAAGGAGTTCAGGCAGAATATTTTATGGATTATTTGAAAATATAAAAACCTAAAAATATGGTAGGGGAGAGTCTTAGATATCCAAATACTCATTATAAAGTAAATAATGTAACTAATTTCCTTGGTAATATTAATGGTATATAATTGAAAATAGAAAATTTTATGTCTAAAAATTTAAATGTAAAAAATATATTTTTTCAGAAATATGCCGTCCAAAAAAAACATTATACTACTTTACCTATTAAGATTAATAGAAAATACATGAATTGATCATAAAGGAGTATAATAATTACTAATAATTTTGGTTCCCTAAAATAATCCCATTTGATTATTTTTTAGATAAAAAACAATCTGGTACAAAAACTATCCAAAATGCTCTTTGAAGTAGAAAATCAAGGTCAATATATATCACTGGTATTATGAAATATTTGGGCACACGACACTTGATTGTTTGTAATAACATTTATATTCTTATAAGATATATAAATAATATGTTTAGGGGGAGGAAGTATGGGTTAATAAACAATTCTACTAAGTTAAATCAGATTACATGAATCAAATATATAAGAATATGTATATATCAAATATATTTGAATACTTGAAATAATTATACATAAGATGAAACAGTAGTGTTTGTTTTATTAAATAATGTAATTTTAATCCAACTATAAAAGATCAATCAAATAATAAAACAAGAATATCCCAATATCTAAAGAAGAAACCAAGGAATAATGAGGCTAAGTTCACATTGGGACATGTGTTGAAGAATATGTATTATAAAAGTTAACCCAAGAAGTATGAATCAAGTTTCTAACCAAGATCAAGAATAAAATTATTTGACTATAATATAAGAGGCTACATCATAGATTTTTTAAAACAAAAAAATTAATTGTATTTATGAATAAATAAATCCATGGGAAAATAGAAAATTAATCCCTGAAAGAAATAGATTTAGTGGTACATTGAAATTCTCATATGAGAATGAGAAACAAAAAAAAAAGAGTGAAAAAATTTATTGATTGGTTTCCAAAACAAGGTGACTTAAAAACTCCAGAGAAGCTATGTGGAAGGTAAAGGAAAGATGGAAACATTGTTGGAATATGTGTTATTATACTTCCTATATATTTTATGATTCTATGAGTGATGAATTAAGAACATGAAAAATGTTCTATGATTGTTGAGTTGAATAAGAAAACTCCATGTAAGGAGAAATTTTATATGAGAAATATGACAATGTTTCCCAAGAATAATTTAATTTTTAAGAATAGATGATCTTTTATGATGATTTCTCCCAACATATAGTATAAAAATAATTGATATCATATATCGAAAGAAATCTCAAAATTGTTACTTTCTCTAAAGATGAAATGGATAATCCATAATATTTTCAATTATTATTTACTAATTTATGTGTGGAATTTAATGTTATTAATTAAAAGAAAGACATCGAAATATTTTATTAGTTAAAGACATAATGTTAATTTAAAATCACAATTGGTGTAATAAAAAAATTAATTAATATCATGTGGATGAAGAAAAATAACAGGATAATTTTTTTCGGTTGTTTGAAGATGTTTCTCATTTAAAAGTATCATTTTATTAAGATACATAGAAAAAATGTATCTATTATTAGAGAGAGAAAATATCTAAGAGGAATTGAAAAAAATATGAGAAGAGTGTATGAAATTATGTGTATTAACTCATAAAGGAAACACAATTGATGGTATGTTTGACTTATCTATTTTTTAAATATATAATATCAAATGTGGTGTGATTTTATGTGAGAAATATCCTTATATTATTACTTTTCTATAACTAGTGGTTTCAAGTGAAATATAGATTAAGTTCCAGGTAATTATAATTTTGTTATGATGCATCAAATTAGTAAGTTTTAATTAAATGAGTGAAGTATAGGGAATACACTAGGTCATCAATATAAGAGAGTTAAAGGTACAAAATATTTATTTTAAATATGTTAAAAAACAAAAATAATGGGTATTATGATGATAATAAAAAATAAAAATAGAAAAACAATTAAAGCTTAATGAAATATATTTGCAGAATAAAATGGTGTTTTAGAGATATGTAAAATGGTGATCATTTAAAGATAACTACACATATTCAAAAGATTATTGTATTTATAAATTCAGTGGGTTTAGTGTAAGTCCTTGGTTGAAGATGAATCAAAATATAGATTATCCCCTAGCCCATTAAAATAATTTTCTTAAACATCAACCTTGTTGTAACAATCATTTAGCTATCCATTTTTATGGTTAGTGGGATTTAATGGTATTTTATATTTCAATTATAAGATACAGAAAAAAATCTTGTGTTGTGCAATCAGAATAACACAAGTTCTATACATGAAATCTCAATAATGATTATCTAAGAAAATAATTCAGTTTATTTAGCATATCAAAATAAAATGTTCCAATCAAAAAATATATAAAAGTATAAATTATTATTTTTTCAAACCCAAGATATATCAAATAAGTATAAAACGTTTGTTTGATAACTTTGTCACCAAATGAATAACTCTCTTCTAATGACCAGCTAATTTTTAGCCTTCTAAGGAGAGGTGGAGGTGGCTTGAGTAGAATTAAATTTTCATCCTTACTCTCTTAAAGAGAATATAGAGATCTAGGATCTATAGGTTGATTATAATATCCGTAATGTTACCATAAATTAGAATGTTTCTCCTCCTTGGTTAAACTTAAAAATGATAAATTTATATCCAAAGGAGGAGGTGAGTTTGGTATAAATTTTTTATAAAATAACTTAGATCAATTTTTTAGGAATATAGAAAATATTTTATTCCTTTTTTAAATATATATCCCTTTTTTCCATAAATATTGAATAAAACCTTGAATTTTTTAGAAATTTAACTTTAAGAGTAAGAGAAAGGATTAAATTATATAATTTTCCTCTTGATTATGTATAATTATGATTAACTACAATGCTTCCAAGTTTTGGGTCTCTAAATGAATGAATTGGGATTTATTATCTTTTAGAGATCTGCATCTTCACAAATTTCCCCCACTAATAACCCCTCTTGGGGTTACACTGAAGAAAATAGTGACCCCCTAGGATTACCTCCAATAGTCCTTGAGTAGATGACTAGCACAAAGGGTATAAACCATTAAAATGGGAGGAATTTCCCTTATATATCCTAGGAACACATAAATAGACCCACCAATTATAATCATTATTTAAAAAACCATGATACAAAATAGCCCCAAAATTCATGAATATGTTAGACAATACAAAACTACAAGGTAAAAATAACAAAAGTAAACTCCTAAGAAGAAACTGCCACCATGAATCTAAGATATGAGTGAGAACTATCTAGAATGATGTAAAAACTCACCCTAGAAACCTATAAAATAGTTTATACAAAAATGGATGATCATAAAAGGTATAATAAGTAGTATTTTTACTCAAGAACTCCCATGGAAGCGTTGAAGAAGGATACTAATGCATGATTTAATAGACAAAAAAAAATCAACCAACACCTACAAAAGTCAATTAACGCCCATCCTCACCAAAGAATACTCACCAAATATCACATATAAGGTTAATAGAGAAATATAAATCATTTAAAAAATGGTTACCCTACAACCACTTCTTAGATAATTTTCTATTCTCATTTTATAACGTTAAAATTCCTATGCTCTTTCACTTATATATACATAGAACTGATGTGGGTCAGGTCATAACCCTATATTACCCAGCCACTTGTAGGTATCAACATCTCATGATGGAATTAGCCATTACCCACATAAACACATCCATATACAAAAAAACATATCGATATACCATTCATACATCACTGACCATAATAATTAGGTATCATAAACATTAAGTACATACAAACTATTATCTCCTTATATCATGCATGAACCACACTATGCATACCATATCATTATATTTTCATTATCACATCTGTGTCCATCAGATTAGGGTATCATGTACATAAATGAAATTAATCTCATTTCCAGCTATTACCATGAATGACCCCACCATGCACCAATACCACCATGTACTATTCCTGAAGGGAGAGTATAGAAGAGGGGTGACACACTTTTCTAAAGATATGAAAAATTTGTTCCATAAAATAACTAACTAGGTAGCTAGTGGATGTTAGGGTTGAACCCACAAGGAATAAGGGAGAATAAATTTCAGGCACAAGTTAGCGAGTGCCAATTTATCACCCAAATAATGAAATGGTGGGAAATAAAATAGATAGAAATAGAAAAATTGATAAAACAAATGAAAGGAGAGAAAAGGAAGAAAAAATATACAAAAGATGTGTTAAGGTTACAATTAGATTAGGGTTAATTGAAAAATTCATTCCTTAGTATCAAAATTTATTATAAAAATATTTCACCATAGGGATTCAATTATATTACTATTTCCTGGTCAGATAATATATATCTATGTATTTAAAAGGTCAATCCCTTGGTCTGTTTATTGATTGTTAAAAAACATGTTTATAGAAATAATCCTAAAACAGCGGTTGTAGGCTCACCCAATGATCATGGGTTTACCTATTGTAACTCCATTATTTTCACTGTTGGTTTTGTTATTTTGCTGATATGATGGTACTATGAATTTGGAAATAATTAATTAAAGGAATTATAAAAACAAAAATCATAATTAGATAAAACACACCAGAATTACAATTACAATGCACCCAAAATATTATTAGAACCCAAAAATGAAAAACATTCCCACTTATTACCATATTCAAAGTGTGAGGATTGATTAAAATCTAAACCCCTACCATGGATACAATTGGAAAAGAGGGGAAATAAAATAATCGTAAAAAATAGAAATAAAAATGAAGAAAGATCATGATGTCTTTGGGAGAGGATTTATTTCAACCAAGTAAAAACACCTAACCCCTTGAATGGAAAACCATTAATTATATGGTTTGGATATATTTTAATATAGAATATATTACTTTAAGTATACTCAGGTCAACGAAAAATCCCCTAGTTTTCTCTAATGGTAGTATTCTAACCATTCCACCCATTGAATTCTGTGTTTCAAGGTTAGTAGGTGGGAGTATATGGTGTGTGGAGAATACTTACATCGTGTTTATACTTATTTTAATCCACCAAACTCTTCTAGAATGGTTATACACAACATGCATCAAAAATTAAATTACACGTGGGTTTTGGTCCATGAATTTTTAATGTACTCAGGTTGGTCAAATTCTACATCTTGCAAATGTACACATCATGTACTTATTATTTACACACCATATATTTTAAAATTTTACTCATAATCATCCTGATATGTGATTTTTACTAGAAACTCCTAAAAATCACACATAAACTCTATAATGGAACATTTTATTCCTAAATATATAGTGAAAATAGGTTTATAATAAATTAAAATGTGTAGATTAGAAATAAAAGGAATGATATTTCACAAACCCTTTCTCCCAAATGAAAATGGAAAATCTCTCTCCACACTTAATTTCTTGGTAGGTCACCAAAATGTACTAGGAATCACCAAAAAATATTTTTAAATATCAAGTGAATAATCTTATATTAAAATCAAAAAATTAGGGTAGGATAGATGATTAATCTTGTAATGTGGCTTCATATCAATGTTGTTCATAGTTTCTATAGGTTTCACAGAGATAAAATATAGGGTTGGTATCAAATCCCCAAAAGAGGATAAAAATTTCAATCGAATGCCTCATTTAATTTAATGTGATATAGAATCTTCATGTTTTGATAAGAAAAACATGTAAATTATTGTATTTATTCATATCATGAGAATCTCTATAGAAATAGGGTATAATCATGATAAACCATATTTTTATTAAACTTTATTTTATGATATATTACATAAAGTTACACATTATACAATCCCATAAGATTGTGAAGGCTAGTGTCTTTGGGAAATTAGGTACATAGAACATCAACTTGATACATGGTTAAAACAACATAATTTAAAATTTCCTTAACACGATACTAAAATTCCATTGTTCTTTTAAAAATGAACATTATAAATTGGGGACATACATAAGAAGGGGGTGTGCTATAAATCCCAGTAAGGGAATAAAAAAGAATAGCATAAGGTAAAGTGGTACATATGATCCAAGAGGCATATCAAGGTAACATAAGAGGGGTGAGAATCATAATATTGAACAATAAGGCATGATATGACATGATATCATAAAGTTAATGTGGGAATATAGAAACAATATTAAACATGAAATCATAAATATGGATCAAGGATAACCACTAAGTGATCATACTTTAGAAGAAAATGTAACATCCCATGTAATTATAGAATAACACCTTTTCATATCTATTAATATTTATGAATTATATATTAATTTTACCTTAAAGTGTATGCTTTTTATGATAGTGTACCTAACACACAACAATGGGTCTCTCTGAAATCTTACATTACACGCAAGATTGAGTTATACCAAAAAATAATACATTATTATTATTATTATTTTAAATGGTAGTTAAAACCTAGCCATTTTGTTGGTGAGAATGAACAAAACTAACTATATTATGTTTTCACATGTTGTTTAAATGTTTTTACTTAATTCTAATAAATTTTATGATATCAAAATAAGAATAAATCCAATTTTAATCATAAAAAGTTTTAATATTTTTAAAAGGTAGTTTTACCTCCTATTAATGAAGAACCCTTTTAATTTTAAATTTTGACAATTTTATAAATTTATATGACAAATTAAAATTATTATTTGGAATTAGGACATCAAAATTTACTTTGGTTGAATTTTTGGTATTTTTATGATAATATTCATTTTTTAATGAATAATGAAAAATACTGCATTTTATTTCAAAACTATTTTTTCATCTGATTTATTTATATAGTTATGTTATCCTTTTAGTGGGTTTCAAAGTATAATTGAATAAAGTTTTTATCATTTAATCTAATATAGGTCATTTGAATCAATTTCAAATTTAAATTGTATATAAAAACATTGTGAACTTTTAAATGTTTTTACTTCAAAAACCCATTTCCTTAATCCGTCAACGAGATTAATTTTAAAATTAATTTTAATCACTTATGTGAATTGAATTTTTAAAAAAGTACTTACATGATTTTAATAATTATGACAAATTTTATCTAATAGGATAAAAATATTTTTTGTGAATAGTAACTTTAGTATTTTATTTACCACGGTTAAAAGTAAATCAGGTAATTAATGGTAAAAATAATATTATAATACTATAAAATTACCATAAAACTTGTCCAAATCTTATTGAATGAGTCATTTTCGACCAAGACAATACTTGGGTTGAAATCGCGGCCTTTGAAAGCCAATTTGGTGTGATTATGACATAAATAACATTTTATTTAAACTAAAAATAAAGATGTCATAAACATGTCTCTTATTACTAAAACAATTTTAATATGGGGTTATATAAGTGATATATTTGACTATAAATGATCCTTAGAAAGATAAAAATACTAACTATATCATTATAATGTATTTATAATTTTTATACATTAAATAATTATATTTAATTATTACGCAATAACGATGTAGTAATTAATTTATTAAAGGAGGAATCAAATAAATGATATTAATAATATTAAAATAAATATAAATTGAAATATTTTTTTCCATAAAAAAATTTTCTGGATGTATTAGACATTTTATTGATGTTTTAAACTATTTTTTAAAGGAATCGAGTTTTTATGATAACAAAAAGTAAAGTAATAAATAATATCAAAATTGACATAATTCATATTTTAAAATATAAAATATTTAATTAAATGAATTAAAATTTATAAAAAATCTAAACTTCATCAAAATAGTTTTGGTAATTCTATAAATTTCATTAATGAATCATTCATTGATCGTTTTACAAATTATCGTAATTATTTTAACTGTCAAATTGCAAATTACTTAATAAATCAGTAAGAGTGAAAAGGGTTAAAACATAAAGATAAGGATAAAAAATTTCCAAGATTTATCTAATTTTTATTGTATGAATGGATTATGATCTATACTCATCCTATATTCTAACTAAATCAACTTTGACATATTTTTAATAGAAAACAAATTTATATTAATTTAATACTTTTAATAATTCCAAGAGTACCCCTCCCCTCTCCTATAAAAAGGAACTCTTCTAATTTATTCCTTACACTTCAAAAAAATTTTGTTTCGACCATGATATGACCAAAACCCTTACTATAATCCATAAAAACTTTATTGAAGCCTTAGTTTAGGCAGAACACCCTCCTTAGAGGTGTTAAGGTATTAAGAAAGGCAATCTTCCGAAGGAAAGGTAATTCTTTTATTTAAGTGTTTCTATTTTATTTTTTCTTCCACTTAATTTTAATATAATTAATTCACGATGAACTAAAAAATATAGTATTTTAAATATACTGAGATGTTATAATTTTAATATCATCTCCTAAATCTATCTCTAATTTCATCAAATGGGAAATGAATATCTCATTCATGTGTATGGCGGACTACTGCCTCACGAACTGATATAGTTCAATTCCATAACTGTATCTCATAATTGGTTATAATGATGAAATTAATGTTAATATGTTATATTAATGACCTATTAATAATTATTAGATAATAATATATCAATTATGTTCTTACTTTCCATGAACATAAAAATGCTAATATCATTTGTGCGTATGTGTGAACTATCACCTCCACGATGTGATGTGAATTGTTTTTATTCACCACATCACTTGTATGGTATATATAATTATATTTAAATTATTATTATTTTATTAATGATGTTATGATCATTCTTTAAATATAAAATAATAGTTACCTTATTTTCATAATGATCAATGAAAAATTAAAATGTTACTCATGCGTAAGTACGACCTACTGTCTCCATGATTATAATGTTGTTAAATTTTCATAACCATAATTACTGGTTTGATTAAAAGTATAATTAATGTACTAAAGTGATCATTAAGTCATGAATATTATTCTGGATATTATGGGCTTATGATTGCATGGAAAAATTTACATCATACCAAGTTCATTTTTAAACTCAAGTACCGAATATTGAAAAAACTCCAATGTGAACTAAAATAATTAAGTAATTGTTATAAAATTATAAATAAGTGATATAAAGGTAATAATATACTTGAAAAAGGTTCTCAATCAATTAAAAATTAACCTGATTTTATTATTTATGAATACATATAACATACGATACAAGTCATACTCGAGGTAAGGGACTTTGTCTCAATCTCCTTTCATTGAGACATAATTTGATGTTATACAAAACATTATTTTATATGGTGTATAATCAACCCATTTTAATTTTAATTTCATTTAATGGTATTAAAAATAAATATTTTTATATGAAGAGTTTTACTAAATGATAAAAGGAATGTTTTTAATTCATATGGTGACAATGACTTTTCCACCGCTGTGACCATTATTTGATATTTGGATTCCTTTACAAGCCGTAATGTTTTTATAAGAAAAATAAATACCATATTACCATTTCATGTATTTTGGTATGGAAAATGGTTTTGATAATGGATTTATTATATCAATATCTCCAATTATATCTTGTGATTAGAATGTGGAAATATTATCTTTCCATGATGCTTGTTTTATATGTTAAGATTACGTTATGGTTCTTGGGAATTGTTTATGTATATGGGTGGTTCCATGATAAAATGAGGGTGGGTGACCCCATGATAGTTATCCAATGCATTGGGTAATTAGACTATGTTAAACTATAAGGTTTCTCCTAATATATTTAGGTAATATATTATGATAGATATTCCAAACGTAACAATGAAAGTTTCTCCCTATGTAGCTGTGAATGCTACAATGTAAGTATGATATGGATGCCACATGTTACCTTTATGATTTTTGATTGCTAATAAGTTTTTCAGGAATATTATTATTTCATGAGGTATGTTAAAGAACTTATGTTTTATGGGTAAAAAATATGATTTTTTTCATGAGTTTAAAATATTCATGGAATAACGGTTTCATTCATTATTTTATATCCCTTAATGAGATTATGGTATGCATACCAAGTTTTTGAAATGTTTTACATAGGGTATAAGGATGAGTAAGATGAATTAATAAGTCATGATAAATTTTATGAAGATTTCTATAATGAAAAAATGAAATCATGTTTTAATGTTTTTTAGATTTTGAAAAAATCAACATTGAGTAGAAGTGTCAACATTGTAATATTTGAGTTGTTATGTAGTAGTTATGGCCTAATTATCTAAAACTCTAAACCTAAAATTATCCTCAATGAGAATTCTTAAATTAACTTAATATTATATAACGTTTAAGGTTGGGGCCTTATAGTTTGTATCAGAGGTTAGTTTAGATAACTTTAGGGGTTGTGATATTTTTAATAGAATATTAATAAATGAGTTTTACATTTTGGTCAAATTGAAATGATATAGAATTTTAATATTATAATGTTTCTTTGTCTAAGATATTTTTTTTTGCAGAATGGGTTTTTATTGAGGAAATAGGGTAGCTATGTTGGGATGACATCCATAGGAAAACAACCTTCCAAATTAGAAACCTGATATGGTTAAAATTAGAACTGAACAATTTGTTTCAATGATCTTGTAGTTAACTCAGGCTATAAATGGAAGTGATATACATGCACAAGATCAACCATATCAATGATAGAGGAAAATGTCTGTAGTGGATCATTTCTTGAGGAAACATACCCAAACATTCAGAGGACCATCTGACCCCATGCTAGATGAAGGGTGGATTAAATCACTAGGAAATATTTTTGATGTAATGGTGTGTTCAAACATTAAAAAGTTTAGTCTTGGTCTTTACCACTTTTAAGGTGAATCCAATTAGTAGTGGTATATGGTTATGAATATTAGGGAAAGTGAGGAGATTTATGATCTTGATTGGGATGAATTCAAAAGTTTTTTTCTTGAGAAATAATTTCTTAAGGTGGTTCGACTTAGGATAGAAAAACAATTCTTGGAATTGAGGCAATCTGAGGACTCTATGGCTGCTTATGAAGTAAAAATTCACTCAGCTAGCAAGGTAAACTCCAAATTTAATTAAATATCTTGATATTAAAATCAATCATTTTTACTCAGTATTAAAGGCGAAGTATCAAAGAGTGTTGGATTTTCATGAGTTTAAAAGTTATGAAAAACTTGTTTGATGTGGAGAGAAGGTGGAAATTTGGTTTTTAAACGATCATGTGTTCTAATAAAAATAGAAGAAAAATATGTTTAGGTGGTTGGAAAAATGAAATAATTCCTAAAAAAATTATGATGGTAAGAAAATTAAGTTTATAGTTTGTGATAATTGTGGTAATAACAAATTGGATAATGCCTTCTAAATTATGGTAAGTGATTTCAATGTGCTAAAATGGGACCTAAGGCTCGTAACTAAATTAAAAAAGATCAAGGTAATGGTAAGACAAAATATGATATATAGTCAATATTTTTTTTTTAAATTTAATGATATGGGTCATAATGTAAAATAATATCTGATGAAGAATTTGAAAAATGGGAAGTAGCCAGACTATATGCAGAAAGGTGCGGTGAAATCCTTTGTAACTACTTAAAAAGATTTCAGGCCATAAAATTAAGTGGTGTCAAGTAAATTTTTTTATTTAGATTGTTCCAATGTGTTGTTTTATTTAGGGTCAATACATTCTTTCATTTCTATGAAATTTTATGATAAATTGGAAATTCCACCTTAAGAAATGAATCCAAAACATATGTTAAAAACACCTGGGGGAAATGTTGAGGAAAAAATAAATTATAAGAATATTACCATCCATATATGTGGAAATAATTTACCTAAAAACTTATTGTTTTTTATTTAGTAGTATTTGATGTTATTTTGGGTATGGATTGAGTTTCTGGTTACCATACTAAAGTTGACTATAGAGGTAAAGAATTTTTTTTAGAAATAATTTCAGCTTGTGTACAAGATTGAACCATTACCATTGATAACAAATCAGGAAGATGAGAAACTATTAAAAAATTTAAATGAATATTACCTTGAAAATATTTTTTAAAATAAAGGAACTATTAAAATTAATGATGTGCCAATGGTAAATGATTATCTTTATGTTTTTCTTGATGAGTTTCCTAGTATTATAACCAATAAGGAAGCTGAATTTACTGTTGAATTAGTTCCTAATGCTAAGCCAATTTCAAAACCCCCTTATCGAATGGATCAAATTGAACTTTTAGAGTTGAAGAAGAAATTGTAGGAGGTATTAGATAAAGGTTTCATTCGACCTAACACATCACTATGGATTTCTCCTAGCTTGTTTGTTAAAAATAAAGATGGTTCAATGAGAATTTAAATTGATTATATAGCCTTTAATAACATTGTTTTTTAGAATAAATATCCTTTGCCTCATATCAATTATTTGTGTGATCATCTCCAAGGATCACAACTTGAGTTAATTAAGAAACTATTTTAAAAAATTTCCCAAATTTTTCTCCCATTGGGTTGGGAATCTCATTTGGGTATCCATTACATTTCTTACCACATTGGTTGTTGACTCAGTTTCTCCTATTTCCATCCAGTTGAATAGAAAAAAGTGATAATTAAGGATGCATATTTTTAAACTATTAAACACATAAATTAGAAACCATTAACATTAAATGGATAATATATAAATGACATCCATTCTTTAACCTATGAATTTCTAGTTTTTCAATATATGTTTTACCTAATCTATTTCATAAAATATTATTGGAAAATTTTCCATTAATAATGTTTAATAAGGATATTCTAAATTTAACAAATCATATAATATGGGAGTATTAAAATAGGTGTACAAAAAGACCCATTATCATGCACCGAGTGATGATCACGCCCAGCTCAATGCACCCTTTTTGAGGTTATTACCTCAAGTTACATCTGTTCGAGAGCCACATCAAATTGTTATATCCAAAAAGGGATATATTATATTGAAAGCAAAATAATTTATACTTTAATAAAATTTAGGTATGTTTTCTAATGTTTAGTATTATCCCTAACAATTTCACTAAAATAACTAGACTTTTCCCGGATACCAACTATGGAAACTCATAATTTTATTACATTTTATTCCATGATTTATTACATATAGTTACAAATTATAAAATACCAAAAGATCATTAATCCTAGTTTATTTGAGAAATTAGGTACTTATCACTTCAACTTAGTATATGTATAGTAAAAAATTATTGAAAATTTCTTTAACATGATCACAAAATTCCATTCATCTTTTAAAACTGCATGAGATAACCTGAGGACATACATAAGAAAGGGGTTTTCTATAAAGACTGGTAAGAGAATAAACAAATCATAGATTAATTTAATTTAGTACATGTGATCCAAGAGGCATATAAAGGTAACATAAGAGGGGTAAAACCCTAATCTTGAATAACAATGCATGATATAACATGATAGCATAAAGGAATAACAGGGATATGGAGAAAAAATTAAATATGACATCATAAATAAATATCAAGGATAACTTTTAAGGTGTCATAAAATGGTGTAAAAAGTCCTATAATAGATTAGGTTTATTCCCTAATCCCATACATGATATCTCGTGAGAGTAAAACATTACCTAATTCATTATATCTTTATCTAGGTACACCCATCATAATATGCACATGATCATGTGTGACATAAAGATCATTCAACATAAGGAAATATTTCATCACATTTAATAAAATGATTAAGAAGTGTGTTTTAATTAAATAGAAGTACCCAATAATTCAATGATAGGAACATATAGGTGAATTTTAATACCCTGATTTTTTATGAATTATTTCGTTTGAATAAATTAATTTTTTGGATGGATTGCATTGCACGCTACACCAAGTTAAGATTAATTTATACATAAAACCAAGTTAAGATGATGTTACATGTAAAAAGAGTTTAGATTTTGGTATACTAAACCCTATGTTTTTTTGTGTTATACACAATGCTGAGTTCTTTTAACAACTTACATTATATGTAAGACCAAGTTCTACTAAACTATAATATACTGTTAATATTATTATTTAATATAATAGTTATTGCCTAATTGTTTGAGTGGTTAGAATGAATAATATTAAATAAATATTTTAAAATATATAGTTTTCATATGTTTATTAATTATATATTTATTATAAATAAAATAATAATCATTTAAAAGAAAAAGAAATGTTTTCTTAAAAACAATATATTTTCTAAAAAATGGTTTGATTATACCGGCTGGCGCAAATAATTTAAAATTAAAGTTTACAACTTTTAGAAAATATATTTGAAAAAATAAACTTAATTTTTAAAATTATAATATAAAAACTATATTTGGGTATTTTTTAGTACTTTTCTGAGAAGTTTCATTTTTGGATGAATAGTGGAAAATATTGACTTTTAATTGAAAACTGCATTTTTTTCAAAATAATTTATGATATAATACTATATTATGAATTTTTTATAAATTAAAAATTATCTAATTATACATATATTAATCCAATTTAGGTTTTTTTACTCATTTTAATATTTAACTTTAATATTAAAACATTGTAAACTTTTGAACATTTTCACTTTTAAAAACCACTTTCTCATCACGCATGCGGGAATAATTTTAAATTAAATTCTACCACTTATGTGAATATAATTTGTAAAAATAGATTAAATATTTATAATAATAATAATTTATAATTTATAATAAGTCAAAATTAATTTTTTTACTAAAGTTATTAGTGAAAATAGTTAAAATTAATTACAGTGATTAAGGTAAATTGAGTTTTCTTGGTGGTTAAATTAAGAATATAAGGTGTAAAATGACCTACCAAATTGTTAAAAACCCATTTTATAAATATATTTATAATATTAACACCTTATTGATATTTTTATGAGTTATTGGGATAATATTCCATGAAAATACCTATATAATAAGTTAAGTAATGAAAAAGAAAAAAATGAACCTTCCTTTTCATTAATATTTATAAAGCTTTGGGATAAGGAAAAAAATAATATGTTTGGTTATAAATATTATTTATAAATTTAAACAATTTTTTATAATTATAATTTATTGTAATGTTTTATATATTAAATAATTACTTGAAATGCTTAAGAAACAACAATTTAGGAATTATTTAGTTAATAAATAACTAAAATAAATGATGCTAAAAATATTAAAAGTGGAGTAAATTGAATGAATTATTATCTTCCATTAATTTTTTAGATTAATATATAATTTTAAATAGTTTTTAAAATAATATATTAAAATTCCTTTATTGTCTTGTTATTTTTAAATTCACATTTAATAAATAATATTAAAATTGAAATTAATGTTATTTTATAATAAATGATATTTTATTAAATGATTAAAAATTACTAAAAATCACATGTTATTACAAGTTTCTATTAAATGTTAAAAAATTTAAAATATGACCCATTAATTGACCAATATATCTTTTATAATGAACACATTGACCCCTAAATATTAAAAACTTTGTTAGCACATATAAGGTTAAAGAAGTGTTTTTGCAAGTTACTTGCACTTCTGTTAAAACTAATTTCGCACACAATGGTGATTTTAATTTATAAATTAGATATAAAATTTTAGAATTAGTGTGCCTAAATTTTTTAATATGTATCACTTTAATTAAGTCATAATGGGTAAATTACCTAGGTTAGAAAATTAGTTACTTTAACAAAAACCAAAATAGTAATAATAGGGAAACATAGAAGTTAAGGAAGAACATTATAAAAATGAATTTATTTTTGTGTAGTGGAGGTTTTTATAAAAAATATAATCCCTCAAATCCATTATTATTCATTTTTTATCCACATGAGAAAAGAGAGACATATCAATAGTAAATACTTTTGAGTATTTAAAAGAATTCCACTCTTTCTTAACTATAAAATGACACTCACTCCCCCCATTATTCACACCTATAAATCCATTTGGTTCAGAAAATACCAGACCAAATAACTTCCCAAATTCCTTACATCCATACTTGAATCCTTTGAGAATAAATCAATCCAAGGAAGGCCTTTGGTGAAAACCAAAAGGAGATACCCGAAGAAGAGATAACGTTCATCAACAAATGTTTTTGTTTTATTTTTTACTCAAACCCATTAAATTATTTTTATATATTTCTCATATAATATACTAAGTATAATATATATAATTAGATGTTGTTATGATAATCTTAGTATATAAAAACACATACACTTACATCAAATGGGTTATGAAATCATTATTCGTGTGTATTGTAGACTACCACCTCGTGAACCGATGTCGTTCGTTTTTTCATTACCACCTTTCAAGGTTTAGTATAATAATGGAAATAATATTTATATATGATATATATTATATATATGATATATATGATGTTATTATGATTATATAATTTTTATATCACACATTTCATCATGATTTCCATTGTTTGTGAATATGAAAACTCTATTCGTGTGTACGACAGACTATTTCCTCACGAAGCGATGTGAATCATTCACGCTATACATGGAATATATTAAAGATAAATTTAATAAAAATATGGTATATATATGACATAATAATTATATTGGAATGATAATATATATATATATATCAATTAATTTAATTTCTTTCAATATGATAAGAAAATGGAAACAACATTCATACACATGTACGACCTACCGTCTCCATGAACGATGTATTCCATTTATTATCACCAAATTTTATATAATAATATAAATACATATATAATTAATATATATGATATTTATATCATGGTTTAAGATCAATAGATAATGAAACCAAGATCAGAGTAAGAGGACCAAAAATGAAAAGTCAAAACATGTATGAAAAGAAAAGTGGTTATTACCCAAAACATAAATTTACCATGGAATTGTTAATAAAAGGGTAATAAAATGTCATAATAAAATCATATATAATATGATATATATGAATATGATTAATTAAGAAATTAAAGACTTAAGTTAAGATATTTCCTTCTCACTATTAATTTTCATGAGAGAAATGCCATATTCACCACACGTTTCTTTTATGGGGTGTATATAATGACCATGAATATAGTTTATGATTATTATAATTAACATTATTGGTATTTAAATATCCATTTTAGGATCTCTCATTCATGGGTTTTATGGTTCAAAAGTTACCAAATCGATAGAGGAATTTTGACTTAATTTTCTTTCTTTGAGACACATATTATATTATGCACCTATATTATTTTACGAGGTGTATATATTATACCATTGAAATGTTATATATTGAAAATAATTTTTCCATGATATTTTATGCTTAATGTAATGTTATTATTTCATGGGGATTATGATTCAAAGTTACCAAAGTGGTAAGAGTTTATTACTACAATCTCATCGTTAATTGAGATTGTTTATGATTATGCTTTGATTGATGAAATATTATGATCCATCTATCAAGAATTTTCATGAATTTTCTTATTCTCCAGATATTCATGATATATTCGTGTAATGGTATCATTTAACACTATTTTTTTTACTTAATGTAATTGAGAAAACATTTTTATGAAAATCTATCTTTATTTCTCTCTTCGGCCAAAAATTTATTTTTCTCTGAAAAACTTCTTCTATTTTTTTTCATAAATAATTTTAAATGGTTTTCCAATATTTTATTATAAGTTTTTAAAGATATTTTCAAAGAAAAAAGGTTTTTAAAAAGGTTTTATGTTTTAAAAACTGTTTTTTTTTCAATGTAGAAAGGTTATTTTCCTTAATATAAGTTTTAAATGATTTTTAAAAGATTCCTTTATATGTTTAAAAGGTTATTTTCATATAAAAGGATTTTTATAATGCTTCATGTCTTTAAAAATTTTATTTTCAAATAAAATATATGTTTCTCTAAGAATTGTTCAAAGTAGTCTTTTGAAATTATTTTCCATATAAGATGAAATTATTTGAGGTTGGTTATACTTTATTGGGGATATGATCCAAGGATACCATTTATATTATTTCTACAAATGGTTTATATTTTTATGAAATGATTTTTATGAAAAATATTTCCTTTCCACGAGTTATACCATGATGAAATGATTATGAAACCCCCTTATTTTAATGGGTTATTATATGATGAAATTATTATGAAACCTGTCTCTTTTATATAGGTTATTATTTAATAAAAAGTTTATGATACAAAATCATTTCATGGGTTACTATATTATAAATTTTTATGATCTTATTATACAAATAAATACTATTTTCATTATGTGATATGTGGAACATATATATCCCTCCAGTGCATTGGATAAAGATTTATATATCATGATATAGATAGAACTATAATAAGGTGTTAAATTAGTAAAGTAATATTGGTATAGAATGGTAGTGAACACAATTTATTAATATTGGGCTAGAATGAGAGTGATCCTGGTACAATAAGACATAGCTACCACTAGGGATGGTGGGGTGTCCCACCCAGGAGGTGTATCCGCCTATGTGTGACCCTGATTAGATGTTCACAATGTTATGGATGAATCTGATAAAAAGTTAACAATGTTATGCATGAACGCTATTACATGTTCCTAATGTTATGTGTGAACCTGATTACATGTTTACAATATTATTCATTAACTTGATTACATGTTCAAAATATTATTCGTAGACCTGGTTTCATGTCCATAAGTTTATGCGAGGGCCCAATTTAATGTACTTAACTTAATGAGTGAACCTATTTCTATTTACACAAGTTAACAATGTTATAAACTGTTGTGAATTCCATAATCCTATGTCTAATTCCAAATTTATTATTTCATGACTCATATTCTTTGATTTCCTTATGATTCATGTCTTATGAGTTGTCAATATTTATGCCATGTTTCATTTTATGATATTCCATATTCATGGTATAGTTTTCCAATGTTAAGATCATGTTCTCATACCCTGATTCTTATGTTTTTCTTACACATCTTCTTTTTTTACCCTTACTAAGAATTTTACACCTCCCTTTATTATGTTTCCTTTCCCTAGGTTATGAATAAAAGATTTAAGTAGGGTATTCTTGTGAAGAGTACTAAAGGGGAATAAATTTGTGGGAGATGTTAAAGATCTTTCACCATGTTAGAATATTATGTTTCTATATTTCCAAAGGCACTAAACTATTATGGTCCTCAGGTTTGTGTTTGTATAATATTATGAATATTCATCTAAAAATATGTAATGTCCATGTATGAGAATCCTGTGTTGCTATAGTTAGTATCAATGGAAATGTTTAGTCCTCATTTGGAAACTATGATGTTGAAAATTTCACGAGATCACAAGGTATATTTCTAATAACATGTCTAGGGATGTCTCTAAGGATAATTGTAATAATGATTCAAAGTCACAAACTTGTCCATAATTCCATCTTACCCCACATCAGACCTGGTTCATGACATGGTCCAAAGGGCATTCTTGATCCCCACAGGCTGGAAACTAGTGCCGGGAATCAAAGTAATCACTAGGGGAATGATTTTTACCAATAATACAGGATAACAATATACAAAAAAATTTGAGAAAGAGCTAATAAAATTGAATCTTGATAAATATTGAAAGTTAATACGGTTAGAAAAACTACTAAACAAGTCAAAATTGAAAAAAAAATAAAACTAGACCATGCTACCCTGATCTCCATTGGACAGTGAGCACTCAAACCAGGAACCTGAACCTGCAAAATAGCTCGGGTCTACCAAAATCGAATGGTACAAGTAGGGTGTGAGATTAACAGATAAGTAGGAAACCACCATATAATCCATAAATTTAATTTCTGAAAAATAGTCCATAAACACTAGTTTGAGATACAGATATAAAACTTGGTCTTCTCATTTTAATTAATAAAAAAATATTTTCCTTTTTAAAACACTACACCACCCATCACTATTTTTCGAAGGGGATTTACCATTTTAAAATCAAACCCCAAACCAAGGCAATACCAAGCTATGATGAAAATTAAAAATTTGTATAAATAGAAAACCAAGTACAATATAATATAATAAAAAAATACACATAGTAACAAGGGGAATTTCCTAAACATCCCTAGTGCGATCCCTAGATTTTCTTGAATCGGACTCACCGAACAGAATATGGTTCACCTCCATAGTCAATAATCAATTATCAACTATAATCTATACAATACAATAGAACATCCCACCTAGACCTATAAAGTTTAGGGGTTCCAACCTATCTAATTGGGTTCAAAAAGAAACCATCACTATAACCTCTAAAAGATGCTCTAGAAAACCCATGGAAATAGTACACTATATAAGTAGGAGGCCCTTACATGTGTGACTCACCTTACCTACCTCCACCACACTTACCTACCCCAAACATTTTCACCACCCATGTGATAAATCACATGGAAAAAATTCCCCATAGGGGTTCCCATCATATAAAAAACCATTCACAAGTTCCAAATAGGCAATCACATCACACAATATTTCAAACCATTTCTCGAAACAAACTCAGATTCCATCCTGACATTTGTACTTTCAAAACCAAAATTCATTTCCAAAAACTTTATAAAGTTACAAATAGGCCTTCAACATTATCAATTCCAATATGTTACAAAAATTCTCTAAACCATTTCCAAAACAACATTAAGTGTCACTTTAATGTTCACAATTCCAAAGAGCCCTTTAAACACTTTAGAAGTCATGATACATCACAAAATTAAAAATGGGACATTGAATTCCAATTCTAATTTGAAACCACTTTCATGTCATTTGGAAATCAAGGAAGCATTACTAAAGCATTAATATTTTTAACAAATAAAGAAGTAGGAAGGTAGTATGAGTATTTTTAAATTCAGGTTTTTACGTTGAGAAAGTTCATCCAAGACCATTATCATTTGTGTGTCCATCCATGTGTGAACCCCAAACACACATGGATGAAAACACATCCAATAGAACACAACAAGTATACATGATGTTACCCAAAAACAAATTTTAAATAATAAACCACATGCTTTACAACCAACACAAAAACCCACAAGTAAGAGTCATTCCATATAAGACACCAATTCACACACACAATTCCAAATTCAAAATAAAATAATTTTATCAAAACATAATCAAGGTTAAACACCACTCAAAACACACAATTTATTTTTAAAGGAACAATTGACATTTTAATAAACACCTAATGTGCATAACTATATAACATTTTTTAAAAACCCCATTAAAAAAATTCCACCAATTTTTTAACATAGAAACACCATACCATGCTAAGAAATCATTCCAAAAATATGAAAAAAACATTTATAATTAATTTAAAAATGAAAAAACTTCAAATGGAATAAGATGGAAAGGAAATGGAAGGAAACACTAACATCAATAGAGTGTAGATGAAACAGAACTTCAGGATAAGGGGGAATAGGCTCTGAAGAACAATTTACACACCTTAGATCCAAAGAAACACCAACCAAACACAAACCCTATAAAATAGGGTTTTAACAATAGGGAAACCCCACCAAGAAACACCAAGAACTTGGGAGAGAAGGGGGAGGGAAGGGGGAAATCAACTAAAAACCAAAGGAACTCACCTTAGAAACCTTCAAGGGGCATCAATGGAAGTTGGGGAGCGAGGAATAGGGGTTTAGAGAATCCCCATAGTCTGACTAGGTTGGAGTATAAAAGGAAATCCCAATTTTGGATTAAAATAATGGAGTAAAAAAATGTAATTTAAAAATTTTATGAATCTCAGAAACTCGCACAGTTAGACCGCATGGTTTACTAACCCATTCTCAAACTGTGCGGTAGCCACTATTCGAATGAAAAAAACTCATGCATGATTTCCCCATAGTTTTATAAACCATTTTAAACCTTGGAGGCTTACCCCTGGACCCCAAAAAAGGCCACAATTTTACCTAGGAAAGGGAACAATATTCCCCTAAACTGTGCACAAACTGTGTACAGGCCAAAAACTAACCCAAAACTTCCAAAAATAAAAAATTTAAACTGAGTATCAACCTGAACCTCCATTGAGAAGATTTAAATCCAATAAAAGAATAAAATAAGAGAATTCCAAAGGTTGCGCTGTGAAAATTGTTACCACAAAAAAATCTTTCTTCGCCCAGAAAGTCACCTAGTTGAAAGATAAAATGACTTAGTACCAATTATAAAATAAGCCAAATAAACCCACAAACCTCAAGGTGAACTTTTTTAAATCACAAGTAACATCTAACCACTCTAAAGGAATACAAAACATGAATAATAATGGGAGAAAATGAGAGGGTTCTCCCTACCACAAGAACTCGACTACCACCTTTTTCACGACTTTAGATTGGACCAATGAGGGGACTCCCAACAAAATTAACCCAAACTTCTTTACATGAGCTAAACAACACATCCACTAGAACTGAAAATTCAACACATAATATAAACCCCCAACACAGAGGGGAATCTTAAAAAAGACACCTGAACCGAACAATGAACTTTAAACCAAGGTAAAATCCATGATTCCCATGAGCACAAATATCCCCAGCCAAGTGCAATAAAATCTAATACAAAAACTGACATTCACAAGGGTTAATCACACCCAAGAATCAAAAACTAATTCAAAACCCACATTTAGATAAACATAACCACCTATATTACAAATAACTAGTATATCAAACTATTATAATGAAAGGATGAACTTACAATAGTAACAAAAATAAAACAAGGAAACTTTAAATGTTTCCACCCCACCATGGAAGAAAAAGTTGGACCAAGGATCTCCACACACCCCTGGAAAATCCTAACTACATGCCTGCTTCACTTCAGGTCTTATGATTAGAGCATGGATTGTTGAAGAATCTACTACCTCATAGTTATAATTCAACTTCCTCCGATCAAAAATTATTCTTCAGGAAAAACTTACTACAAAACTTTTCTAGATGACCCAAATGGCCATAATGATGATAGGCCTCTGGAGGATCATGACAAGATGACTTCGAATGCCAAAATTGACCACATTGGAAACACATGAGTGAATGGTCTGATGAAATGTCAGCTAAAACCAATGAAGGAGAATCCTCAGGAATAGGTTCCTTCAGTTTACACCTCTTACCATATGGGGAACCTTCATAAGCACTAATAATAACTAGACTTCTAACCATTTTCACTCTTGTAACAAACTCACCTAAGAACACTTCATCCAATAACTTCTCAAAATTCATATCCTTGGATGAGAGTACTCTATCCTTAATCTTGGGATGAATAACCCTAATGAAATGATAATCCATCAACAAATCCTGCAACTCTACCTCCATAGAAAATGAAACTAGCTCCCTAAATCGTTCAACATAGGCTTTCACCGTTCACTGGCCTTGCAGAATACTCATGAGGTCTTCCATTTTATTCATCTTCACCTCCTCAGGAATGAACCATTAGAAAAATATAGGATTAAACACTTCCCACATCATCCCAAATTGCATTTATGGAAGATAAAACATATTCTATTCATCCAAGGTTGGACCCTCAAAAAACCCAAAATAACACGAACTCTAAAAACTTCGGGAGTTCCCAACATTCTAAAAAAACTCTAATATTCCTTGAATCGCTCCACTATCTATAACGTACCTCGATCACCACAAAATATAGGAAAAAATTGAGAAGAACTGGAAATTGGGCATGACTCATTAGAAACTTTGGGGACCTTTCTGGGAAGCATATTCTAAATAACACATAGAGCACAAAAATAGAATCAACATCAAACCAGAACATAACCAAAAGAACATCTCAATCCAAAATGAAATGACCATAAGAAAATTATCAAAAATAAGATAGAAAATAACACTATAATACCCATTATTTCCATTTAAATTTCCAAACATTCCTTTTTCTAAGCCCTCTATACAAATACAGAAATGTAATTTTCACAATAAGAACCCATTCTTTAAAAGAAATCCAATCCTAAAAATTTTAGATTTAAAAAACATACCCATTGAATCCTATGAACCATCACATATGTGTCCTTCCACTTCCTCTTACATCATCCAGGACTAAGTGCTAATATGAACTTTCTACACATACCCACAAATATGAAAAATGTTTATAATGAATTCCAAGGGCCCCACATGCCATTTCATTATAAAAACTCAATAATTTAACAAATTTTTAATCCAAAACATTTTTCTTTAAAATATATTATTTCATATTTCAAAACCACTTGAAAGAAATCATTTTCCTTTCAAAACTATTTTCATTTAAAGTAATCACTTATACGAACCGAAACTGAAACAAAACAAAACTTTCACCGAATTACTGGAATGAAAAACTAGTGTCCATACCTAACTTGGTGGCATGGTTGGTAGGACATATCCCAAGTAGGAATTAAAAACTATGAGGTTCTTAAACCATGCACTCAGAATCCGTATGGATCAATACTCCATGTGAGATCATGAAATGACACCGGATTACCTCCATTTTCATTCCTCGTAAAAAAAAAGACTCAAATCTCAGACTACTACAGGAAACTCAAGGATCAGAATGAGAAAGGTTCATGTAACCCTTAATGTTCCTACTTATAGAGTTCTGATAGTCCTAATATCCAATCTACCAAACACCCCGAATAACATAAGACCAAGATCTGATACCATTTTTTCATGAACTAGGCTAGAATTCCATCCCACCTGAAATCTAACCTAGTCCAAGACATGGCCTGAAGGGTGTTCCCAATCCCCATGGGCTGAAAACTAGTTTCGGGCATCAAATTAATAACAATGGGAAAAATTTTTCCTAATAAACTTGGATCAAAATATACAAAAAAAAACACGTGGTAGAGACAATAAAATTGAATATCAAAAAATATAAGAACTGAATCTGGTTACAATAAATACTAAATAAGAAAAAATTGAAAAACAAAACTAAAACTAGACCACACTACCATGATCACCACATGACCTCTTTTCACCTCGAACCATAAGACCAAACTGCTCCAATGATGAGCACTCAAACCGAAAACCTAAAACCTGCAAAATAGCTTGGGTCTACCAACAATGAATGATACAAGTAGGGTGTGAGATAAATAGATCAGTAGGAAACTACAAGATAATTTATACATTTCCATTAATGAGATCATTCCATAAAAACTAGTTTGAGATGCATATATAAAAATAGTTTTTTCTCATTTTAATTAATAAACATATATTTTCATTTTTAAAACACTACACACCACATTACTATTTTTCAAAGAGGATTTACCATTTTAAAATCAAAACCCAAACCAAGGAACTACCAAGATATCCTGAAAATAAACAAGGATTATAAATATAAAACCAAGTGTAAAAGAGTAAAAATAGGAAAATATAGATAGTAACCATGGTAATTTCCTAAACATCCCTATAGAAATACCTAGACTTAATCGAATCAGACTCACCTACCGGCATATGGTGCAACTCCATAGTCAATAACCAATTATCCACTATAAATAATCCAATCCAATGGCATGTTTCACATAATCATATAATGTATAGTGGGTTACAACCTATATAATTGGGGTTAATAAGAAACCATCACTCAAACATCTAAAATATGCTCAGAAAAATACATGGTAGTAGTACACTATGTAAGTAGGAGGCCCTCGCATGCATGCCACAACTTAACTTCTGCCCTGGTAAATGCCTACCCCAAAAACTGACAACACACATGTGATAAACCACATGGGTAAATACTCTATAGGGGTTCCCATCATATAAAAAACCATTCACAAGTTCCAACTGGGATGTCACATCACATGATATTTCAAACCATTTCTTAAAACGAACTATGATGCCAACCAAACATTTGTACTTTTACAAACCACAATTCATTTCCAAAAAATTATAAAGTTCCAATTGTTCTTTAAACATTATCAATTAAAATATATTAAAAAAATTATATAAACCATTTACAAAACCACATAAAGTGTCACTTTCTTGTGCACAATGCAAAATATTCCTTTAAACACTTGAGAAGTCAAGCTACATCACAAAATTCCAAATGGGACTTTACATTCCAAATCCAATTTGAACCCACTTTCATGTTATATGGAAATCAAATAACCATTACTAAAGAATTAAGAGTTTTAAAAAGGGAAAAAAGAGGAAGGTAGGATGCATGTTTTTAAATATGGGGTTTTAAGTTGAGAAAGTTCATACAAGACCATTATCATTTGTGTGCCCATCCATGTGTGCACCCCAAGCACACATGGATGTGCCCACATCTAATGGAACACTAAAATTATCCATGAAGCTACCCAAAAACCATTTTAAATAAAACACCATATGCTTTCCAACCAAAAAAAAACCCATAAGTAAGATTCATGCCATAAAAGTCACCAATTCACACACAAAATTCCAAATTCACAATACAAAAATGTTATCATAATATAATCAGGGTTAAACACCACTCAAAATACACAATTTATTTTTAAAGGATAACTTGAAATTTTAAAAAACTCATTGTGTGCATAAATATATAACATGATTAAAGAAACCCCTTTTAAATCACTTCTACCAATTTTACTAACAAAATAACACCATACCCAAACAAGAAATCATACTACAAACATACGAAACACATTTATAATTTATTTTAAAATGAAAATAATCAAATGGAATGATCTAGAAAGGAAATGGATAGAAACACCTACCTCAATAGAGTGTGGATGAAATGAAACTCCGAGAGAAGGGATAATAAGCCCTAAAGAACAATCCATACTCCCTAAATCTAGTGAAACACCAACCAAACACCAACCCTACCCAATAAGGTTCATCCAAGAGAGAAACCCTTTCACGAAACACCAATAACATAAGAGAGAAGGGATAAGGAAGGGGTAAATTTACTAAAAACCAATGGAAATCACCATAAGAACATTCAATGGGAATCAATGGAAGTCAGGGAGAAAAGAAGAGGCATTTGGAGAAGCCCCCGGGTGTGCCAAGGTTGTGGTAGTGAAGGAAATCTCAATTCTGGGTTAAACAAATAGATGGGTAAAGAGGTTATTTGAAATATATAGAACCACACACATATTTAAATCATGGTTTAATAAACCATGAACAACCCATGGTCCTTACCCTTGGACCCCAAAACAGAGTGCACTGTTTCCTGGGCAAGGGAGCACGGTTTCCCTAAAACGTGCGCAATCCTTGTATAGGAAAAAAACTCACCATGAAATTCCAAAATTCAAAAAATTAAACAGGGTATCAACCTAAAACTCCTCCAAGAATATTTAAATCCAATAAAATAATAAAATAAAATAATTCCAAAGGGTGAGGTGTGTGATTAAATGTATAGGAAAGTGTCCTAGAATTTTGGTAAAGGATAGAGTGAGTGGTTTCCAAGAAATTACATCCCTATCTAGATACTACAAGTGGATGTGCCTCTGTCCTTGATATACCTAGGGGTAACAACCCTAAAAACACTATATTAATTTAGAATCAATCAGGAATTGGTGCATGATAATGAGCCCTTCTATACACCTAGTTTGACACACCCAGGGGATATGCTTTTGAAATTCACAAACTCTTTATTAACCATCATGAAGGATTTAAATAGATTATGAATATGAATAACATAAGAAGAAACTAAGGTATCATAGATTAAAAATGTGGTTTTATGATTTAGACATCATATAAGTATGTTTTCATTATTATGGGGTTTTACACCATGATTAGTGTTTCTCACATTGTTTTTTTATAGTCAATGGTAGGAACTTGAAGAAACTGGGTTAACATTGAATGTGAATTTTTTTTCCAATGATCATAAAAATGTAATAATAACTAGATTAAATGATTTTGTGATTATACATAATTATTTTTCATGTAATATTATTAAAAATGTGCACCTTAACCAACTCTCAGACTCACCAATGAAGAGAAGGAAAAAGTTTTCTGTGAGATCGGGTGATGGTAACCATAGATGAATGAATATTTAGTTTCATATATGTCAAGTATTTATGAATAATAACTCAAGGGAATGTATCAAAGTAATGAGAATATGTCTTATTTATGGTGAATAAGTCCATAGATTAAGTAATTTATGTAGAGAAATTAAAAGTTTAGTCGATAAAATGGATGGGAATATTGGTATCCCTATGGTATTATTAATATTTGAATATTTTAAATGTGAAAACTATGGGAATTAGAAAAATAAATTTCTTAGGGAAAAATCACATGAAGGAAATAATAAATTTTTTATGAGTAATGGTTTTTATGGTGATGATGAAGAGACAAAAAATGACATATGAAAGGTATGTGTTGTTCTAATAGTATTTTTTATAAGTATGATTAAATTGAGTTTGATGAATTTTAATACATGATTAATATTTCATATTTAATAAAGGGGTATTAAGGAATAAGTTGATGAATCCTATTTAATAGTCTGAGAAGGAATTGGTATGATTGGAGTATTTATGTATTTAGATTCAATAAATTTTAATTAAAAAAGGATTGTTTAGTATAATATTTCGTTAAGGATTTTAATGAATTTGTTTATTGATGTCGATGGACTAGAAAAGTGATTTAGTTTCAAGGTGAAATTTTGATTATGGGAAGTAAGAACATAATATGTTTTGGAGATTGAGAAAGTGGTGATTAGTTTGGATAAAGAGATAATGGATTTGTTTAAACTAAATTGGATAGTATCAATAACCTCCGAACTGATAAAGGATTTGTTGATAAAGTAGTTTATGTTATCATTTATGGAGTTTACAATATTATTTGATCTATGGAATATATTTAATAATTTTTTATTTTATTCAACAAATGAGGAAGAATTAATTTTTTTATATTAAAGATATATGGTAATCCAAGTTATTATCATGTTTAAAGAGAATAAATTATGTAGGTATTCACATGTTCAATATGTGACAATTAGGAGATAATTTATGATATATGGGTGATTAAGGCTAAGTTGATTTTAAGAAAATTAATCACCATATTTCTTAGGTTTTGGATTTTAATATTTTGGAAGGGTTATAAGGATAACCTTTTATGGAATGGTTTAAGTTGAACTTTGGATTTTTCTTCAAAGATTAAAGTATTATTTCACCATATGAATATTTATATAGGACTTGTGATAACCATTTTTCTGTGATGATAAATAAAGATAAACAAAATGAATTATCATTCTATTTATGGATCTTATGATCTATTAGTGATTCAGGAATAAAAAATTAAATTTCATTTCTTAGAGTAATAGATGAAGTATAAATTGATTAAGGAAACCCCAAAGGGTGATATTGAACTTATGAAATAAAGTATACTTTTTAATGAAAATTCTTGAAATAAAATGTTGTCTTATTATCATAAATTTTATACTAATGAACTTTTTCAACCCTATTTAGTTTATGGATTTGTGATCATTAAATTTCTCTTGACCATGTACTCTATCACTCTCCCTATGTATTTGGGTGTTATTTTTCCCTTCTATGTCAATGTTCTCACTTCTCACATATGTTCTTCTATATGGAAGCTTGGTTATGAATTAATTTGGGTAACCATTATGTTTCCAAATTTCCCTTTTTAAAGGATGTTTTATTATTCATTTTTAAAATGTGGGTTTATATGAAAGTAACTTTAAAGTATTAAACCTTCAGTGACCTAGATGAATTTAGAGGATGAAATTAAGTTAAATGAGGGTATAATGTAACACCCTGACTTTGTATGAATTATTATTTTTGAAATTTTTTATGGATTCTGTTTCACGATACAACAATTTATGATTTATTATATTCAAAACCAAGTTAATCTTGAGAAATAATAAATTCTAATAAAATATACTATTAATTTTATTATTTAATATAATAGTTACACTAATTTTAGATTTAGAAAATATACTAAGTTGATAAGAAAAATTAATATTATTACAAATAAAATATACTCACAACACTAATTTTAGATTGATATATAATAAACACTAAGTTTATCTTGTGTTACACACAATACAATGTTCCTTTGACAACTTGCGTTACATGCAAGACTGAGTTTTATTGAACAAAAATATACTATTAATATTATTATTTAATCTAATAGTTATTCCATAGATGTTGGAATGTTGATAATGAATAGGATTAACTAAATTATGAAAATATATAGTTTTCATATGTTTATTGGTTATCTATATTTTATAAATAAAATAAGAATTATTTAAAAGAAAAAGAAATGTTTTCTCAAAAGCAATATCTTTTCTAAAAGATAGGTTGATCATGTTTGACACACATGATTTAAAAATAAAATGTTCCACATTTTGAAAATTTATTTTAAAAAATAAAATTCATTTTTTTAATTTTAATATAAAAATTATCTTAGGGTTATTTATTGTTATTTTTCTGATAAGTTTCATTTTTTAATGAATAATGAAAAATACTGAATTTTAATTAAAAACCAAATTTTTGTCTAAATAATTTATAAAGATATTCTATATTTTAAATTTGTTTTAAAGTAAAAATATTTCAATTATACATATATTAATCCAATATGTTCCATTGGATTAATTTTAATTTTTAAATTTGATATAAAAACATTGTAATCCTTGAACATTTTCGCTTTAAAAACCTATTTTTTAATCATATCTATGAGATTAATTTTAACTTAAATTTTATTTCTTATTTGAATTGAGTTTTTAAAAATGGATTCAATATTTTGAATCATAATAATTTAAAATTTATATTAATTCTAGATTAATTTTTTACCAAAGTGATCAGTGAAAAAAATGAAAATTAATTATAGTGGTTAAGGTAAAAACAAGTTTACTTAGTGGTTAAAATGAGAATATAAGGTGTAAAATGACCTACAAACTTATAAAACACCCCTTTTATGGTCATATTTATACCCTTACCACATAATTAATTAATTTTATGAATTATTGGGATAATATTCCATGAAATTGGCCTATATAATAAGCTAAGTAAAGAAAAAAGGAACCTTCCTTTCCTTTAATATTTATATAGCTTTGGGATATAGAAAAAACATCATATTTTAAGTTATAAATATTATTTTTAATTTTGAATGAGTTTTTTTATCATGATAATTTATTTTAATTTTTTATATATTAAATAATTACTTTAAATATTGAAGAAATGCCAATGCAAATATTATTTAGTTAATAATTAACTAAAATAAATGATACTAAAAATAATAAAAGTGAAGTAAAATGAATTAATTATTTTATAACATTAATTTTGTATAATAATATATTATTTTTAATAGGTTTTAAATTAATATATTAAAATTACATTATTTTATTGTTATTTTTAAATTCAAATTAAATAAATAATGTCAAAATTGATATTAATGTTATTTTATAATAAATGATATTTTATTAAATGATTTAAAATTAATAAAAAACCTATATTCATAAAAGTTACTATTAAATGTAAAAATTTCAAATATTGTCCATTAGTGGAACAATGTACCTTTGATAATGAAAATAACGGCCCCTAATAGTAAAAATTTTGTTAGCACGATTATGGTTAAAGTAGGTGTTTTGTGAGTTACTTGAGCTTCTGTTAAAATTAATTTCCAAAAAATTGGGTATTTTTATTTTATAAAATAGATATAAATTTTTTTAATCAGTGGTTATAAATTTTATAATAATTATACCTTTAATTTAGTCCTAATGGATAAATTACCTTGGTTAGAAAATTAGTTACCTTAATAGAAATCAAAATGGTAAAATAGAGAAACTTAGAAGTTAAGGAATAAAATTATAAAAAATGAATTTATTTTTACATAGTGGAGGAATTTATACATGAAATAAAACCTAAACACCATTATTATTACAATTTTGAGCCACATTAGGTAAGAAAGACCTCTTAATAGTAAATACTATAGAGTATTTACAAGAATGCCACTCCTCCTCAACTATAAAGGGCACTCACTCTCCCAAATTCTTGACACCTCTCAAGACATTTTCCTCAGCCAATACCTACCCAAATAAATTTAAAAATTTCATAATATAATCCTATAAGCCTTAAATTGTGATTAAATCCACCCAAGGAATGCCTTTGGTGAAAACCAAAAGAAGATAATAAAGAAGAGGTAATGTTCATCAACGAATGTTTTTGTTTTATCTCTTACTCAACCCCTTTAAATTATTTTTATATAATGATTATATAATAAAATAAGTATAATATATACACTGAGATGTTTTTATGATAAGGTTAAAAACTAAAATAAAATACACTTCTATCAATTGGATTATGAAACCATCGTTCATGTGTACGACATACTGCTACCTCGCAAACCGATGTCGTTTGTTTTTCCATTACCACCTTTCATGGTTTAGAATAATGATGTAAATAGTTTTTATATATGATAAATATGATATTTAGGATGTTATTATGATTAAATAATTTTTATATCACAAATACCTTCATGCTTTCCATTTTTTGGGAATACGATAACTTCATTTGTGTGTACGGCGGACTACTGCCTCACGAAGTGATGTAAATCCTTCATGGTATACATGTAATGTAATTTTATAAAAACATATGATATATGTGAAATAATAAATATATTTTAATGATAATATATATATATATATCAATTATCTTTATTTCTTTCAATACGATAAGAAAATGGAAACAACATTCATGCATATGTACTACCAACTGTCTCCATGAATGGTGTAATCCATTTCCTATCACCAAATTTTATGGAATAGTATAAATAAATATATAATGAATATATATGATATTTATACCATGTTTTATATTATATATATTATTAAACCCTGATCTAAGTAATAGGAAAAAATGATAATTCACAAAATATATGAAAAACAAAATAGTTATTACCCAAAAAGTAACTTTAACATGGTATTGATAATAAAAGGGTAATAATAAAATCATATATGATATGATATATATTAATATGTGTTTTTATGATATATGTAATAAAATTATATTTTTTATGCAGTATGTTTTAATGTGTATGAAGAAAATCAAGACTTAAGGATGTTGATTTATGTCTCACTTTTACTTTCTGTAAGAAAACTACCATATTCACAACATGTTTATTTTGTGTGGAGTATATACTACCCATAAATGTATTTTTTATTATTTTAATTAAATTTATTGGTATTTAAATATCCATTTTAGGATATATCCTTCATGGGGTTTAAGGTTATAAAGTTACCAAATCGGTGAGGGAATTTTGTCTCAATTTACCTATTTTGAGACACATGTTATGTTATGAACCAATATTATTTTATGATGTGTATATATTTCTTATTTGAAATGTTATAACATGAATATAATTATTTTAATTATATTTCAAGGTTAATTTAATGTTATTATTTCATGAGTATTATGATTCAAAGTTACCAATGTGGTAAGAATTTATTGCTACAATTTCACCATTTATCAGGATTATTTATGATTATGCTTATATTGATGAAATATTATGATAAAGTTTTCAGTAAATATAATTAATTTTAATATAATATGGTTAGTAATGATATATTTATGTATTGGTACCATTTTTCACTCTTTTTTACTTAATATAATTAGGAAAACATATTTATAAAAATATAACTTCATTTCTCTCTTCAATCAGAAATCTGTTTTATTCCATTTTTTTCTTAAAATGTTTTCAAATTTTTTTTTAAAAGAGTTTTTAATCTAATTTTCGTGGAAAATATTTTTGAAATGTTTTATTTTTTTAAAACGTGTACTAAATGGTTTTCAAAGCATCCTTTATAAGTTTTTAAAGTTATTTTCAAAGAAAAAGGTTTTTATGAAGGTTTTATGTTTTGAAAAGATTTTTTAAAAATAAGAAATGATATTTTCCTTAAGAAATGTTTTAAATTATATTTAAAATCTTACCTTAGATATTTTTAAGGATATTTTCAAAGAAAATTATTTTTATAATGCTTCATGTTTTTAAAAATTTATTTTCAAATAAAATCTATTTTCTTCTAAGAAATGTCCCAAGTTGACTTTTAAATATTTTTCTATATAATATGAAATTATTTGAGGTTAGTTCAGATTTAATGGGTATTTGATCCAAGGATACCATTTATATTATTTTTATTAATGGTTTATGTTTTTATCAAATGGTGTTCATGAAACCCATTTTCTTTCAATTATTATACCATGATAGAATGCTTATGAAACCTGCTTCTTTTAATGAGTTATTCTATAATGAAATGATTATGAAACCTGTCTATATTCTCTAGTTTATGATTTAATGAAAATTTTATGATAACCATTTAATTTCATGGGTTATGATATGATTAATGTTTATGATCTTATGGCACACATATATATCATTTTCATTATGTGATGGGTGGGACCTACATCTCCCTCCAATGCATTGAGTTAATATTTATATCTAATGAGATAGACAAGACTAGAATAATGAGTAGAGTAAATTTAGTACTATTGGTCTAGAATGATAGTTAAATCAATTTAGTAATATAGTGATGAAATATGGGTTAACCCGATACAGTAAGATATGGTTGCGACTAGGGATGGTGGTGGGTCCCACCCAAGAGGTGTATCCATCTATGAGTGAACCTAATTACATGCTCACAATTTTATGCATGAACTTGATTACATGTTAAAAATTTTATAACTGAACTTGATTACATGTTCACAATGTTATGTGTGGACCTGGTTTCATATCCATAAGTCTATGTGATGGGATGATTTCATGTCCTTAACTTATTGAGAGAATCTATTTATGTTTACACATGTTCACAATGTTATAAAATAATGTGTATTAAAAAAGTATATGTATTATGAATTTTTTATTCTCTCATGACTCATGTTATTTGATTTCCTATATTTCACGCACTACTACAAAATATGCCTTTAACAACGCTAGAAATGAACATTATCAGTGCTAGAAAAGCACTGACTACATGAGAAAGGTTAAAATCCCTAGTATTTTATCGGTGCAGAAAAATGCACTGATAAAGTGGTACTTTATCAACACTAAAAAAAGATCTGATAAATGGGACCTTTATGAGAAATTTTAAAATTACTAATAAAGAAACCATCTATCAATGCTTTTTTATCATAGATAAAGGCTCTATTTATCAACTCTTATAAAAGTGTGGATAAAGGGCCTTTTATCACCACTTATATAAGTGATGATAAAGTATTCCTTTGTCAACAATTATAAAACTACTGATAAATGACCATTTATCAGTGATCATAGATGTTTTGATAAAGTAGAAATTTATCAACACTTTTAACAGCACTGATAAATGTGTCCTTTATTGGTTTTTTTAAAAGTGCTGATAAAGGGTCATACCACAATGTGCTATAACAGCACATTGCAACACCATTGCAATGTACTGTAACAACAAACCACAACACTAGAAACAAAATAGATATCAATGAAAACATTTCCCAATATATGCTTTAAATGAAATGAAATTTACAACACAAACACAAGAAAAAAATCACTATATTATAGACATTTAAAACATTGGTTTATACAATTACATAAATAAAAATTATTACATACATTAAAAAACATCAATGTTCCTTTGCCTTTTAATCCTGAACCAACTCCTGATATTTCTAAAAAACTACCCTTCATCGAGAAAAATAATTCACCTGTATAAGAAAATAATTCTTAAGTTAGTAATAATATAAAGAAATAAATCAATAGAAAGTGTTAATTTTCCTAAAATTGATGTCAATTTTAAATAAAAATGTGCACCTGGAGTCATACCAGTCACACTATGCATCAGATTTATGTGAGGTTAATTCCAACACATCTTAAAGGAATTATGGATCATTTTCATAATGTATAAAAATAATCTAAATGTGTTTTCTTAGTTTTGAGTACATCAGTTGTCTTTTTTACAAAAATATCATTTTAAACTGGAAACATGAACTTTTAACTCATTATAATCACATCATGTATCAGTTTGACATGAAACATATTCTTACACATGACAAATTACTTATGAATCATTTTCCTAAATTATCAATAAAATCTGAGCGTGTTTGATTTGTTTTCAGTTAGTGAAACTTTTTGAACTAAAATGTCGATTTTAAACTGATAACATACACTCTTAGTCATATCGAGCACATCATGTATAATATTGAGTTTTTAATGATTCATATACATCAAAATTACTTATGGATCACTTTAATAAAGTATCAAAACAATATGAATGTGTTTTACCAGTTTTGAGTAGGAAAGTTATCCATTTTACTAAACTTGATGACAATTTTAAATAAAAATATATACTTTGAGTCATATGGGTCACACTATGTGTCAGATTGAGGTGTGTATGATTCATACACATCCCAAATGACTTATGGATCATTTTAATAAATTATAAAAACAATATGAATGTGTTTTCTCAGTTTTGAGTATGCCACTTATCTTTTTTAATAAAATGTCATTTTAAACTAGAAACACACACTTTTGACTCATTTCGATCAAATCATGAATCGGTTTGATATGAAATGGATTCCTACACATCAAAAATGACTTATGAATAATTTTCCTAAATTATCAATAAAATAGAAGCGTTTTTGATCAGTTTTCAATGAGAGAAATTTTTTGAACTAAAATATCGACTTTAAACTGATAACAAACACTTTGAGTCATACCAATCCCATCATATACCAGATTGAGGTGATTCTTATTCCTACACATTAAAAATGACTTATAGATTGTTTTTTTAATGTATCAAAACAATATTAATGGTTTTTCATGTTTTTGAGTGGGCCAGTTGACCATTTTACTAAAATTGATGACAATTTTAAATTAAAAAAATGTAATTTGAGTATACCGGTCACACTATGCATCAGATTGAGGTGTGGCTGATTCCTACACGTCCAAAATGACTTATGAATAATTTTCCTAAAGTATCAAAATATTATGAATGTTTTTTATTGGTTTTGAGTATATCACATTTCTTTTTTACTGAAATGTCATTTTAAAATTGAAACACATACTTTGACTCATACTAGTCATGTTGTGTATTAGATTGAGGTAAGAATGTTTCCTACACATCAAAAATGACTTATATATAATTTTCCTAAAGTATTTAAACAATTTAAATGTTTTCCTCAGTTTTGAATAGGCCAGTTTTCCTTTTTACTAAAATTGATGTCAATTTTAAATAAGAACACACACTTGGAGTCATATTGGTCGCACCGTGAATTAAATTGAGGTGCGCCTGATTCATGAAAGTATCAAATATCTTATGGATCATTATCCTAATGTATCAAAAAAATATAATGTGTTTTTTTTGGTTTTGAGCAGGCCAATTGTTTTTTATTAAAATTGATGTCAATTTTAAATAAAGACATAGTTGGAGTCATACCGGTCACATTGTGCATCAGATTGAGGTGCAACTGATTCCTCCATGTTATAAATAACTTATGAATTTTTTTACTGAAATATCAAAATAATATGAAAGTGCTTTCTTGGTTTTGAGTACATCACTTATATTTTTTACTAAAATTTCATTTTAAACTTAAGCACACAATTTAACTCTTACAAATCAAATCATATATCGGTTTGATGTGAGAATGATTCATACAAGTCACAAATGATTTATGTATAGATGTAATAAATTATTAAGAAAATAAGAGTGTGTTTTATTATATTTTAGTGAGTGACACTTTTTAAAGTCAAATGTCAATTTTGAAGTGATAACAACACATTGAGTCATATCAGGAACATCTTGTATCAGATTGAGGTGTGGCTAATTATTACACATCACAAATGACTTATGGATTGTTGTATTAAATTATAAAAAAAATCTGAATACTTTTTATTGGTTATGAATATTTCATTTTTTACTAAAATTATGTCAATTTTAAATAGAAATAAGTTCTTGGAGTTATACTGGCCACATCATGTGTTAAATTGAGGTGAATCCAATTCCTACACATCCCAGAGTCTCAAAAAAATCCTAAATTTCAATGTTTTTATGATTTCTATTGAATTTATTTTTTGAACTACCAACACTACATGAATAGATTCAAACAAACCAAATCAACTTAAAAAAAGAACCCACCTATATAAGAAAAAAATTATTATGAGTAACACTAAAAGGAAATAAATTAAACATAAATATGAAATAATATAATAATTTTATGAATAATGATTTTACTATGAAAATATCAATATTACCTCTATGATTGAGTAGTGGAGGGAACTTGAAGAACAGTGATATATGTTAACACTACATGGGTGAAAGGTTTTGAGAGAGAATAAATCTATGGATGTTTTGGTGCAGAAAGGCATTAAATATGGACAGATCACCCAAATTGAATTAAAGAATCCACTTTTATAAGAAAATAATTATTATGTGTGTAATAATAAAAGGAAATAAATTAAATATAAATACGAAACAAGACATTAATTCTATAAACAATGATTTTACTATGAAAACTTCAAGATTACCTCTGGAATTGAGAAGAGGCAGTGTCGTTACTCTTCCTACAAAGGTAATAGAGAGAAATTGAAAGAAAGTGATAAATGAAACACTGAAGGGGTGAAAATATTTTTAGGGAGAATAAGTCTATAGAAGTTTTGGTGTAGAATGGAATAAAAGATGGAAATACCGACCCAACTCGAACAAAAAAATCCACATGTATAAGAAAATAATTATTATGTGAGTAATAATAAAAAGAAATAAATTAAAAATAAATAAAAAATAATAAATTAATTCTATGGACAATGATTATACTATGAAAACATCAAAATTACCTCTATTATTGAGTATAGACATCGTCATTTCTATTATTTCAAAGTCATGATACATGGACATAAATCTTCTAAAATAAATGAACTCTATAAGGAATAATGAAAATTAAATCAATGTTTCATTATATATATTTTTGGTAAAATAGATAAAGTATAACATAACATTACCTTTACATCATTCCAAAGGGTTTCCTTCATTATAGTTTATTCTTATGAGGTATTGGTAACATAATCATGTGTATAAGAAATTGTCTTCATGAGTAGTCAAAATTTTAATTTAGATTATGTTAATATAGTATATAACATATAATATTACGAGTAAAACATAATATATTAAAAAAAATTTACGTTCTCATAGAAATATTTTTTAAAGATTTCAAGGAATTGGTTCCACTTCAAGAATCCAAATCCACTCTTTATAGTCCCCTATAATTTATAACACATTGTATACATTGGCACTATCATGAACTGATTGTGATGTCCCAATGAAAGGGTCATCCTCAATTAAATTTGCATCTAACTCAGTATTTGTTTTAGTCACCAACATGACAATCAAAAAATTCTTGTTTTTTGGATCAGAGACATAAAATACAGGCACTACTTGTGATGCCATTATGAACGTATTGAATTTTCCCCTTCCATATTGAAATTCACCTTCACAAAGACCATTTCATTAACTTTCACTCCATTGATATTTTCAACCCATTTGAAATAGAAAAGAGGCACTTGAAATGTTGTATAATCCAACTCGTATATCTGTTTTATAATGAAAAACTATCAAATATTTTCTTAAATTGAATTTCTATCCTTATAATTAGATATGTTCAACACTTCATCCATAAGTGTAACACCACTATTTTTCTTCATACTAAATTCATCATGTTATTTTGTATAGAACATATAACCATTGATTATAAAACCAGTGTAAGATATAACATTTTCATTTAGTCCTCTGGCTAGCCATTGAAGTCATTCAGTATTTGAATTAATATTTTTAGATAACTCCTTATAAATTTGATCTTTTAACTATCCTATAAACTTTTGATTAGGTGTATTTGATATCCATACTTCAGCCTTTGATGGATTCAAATATCTAAGAATTTATTTTTGATATTCAATGTATGAATCAACATCTTCACTATTATATAATATATAAATGAGTACTTACTCCCGCTCTGTAAATGTAATTGTAACAACATCTCTTCCAGAAATCTCTTCACCTAGGAGGCATTCGCAGTGACAAGACTTTGTGAGACTGATGTTTTCAACATCTAATAGTTAATCAGTATAGAATTCAATATATTCTTCAATAATATATCTTTCATCAATACAACCTTCTAGATGACTTCAATTCCCTTTCAAAATATTCATATACCATTCAATGTGGTACATCTATCTCTAATATAAAGGACCCCATAGTTGAACCTCTCGAACCAAGTGAACCATTAGGTGGACCATTATATCAATGAATTATGGGGAGAAGAACATCTCTAATTCACATATTATGACTACAATCTCCTTATTCATGATGTGAAACTTTTCCAGGTCTACAACTTTACTATATATGGATTTGAAAAATAAGCAGTGTCTGGTTAATATATGCCATACATTTTGAGGCAGAATGAAATGGAAAGCAACAAGAATTAAATATTACATGAAAACATGACAGTCATGTGATTTTATTCCTTGTAACTTTAAATTATTCATTGAAGCAACATTATTGATATTTGATGAATACCCATGCAAAACTTTTATACTATCAAGGAAAAGAAAAAATTGTAATTTTTTATGTTTTCATAGAGTGTAAACTATTAGAGGAAGAAAATTCATCCTTTTAACCTTCACCAGTGCCGACTCTTCCCTTATCCCCATTTCAATCAAGTCCAAACTAGCCTTGAATCCATTTTTCATTTTTCCAAGAACATTTAGTAATGTACCAATAACACTATCAAATATATTTTTTTCTACATTAATGACCTCAAGAAAATGCCTGACATACAAAAAGTTCTAATACTATAATTCAAAGAAAATTGATCTCTTATTCCAACCTTATTTTGTATGGTTTTTTGAAAATGGTTTACCAAAAATAGTGTCAATATTTTTTACTTTATTGTATAGTTGATCACCCATTACTGGAGACAGTGTTGTACCTTTTTTGATATTCCCATTGAATACTATTGTACAAGATTAGTATTTATGTTGCCGAGGTAAAATTTTCTGATGCCTTAAAAACACGATCTTCAAGGAATGTTTTAACCAAATTGAGTATATGCATTTTTCACAAATGGGACACCGCAACATTCCTTTAATGCTATAGCCTAATAAATTTACATAAGTGAGGAAGTCATTTATCATTCCGTACAACATGGACATCAATGTGAATTATTCACTTCTATGATAATCATACATTGTAACACCTGTATCCCACATAAATTTCAGATCTTTGATCAATGGAGCCAAATAGACATAAATATCATTACTGGGTTTATTTGGTCCAGATATAATCAGAGAAAACATAATATATTTATGATTCATGCATAACCATGGAAGAAATTTATAATTTACTAACATGAAATTCCATATACTATGAGTACTACTCTATACACCAAAAGGATTTAGTCTATATGTAGATAACGCAAGATACAAGTTTTATATCTCATTTACAAATTCAGGAAACTCGTAAACACTTTTCTTACACTGAGGAGAATCTACCAGATGATGTAGGTTCCCATATTTAATTCTTGTATCTATATTCCATGTTAATTGTCTCATGGTTTCCTGAAATCCATATAGTCTTCTAAACTGTTGAATGATAGGAAATTACCATTTAGATTTTGAAGGAGTTGAATCATTTTTCTTGTATCGATCTTCACTACACTTAGGGAATTTTATGAGTGATTCATCATTCTTTCAAAACAATATGAAATAATTTATACAAGTATGTATTTTTAGAGATCATTCCCATTGAATGTAACACTAGTTTAGGATCATATGTTTCACATGGTAGTTTATTTTATTCTAGTAGCACATCATTCAAGAGATCAAGCAGTTCTGTAAATCTGGTGTCACTCCATCCTCTACCAAATTTCAAATTATATAACTTCAATACAGTTGAAAATGTTGTGGATTTAGTAAAATTGGTATACAATTGTTTCTTGGAACAACTATTTAACTCCTCAAACTACTTTGGATAATCATTAAGGTTATCTTCAATTTCTATTATCATTTCTTCCATGAAATATCCATAATCATTTACAAGGGTATTCATATCAAATGATTCATGAACTATAGTATCCTCCTAATCAGTGTCCACATTTAGTTTTCCCCATTCCTAGTCCAAAATTTATAGCTTTGAACTATTCCATAACAAATCAAATTTTCTTCCAACTCTTTTGGACTAATTTTTATTGAATAACAACAATGTAAATATAGATAAAGGATTTTAAAAGGGTCTTCCATATGCTCTCTTAAAAACTTGATGAAATATTTAACTCTATATTCATACTCGTTTGTAAAAATATTAGTGTGCATCTATTTTTAATTCATATCCACCATATTGGGTTCATAAAAGATTAATTTTTTACAAAATATAAATAAATACACATAAGATTTTCATTATCAAAGGTGAATGTTATAGAAAATTATAATAAGGGAAACTCAACATTTGATTGTTTCAAAGAATTTCATTATGTTGAATAAAATGTGTAATTTTATTTTGGAAAAGAATTACTCCTCTATGGAAGGTGTTATCCTATGAATTCATTCAAAGGTGAAAGTTACAGGCAACTCATCCTCATTTCATTTTCCATGCTGTATACCCATGCTTAATATTTATATGTAATGCACAAAACATATATATTTATTATTTATTCACATTGGATCTACACGAGATGTATATTTTTAATTATCATAAATTAAAGAATGGGTATTTGATAAAATGACACTCCTCAATTATATAGGAACCCCTCCACCACCCTTTCATAACAATAACTAAAATTATGATCCCTCAATATAAGATACAAATAATCTTTATAACTTTCATCCATTACACTTTTTAGAGGTCCTAGTCTCAATAATATGTCCTAAATTATTCAATAAGATGAAATATTTAAATAGGAGATATGATTTCAGTTATATAATTAAGAACTTATTATATTTCTTTTCCATTTAGAATCTTTAACTACCTATTCCTGATACAAATTTACAACTTTAATAAGTTAAAAATAAAATAATTATACTTCTGTAATAAATATATTACAATAAAATTAACTTTATATTAATTCTCATCCATTGATTATTACATATTATTTTGTAGGTCAATTTAACCACCAACATGAAGGATGATATAAAATTATATCATTGATTCTTATGAAAACATAATTAATTTTTTATTTGATATTTATAATGAAATGATTTTTGTTTATGGTTCTATAAAGGTAACATGAAAATTTAGCCCATTCTTAATAAACAAACTTATGTTTTTCAAAAATTAATAAAACAAAAATGTTATAGATTCTTTTTTGGGGAACTATAATATAAGATACAAAGTTTCTTATTGAGGTACAAATCTTTTCTTTTCAGGTTAAATGTTGTTTAATTTCCTTTTTGGAGTAGACCGTAAGTCAGGTCATGGGCCGACTGGGCTGTACTTGGGAAAGAATAGGAAAAGGGGGATACAGTCTAACTACCAGCTAAGTACACACTGTGAATGGGGGATACACATCGTGTAATCCTAGGTCATGATTTGTAATAGTCTGGACAAAACCTTTCATGATGTGTATGGGTTTTTATTCAGAAAATGAAAACTGAGCATTACACGCCGTGTAATGAGATTACACGTCATGTAATTTCCCACTGGGTTTTTTAAAAAATAAAGGTAGTAGGGTATTATTTTTTCTATGAGAAATATTTTTCTCTTCTGTTTGAACTTAAAACCATATAAAATGGGTTTTTAGATCTAAAATCTATCCATACTCTGATTCATACAATGTCGATCTTATTGGAACCACATCAGTAGGTACTCAATTCTTTTTTAGCTGTTCTTGATTTTCCAGAACAATGATTGTGCTATTTAGATTTAGGAACATATGGACCAATTTCTCATTCTTCATATGTTATTAATATTACTCCTAAACTGAGGAGAATTAGGACTCGGTACTGGACAATCACTCTACTACTGAGCTAAGGTAGGTGGTATATGCTTTTCTTCGTCTTTTATGGTGCTTTTGGTTGTTTCTTCCTTTTCATTTCCCATCAGAATTTCCGAAACGACCCTGTTTTGAGATAGATACTTGTAGTAAGCTTAGTCAGACCTAATGATGTTTCCTATAGGTTCTGTTTAGGTGTGTTGGCACTCATTGCATGATTCATGGTCACCCATGCGGTGCGTCTTAAGGAAATAACATGTTTATGCCTGTTTAAACCATAAAAGGGCTGTATTATTTTGTTTTTATGGTTAGGGGAAGCCTGTTAATGTTTTAATGAGTTTATTACCTTTCTTAGGAGATGTAATGTCTCCATGATCCATGTTTCTATGTTATTCCATGTTTATTTTGACAAATTACCTTGAATGAAAGTGGATGAACAAGTGGGTATACTTGTTGGTAATGCTTAACTACCCAATGGGTGTGTTGGGAAACGATGATACGTGAGAGGGAATACTCACATGACTTGTTTATTTGTATGTGTGTTGATATGGATGGGTATACCTATATGAATTGATTAATGTCATGTTTGAATGGGTAATATGGGATGGTAGGCCCATATGTTTTTTAAATGATAAATGGAATGCATGAGTGTTTATACTCATGTATTGTAATCGATTATGTGTGTGGGTATACTCACATAGAAATTAAATGCTTAAATTGTATGAATTCAATGAATGGTTTGATAGATTCCATGGAATTCTCTCCATGGATCTGGAATGTGGTAGTGGACGCCTTGGGTTGACTCTGCCCCTTAAATATTGATTCTATGGGATTCCTCAAGCCTTGCAACCCTGTGGATGCATCTTTCTTAGACTAACATAGGACATGTTGGTATACATGCTCATAGGGCTCCAACCATTTCCTAGAACATGTTTCCACTGGGACACCCATGGGACTAAATGTGGATTCCTTGGAGGAGTTCCTTGGGCCCATCCCTTTATGGTTTAGATTTATTTATGGATGCCTTGGTACATAACACCTTGGATCGAGCCCGTCATGGTATAAAATTCTTACTTGGTTGCCTAGGTACACGACACCTTGGATTCAACCCTTGTGGTCGACACTTTTCCATACAGCGTGGCCATGGGATACCTTGATTCTTTAAATGGCATAGCTGTGGGATAATTTTCTTCTTTATATGGCATGGTAGTGGGTTACTTTATATGGATGAACATACGGTGTGGCCATGTGACTTGTTTACTTTTATTTTAGATTCCTTATTAGGAGATAACACTTATTTCAAGGAGCCTTGAGGGGTTGTCTGGTTTTACTTATTATAGTAGACTTATTCCATGAGAATTTACTTTTACTTTACTTCTTTAGTTACACTTTCTAGAACATTATATATTACAGTTTGAACTGTATAGACTTATGGGTGGTTACCTACTAGGATGTTTATCTCACACCCTTTTTGGGCCTCCTTGGGGACCCAAACATATTATATGGTTGTAGGTGATGATAGGGGAAAGTTCCCCAGTATAGGTTGTTGACTGTGGTCTCAGAGTGGGAGAGCATATGACCAAGCTGAGGCTTGTGATACAACTAGGAATTTTTGGTATTTTTTTCTTTTTAGAATTATATTGTATTGTATCACATTTTACCTATTATGGATGCCTTCTAGATACACGTATCATCTACATCATTATATATGTGACATCTCTGGACTATTTTTGTATTCTTCTCTTACCCTACTTTTAGTTGACTGCTTATTTATTCACTTCCTCTATTGTATGTGTTTGACTTCCACTGTGATATACTCTAGTAATTAAGGAATAGTCACCCAAAGGAATCACCTAGGCCCTCACTTATAGGCGACAACCTTTGGTGTTTGGGGAGATACGCTTGAGACTATGTGGAAAATTGGGTTTGGGGCACCGTTAGGTGGAATCTGGTTCCAGGATATTACAAAGTGGTATCATAGGTGGTTGTTTTTCCTGGTTTTCCTTACTGTTTGGAGAAAATAGAGAGGGATACAAAGGAAATTGCATTTTTTAATAAGATGTGCCAAGGATTAGCTACCCTGTGTACAAGAAAAATTCAAATTGTCTCGAATGTATTTTTTTTTATAGATTTTGATTGTTACAGTTATTTTGATTTCACCATTGGGTGACATGCATGATTTATGTTGTTACTGTTGATGCAATTATGGGTTATATATCTATTGCAACATGATGATATGAGGGTATTCCATCTCATGCATCATATAGGTACTTGTTAGAAATCACATGCCATTATTTTTTTCATGCTATTTAGGATGCATTACTTATTGCCTGATTTTGTGATAGATGTTGTGATCGATATGCCTACAATTGTGATAGACTTTGTGAGGTGTCTAGAGGAGTGACTTCATCTTTCAATTCATAAGGAGTATGGGACCCTATGGATTTAAAAATGATGAACCAAATAAATGAAAATTAAAAAATGAATTTGATAATTATGGATTATATGGACATCAAACTTTGGTTTATGAGGCGTTATGGGTCCTCAGGGATCTGAACATGGTCGACCATCAGCTAAATCATTTGAATAAATGACTGTTGAATGAAAATGAATGAAATAGAGAATAGATAATTTATATAGACCTGGATTTTGAGTGGGAAAGATGCATAGTTTCTGGTGGTTTTATGGTTATTATTTGTACAATCCTGGATTAAGGATAAGGTTGTGGTTATAATTGGTTTCTAGGATGGTTTTGAATTGTACTACACTTTGGGCTATGAGATTTGATGTTGTTCTTTTCTGAGGCATGTGTTTGGAATTGTATAGACAAGCCAACATAATGAACTCTAGTGGTACACCATAAAGAATTCGATGACCATACTTCATAGATGGTGGACCATGAGCTACTAGTTGACCCTCCTTTAATTCCAGCTGAGGTACTAGGGGCTGTTCCAGATATAGGTGCTAAGGCACAGTTCTGCAAGGGATTCTTTCACTATATGAAAATTTATCAGGGAACACTGAAGCCTTCCTTGTCTATGGTGAAGCTAAAATTGGTGTTCTTACAGTAGAATCCTCTTATGTTTTTGGGGGATGGAGGTCCACGGGATGTAGAGATGTGGCTAGATATCACTTTATCAATTTTTGAGAATCTGGACACTCCTCCTAAGTAGAGGGTCAAGCTCGCTACTTATATTCTACGTGAAGTATCAAAGTGTTGGTGGGATGTTCTGAACCAGGATGATGAGATATGTGATATTGGCTAGTCTAACTTCTAGACACGCTTCTTTGACTAATTTTAACCCACAAATCTTCAAGCAGAGTGGTCTACTGAGTTTATGTATCTGGAGAAGGGAGAGATGATAATTAAGTAATACTCGACATGCTTTACAAAGTTGTAGCATTTTGTGCCGATGTATATTACTGATGATATTTAGAGGGTGATATTCTTCGAGGAAGGTCCCAAATATGATATGAAGCCTCATTTCAATGTGTTCATGTTGACTTATATCATTGAGATTGTGAATCAGGTGCTTATTAGAGAGTAGAACCTGAGAGAAGCCGGGGGTACAAAATAGGGGAGTGTTGTTTCCTAACCTAGTGGATCCAAATCTTCAGGTTGGAAGTTTTGTTTTGAGGCTTCCCATGACATGAGTTCTAGTCAGGCTATGGGTGTAGGAAGCTTGGTGTTTTTTAATTAGTGTGGTAGGTGATGCCACATGAAGAATCAGTGCGACTTTGACCCAGTTGAGTGCTGAGATTGCGACAAGATGGGTCACATGTACTAGTTTTGAAAGACCTTCCCTCTAGCTATGAGTGGTAGGGGGTTGGCTCTGATATTGGGTTCAAAAGAAAGTTCTTTAGCTCCACATTAGTCTTCCAGATAAAGAAGTGAAGGCTGATCAGGCCGAGGCAGTGGTCGTCATGGAAAAGACATCCAGACACCGGTTACACCAAGATAATAGGATGGATCAGCTCAGGGTAGCCAACAAATTTTACAGGGCCGCAGTACAGGCCAGACTTATTTAGTGCAATAGACCAAACAAGAGAAATATCCTAGACCATCTATATTGAGAGGTATGATCTTAATAGCTTCTATTATTGTGTGTTCTCTCTTTAATATAGGTGTATCACATAGTTTTATATCTTCACCAGTGGCTAAGAGACTTGGGATTGTTTTTTTCTTTCTGAGGGTGTTATGATGATAGAAACACCTTTGGGAGTTATAATTGGTGATTTTTTCTAGTTTATGGAGTGTTCCCTTGAGTTTGGTAGGTTTCACTTGATTTGGGATATTTATATCCTCGAGATGATTGAGTTTTATGTCATTCTTAGTATGTACTGGCTAGTATCTTATGGAGATTATATTTATTGTTATCACTAAAGGGCGACTTTTATATCACCATAGGGTGTAGTGTTTACTCACATGGGTGAATGGGATGTTCAGGAGAGTCGAGATGGGACCGAGCATCATGGGATGGGCAGGATGACAACCCAGATTTCTAGTTAGTTTCTAGATGATCAGGTAGTGAGTCAAGGAAACCTTCCTCTAGTGGCAGAGCACTTTAAGGACATATTTCTTGATAAATTTTAAGGTTTAACTTCTGAGAGAGGGTAGAGTTCTCAATTGATCTAGTACCAAGAGTTGCACTGGTATCCATTCCTCCTTATAGGATGACTACAATAGAGTTATAGGAGCTCAATAGGAGGTTAGAGGATGTGGAGGTGAATGGGTTTGTCAGACCCAATACTTTTCTATGGGGTTCACTGGTCATTTTTGTGAAAAAAGTGGACAATGACCTTAGGTTATCTGTGGAATAGCAGAAACTGAACCATTTGATGGTTAAAAACTGATATCCCTTGTCATGGATAGTTGAACTGTTTGATCAACTTCAAGTAGACCAAGTGTTCTCGAATATCAGCTTGAGACGATGATATAATTAGGCTCTTGTTAGAACTATATACACAACTCATAAATCCTTTCATAGTAGGTATGGTCTATAAGAGTATCTGGTTATGCCATTCGGTCTCAGGAATGCCCCAATAGTTTTCATGGCTTTGATGAATCGAGTATGGATTATTTTGTGAGTGTTTTCATGGATGATATCTTGGTGTATTCTCACAATAAACACAACCTTGAAATCCATCTTGATATTGTTTTAAATACACTGAGGGAGCATCGGTTATATGCTAAGTTCACAAATTGGAACTTTTGGATGGATCAGATTCACTTCTTGGGTCACATTATCTCACAGACATAAGTATCAGTGGACACATAGAAGGTGAAAGTAGTGGTTTCATGGGTGCAGCCCAAGAATGTTTTTGACATGTGGAATTTCTTGAGGATGACTGGTTACTATAGGAATTTCATACAATACTTCTCATGCGTAGCAGTACCGTTGACATGCTTGAATAAGAAGGGTGTGCATTTTTTGTGGTTAGAATATTGTGAGATAGCCTTTCCAAAGCTGAATAGGAGGTTGACATCATCACCAGTCTTGATATTTCTAGAGTAGGGAAAGAGCAACATGGTGTATTATGACACATCAAGTATTGGGATAGGAGCAGTACTAATGTAGGGAGATATAGTTATGGTGTATGAGTCTCAGCAGTTAAGGCCACATGGTAGGAATTACACTACGCATGATCTAGAGTTAACTGCATTTGTTCATGCTCTGCGCTGTTAGAGACACTATTTAATAGGAGAGAATTTTGTGGTGTACACGGACCAAAAAATCCTTAAGTACATATTTACACAACATGATCTTAATCTGAGGCAACAGAGGTGGGTGGAGTACCTACAATCCTTTGACTTTGAGCTTGCCTATATGCATGATAATGGAAATGCAGTGGCCAATGCATTGAGAAGAAGGACTCAAATACATGTAGTGAAATAGACCAGTAGTGAGGGGAAGCTTATGAAATTGTTTTCTGAGATGCATATAAAGGTGAATGATATATAGGGAAAAACTTTCCTATAATATTTAGTGGTAACCTCTACCATACTGGACAGAGTAATGATCAGGCAGCTATTAGATTCAGAAGGACTAATTCTATGGGAGAATGTGGAAGGTGAGAAAATTCTTCCTAGTTGTGTGGTAGTCAAGGATGATATCTTATGTATCCATGTAAATTTTTGGGTTCCAGTGGATATACCCGAGGAGTTGATGTGCGAGTTTCATGATTCATCTTGGATAGTGCACCCTAGAGTCACCAAGAAGTACTATGACTTGCACCGTCAGTACTGGTGGTCAGGTATGAAAAGAGAAGTACCTGGTTTTGTTACGAGGTGTTCCACCTGTCAGTAGGTGAAGGCAGAACATCAGAGATCAACTAGGATTTTACAGTAGTAACCTATTCCTTAGTGGAAATGGGATGATGTCGCGAAGGATTTTGTGACCTATTTACAGAGGTTTCTGTGATGTAATGATGCTGCTTGGGTTGTTGTTGATAGGCTTATGAAGGTTTTTCATTTATTGGAATCTAAGGAGACCTTCAATGTTGATGATCTCGAAATATTTTATATCTTTGAGATAGTATGACTTCATGGGGTCTTACACACTTTTGTTTAAGATAGGGAAACCCACACTACATCTTGTTTCTGGAAGAGTTTTCAGAGGGCATTGGGTACATAGGTGATTCTAAGAATAGGAAACCACCCTCAGATTAATGTCCAGTTAGAGCGTATGATACAGGTTATAGAGGACATACTATAAGCATGCATCCTCAATTTTGGGGTATCTTGGTAGTGATACATTCCCCTAGTTGAGTTATCATATAATAAAAGTTATCAAGAGACTATATAGATGGAACCTTATAAATATTTATACGGTAGACCATGTCGTTCCCCCCTATGCTCATTTGAGGCTAGTGAGGTAGCTTTATTGAGACTGCATCTCATGCAGGAGACTTCTGAGAAAGTATAGTTGATTCAGAAGCGGATGGATACAACAAAATATTTTCATAAAACTTATGTCAACCACCACAGATGACCTCTAGAGTTCGAGGATGTGGATCATGTTTTCTTGTGTGATTCACCGAGGTTGGGACACAAGCAGATCAAGAGATATGGTATCTTTCACTGTGATATGTCAGGCCATTTGAGATTCTAGAGAGAGTGATGTCAGTTTCCTATCAGTTACAGTCACCTTAGAGGTACTGATCCATGCACAAATTCTTCCACATAACTCAGTAGATATGTTATCATTCAGTCTCGTCTCACATTTTTCAGCCTAAGGAGGATGAGATTTAGGTTAATGCATCCTTTGAGGAGCATCTGATTTGTATCGTTGGTAGGATAACAATGGTTCTATGAGTCTGATCATTTCTTCTAGTATGTGTGCTATGGTAGCACAACCATTTATAGTATGGGAATTGGGAGAGGGAGGCCGAAGTATGTGATCAGTGGCCAGAGTTGTTCTCAGATGAATCTTGACCACCCTTCAGAGAGAAATTTAGGGGCAAATTGATACAAGGGGGAAAGATTGTAAGATCTCAGGTTTTTCTCAGGGTATAAATATTTTCTTTTTAGGTTAAATGTTTTTTACATTCCTTTTTTTCTTAGATCCTAAGCCGGGCCATGTTCTGGTTGGGTTGTACTTGGGAAAGAAGAGGAAAAGGGGGATGAAGGCTGACTATAGGATGATTACACACTGTGAATGGGGGATGCACATCATGTAATACTAGTTCATGATGTGTAATGGTCTGTCCAGGACCTTTCATGATGTGTAGGAGTTTTTCTTTAAAAAATAAAAACTGGGAATTTCACGCTGTGTAATGGGATTACACGTCATGTAATTTCCCATTGGGGTTTTTTTAAAATAGAGGTAATTCCCGCTTTTTGTTCTACACATAGCCTTTTTCTATCATGTTTGAACCTAAAACCATCTAAAATGGCTTTATAGATCAAAAAGTCAACTGTAATCCGATTATTATACCTCTAGTCATGTTGGAACCGAATAAAAAATTAATCGATTCCTTTTTATTCATTATTGATTCTTTGGAACAAAAACTACACTATTTTGATTTAGGATCATATGCCCCAATTTCTCATTCATTGTAAATTATTTAGATTTATCCTAAACCAAGGAAAATCAAGACTTTATACTGGAGGAACACTCTACTAATTAGGTAAGGTAGGTGTTCTATGATTTTATTCGGTTTTTCTAGTGCTTTTCAGGTGTTTAGAATTCTCATCACCCATCAGAATTTCTAGAACGACTCTATTTTTGAGTGATCTACTTGTAGTAGGCTTAGTTGGACCTATTAAGGATGCCCGTAGGTTCTTTTTAGGTTCTTTTGAACCCATTTATCAATTTATGTTCACCCATGAGAATCCCGTTAATGCTTTAATGAGTTTATTAGCTTGGTTAGGAGATGTACTACCTCCTTGCTTCATGTTTCCATCTTATTTAATGTTTATTTTGATAAATTGGCTTGAATGAAAGTGGATGAAGAAGTGGGTATACTTGTTGGTAACTATTAATAGACCAAGGGGTGTGTTGGGAAATGGTGATATGTGAGAGGGTATACTCACATAACTTTTTTATTTGTAAGTGTAGTGATATGGATGGGTATACCTATATGAATTGATTAATAGCTTGTTTGAATGGGTAATATGGGAGGGTAGGCCCATATATTTTGTAAATGATAAATGGATGCATGAGTGGGTATAATCATGGATTGTAATCATTTATGTGAGTGGGTAATATCACATTGAAATGAAATTATTAAATTGTATGAATTGAATGAATGATTTGATAGATTCCATGGATTTCTCTCCATGGATCTGAACAAATTAGTGGATGCCTTGGGTTGAATCTTCCCCTTGGGTCTTGATTTTGTGGGATACATTGGGCCTTGGTTCCCCATGGATCTGGATTTCTTGGACTTGCGTTGGACATGTCAGTATACATGCTCTTAAGACTACAAACAGTGCATAGATCGAGTTTCCATTAGGAAACCCATGAGACTCATTGTGGATGCCTTGGGAAAGTTCCTTTGATCCGGTCCTTCATGATCTAGATTTATTTCATGGATGCCTTGGTACATGACACCTTAGATCCGACCCTTCGTGGTCTACACTTATTAATTTGATGTCTTGGTACATGAAACATTGGATATTGTCCTTATGGTATAAACTTCTCTCTATGGCATGGTCGTGGGATACCTTTCTTCTTTAAATGGAATGGTCGTGGGATACTTTTATTCTTTATACATCATGGATGTGGGTTACTTGATATGGATGAACGTAGGGTGTGTCTATGTGACTTTTTTACTTTTATTTTAGATTCCTTGTTAGGTGATGACTCTTATTTTAGGTAGCCTTGAGGGGATATTTGGTTTAACTTATTACTGTAGACATGTTCCATGGGAATTCACTTTTACATTAATTGTTTACTTACACTTGCTAGAACTGTGTATATTGCTGTTAGAACTATATAGAACTATGGGTGGTTACCTACTGGGATATTTATCTCACACCTTGTTTGGGCCTCCTTGAGGACCCAAACAGATTATATATTTGTAGGTGATGATAGAGGTAAGCACCATGGTACATGTTGTTGACCATGGTTTTGGAGAAGGGGAGCATATAACCAATACGAGGATTGTGATTCTGCTGGTACTTTCTGGTCTTTTTGTTCTTTTGAGACTTGTATTGTATTGTATCACCTTGTACCTTTTATGGATATTTTCTAGATATATGTATCATCTACATCATTGTATATGTGATATCTTAGGGCTATTTATGTATTCCTATATTGTCTTACTTTCAGTTGAATGATTATTTATTTGTTTATGCTATTGTATGTGTTTGACTTCTACTATGATATATCATGGTAATGAGGTAATAGTATCCCCACTGAGTCACCTAGGCCCTTGCTACTAGTCACCAGCCTCTGGAGTTTGGGGAGATATGGTTGAGGCCATGTGGCCAACTAGGTTTGGTGCACCGTTGGGTGGAATCCGGGTCTGAGACGTTACAAATACCTAAAACATCTATGGAATAAACATGGAACATTTTAACTCACAATAGAACTATAATTATAATACCTTTAGTATTAAGAAGAATTTGAAATCTTGAATAGGTATCAATGACCATTATTTCTATATAGAATAGATAAAGAATAATTGGAACTATTTTCAACCGATGATCAATATAAATTAAAGTCTTCGAATTAAGATTGTAGAGCACTATGATAAAAGGATCCTCAAAATAATTTAAATAAGGGACTCTATTTATATACCACCATGATTTATCTCAAAATATCCACACTATAATGGATGGCCTCCATGGCAAGGAAAAACCCACCATGCCATAAAACTATACCTTAACATAAATTTAAGATTAAATTCCACCCTTCTATATCTAACCCTCCTCCTCAAATCTCCAACACTGAAAACATGAAGAGTAACAGACCGGGAATGTCTAAGATATTAAATTAGATACCTATCAAAATATTATCATCCCCAAGAATCAAAACCCAACCTATAAGGAAAACCATATAAAACACTAACCAATCACTCTCTTAGAGATATATCTCAAATGTGATGCCACCATATGCCAAAGCATAAAACAAAATCAAGAGGAAAATCCAAGGAAACTATAGGTAATCACTTCATTAAATTACATATAAAATTAACCATACCATAAATAAATAAAATAATAATAAAAAATTAAAACAACTATAGATACTTATCATGAATTTACAAATCTCATTCCGAAATACTCTTTTCCACACCGCCATGCCTTTATAGAACACAAACCAAAGAAATTACATGCCCACATAACACTGTATTCTAATAATCCTAGACCTAAACTAGATTCTATATAAACATAAAATAATCCTCAGTATATAACCCTCCTCAATTTATGATATGAGAATCATTATGAAGATATCACTAGATATGTGACACATGGAAGACATTATGGATCCAATCCAATTAGAGATTAAGCACGAACTAATATTCCAACTCACCAATATGCTATAACACACCAAAAGGTCCAATAAACCGAGGAGAGATATTAATACCTCAACAAAATCTCTTCTACCCATGATAAGGGGAAACCCATAAGAACACAATATCATCAACCTCAAAGCCTAGATGTTTTATCCACTGATCAGTGTAAGACTTATGAAGGTACTATGCTTCCTTCATCCATTTTCAAATCTTCTAAATATTATCTTTCATTATCTACACCACATATGGAACAAGGACAGAATAATACAAAACCTTAGTCCAATACAATAGATATAAACAAGTCTATCCATAAAATTCCTCAAACAGGGCCATTATAATGGAATAATGAAATCTTTTGTTATAAGAAAAATCATCCAATGGAAACCAACTCACCCAAGATCCACCAAAATATAGGATGAAAGATCACAACATATCATCTTCTATTAGGATGGTCCTATATATCTTCTCATTATTCTAGGTATGTAAAGAAGTACTAAAGAACAATTTCGATCCTAAATCATACTATAATCCTCTCCAAACTTGTTAAGTAAGATAAGGATCTTGATTAGAAATTATGGTCTTAGGTACCCTATAAAGATGCACCACATCATCCACATACTTCCTAGATAAATACTCTACATCACCTGACTCCATAATCAATAATAAGTGGGAAACATTCATTAAAAAATCCTGGATCACATAAATATAATCACATACTACTTGGAATCATGGTAAACTAGTGATGTAATCCATCGAGATGTTCTCCCAATTTCACACAGGAACATCCAATTAATGTAAAAAACTACCCATAATATGATTCTCCTACTTCACATAATGATAGACTAAGTATCATGGAAAAAAATTATACACTAAATAATTCATCAAGAGACACTAAATCTCACGCCTAAAATAATTTTTTATCATATAAAAACTAGAATTAATTGAAGCTTATGAGACATGGAACTCACAGAGAACCTATATACACACTCTTGATAGAACATAAAATATCCCTTAGAATAATATCTAATTCTAAGTATTATCTGACCACCCACTAGAGCATCACAATGAAGAACATGGTCCTAAATTAAATATTCCTATGAGTTTCAAAATCAAGACTCCACCACCCACTATATCAAGGATGATTTTTGAGGTGTCTCAGACCTACACTCCCAGATCTAGTGCTAAAAACAATTTATTTTAACATTGGATTTGATATAAAGTTGGATGAAACAACCTAAAAATATATTTATTTTACATCATTTACATAAGTTAAACATTAAATATCATAAATAATAACACAATACCTAAAATAAAAGGTTTAGAAACTTTCAGGATTATCTATTTAAGCTAATTATTTTATGATTATAGTGACCCATACTTTTTCTACATAGATATTTCATCTCAATAGGTGAATATTCATTACATAACATTTTAATCCACACCTGAATATTTTAGGCCTAGTATCTTTGGGAACTTGGAAACATAAATAACTAGTTAATAAAATATCTACATCGTATTTGACTTATTTATTCATAACTAGAAGAGTTCTTAGAAATATTATACTTAATACCTTCTTTCATAACTTATGGAAAAGAAAACATATGCATAGGGAAATCTATGGTGCTGAGTAAGGGTAAACAAGGGAGATATCAATTATCATATATTCACAACATGATAATAAGGGTATAAGAATATGATATTAATGTTTTAAAACATTAACATGCATATAAAAGATCATAATATTAAGTCAAGGCATAAATATTGGTAGTTTATAAGACATGATTTATATGGGAATAAAAGAACATGAGCCATGATAGCATACCATTTACAAAAGACATGAAATTTTGGAACACACATAAGCATAGAAAAATTATTTCCTTAGTAGTAAATTATCTTTACAAATACTATCATAGTGTAATGGGTGCACTCCCTAAACCATCATAGTAGTCAAGGTTCACTCTCAAGACTATTATAGTGTAGAAATTCCCTTACTGAACCAGGTTCACTCCCCATTCCAATTCTATTTATTTGATGAGATATAAATATTTACCCAATTCATTAGAGGGAGATATAGCTCCCACATGTCACATAATGAAAATAATACCTATATGTCCCATAATATCATAAAAAATTAATCTTATTAGAACCCATTAAAATAAATAATTTTCATTAAGATTCCATCATAGCATGACCCATAGAAAACAAATGGGTTTCAAAAACATTTTGTCATAATAAATGTAAACCATCTTGAGAAAGAATGAGGATGGTATACTTGGATTGTATCCATATTAAATAATAAGTGATGTAAATTATTGTTTTTTATGAATAAAAATACCATTAAAATATCATTAAAACATTCTTGAGAAAAATATCATTTCATTTTTTAAATCACTGATTTTTTTTAAAAAACACTGAAATTATAAAAGAAAACATTTCCTAGGAAAATGAAATTGTAAAATTATAAATTAATATTCAAAGAAAAAATTATTTATAATGGTTTAAAAATCCATTAATTCCATATAATTTAAAACAACATTCATTCAGTACTTTTTTCAGAAAAGACACGAAGTACATCGTTTTGAAAATGAAAAAATATTTCTTTCAAACCATTTTGTAAAAATATAAACATGGGTAAAAATTAATTTAAAAAATAATAGTATAATATTAAAAACATTATTTAAAACATATTTAACAAAAAATTATATAGAATAAAAAGGTCTTTCTCACAAAGAGAGAAAAGAAGTCGATTTTATTTAAAAAAATATTTTTTTTATCTTGAGTACATAAAGTGAGGAAAATAAAAAGAAAAAATATATATATTAAAGAAATTACCAGAGTATAATAAAATAAATGATTATCTTGAGGGTTTAATCCTAATATTTCATCATCATAACTTAATCATAAATAATCCTGATAAATAACGAGATTGTAACATAAAACCCCTTACTTTAAGTTAACCTTGCTTCAAAAAAACTCTAAAATATTGTATAATAAATTTAAATTTATTATTATTATATACTAGAGTCATGTTAATACTTATAATATAATATATTATTCATTTATAATACTTTAAAACCCAATTTTATTAATTATTACTTATTAAAATTTTTATTTTTAGGTGTTAACTGCCTCATTTATCATGAGTATTTCAGTTCAGTAGTTATAATCATTGTACATTTATCTTGGTTAAATAATCTCAAAAATATTAATCATGATATAAATATAATAAATATTCATTATATACATATTTATAGTCATTCATAAAAGTTAGAGATAGAAAAATGAATTACACTGTTCATTGAGATGGTAGGTTATACGTACACGTGAACACTATTTTTATTTTTTCATTAATGGAAAGAAAGAAATGTAAATATTAATTCAAGTTTATAGGATAATTATTATATTATATATATTCATAAAATTATTCATCATTACCATCCAATAAAAATATAACTGAAAATGAATCACATCGATTCATGGGGGTGGTAGTCTACATATACGCATGAATGGCGTTATCGTCTCCAAAATAATTGTATGGTATATAGGTATATGTGATATTATAATTAAAAAGTTATAATTATGTCATAAATATCATATATAAACATTAAACCCATCATAATACCCATCCATAAAATACGGTGATGCAAAATTAATTGTATCTCTATGTGGAGAATATAAGTGGTATGTATGCACAAATGATACTTTCACATCTCATTAGATGAGAAAGAGGGTGTACAATGGTGTCTTTATAATCATAATAAAATTTAAGAATATTTAGGATGAGTAATATATTACTTTATGATAAATATCATATATTTATATGGGGAAAATAAGAGTAGAAAATAAAGTGATCAGTTAAGACGATCACCTCTTTCTTTTAAACAACTCTTTTAGATATCCTCTAAAAGGCTCTAGGTTTGGTCTTTTGGTAATACCAAAAACAATAGAATCTGTATAGGGGAGATAATAGGATAAATTGGTTTATTTTTCTCTAGAAATAATGATCAAATTATTATAAATAAGTGATAGAGGAGATACCTTTTATAATTGAGGTGAGGAGAACTTTTAAAATTTCTCAAAATATTAAATTATAATAATTTTATTATCAATAAAAATGCCTAAAAATGGTCAGGTATTTGAATATAAGGAATTATAAGGTTGTAATACCTTCAAAAAATATAATTTAGACATGTTTTTTTGTCATTTTAAATCTAATAATTCTGATTAACCCTTAGTTAACCAATTTTAATTTTAACTACAGTAACAACCGTTTCAATATTAAAGGTGTGTAATTTTTACTTATAAGGTAAAAATTGGAAAATAGATGGCCAATTTAGGAAAATCTAGACCAAATTATATCAATCAGATATTATTTCATTTTTTATATTTTTTAATTATTTCATAAAATATTATTTTGATAATATATCATTATTGTCAATTTTGACACTATTTATTTAATTTGACTTAAAAGAAATAAATAGAAAGTTTTAATTAGAATATAATTTTTTAATAAACAAATATATTTTATATTAACCAATAAAATTCATGTAACACTATAAATTACTCAAATTACATCACTTTTACTATTTTTAAAATCATTTATTTTGTTTTTTCCATTAATGGAATAAATATTGTTTTGGTGTTGTGTAAGAATTTAAGGTAATAATATAATACCTAAAAATTATAAATAATTTACCCACATGAATATAAATTAATTATTCATAAAAATAATATTAATATTCATTTTTAATTATTTTTCCCCATATGAGAACATAATGGATATTTAAAACTAAGAGAGTGATGATTTATAACTTTATTTTATTTAAAAAATATATAAATCATTTTCATGGAAAAGTGTATATTAAAATAATAAATTTAGATCCTAAGGTGATAAGGGTTAAATTATATTCACCAAATAATAATTAGGATAAAAAATTATGGCTTCATTACTTATTTTTATCCTAGATTCACCCGATGGATGCTTTACTAAGGTGATAAATTTTACCACAGATATTATTTATATTAAACAAAAATAAGAAGGAAATATTTAAAAATTTTAATTTAATGATTCAAAATATGGATTTTTTTATTAAATTCAATTTATAAACGTTTTATAACTAATTTTAAAATAATTTCACAATATGTGATGAAAACCATTTTTAATAAAAAATATATTCTTAGGCACAAAAATAAATTTATTCTTATCCTATGCCTAGAAAAATGTTTCCTGAATGTTTAAAATTTTATATCAATTAAATAAAATATAAATTTAATTAAAAATCATTCATAATTAGTTATGAATTTAATTTATTAATGCAACAAATACATTGCGCACATAAAAACAGTTTTTCAAAAAAAAACTGCACTTTTATTTTCAAATAATTATAATTTTTTATTATAATCATTTGATAACAAATAAATTAATTTTATAAATACTTAGACAATATATTTTTCATAATTTTGTTATTATTATTCATACCCAACAATATAATGGATAAACGATAATAGACACATAATATTTTAATAATGTTATGTGGTTTTTCTAAACTCTTTGTTGCGTGTAACACAAGCTATCAAAGAAATAATATTATTTAAGGAGAATTTTTTCATAAAAATATTAGGGGTTGTACATTATATCCAATTTAAAATTAATTTATCCACGAAAGTTTTTACTATGATACAAATAGATAAGGATAATTCTACCTCATCACATCCCCAGGTTCTCACTTAACTTCCTCAAATTGGTGGTTTCAAAAAACAATTGACCATGTGAGTGGTATTGTATCATAGAAATTTCTATCTATGATCTATAATATCTACCAGTTTTTCTTCATAAGGAATATGTTTCTCTGGTTGTGTGACCTTTGAGTGTAGTACATGTAAAGGATTGAGTATGTACTTCATGAGGAGAGATATATGGAACACATCATGAACTTGAGATAGATTCAGTGGAAGTGTCATTCGATAGAACACTATATTGATATGATAATTTTTTTAAAAGGAACAATATACCTAGGTCTTATCTTACCCTTATTTCCAAATATCATCACCCTTTTAGGGAGTTATTCATAAGAATACCATGTCACCAACTTTAAACTCAAGATCTTTATGATGATTTTCAACATAATTCTTTGTCAACTCTAAGATGACCGTATATGATATTGAATAAATCTAGCCTTATCAACTATTTTCTCAGTTAGATCATGCCCCAAAAGATTTAATTCCCCAATTTTTTCTAGTATGTTATTGTTATGAACTTCCTACTATATAGGGATTATTAGGGAGCCATCTTAATAATGGAGTGAAAACTATTATTTTGTTAAAATTCCAACACAGGAAGGTGTTGATCCTAAAAACCATTGAAATACATAAAGAAATATCTCAACATGTCTTATAGATTTTTAATGGTCCTCTCAATATTACCATCTATTTGAGAATGATAGAAAATACTAGAACATAACTCTATATCCATATCCTGCTAAAGCCTTATCCCAAACATCATGATAAAACCTATATCTCGATCAGATACAATTAATAGTGATACACTATGAAATCTTACAATTTTCTTAATGTATCACTGAGTTAATTGATCAAGATATAAATCTTATCTAATAGTAATGAAGTATTATGACTTTGTAAGGTGATCGACTGCAACCCAATTGACATTATTCCCTTTAGATGTTTTGAAAAGTATGGTGAAAAAATCCATGGTGAGGTTTTCTAATTTTAATTATTGTATGAGTAATGGTTGTAAAATACCCTTATAATTATGTCTCTCAACCTTAACATGCTGACATACCAAGAACCAAGAAACATACTCTGCAATATCCCTCTTCATGTCATCCCACCAGAAATACTCTTTCAAAACTCTATACATCTTTGTACTTCCATGATTAATAGAGAATTAAGAACTATGAGATTCATCTATCTGATCATTATTAAAATTAGGTACTGAAGGTATATGTAAACAGTTCATGGATCATATTATTCCATCAAAATCAAGGTTGAAGTCAAGAATATTTCTCACCTTATTTTTCAATCTTCCTTTTATGGATCTTTAATCTTTACTTGTATAGATGGATGAAAAATCATTTGAGAAATATAATATTTATCCCATTACTTCCAGATTTCAAGATCTATACCTTTAAATGCTATAAATATTAGATCTTTTTTATCCTCATCCTAGATAATATATCATGTTATTTTCTATTCAGAGTATCTACCATTATGTTCGCTTTCCCTGGTTGGTAATGTATTGAGTAGTCCTAATATCTAACCAGCTCCAACCATATTTTTGGTTCATGTTTATATCATTTATATTGAAATCATACTTTAAATTGTTTTGATCAGTATATATATCACAAATTTTTCCATATATATAATTCATCCATACATTTAATGTAAAAATTTCACCAGCTAACTCCAAATCATGAGTTGGGTATATTTTCTCACGGACCATCAATTTTCACAAGGAATAAGTTATAACTATATCATTTTATATAAGGATACATCCCAATGCCTTCTTTGATGCATCACTATAGATTATAAACACTTATTCACTATAGAATTGCGTAAGAATATGTGTATTGAAAATACTTCTCTTTAGTTCCTTAAAAAAGTCATCACATTCATCTATCTAAAGAAACATGGATCCATTCTAAGTTAACTTGGTGAGTGGATTCGACGGTCAAGAAAAATTATCAAAAAAACATTGATAATATCTAGACAAAAAAACTATGGATCTCAATCACATTGGTTGATTTGGGCCAATTTTTAATAACTTCTGTATTTGAAGTGTCTACTGATATTTCCTCACTTGAGATTATATGACCTAAGAATGAAACTTTTTGAATCCAAAATTCATAGTTAGTAAATTTTTCATAAATATTATCTTTCTTTAGGGTCTTTTGTACAATTATAAGATGATATTATTTCTCTTTTGTGATATTTGAATAAATATTAATATCATCTATAAAGATTACCAAAAATTAGTCAAGGTAATCCCTAAAGATTATATTTATTAAGTCAATGAATATAGGAGTGCAATTAGTAAGAATAAATAGAATCACTATAAATTAATAGTGCCCATACATTATAAATAATGTTTTCTTGAGTATATAATCCTTCTCGACACTCAATTTATGATATTAAGAATAAATATAAATCTTTGAAGAGTATTAAGCTCTGAATAGTTGATTAAACAAGTAATCAATATGGGGTATATGATACTTTTTCTTGATAGTGATATTTTAATGTTCTAGATAATAAATCCATATTTTCATTGATCCATATTTCTTATTAACCAATAGAATATTTTCACCCAAAGGAGACACACATGTTTGAATAAACCCCTTGTCAAGATTCACCTGTAGTTGATTCTTTTATTATTATAACTAAATCGAGACCATTCTATATAGAGTCTTAGAAATAGGTGTAACACTGGGTATGAGTTCTATTTTAAAATAAACTTCACGATTCAATGTAATAACATGAAATTATTTTGAAAATATATCAATAAACTCTCACTCAATAGAAATATCTTTCATTTTGAGTTTCACCTAAACAATTTTAGATAAATACCCATTTAAATAGGAATCTAAACCCATACAATGAATGTAATTTCGATAAAAAGTTCATTTTTTTCATCACACTGATAGGTGATCATATTTTGGGTTGTAATATCAAACTTAACTTCCCATCCTCAAGAATTGATGTGGGATTCATATAAATAATTTCAATAAATTCCCAAAATAACATTGAATTCAACTAGAGGAAGAATTAAAATATTTGTAGGAAACATATTCCCACAATATTCAATCAGAGTGGAATCATAGACTTGATATGCGATCATTGTAACATTATGGATTTTTATTGCTAAATCAATATATTTTTTTATGTGGTAGTGTGATGCCCTTTTAAAAATATTTGTATATAAAAGAGTGGTTAGTTAATGGATCAAAATAAGACATTAACGGTTCTAGATTAGATGGTAAGTGTATATTTCAACACATTGTAATCATACCCCTAATAAGAAACAGTGATAAAATGATATTTACCTTTTGCTTTGGGATTAAGAGGTTATTTACGTAAATCATTGGCATTACCAATCATTTTTTGGCCATTGGTTATCATAATTCCCATTCTCCTTACATTTATAATATTGGACTCTGGGTGGTGCATTATATTGATATTTATCTCTATTTACACTATTAGATAACTTATTCCTATAAATTTGAAATTTCATTACTCAAGGACCTTCTTTTCCAAAATTAAAATTTACTAGTTCCCTTAATAAATTTACCCTATGTTTCCTTCCACATTTTGAGAATAAAGGAAGGATCGTTTTATTCTCTTTAGGGTTTTTATAATATCCTTTGAATTCAATTTTTCATTTCTTATAAAAACCATGAGATTTATGGGTAACTCCAATCTCTGCATACACCTTGATAGAACGTCAACTAATTTTTTAATAGCTACTAAAGTATATTATGGATAAAAGCCTCAGGGGACTTGGTTTTAAGCCAAAAAAGAATCGATTAACTTTACCTTCAAGTTGGATGATAATACCAAAAGCACACCTCACATGTCTTGTGAAATTTTACTTATAAGTAACAATAGACTCATCATAATTTTACTTTAAAACAAGTAATTATTTCTACATTTTCATACAAATAATTCAAGTAATGTAATTTTTTAGAAATAATCATTTAAATTAATCCCACTCCATAGATTCAGTTTCTTATTATTCTCTTATGTTAATGATACGAGTCCACCACTGATAAGATATTCTTTCCAAATGATAAAAAATCAGAATAAATTTCTCATGTTATGAACACTAAATAATAGAAAACTTATTTTAAATTGTACCAATACATTTCTCAATGAATGTAATACCCCACCCCTACCTCATTGGGTTGAGGAGGGGGTGAGGGTTAATTGGCCTTGAGAGACGTTCCCAAGGCGCCAAAGGCTTGAAATAAATGCCGAGGGCTTCAAGGAATAGTGGGGAACGATTTTTCCTTAAGAAGATAACCCAACTCAACCAACCAACAACTAAAGATGCATGCACTTCCTAACCCAACCATGTGATACTAACAATTCCATCACAAACCCCAAAACCATTCAACTAGACATGTTTACAAAACATCAGAGTATAAAGCCAAAACTAAACAACAAAACACCATAAGCCATGAAACCACCACCGCTCCACACCAAGATCCAAGCTCTAAGATCCACCAGAATATCATAATGCACCACTAAGGGAGGGTGATGCCTTACCTTTTCCCACGTCACGGTACACGACATCTGCAAAGACACAAAAGTGCCAAAGTAGAGGGCGAGTACAACTACTCAGTAGGATTTCCCCAACTAACATCCCTACACATTCCACTAGGATAAAACTATCATCAAATTTATATAAAAAATTTTATATAAAGGAAAACCAAGATACTAATTGTTTATAAGACAAACATGCCACACAAGGAAGCCAAATCAACCATGCCAGGCAAAGAAGCCAATTCAACCATGCCACAATTTGATTACCATTTTCACATTTCACTCACAAGCCACATCTACAAACATCACCAACAAAGCACACAATAAATCATGGTGGAACTTCCCATCTAACCCATTCATTACCAATCCACTCAAGTTGTACTTCCCGCCCACTTTATATTGATGGTGTCCCTTCCATCCACTATCCATACCCTTTTTATAGTGGCACTTTCTCATCCACTCCACCATGTCCCAACATCATCCACCCAATGATATCACCAATTTCCACACAAGCCACAATAACAATCATGCATTATTGTCAATACAAAAAAATACCATTTCCATTCCAAACTCATTTCAAAATCACCCATTTATTGAAATAAATACTCATGGTCACAATAATTACCATTTTAAAATCACAAATTTAAAATCAACCAATTGATCCCATTTCAACAAAACCCCAATTTCATGCCAAAACCACCAAATAATCACCCATTTAATTTTCCAACAAAATTCACACGAAATTTTTACAATTAAATTAAAGAAACCAATTTAATTTTAAATAAACTTCACATTTCAACCTAGTGCAGTTGAGAGAGAAGCCACATACCTGTTAGGGTTTGGAAAAATTGACCATTCACCCAAACACACTCCAAGCCGGGTGAACACCTCCTCGAAACCACCTCAAAAACCCTTCCCTAACATCAAAAAGCTCAACATTTAACACACAAAGGCAATACAAACCTAGATCTACATGAAAACCCTTGTAGATATAGGAAACATAGAGAGGGAGAGGGTTAAACCTAACCAAAATCTCAAAGAACCAAAAGGGGGACTTACCCGAGGAGAACTGCCTTCAATCGACCAAGAAACCCCTTCGATTTGCCTCCAAAACAAGCTAAAGAGCTCCCCCAACCTCTGAAAACTAGAACTCCCACATGATCCACAAGTGTGGGGAAGAATAAGGGAAAAATGGGAAATCCTGAGTGGCCTGGGACTTAAAAAACCAAACATTAAGTGGATGCATGGTTACCTCGTATGGTTTGGAAAACCGTGCACCAACCGTGTGGTTGCCACTATCTCACCCAGGGACTTCACATGGATTTCCCGCATAGTCTAACAAACCATGAGATTCCTATGCAAAGCCTACTGTTAAGGGTGCATGGTTTCTTGGGCTGGCCGCATGGTTTGTTCAGACCATGTGCCAACCGTGCGCCCCCTGCACAACCTCCACAACTTAAATTTTTTTTCTCAGAATTGTCCAAACTTCAACCAACCACTTAAAAAATCACAAATGAACCAAAACAAGGATCACATACCTCAAACAAGGGGTACTACATTCTCCCAACCATTGGAATTTCCATCCTTAGAAAGTTGTGAACCCACCCTTTGCTAAAAGAGCTTGGGCCATTGCTCGACCATCTATTTCTCCTGATCCCAAGTCCCCTATTGGATCTGGCCATGCTCCCACAAAACCTGAACCAGACCGATGATTTTACCCCGAAAAAATTTCTCTTTCCTATCCACAACCTGCACTAGCACATGCACCAACGAAGCATCCAACTCTAGCTCAACATGGTCTCATCGAATAACATGGCCCAGATCCAGCTGATACTTTTTTAACTGCAACACATGAAACACATTGTGCACCACGCTGAACCTAGGTGGAGAAGCCAAATGATAAGCCACCTCACCAACCCGCTCAAGAATCTCAAAAGGTCTAATATACCTCGAAGATAACTTTCCCTGCTTCCCAAAATGGTAATGTCCTAACCTAGGATAGATCCTAAAGAAAACATAATCACTCACCTTGAATGATAATGGTCGTCAACGATGATCCAAATACGATTTCTGATGACTCTGAGCCATCTCCATTATCTTCCTGATTAACTTGATCTTCTCCATAGTATCCTGGACAAGGCTCGGTCCAACCATCGAGGAATCACCCGTTTCCACCCAGCATTGTGGAGAATGACATGACCGCCCATACAACGCTTCAAATAGATCCATATATATAGATGCCTAATAACTATTATTGTATGAGAACTTATCCAACGAAAAGTTCTACATCCACGATCCACCAAAATCCATGACACAAGCCTACAACATATCCTCCAAAGTTTTTATCGTCCTCTCCGATTGACCATCCGTTTGAGGGTGATACTCCGTACTCATGGTCAACTTAGTTCCAAGGGTTTGCTGTAAGGATTTATAGAAACAATATGTAAACCTCGGATCTCTATCAGATATGATCGAAACTAGAACACCATGACTCTTTACCACCTCTCGGATATAGATTTTGGACATATCCTCCACCATATGAGATTCACGAATTGGAATGAAATGGGAAAACTTCATTATATGATCCACTATAAACCAAATGACATCATGCTTTATGACCATTCTTGGGAGACCTGTGACAAAATCCATCACTATTTTCTCCCACTTCCAAATAGGGATTGGTAAAGACTGAAACATTCTCACTGGTCTCTAATACTCTGCCTTGACCTGATGGAAAGTCAAGCATCTCGAAACAAACTCAACCACTCTTCTTTTCATAACAACCCACCAGAACTGCACTTTCAATGCTTTATACATTTTTTTATTTCCAGGATAAACAACCCACCTAGAATGATGATACGCCCTGAGAAGATCCTCCTGACAAGAAAATGGTACAACCATCTGATTCAAAAAACACAAAACTAAATCTCCATTCAGTTGCCAACCCTCAATGGTCTCCCCACCATTGAGTTTCAACCTCATGGTCACACACTCAGAATCTGATATTTGTGCCTCTTTAACTAGGACAACCAAGTTAAGAATCAATAAAACCATAAAGAAGACTGCTCTATCACCTTGGTCCTCACATTCCAACCGCATGTCAGCTATAACTGACTTCAACTGCCACTGGTCTGATGCATGTTTCACCACCTGAGCATTTTATTTTCTACTTAATGCATCCAACACCGAATTTCCCTTACCCGGTGTGTACATCAAGTCAAAATAAAACATCTAGAGATATTCCATCCATCTCCTTTTCCTCCAGTTCAAATCCCTTTGTGAGAAAATGTGATTCAAGCTCTTATGATCTGTATATACCGTGAATTTCTCACCAAAGAGATAATGACATCACACTTTCAAATAATGGACCACTACTACCAATTCCAAATCATGAGTTGGGTAGTTCTTCTCATTCACCCTCAACTTCTGTGAGCCATACGCAACCACATGATTCCCTTGCATGAGAACACACCACAACCCTAATCCCGATGCATCGCAATACATCACGTACCCTTTTCCTAGTTCTGAAAAAACCAATATTGTTGTTGATGTAAGGTGACCCTTTATCTCTTCGAAACACTTCTAAAACTATTCATTCCACTGGAATGGAACATTATTTCTTATCAAAGATGTCATCAGTGAAGCCAAACTTGAAAAATCACAAAAAAACGCCGATAATACCCAGCTAGACCGCACAAACTCCATACCTCAAACACATTATTTGGTGGTTTCCATGAGATAACAACCTCTATCTTTTTCAGATCCACTAAAACACCCCTTTCAGAAATAACATGGCCAAGAAAACAGACTTCCTGTATCCAAAAGTCACACTTTGACAATTTGGCATACAACCGATGATCCCTCAAGATCCCCAGCACTATCTCCAAATGCTTCCCATGCTCCACCCTTGTCTTTGAATACAAAAGAATATCATCTACAAACACCACCACAAATGAATCCAGATATCTCTAAAATATCCGATTCATCAATGCCATGAACACCGCTGGCACATTAATTAGACCAAAAGGCATAACCACACATTCATAATGGCCATATCTACTTTGGAAAAATGTTTTAGGAATATCGCCCTTCCTCACCCACAATTTATGATATCCCGACCTCAAGTCGATTTTGGAGAACCACTGGTCTCCCCTCAACTGGTCGAATAAATTATCAATTTGTGGAAGTGGATATATGTTCTTTATCGTAATGTGGTTAGGTCTATGATAATCATCACAAAACCTCAAAGTTCCATCCTCCCTTTTCACAAACAACACCTGCGCTACCCACAGAGATGTGCTTGGCCAAAAAAACCCTTTGTTTTCTAACTCTTCCAACTGGACTTCAATTCTCATAATTCAGTAGGTTCCATTCGGTAAGACATAATTGAGATAGGAATAGTCCCTAGAAAAAGATAAATCGTAAACTCCACTTCTCTTACGAGAGGTAACCCAGATAATTATTTGGGAAAAAAATCCATGAACTGATCCACCACTACCGGAAGAAGACTCTGCTCAACACCCTCTACCGATTCCAATGACAACACCACCAACTGATATGATAACGTGTCCACTGCTGGTGCCAACAAACCTATTTCACCCTACCTTTCATGCCTCTCTCCTTAAAGAGATGTCTAATGCCATCGTGTGTTGTAAAAACCACTATTCGTGCATTATAGTTGATGTGGGCCTTAAACACCACTAGCCAATCCATTCCCAGAATCACATCCTACCCATCCATCTCAAGCACTGAGAAATTCCACATTATCTCAACCTCTCCCACAATGATACCACATGCTCTACACAAGAAGGTTCGATCCTCTCTTCAACCCAGAAGAGTTTGAAGTTTCAAAACCAATGGCATCATTTCTACCCTTAAACCTAGCAACTTAACCACACATGCAACAATAAAATAGTGTCAAGAACCCGTATCAAACAACACTTTCATCAAGGTAGAATTAAAATAATAGTACCTCGCATCGTGGATAGTCCCAACTGATCATCCACTACAACCTGATCGACTCAGAACAACGCCTTGGTTTCTGTACTCTGCTCTTTATTGCCCTGCTAAGGAGTTGTGGTGTTCCAAGATTCACCATGACTGGCTTTGCTTTGCTGACAAGGGGTATGCTACTGTCCCCATCCCGTTAAAGCATACGATGTCTGCGATACCTAAGTCGTGTCATGCACACCTGACCTCGGAGTATTCCTACAATATCATGAAAGATACCCCATCTACTTTCAATTGTGACATGATCAAGGTTGTGTCGTACAGTCCCGCTTGATGTGTGCCGTAGAGACACACTGAAAACATCCTGGTTTTCTTTGGAGCTTCGGAGGAAGATTTACCGATCTTGCCATCAGATTATGTGCCATACTCCCACCCTAAGAATAAGTGTCCCTCCTCCTCTTGAACACAACATTAGAGTTCCCACTATTCCCCATGGGTACCACCATGCTTCCTCCACCCGGATCTCCCAACAGATCTCGCTTATCCACCGATGCTCAATTCACCATCTCTATGTAATCAACGATACACAACACTACTATTGTTGAACAAATCTCTTGCCTTAACCCCACTTCAAAGATCCTTTCCTTCAATGACGTGCTACCCGCCACCTCGGGTGTAAACAACACTAAGCTTATAAACTTAGCAGCATACTCCGTCACAGAAATATGCTCTTGCTTCAGACTGAAGAAATCAGTTGTGTGTTGAATTTTGATTGTATGTGGGTAGAATTTTTTATTAAACAATTCCTCAAATCCTTCCCATGTCATACCCTGGTCCGTCCCAGCTTGGACTACCAACTCCCACCACTGAAGAGCAAGATCCTCTAGCTTATACATTTCTAGCTTTACTTTAAGCTACACATGCATCCCCAAGAATTTGTAAATTCTGTTCATTCTAGACAACCACGCCTCTGCCCTTTCCAGGTCCAAATCACCACTAAAGACGGGTGGATCCTTCTTTTGAAACTGAGCTGCATAATCAATATGATTTGGTTCATCCACTCTATACACACTTCCCATAGCTTGGAAAGCTTGCACTATGCTTTGGACTAACTACTGGTTTACCTAGGGCTAAGTTGAAACCACATTCTCATCAGCCACTTCCGATTGGTATCTACGACGCCTAACCGGTACCATTTCGATAAATAGGAAACAAACAACCATGAGTCTCACTTCGGTAGACATCAATAATTCCCATTTAAAATCGCATTACACAACACTATCACAACGAGGCATTCCACCTTTCCATATTTTCCATGTTTCTATATTCTTGAAAACAAAACCATTTTTAAAATACCAAATTTATTCACATTACAATTGCACACATCTGAAAACCCATTTCTAAATTCATCCCATAAATCATTATGCCCAATGAAATATGAATCCTAGAGGGAAGTAATTTCTACCATATATGCCATAAACATCTCATTGGATACACCCAAGAAAATGAGATTGCCAATGCCTATAAGTGTCTCCAAAATACTTATGTACCCAACTCCCTAGTAACTTGAAGTTTAGAATAAAAGGGTTAGCTATGTCCTTTTATGCTATACATTCCAAGTTTTGACATTCCTATACCTTTCTACCATCACGACTCAAGGAATATACCATAACGAATGTCAAATCCAAATATGAGAATAAACTCCAAAGGACCGAACAAGCTGATACCACTTGTAAAACCCCGCCCCTACCTCATTGGATTGAAGAGGTGGTGAGGGTTACTTTGCCTTAAGAGACGTCCCCAAGGCACCAAAGGCTAGAAATAAATGCCGAGGGATTCAAGGAACCATGGGGAACAATTTTCCTTTAAGAAGATTACCCAACTCAATCAACCAACAACTAAAGATGCATGCACTTCCATACCCAACCATGTGATACTAACAATTCCATCACAAACCCCAAAACCATTCAACTAGACATGTCCATAAAACATTAGAGTACAAACCGAAAACTAAAAAACAAAACACCACAAGCCATGACACCACCACCGCTCCACACCAAGCTCCAAGCTCCACCAAAACATCACAATACACCACTAAGGGAGGGTGATAACTTACCTTTTCCCACGTCATGGTACACGACATCTACAAAGACACCAAAGTGAAAAAGCAGGGGGTGAGTATAACTACTCAGTAGGATTTCCCCAACCGACTTCCCTTCACACGCCACTAGGATAAAACCTTTAGCACATTTATATAAAACATTTTATATAATGAAAAACCAAGCTAGAAATTATTTATATGAAATACATGCCATAAGCCAAACATTCCACACAAGGAAGCCAAATCAACCATGCCACGCAAGGAATCCAATTCAACCATGCCACAAGCCGATTACCATTTTCACATTTCACTCACAAGCCCCATCTACAAACATCACCAACAAAGCACACAAAAAATCAAGGTGGCACTTCCCATCCAACCCATTCATTACCAATCCACTTAAGTGGTACTTCTCGCCCACTTTCTATTGATGGTGGCCCTTTCATCCACTTTCCATATCCTTTTTATAGTGGCACTTTCTCATCCACTCCACCACGTCCCAACATCATCCACCCAATAATATCATCCATTTCCATAGAAGCCACAACTATAATCATGCATTATTGTCAATACCAACAAATACCATTTCCATGCCAAACACATTTCAATATCATCCATTTATTGAAATAAATACCCATGCTCCAAATTATTACCATTTTAAAATCACCAATTTAAAATTAACCAATTGAGCCAATTTCAACAAAACCCCAATTTCATTCCAAAACCCCCAAATCATCACCCATTTGATTTTCCAACAAAATTCACATGACATGATTATAATTAAATTAAATAATCCAATTTAATTGTAAATTAACTTCACATTTCAACCTAGTGGAGTTGAGAGAGAAGACACATACTTCTTAGGGTTTGGTGAAATCAACCATTCACCCAAACACACTCCAAACTGGATGAACATCTCCTTGAAAACACCTCAAAATCCCTTCCCTAACATCAACAAGATCAACCTTTAACACACAAAGGAAACACAACCATAGATCTACATGCAACCCTTGTAGATCTTGGAAAATAATAGAGGGAGAGGGATAACCATAAACAAAACCTCAAAGAACCAAAAGAGGGAGTTACTCAAGGAGAACCGCCTTCGATCCATCAAGAAACCCCTTCGATTTGGCTCCAAAACGAGCTAATGAGGTTCCCCAACCTCTGAAAACTGGAACTCCCACTTGATCCATGATTGGGAGGAATAATGAGGGAAAAATGGGAAATCCCGTGTGGCCTGGGACTTAAAAAGCCAACCTTTAAGTGGTTGCACGGTTACCCCGCACAATTTAGCAAACCATGCGCCAACCTTGCAGTTTCCCTTATCTCACCCAGGGACTTCACACAACTTTCCTGTACGGTCTGACAAACCATGCACTGCCTATGCAGAGCCCACTATCAAGGGTGCATGGTTTCCAAGGCTGGCCGTACGGTTTGTTTAGATTGTGCACCAACTGTGCACCCCTGCACAACCTCCACAACTTTAAATGTTTTTCCCAGAATTGTCTAAACTTCAACAAACCACTTCAAAAAGCACAAACGAACCAAAAAAGGGCCACATACCTCAAACCGGGGGTACTACAGTGACTAGTAGATTAATGGACCCACTAAAATAAGGTGGATGTTTCCTCATGAGAGACTCAATAGAACGTTGTTCCATACTTTTCTCATTTGGGAGCTTAGTGAGATTCATATATTGAGAAATTTATGTGTGTATAAGAAATAAGATTTTTCATTCTAGATCCCATAACATTTGGTTCCTTAGGAGGAAAATTATTTTATTGTCCATCACATTCAAAATTAATATAATTCTTTTAGGTTCCATCCACTGAATAAAACCAAAATTCATAGTGTGAGTAATAATAATCATTTTGGGAAATTACATAATCCTAAAAAATCATTTATAGGATCTATAAATCATGACTCCTTCTATGAAACCTTATATTTAACATAGTTTATTCATAATCATCACTAAAACATTATGATATTATCCTATACCTAAACTTATCCCTTGGTTTCATACATATTTTTTATCACCCAAGTTTTCAAAGGTTAACTAATCCTTTCTTAGAAGCCAAATATTGGGACCCAAACATTTTATACATAGATATTACATATTAATATATGAGTATTCAGTACACAACATTTCAATACATGCGAAAATATTCTAGGTCTATTATCATTGGAAACTTAGAAAAATAAAAAAATGGTTCATAAAATATATACATCACCTCCCACTTATTTACTCAAAACTAGAAACCTTCTTAGGCACACCATACTTAATACCATTATTCATAACTTGGGGAAAGTAAGCATAAGAAAAAAGTGACCTTAGATGTTCAGTAAGGGTAAAAAAGGGAGATATAAATGATCATATAAGCATAAAATGGGCATAAGCATATAAAAATGACCATAAAATTGGAAAAACATACCTTATATATCAAAGATCATAATCTTAATTCATGGAATAAATATTGGAAGTTAATAAGACATGAATCATAAGTGAATCAAAGAACACGATTTATAAGATCATAACATTGACATAATACATGGAATTTTTTCATAGAAATAATCATAGAAAATCATGTTCTTAGTAGTCAAGGCTCTTTTACCAGACTATCATAGTGTAATTAGTTCACTCCACAATCATCATAGTAGTCAAGGTTCACTCGCAAGACTATCATAGTGGAAAAATTACCTTATTGAACTGTGTACACTCCCCATCCTAGTCCTGTTTAATTGGAGGGATATATAGGTCACACCTGTAACATAATAAAAATCATAAATATGTATTCTAAAAGGTCATAAAACATTCATCATATCAGAACCCTTGAAATAAAATAGGTTTCATAAACATTTCATCATAGCATAACCCATAGAAAAGAAATAGGAATCAGAAAAATATTTTCATGATAAACATAAAAAATCCAGATAACGAATAATGATGGTATCCTAAGATCATATCAATAGTAAAGAATAAGTTATATCAAAGATTTTTTCCTTTGATTAATAGAAATACCATTAAAATATCATTAAAACTTTCTTGAGGAAAATGTCCTCCCCACTTTGAAATCAATAATTTTTTTAAAAATATACACAATTATAAAGGGAAAAAAATTATTTTAAAAGAACTATATAAAATTTTAAAGTAATATTCAAATAAAAAATTATTTATGGTGGTGGGAAACTTTTTTTATTCCATATAATTTAAAAAATTCCTTTAATACTTTTATTAAAAAAGTTATAACACACCTCAGTTAGAAAATGAAAAAAAAATATTCCTTTCAATTTTTTTTGTAAAAAGTAAAATATGGGTAAAAATAAATTTAAAAAATCATTTGATAATAGTAAAAATATTATTTTAACATTTTTATAAAACTTGGATATGTAATGATTGTTTTTGACTGAAGAGAGAAATGAAGTTGTTTTTTCTTAAAAAAAGTTTCAGTCTCTTGAGAATATAAGGTGGGTAAAATGAAAAAGGAAAAATGTATTTTAAAAATATAACCATAGGATAATATAATTACTGAGTATATTTAGAGGTTGATTATAATATTTCATCATCAGAGCTTAATCACAAACAATACTGATAAACAAAGATATCATAACATAAAACCCCTTACCTTGACTCTACATTGCTTTGAAACCACTATAATATCATGTATTATAAATATAAATTTATTATAATACTATAATAGAGTCATTTTCATACTTATAATATCATATATAATACATTTATAATTATTCAACACCCCCTTCTATCAATAATGTCTTATTAATATCATCATTTCCGAGTGTTGACTGTTTTGTTTATCATAGGTATTTTAGTTTAGTAGTTCGTCTAATTGTACATTTATCTTTGTTAAAAAATATAAAAAATGTTAAAAATTAAATAAATATAATATATATTCATTATATATATATTTATAGTCATCTATAAAAGTTATATATAGAAAAAATGAATCGCATTATTCATGGAGTTAGTAGGCCGTACATACGCATGAACGTTGTTTTCATTTTTTAACAGATGGAAATAAAGAAAGATAAATATCAATTAAATTTTATATTATCATTATTATATCATATATTTATTATATATTCATCAAAATATTATTCATTACCATTAATTTTAAATATTAATAAAAAAAACTACATCGCTTCGTGGATGTGGTAGTCCACACGTACACAAGAATGATGTTATTGTTTACCAATGGATTGGATGGTAAGTAAGTAGATGTTATATTACAATTAAATAAGTATAATTATCTAATATATATCATGTATAAATATTAAACCCATCATATTAACCATACATAAAATATGGTGATGAAAAATGAATCCTATCACAACATAGAGATGGTAAGTCGTATGCATGCGTGAATGATAATTCCACTTCTAATTTGATGGGATGGAGGGTGTATAATGGTGTTTTTATAATTATAATAATAAAATTTAATAATATTTAGGATACTGATTTTCTTATATTATTATAAATACCAAATAATTATAGAAGTTAAATAAGAGTACAAAAGAAAGTGATCAATTAAAGAGATTACATCTTCTTTGAAACAACTCCTTTAGATATACTCTAATGGGATCTAGGGTTGATATTTAAAGAATAATTGAACCTATATAATGTTTTTAATGAATTAAAGAAGACAAATTGGTAGTGTTTGGTCTATATAGACAGCTCAATTTGGTTCAAAGTAGTGAGAGAGGAGGCACCCTTTTATAATTGAGGTGAGGGGAACTTTTGGAATTTCTCAAAATATTAAATTATAAAAAATTCATTATCAAGAAAAATAGATCAAAATAGAAATATATTATATGATATGGTAGGTAAGGTTTGTAATCCCATCAACCAATGGAATTTAGGAAAGTTTTGGTGTCATTTTAAACCTTATAATTTTGATTAACCCTTAGTTAACTAATTTTAATTTAAAAATAGTAACAATTTTTTTAATATTAAAGGTTTGTAATTTTTTACTTATAAGGTGAAAATTGGAACATAAATGGATTATTTATGAAATTTTATACTATATAATATCCATCTTATCTTACTTCAATTTTTTTATGTTTTTTTAAATAAATTGATAATTTTTTTTGATAAAATATCACTACTGTCAATTTTTTAACTATTCATTTAATTTGACTTAAGACACATAAAGAAAAAGTTTTATTTATAATATAACATTTTAAAACAAAAAAAATAATATTAACCTAAAAGTTTTTTGGAACACTATAAATTACTCAAACTATATAACTTTTAATATTTTCAAAATCATTTATTTTAATGTTCCATTAATTGAATAAATACTATTTTCCCATTATGTAAGAATTTAAGGTAATTATATAGAATATAAAAATTATAAATAAATTACCATAATTAATATAATTTAATTTTTCATGAAATTACTATTAATATTTGTTCATAACTAGTTTTTTCCCTATGAGAACACATAAATGATATTTAAAACTAAGATAGTGGCATTTTGTAACGTTCTTTGATTTAAATAATATATAAATTATATTCATGGAAAAGTAACCATTAAACTAGTAAATTTAGATCCTATGGTGATAATTGTAGAATTAAATTCATCCAATAATAATTAGGATGATTGTTTTGGCTTTATCACTTATTTTTAACATTGATTAACCCGATTTACCCTTTACCAAGGTGATGGATTTTATGATGGTTACTATTCATATTGATAAAAAATAAAAAGGACCCATTTATACTCATGATTAAAAATATTGAATCCAATTTATCAAATTAAATTTATAAAATTTTAATAAATTAATTTTGAAAATAAGTGCGCAACACGTGAAAAAATCATTTTTTTGAACAAATAAACTTTAATCATAAAACTAGATTTATTCTTATGCTATGCCTAGAAAAAAATATTTGTTGAATGTTTAAAACATTTTATCAATTAAATTTTACATAAATTTTATTAAAATCATTTATAAATAGTAATTAATTGAATTTATTAATATAAAAATAATTTTTTCACAAAAAACAGTTTATCAGAAAAAATGTCACTTTTATTTTAAAATATATTTTTTAATTATAATAATTTGATAACTAATGAATTAATTTTAAAAATGTACAAGCAGTAATTTTTTCATAATTTACTTATTAATATTCATACTTGTAAATCTAAAATCAAGGCAATAACAAGCACATGATATTTTAATAATGTTATGTGGTTTGTATAAATTCATCATTACAAGTAACACACTCAATCAAAGAAATCAAATTATTTAAGGAGAAATATTTCATAAAAATATCAGTGTGTTATAATTTTAATTATGAATATTTCTTCATAATAGAACCTCACTATAATCCCTTCTAGAATTCTCATAAGTTATACTCATGTTCATAACCTAGAAAATGGAAAAATAAAAAAGGGGTGAGATAAAATGATCAGTAAGGGAAAAAATCATCAACATTTAATCAAGGGTTAGATCATAAACATGTAAGAAAACAAGATAATGGGAGAAATATATTATTAAAAATTAATTATAGTAATAAAATTTATCCTCAATCCAAAATAGAATGATCTGTAGTCACAAATGATCAAACATATACCATTTTATTGGATTTAAAAAACATGATCTAGGGTAACATAACATAAATAAACAACATATAAATGTTTCATAAACAAAATAATAATAAATCATAAACTAGTAGAGTTTTAATTTCTACCTGATTCTCATAAGATGGTAGGTTTGGGATAAAAACCCTTGTACCCTCTTGTTCTTGGTCTAAGAACCCGTTTACCCACTTGGCCTGGGGATAACAACATATCCACCATCTTGGGAATGGTAAAATGATCCATATAACCTCTTGGTATTGGGATAAAAACCTATATACCCCCTTATCATTAGACTAACAACATGTGTACCCTCTTGGGATTGGAAAAAAAACCCGTGTCCCCTCTTGGGCTTAGCCTCCAACCCGTGAACCCTTTTTTGAGTTCATGGTATATAAAAATTCAACTAATGTATTAGAGGGTCATATAGGACCCTAACCTTTATAAAAAAACTATCCTTACATATGTGTGTGATTAGAACATGAAAACCATAAAACATTAAAATCACTTAATTAACCCATGGAAAAGAGACAAGTTTCATGAAATTTTTTCACAAAACATTCTATAATAAATCTTGAGAAAAAAAGTGTATGGTGGCATAAGAACATATACCCAATATAAAATTTGGCACATTAATGATATTGACATAGTTTTAAAAGAACTTTTCAAGATATTTGGTTAAATCAGCTTAAAATAATAAGGAAAAATTCCATTTTTCTTTTCAAAACTATCTAAAATAGTGTTTATTTTCAAAACAAATTAAAAATAAAGGAATATTTTTTGAGAATAATGTTTATAATGGTGAAATAATGTGTTCACATGAAAAAATGTTAAAATATATTTCATAAAATATTTATAACTTTATTGTAAAAATACAAAGTTACAGATCACCTTCAAAAGTCATTTTCCAAAAGGTGAAATAATTTTCTTTGAAAACATATACCTTTAAAATGGATCTTTAATAATGGTTTCTTGGAAAGGATATAATAGTTTTACAGAGTAAATATGTTGTGAAAGATAAAACATACAATTATGGATGGAAAAATATTTTATATATGAAAACACATTTGTTGAAAACCCAAATCATAAAAATATGAAAAAATTCCTTTTAAAATGGATAAATAGAAATATTAAGTTTAGATAAAATAATTCACAATTAGTTTTCCAATTAATAAGAACATTGGTAGGTAGATAAAATATGGATATGGAGGAGAAATTATCATAAAAATAGATGTGAATTATTCTCATCCACTTTATACTTTTATGAGAAATAAATTAATCAGGGAAGAATATTTGAATTCATATTGTTGTTTTCTCTATATAGTGAAGGGGGAACACCATATTAAATTTTAAATAGAATAATATACGGTACATAGAAGAATAATGTCCAAGAATTAACATTATAACCCAAAAAAGGAAGTTTGAGTTTAAAAAATCTATTACAACATTCAAATAAATTAAATAGAAAAACCTTGGAAAGAGAAAATGAGATGGATTTTTAAATTATTAATAATTTATGAAATTATCATAAACATATCAATATGTAAGTATATTCACTATATAATATAAACGGGTGGTGAATGTGGCATATGTCTCTATGATAAAAAAGTGATATGAGAAAACCCTTACAAACATAATAATTCATGAAGTAAGAAACACTTCATAGGGGGTTTATGTGACAGAAATATAAATACCTTTAAAAGAGTGGAAATAAAACATAATAAAATAATAGGTTACAATATACCCAAATTATCAAAATAATGTTCATGAAGAATAATCATATCTCAGTGAATGAAAATTGAGTTAACAAAAACCCTTACCTTTTAGTCCCATTTGGTTGAATGTACTATAACTTCCTGTATGACAAAAATAAATATATTAATAAGATACTTCATAATATTATTCATATATATTACCTTTTATAATATTAAATTATAATTATTTATTATTCATTTAAAAGTTTGTTATAGTTTGTTTTCATCATCAGATGATTGCAATTTTATTTGTTTTTCACATGCTTTATAATTTCGATGTTGGTACCCATTATTTAATACCAAGTTCATCTTTCCTAGATTATTTAATTTAATAGAATATATTTTTTATAATTATTTATAAAGTTAAAATATCATTCTATGAGAATTTTATTTACTGTTCATGGAGATGAAATCGGCGGTGTGCATATTTTTGATAATTTTTAATGAACAAAGGGTTTTATACTAATAATAAGTTGAATATCAATATAAAAATTAAATAAAATAAAAAATATGTTGATAATTTATGTCTAATAATTCCATTAGTTAATTTTCCATACTCATGCATTATATAAATTTATATTAGTGTTCATGTAGGTGGTTAAACTAACCCAAATAAGAACTTGCTATAATTAAGGGGTGAGTATGGTCTAGAAAATTATTATCTTAGAATAATATATTTATTATAGAAGAATAATAATATTATCTATATGTTTTTGAGGTGGTGAATCATATTTTCATTTATTTATATAAAGACTAAAATACTAGAGTGATGTAAAATTAATTATGTTACTTTTTGGAGGTGGTTGTTCGAACTTACACACAGATCATGATTTCATTTTTCAAAGAACAAGCAGAAAGAAGAAAATATTTTATTTTTTACTATAATTGAAATAATTATATAAATAAAATATTATTTTATTAATTAAAGTTTTTAACCTTCCATTTAAACCTATGGTGAAAAATAAAACACATTATTAATGGAGGTGGTAGTTTGTACGTACGCATGACGATTATTTAATTTTTCAAAGGGAAAAGGGTGAAGGATATGAAATGATTATTACATAAACATAAAAACATTACAGTATATAAATAATATTGATTTAATAATGGTTTAAAGGTTTAGATAATTTTTTAGGAGAAAGATAGTTAAGGAAAAATTTTAAAGAATGATTGGTACTTACATTGATAATTTGAGCTTTTTCTTGATGTACTTCTTGGAAATAGAGAAATTATGATAGATTCTCCTAAAAATTTTCCTAATGAAATGGAAGAGATTTCTTTGAAAAGTAAAATGGGTAGAGGTTTAATGGAAGTTCCTTCTTTTATAGTGTCTTTGAAGTGGTTGGGGAAGGCCCATTTTACAAGAGAATGGAATATAAGTTTTATAAATATAACCTCTTGATAAGAAAGGAACACATGTTTCACATGGAATATGGATTCCAAAGTGGAAAATTATAGATAGAATATATGATTTGTTCAAGACACACATCAAAAACCGATTTGGATACATGTTTTTTTGGGTCAGATAAATATGAAAAAATGGGGGTGAATTAACTTTTAAAATTAAATATGAAAAGAGGGGGGGGGGGGGGGTGAATTGAATTTTAAAAATAAATCTGGAAAGAGAGGGGGATTTAATTTTAAAAATTAAATCAATAAAATAAAATTAAAATATTAAATTAAAATGTTTTTTAAACAATTATATAAAAGTTATGATGATATCATTTGAGAATTTGAAATAACTAAAGTAACACATAGTAGAAATAAATAAATTATGCATAATAAAATCAAAAAAGTAAACGAGGAAAGTAAATGGAAAAGGAATACTTTGATAATGGAGTTCGGAAATAGCACCAAAGGGTTCCCTTATGTCCCCTCTCCTCAAGAAGTCTTGAGAGGGTATATAACCCCTTGGTTTTAATGGGAGCCAAGATCCAAATAATTCCCTTTATTTTGAATGAAAAAATTAAGAAAAAATAACCCTTTGTTTTAACAGGATAAATAATTAAAAGAAAGAATCCCTTTATTTTTAATGGGGAAGAAAAAACCAATGATGGTAAGGAGGGAGAAAATATATGGCTTTACTTTTTGTAAAATTTGTTACAAATCCATCTCAACTCTCACTAAATGATAAGAAATAAAAGGGGGTGTGAGTGATATATAATATAATTGAGAGAGAGAAATAAAATGGTTTATATAAAAAATTAAAAAGATCAAGAAAAATAAATAGAATGTGAATGAAAGAATGAATAAGTCAATGATGATTGGTGGATATTGGAGAAAGTCAATAAATATCATCCATTTGAAGAATTCCCTTTTAGGATCATAATACCCACTAATAATGTTCAATTTTATCTTATTTGTGAAATGATGAGAATTATAGAACTTTTATGCTCTTAGAATATTTGGGATTCATTAGATATTGAAGATAGTTTCAGTGGACACATACTATAATTGGATAAAGAACAAATACTACCTTGTGTTCCTTTTATATCCTTATATGTTTCCTAGGTTTTCATAGGTTGATCCATGATTTAAAGATATGAAAAGGAAAAAAATTGACCATCATTAATGAATATTATAGTGTTTTGGAATACGGACACCATCTAGCCAGTGTACAAGGTAGAAGTTGTTGTAAGTTTAGATGCTCCATCATCTAGGCAGTGGAGTGATGTTAGAGATGGGCGTTATTAGTTGTTGTACCAATGAGATAGTAAAATATTAAAAGATAAATAGTTCTTTACTACTGAACTTGAATTTAAATAAGTATTTTGATCCCACTTTGAAGCTGTCTTACGGTTGGTTTCTTTCCTACCATAAAAACTCGACAAAAATACCAAAAAAACTATAAAAAAGATTAAATAGGGAAGAAACATATTTGAGAATTTGTGATCATTAAAATATTTATAACATGAGAGACAAAAATATATCTTCTTTTGATGATCACCATCACTTGATATAAAAAATCTATATAAGAAAGAGGTAAAAGATAATGTTACACCCTCATTTTTTATAATAATTAAAAACACCTATTTGGTTTTAATTTATAAGTATTTTTTAAATGGAACTCCATTTTTAATAAAATTCAACATTTTTTTAGGTTTTATAGTGTTTAATAAAGGTAACCCTTGATTTATAAGGGTTTTATAAGGTTAAAAGGTTTTTAAAAGACTCTATTTAAGGTTAATCTAGTTTTCTCTTAGTTTCATAAGGGTAATAATAGCTTTCTCTACGCAGTATATGGATAAATGTGCACCTCATAAGGGTAGATATGTGCTGCGTAAGAGTAACCCTAGAACTGTGTAAGGGTAATCTATATTGTATATAAACTACATAAGGTTAACCTTGGTATGCTGCATAAATGTAACCAGTGTTTTTGAAAGGTTTCATAAGGGTAAACCCTCACCATGTAAGGGAATCCTTGAGTTTCCAAAGGCTATATAAGGGTAATCCAGAGTTATGTAATGGTAAACCCACATTGTGTAAGTTTATCCTTTTTATTTTAAAGGATATGTAAGGGTAATCCAAAGTCTTTTAAGGGTAAAACATCACTACATAAGGGTATCCTTTAGTTTTCAAATGTTGGGTAAGGGTAATCCAGAGTTTCATAAAGGAAAACCCTCACCACGTAAGGGTAAACTCTCCTTATCAAAGGTTACATAAGGGTGATATAGAGTTTTATAAGGGTTAATATTTTTTTAAGGGTTACATAAGGGTAACTCATTATCCTTCTGCAATACATGGGATCTTTATAAGGGTAAATCCATGTTACCCTTACGCAACGTTGTTTTTGGGAGAAAAATAAATAATAAAATGGTTTTCATTTATTCTTCAACATAACTTACCTATAACTCCTTTAAGACATATTAGAGGTTAGAAATCCTGGGAAATTAATTCTTTTAGATTGTTTAAATATTTTAACCCCTTTATGGTAATTTTTAAATTCTCTACATTCAATATTTAATTAAAATAGAAAATTAAAATTGTGTTTTTAATTAGGGGTTTTACTATTGTAAACCAAAACTCTTTTTGTATATTCAAAAATAACTAAAACATTAATTTTTGATATCCTTTATGGATTTTTATGGGTTTTCTCTAGTTTTATAGGGAGTTTCGTTGGTCAGTGCATTTTATAATTCTTCCACACTAGGAAATTAACAGAAGGGTGATCACATTTATTTTTACTTAAAATCTATGTGTTTTTTTGTCTGGAATCCATCGACCTTGTCCAAGTTAGGTGTATCTGTACATTAGTGCTAAAATATGTGATATTGGGTGTTCTTGTGAAATCCTTCTATATGATTTATTATTTAATATAGTGGAAAGTTTATTCTTATAAAATCCTTCCAGTTGCTTTATTATTTTATGTGAGGGATGTTTCAAAAATTCTATCACATGTAGTTGATAAATGTTTTTAAATGGGTTTTCTTTAAATCAATTTATTTATTTTTTTTGAGTTTGATGAAAACCCTATTTGATGAATTTTTTATTAAAATGAATTTTAAAAAAATGGTAGTGTTAATAATTCACTTATGAAAATAATATTGATAATTTTTTTAAATTGAATTTGAAGCGTGGGAGTGGAAATAAATCACTTATGAAAATTGTATTTATTAATTGTTTTTAATTTTAATTTAATTTTTAAAGAATGGGAGTGGTGATACTTTCCTAGTAATTGTTTTATTAATTGTTAGTATAATTTATGTGTTTTTTATGAAGAAATGGAACATAGGAACATTTGGGAACCTTGGTCTTGGACAAATAAACCCTAGTGTGTGTAACCCCATTAGGGATATTCTATATGATCTCATGAGGTTGTGTAAAAAATTAGTTATCCTGATATCAACAGACTGTGATAAGACTCAGTATCATTACGATTAACTTACCTTCTTAGTATCCTTTTTATCCTAGTTGTTTATTCACATATGATAAATACCAATATGTTTCATGTAATATAGTTTCCATTATGTATCATATTTTATGTACTCACATGTTTATCTTTTGTATTTTGGACTATGGAAATTTGGATTAGGTTGTATTATCTTGGTTACCTTTTTATATAATTCTTTATATATATACCATGTTATCTTCTAGGATATGGTTATTTTGATTATTTACCTCTATTTGTCATTACTTTTTATATTTATATTCTTATAGTCTTGAATTTGTAATGTTTTAAGAAGAAACTAAAGGATGTTTTATAAAATAGGTTCTCTATGTTAATGGATTTGAGTTTTTTTATTTTTTAAGCATGAACTAACATTTTTGCGGTGATAAACATTGTATATATTCTTTTGTGGTATCATACCAATATTTAGTTATAACACCATATTTTTTTCCTTTAAGAGTTTGTATCCTTTGTTTTTTAGGTTACAAGTAAAGGAATGGATTTTATGTAGTATAGAATAATCTCTTGGTTGTTATCATCTCTAGAGTGACTAGGGATAGTGGTGAAATTTTTTCATACGAAGACTTGATCCTATGCTTGTTTAGTTTTTCTTTTAGGTTTAACCCTTTCTGGATTGTCCTTGTATGTCTCATGGATGTGTAATTTACTTTTGTATTATAATCTAATTTTTAATCCTATTTTTGGTATCCATTAGAATTTTTTGGATGTTTTATTGATCACTACCTTGTGGTTGTCCATCTCAGGTGATGTGTTAGGTTGGACATTGTTGGTTCTTTACAAAATGGTATCAAATCCATGCTCGACTAGAAGTGTTATGAAACTATCTAGATTAGGATTAGGGTATCTTATAGATTGAACATAGTAAATGTTAGAGTACAATGTGTAAATAGAGAGTAGGTACTTTATCACCACCATTTGTAATTCCACTTGAGTTACCATGGGTAGTCTATATTTTTTTTTCTGTATGATATTTCCCATGAGTTATGGTTTAGTGTGATGACATTAGATCCTTATTGGAATGCATTGGTTTCCATGGGATTATCATCGATTAGGGGTTTAAATAAAAAATATCATTTAGGTTTTTTATTTTACCTAGATGTATTGTAAAACCATTCAATGAATAGAATATTGGTTTTGGAATTGTTAAAGGGGTTGTGTCACACTTATCACGTGGATTTTAACCACATGGATAGGTCGAGTATGACTATGCATATTTCTTTCTTATTTACAACTAATAATTCTTGGATTATTTTAGTGAATATCATTTATGGGAGAACAATCAAGGTGGTTCTTGGGATATGTTGATATGAAGACACAACTTGATTAAAAGTTATAGAAATTTCTTATTGTTAAGTGATGGTATAACCAATTTACTATTCAAAAATAGTTTTCATGAAAAATAATTTAACTTAAAAAAGAAAATATTTATTTCTTGATTTTGACATTATGCTTGGTTTATTGATCATGTTTTTTGATATGGTTTTTTATTCATGAAAACCTATATAATTATTTGGTTTCCAAACCATTTAATGATTTTTCATGAAATAATTTCGAACCCTTGATAAATTTTATCAATAAGATTTAAATGTTTTTGAATAAAATGGTTTTTACCATGAAGACGTTAAGGGTGGTTTTTAGATTAATAAAAAAATCATGTTTGTTTTAAACTTGTAATAAATAAGAGTAAATGGTCTTTGAAAGTGGTATGATAAATTACCTTTCAATTAAAATAACTTTTAGAACTTGAATGGTGGTTTCTTTTTAAAATAACTTCAATCATGAATAATGTGATTTATTGAACACTAATGAATGATTTTTCTTGAAATGGGTGTCAAGTTTCATCTTGTAATTTTGAAATTGTAAAATGCATCTTTTTTGATTAATTTTATAAGGTAATTAATTATTTTTACTTAGGAAACTAATTATTTGTAAAAATCATTTTAAAGTGATGTATAGAGGTTTCTAAAATAAAAAGTTTTTGAAATAAGTTTTTACTCCTTGAGTGGGATTTTTTTGAAAATTCTCTTAAATTGTTTGATTTCTTTGTTAACATGTATATTTAGATTGACCATTTTTGTGTGTAGGGGTTATCTGATGCTCTCCAATGGACATGATCATATAGATTTCTCATCTTATGTGGTTTGAGTGAGTTCTATATAGAGGTCTTAATATGGAGTGTGATTACTTCCTTGATAGCATTACTTTTTCATCATCTCTTTAGTCTTTAATAGACTCAGAATTGGGTGGAAATATTTTCTTCTATCATGATGTTATAATGATAAAGGTATTGAGGAAAATCAATATGATGTCATTTGGGGAATGTCCAGAGGATCATATATGTTCTATCAGGTATATGGGTCTTTTGGACCATTTTTCATGATTTTCTTGTGTTCCTTGGGAATATTGGAATCACAGGAGTATTATATGATTTGTGTGATAATAAATTAAAGTTTCTCACTTTCTATATTCAAATTAGTTGTGGTTTCAGGATATCTTTTTTTGGCGTGATCATTGATATTTTCCTTAGTATGCTTCTTTGAAAGTAGAATTCATACTCAGTTTATTTATAACTCATTATTTATTTCAATATGTGATCATTATTCTATATTCTAGATTTGTAAATCTATGACATGGGTTTTGGATTAGTACCCTAAAATTGGGGAGCCTTGGGTTTGTGCATAGGAAATATGATTTTTCTTTAATGACTGATTTGTCTAAGAGATCTATTGGTAATGTTTTATTATCAATTAGATAATGGGGACTACTAGGTTGATATTTATAAACCTGAGTCACCAAAGATAAATTTTTATAACTCAATACTAGATCTATGTCATTTTTTGTTAAGGAATGTATTTAAATGTCTCCTAGATATGTGATAGGTGATAGATTTAGATTTCCCTCTAATACCTTCATAATGATCTTTGAGGCTGACATTTTGGGAGTTTCTTGGGAATGGTGACTTTTCATATACTTGACCAAGTTTTCCCTTGGTTGGTTTTACCCTATAAGAGTAGGGTTATTTATATTGTTTATAACTATAAATATTAGGGGTTTCATTTATTTTAAATGAAAACCTTAGCTTTCTCATTGATACTCTCTTATATCGTTGGGGACACTTGTTATTGCACTATTTTTTTGAATCTAAAAAGTTAAGAGACCTATGTTAGGTTTGTTTTTTCCTTATAGACTCATATTGGATTATATAAAACCTATAAATCCTTTAAAAATATAAAAGTGAGGTTAATATAATATCCATTAATGATTCATGGTAATTCAAGTTAGGTTTTTCATTTATCATTGTGATGTATCAGGCATAGAGTTGGGACATGTCTTTATGTTAGAAAATGGGCGATGAATTAAGGTTATTGAAAATTATGCCTTCTAGGAAATAATCTATCTCACCATGAACTTGAGTTCATAGATTTTATAAATTCCATCAGAGAACTGTGAACTCAATATCTCAACGAGAATTTTGTGATATATTTAGATCAAAAGTATATGAAGTGTACTTTTTACCCAGATGAATATAATCCTGATAAAAAATTAAGGTGAACTGATTTCAAATCTTTTATTATGATATTAGGTAAACTATCCTGAATATAAGTGTTTACATAGATACACCAAAAATTGTTTTACCAAAATTATATGTGATGAATCTATAGAGGGATCCTTAGGGGACCTTTTTTTAGAAATGAGTATGGTTTTGTTTTAGGATCTGACATGCTTGTGTGCTCAGCTTGTGATCCTGCTTGTTATTTCTTACAAAATTAAATTCAACTCATGTAATAATCAAATACATACTTTTAGTGTTTTAATGTAACCTTTTATGGTGGGAAGACGTTGGGTTTTTTGATTCAAATTACCAATGTTACCTTGTGTCTTCAGAGATATTTTGTTTCTACGGTTTATCTAAGAGATGGGTTTATGAATTATGAACTTTGGTATAGTTATTTTGTGCACTATAAGGTTACCGAGATGTGTCATAATTTGATACATCAATATTAATGGATATAGTGGGATAATAAATTGTATAAATTATGTCATGATTCCGTTACTATTATAAAAGTATAGTGGAAAACCATAGAACTACCAATTTTTTTGTAACCTTATCTATTATATTATAGAAGTTGGATAAAGTAACCATGGAATTTTTAATATGACCACTACAAAAATCCTAGTGTAAATGAGATATGATTCGATTAGTCATAAATTTATTTATGAAATTGGCTCATATATTTCCTACCATGGAGATGGTTATGGTATAAAATCTTGAATATTATATTCGAGGGGTTGTGAAGCTCCACTGATTGGTTGTTTTTTAGACTTTTGGTATCATATATTCCCTTATCTATGATTATAAAGATACAAAATGATTTTTTATTTTTCTCTATGTGAATATTCTTGAATCGGGAAATGGTAGGTGAATGGTTTCTAGCAGGATCAAGTCTTTTTCAGTGGATATAAAGGATATTTTGGTTATCTCAAAAAAGGTTGGATATAGTTCTAAGACACCTAAGATGTTATGTAAACTACCATCATTATTAGTGAGAGGATGAGGTGAGTGATAAGGTCTCTCTCACTAAATATCATTTCATTTGGGATATCATCTTTAAGTGATTAGGATATTTCATCATCAGTGTTTGTAGTTCCCTTTCAAGATCATTGAGAATCTTGAAAAGGTAGATAATAAGTTGGATTTCTTGTCTTTATTAATGTCAGTTCACGAGGTGTTTCATTATTCCTAACTGAGGAGGTATCAATATGACTCTATCCTTATGTTTCAATTGGGGGATATTATCTTTAATCCTGAAACCTCAGTGTTATATTATCTGGTCCAATTTATGGATCTCTAGGATAAGGTACTATGTAATAAAACAGTCTCATCAATCCATGTTTTGTGATAGTATAGATGGGATAAACACATGACATGGGAATAATGATAATTTTTATGTGGTATTAGTCTTATTTCTTGGTTAGTTTATATTCATGAATACTATCTTGGGGAAGAAAACATTTGTGGTGGGGATAATTGTAACACCCTTATTTTTTATAATAATTAAAACCTCCATTTCGGTTTTAATTTATAGGTATTTTTGTGTATAAGTCCCTTTTTTAATAATATTCACCCTTTTTTAGGTTTTAAGGAGTTTTAGAAAGGAAACCTTGGATTTAAAAGGGATACGTAAGGTTAAAAGGGGTTTCCAAGGTGTCGTGTATGGTTATGAAAGTTTTCCCTTTAGTTATGTATGGGTAAGAGGAGGTTTATATGAACAATTTAAGGGTAGATGTGCAATGTTTAAGGGTAGATATGCACTACATAAGGGTATCCCTATAACTACATAAGGGTAAGATCCAATGTATATGCACAATTTAAGGGTAACCCTGGCACACTATGTACAAATTTCCAGCCCTTTTAAAAGGTTGTGTATTGGTAAAACCTCACTTCGTAAGTGTAGCCTTGAGTTTTCAAAGTCCATGTAAGGGTAATATGAAGTTGAATAAGGGTAAATCCTCACCAATTAAGGGTATAATTGAGTTATTATAGGATGAATAAATGTAATATGGGGTTTCATATGGGTAAACCCTCCCTACATAAGGGTAGCCTTGAGTTTTCAATAGTCACATAAGGGTAATATATAGTTATATAAGGGTAAACCCATATTGTGTAATAATTACATAAGGGAAACCCAATACCCTAACACAAAACATGGGATATTTATAAGGTTAAATCCTTTTTACCCTTAAAAAAATCTATTTTTGGTAGAAAAACAAATAAAAACTAGTTTTTCATTTCTTTTTCTCTAGAGCATCCCTATAATGACTTTAAGCCATATTAAATTCTAGAAATCATGGGAACATAATTATTTTATACCTATTAAATAGTTTAAATCATTTATAATAGTTTTTAAATTCTATATATTCAATATTATTTTAAAATAGTAATTTAAATGGTGTTTTTAATCAGGAGTCTTACTGCTATGTACTAGAAAACTTTTTAATTTGTTTCAAAATACCTGAACCCTAAAATTTTGATATCCTCTGAATGTGAGTTCTATGTGTTTTGATACTATTAAATGGGTTTTGGTTCCTTTTATCATTTTATTATTCTTTCACACTTGTAGATTAACATAAGGGTGATCCAAGTTTTTTCCCTTGAAGAATTACAGGTTTTTATATCAGGAATCCATCGACCTTGTTTATGGTAGGTGTCTCTATACATTGGTGTTAAACCATATGATACTAGGTGTTATTATGAAATACTTATAGTTGATTTATTATTTTATGTGTGGGTAGTTTGTTCATATGAATTATTCTAGTTTATTTATTATTTTATGCAAGGGTAGTTTTTAAAATTTCATCATGGGTAGTTGATGTTTTTTTAAAGGGTTTTTTCTTTTAAAGTAGTTTATACAATTTTTGATTTTGATGAAAACCCTAATTGATGGATTGGTTTTTAAAATGTATTTTAAAATCCTTGGATTGGTAATCCTTCACATATAAAAATAATATCAATAATTTTTTATTTTGAAATGGATTTTCAAAGAATGTGAATGGTGATGCTCTGCTTGTGAAAATTATATTGAGATTTTTTATTTAAAATTTATTTTCAAATCCTGGGAGTGGTGATATTTTTCTTTTGAAAATTTTTACAAACTGTGAGTATAATTTATTTATTTTTTTGAAGATTTTTCACTTGGGAACATTTGTGAACCTTGGGTTTGAAAAAATATAGGTTAGTGTGTATAACACCACTAGGGATATTCTATAGGTTCCTATGAGGATGTGAAAGAAAATTGGGTAGCCTGATATCGATTGACTATGACAGGACTCAGTATCATTATGATTCACTTGCTGGAATAGTGTAATTGTTGTTCAAGTTATTTATTCCCATATTATAGATCCTACTATAGTTTGTGAAATATGGTTCCAGTTGTGTATCATGTTTTATATAATCACTTGGTTATCTTGTTTTAGACTATAGATATCTAGATGGGATTGTATTATCATAGAAACCTTTGTGCACCATGATTTATATACTTGCCATGTTATCTTTTGGGATATGGTTGTTTTTATGATTTCCCCATGTTTATCATTCTAGTTAATATTAATATTATTGTGGTTTTGAATATAGAATTTTTTATGAAGAAACCAAAGTATTATTTATAAAATGGTTTTCATATTGAAATGGATTTATTAATTAGTTATTTTTTAAAGATATAACTAATAGTATCATGATGAAAAAAATTGTATATATTCTTTGGTGGTATCCTCCTAAGCATTATTTCTCACACTATACTTTTTCCTTTGTGTATTTTTGGCCTTGGTTTTAATAGTTATAGGAAAAGGGAAGGTAATTATATGGCATGAAATATTTTCCTTGTAGTAAACATATTTGTAGAGATTAGGGATGGTGGTGATAGATTTTTTCATGGAGACTTGGTCATGTGATTTTTTAGTTTTTCTTTCTGGTTCAACCCATTTTGCAATTTCCTTGTATATCCCATGGGTGTGTACTTTAATTCCACATTATACTCTGATTTTTTATCTTATTTTTGGTATCCATGAGACTTTTTTTCTATTTGGTAGATCACCACCTTGTGGCGGACTATCTTGGGTGACGTTTCATGTTGAACTAGGTTGGATTATTATAGATAAAAAGGGAGGAGTTTACCAAATTATTATAAAAACATGTCTCCCCCTTTATAATACTTTAAAAAAAAGTTCTCCCCCTTAATAAAGCACCATTTGAAAACCAAAAACATTATTTTATCTTTTCCTCTATAAAGAAATTATCCCCCTTTGAGATTATCAAAAAGGAACTTCCAAATCAACAAGTTTAATGAAATAAGATAATATGATAGAAAATGAAGAGGATTTCAAAACAGCCTTCATAAGACAATATCTAAAACATTAACTAACCCCCATCCTTTATAGAAGTAGTACATTTTAAAGTGAGATTATTTACAAAATATCATCATTCAATATAAGAAGAGATAAAAACAATTAAATGCAAGAGGCCATTTAAAAAATCAACACTTTGGTCAAAGATTAAGATAATATAAGGAAAAAAAATTACATAAACACAAATTGAATTAAAAATAGATTAAAAAAAAATGATTTTTTAAACATGTACAAAGATACTCAATGAATTAAGATTGATTTTAAAAGAATTAATAGGATCATTCTAAGAGATATAAAATTAAAACATACTTTAAAGAAGATATTTTCAATATAAAATAAGATAAAACATTGAAAAAAATTCTTGGATAAGTTATAAAAGTATAATAGATCATTAAAAAAATCCCCCTAAACAAAAAAATAGCATATACCCCTATGATAATTATTATGTTTAAATGCATTTCCAACTCCATGGGTTTTTCTTTTGATAAGAACCTTCATTGAGTCGGATCATCCTTTATTATATGGATACTACATGACAGATCAATAAGTTTTGTTGGAAAATTTCTATAATAAATCATAAACTAGTGATTTTAATACCATTTAGGGTCAATTTTTTTTCACAAGATGATTTGGGAATGAAAAAAAAATATGTCTATAAACATTAGAAAGTAAGGATTTGGGAGCAAAAATATGTTTAGTTTTTTTATATAATATTGTAATAAATATTGACAGAATTTTTTATTCCATATATTTCATTTTTTAAATCACATTCATATTTAATATTTCCGTATTTATGATAAATTGAGAAACACCATTCACAAAAGTAGTGGTTTTTAAATATCTTGCATTATTATTTTTAATAAAAAATAAATTTTATTTATTTTAATACATTGATAATCAAGGATCATGTAAATATTTTATTCACCTTGGATAAATTTTGAAAGTGATATTTTAAGATACTTGATTTTAGTTTTGAAAATTTCAATATCAGGTAGATTTTTAATTTCAAAATAAAGTCATCCTTTTCTCTTTTAAAACTTCATATTTTTATTCAACCACTTGATTATATTTATTTCCAATATTTTCATATAAAGAAACAATGTAATGAAACCCATTTTCAATTTTATCATGATTGTAGTCAATTTCTTTTACTGTTAGGTAACTTGAAGAAGAATAAGTGAAATAAGAAGAAGACTGAGATAGAATGTGAGACAATGGAGTAGTTACCTTATTAACTTCCTCAATATGAAACATAAGGAAATTAGTAATTCATCACTTGATGAGGAAAAATATCTCCAATTTGAAACTTTAATAGATTTATTACCTTTATTTTTTCAATATTGTTTATAGTTTTTCCATTATAGTCAAATATGACCATTTTTGTTTCATTTGTTGCATGTAACTTATAACACTTCAATTTTATCTTCCTTTTTTTTCATGTTAGGATTATTATTTTTCTGTATAAGTATATACAACATTTTAAAAATTATTTCATTTTCACCTTCATCATCAGTTTCACTTCTGAAAGAATCCTCATATTTGATTTCATTAAAGTCAATGTCCTTCTTTGATTCCTTGGATTTCATTCCTTATTTTATATCTTGGTGTTTCATCATTATATGATGTGTCATGATTGATCCAATGATCTCTTCAATAACCATATATTTTCTATCTTTGACATCTTGGATTGATGTCACTTTGTTATCCCATGAACTAGGTAAATTCCATAAGATTTTTTTCATGATCATTTTTGTTGATAAGTTATCACTAAGAGATTTTCAACCATTGAAAATGTTGGTAAAATGTTTAAACATGATATAAATATATTAATTTACATGCATAGAGAAACTTTTGAAATCTTGATTATACATAAACAATATAGTTTCCCTTATTTTATTTGTACCTTCATGTGTGATTTATAGGAGTTTCCAAATAGTATTATCCATTTTTCAAATATATATTTTATTAAATTAATTTTTATGTATACCACTATACAAGTAATTCATAGATTTACCATATAATTGAAAAGATGCAATACCTTGAGAAGTTCATTTATCTTCATGTTCAGATGTAGGGGTATAACTATGAATAAAATTTTTCCAAATAGGATATCCAATGATTCTAAGGAAAATAGATCTGTGAGTTTTCAAATATGAGTAATTTGAACCATCAAAGAAAGGTTCATGAGTATAAGAATTAGATTGAATTTTAATATCCATCTCTGAAATCAGTTATGAATTTGAAAATCAAAATAAAATTTTGAAGATAAGATTTTAAGAAAAATACAAAGCACCCCTTTGATGAAAATTATCGGTATCAGAGAATAAAAATGTTTTTAAAGAGATTTTGAAATAAATACAAATCCAACCCTTGATACCAATTATTGGGTGAGAGATATTTGAAAGAGGGGGAGGGGTGAAGTGAATTTTAAAAATTAAATTGATAAAAGTAAATAAAAATACTAAATTAAAATGATTTCAAAATAACTATATAAAAGATATAATTACATCATGAAAACATTACAAATAATAAAAGTAAAACATAATAAAAATAGATAAATTAAGCACAAGCATAACAAAAAAGTAAATGGGGAAAGTAAATTTATAAAGAATATATAGATATTGGAGTTTGAAAATAGCACACAAAGTTTCCCCTATATATTCTCCCCTCAAGAAAAATTTAGAGGGTATATAACTCCTTAGTTATAATGGGATCCAAGAACAAAAAAAGTAATTTACTTTTTAAGGGAAAAGTAAGAAACCAATAACCCTTGGTTTTAATGGGAACCAAGAAACCAAAAAAAATAATATATTACTTTTGAACAAAGGAGTAAGAAACCAATTAAGGGAAGGAGGGATAAATGAGATAGTTTTTCTTTTTAGAAAACCCATTATAAATTCATCTCAACTCTCACTAAATGATAAGAATAAAATATGATTTCATAGAGAGATAGACTAAAATTGAGAGAGAGATATCCAAGGGGTCATAAAATAAAGAACATAGTCTTAAGAATAATAAATTTAAAGGAAAAATAAATAAATAATTGATTGATAAATCTTGATGGTTCTTGAAGGAATTCAATAGAGATCATGCCATTGGATAACACCCTTTGATGATCGCAAGTCCAATAGAGAATTTTAACTTTAATCTTATTTTGGAAAGGATGAGAATGATGAAACTTTTAAACTCATTGAACATTGAGGAGTCATTGGAGATCAAAGTTCATTTCATTGGATGTCTACTATAATTGGATGAAGAAAAAAAGACTCATTTATCCTAATTTTATAGCCTTCTAGGGTGCCCATGTAGTTAAATGTCAATCCACGCTATAAAGAGATGATATGGAATAAAATTGACTATCATTAGTGCATCCTATAAAGTTATAGAATATTATCATTGGAAAGATTCCTGATTCAATCAGCTAGTCAGTGTTCAAGAAAGAAGCTGATGTAAGTCTGGATCCTCCCCTAGTTACTCAGGGAGCTTATACTATCTCTACAGTAGAGTATTGTTGGAGATGGGTACTAATAGTTGTTATACTATTTATCTGGTACACTCCTACTGGTTTTTTAGTTCTTTACTATTACTATTTACTTGAAATAATTCCCTTGATCACACTTTGAATATGTCTTAAGGCCGGTTGCCTTATATCTATTAAAAATCAACAAAAACAGAAGAAAAAAACTAGAGATAGGATGAAACATGTTGGAAACACATTATAGTTATTTTCATTATTAAAATACTTTTACTATGAGAGTAAAAAAATTTATAGTTTTTATTTTTTTTACCAGTAGATTTTTACTTTTACTATTATTGGTGTTTACTATGGTAACTAAAATTTTAACCTCGATAACAATTTTTATAAAAAAATACATGGACTATATTATATAATTTGGAAATATCGATTAAAAATATGGAAACCATTCTATAAAATAATATTTATAAGTTTTATAAAAAGTAATTTTAATATTATCATAGATTATATAGTTACCCAATCCTTTTACACATTTTATTATATGATTTTAATCATAAATAACCATGAAATAGAAACTAAGGATCAAAAAGCCTCATGTATTTGGAAGAATATGAACATAATTAGAAAACATATAAAAAGATTAAAAAATATTTTTATCAATATCCATAATGAGTTTATATCTATTTTTGAGCTCCTATATCCACATAGGATAAGTTGGGGAATATATAGTAAAAAAGGGTTGAGTTAAAAATTCTAGCAAGGGAATAAACATGGGATTAACGAAATAACACATGAGTTAGAGGGCATAACATGATAACATAAAAGGCATGGATCATGAATAAAATTATAAAATAATAACATATATAACCTGGAATCAAGGAAACATAGGAGCATATTAGTAACATATAAAAAGAAATAAACATGAGTCAAGGAAAACTGATAAGACTATATCACATGGTGGATAGAGTCCCATAATGGATTATGTTAACTCCTTAATCCCTTACATGATTTCTCATGAGACTAAAACATTAGCCAATCCATTGGAATGATATCTAGGAACACCCAACATAACATGTTCATGCATATGTGTGGAACATAAAGAATCAACCATCAAGAATAAACCTAAGGTTTACCGATGTAAATAAATGGATATCATAATCATGTCATAAGGAATAAACAAAGGGTGTATAACAATGGTATCCAAGGAATAAGTGATTAAAATAATTATTGGTCATTCATAAAGTAATAGTAAGAATAAATCATAAATAATGATGTCCAACTAAATTAAAAACAATAAAGAGAGTGGCAAGGTAACATTAGAAATGTGCCACTTAAGTATGGTTTTAGGGGGAAAATGAAGATAATTTAAAAGGATAAAGACATAATTATTTAAATGAAACACCAAATTAACTAAAATTGTTTTTCATAATAAATTTATTGATCTTATAAAAATATTATAGGCTTAAAATAGTTTATAGAAGGTACTTGGAAATAGATAATAATCATAGAAGTTCCCTTTAATTGGGTTTGTTTATCAAGAGGAATTGATAAGGTAACCTTATGAAAAAATAAATTACCCATAAAATAAAGATAAATTGTGATAAATAAAATTTTATGGTACATATACACATAATATAATAGAATTACATAATAATAAGTAAGATTTAAACTGAGGAAAATAGAAATAAAGTGTAACCCGAAGGAAATATGAAGGTTTGAAAATATCCCTTACCTTATGTCTAAAAACATTATGCACTTGTACTTAATGTACTTTATAATAAAATTATATTAATTAATTTGTTAATTAATAAAATATTAAAATTTTATTTGATTTATTATACTTTTATTAAGTTTATTATCATCCATTTCAATGAGTTATAAGATTCAATTTCATCATTATGGGAGTGTTTATTACATTGTTTTATGGCTGGTTCACTTCTGTATAATTGTGGAAGTTCTTGTGAAAGGGAAATAAAACTAAAAAATTGAAATGAAATGATATTCATAAAATTATAAAATCTTAAATTATGACATATATCATTTTTTCATACATGAGTATGATTCATTTGATAAGACATTAATGATAAATTTTTAGTTTATTTTAGAGGTTTTTTCAACCATCACAAACTAGTTAGTATTTTTAATATGTTGTTTATATATTAGTTTGAGAACATGAAATAAGTTATAATATAATTATTTAAATATTATTTAACCATAATAATACTTTTATTACTATCCTTGAAGCTGGTAATTAAAAATGAAAACTCATTATCAACTGAGACAGTTAATAGCCATAATTTGGACAATGGTTTCCTTTCTTTGAATTAGAGGATATTAAAGAATGAATGGATAAATGATATTATATTATAAATATAAAATTATAGTATATAAATTATATTAATGTAATTATTCCTTAATGTATAAATAAGTAGAGGATAGGGTAAAAGAAGAAATGAAATTAAGAGAGGTTGTTTGAAAAAGTATCCTCTTTAATATCTCCTCCTTTAAGGATTCCTTTAAAATGTTAAATTAGTCTTTTGGTGAGAAATTAATACCTATAATTTTTCTATTGTAGTGGATAAGATAATTGTTTAGATTATGGTTGACTTAAAATGCTTAATATGGTGAAATGAAGTGAAAGAAGTGGGGCCCTTTTATAATTTAGGTGAGGTGAACTTTAGGAATTTCTCAACATATATAGAAAAATAATACTATTATATAGAAAAGAGTCACAAAAAGCCTTTAAATGTACATGGGGTGAAAGTTTTGACCATATCATATTCATTTTACCTTATTTTATATTTTTATTATTTATAAATATTTTAATAAAATATTAGATTCATGAAATATCATTATTGTCGAATTCGATACTATTCATTACTATGACATAAAAAACATAAAAAAGAGTAAAATTCGAAAAAAAAAATATTTTTATTGTATCTTAAAAGTGTCATGGTAATATATAGAATTCATTGATCAGATTAATTATCTAAAACTATATATATTTGACTATTTTGTATATGATTTATTATATTTTTTACGTTAACTTAATAATTACTGCATCATCATTGTGTAAGCATTTAAGGTATTTATTTTTCCCTAAAAGTTAAAAATAAATTACCATGTTGAAGATAAATCTTTGGGATTTAAAATAAATCATTATTTTAGAATATATCATCTAGATGACCTGATATTAAAAATGTTAAACTTAATAAACACTATAGTGTGACAAGTTTGACTTTCTTTTAAATAAAATACTACAAGGGGATTAATGTCAACTAAGTGGATATAAAATGTCCTAAATCTAATAAATTAATTTTTTAGTATAAAATTACTTATCTAACATAATTGGGGAATCTTTTATGGTCATTTTATAACCCTTTTTATTTCATTTGTATCATTAATTACCTGATTACCCTTAACCGTGGTAACAAATTTTACCCTGCTTACTATTAACACAGACAAAAAATAAAATAGTTATATTTAATAAATTTGGAATTACTGATTAAAAATATGTAATCCATTTTTAAAAATTCAAAATAAAAAATTTTCATAATTTAATTTAAATTTAAACCGAAAAAATCCAATAAAAACATTTTTTCCCAAAAAATTATAATTTTAAGTATAAAATGCTTTTATACCAAATTCATCTAAAACATTAATTTAAATAAACAAAATTAGATTATTTATACTAAAAATAGACTAATTAATGTTTAAAATGAATCGAAAATAGAATTTTACTTAGTAAATAATTAAAATGAAAAACACAGTTTTCAATGTAAATCTGTATTTTTCACTATTCATTAAAATTCTATGTTTTTTAGATATTATAATAAATTAATACTAATATTATTTTAACAAGATTCATTAAAAAAATTATGTTTATTTTTTCAAATAAAATTTCTATAAGTGATAAAATAATTTATTTTCTCATACAAAGTAGTAAAATCATTTTTTTAAAGAAAACATATTTTTGAAGAATAAAATGACTTTACTAAAAATTAAGTATTTATTTCCTAAGAAATAATATATTTCATACTATAGTTATTCATATTAACAAATTACAATTAAATGTATATTTTATAATGGTTGTGTTGAAATAATATTATTTTAGTATATTGCGTTTCTTTTAAACACAGTGTTGCGTATAACATAAGCTATCAAAGAAATGAATTTATTTAAAGATAAATATTTCATAAAAACATAAGGGTGTTAAATTCTTCCACCCTTATAAAATTTCAACCGTTAAATTTTGTTTTAAATACTATGGTGAAAACAGGTTAGGGAACTTAGCTAATGGGAATATAAAAAGGAAACTATGAACATAGATGGATAAAATTATAAATTAAAAGTATATCCTAACTTATGATTACCTAATTTTAAATCTTTGATTTCAATGGTAATAGAATTATACTTGGGGTTATTAGTCACTTTTTTTAGTATTAATACCCAAAAATAACTAGACCATCCTCTAATTCCAAATATAGTGGTCCTGATTGATTTTCAGTGGACTATATCTGACACATATCAAAGAACTCCATGGGTGGGACACAACACCATCCCCAATGGGAGCTCTTTCCTTTTGAATCCCTTTGAAAAAAATTAATGCTTCATCTAATTCTCACACATGATATTTCCCAAGGATTAGATTACTTCCTTTTCCATTAATATCAACTATAGTGACCCAAGACTTTGAGACATATTAGTATATAATTTTAGGCATAATTAGCCATGAAATAAAAACCAAGGATCTAAATGTCTAGTGTCTTTGGAAGACTATGAACATAATTAGAAAATATGTAAAAATAATAAAAAAATATTTTATTAATCTCCATAATGAGCTATTATATCCTTTTGAGCTCCTACATCTGCATTGGATAACCTGGGGAATACATAGTAAACAGGGATGGGCTAAAAATTCCAGTAAGGGAATAACATGGGATTGAAGCATAACACATGAGTTAAAAGGAATAATATGATAACTTAAAAGTCATGGATCACAAATAAAAATATCGAAGAATAATATATAGAAAATGGAATCATGGAAACATAGGAAAGTGGAAACAACATATATCATGACATAAACATGAGTCATGTCTGACAACCAAGACTATATCACATAGTGGATAAAGTCCCATAATAGATTAGGTTTACTCCCTAATCCCATACATGATATATCCTGATACTAAAACATTATCCAATATATTGGAGAACTATTTAGGAACACCCATAATAAGAATTTCATTCATATGTGTGCGACATAAAGAATCAACCATAAGTAATAAACATAAGGGTTACCCATGCAAAGAAATGTATATTATAATCATGTCATAAGGCACAACCAAAGGGTGTATAACTATGGTATCCATTAAATATGGGATGAAAATCATTATTGGTCATTAATAAAGGAATAATATGAATATATCATGAATAATTATGTCCGAATAAATTGAAAACAAGAAAGAGTGTGGCTTGGTAACTTTATAAATGTGCCACTTAAGTGTAGTTACGGGAAAAAATAGATTTTTTAAAATGATAAAGGAATAATTATTTAAATAAAACATAAAAGGAACTAAAATTGATTTTCATAATAAATTGAGTGATTTTATAAAAATATTTTATGCTTAAAATAGTTTATTGATTGCACTTGAAATTGGGTAAGAAATGAAGAATCTCCCTTTAATCGAGTTTTCTTATCGAGAGGAATTGGGAAAAAAACATTATAAAACCAATAATTCCCCATCAAAGAAAGATGAATATGTCTAAATACATTTTTTGAACATATAAAAATAATATATGATACTTATATAAGAAGAATTAAGATATAAATTAAGAAAAATTAAAATAAAGTGTATCCCAAAGTAAATATGAAGGTTCAGAGAGGTCCCTTACCTTATGTCTGATAATATTCTACACTTGTACTCAATTTCCTAGATAATAAAATTATATTAATTAATTTATTAAGTAATAACTTATTACACATGTATTTTATTTATTATAATTTTATGATTTTAATTTACGGCCATTACAAAGAGTTATAATATTCAATTTCATCGTTCTAGGAGTGTTTGTTTCATGGTTACATGGTCAATTCACTTGTATATAATTATGGAAGTTCTTGTAGAATGTAAATAATACTTCAAAAGTGAAATTAAATAGTATTTATGAAATTAAAGAAGTTTAAATGGTTCCATATATCATTTTTTTACATTAGGATGATTTATTTTATAAAACATTAATGATAAGTGTTTAGTTTATTTTGGTGGATTTTCCGATCATCATGAACAAGTTAAGTTTTATATAATATGATGTTAATTTATTAGTTAAAGAACATGGAATGCGTTATAATATACTTATTACAATATTATTTAATGACAATAAAAGTTTTATGACCATAATTGAAGGAATTAATGAAAAGAAACTCATTATCCCCAGAGACGGTTAATCACCATAATTTAGACAATGGTTTCCGTTCATTGAATTAGAGAATATGGGAGAATGGATGGATAAATTATAATAAATTATCAATATAAAATTAAATTATATACATGATAATTGAGTTATTATTTCTTTATGGTTGAATGTGGTGAGGAGATGGTAGAATAAGGAAAAAATTAAGAGAGGTTCTTTAAGAAAGTTACCTCTTGAATATCTCCTCCTTGAAGGATCCCTTATAAAACTTGAAATTGGACTTTTGGTGATAACATCCCCACTATAATGTTTATAGGGAATTATAGAAAAGAATTTTTTAGATTATGGTCTATATATAAGGCTCAAGGTTTTGAAATGAAGTGAAGAAAGGGGTTTCCTTTTATAATTATGGTGAGGGACACTTTAATAATTTCTCAAAATATTTAAAATAATAAGACTATTATAGATCCAAAATCTTCCAAATATCCTATAAATGTAAATGTAAGGAAATATTATAAACTATATTACCCCCTTTGTCCTTATTTCAAAAATTTATGATTTTTAAATAATTTAAAAAAATATTATATTCTTGAAATATCATTGTTGTTAAATTTGAAACTATTTAATATTATGAGTTTAAAAATATAAAAAAAGAGTAAAATTAAATAACAATATTTTATTATATCCTTGTATTTTTATGGTAATATATGTAATTCATGGGCCATCTTATGTGTCTCAAATTATATTTATTATAGTATTTTTAATATCATCTATTTTTCTACATTAACTTAATAATTACTGTATCATCAATGTGTAGACATTTAAGGTATTTATTTCTTCCCTAAAAAATTAAAAATAAATTACCATGATAAAGATAAAAATTTTAGATTTAAAATTAATATTTATGGTTGAATATATCTTATAGATGAACCAATATTAAAAATATTATTCTTATTAAAAACCAAAGTGTGATAAGTTTGACTTTGTTTTAAATAAAATACTATAAGGGACTTAATGGCAACTAAGTGGATCCAAAAGTTCCTAAATTAGACTCAAAAAATATTTTGGTTTAAAATTACTCATCCAATAGAATCAGTACAAGTTTTAGGGTAATTTTATAACCCTTATAATTTTACCTTTTTTTCAAAATTACAAAATTAACCTTTAACCATGGGAAAAAATTTACCAAGGTTACTATACATATTGATAACAAATAAAAAGGGGTATTTTTGATAAACTTGGACCTCCTGATTTCAAAGAAAAAAAATACATTATTCATAATTATAAATTTAAATTTTCTAGAATTTAATTTAATTTTAAATTGGAAAAACACAACCAAAAACGTTCTTTTTCCAAAAAATGCCCTTTTAATTATAAAATGTTTTTATAATAAATTCATGTAAAAAATTCATTTATGTGATCAAAATTAAATTATTTATAAAAAGGGAATTAATCCAAAATATAATTTTACTGTGTAATTTTTTTAAAAATAAAAAAATAGTTTTCAATGTAAATTAGTATTTTTCACTTTTCATTAAAATTATAATTTTTTTAGAAATTTATAAAAAATTCATCCTAATACAAATTTGAAAAGATTAATTAAAAAATAATGTTTATTTATCCAAATAAGTTTTATAAAATCAAAAAAATTATTTTTTTTGTGAATAAAAGTAATAAAATCATTTTTTTAGAAAATATATTTTTAAAGAATAAATTGACTTTACAAAAAATTTCATAGTTATTTCTTAAGAATTAATATATTTCATAATATGTTTATTCCTATTTATACCCACCAATTAATTAGATAGTTTATAATGATCATGTTAAAATAATAATATTTTATTCAATCGTGTTTTGTTTAAACTTTATGTTTCATGCAACACAAACTCTCAAAGAAATTAAATTATTTAAAGAGAAATTTTTCATAAAAATACCATGGTGTTACACATCACATGTAAAATAAATTTTATAAAAAATGTATTTTTAAGAAAAAAAGTAATTTTTATGATAAAATTATCAATGTTGTTGAATCACAAGAAAATAATTGGTTTATTATTACAAAATTAATAATTATGTGGCTTTAATATAAAAAGACAGAATTACACTAAGAGAAAACTTAATTAAAAGGTAAAGATGAAAAAAGATATTAAGATAAAATATTACTTAATTTTTCAAAATGTAAAACATGATTTTTCTAAATTTAACCAAGTATTTTAAATGGACTATTTGTATCCTTAAAAACATTTTTTGTCATTAAAAATGTTTTATAAGTTTTAAATTCATACTCAATTTATGATAATGTTATAAAATCTACGATATAGGTATAAACTGTATTTTTCATTATTCACCTAAAAATCAAGTATTCCAGAAAAATACAAAAAATTAATCATCAACTAATATTTTTATTATAAATCCAAAACTAATGTTCATTTTTTCAAATTTAAGATAAAGAAATTTTGGAATCTAATTTTTAAATTGAATTATTAAATATAATGAATAAATACAGTTTTCATTAGAAAATGTCTTTTTTAAAATATTAATTATTATTATTATTTCTTATTAATTACTAAGTGAATTTTTGATAATACATTATACATATAAAAAATTTGTTTTATCATTACTAAACCATATTGTATTTAGTTTCTTAAAATAAAAATACATATCACTAAAAAGGATAATTTTTAGAAAAATAAAATTTTAGGCATAAAATCATCTTATTAGTTATCTAGGTAAAATAATTGAATTTTATCAAAGAATTGATATTAAAAACAATTATTTATTTTTATTTCTATATATATTTCATAATTTTGTGACCTCTTTTTATATCCTCTAACTTAATGGGTACACTATAATGGTTATATTCTACCACTTATAATGTTATCTTAATAAATTATATCACAGTTCATTTTAGTTTAGTGCTGCATATGAAGAAAAATATTATGCATAGTATTTTCTTAAAAGAAAATATATACTAGAATATTGGGGAGTTACACTCTCCCCCCTTAAATAAATTTCATCCCCCCAATTTTAATTATCATTTAATAACAAAAGAAGTTAAGGGATCCATAAGAAACTTAAGATATATTTCCTATTGGGTTATCAACCTCAAAATTTTAGATACTAGGAGACTCATAATTTACCATATGATTTTAATTAATTTAGATTTTCATTTTTGTCAATAATTTATACCAAATACAATTAATTGGTTATTGGAGTTTCTTTAGATAAACCTCTCACAACTCTATTTTCATGATCTTATTTTCAACCAAATATAAAAACCAAAATGTTTATGATTATATCTAATAAAATCAAATAAAATTTTCGTATGAATATGATAAATCAATCCTAATAAGTTTTTCGAATGGAAAATTCATTTCAAACTATAATTTTTTTTCCAATTATGATATAATTGGATCAACCTATCTATTCATCAATTTAACCTAGGGTTTCCTTATTCATTTTACAATTAGGTTTTATAACCTAATTATTTATAGTTTACATCTTAAAATTATACTTAAATAATTATTAATTTTTCATAAATATTTTGTGAATTTTCAAATCATATACCCTAGGCACATCAAATTAGGCCTGGAATTAGGCTTATTTGTTGTGCACCTAGCGAAGATCGAGTTAATACCCAATTATAATTTTCTATATTATTAATTATAAGTGAATATGTGCTAGATCTTTCATCCAATTATAGTATCTAGAAAGGTATTATAATTCTAGTAATCAAAATAATCTATATTATAAAAAACTTTTAGGATGTTATCATATATATAGATTTGTCCCTAGGGTTTTCTCTAAATTTCTATCGTATGAAGAGCCAAAAATAACTAAACCTTTATCTGATACCAATGAAGGAACCCCAAACCCACACTCCCAAATATAGTGCTAAAACACTTTCTCTAAAAATTTAATTTTATACATGTGAGATGAATGAAGATAAACATATATTTATTTTACATCATTTCCATAATTTAAACATTAAATATTAAAAATAATAACATTTTCCAAATAACATAAGGTTTAGTGTATTTAAGGATCAGTTATATAAGATACTTATTTTACAATACTTGGGAATATTTATCCATAATATAACCACACCATAATCTCTTATATACTTCTCCTAATTTATACTAATCTTCAGAACCCATGAAATGAAAACATAATAAAGTGGTGAGCTCAGACACTCTGTAAGGGAAAAACTCATCAACACATCATCAAGGGTTAGATCATAAGAATGTGAGAAAATTAGAACATTGTAGAAATATAAAATTAAAATTAACATGGAAAATAATATCTCTCCTTAAGGAATAATATAATGATGTGTAGTCTCAAATGATCAAACATATACCATGTCATAGGAGGGTGGAAACATGAGACAATAAACCTAATCCATGTTATCATAATATAAACACATATCAAAGAAATTTGGTATAAGCTAAAACATATTAAATCATAACCTAGTTTACTATACATTCCTACCTGATTCTAATAACACAACAGGATTAGGCTAGTAAACCATGTACCCATTTAGGCTTGGGATAATAACCCATTTAAACTCCTGGGATTGGGTTAATAACCAATGTAACCTCTTGGTCTTAGGATGAAAACACATATACCATCTTGGTCTTGGGATAACAACCCGTATTCCCTCTTAGGATTGGGATAAACATGTGTACCCTTTCGGGTTTGGGTTAATAACCCATGTACCCTCTTAATCTTGGGATAACAACCTGTGTACCCTATTGGGAATGGGATAAAAACTAGTGTACCCTATTAGTCTTGGGATAACAACCTGGGCTACAACTCATGTACCCTTTTTGAGATAATGGGAAGATAAAATATGTATATGGAGGAGAAATCTTCATCGAAGATGATGTGAATTATTTTTAACCACGTTATAATTTTATTTGAAAGTAATTAATCATGGAAGAATATTTGAATTTAACGTTTTATTTTCCCTAGATAGAGAATAAGGAATATTATATTAAATATTAAATAGACTAATATTTTGAAATTATTAGCACAAAGTTCACAAAGTAACATTATATCCGAAAGAAATGAAGTTTGAGTTAACAAAATCTCTTATAGATTTCAAATAACTTGAATCAAAAATCTCTTAGAAAGATAACCTGTAATATATTTGAAAATATATTGAATTAAAATAAAGCATCATCAGACCATCCATATGTTATTATATATTTCAAATAATATAATAAAGCGGTGATATGTCATATATCTCAAAGAAAGAAAAGTGAGATGAAATGAACCATATAAACATCATAATTCATGAATTTATAAATATTATAAATAGGGTTTATGAGATAAGAATTTAAATCCCTAAAAAAAGGTTAAATAAAAATAATAATATAATAATTGGGGAAATATTCCCAACTTTTAAGAGTAATGTTCAAGAAGAATAATCGTAACTCAATGAATGAAAACTGAGTTAACAAAAACCCTTACCATTTATCCCTCCTTAGTTGAATTCACTTTAACTTACTATATAAAAAAATAACTCTATCAATAACTTATTTAATAATATTTTCATATATATTTCCTTTTAAACACTAAAAATATAATTATTTATTAATCATTTACATGTTTTTTATAGTTTTTTCATCATTATATGTTTGTTATTTTAATTGTTTTGTACATTCTTTGTAATTTCAATGTCGAACCCTATTATTTGATACTAATTTCATCATTCCAATATTATTTAAGGTAATAAAATAGATGTTTTATAATGATTTATAACGTAACAATTTCATTTCATGAGTGTTTTAGTTATGGTTATTAAAGATGAAATTGGTGGCATGCTTGCTTTCGGTATTTTTTAATGAACAAAAGGTGGTATATTAATAATAAATTAATGATTAATATAGCCATTACATAAACTTAAAATAAACATTATTTTCTCATTTATTTCTAATAATAACAATATTTAAATTTCTATAGTCATTTAATATATAAATATATATCATTATTTATGTAGGTGGATAAATAGATCCAAATAAGAACATGCTATAATTGATGGGTGAGTATAATTTAGAAAATGATTATTTTGGTGTAATATAATTATTAAATAAGAATAATGATATAATTGAGAGGTTTTTAAGGTGGTTTATTTGATTTTAATAGAGTTAGATAAAGAATAAAATACTATAGAGATAAAAGAACAAAATATATCACTTTGTGGAGGTGGTAGTTTGTACATACACATGAACAATGTTTTTATTTTCCATAGAATGGGAGGAATGTAGTGAATATGTTATATTTTATATAATATTAATCAGGATATAAATACCATATTAGATCATTATGTACCATTTTATCCTTCTTTGTAAGGTGTTGAGGAAAAATAAAACATGCAGTTAGTGGAGGTAGTAGTCCGGACATACACATGATGACATTTTCATTTTTATAAGGAAAAAAGGTGAAAGGTATGTAATGATTATTACATAAACATAAAAAAATATTAGTATATAAAAAATATATATGAAATCATGTTTTAATGGATAAGATAGGTTTAAAATATATTGGTATATTAGAAAAATATAAGAGAGTAGTTTGTACTTATGCTGATAATTTGAACTTTGTAAGAGCCTATGATTTTAAAATAATAACACTATATTTGATATCTTATACACCATTCAACACCAAGATTAAATTACATGCGAATTATATTATTTAAATATGTCTATTATAACATATTTTTTGAATTGGAAGGAACAAATAGGATTAAACAAATATATATATATATATATATAAGGTTCATAATCAATTCAAATTCATCAATTAATTCTTAGTAAATAAGAACATAATTTTCAGTAAAGTCATTTTATGCTTCAAAAATATATTTTCTTCAAAAATGTTTTTTATTTTTTTGAACACTGATAATATAATTAATCTCTACCATTTTTTAGAAAATTTATTTGATAAATTAAAATCATTTTTGAAATCAACCTTTGAAAATTATCTTAGGGTTAATTTTTATTATTTTTTTAAAATTTTGATTTTTAATGAATAGTGAAAAGATTGCTTTATATTAAAAAAAGTTTTTAAATGAAAAATGTCTATAAATTTTAATTAATTAAAACACACTTAATAATTAAATATTTAAATGAAATTTAAATATTATATATCTAACTATATTAATTTAAATCCATATCATGATTATTACTAGTCATATATTTAAGGTAAGACCATCTTATGCTTGAAAAACACTGTCATTGAAAAACCATTCTCGACACATTTTGTGGGTTTATTTTTAAATTAAAATTTTCCACTCCTATAAATTAAATTTGAGAAAATGGTTTCCATATTTCTAATCATCATAATTAATATTTGGTGATATGTTCAACTTAATTATTTATCATAGTGAATAGTAAAAATAGTAAAAATGGATTACCACAATTAAGAGTAAACCTAGTTTACCCGTGGTTAAACTAAAGAGATAAGGGTTATAATGACCTAAAAACATGTATAATTTATATTTTATGTCCATATTTAGATCCTATATTATATAATTTTCATAAATTTCCAATTTTGGATCCATTTGACTTTGTTAATGGCATATATATTATTTTAAGTAAAGAAAACTCCAAAATGTCACTCTCTTCCTTTAAGTTTCTTTTAAATTTTCACATAAGGATAATAATATATTATAAATTTATTTAAAAAATAATTTTTTACTTAATTAACTTATTTTTATCATGGTAATTGTTTTAATTTTTAGTGATTGGATAATTAGCTTAAATACTTACACATTACTAACACAGTATTTATTGAATTAAAAGAAAAATAAAATAAATAATTCGATAAATATTAAAAGTAATATAATTTGAATTATTTTTAGTGTCCCTGTAGTTATATATATATAAATTAATTATTAGAAATTTTTTAAAGGATTATATTTAAATTATTCTTCCTTCATGTTGTTTTCAAAGATAAATTCAGTAAATAGTTCCAAAATTGACATTAATGACATTTTATAATAAATAACTTTTTATTAAATGATTTAAAATTACTAATAATACTTTGAAAATTGATTGGGATAAGATTTAAATTATCATCCATTTTACATTTAAAGTCTAATATTCGTTTTTTAGTTACTATATTTCCCCATAAAGTGTAAAACAGTTTCTTGCCGTAATAATTGTCAAAAAAGGTTAACGCGGGTTTAAATAAAACGATAAGTGTAAAAACATAATCTAAATTTGTAAAAATGTTATTTAGTTATTGGATTTATATCCATAATAATCAAATATTATAAAATTTTTATCCACTTCTCCATGAGAAATAATTTATATTAATTTTATACATTAAGAAATTCCCAAAAATTAGCCTCCTATTACTTATAATAGGGAAACTACTCCCCTCTTTAATTAAAACATAAAAAACCTTTTTTATTATCCAATAACTACCTAAATCCATTAATTAATTCCCTTAACACATCCTAGAGTCATTGGTTTGAAAATAAAACACTCATTGGAATGCTTTTGGTGTTATCTTAAATAGGTTGTCCGAAGAAGAGGTATCATTCTTAACTGAGCATTTTTGTTTTCTTATTCTTACACTTTATTAAAATATAATTTAACCATGATGATATAATAAAATATATATCTCAGATATACTAATATTTTTTTAACTTAATTCATACCATATATTCATCTCCTCTTCCATCAAATGGGAAATGAAATTGTCGTTCTTGTGTATGGTGGACTACCGCCTCACGAACTGACGTAATTAATTTTCCATCACCACCTCTCACAAGTTCTTTTAATTATGGAATATATATATATATATTATACTAATGACTTATTTATCAATATTTAAATATAACATTTCATAAAATATATTTTCTTTACATTTATTTAAAAATAATAATGTTGTTTATGCGCAAATGTGGATTACCACCTCCACAAAGAGATGTGATTAATTTTTCATAACCACATCACATTAATGATATATATATATAAGTGTATTTAATGAAATAATAGTAAATTTATGTTATAATTATAATTCCCTAAGGATAAAATAAAAACTTATTTTCTTTCCATCATGATCTTTGAAAAATGGAAATGCTAGTCATGTGTACGTACAACTTATTGTCTCTATGATTGTAACGTAGTTCATTTTTCATAAAAATAATTAACGGTTTATCTAAAAAAGTAAAATTTTATGTATAAAAATGATAATTTTTTCAGGAATGTTATTATAGATATGATTTAACGATAACATATTTTACCATAATTAAACTACCGATGTCATTTTCGGCATATGAATTAAATATCATCAAAACATCCGACGTGAACTTAAATAATTAAGTATTTAAATATAAAATGGTATTAAATAAAATAAAAGGAATACTTAAGATTAAAAATTATATTAATAAATGAAAAAATTAATATAATTTTACTATTCATGAAGGTAAATAATTTACATGGTGAGTTGGACCCTCGATAAGGGATTTTGTCTCAATTTCTAATCCACTGAAACATATTAGCTAATATGCACCTACTTAATTCTATGTGGTGTATATAATACCCATTTGAGTTATTTATATTGAATATATATTTATTTATGAGTATTAATGATTCAATTGAATATAATATTTCAAGAGAAATTTGTGAAATAAATTTCTATTATTTCTCTTCTTGATCGGGTATATTTTTCTTTCAAATTCATATTTTATTTTCAAATTTGTTTTTAAAAAGTTTATTTTATTTACACAAATAATTAATAAATAATATTTTAACATATCCTTAACATTTTTACATGGTATGAAAGAATATTTCTATTGTTATATCAAAAGGGTTTATTTTAAAATTTCTTTACAAGAAGCAAAGTGCAATTTTTCTATATTACAATAATAGAATTGAATGATGGGAGTATAATATGATTAAGGATATTTTTGGAGATTTTTTTGAAATAAAACCCTTTGGTTTAATATATTTTTCCATCAGAAGGCTATTTGAGGAATATGCTTTTAAATTTTGTGGAAATAAGACTAAAGTTGTTGATAATATTTAGGCTTAATCTGATAATTTATGTTAAGGTAATAATATTTAATTAAGATTATTTTATTTTATGAAACAATAAGTCATATAGAGAACCTTTATTATTAAAAAGTAAATTTTTGAGTATTTTCATCATATTTTTGGAAATTTTATAGGAATTATATTAATATATTTATAAAAAAATGATAACTTTCATTTTTAGTGACAACCCGTCACATTAGGCAAGGTTGCAGGGGTTGAACCCACAACTAAAGGGTGACAAGTATACAATTCCTACCAATGGAATACATGATGTAATAGTTAATATTATATTGTTTTTACTTAAATTTTTTGATTGGTAAATATTAACTTTACCTTTGGGTGTCACTTTTGATATTTATTGATTAATGTATAATAAGTGATAATGATTTTGATTTTGGTAAATATGTAGATATCAATTGAAAGACTTATAAAAATTGTATGGATATTATGATATGTTAAATGTTATTTTTAGTGCTTGAAGCACAAAAAAATCATATTGCATATTCATTTCTATGAGTAATAAATTAAGTGTAAATTTATTGGATCCCAACCAAAAGAAAAAATTATACTTATGAAATGAAAAGATACCATGTAAGTATTTTTTGTGTTTTATATCTTGAAAGTAAAATAATCCCTCAAAATTAGAAAGATGGTATTGAAATAAAAATTATATACATTTCCCCTCATTTTTGATGAATCAATTTTTTTCATCCACCATAGATTTATGGATTTGTGGTTGTTAACTTTATCCTCACCATGTTCTCTATAACTCTCTATTAGTCCTTAGGTGTTAGTTTTCTCCTCTATGTCCTTATTTTCACTTCAAATTAATTTTATCCTATTTTTAAACATAGTATTTTTTTATTCTACATAACCCTCATTTTTCCCTTTTATTCTTTTTAAGAGGAAGTTTTATTAACCATTTTATAATATGGGATTTCCAGAAAGGAATTTTGAAATGAAAAACCCTTGAGTTCTGAGAGTAAGTTAAAATTGAGAGGGTGAAATTTATTGAAGGTGGGGAGAATTTAAAACCTCAAGACTTTAAAATAAGCACATTATGTTCAAAATCATATATGATTTACAATACAGATCTTAAATGATCCACATAATATATTATTTAAATATGATACTTATAACAAAGACATTGAATTTTCTATTTAAAATTGGATTAATTGTGCTATGATATATAAATATATACATAAGGATCTTAATAAATAAAAATATATTGATTAATTATTATGAAATAAGAACAAAATATTTAGTAAAGTCATTTATGCTTCAAAAAAACTTTTTTAAATTATTTTTTTATTATTTCTTTTTGTACATGGAGAATATAATTAATTAATAAAAATTTTAGGAAATTTACTTGATAAACATAAATTAATTTTTAAATAATCATATAAAAATTATATTAGGTTGATTTGTTTAGATTTTTCTAAATTTTTTTCAATAAATAGTGAAAAACACTGCTTTTTATTGAAGAATATTTTTAAATACATAATCTATGTTGATTTTTATTGAATAAAATAATATTTAATAATTAATTATTTGAATAAAATTTATATTATGTATATATGAATTTAATTACATATAATTATGGTCACTAGTCATATAGTTAATGTAAGATCATCTTATGCTTGAAAAATACATTCCTTGAAAACCCCTTTTTGGACACGTTTTACAGGTTTATTTTTAAGTTAAAATTTTAAAATTATAAAAATTTAATTTCATAAAATGTATTAAATATTTTAATAATTATAATTAATATTAGGTAATAAGGTTAATTTAATTTTTGTTCATAATTAATAGTAAAAAATCTAAAAAACTATTACCATGGTTAAGGGTAAAATAGGTTTACTGGGGATTAAACTAAAGAGATAAGAGTTATAATGACCTAAAAACTTGTATAATTTATTTTTTAATGGACATATTTAGACCCTATCTCATATAAAATTTGTAAATTTCCAATTTTGGATCCATTTTATGTTAGTAATGATATTTATACTATTTTACGTAATGAAAACTACAAAATATCACCCTCTTGCTTTTAATTTATTTTATATATTCAAATAAGGATAATAATATGCCGTGAATGAATATAAAATCTTATTTTGAACATAATTTATTTATTTTTATCATGGAAATTTATTTTTAAATTTTTAGTTAATGAATAATTATATTAAATTCTTACACATCGCTAACATAGTATTTATTCAATTAATAAAAAAAGTAAAATAAATGATTCTAAAAATATTATATAATTTGAATTAGTTTTTGTGTCCACATAATTTTATAAATAGAAATTAATTATTATTAAAGTGTGAATGGATTATTTTCAAATTATCTTTCTATCATGTTGTTTTCAGAGACAAATTAAATGAATAATTCCAAAACTAACATTAATTATATTTTATAATAAATAATATTTTATTAAATGATTTAAAATGAATAATAAACTTATTCATAAAATTGATTTAGATATGGTTTAAAATATCAAACCTGGTCTATTTAAGGGACAAATTTCCATTTAAATGAATTATATTGACTTCTAAAGAGTAAAACACTTTATCACGACTATAATTGTCAAAAGGAGTTAACACGAGTTAAAATAAAAATATAAGGGTAAAAGACTAATATAAACTTGTAAAAATTATATTTAATGATAGGATTTCGACACATACTCATAATATCTTCAACATTTTGTATCTATTTTTTGATTATAAATAATTTATATTAGTTTAATACTTTAAGAAATTCCAAAAGTTCCCCTCCTCTCACTTATAAAAGGGAATCTCCATTCCTATTTTATTTACACTTTAAAAACCTTTTGGTTTAGACAGTACCTACCGAAATACATTTTTTAATTACCTTAAAATGTCCTAGAGTTATGGGTTTTATTATAAAACTTTCCTTGTAATTCTTTTGGTGTAAACCTAAAGAGGTTGTCTGAAGAGGAAATATCATTCTTAACCATCATTTTTATTTTATTTCTTCTTACACCTCCTTAAAATATTATTAAATCATGATGATATAATAAAATCATTATATCCCATATAATTATATGTTTTTATGACAATTTCATACTATTTATTCATACCATATTCCATAAAATTGGAAACAAAACCATCATTTGTGTGTACGACATACTACTGCCTCGCGAACTGATGAAATTTGTTTCCATCAACACCGCTCATGGATGGTTTTGATAATTAATTTAATATAAATATGTATATGATATTAATAACTTATTTATAATTTTATAAAGATAATATATCATATTATTTCTTACCTTTTTATATATTTAAAAATTAAAATGTTGTTCATGCATACATGTGAATTACCACCCCACGAAGCGATGCAATATATTTTTCATAAAAACATCACATGAATACTATATATAAGTGTATTTAAAGAAATAATATGTTATTTATATTATAATTATAATTCTATAAAGATAAAATAATACATATGTTCTTTCCATCATGATTTTTGAAAAATGGAAATGTAACTCATGCGTATGTACAATTTATCTCTCCATGATTTTAACCTAGTTCATTTTCATTAAAAATATTTCATGGTTGGTTTAAATAGTATAAATTATGCATGAAAATTATAATTACTTCATGTTTATTAATATGGATATCATGTAAAAATTACATCATATACCATGGTCAAACTACTGAAGTCATTTTGGATATATGAACTGAATATCGTCAAAATGTCTGACGTGAACTCAATTGATTATGTAATTAAATATAAAATGGTATTAAATAAAATAAAAGGAATAATAACACGAAAATGTTATTAATAAATTAAATAATTAGCATAATTTTATTATTACTGGAATATAAAGAATGTACATGATGAGTCAGACCTAAGGTAAGAGATTTTATATCAATTTCCACTCCATTCTGAAATATTTGGTAATATGCACCTATTTAAATATATGTGATTTATATAATAACAATTTTAGGTATTTAACATGAATATATAATTTATTCATGATGATTTATGATTCAATTCGTTTCACTATTTTAAGAGGAATATTTAAAATAAAATCCTATCTTATTTCTCTTCTCTTTTGGGTTTGTTTTTCTTCCATGTCCATATTTTTTTTCAAAATTGTTTTGTGAAAGTTATTTTTATTTTAAAAAATTATTTATAAAGAATATTTTAATTATCCTTGATTTTTTACATTAAATAAAGTAATCTTTCTAATGTTCTTCCAAAATGGGTCATTTCCAACTTTCTTTACAAAAAGTCAAATGAATTATTTTTTTAAAGAATACAATGGTAACAGAATTCCCTACCAATATAAGTTTATTAAAATATTTAGCTTCTTATAAAAGTTTTAAAAGGTTTTAAAAATAAAAATATTTTAAGAAAGTTTATTTTAATATTTATCTTTGATTTTATTTTATTATATAAAATATAAGAATTTATTTCAAAACCCATATTTCTAATGAATTAAAGGCCATATTTTATCTCTTATTAATCTTGGAGTCACTAAATTTCTCTTGAAAAATTAATTTTCTTTTGACCATTGAATATTAAATTTCCATTAAATATTCATATTATTTTTATGATATATATGTTTATTTTTTAAAACTTATACCATTTCAAAATATTATTTTTTTTGAATGTTATTTGATTAAAATGGGAATTACTACTAAGATGTATTCTGTAATCAATATGGATATTTGTTGATAATGAATATCATTCATGAATTAAATCATTCATTCGATATGCGAGGAATGTATTGGAAATACTGTAATGGGTGGGGCCTAGAATTATATATCCCTTTATTTCATCCATAAATCTCATGAGACAAATCAGTAATCTTACATTAAATGGATTTCTGGTGTATACGTACACATCCATTAAATTATCTTGGAAAAAGGTATTAATGGTATAAATATCAGGATGTCTAAAATTAAGATGTATGATATTAAGAATTTCCTTTATTGAGAATTTAGTTATTATATATATGAGGTTACTACATTGATATTATCAATGGATGAATTTAATACTCAAGTCATTGATTAAATGTAATGTGTTTTCAGTTATTTATCATTCCATATTAATTATTCCTTATTAACTAATGATAACATATCTTGTATGTATCCTATGATAATCATAATATCTAACCCTTATCTTGTTTCCTTTCCCCAAGATAAGAAGAAGTAATATTTGAATAATTTCAAGGAAATAGAATATTTACTTTAACTTATTGTATTTCATGTTTCCAAAAATAATGTTTGATTAAAGTATTTATTAAGTATACCAAGACTAATAAAATATTCAATCATTTGAGATGTGATTTCTTATATCTTATTCCAAATTAGTAAATTAACCACTGGGTCTAGGCTTATGGGGTTTGGGTCTTTAAAAATATTCTTTTAAATTAGTTCTTAGAAACAGAGATATTATACTACCATCTTGTGATCAGAGTCTTCCAGACATGGAAGTGGTTTATAGGGTAATTAAAATGGGTATAGTTTCAATGGAACTTCAAATTTTTATAGTGTCTTTAAAGGGGTGGTGAGGTACACTTTTATTTGTCAAGGAAATTTCATTTTTTTAAATATAAACTCATAATATAAAAGGAATACATGTTTGACCAATAAAGTGGATTACAAAGTGGAAAATAATAAACAGGAGATATGTTTTGTTTGAGATACACCTAAAAAACTCATTTGGTGACATGTTTTTAAATTTTTTTATAACTTTTAACCTCAGATATTTTACTTTTATAATTTTATGTTTTTACCATGTAAAGTAAATTTTTATCCTTGGTAGCTAATTTTTATAAAAAATAATGTAAATGCCTTTATTAATTAATTTGGGAATTCTTATTTCAAATTTGGAAACCATTTTATTATATAAAATTTATTAGGATGATAAAAATTAATTTTAATATTAGTTCACGTTACACATAAAAACCATTGTTGAAAAAGTGTATTTTTATCCTAAAAATATATTTTATGATAAAAGTTTCAACATTTTTTATTTATATGAAATTAGTTGGGTAATTATTATAAAAATAATATTAATATTGATTTAAAATCAAACTAAAATTTTATTCCACCTTGAGAAAAATTAATTAAAAATGAAATATGAAAAATACTTTTATTAAGATAAAATATAAATTAAGTTTTGAAAATATAAAAGATGTGGTTTATAAATTCAACATAGTATTTTAGACATTGTGGTGAGAAGAAATGCTTGGGATTTGCTAGAAGTAGCTAACATTGGCAGAACCTTCGACCCTTTTTCCCCAATCATACCCTTTTTTTCAATTTTGTTCAGGTTCTCTAGAGTGGTCTTGGTTCCTCCTCTATCACCCATACTCTTCCGGTCTGGTCCAATACATGTGACCCCATCCTGGTTGGATATGCTGAATTTTCAAGTTGGTTTGGGATTGTGGTAGTGGGAGTAGTATCAATTCATGATATTTTATGGGGTGACATCTTCTTTTGGTTTAATTAGATCAATTGCTTCAGTTCTTCATGTTTGGTGTATTTTTTCTTATTTATTAATGGTTTCTATACCATTGTTACCAGATCCCATTTTATCTTTTATTTTGATGGTTTTTTGATAGTTTTTGGTTCATTTGGTTTATGTTTAGATTTGACTAGTTAGATGGTTTTGTTCAGTGTTCTTATATGACAATGGAATTGATTCCTAGTGTTCTTCACCTAGTGGTGGATCTGAAGGCAGGGTACAATGTTCATGGTGGTGGTCACATCTCACTGTTGTGGCCTTTGTCTGCTCCATACTCTGTTCTGGCTCTGAGATTCCACCAATATTCTCCTAGTCAGATATTCATAGTGGGTCTTAAGAAGATTTCAGATGCAAAGTTCGAGCAGTAGATGGAGTTTTAGGTGATGATTATCTACGGTGGTTTCATATCTATCCTTGAGATCGCAAAGGTTTTTTTTTATTCCTGATAGATTATGGACCAACTTCAACTTTGTGATTTTAATTGTTTGTGGTGATCTTAAATGGTTTTCTATAGTGATGATGATGGATTACGATGGATGGTATCTATTGAAAACTATGGGAGATTATCATCTGTGTGCTTGTGTGGATGATGTGTATAGTTTAGTTCAAAGTGAATGACATGATGTGGCTTGTAAACCGAGGTGGTGAAGATGGTTTCATCTTGATATTTAAATTTTTAAAATTTAAATTTTAACATTGTTCTCAATGGCTGATGATTTGGATGTCGATGATGTTTGGTGCAGACGAATAGGGTGATGTGAATATTATAGTGATATGATTATGATTATGTGGATGACGATGTGATCTCAGGCGGGTTATTTTTTCTCTTTGTTTTGGAATCTAGTCATTTTGGTTATATGTCTACCAAAGTTGATGTGACGGTTCCCACTCTAACCCTAAAAGTAGTGTTTTGAGAATCTAATAAAGTTTTTGGATGAATTAATATTAAAATTAAATCTTTTATTTTATAATTTGGTTAGGTATATTTATACCTACCAACTTAAAAACAACATTATAAAAGTTATATTATACTACTTATAATTTTTTCTTAATAAATTGTATCACTGTTCTTTTTAGTTCTATATTTCATGTGATGAAAGCTATAAAACACAATAAATCATTAAATGAAAATATATATTAAAATATAAGGTTGTTAAAATTTCTCTATCATCTAAAATGGGAAACCTCTACCACCATCTTCCTCTACAACAAGATGCATCAATGTAAACTCCTCCATCACCCTCCAAGAAGCTCTAGACCCCCAAACAATATATCCCCATGACTTTCTACTCACTACATCATAAAAAATATCCTCCTTATTTATAATAAAAAAATAATATAATTTCAAAAATTACCCCATATTTGAAAATATAAATAATTTCAAAGAAAAAAATTGTCTCCCCCTTCATGAAAACCAACTAAATAACTATTTTAAATGATTTATCATGCTTATAAAATAATTATTAAGCAATTAATACATCCTAAAATGAAAAAAGATAACTCCCCCAATAAAAATAATATTAAATTGAGGAATATAATATAAATTTTAATAGTATCAAATGAAAAAAAATTAATAATAGTTTTAGTAGATTTCAAGGAAAAAAATATTTAAAAAATAAATATCCCCTTAAATTCATGCATTATAAACATAGAATTATCTAAGAAATAAAAAACGATGGGATAGATAATAAGGAGATAAAAATAGTAATATCTCCCATTAATATAATATTTCCCTTCTTCCCTAATGATTTTTATCTTAAAAATAGTTTATGTAGATTGTAAATTTGTTGCGTATAGAATTTATAGATTCCTTATATGTAAAAAACCTTCAAGGATTTCTGAAAATAGGTCATGGTGTTCAATAAATCATATAATATTAAATAAAATGAATTAAATATTAAATAAAAATAAATAAATATTCTAGAGAACTAGAAAATATAAATATATTACATGCCCAATGGACAAGAAAAAAAATAATTTCCACGCCAGTAAACAAGAAAATCCAAGAAGATTAAGAATAATTACTAACCAATTCATGTAACACAATGATGAATTCTAAACTATTAATGGTTATATTAACTGGGATACTGAAGGCATAATTATTTTATTCTTTAAGTGAAAATTGTTGGCCACAACAAAATTATTTAAATATATTCCATATAAACATTTATTTTATATTTCCATTATTCCAAGTTCATATTTAATTGTCTCAATCTTAGTTAAAACTAAAGGCTTAGTAAATATGTTAATATGTTTATTTTCTCTAGAAATATATTCAATAAATATTTCAACTTTTTGAACATTATCTCTAATAAAATTAAATCTAACTTTTATATTATTATTTTTGAATGATGTAAAGGGTTTTTTTGAAATTACAATAGTAGATGAATTATCATATAAAATATATAACTTTTCAAAATAAAAAACATCAGATGATATTTTCTTAATCCATAGGGGTATACCACAACATATTAAAAAAATAATTTATTTCACTTAAATAGTAGATAAAGAGACAATTTTTTATAGAACTCTAACACACTATGTTTTTTATTTGAAAATGAAATATACCACATGACCATTTTCAATAAATTTTTCAACAACAAAAATAATACTATTTATAATTTTTTAACTCAAAATTAGTTTTTCCTATATAAAAAACCCAGAAATTTAAAGAAACATTAAAATGATTTATTCTTTTTGAATATATTTTTAATGAAATTATTTATGATTACTTTTAAATTTAATACAAATGAAAACTTAAATATTTAAATCAGGCCTAAAATCAGTCAAATACAATAAACTACCAATCATAATTATATAATGTTTATTATTCTTGGAATTTCTTGATTAATCAAAATCTAATTTAAAATCAGCAAACATATGAATATTTAAACTTTTATAATTATGTAACCCAAATATCATACCAGTTTTCTTAACGTACTTAGACAGATTTATAAAAATTCCATCACTTATTTAAATAATTTTAAGTCAAAGGAAGAATTTTAATTCTCCTATAAGTATCATATCAAATTTATTAATCATTAACCCTAAAATTCATCATTTAAAGAATAGTTTGAAGATCCCTATATTATTTAATCCACATATATTTGAATAATCATAATTGTTTTATAATTTTACTTGATATATAATATAAGATATTCTGTTCCTTTTGAAAAATAATTTTATAAATAACAATTTGTAAATATTTTATACCAAGATCTTGGAGTTTCCTTAAGTCCATAAAGTGATTTAGATAGAATTGAAACATGATTAGGAAATTTTCTATTTTCAAAAAATAGGGGGTGGTTTAATAGATATTGAGAAATAAATCCATTATGAAAATCCATTTTCACATCCATTTGAAATATTTTAAAACCATGAAAATATTCATAAGCTAATAATATTCTTATAAATTATAATATTGAAATCAGGGAAAAAAATTCATCATAATATATAACTTCTTCTTATTTAAAGCCTTGTGATATAAATCTTGATTTATTTTATAAAAATATTTCTAGATTCATCAAGTTTAATTTTAAAAATCCATTTATTACTGATCACTTGAGAATATTTAGTTTTTTCAACTAAATTAAATTTTTTTTCTAGAAAATCAATATAACACTTATTTCATAGAAATTATCATATTTGAATATTCTAAACCTTCATCATAATTTCAAGGAAAAATATCAAGAATAAAAGAATGATAAAAACAATAATTCCTTAATGAACATCTTGTATGGATTCTTGAATCAAAATTTCCAATTACTTTATCTAAAAGAGGATCTTCACGAGTTTTTTATGAATGTTCGTGAGAGTGAATCTCCTGCTCAATGTTTTCATTATTATTTTTGGGATAAAAAAAATCCAAAATTAAAATCTCTAAATTATTTTTCAAGTTTCTACAAATACTATTTGTTTTCTTTTGTTTTAATTTTATCAAATTTCATATGTATATATTCTTCAACTACCATAGATCTTTTACTGTAAAATCTATAGGATTTACTAGAGTTGAAATATCTTAAAAATATTACTTCATCATATTTTGAATAAAATTTAACCAATGAATATTTATCATTAAATATATAAACATTTGAATTGAATACTCTAAAGTAACCAAATTTTTTTTATACCAATCTAATGCTCCTGAGGTATTTTATTTAAAATTGTTATTAGAAAAATATATTTGATACATAAAAATATATATTTAAAGATTATTCCCTAATATATATATATTATTTAAATTTATTTAACATGGTTCTAGAAATTTATTATTGTTTTCTATTTTTCCTTTACACAACATATTTTTTTGGGTGTCCAAGGGGATGAAAAATTATGAGAATAACCATTATATTCACAATTTTTGGAATTCTTGGTTTAAAAGCTATCATTTACTATTTATGATAATATTAATGATCAAATATACTTTTTTATTTTGAATAATATTACAATAAGAATAATTTTTTAAATGGATTCATATTTATTATATAGAAATTACACCCATGTAAATTCGAAAAAACCATCCAAAATTAAAAAAACATACCTATTTCCACCAAGGATTATAGTAGATATAGGTCCAAATAAATTTGGATGTAAAAGTTGAAAATGCCTTATCATATGAACTTAATTTATAAGTATAAAATATTATTTATGGAGTTTTATTTTCCTATAAGAGTCACAAATGTAAGTGTTGTAAATATTTAATTTTGGAATCTATAGAACCTTATATTTTTTGGACAACTTATACAAAAAAAATATTTCATGTTCAAGTCTCATATTCCACAAGATGTTATATGGCCGAAAAAATTAAACATTTCAAATTTTGGTCCTTTAAATTAATACAATTAATATAATAAATGCAATTCGTTCAATTTTCATAAAAAAATATAGTTTCCTATTTGTAAACCAAACAATTATATTTTAAAATTTTATATTAATTCTATAATCACATAATTGAGATGTAAAAATTAAGTTGTGTTTAAATACCAAAATATATAGTTCTTCATTAATAATGACTAATTTTTAAATACCAACTTCTAAAAAACCATTGAAAATATCTTTTGAATTATCACCAAATGTAACATTATCTCCTTAAAATTAGCTGAATGATAGAAAATTTTTATCATCACCTATCATATGCCAGGATAACCCACTATCCATGTTTTAAGAAACCTTTTTTGGATAAAAAGGACTTTGGAATATTCTTGATATTATTCCAGAGCAGCGCCCTCAGACGGTGTGCAATTCCGAGCCCTGGAGTGGACGGAATTAAATTTGCAGTGCATTCACACTGGACACGCCAAATAAAAGCTATAAATCCTAAACGATGATCCGGATCGAAGATCTGAGTGTACAGATGGGTTCGGAATGGGGTGTTTAACCTAGGAACGACATAAAACATGTCAACACGGGACGTTTGGGCCCCTCGCTCGCTTCTGGAACGTTAAACGGATAAATTAAATAATTAATTTATGCGTTTAATGGTTAAACTCAAGTATATCTTAATCGGTGGCTCGTATGGGGAAACTGAAGACACTGTTGAGTTCGGAATGTGTCGTTTAACCTAAGAGGGGTATAAGTTCTGTGGGCGCGGGCCGTCAGTGAAAAATGGCCCCAGGGGTGTTTTAATAATTTGGAGGCCTCGGGCGCTAATTTTAATAACATTTTAATGGGGCCTCAGATTAAAATTATGAGACAACCGTTGCGCTAAGAGAGTCGTTTTTAGCCTAGGGGAGGCCTAATCCCAACCCCGTCGGGAGTTCGGTTACGGGGCCACGAGAGTGTGTTTAAGTTAATTTATTTAATTAACCAATCCTCCCCCCTTATCTTCTCCCTCATTTTCCCCTCCCCTGGAATGCTTCTCCCCTCTCCTCCTCCACTTCGGCGAGGCAGCTCTGGCGAGGCGACTCCGGCGAGGTGCGGCCACTCCGATGGGTCAACGACGAAGTATCGGGCTACGCCCAAGAGGTAGGCGGTGTTCGTTGAGTTTTAAATCCTGAACCCCTCTTTGAATCCCATTCTTAGCGTCGATTTGTTCTTTTATCTTCGAACAAATACCATGGTCGGGTAGTATACATTTTTTTCTTTCCATCGCATCTTTTGGGGATTCCGGCGGTCTGGCGAGGCCCAGGCGGCGGCACACGGTGGCTCCAGGCGGTGGGGGTCCCTTAGCAGGGCGGTCGGCGCGAGTGGTCCCTCGGCAGGGCGGTAGGCACGAGCGACTCCTTGGCAGGGTGGTCAACACGAGTGGGCTCCTCGGCAGGGAAGGCGGCGAGCTCGACGGTGGCAGGCTGCGACGACTCTCAGCGCGGCGGCGTGGGCGCCTCAGGCGGCGTGGCCGACCGAGCACGCCGGTACGACGCGACGACCAGGGTCACAACGCGACCTAGGCAGACTGAGACCCTCAAAACGCGGGTCTCCGCGTGGGGCTGTGGACTGGCCACTCTATCCGGTCGGGTGACGGTGGGCCGCAGGCTCAGCGGGCCGGCCGGTCCGGCCCAAGGGGTTTCTCCCCTCCAACTTCGGACTCCCGTATCTTGAGCTAAGGGCGTCCGTTTTGCGTGCCGTCAGCGGCAGCGCAGACCTCACGTCGAGGGGAACGTTTTGAGATGGATTTGGGAATTTTTAATTCCTGAAATGAGGGGCCTCGGAGGTGCGACACGTCTTTAAGTGAATTGGCGTTTCCTCCGGGGGATCTTGTTTTGGACGGCGCAGACGCGTCTGACGTCCGTTTTGGGCACCGTCAGCGGTGTTGGGACCCTGGCACCGGGGCGAAGCTTTCCAGAGTCATTTCGGGCATTGAAGCAAAAGTTGAGGTGTGGGCCCCACGTCCCGTCTTTTGAGCTGTGAGCAGCGTTCAACGACTTTCTCATCGGGCGTCCGTTCGGGGTGTGTGAGCGGTCGATTCTGGATGTTTTTCTGAGGGGATTGCAATGGTTGAATCCTCCCGCTCTAATTTCGCACGATGGTGCGGGCCCCATGAGGACCGTTTGGGCGTTGACAGTGATTTTCCATCTCTATCACCGGGCGACCGTTATGGATAAGTGAATAGTCCATCTTATGTACGTTTTTGAGTGGATCACAACGGTGTGATTCGTTAGTTGTGTTTCGGGACCGGGATGCGGGTCCCACGTAGCACCGCTCGTGCGCGATAAGCCAGAATGTATCTTTTTCTATGGATATCCGTTCCACTAAAGTGAGTAGTGCTTTTGACGTGTTTTTCCGGAAGCATTGCGATGACACAGTTCGCCAACCTTTTTTGGGGATGTTGTGTGGGTCCCACCCGACCTGGCTACGGTGAATAGTACCTTTTTCACCGGATGTCCATTTTGGGGGATTGAGTAGTCAATCCTGTGTGTTTTTATGAGGGTATCAGAGTGGTGTGATTCGTTTGTTTAGTTTCAGGATCTTGGGGTGGGCCGCACATGGGTTTGTTACAGTGAATAGTACCTTTTTCACCGGTTGACCGTTTCGGGAGAGTAAGTAGTCTACCTCGCGTGTTTTTCTGTGGGGATTACAATGGTGTAATCTATTTTGGAGAGAAGATCCTCATACGCGATCTTATTAAACATGAAAATATGAAAGGTGCCTCGGTGGCGGTTCTTCTACCGTGTTTGTAGCGGACCCTTGGCGTGTGATCGCTTGCACTTCTGGGAGAGTGTTGGTGGTGGTTAAAGAGATGTGGTTGGCCGTTCCTCAGCCGTTGAGGTGGCAATTTGGACTTGTTACCTTTACACCTTCGCGTTGACGATGGGTGTCGTGTGCACGTTAGCCTTTTTGGCTGGAGACGTGGCATACTCTGGGAGTATGTGAGAACACTGGGAGGAACATGTGGATGTTTGTACCTGAGAATGTTTATGCGCTTGGTTGGGGTTGACTTGGGGCCACACGTCGTGTGGGCCCCAGGTGCGTGTCGTGTTCTGATTTGCGTACTTTTGACCTTTCGCGACGTAGAGGGTCCCTCTGTTCCCGATTGTTGACCAGCAAGGTTGAGTTTTTCCCCTGGCTTTGTGCTCGATGGTTTAGATCAGCAGGGTTGGTTGGTTTCCCCTGGTTTTGTTCTAGAGTAGGGTGGTTGCACGATACCCACTCCGTGTTCGGTTGGCCAGTGTTGTACCATCCAGTAGAGATGGCCAGAAAAGTTCTGGGTTTGCCCTCTAGTAGATACTGGGCAGTGGGTCACTAATCGACTTCTTCGGGTTTACCCTCCAATAGAGACTGGGCAGTGGGTTTCCCACTGACTTCTAGGGTTTACCCTCCAGCAGAGACTGGGAAGTGGGTCACCCGACGACTCTCGAGTGTCTACCTTTCGGCAGGGCTGGATAGTGGGTTGCTCGTCATCTTGATTCAGGTCTACCCTCCAGCAGGGCTGGGCAATGGGTCGCCAGTCGACTTATTCCGGGTTTACCCTCTAGCAGGGCTGGGCGGTGGGTCACACGTCGACTTATTCTCGGTCTACCCTCCAGTAGGGCTGCGTAGTGGGTCACCTGATGATGTATTATGGTTTACCCTCCAGCAGGGCTGGGCAGTGGGTCACCCGATATCATATTACGAATTACCCTCTAGTAGGGCTGGGTAGTGGGACACCTGTTGACATTCCAGACTCAGTCCTTTCTACTAGGCTAGTCTGTGGCTTTCCTCCATGACTACCGGAGTAGGACCCTTGGTTGTACGGGTTAGTGATGTGACAACTTGACTTTGAGGTGTTCTCTCGACTGGGTGACAGAGTCGAGGTGTGGTTTGACTTAACTTGAACGCTCATGTAAAAGGGGCACTTTCCCCACCAAGACACATCCTTGCGACGTGACCTAAAACCGTGCGGGCGAGTCAGTGTGGCCCAAAGCAGATACTGTTGAGGTGTGGTGATTTGAGCCCCTTGACTTGCAGTTTGGGGAAGACGTGTGGGATGCTGGTCATCAATGGTGTTTACTTCTGGGACTGTTGGCTACTCACATCTTGGGCTGAGCTATGGGATGGAGATCCCCTTACAATCTTGTTTGGGTTTCTTGTTGAGCATACAGATATGTATATACCTTGTTTTCGGTACCCATTTTCTCAGGTTTTGGTTACTCTCTTTACAAGAGAGGTGAAGACGCGCGGGGTATGCCACATGCTTTCTATGTCTAGCTTCTCATGGTTGAACGAGTCCACTCTCCTGCTATAGGTAGCGAAGACTCAACGAGAAGTTCATCTTCTCACCATTTCCAGCTCCTTGTGTCTGGATGAGTCTATCTTCTTCTCTTGTTGGGTTGAGCTAGACTCTTTACTGTTACTTTACTGCACTCTTGGTTGTACTCCTTTTATTTCCCCTGTTCGATCTACTACTCACCCTTTGGTACCTCCTTTGTTGCTCCCTCGAGCCTTTGGGGTATACTACTGAGTATTTTTATACTCAATCCTTCTTGGGGTTTGCCCACACTTGGTGTAGCCTTGCAGACGATGGACATGTTGGTCGTGACTTTGGTGGAGCTTAGGAGTTCAGGAGCATGGACCATGTGCTGTGGTCAGAGTCGGGTTGCCGGTGGGGGACCCTTCCAGCTGTTTCTTTTGTTTACCTGTTGCCGGGTTGTGACACTTTTCTGGTTGGGCACATGTTTTTCCCCTTTTCTTTTCAGTTTACTTTTAGCACTTGCCTTGTACTCTTTAAAGGTCGATGCACTTTGTGGTTTATATATAGCAGTTCCCCTTTTCTTTACTTTTCTTTTCTCTTTTACTATGCACTTTTTCATTGAGTGTGCTACGTGTGTGTGTACAAGTACTGAGGCAAAGGAATCCCCTAGTTGTTTAGCCTTCGACGCTCGTCACCAGCCCCTGGCCTATAGAGGCGGTCTTGGGGTAGTTGCAGCTCGAGCCCGGGTAGGGTTGGGTCTCGAAAAAGTTGTATCAGAGGGAGGTTCGTTCCTTGGGACGTTGTTCGGACATCCCTAAAAAGGAATTGGTTGGGATTTAGGGCAACCATGTTAACGTGTCTCGAGAGCGGCTCTCAGGCCAGGGAGTCCAGTGATGGTGCAGCGACCGACATATCCATTCACCCAGACCTTGATAACCCGCTTGTTGACTCAGTATGCTGATACACTCATTGTAGGGGAAATTTTTTTTGTGCATCACATAGGATTGAGTCTTTGACTATCCTTCTTGAGTCAGATCCCCATCGTTGTTATTGGTATATACATACATGCTCATCTTACCATGGTACTCTTTGATAATATTCAAGATGTCTCCGCGAAGATAGCCAGCCGAGATACCAGCATTGGTTTGTGAAGATGACCCTGTGAGCTATGAGGCCACAGTACAGGACCCATTATGTGAGCCCCTTTCTCCAGGTGGGCTGGTAGTAGCACCCCCACCTGTTGAGCAGCAGACAGCTTCAGCAGAGTAGGCTGAGCTTAAGCGCAGTTTGAGCGCGCTCCGTGAGTTCCAGCGGTAGAGACCGCTGAGTTTCAGTTGTGAGTGAGACCCTCAGGCAGAAGAGGTTTGGCTAGAGATAGTTTTTATCCTTTTTAGGCTTGTACAGACACCGACAGATCAGAGAGTGTCTTTGGCAGCCAAATTTTATTCGTAGAGCAGCTTTGCGTTGGTGGAGTCTGGTGACTCAGTTTCTTGACGAGTCGTCACTTTCGTGGGGAGACATTGAGTTTCTGTTTCATGAAGAGTTTTTCCCCTCCTTCTAGTGCTCCGTTCGGATTGAGGATCTCCTGCAGTTTCAGCAGGGAGGGATGATGGTGGTCGAGTACGCGGCTAGTTTCACAGACCATGCACACTTTTACCTAGACTTGGTCCATGACGACAACATCCGAGCGTGGAAGTTTGAGCAGGGTCTCCACCGAGAGATTTGTGCTGTCATAGTACCCTTGGAATTTCCAAATATTCCAGGGTGATAGATTAGGCGCTCGTGATAGAGAGCTTCCTGTCACGTTCTAGAGTTGGTGGTGGAAGCAGGCACGTTGGAGCCGAGACGTCTGCCGCAGCTAGCAGGCGTCGGAAAGCAGAACCTCGACGCAGGTGACTTTATGACAACCAGACTCAGGGGTGTGGTCGTACACTATAGTGGCACTGGAGGGCACCAGTGAAGCTCAGAGAGAGTCGGTGCTATGCTTGCGATGAGCGAGGTCACCTGGCACGGGACTGCCCGACGAGGCATGCGGAGAGCTTCAGGCAGGCAGCAGGTGCACCACCATGATGGAGGCAGCGCCATGATCGGAGTAGAACCCAGAGAGGTGGTACTAGCATAGGAGAGTGAGGATCTGGAAGTGGAGGATGACCTTATGAGGTCTTCCCATCACCACTAGGCGGTCCACGTCAGGCTTCAGGAGCTGACAGTTGGGACCGCAGACAGCCACGAGCTTTGGGATGTCTACGATCCTGCAGAGCATGAGGTGATAAGAGGGTGGCACGGGGCGTCGATGTGACCCTGTGTTGGTAAGGTAAAAGTCATGGGACCTTTTTATCTAGTTGATGGTTTCGACTCCTTCGCCTTTCAAGTGTGTAAGAGTGCCTTGGTTGTGGGACATCGACTGTGGAACCTTGCATGACTAGATATCCTTGAATGTTTCACCATATGGATGTTCTGAAGGATGGAATCACTGGGCCTTGTTCTTAGTGCGGGTGGTGATTCCAGTCACGGTGTGCGATGTAGGGGTTTGGTTGAGGAGGCGAGAAACCCCCGAGAGCCTTCGGGCCTTTTGAGACCGTGCGAAGGGATGGAGAGGTTCCCTACCGCCTTGCCATAACCTCAAAGTCTGGAGTGGGTGCACGATGTCTCCTGTGTGGTTTACCTGAAGAGATGTGTGTGTGCTCCTATGCACGTCATCGGAAAGGGCAGACCTCGCGTGAACAGATCAAATCCTTTGGTCTGTGTGCAGTGATGCAGAATTGTGCAAGAGTCCTTCTGGGTACGGGAGATCCAGATGCGGGCTTAGTACCCTGAGTTATTCCCTAGTTTTTCTTTTCAAGGATGAAAAGCATGAAGGAGGGAATAATGTAAGAACCTTGTTTTTGGCTACAAAGGACTTTGGAGTATTCTTGATATTATTCTAGAGCAGCGCCCTCAGACGGCGTGCGATTCCAAGCCCTAGAGTGGCTGGAATTAAATTTGCAGTGCCTTCACACTGGACACACAAAATAAAAACGATAAATCCTAAATGGTGATCCAGATCAGATATCTGAGTTACAGATGGGTTCAGAATGGGGTGTTTACCCTAGGAATGACATAAAACATGTCTGCGCGGGACGTTTGGACCCCTCGCTCGCTTCTAGAATGTTAAACGGATAAATTAAATAATTAATTTATGCGTTTAATGGTTAAACACAATTATCTCTTAAACGGTGGCTCGGATGGGAAAACCGAAGGCACCGTTGAGTTCGGAACATGCCGTTTACCCTAGGAGGGGTATAAGTTCTGCGGGCACGGGCCGTCAGTGAAAAATGGACCCAGGGATGTTTTCGTAATTTGTCAGCCTCAGGCGCTATGTTTAATATCTTTTGAATGGGGCCTCAGATTAAAATTCTGAGACAACAGTTGCGCTCAGAGCATGGTTTTTAGCCTAGGGGAGGGTTAATCCCGACCCCATTGGGAGTTCAGGTACGAGGCCTCGAGATGGTGTTTAAGTTAATTTATTTAATCAACCAAACCCCCCTTCTCTTCTCCCTCATTTCCCCCTCCCCTAGCATGCTTCTCCCCTCTCCTCCTCCACTCCGGCGAGGCGGCTCCGGTGAGGTGACTCTGGTGAGGTGTGGCCACTCCGACGGGTCAACGACGAAGCATCGGGCTATGCCCAAGAGGCAGGCGGTGTTCGTTGAGTTTTAAATCCCAAACCCCTCTTTGAATCCCGATCTTAGCGTCGATTTGTTGTTTTATATTCCAAAAATTCCATGGTCGTGTAGTATACATATTGTTCTTTCCATCAAATCTTTAGGAAATGAAATCCGCGTTTGGAAGAGGCCGCATCGGTTTGACGAAGTTTCCATAAATTTTGGGAGTTTTGGGGGTTTTCCGGCGGTTCGGCGAGGCCCAGGCCGCGGCGCACGGTGGCTCCAGGCGGCAGGGGCCTCGACAGGGTGGTCGACACGAGCGGTCCCTCGGCAGGGCAGTCGGCGTGAGCGGCTCCTCGGCAGGGCGGTCGGCACGAGCAGGCTCCTCGACAGGGCAGGCGGCGGGCTCGATGGCGGCAGGCGACGACGACTCTCAGCGCGGCGGCGCGGGTGGCTCAGGCGGCGCGGCGGGCCGAGCTCGCCGGTACGACGCGGAGATCCGGGTCGTGGCGCGATCTCGACGGACTGAGACCCTCAAAACGTGGGTCTCCGCGTGGGGCTGTGGACCGGCCACTCTGGCCGGTCGGGAGACGGCGGGCCGCGGGCTCAGCGGTCCGGCCGGTCCGGCCAAAGGGGTTTCTCTCCTCCAACTTCGGACGCCCGTATCTTGAGCTAAGGGCGTCCGTTTTGCGTGCCGTCAGCGGAAGAGCAGACCTCGCGTCGAGGGGAACGTTTTGAGATGGCTTCAGAAATTTTTAATTCATGAAATGAGGGCCCTCGCAGGTGCGATGCGTCTTTAAGCGAATTGGCGTTTCCTCCGGGGGATCTTGTTTTGGACGGCGCAGACGCGTCTGACGTCTGTTTTGGGCCCCGTCAGCGGCATTGGGACCCTGGCGCCAGGGTGAATCTTTACAGAGTCATTTCGAGAATTGAAGCCAGAGTTGAGGTTTGTGCCCCACGGCCCGTCTTTTGTGCTGCGAGCAGCGTTTAGCGACTTTCTTATCGGGCGTCCGTTCGGGGCGTGCGAGCGGTCGATTCTGGATGTTTTTCCGAGGGGATTGCAATGGTTCAATCCACCCGCTCTAATTCCGCACGATGGTGCGGGCCCCACGAGGACCGTCTAGGCATTGACGGTGATTTTCCATCTCTATCATCAGGCGACCGTTATGGACAAGTGAATAGTCCATCTTGTGTACTTTTTCGAGAGGATCACAACGATGTGATTCGTTGGTTGTTTTTCGGGACCTGGATGCGGGTCCCACGTAGCACCGCTCGTGCGCGGTAAGCCAGAATGTATATTTTTCTCCAGATATCCGTTCCACTAAAGTGAGTAGTGCTTTCGACGTGTTTTTTGGGAGAATTGCGATGATGCAGTTCGTCGACCTTTTTCGGGGATGTGGTGTGGGTCCCACCCGACTTGGCTACAGTGAATAGTACCTTTTTACCGGGTGTCCATTTTGGGGGATTGAGTAGTCAATCCTGTGTGTTTTTCTGAGGGGATCACAGTGGTTTGATCTGTTTATTCAGTTTCAGGATCTTGGGGTGGGCCCCATATGGGTTGGTTACAGTGAATAGAACCCTTTTCACCGGTTGACCGTTTCGGGTGAGTAAGTAGTATACCTCGTGTGTTTTTCTGTGGGGATTACAATGGTGTAATCTTTTTAGGTGAGCAAATCCTCATACGTGATCTTATTAAACATGAAAATATGAAAGGTGCCCCGGTGGCGGTTCTTCTACCATGTTTATAGCGGACCCTTGGCGTGTGATCGCGTGCACTTCTGGGAGAGTGTAGTTGGTGGTTAAAGAGATGTGGTTGGCCGTGCCTCAGCCGTTGAGGTGTCAAGTTGGAGTTGTTACCTTTACGCCTTCGTGTTGACGATGGGTGTCGTGTGCACATTAGCCTTTTTGGCTGGAGACGTGGCATACTCTGGGAGTATGTGAGAACACTGGGAGGTACATGTGGATGTCTGTACCTGAGAACATTTGTGAACTTGGTTGGGGTTGACTTGGGTCCAAACATCGTGTGGGCCATAGGTGCGTGCCATGTTCTGATTTGCGTACTTTTGACCTCTCGCGACGTAGAGGGTCCCTCTGTTCCCGATTGTTGACCAGCGAGGTTGAGTTTTTCCCCTGACTCTGTGCTCAATGGTTTAGATAAACAGGGTTGAGTGGTTTCCCCTGGTTTTGTTCTGGAGTTGGGTGGTTGCACGATACCCACTCCGTGTTCGGTTGTCCAGTGTTGTACCATCCAGTAGAGATGGATAGAACAGTTCTGGGTTTTCCCTCTAGTAGATACTGGGTAGTGGGCCGCTAATCGACTTCTTCGGGTTTACCCTCTAGTAGAGACTGGGCAGTGGGTTGCCCACTGACTTCTAGGGTTTACCCTCCAGCAGAGACTGGGCAGTGGGTCACCCGACAACTCTCGAGTGTCTACCCTTCGACAGGGCTGGATAGTGGGTTGCTTGTCATCTTGATTCAGGTCTACCCTCCAACAGGGCTGGGCAATGGGTCACCAGTCGACTTGTTCCGGGTTTACCCTCCAGCAGGGCTGGATGGTGGGTCACCCGTCGACTTATTCCAGGTCTACCCTCCAGTAGGGCTGGGCAGTGGGTCATCTGATGATGTATTATGGTTTACCCTCCGGCAGGGCTGGGCAATGGGTCACCCGATATCATATTATGAATTACCCTCTAGTAGGGCTGGGCAGTGGGACACCTGTTGACATTCCAAACTCAGTCCTTTCTATTAGGCTAGTCTGTGGCTTTCCTCCATGACTACCGGAGCGGGACCCTTGGTTGTACGGGTCAGTGATGTGACAACTTGACTTTGAGGTGTTCTCTCGACTGGGTGACAGAGTCGAGGTGTGGTTTGACTTAACTCGAACTCTCAAGTACAAGGGGTGATTTCCCCACCAAGACGCGTCCTTGCGACGCGACCTAAAACCGTGCGGGCGAGTCAGTGTCACCCAAAGCGGATAGTGTCGAGGTGCGATGATTTGAGCCCCTTGACTTGCAGTTCGGGGAAGACGTGTGGGATGCTGGGCATCGATGGTGTTTACTTCTGGGACTGTTGGATACTCATTTCTTGGGCTGAGCTACAGGATGGGGATCCCCTTACAATCTTGTTTGGGTTTCTTGTTGAGCATACAGATATGTATATACCTTGTTTCCGGTACCCATTTTCTCAGGTTTTGGTTACTCTTTTTATAGGAGAGGCGAAGATGCGTGGGGTATGCCACGTGCTTTCCGTGTCTAGCTTCTCATGGTTGAACGAGTCTACTATCCTGCTATAGGTAGTGAAGACTCGACGAGAAGTTCATCTTCTCACCATTTCCAACTCCTTGTGTCTGGATGAGTCTATCTTCTTCTCATGTTGGGTTGAGTTGGACTCTTTACTGTTACTTTACTTCACTCCTGATTGTACACCTTTTATTTCCCCTGTTCGATCTACTACTCACCCTTCGGTACCTCCTTTGTTTCTCCCTCAAGCCTTCGGGGTATACTACTGAGTATTTTTATACTCACCCCTGCTTGGGGTTTGCCCACACTTGGTGTGCCATTGCAGACGGCGGACAGGTTGGTCGTGACTTCAGTGGAGCTTAGGAGTTCAGGATCTTGGACCGTGTGCTGTGGTCGGTGTCGGGTTCCCTGTGGGGGACCCTTCCAGTTGTTTCTTTTGTTTACCTGTTGCTGGGTTGTGGCACTTTTCTGGTTGGGTGGATGTTTTTCCCCTTTTCTTTTCAGTTTACTTTCAGCACTTGCCTTGTACTGTTTAGAGGTCGATGCACTTTGTGGTTTATATATAGCAGTTGGCCTTTTCTTTAATTTTCTTTTCTCTTTTACTATGCACTTTTTCATTGAGTGTACTGCGTGTGTGTACAAGTACTGAGTCAAAGTCATCCCCTAGTTGTTTAGCCTTCGGCGCTCGTCGCCAGCCCCTGGCCTATGCAGGCGGGCTTGGGGTAGTTGCAGCTCGAGCCCGGGTAGGGTTGGGTCATGAAAAATTTGTATCAGAGGGAGGTCCATTCCTTGGGATGTTGTTCGGACATCCCTAAAAGGAATTGGTTGGGATTTAGGGCAACATTGTTAACGTGTCTCGAGAGCGGCTCTCAGGCCATGGAGTCTAGTGATGGTGCGGTGACCGACATATCCATTCACCCGGACCTTGATAACCCGCTTGTTGCCTCAGCATGCTAATACACTCGTTGCAGGGGAAATTGGTTTGTGCATCACATATGATTGAGTCTTTGACTATCCTTCTTGAGTCATCTCCCCATCGTTGTTATTGGTATATACATACATGCTCATCTGACCGCGGCACTCCTTGATAATATTCAAGATGTCTCCACGAAGACAGCCAGCCGAGATACCAGCATTGGTTCGTGAAGACGACCCTCTAAGCTACGAGGCCACATTCCAGGACCCATCATGCAAGCCCCTTTCTCCAGGTGGGTCGGTAGTAGCACCCCCTCCAGTTGAGTAGCAGACAGCTTCAACAGAGCAGTATGAGCTTGAGCGCAGGTTGAGCGCGCTCCGTGAGTTCCAGCGGTAGAGACCGCTGAGGATCAATGGTGAGCAAGACCCTCAGGCAGCAGAGGTTTGGCTAGAGACAGTGGTTAGCCTTTTCAGGGTTGTGCAGACACCGACAGATCAGAGAGTGGCTTTGGCAGCCAAATTTTTTTCGTAGAGCAGCTTGGCGTTGGTGGAGTCTGGTGACTCAGTTTCTTGACGAGTCGTCACTTTCGTGGGGAGACATTCAGTTGTTGTTCCATGAGGGGTTTTTCCCCTCCTACTAGTGATCTGTTTGGATTGAGGATCTCCTGCAATTTCAGCAGGGAGGGATGATGGTGGCCGAGTACGCGGCTAGTTTCACAGACCGTGCACGCTTTTACCTGGACTTGGTCCATGACGACAACATTCGAGCGTGGAAGTTTGAGCAGGGTCTCCACCGAGAGATTCGTGCTGTCATAGTACCCTTGGAATTTCCACATATTCCAGGGTGCTAGAGTAGGCGCTAGTGACAGAGAGCTTCCTATCACGTTCTAGAGTTAGTGGTGGCAGCAGGCACGTTGGAGCCGAGACGTCTGCCGCAGCTAGCGGGCATCAGAAAGCAGAACTTCGACGTAGGTGTATTTATGACAACCGGATTCAGGGGCGTGGTCGTACACCATAGTGGTACCGGAGGGCACCAGTGCAGCTCAGAGAGAGTCGGTGTTATGCTTGCGATGATCGAGGTCACCTGGCACGAGACTGCCCGAGCAGGCATGCAGAGAGCTTCGGGCAGGCAGCAGGTGCCCCACCATGACGGAGGCAACGCCATGATCAGAGTAGAACCTAGAGAGGTGGTACTAGAAGAGGATAGAGAGGAGATGGAAGTGGAGGAAAACCTTACGAGGTATTCCCATCACCACTAGACGGTCCACGTCAGGCTTCGGGAGCTGACAGTTGAGACCGCAGATAACCGCGAGCTTTGGGATGTCTACGATCCTAAAGAGAATGAGGTGATAAGAGGGTGGAGCGGGGCATCGATGTGACCCTGTGTTGGTAAGGTAAAAGGCATGAGACCTTTTTCTCTAGTCGATGGTTTCGACTCCTTCGCCTTTCGAGCATGTAAGAGAGCCTTGGTTGTGGGACATCGACTGTGGAACCTTGCGTGACCAGATATCCTTGGATGTTTCACCATATGGGTGTTCTGAAGGATGGAATCACTGGGCCTTGTTCTTACTGCAGGTGGTGATTCTAGTCGCGGCTTGCGATGTAGGGGTTTGGTTGAGGAGGTGAGCTACCCCCGAGAGCCTTCGGGCCGTTTGAGACCATGTGAAGGGATGGCGAGGTTCCCTACCGCCTTTCCCTAACCCCAAAGTCTGGAGTGGGTGCATAATGTCTCCTGTGTAGTTTACCTGAAGAGATGTGTGTGTGCTCTTATGCACGTCATCAGAAAGGGAAGACCTCGTGTGAACAGATCAAATCCTTTGGTCTGTGTGCGGTGATGCATAGCTGTGCAAGAGTTCTTCTAGGTACGGGAGAGCCAGATGCGGGCTTAGTACCCTGAGTTGTTCCCTGGTTTTGGTTTTCGAGGATGAAAAGCATGAAGTAGGGAATAATTTAAGAACCCTTTTTTTGGCTACAAATGACTTTTGAATATTCTTGATATTATTCTAGAGCAGCACCCTCAGACGGCGTGCAATTCCGAGCCCTAGAGTGGCCAGAATTAAATTTGTAGTGCATTCACACTGGACACAACAAATAAAAGGGATAAATCCAAAATGGTGATTCGGATCAGAGATCCAAGTTACAGATGGGTCCGGAATGGGGTGTTTACCCTAGGAATGACATAAAACATGTCTATGCGGGACGTTTGGACCCCTCGCTCGCTTCCAGAATGTTAAACGGATAAATTAAATAATTAATTTATGCATTTAATGGTTAAACACAAGTATCTCTTAAACAGTGGATCAGATGGGAAAAATGAAGGCATCGTTGAGTTAGGAACGTTCCATTTACCCTAGGAGGGGTATAAGTTCTGCGGGCACGGGACGTCAGTGAAAAATGGCCCCAGGGGTGTTTTCGTAATTTGTCATCCTCGGGCGCTAAGTTTAATAAATTTTGAGCGGGGCCTCATATTAAAATTCTAAGACCACCGTTGCGCTCAGAGTGTGGATTTTAGCCTGGGGGGGGGGGGGGGTTAATCCCGACCCCATCGGGAGTTCAGGTACGGGCCACGGGAGGGTGTTTAAGTTAATTTATTTAATTAACCAAACCCCCCTTCTGTTCTCCCTCATTTCCCCTCCCCTAGCATGCTTCTCCCCTCTACTCCTCTACTCCGGCGAGGCAGCTTCGGTGAGGCGACTCCGGCGAGGTGCGGACACTCCGACGGGTCAACGACGAAGCATCGGGCTACACCCAAGAGGTAGGTGGTGTTCGTTGAGTTTTAAATCCCAAACCCCTCTTTGAATCCCAATCTTAGCATCTATTTGTTGTTTTATATTAGAAAAAATCCCATGGTCGTGTAGTATAAATATTTTTCTTTCCATCGCATCTTTCGGAATTGAAATCCAAGTTCGAAGGATGCCGTAGTGGTCTGACGAAGTTTGCAGAAATTTCGAGAGTTTTGGGGGTTTTCCGGTGGTTCGGCGAGGCCCAGGCAGCGACACACGGTGGCTCCAGGCGGCGGGGGTCGCTCGGTAGGGCAGTAGGCATGAGCGGTCCCTCAGCAGGGCGGTCAGCACGAGCGGCTCCTCGGCAGGGCGGTCGGCACGAGCAGGCTCCTCGACAGGGCGGGCAACGGGCTCGATGGCGGCAGGCGGTGACGGCTCTCAGCGCGGTGGCGCGGGTGGATCAGGCGGCGCGGCGGGCCGAGCTCGCCGATACGACGTGGCGATCTGGGTTGCGGTGTGATCTCGATGGACAGAGACCCACAAAACACGGGTCTCCATGTGGGGCTGCAGACTGGCCACTCCGGCCGCTCGGGTGACGGCAGGCCGCGCGAAGCGGCTGGGCCGCGGGCTAGCCCAAGCAGGTCGGACCGGCCGGATCGGGCCGGTCCGGCCCAATGGGTTTCTCCCCTCTAACTTCAGACGCCCGTATATTGAGCTACGAGCGTCCGTTTTGCTTCCCGTCAGTGGTAGCACGGTCCTCGCGTCGAGGGGAACATTTTGAGATGGCTTCGGGAAATTTTAATTCCCGAAACGAGGGGTCTCGGAGGTGTGCTGCGTCTTTAAGCAAATTGGCGTTTCCTCCGGGGGATCTTGTTTTGGACAACGCAGACGCGTCTGACATCCGTTTTGAGCACCGTCAGCAGCGTTGGGACCCTGGCGCCGGGGAAAATATTTCCAGTGTGGTTTAACGCGTTGAAGCTGGTGTTGAGGGGTGGGCCCCACGGCCCGTCTTTTGAGGTGTGAGAAGCATTTAGAGACTTTCTCATTGGGTGTCTGTTCGGGGCTTGCGAGCAGTCAATGCTGGATGTTTTTCCGAGGGGATTGCAATGGTGCAATCCGCCCGCTCTAATTCCTCACGATAGTGCATGCCCCAAGAGGACCGTATGGGCATTGACGGTGATTTTCCATCTCTATCACCGGGCGATCGTTTTGGACAAGTGAATAGTCTATCTTGTGTACTTTTTCGAGAGGATCGCAACGGTGCAATCCGTTAGTTGTGTTTCGGGACCGTGATGTGGGTCCCATGTTGCACTGCTCGTGCACGGTAAGCCGAAATGTTCCTTTTTCTCTAGATATCCGTTCCACTCAAGTGAGTAGTGCTTTTGACGTGTTTTTCTGGTAGCATTGCGATGACGCAGTTCGCCGACCTTTTTCGGGGACGTGGTGTGGTTCCCACCCGACCTGGCTACGGTAAATAGTACCCTTTAACCAGGTGTCCATTTTGGGCAATTGAGTAGTCAATCCCATGTGTGTTTCCAAGGGGATCATAGTGGTGTGATCTGTTTGTTTAGTTTCGTGATCTTGGGGTGGGCCCCACATGGGTTGGTTACGGTGAATAGTACCTTTTTCACCGATTGACCATTTCGGGCAAGTAAGTAGTCTACCTCGTGTGTTTTTCTGTGGGGATTACAACGGTGTAATCTGTTCAGGCGAGCAGAGACTCATACACGATATTATTAAACATGAAAATTTGAATGGTACCCCGGTGGCGGTTCTTCTACCGTGTTTGTAGTGGACCCTTGGCGTGTGATCGCGTGCACTCCTGGGAAAGTGATGTTGGTGGTTAAAGAGATGTGGTTGGCCGTGCATTAGCCGTTGAGGTGGAAAGTTGGAGTTATTACCTTTACGCCTTCGCGTTGACGATGGGTGTCGTGTGCACGTTAGCCTTTTTGGCTGGAGACGTGGCATACTCTAAGAGTATGTGAGAACACTGGGAGGTACATGTGGATGTTTTTACCTGAGAACGTTTTTGTTCTTGGTTGGGGTTGAATTGGGACCACACGTCATGTGGGCCCCAGGTGTGTGTCATGTTCTTCTTTCTGTACTTTTGACCTCTCGCGACGTAGAGGGTCCCTTGGTTCTCGATTGTTGACCAGCAGGGTTGAGGTTTTCCTCTGGCTCTGTGATCGATGGTTTAGATCAGCAGGGTTGAGTGGTTTCCCCTGGTTTTTTTCTGGAGTCGGGTGGTTACACGATACCCACTCTGTGTTCGGTTGGCCAGTGTTGTACCATCCAGTAGAGATGGCCAGAGTAGTTCTGGGTTTACCCTCCAGTAGAGACTAGGAAGTGGGTCGCTCATCGACTTCTTCGGGTTTACCCTCCAGTAGAGACTGGGCAGTGGGTTGCCCACTGAATTCTAGGGTTTACCCTCCAGCAGAGACTGGGCAGTGGGTCACCCGACACCCTTAGGGTTTACCCTCCAGTAGAGACTGAGAAGTGTGTCACCCGACGACTTTCGAGGGTCTACCCTCTAACAGGGCTGGGTAGTGGGTCGCTCGTCATCTTGATTTAGGTCTACCCTCTAGTAGGGTTGGGCAGTGGGTTGCCAGTCGACTTGTTCCAGTTTTATACTCCAGTAGGGCTGGGCAGTGGGTCACCCGTCGAATTATTCTAGGTCTACCCTCCAGCAGGGCTGGGTAGTGGGTCACCTGATGATGTATTAAGGTTTACCCTCCAGCAGAGCTGGGCAGTGGGTCACCCGATATCATATTATGAATTACCCTCCAGCAGGGCTGGGCAGTGGGACACCCATTGACATTCCAGACTCAGTCCTTTCTACTAGGCTAGTTTGTGGCTTTCCTCCATGACTACCGGAGTGGGACCCTTGGTTGTACGGGTCAGTGATGTGACAACTTGACTTTGAGGTGTTCTCTCGACTGGGTGATAGAGTCTAGGTGTGGTTTGACTTAACCCGAACTCTCAAGTACGAGGGGAGCTTTCCCCACCAAGACGCGTCCTTGCAACGCGACCTAAAATCGTGTGGGTGAGTCAGTGCCGCCCAAAGATGATAGTGTCAAGGTGCGGTGATTTGATCCCCTTGAATTGCAGTTCAGGGCAGACATGTGGGATGCTGGGCATCGATGGTGTTTACTTCTGGGATTGTCGGCTACTCATTTCTTGGGTTGAGCTACGGGATGGAGATCCCCTTACGATCTTGTTTAGGTTTCTTGTTGATCATACAGATATGTATATACCTTGTTTTCGGTACCAATTTTCTCGGGTTTTGGTTACTCTCCTTCCAAGAGAGGCGAAGACTCATAGGGTATGCCATGTGCTTTCCGTGTCTAGCTTCTCATGGTTGGACGAGTCTACTCTACTGCTATAGGTAGCGAAGACTCAACAAGAAGTTCATCTTCTCACCATTTCCAGCTCCTTGTGTCTGGATGAGTGTATCTTCTTTTCTTGTTGGGTTGAGCTGGACTCTTTACTATTAATTTACTACACTCTTGGTTGTACTCCTTTTTTTCCCCTGTTCAATCTACTGCTCACCCTTTGGTACCTCCTTTGTTGCCCCCTCGAACCTTCGGGGTATCCTACTAAGTATTTTTATACTCACCCCTGCTTCGGCTTTGCACGCACTTGGTGTGCCCTTGTAGACGACAGACATGTTGGTCGTGACTTCGGTGGAGCTTAGGAGTTCAGGAGCTTGGACCGCGTGCGGTGGTCATAGTCGGGTTCCAGGTGGGGGACCCTTCCAGTTGCTTCTTTTGTTTACCTGTTTCCAGGTTGTGGTACTTTTCTGGTTGGGTGCATGTTTTGTGTAACAACCGGATATTTTATGATAATTATTCTTTTTATTTTATTTGATGTCATGTGTTTTATGCTACAACAAGATTATCTTGCGCTATACGCAACACCGTATTAGCTTGCAGTATACGCAACACTAATCTTGGATCGTGTTACACACAATTTCAAGTTTGTTTGATAGTAGTTATTCTACGAAACATTGAGTATATATATATATATATTCAATGTATTAATGAAATATGGTTGGATTTTGGAGTCATGCACTACACGCAACCTTGACATGGCTTGCATTACACGCAATTGCGACCTTCCTCGATAGCGTGTGTTGTACGCAATACCGGGTTTTTCTAAACAACGATATATTATTATAATATTATTATGAACTAGCCATTATGAATAGTATTAACTAAATTTTGAATTTTTATTCATCTTACACATTTTCTAGAACATGGTATAAGAACAAAATAAAATTTTCGGGTAAAATAAGTATTTTTTAAAAAAAATGTAGTTTTGCTGCCTTTTGATGGTGCCACCACTTTAAATCTAGTTTTTGAAATGTTTATAAGTTCAATATGACAAAATAAAATTCTTCTTTGCAATTAGGATATAAAAATTTACTTTGGATAAAATTTTCATATTATTCTGATAACTTTCATATTTTAATGAATAGTAAAAACACGCTATATTTTAATTAAAAAAAACTTTTTTCATCGTAATAATTTATTTGGTTAAATTATAATATTTAATGGTTTTAAAGTATAAATAGAATGTATTTTTACCATTTAGTATTATGTATGTCATTAAAATTTATTTTACATTGAATTCGTAGGTTAAATCAATTCAATCTTTTGTAATGTTTTAAACAAAAACCCATTTTCTTTGGACAACGAGATTATTTTTAATTTAAATTATGCAACTTTTGTGTATTGAATTTGGAAAAATGGATTACATATTTGTAATCAGTGGGTCCAAATTATATTAATAGACTACTTTTTATTTTTTGGCATTATGAATAGTAATTACGGTAAATTTTATTTACCACAGTTAATGGTAAATCAGGTAATTAAGGGTAAATATAAGATAATAAAATTACCCTAACACCTGACAAAATCATATTGGATGACTAAAAGTCGACCCATATCACCTAAGGGTCGGATTAGATTCATTTAATTGACTTTTTTCCATAAAAATAATTTAATTAAAACCAAAGAAAGTGTCAACATGTAACTTTCTTAAATCTTATAAGTATAATAATTTTAGTTTAGTGATAAACTTCATGAAAATTAGGATATAAATAGTCTCCAGAAAGATAATAAAATTATCTACATCATATGAATTTATTTAGAATTTTTAGGGATTATATAATTATCATTAAAGGTGGCATAATAGTGATGTTGAAATTATTTGTTTAAGAGAAATATCAAATAAGTGGTTTTAAAAAATATTAAAATAAATATTATATAAACTATTTAATGTGCTCCACGAATTTTATAGACACATTTGACATGTTATAAATCTATTATATATTTTATTTATAATATATCCTCTGTGTAGATTTTATTTAAATTCAAATAAATGAATAGTGTCAAAATTGACACTATTGTTATTTTATAAAAATAACATATTATTAAATTGTTTAAAAATCACAAAAATATTTAAAAATTATAAATTGAAATTTATATAGTCTAAAATGTCATAAAGTATCCAATTATTGAAAATTAACAACACATAAGTGATTATTTATAACCATTTAAAATTTAGAATTTTATTACCACAAATAAACTTGAATAGATTAAATAAGGATAAATCAAAATGATAAGGTTTAAAATAAGATCAAAACATGTATAAATTGTATTGGTTGATGATATTACAACCCTATATCATCTAATATTAAAATTTAGTCATTTTTTGAGGTTTTTATGTGGGGTTTGAATTTATATTAAACTAATATTTTTGAGGATACCAAAGGTGCCCCTCTCCTCCCTTATAAAAGGGCACCTCCTCCCCCTTTTCCTCACACCACTTTGAGCCTTAAATCTTGGAAAAACCCTTCCAAAATCTCTTCTCCAATTCCATAGAAACATCCTAGAGGTCCTGGTCTTCTTCAAAGACCAATTTTAGTGCCCTAAGAGAAAGTTTAAAGGGGGCACTTCGAGAAAGAGGTAATACCTTCTACCATTTTCTTCAAGTTCCATTCTTCTTCTACTCCCTCTTCTTTAGTTATTTCATTATGAAGTAATAAAATTTGTATCCCTCATATACTGAAATATTATTATAAATATTAAACAACCCTATTTCAACTTCTATCCATCCTAAGGAAAATGAAATCACCGTGTGTGCGTACGTACGGAATACCGTCTCCACGCCGTGGTGTAATCTATTTTTCCACCACCACCTTACTTGGATCGGTATAATGGTGTAAAGAATAAATACATATGATTATTATAACATCATACTGATTCTAATATATTAGATCATTCACTCCAATTCAATTCAATAAATATGGGAATGATATCATCGCTCGTGCATACGTACGGATAACCGTCTCCACGACGGGATGTGATTCATTTTCCATGTTAACAATTCAAGAATAATTATAAAGTATATATAATAAGTAATCGTGAAATATATGACATAATAATGATACTATATTTATGTATATATATATGTATGTCATATACTTAATTCCATTCAATTCAATAAGGAAACGAAAACAACGTTCATGCGTACGCACGGGCTACCGTCTCCATGAACGGTGTATTTCATTCCATTTATAGATCTATTATATATATATGTGTATTCTGAATATATATTATAAATAAATCATGTTTTATATTCTATAATTAAGTAATCATGATCTAAGTAATCATATGAATAATTAATAGTCAAAGCACAGAGGACATATGAAACGATTTTACCCAAAACACTCTTCAACATGGAATTTACAAAAGAACGGGTAATATAAAGTCATAAGTGAACCATATATGATATCATAACAATGAATATGATTCTTTAATAAGTCAATTTAATTATTTAAATCATTATATAGGAGGTTCGGATACATACGAAGCATATCAGACATAAGGTAAGGAATAATTTTTCAAATCTCATTTTTATCCGAGATTGCTTATTCTTAGTATTTATTGGGGTTATTTCTATCATCCATGTCCATGTTTTATAAAATTGTTTTCATGTATGTTTAAAGTCCTTTTTACCCATTTTTTACTTTTACTACATGTTATGTAAGGAATCTTTCTTTTGTTTACGTTACGAGGTACTTTTTGACTTTTCCGGCAAAAGTACGAGAAGAGTGTTTTTTTAACTTATAAGACATGAAAGGATTTTTACGGTTTTATAAAGCCTTATTTTCATGAAGCTTACTCCAAAAGATTTCATGACTATTTTCAACAAAATCTCTTTCTTTTAAAATTACATGATGTTTTGTAAAAACAAATTGATTTTGAAGAAGAAAGGATATGTTCCTCAATAATTCATTTCAAGTGTTTTATCAAAAGCATTTTTCCATCTAAGATGACATTATTTCATATGTGTATGTTTCAAGTATAATGTCCCTATGATTTACACGGTTTCAATTTTCTTATTATGAAATGATATCCGTTTCTTTTATATGGATTATGTGATAATGGGATGATGTTTATGAAACCCATTTTATTCTTTGGGTTATGATGAATGTTTTAAGTTTATTTTGTGGCACAAGTAAGAATGATTTAATTATGAGATGGGTGGGACCTATATCTCCCTACAATACATTGGGTAAAGATTTATATCTCAGGAGATAGACATGGCTGGAACGGTAAGTTAATCCGGTTCAGTGTTACACGATTGAAATGAGGAGTGAACTCGATTCAGAAATGGACTTTTTCCACTAAGATGGTCTTGGCAGAAATTCCTTGGCTACTATGGAAATCATAACAAGTGCTGAATGGTTTCCAAAATTACATGTTTTATTCCCATACTAGTTTACCATGATTAATGTTCCTTTATGATCTATGCTTTATGTACTTCCATGATTTATGTCTTTGCTCAAGATTTTGATGTTTAGATTTTATGTTCATGTTTTTGCATTCAAATTTTTATGGATTATTTTATGTTCTCTATGCTTACCCTAACTAAGAATTTGAGCTCACCCTTTATATGTTTTCTTTTCCCCAGGATTTAAAGAAAGTTTTTAGTTAAGAAAACAAAAGGGGAAGATCTTTATGGGAGATGTTGAAGATCTTTCACCAAGATTAGAAGATTACGTTCCGAGTTTCTAAAGACACTAAACTATTATGGTCCTTGAGTTTTGGTTTTTGTTATATATTATGTATTCCAAAAAAGTAATGTATTGTCCATGTACGTCATGATTTGGGTCTCTACAGTTGGTATCAGAGGAAAGGTTTAGTTAACCTTTGGAAACTAGGATGTGAAAACTTTAGCTAGATCCCTTGGAATATTTCTAAGGTATGTCTAGGGATGTCCCAAAGGATAAGATTATAAAATTACCCTAAAACCTGCTAAAATCCTATTAGAAGACTAAAAGTCGACCCATATCACCTAAGGGTCGGATTAGATTCATTTAATAGATTTTTTCCATGAAAATAATTTAATTAAAACCAAAGAAAGTGACAACATGTCACTTTCTTAAATATTATAAGTATAATAATTTTAGTTTAGTGATAAACATCATGAAACTTCGAATATAAACAGTCTCAAGAAATCTAATAAAATTATCTACATTATATAAATTTATTTATAATTTTTTGGGATTAAATAATTATCATTAAAGGTGACATAATAATGATGTTGAAATTATTTTATTAAGAGAAATATCAAATAAATGGTATTAAAAATATTAAAATAAATATTATATGAACTATTTAATGTGCTCCACAAATTTTATAGAAAAATTTTACATGTTAGGAATATATTAAATATTTTATCTATAATATATCCTCTGGGTAGATTTTATTTAAATTCAAATAAATGAATAGTGTCAAAATTGACACTATTGTTATATTATAAAAATAACATATTATTAAATTGTTTAAAAATCACAAAAATATTTAGAAATTATAAATTTAAATTTATATAGTCGAAAATGTCATAAATTATCCAATTATGGAAAATTAACAACACATAAGAGATTATTTATAACCATTTAAAATTTAGAATTTTATTACCACAAATAAACTTAAATAGATTAAATAAGGATAAATCAAAATGATAAGGTTTAAAATAAGATCAAAACATGTCTAAATTTTATTGGTTGATTATATTACAACCCTATCTCATATAATCTTAAATTTGAGTCATTTTTGTAGGTTTTTATGTGGGTTTTGAATTTATATTAAACTAATATTTTTGAGGATTCCAAAGGTGCCCCTCTCCTCCCTTATAAAAGGGCACCTCCTCCCTCTCTTCCTCACACCACTTTGAGCCCTCAAGCTTGGCCAAACCCTGCCAAATTCTCTTCTACAATTCCCTAGAAACATCCTAGAGGTCCTGGTCTTCTTCAAAGACCAATTTTAGTTCCCTATGAGAATGTTTAAAGGAGGCACTTCGAGAAAGAGGTAATACCTTCTACCGTTTTCTTCAAGTTCCATTCTTCTTCTACTCCCTCTTCTTTAATTTTTTCATTATGAAGTAATAACATCAGTATCCCTCATATACATATATGTTATTATAAATATTAAAGAACTCTATTTCACCTTCTATTTATCCTAAGGAAAACAAAATCACTGCACGTGCATACGTACGGAATACCGTCTCCACGTCGTGGTGTAATCTGTTTTTCCACCACCACCTTACTTGGATGGGTATAATGGTGTAAAGAATAAATACATATGATTATTATAACATCATATAGATTATAATATATTAGATCATTCTCTCTAATTCAATTCAATAAATATGGGAACGATATCATCACACGTGCGTACGTACGGATTACCGTCTCCACGACGCGATAAGATTCATTTTCCATGTAAACAATTAAAGAATAATTATAAAGTATATATAATAAGTAATTTTGAAATATATGACATAATAATGCTACTGTATTTATGTATATATATATATGTATGTCATATACTTAATTCCATTCAATTCAATAAGGAAACGAAAACAACGTTCATGCGTACGTACGGCCTACCATATCTATGAATGGTGTATTTATTTCCATTTATGGATCTATTATATATATGTATATTCTGAATATATATTATATATAAATCATGTTTTATATTATGTAATTAAGTAATCATGATCTATGTAATCATATGAATAATTACAAGTTAAAACACAGACGACATATGAAATAATTTTACCCAAAACGCTATTTAACATGGAATTTACAAAAGAATGGGTAATATAAAGTCATAAGTGAACCATATACGATATCATAACAATGAATATGATTCTTTAATAAGTCAATGAAATTATTTAAATCATTATACAGGAGGTTCAGATACATACAAAGCATATCAGACATAAGGTAAGAGATAATTTTTCAAATCTCATTTTTATCCGAGATTGCTTATTCTTAGTATTTACTGGGGTTATTTCTATCATCCATGTCCATGTTTTATAAAAGTGTTTTCATGTATGTTTAAAGTCCTTTTTACCCATTTTTTGACTTTTACTACATGGTATGTAAGGAATATTTGTTTTGTTTATATTATGAGGTACTTTTTGACTTTTCCGGCAGAAGTACGAGAAGAATGTTTTTTTTAACTTATATGGCATGAAAAGATTTTTACGGTTCTATAAATCCTTACTTTAATGAAGCTTCCTCCAAAATATTTCATGAATATTTTCAAAAAAATATCTTTCTTTTAAAATTGCATGACGTTTTGTGAAATGAAATTTATTTTGAAGAAGAAAGGATATTTTCCTCAAGAATTAATTTAGAGTGTTTTATCAAAAACATTTTTCCATTTAAGATGATATTATTTCATATGTGTATGTTTCAAGTATAATGTCTCTATGATTTACATGGTTTCACTTTTCTTATTATGAAATGATATCCATTTCTTTTATATGGATTATGTGATGATGGGATGATGTTTATGAAACCCATTTTATTCTCTGGGTTATGATGAATGTTTTATGTTTATTTTGTGGCATAAGTATGAATGATTTCATTATGAGATGGGTGGGACCTATATCTCCCTCCAATGCATTGGGTAAATATTTATATATCCTGAGATAGACATGGCTGAAACGGTAAGTTAATCCGGTTCAGTGTTACAGGACTGAAACGAGGAGTGAACTCGATTCAGAAATGGACTTTGTCCACTAAGATGGTCTTGGAAGCAATGCCTTGGATACTATGGAAATCATAACAAGTGATGAATGGTTTCCACAATTACATGTTTTATTCCCATGCTAGTTTATCATGATTAATGTTCCTTTATGATCTATACTTTATGTACTTCCATGATTTATGTCTTTTCTCAAGATTTTGATGTTTAGATTTTATGTTCATGTTTTTGAATTAAAATGTTTATAGATTATTTTATGTTCTCTATTCTTACCATTACTGAGCATTTGATCTCACCCTTTATATGTTTTCTTTTCCCCAGGATTTAAAGAAAGTTTTTAGTTAAGAAAACAAAAGGGGAAGATCTTTATGGGAGATGTTGAAGATCTTTCACCAAGATTATAAGATTACATTCGGAGTTTCCAAAGACACTAAACTATTACGGTCCTTGAGTTTTGGTTTTTGTTATGTATTAAGTATTCCGCAAAAGTAATGTAATGTCCATGTACGTCAAGCTTCAGGTCTCTACAGTTGGTATCAGAGGAAAGGTTTAGTTAACCTTTGTAAACTAGGATGCGAAAATGTTAGCGACATCCCTATAGATATTTCTAAGGTATGTCTAGGGATGTTCCTAAGGATAAATATACGTATAGGATATTGTCCTAGAACTACTGTAACAATCTTAGAATTTAACCTAAGATGTTATATATTGAGGGTACTTCCCCTTTACTATGTTGTTTTCCCTAGCATGATTTTTTCCTCTCACACTATTCTTTTTGGGTTTTAGAAAATGGCTGGAAACAGGAAGATTCACGATAATGGAGGATATGCTGGACAATGGAATGATATTCTTCATGAGAAACCAAATGAAACGGGATTTGGAAGTCCAAACATCGTTATTATGTGTAATCAGCAATCCCATAATATGATTAATAATCTCAACCTTGGTAAGTTTACCGACTCAGATAATAAGAGAAAGATGGAGTTTCATGATGATCATAGAGGAAAGAAAGTTCAACTTCCCTCATGTAAATCATGTGGGAAGAGAAATCCGGGAGAATGATTCAAAGGAACTGGAAGATGCTTTGGGTGTGGAAAAGAAGGACACAAAGCCAGTAAGTGCAAAGGAAAAGGTTCAGTTAACACCATGGACAAGGATAATGGTATTGCTACGATATCAATAATGATTAGATGTTTTAAATGTGGAATGTACGGGCATTATGCAAACCAATGCCCTAAGGGAAAATCTCATGAAGAGAATCAGCATGGTCATATGGGTAGTATTAATGTGGATGATGATGAGGAGACTACAAATGATATATGAGATGAAATAAGTGTTGAAGCTCATTCAATTTTTGAAGAAGGTAGTGGAATGATTGTATGTTTATCAAGAGTTATATTGTATAGTTAATGGTATTATAGAATAAAGAATCATTTAAGGATTGTTACACTATTGTTTTTCCTAAAGTATTTGAAAGTATATGTTGAATGGTACCGGTAACCATGAAAGGTTATTCCGATATTTTTGGAAAGTAGATGATATGCACATAATGAAGGGATAACAAGATAATGAGATGTTTGATTGTATTCATGAGCTCATGATTGATATAAGGACTAAGTGATATCATGGTTTGAGTATATAGAATTTTTGGGATTTTGGTATGTGGAAAGAGTTAACTTTTGATAACATTCATGTTTTCACTAAGGTTAAATGGGTTTTTATTTTTTCCAAGAGAATACATGATTAAGGTATTCACATGTTTATAATTTGACCAAAAATACATATCTTATGATATATGGGGGATAAATGATGGCATTCACGTGATTTTTATGTGACATTTCAAGTAATCATTTTCTTTATACTATGAGCTTGGACCGAAATATTTTAGATAAGCCTAAATATTGGAATGGATTATATTGGACATAAGTTATTATTATTTAAGGATAGAACTTTTTTTCGATATTATTGATGGGATGTTATAGTAATATAGTTTTAGAAAAAGGACAACCTGCAGGACGGGCGACAACCCATAATGTCAGACAAGGCTGTGGGAATCGAACCCACAACTGAAGTGCGACATGCCTTTATCGCCTACCACTGACCTACAAGAAATCCCTGTTTAGTAGAAACCAGTTTTATTATATTAAGCAGTATGATATATGAAGTATAAGTCCATTTTAGGAACCATATTTGATTAATCTCACTATAGATGGACTTATGTATTTTTGATAAATTTTTCTAACCTTTTGTTTGAGACAGATGGAATGACCCATCATTCTATCACATGATATGCTAACACTTCACGAATGAAAAATTCAACTTCATTTCATTAAGAGATGAAGTGGAAATTGTCCAAGGAATGACCAACGGTGAGACTATACCAAAATCAAGAAAGTATTTCTTCTAATTCAAATTTCTTCAACTTTAGGGAAATCATCTTGAAAACCAAAAATGTTTTCCTAGTGCCCTTATATCCGATGAATCAGATGGTACCTTAACTCATCACAAATTTATGGCTTTGTGATTAATGGATTTTTCATAGCCATGTTCTCTACCACTCTCCATCAGAACATGACACTTAGATTTATCTTCCATATCCATATCTTCACCTATGTTCTCCTATGGGGAAACCCAGTGATTTGTTAATTTGGGTAACCATTACGTTTCATACTTTAGTTTTTAAAGTTAAGTTTTGGTATTTCATTTTACGATGTGGGTTTCAATTAAAGAAACGTTCAAGTAGAAAACCATGTATAACCCCGACGAATTTCAAGGGCAAAATTCATTTTAAGGGGGGTAGAATGTAACAAACCGATATTTTATGATAAGTATTCTTTTTAATTTATTTGATGTCATTTGTTTTATGCTACAACAATATTATCTTGCGCTATATGCAACACCATATTAGCTCGCAGTATACACAACACTAATCTTGGATCGTGTTACAAACAATTTCAAGTTTGTTTGATAGTATTTATTCTATGAAACAATGAGTATATATATATATTCAATGTATTAATGAAATATGGTTCGATTTTGGATCGTGCACTACACGCAACCCTGACTTGGCTTGCATTACATGCAATCACGACCTTCCTCGATAGCGTGTGTTGTACGCAACACCAGGTTTTACCAAACAACGATATATTATTATAATATTATTATAAACTAGAAGTTATGAATAGTATTAACTAAATTTTGAATTTTTATTCAACTTACATATTTTCTAGAACCTGGTATAAGAACAAAATAAATTTTTCGGGTAAAATAAGTATTTTTCAAAAAAATGCAATTTTGCCGCCTTTTGATGGCGCACCCACATTAAATATAGTTTTTGACATGTTTGTAAGTTCAATTTGACAAAATAAAATTCTTCTTTGGAATCAGGATATAGACATTTACTTTGGATAAATTTTTCATATTATTCTGATAACTTTCATATTTTAATGAATAGTAAAAACACGCTATATTTTAATTAAAAACAACTTTTTTCATCGTAATAATTTATTTGGTTAAACTATAATATTGAATGGTTTTAAAGTATAAATATAATATATTTTTACCATTTAATATTATGTATGTCATTAACATTGATTTTACATTGAATTCGTAGGTTAAATCAATTCAATCTTTTGCAATGTTTTAAAAAAAAACCCATTTTCTTTCGACAACGGGATTAATTTTAATTTAATTTCTGAAACTTATGTGTATTGAATTTGGAAAAATGGATTCCATATTTTTAATTAGGGGGTCCAAATAATATTAATAGACTATGTTTTATTTTTGGGCATTACGAATAGTAACTACGGTAAATTTTATTTATCATAGTTAAAGGTGAATCGGGTAATTAAGGGTAAATATAAGATTAAAAAATTACCCTAACACCTGCTAAAATCTTATTGGATGACTAAAAGTCGACCCATATCACCTAAGGGTCGTATTAGATTCATTTAATGGACTTTTGTCCATGAAAATAATTTAATTAAAACCAAAGAAAGTGACAACATGTCACTTTCTTAAATCATATAAGTATAATAATTTTAGTTTATTGATAGAATTCATGAAACTTCTGATATAAATACTATCCAAAAATCTAATAAAATTATCTACATCATATGAATTTATTTAGAATTCTTAGGGATTAAATAATTATCATTAAAGGTGATATAATAGTGATGTTGAAATTGTTTTATTAAGAGAAATATCAAATAAATGGGTTTAAAAATATTAAAATAAATAATATATGAACTATTTAATGTGGGACAAGTATTTTCTAGAAAAATATTACATGTTAGGAATCTATTAAATGTTTTATTTAGAATATATCCTCTGTGTAGATTTTATTTAAATTCAAATAAATGAATAGTGTCAAAATTGACACTATTATTATTTTATAAAAATTAAATATTATAAAATTTTTAAAAAATCACAATAATATTTAAAAATTATAAATTGAAATTTATATAGTCTATAATGTCATAAAGTATCCAACTATGGAAAATTAACAACACATAAGTTATTATTTATAACCATTTAAAATTTAGAAGTTTATTACCACAAATAAACTTAAATAGATTAAATAAAGATAAATCAAAATGATAAGGTTTAAAATAAGATCAAAACATGTCTAAATTTTATTGGTTGATGAGATTACAACCCTATATCATCTAATGTTATAATTGAGTCATTTTTGGAGGTTTTTATGTGGGGTTTGAATTTATATTAAACTAATATTTTTGAGGATTCCAAAGGTGCCCCTCTCCTCCCTTATAGAAGGGAACATCCTCTCTCTCTTCCTCACACCACTTTGAGCCTTAAAGCTCTGCCAAACCCTAAAAAATTATCTTCTCCACTTCCCTATAAACATCCTAGAGGTCCTGGTCTTCTTCAAAGACCAATTTTAGTGCCCTAAGAGAAATATTAAAGGAGGCACTTCGAGAGAGTGGTAATACCTTCTACCGTTTTCTTCAAGTTCCATTCTTATTCTACTCCCTCTTCTTTAGTTGTTTCATTATGAAGTAATAAAATAACTATCCCTAATATACTTATATGTTATTATAAATATGAAACAACCCTATTTCACCTTCTATCCATCCTAAGTAAAATGAAATCACCGCGTGTGCGTACGTACGGAATACTGTCTCCACACCGTGGTGTAATATGTTTTTCCACCACCACCTTACATGGATGGGTATAATGGTGTAAAGAATAAATACAAATTATTATTATAACAACATACGGATTCTAATATATTATATCATTCACTCCAATTCAATTCAATAAATATGGGAACGATATCATCACTCGTGCGTACGTACTGATTACCGTCTCCACGACACGATGAGTTTCATTTTCCATGTTAAAAATTCAAGAATAATTATAAAGTATATATAATAAGTAATAGTGAAATATATGAAATAATAATGATACTGGATTTATGTATATATATATGTAAGTCATATACTTAATTCCATTCAATTCAATAAGGAAACGAAAACAACATTCATGCGTACGTACGACCTACCGTCTCCATGAACGGTGTATTTCTTTCCATTTATCGTTCTATTATATATATGTATATTCTGAATATATATTATATATAAATCATGTTTTATATTCTGTAATTAAGTAATAATATGAATAATTACAAGTCAAAACATGGACGACATATGAAACGGTTTTACCCAAAACGCTCTTTAACATGGAATTTAAAAAAGAACGGGTAATATAAAGTCATAAGTGAACCATATATGATATCATAAAAATGAATATGATTATATAATAAGTCAATGACATTATTTAAATCATTATACAGGAGGTTCAGATACATATGAAGCATATCAGACATAAGGTAAGGGGTAATTTTTCAAATCTCATTTTTATCCGAGATTGCTTATTCTTAGTATTTACTGGGGTTATTCCTATCATCCATGTCCATGTTTTATAAAAGTGTTTTCATGTATGTTTAAAGTCCTTTTTACACATTTTTTACTTTTACTACATGGTATGTAAAGAATCTTTCTTTTGTTTACGTTACGTGGTACGTTTTGACTTTTCCAGTAAAATTACGAGAAGAATGTTTTTTTAACTTATACAAAATGAAAGGATTTTTACGGTTTTATAAAGACTTATTTTCATAAAGCTTCCTCCAAAATATTTCATGACTATTTTCAACAAAATATCTTTCTTTTAAAATTGCATGACATTTTGTGAAAAGGAATTGATTTTGAAGAAGAAATGATATTTTCCTCAAGAATTCATTTCAAGTGTTGTATCAAAACCATTTTTCCATCTAAGATGACATTATTTCATATATGTATGTTTCAAGTATAATGTCCCTATGATTTACATGGTTTCAATTTTCTTATTATTAAATGATATCCATTTCTTTTATATTGATTATGTGATGATGGGATTATGTTTATGAAACCCATTTTATTCTTTGGGTTATGATGAATGTTTTAAGTTTATTTTTTTGAACAAGTAATAATGATTTAATTATGAGATGGGTGGGACCTATATCCCCCTCCAATGAATTGGGTAAATATTTATATCTCATGAGATAGACATGGCTGGAATGGTAAGTTAATCCGATTCAGTGTTACAGGACTGAAACGAGGAGTGAACTTGATTCAGAAAGGGACTTTGTCCACTAAGATGGTCTTGGAAGCAATGTCTTGGATACTATGGAAATCATAACAAGTTATGAATAGTTGCCACAATTACATGTTTTATTCCAATGCTAGTTTATCATGATTAACGTTCCTTTATGATCTATGCTTTATGTACTTCCATGATTTATGTCTTTGCTCAAGATTTTGATGTTTCGATTTTATGTTCATGTTTTTGCATTCAAATTTTTATGGATTATTTTATGTTATCTATGATTAACAATACTGAGCATTTGAGCTCACCCTTTATATGTTTTCTTTTCCCCAGGATTTAAAGAAAGTTTTTAGTTAAGAAAACAAAAGGGGAAGATCTTTATGGGAGATGTTGAAGATCTTTCACCAAGATTAGAAGATTATGTTCTGAGTTTCCAAAGACACTAAACTATTAAGGTCCTTGAGTTTTGGTTTTTGTTATGTATTAAGTATTCCGCAAAAGTAATGTATTGTCCATGTACGTCAAGCTTCGGGTCTCAACATTTTGCCCATTTTATTTTCGGTTTACTTTCATCACTTTCCTTGTACTATTTAGAGGTCGATGCACTTTGTGGTTTATATATAGCACTTCCCCTTTTCTTTACTTCTCTTTTCCCTTTTACTCTACACTTTTTCATTGAGTGTGCTGCGTGTGTGTGTACAGGTACTCAGGAAAATGCCTCCCCATGTTTTTTAGCCTTCAGAGCTCGTCGCCAGCCCCTGGCCTATGGAGGTGGGCTTGGGGTAGTTGCGGCTTGAGCCCGGGTAGGGTCAGGTCATGACACATGTATTTAGTTTCATTTCTTAAACATTTAATGAAAATATCCAATAATGAAAGATTTAAGATAAAATTAGTACACATGTAAACTTGGGTATAATTGGGTGAGAAAAAGATTTCTTAAGAACCCAAAATTATTTTAAAAATTTATTTACAATAAATGTCGAATATAAGAACTTAGAAATAAAGTTTTACTGTTCCAAAAAGATTTAAAGAATCTCAAGAAATACTTACTTTCATAATTTCCTTTTATTCCATATATAAAACAAGTAACTGCTTAAATAATTCCCTTGGAACTGTTTGCAAAAACTATTTATGTTCATTTTAGGAATTTTTTTATCATAACCAAGAACATTATTAATTTTATTTATTTTTTTAATTATTGTCATTGTATTAATGTTTTACTTTCCTTATGAAAATCCTGATAGGTCAAACCTTAATATTTCAATTTAATTTTATAGATTTTCATTATTATCTAGAATAGTATTACTTTTTTTTCTTGTGCCTCATTATTTTATGAAATAAAATCCTTGATATTTTCATTATATTTATTAATATTCTTTAAATATATATAAATTTTATCATTAGAACTCCAATCACAATTTATTAACTATTCATTCTCTTAAAGTGTGATCTTATTTTAATTAACTAGTTTTTTATACTTATTCATGAGTTCCTTATGAATATTTAAAATTTTAAAAACATCATTTTGTAATATTTCAATTTCATTATGTAATTCATCCATCTTATTCTCTTTTAAATAAGAACCAAAAAATTCATTTTAAAAATCACTTACCTGATTTGATGAATCCATTAAACATAGATTTGACAATCCATTTTCAGAACTAGATTCTTCACTTGAATTTGAGTATTCAGTATAGATCCATATAGTTATAAGTTATATAGTCTTCTTCTTTACTCATTTTATATTTCTTCCATTTTAGATTAATTAAATCATATTTTATATTCCTTTTTGTTCTATATTAATAACCTGTTACTTCTGGAACATCATTAGAAATAACATTACATTTTTTTGTTTATTTGAGGATCATCTATTGAATAATATCTTTTGTTCCTTCTTTATTATCCCTTATTTATCCTTTAAGATATTTTCAAAACATGACTAGCTTCATCAATTATATTTTCTTATAACTCAAACTTGGAAGAGTAAATAATAACATTCAATTTTGATTTTAAATAACTCATTTTATTTTACTAGATTCTTCTTTCTCAATATTTTTAAATTCTAACTCATATTGATGTAAATAACCAAGATGTTCATCAAGAGTGTTTTCTTAAATTTTTTTATATCCATCAATACCATTTTAGCCTAAATTTTTTAGGAATATCACTTTAAACTCTTTCGACAAAAATATTATTATCTATAGATTCACTTAAATAATTCATTCCATTTATAATTCTAGTAAATTGATGAAATGTTTAATTCAAAGTTTCATTTTCACCTAATTTAAAATCTTGATATTATAACCTTGTCATAATAAGTTCAATTCTAATTAGTTTATTATAATCATAATGAGTATTTTGTAAGATTATCCACATATCAGGTGAGGTTTATGTGTATAAATATGTATGAATACATTTTGGTCAATATTATAGTAAATAATATTCATTATTTTATAATCAAGTAAATATTTCAAAGAATAAACACCAGTAAGATTATCAGGATCAGACCTAGGGATTTTATAATATTTTGATACTGAGTTGTTTAAGATGTGATTTTATCTAGACATGCCAATAACTATAATCATTACCTTCAATGAATAACGTTTTTTTGAATATATCCAAAATTTGAACTTGTTCTAGCCATCTCAAATAGTTATTTTACTTATATGGTTAATTATAAGATAATATTATCAAAAAATATATAAAAGGAGAATATAATAATGTTTTCAATGTCTATGCTGTGATTCCAATTGTTTGGTCCCTAGGGAAAGATGACCAATAGATCAAGAGGGGATGAATTGACCATTTCATAAAATTTTAAATACTTGTTAGAGTTAATTCAATTTATAGTAGAAAATAAAATATGAATACAATATTTTTTATAGTATTTTTGATCAAAGTTATCCTTTTTACTCTTCACACACATAATGTGAGAATATGGAACTTGTTATTCCCAAGTAGGTATTTTTTTCAATTGTTCAAAATGTGTTGTTGATGATTCTTAGAGGATAGTTATGGAATGATTACGTAATTAGATTTTATGATTAATAATAAATGAAAATAATTCCATAAGATAATTGATATTCTACCATGTTATATGGAAAAAAATATATGATGATTGTAATGATGATCTTAAAAGGAATGAATGAAAATTGTTGGTGGGTGAATAAAACTTTTATTCATCATGTGAATTATGTTTTAAGGCCCTGGTTTTGAGCCTAAGGTGTTTGAGAAGGCCCTATATGTTTTTGAATTAAATTGGTTATCTTTATAAGGGTAAGTATCACTTTCTACAGGCTTTATAAAGGAGGTTCAATACCTACATAAGGGTAAACCAAGTTTATACTATGATGATTAAGGGTATATTGTTGCTTCATAAAGGTAGTGATAAAATAATGAGTCTACAAAAGGTCATTATTCCCATTTTTTAAAGGACTATCTTCATCCACGAAAGGGTATAAGTAGAGTCTTGAAGGCTACATACATGTACAAGTAGAATATGGAAGCCTGTGTAAGGTTTAATCCCATTATAACTTTCATAAGAGTAGAATTCCTAATGTGTAAAGGCATCTAAAGTAAACCATGAGTCTACGTGAGGACCAAACTGAATATTAGTTATGTAAGGGTAATGTGTAACTTACAGTACCTATGGTGAAGTAAGTGGAAGATGTGTAATGGTAAAACTAGATATCAGTTTCATAAGGGCGATGAGCTACTGTATATATGAACTATCATATAATCACTACACAATATTGTATATGAACCACATGATTTATTTAGATCAACCAAGCTTAGTTTAATCGATAACATGAGCTTGATATGATGTTACCATATAAGTTTCAAGCATCCATTCAAATGAGTTCTTTGAAGATCGACCATAAGTACATCCTGATCTACCATGACAGATAATGTATTGAGGAGATAAAGCTTCTATGTGGTTCTAGAATTTTTCCAGATTCACATATCCTAATAAATGAAGTGCATATCCATGTATCCATATCTACTACTTAGGAAATATATGCAACCAATATGAGTTACAAAGTTTATTCACATAGTTGGATATCTATATAGATATTCCATGTAGCTATTTTCAGTGATGTAGAGTAATAAGTAATGTTGCTAAATACTTCACATATGAAACATTTTCTATAAAATAAATGTGACATATTTATTCTCATGAAGTCATAAAAATATCAAATGACTATAAAGAAGTGATATTTGAGGAAATTATTGAGACCACAAGTATTAATATATCCTGTGGAAGAATAAATCCCAATTCTTCATAGGATTTAAATTAATATTTGAATGAGAATTAAGATGAGTTTAAATGAGTGACAAATCAAGAATCAGTTGACTGATTTGAATGAGATGATCTTACTATCAATGATCTCAAGGTTTCTATAATTCAAATCTGGAAATATTGAATGTGATATTTTAAGAATAATACCCATGGTTATTTCTATAATATAAATATATGAATCTAGTATCGAAGAATGTATGATGAGAAATGAGAAATCTTGTGCTCAAAACAAGATCATCTAAGATATTGATACATATTATATCAAGGATAAGAAAAAGGTGAACTAAATCTTTAATACCCTAAAAGAGATATACCTAAGTATTAAAATATGTTAAGGAGAATTTAGATCATACTAGATTTGGATAAAAGTTTCAAGACCTATAGTACTTATGTTCTTAAATAGGTACACATATAGACCTGTTGATCTAACTTCTCATGGAGTAAGATCTAATTTTTAAGCTGTGTAGAAGAAACCAAGAAGTATAAGGAGGAATTTATTTGTTGAATCTTCATTTAAGAAGAGAATTATATCTTCCAATTAGTGCTAGAAGTGGAGGAACATAGTGGTACACTGTGTTGATCAGACTGGGATAGTCTGTGGTTGTATTTAGTTTTAGGTATAGTGAAGAATCTAGGTTGGGGGGACTAACCAACATATAAATAAGTATAATTTTCTATCAATCCTTGTGAATATATGTGTTCTTCTCTCTATATTATTATAACTGCACATGAGTTGATATTGTGATATAATATTTAGTGGATTGAGAACCTTAAATTGATCAAGGGGTTGAATTTGAAAGAAATATAATTCATTAAAAGAAACCAAAAAAATTCATTCTCCCTATTAGTGGTTCATCTTATAGTGGCTAGATGTATTGATATATAAATATTACAGTTATTTAAATTAAAATTCAAAACATAAAAATATAATACACATCCAAACTATAAAGGTTTAGAGTATTTAGAGATTAGATATACAATATTCATATTTTATGAAATATATTCAATGTATCCCATAAAGATCTTCTCTCATAGTACTCTTCTTAGGAATACCCTACTAAAAAATTTCTTCATAACCTAGGGAAAGGAAACATAAGAAATGGGTAAAATCAGATGCTCAGTAAGTGTAAACATGGGAAATATCAATCAAAGATCATGTGAAAACATAATATAAGCATAAAGGTATGATACCGTTACCATAAATTAAATAATTCATACCCAATATGAAAAATATCATAAAAATTAGTTATTTCATAAAACATTAAAATTTCAAATGACATGAATCATAAGAATGATAACTCATCATAACTCAATCACAAACCAGAAGTTCATGTCATAAATGTGCGTGGTACCATCATAAGTAAGGAAACCATCATATATGTCAATGTCAACTACCAATACCATTAGATCAGGTGTCAACACCTCTTTCCCAATGTGGATCATGAACATCAACTTGTCTTCCAAAATGGATCAAGCACTTTTACTTATTTTCCATAATAAATCAAAGACATAGACTTGTATCCCATAACTATATAATGAGATATAATACTTTACTCAATGAATTTGAGGGAGATATAGGTCCCGACCATTGCATAATTAAAACCATAAATATCTATGAAATAGAATCATAAAACATTAATCATATCAGAACCCATGAAAAAATGGGTTTCAGAAACATTTAATTATAAAAAACCTAGGGAAAAGAAATGGGTTTCATAATCATTTGATAATTTCATCATAAAAATAAACCATCCAAATAAAGAATATGGATGGTATCCTTGGATTATAAACACCGTGAAGAATAAGTAGAATCAAGGTCTATTGTCATTGATGACTAGAGATTCCACTAAAAAATCATTAAAACCTTTTTTTAGGAAAAAAACCTTCATAATATAAAAATTACTTTTTAAAATATAAAAAATAAACATGTAATGAAGCATACATTTTATGTTAAAAAAACCTTATAAATTTTTAAATTAATCTTTAAAACATTTAATAATCATAATGAAGGTAAATTTTGATTATTCTATACAATTTTTAAAAAATATTCCTTCCATACTTTTATAAAAAATGTCACAAATTACCTCATTTGGAAAATAGAAAAAATATTCCTTTAAAATTGTTTAAAAAAATTAAAATTGGTTAAATTGAATTTAAATAATCATTTGAGAATATTTAAAACATTATATAAAATCTTTTAAAAAATATGGATATCTAATAAAAATATTCCCTTGTAGACACTTAAACATAAATATTCTTGAATTCTGGTGAGATTGTGAAATAAAACACTTACCACTTTGGTCACTTTGAATCATAAGCCCCATGATAGAAAAAAAACTTAGATGATTATGTATATAACAAAATTTTCATGATAATACTCATAAAATAAATTCATGTTCAATATATACACCACACATAATAAACAAGTGGTGAATATGGAATGTGTTCCACTGAAATAAAAGTGATATGAAAATCCCTTACCTCAATTATCACATTTCATCATTTACATTTAAAACTCCTTTATAATAAATTAAGATTTATTATACATGTATTTAATAACTATATTAATATATTTCATATGATATATGGTATATTTATGACATCTTATTATCCATTTATTAATAATTTATTATTGAGGGAGGATTATTCCCCACTCGCCTAGCGTATGCTCTCAGATCTACTCTCGGATCCCCCCTCTTAGGGTTTTGATCTCTCCTAGAAGGTGATGAGACCATCATCCCCCTTACAGTCTAGGTTTTATTCCATCTTAATTTCCCATTATTTTGGGTTGTTCTCCCCTTCTCGTTTTTCGTTCTCCTTGCGCCAGGAGTAGTCCCATTTTCTCCTCTCCCTCCTCTTATCTTTCAGTCTAACCCGACACACAAGACCCCACTTGGTCTGATTTGTTGGTTATTAGATGGGTTTGGGAATGTGGTGGTGGGAGTAGTGGAAATGTGGGAATCTATGTTTGGTGGATTCCTTCCTTGTTCTCTCTTAACCCTTTGAATCACTACTTCCTTCCTGGAGTTTATTATTTTTGTCTCAGTCCTAGCTTCCACCTTGTTCAAATTTCTCTTAGGGAATCATCCCCAGATTCTCCATTCCTATTTCAGTATACTGTTAGTTATTTTAGGGTTTCAACCTCAATTTACCCTTTCGTGTCCCATGGTGGTTCTCTTAGGTTTTCATCCCATGGTTTCCCCTTTGTTCTTTTTTTCCTTAGGGCTTCATACCTAACTTCCCATTTCTCATTCTAGGGTGTTCCTTGTTTCATCGTTTTTTTATCCATTCACAAGTTTATTTTCATCAGTGTGTTGTTTATCCTTTGATACTCCTTCTTGCTCTGAATGCCTAATTATTTTCTCCCATATAGTTTTTTTGGGTGTAACGATTACTAAGGAGGTTTTGGGATGTGTTGGGGGAGTGTTATGCAGTTTTGGGTGATGTGACTACTGTAAGATTTTTCCAGTTTTATGGGTTCTTGTGGTGAAGGTGCTAGTGGTGATGGGTGGTGTCATATCTAAAGAGTGACTTAATCTTTTGGTTGTGATGGTATTTGAAGATGGTTCTTATTGAAGGTGATGATGGTGTTATCAGCAGTTCAAATTATGGTTTATGGTGATTCTCTATGGTGAAAAAGAAGCTGCCCAAGGAGGCGACGAGGGTTTACAGTGGATTGATTTTGATGGTGATCTGAGGGGCGACCTCTTCAGTGTTAGAGTGATGGTCTTAAGGGAGTTTGAAGGACAAGTTAGTGATGATGGTATGACTGTTTTTTTGAATTTAAAAATTTGAAAAGGATATTTTGTTTCATTGGTGGCAATGTGGAGTGGATGATGTGGACATGATGCTAGTGGTGTTTTGAATTTCATTTTTATGGAATCTGAATGTTGAATATTGAACTTTGAATGTGGTGTAGTGTGGTTTATTTTTGAAGCAGGAATTTCTTGATGTTTTAGATCTTTCTTTATGCTTCCCACTTTACTAAAAAGTGGATTTTATAAAATATAAAAAAACCGATTGTTTCTGTGTGTTATTGAAATCATTATTCTAGGTGATAACTGCTTTGTTTTCCAAGCATGTTTTGGTTTGAAAGTTCTTAATACTTATACATTGATCATGGTTCCAAAATTTATTAAATTTTAATAATGATATAAATATCATATATATTAATTGTATACAGATTTATAATCATTCATAAAAAGTATAAATATAAAAAATAATTGCACGATTCATGAAAACTCTAGGTCGTACGTATGAATAAATGACTTTCAATGGATGAAATAAAAGAATGGTAAATAATAGTTCAACTTTAAAGAATAATTATTATTATATATATATCATAAATATCCATTAAATTCATCCTCATTACAATCCAGGTAAAATATAAATTAAAAAATAATCACATCGCTTAATGGAGCAGGTGGTTCATATGTATGTACGGACAATGTTGTCATTTACCAAAGGATTTAATTTTAAGAAGGTAAATGTTATATTAACATTAAATAAGTGAATTTGTGTCATAATTAACATATATAAACATTAAACTAATCATAATACCTATCTATTAATTATGGTTAGGAAAAATGAATTGTATCTCTAAGTTGAGATGGTAAGTTGTACGTACACACTAGTAAAACTTTTACTTATTATATGATAGGAAAGAGTATTTATAATGGATTTTTAATAATAATTAAAAAATTTCATAAAATTTCTGATTTTTTATTTTTTGTTTTATGATAAATATAATATATTTAGAGGAGTTAAAGAAGAGTAAAAAAGAAAGTGATCGATTAGGGAAATTACCTCTTTTTTAAACGAATCCTTTAGATATCCTCTAAAAGGGATATAGGTTTGGTATTTTAGAAGATAACAACCTCTATATTGTTTATAGGGATTTTAAAAACTTAAATATTTAGTGTTTGGTCTTTCTAGAATGCTCAATGTGGTGTTAAGAAGTGAGGTAGAAGGTTTCATTTTATAATTGTGGTGAGGGGAACATTTGGAATTTCCCAAAGGATTAAATTATAATAAATTAATTATCAATTAAATTTCTTCAAAATATTAATGTATTAGAATATAAGGTATCATAATTTTTCAATACCATAAAAAAATAAAATTAGTAATGTTTTGGTGTAATTTTAAACCTAATCATTTTGATTAACCCTTAGTTAACCAATTTTAATTTTCACTGTGATAAAAACTTTTTTAATATTAAAAGGTTTTAATTTTTTATTATATGGTGAAAAATTGGATCATAAATGGTTTATTTATGAAATTTAATTCTATAAAATAACCACCTTTTTTTATTTAAATATTTTATGATTTTTTAAAAATTTAATTATTTTTATAAAATACCATTATTGTCTATTTTGACATTATTCATTTAATTTAACCTTAAATACATAAAGATAAATAGGGAAATAAAATATAATGCTTTAATACCACCTTAATATGTCATATAGATCTATAAAATTATTTTTTAATATTAATTCATTAAAATTATATCACTTTTTATGTTTTTAAAATCATTTATTTTATTTTTTATTAATTAGAGAAATACCGCATTGGTGTTGCATAAGAAATTAATGTCATTATATAATTGAAAAAAAATTAAAAATAAATTTATATCATGAAAATAATTTCATTAATATCAGAATATACACTTATATTCAATCATAAAATACTTTTTTACCTAAGTGGACACATAAGATATATTAAAAACAAACAGAGTGACATTTTGTAACATTATTTGACTTAAATAATATATAAGTAATTTTCTTGGAAAGGATCTATTAAACAACTAAATTTAAGGAATATTTTATTTAGGGTATAATTAAATTCATAAAATAATAATTGTGATGAAAAATTATGGCCTTAACACTTATTTTTAACCTATATTAACCAGATTTACCCTTTACTGAGGTGATTAAATTTACCACGATTACCATTCATATTGACCTAAAATAAAATTATCCTAATTAACAAATTTGAACATACTAATTCTAAATATTTAGTTTATTTTATCTAATTCAATACTTATAAATGAAAAAAAAACATTTTTAATGTAAGTGTGCCAAGTGTAATAAAAACATCTTTTTAGAAGAAACACATTTTGAAGCAAAAAACTAGATTTATTCTTATCTTATTTCGAGATGTTTTTTTGTAAAATTTTTAAAACAATAAATAAAAATAAATTATATATAAATTTAGTCAAAAACATTGAATAATAATTATAAATTTAATTTATTAATTTAAAAATACATTGTAATCATAAAAAAAAATTTCAAAAAAAAAAACACTTTTTATTTTGAAATATTTTTTGGTTTTAATTATAATCATTTCATAACTAATGAATTAATTTTATAAATGTGTATAACCTATATTTTTTATAATTTTTTTATTAATATTCATACCCACAAATCCAATGTCTAGACGATAATGGACACATAATAATTTAATAATGTAATGTGGTTCTTCTAAACTCACTGTTGCGTGTAACACAATACATTGAAGAAATACAATTATTTAAAGTGAAATATTTCATGAAATCCTAGGGTGTTACATTAAAAAAAATTAAAATAAATTTCCCCTTCAAAATTTGTCACTCTAATACAAAAAAATTGGATATTTATGTTTCATTACATCCCCAGGTTTCCAAGTAGCCTTTTCAAATTATGGTTTCTCCAAAGAACTTTAACCAAGTGAGTAGTCTTACTCCACATCACTTTATCTCTATGATAAAATATTTATACTAGTTTTCCCACATATGATAAATCATGATTTAGTGTTATAACCTCTATGTTCATTACATGTGATGGATTAAGAATATACTTTCCTATAATTGATACATAGAACACATCATGAACTTGAGAGAGGTTTGATAGAAGCACTAAGAGATAATATAGTACCCCTACTCAATAAATAATATTGAAGGGAAAATTATACCTAGGGATTAGATTCCATTTCTTCTTGAATCGCATAACCTTATTCTGTGGAAAAATTTTCAGAAAAATCTTCTCACCAACTTTAAATTCATAGCCATGTTGATGATTTTCATCATAACGCTTCTATCAACTCTAAGCAGCCCTGATGTGATGCTAAATAGTTATAAATTTCTCTTCAATTTCATCAGCTATCTTAGGTCCAAATATCTTTATTTCTTCAAATTCATACAAGAACATTGGATTTCTACACTTTTCTTCACATAGGGATTCATAAAGATCTATCTGAATTTTTCAGTGAAAGCTTTTGTTATAAGAAAACTCGACTAGTGTAATTTGTTGATTCCAACCCCATTAAAATCCATACAGCAATATCTAAACATATACTCTAGTATTTTAATGATTATCATTTATTGATCATCTTTATGAGGATGATACTTTGTATTAAAAATAAATTTTGTATCCAAATATTACTGAAGACTTCTCTATAACATCAAGGTAAAACTTAGGTTCTGATTAGATATGACAAAAATTGGTACTCCTTGAAATCTTCTCACTTCATTAATATACATTATGTAAATATAATCAAGAGATAAATATTATCTTATAGAAATGAATTATGTCAACTTCATAAGGTGATCGACAATATCCCATATAACATTATAGACTTTAGATGTTTTGGGGAGTCCGACGATAAAATCTATGGTGATGTTTTCTTATTTCCATCCAGTTATAATTAATTTTTGTAACATGCCATTTACTTTTGTATCTTATCCTTAGATTTTTGACAAACCATGTACTAAGAAACATATTCCATGTTTTCTCTTTTTACATTGTCCCCTTAGAAATACTATTTAGGTCTCTATACATCTTTTTTACTTCCAGGATGAATAGAGAATAATTATCTATGAGCCTTATAAAACCACTCCATCAAATATGGTATGAGTAGGACACAAACACGATTCTTGAACCTTGTTATTCCCTCACAATCAAGGTTTAACTCAGAAACATTTCTCACCTTCTTTTTCATCTGCACATCTTCTGTTTGGGCCTCCTTAATCCTCATAAGGATATATTGTTGAACATTCATTTGGAAAAGATAATATTTCTCCCATTCCTTCAAGATTTCTAGATCCATAATTTGAAAATACAAACATATTTTATCTTTTATGATCCTCATTATAGAAATTCTATCATGGATATTTCGACTCAAATCATCATCCATCTTGTTCATCTTCCTAGGTTGGTAATGTATGAGTAGTCATAATCTTTAATCAAATCCAAGCATCTTATTTGGTTTGTGTTTAGTTTTTTTGAGTGAAAATAAAGTTTAAAATTTTATAACCAGTACATATGTTACACCTTTATCTGTATAGATAAATACTATATATCTTTAATGGAAAAAATACCATATCTAACTCCAAATCATGAGTTGGGTAATTTATCTCACGATCCTTCAATTTTCATGAGGCATACATTATCTCTATATCTTTCTCCACAAGAATATATCCCAATCCCTTCCTTTATGTGTCAGTATAGATCAAAAAACTTTCTCCACTAAAGGGTAGTGTGAGGACATGTGCACTAACCAAACATCTTTTCAAATCCTTAAAATTCACATTACATTAATCCTTCTATATGAGAACAACTCCTTTCAAAGTCAACTTTTTTATTGTATTAGATAATCATGATAAATATATCATAAAACATTGACAATATCTATCCAACATAAGAAAACTATAGATTTTAGTTACCATTGTTGGTCTAATAAATTTTTCAATAACGTCTATATTTGAAATATCTACTTACAAACCCTCACTTGAGATTTTATTAGTCAATACTAACCGTTTTAAAGACAAAATTTTTAGTTGGAAATTTTTTCATAAATCATATCATTCCTTAGGGCCTTTAGCACAATCCTTAAGTGATCTTCATGATATTCAATAATCATTTAATATAAAATAATATCATCTATAAATTCTACCACAAACCGATCAATGTTGTATCTAAATACTCTATTCATTAAATCCATGAAGATAATAGGGGAATTAGTAATACCAAATGGTATCACTATAAAATCAATGTGTCCATATCTTTTATGGAATGTCGTATTGGGTATATTATCTTTGTTTATCCACAATTGATGATATCTAGATCCAAGGTGAATATTTGTAAAGTATTGATCTCTACATAGTTAATAAAATAAGTCATCAATATAGGGTAGAGGATACTCGTTCTTAATAGTGATATTGTTATGTTCTCTAAAACCAATGTAAATTAAATTTATCCATATTTATTCTTAAAAAAATTGAATAGGTTCCCTTCAAGGTGATGAACTTGGTTGAACGAATCCCTTTTCAAGATTCTCCTAGAGTTTCTTCTTCCATTTCTATAACTCAATTTGGACTATACTATAAAGAGTCCTTGAAATAGGCATGGTACTAGGTATGAGTTCTATTAAAAACTCAACTTCACAACTCAATGGAAGACCCAACAGTTCTTCATGAAATATATCAACAAAATCCCTTACAATAGTTGTATACCTAATATTCTCTTTCTCTCAAAACATCTAAGATAAAGATACTTCATGTATATAAATTAAGTTCCATGATATGGAAATAATTTCAATTGGAAGTTCATATTCATCATCACATCGATAAATGATCATAGATTCATTCAAAATATGAAATATGAGCTCCATTCCTCAGAAATTGATATGTAATCTATATAAAGAAAGATAATACTTTCTAATAATCTCCACGAATTCAAATAAATGGATAATCACAATATTTACAGGAAAAAAATGCTCAAAAAATTTAATTGGAGAGAAACTATAGACTTGGGATGCGACCATTTTTTCATTAGTATTTTTTATAGATAATTCAACTTATAATTGTTGAGGTGATAGGTTGATACCCTTATCAAGTTTTTTAGTAATAAAATATTGGTTGGATCTAAACTAAAATAAGACATTAGGTATTCTAGAGTGGATGACAAGTAACCCCTTTACTATGTCATTCTTGTAACACACTTTGATAATCGTGATTGCATGAGATTTATCATTTTCTTTTTTATTAAGAGGTTATTGATGCTGATAAAAAAAGGACTTGTTCAATGGTTGGAATAATTACAACACTCCTTCCAATTGAATCATTGGAGAAAGGGTGGTTCATTAATTAGTGTCTTATTTTCCTCTATTTCATAAACCATCATATTCATCACCTTTTGACGTTAATGGGATTTATGACCCACCTTTACACATTTAAATCACATCCTAGTTCCATTCAAACATTTCCATTAATATTTCTTACCACATTTATAGCATGTATATGGATTTAATTTCTATCCAACATGTGATTTATTAAAGTTTTCATGAGTATCAATCTTTCTATTCTTATCAAAACCATGGGAATCGTGGGAATATATAGTATATATTTATACTTTGAGGGCATATTTACCAATTCATTCATAGATAATAAGGTCTATTATAGTTAATTTATTTCGGAGACTTCTTTTTAATCAACTAAATAATCAATAAATTTTACTTTTTGGGTAAATATTTTAATTAGTGACATACTTTGTAATCCTCGTTAAATTTTCCTCATATGTAATAATGGATTAATCATCCTTTAACTTCAGATAAAAAAATTAATTCTTCATCTTTTTACATAGAACACGAGGAAATTAATTAATGAATATTATCCCATTAAACTTATTCTATTCCATGTATTAAATTTATTCCTCTTTAATAATATTCTTGACAAGATTTCACAATTGATCAGCTTCAACTTCTATATGATAATTAGCTAGGATAAATTTTTCAGGTTCTGAGCATTGATGAATATGAAGTAGTTTTTCAATGGGGTTGATCCATCACCCAACCACTAGTGGAATAGAATATTCACTAAAATAAGGTGGATGTGTACCCATAAAATAATCAACAACATGTTGTTCCATCCTTTGATCATTTAGAAACTCAACATGATTCATAGCCTGAGAATGTTTTGTGAGCCTAATAGAAAGATTATATATTCTTGATCTAGTAACATTTGTTTACTCATGTGTAAAATCATTTCATTTTCCATCACATTTAGAATTTAAAAAATACCTTTGGGTTTCATCCATTTACTAAGACCCAAAATCATAGTGTGAGAAACAATATACATAACGGAAAACCACATAATTATGATAAATAATCCATAGATGTCTATATCACAACACCTTATTCAATGAAAACTTATGTTTACCCTTGGCCATTAATTATTGCTAACAATGTTTTTTAATTTATCCAATACTTAAACCTATCCCTATGTTTTCATAAAATTTTTCTAATCCAAATCTCCAATGATGGACTTAACCCTGATCTAATACCAACTATAGTAGCTCAAGATTTTCATACATAAATATTACATATATTTAGAAGAATATTTCATATATAAAAATATAAAACATGAAAAGACTGTAAAGGTTTAGATTATTTGGAGAATATATATACAATATTATTATTTTATGAAATATATTTAGTATATCCTCTAAATATATTCACTTATAGTACTCTTCATAAACATACCATATGAAACACTTTATTTATAACTTAGGAAAATGAAACATAAGAAAGGGGTGAGATCAGATGATCAGTAAGGGTAAAAATGGGATATATCAGTCAATGATCATGTTAAATCACAGGATAAGCTTAAGGTTATGATATCAATACCATAAATTACAAAATTTATATGCAATCTGGAAAATATCATAAACATGAGTTATGCAATAAAACATTTTCATTTCAAAATACATGAATCATAAGAATGATAGATCATCAAAAATAAATCATGTTCTATTAGTTCATGTCATGAATGTGTGTGGAACCATCACAAGTATACAAACCTTTTCATATGTTAAGGTTAACTACCAAGACCATCAGATCAGGCATCAATATTTGTTTCCCATTGTGGATAAAGCACATTAATATGTTTCCTATAACTATAAAATGAGATATAATACTTTAGAAAATGAATTAGAGGGATAGGTACCATGGTTCACTTAATTAAAACCTTAAATATGTGTACCATAGGTTCATAAAGCATTCATCAAATCCGAACCAATGCAAATAAATTATTTTCATAAACATTTCACCATAGAATAAATCATGGAAATGAAATGGGTTTCATAAAAATTTAATAATTTCATAGTCAACATAAACCATATAGAGAAAGAATAAGGTTGGTATCCTTCGATCATAATACTAGTATTGTATAATTAAAATCAAGGGATATTGCCATTGATGAATAAATATACCACTAAAATTACATTAAAACCTTCTTGAGGAAAATACCCTTTAAAATTTAAAAATTACATTTTAAAATATAAAATTATGCATGTAATAAATAAACCATTTTTTGAAAATAAACTTTTAAACATATAATTTAAGAATAAAATAATTGAATAATCATTATGGTAAAAAATTCCATTCATTCTGTATAATTTAAAAAAAATATTCTCTTCATACTTTTGTCGAAAAAGTCACAAAGTATCTCATTTGGAAAATGAAAAAAAGATTCATTTCAAACCATTTTATAAAAAGTCAAAATGGGTTAAAACTGAATTTAAAAAATAATATTAGAATAATTAAAAACTTCATTAAATAATTTGTATAAAACATGGATATGGAATAAAAATATTCCTCTATGGAGACTTAAATATAAACAAACCTGAATTTTGGTGTGATTGTGAAATAAAAAACTCACCACTTTAGAAAATTCTAAATCATAATCCACATGATAGAAAGAACTTGATATGGTTTGATATATCTCATAATTTTCAGGATAATAATCAAAAAATAAATTCATGTGAAATATATACACCCAAAAAAGAAAAAATCAGTGCATAAGGCATGTGTCCCAGTGAAATAAAAGTGAGATAAAAATCCCTTACCTCAAGTCTCACCTTTAATTGTTCACATTAAAACCTCATGTGTAATAAATATATTTTTTTATTATAGGTGTAAAAAATAACCAAATTCATATATATCATACCATATTTTTTTTATATATGACATGTTATCACCCTTTTATTAATCATTTTATATTAAAATCACTGTTCTGTGTGATAATTGCTTCGTTTTCCAAACATGTTTCAATTTAGTACTATCAGCCCATTTATATTGATCATGGTTACATAATTTCCATAATTTTAATCATGTTATAATAATATTATATATATATATATACAATCATCAATAAAAAACAGATAAAAAATGAATTACACCGTTCATGGAGATGGTAGACCATACGTACACATGAACTTTGTTTTCATTTTTCAATAGATAGAATGAAATAAAGTTTAATAATAATAAAATTCTCTAGAATCATGATTATATAATATATATTCATAAAATAAATCCCAATTACCATTCAAATATATTATAAATGACAAAAAAACCACATAACTTTGTGGAGGTGGTAGTCCATACATATGTACAAATGATATTATCACTTCCCAAAAGATTGGATAGTAATATGGTAGATGTTATATTAGAATTAATGAAATGTAATTATTTCAAAATTATAATATACAAACATTATTCACATCATAATAACCACCCATAAAACAGGGCGATGAAAAATGAATTGTATCGCTTTTTAGAGATGGCAAGTCGTACGTACGCATGAGCGATACCTTCTTGTCACATATGATGGGAAAAGGGTATATAATAGTGCATTAAAAATAATAATAAATTTTTATAATATTTAGGATACTGAAGTTTTTATTTTATGATAAATACCATATTTTTATAAGAGTTAAGGAATATTAGAAAATAAAGTGATCGATTAAGGTAATTTTCACTTCATTGAAACAACTCTAGATCCCCTCTAAAGAGATATAGGGTTGGTCTTTTGGTAATACCAAAATCTATAGGATGTGAATATGGAATTTTAAAATCTAAATTGAATTAATTTGGTCAATATATATGGCTCAATGTGGTGTAAATAATTTTTGGAGGAGTTTCCCTTTTATAATTGTGGTGAGGGGAACTTTTGGAATTTCTCTAAAGATTATATTATAATATTTTCATTATCAATCCAAATTACTCCAAATGGTAATATATTCAAATATAATGTTTTATAAGTTTTTAATACATCATAAAATATAATTTATACCTATAATGATGTAATTTTATAGCTTATTATTTTGATTAACCCTTAGCTAAATAATTTTAATTTTAACTATCGCAACAATATTTTTAATATTAAAGGGTTTCCGTTTTCATATATAAATTTAAGATTAGGAAAAAAATGTTCAATTTATGAAATTTTATAACATATAATAACAAAATTTTCTTATTTCAATATAATTATGTATTTTAGAAAATTTAAAAATATATTATTTTGATTAAATATCATTATTTTCAATTTTGAAATTATTCATGTAATTTAACTTTAAATACATCAAGAAACATGGTTAATTTGAAAATTATAATTTAAAGCTACAATTATAAGTCATATATATCTATAAAATTCTTGGTTCACATTAAATAATTCATATTAAATAACTTTTAAATTTTTTAAAATCATTTATTATATTTTCTATTAATTGGAGAAATATTGCATCAGTCTTTCATAAGAAATTAATGTCATTATATAATCACTAAAAAATTAAAAATAATTTTAGATTATTAAAATAATTTTATTAATCTCAAAATAGACACTTATATTCATTCATAACATACTTTTTTCTCCATTTGGACACATAATAAATATTAAAAAACAAAGATAGTGACATGTTTTAACATTTTTTGATTTAAATAATATATAAGTCATTTCTTGGAAAATTATCCATTAAACCACTTAATTTAAAAGATAATGTGTTAAGGGTATAATTATATTCATCCAGTAATAATTAAGATGAAAAATTATGGCCTTATCACTTATTTTTATCCAAGATTAACCTGATTTACCATTTACTGAGGTGATAAATTTTACCATAATTAATATTCTAATTGAAAAAAATAAAAGGGGCCTAATTACCAAATATGATCCTCCTAATTCAAAATATTTAGTCAATTTTTTCTTATTCAACACTTATAAATGGAAAAAATGAATTTTAAATTAAGTGATCAAAATGCAATAAAAATTACTTTTTAGAAAAAAACACATTTTAAAGTATAAAACTTGATTTATTCTTATCCTATGACTAGATTTTTTTAATGTTTAAACATTTAACCAAGTAATTAATATATATGTTTCATTAAAATAATTCATAAATAGTGCTTTAATTAAAATATATTAATATAAAAATACATTACACACATAAAAACATTTTTTTTCACAAAAATCATCACTTTTACTTTAATTTTTTTGTTTTTAATTATAATCATTTGATAAATAATGAATTAATTTTTTAAATGTGTACACCATAAATTTTTAATAATTTAGTTATTACATTTAATATCCTCTAATCTAATGGTTATTAGATAATGGACATATAATATTTTAATAATGTTTTATGGTTTGTTTAAACGAGTTATTACATGTGACAAAAGCCATTGAAGAAAAAAATAACTAAAATTGAAATATTTAATTAAAACTATAGGTGTTACACATCTGGCCTAGGTTAGTTAAACTGTTATCCAAGGGAGGTTACCTCTAAAGATATAATTTTCCCTTGATTGTTTTTAATAGCTTATATTAAGTGTAGATTTTTGGAGGTTTTTGAGTTTCCTTAGATGGAGAATAAGGAAGTTTATTCAAAGGAGAAATATATGGAGATTTATTCCAAAATATAGAAAAATTGTAAAAATATAGTAGAAAGGAAGTTAAAGAATAATCCAAAATTAATTTTATAAATTCCACTAATGTAAGAAAATCATATCGGATAAGTAGTAATTATTCTATTGATTTCGATTCTTTTAATAAATAATGTTCATGCTATAATGATATTATATCAATTAGTGATATTTTTGTTGAATTCAATGAAAATATGAAGAATGGTCCCAAATAATTGGTTAAGTATATTATTTATGCTATCAAGGGACATATTTTTGAAAAGGAAAAACTAAAAGAAGTTATAGAATTTGAGGATGCTCTAAATTCAAATTTCAGAAAGTAAATCACTCTCACAAACATGGTTGAATTAAGAGAGTAATATATTATTCAAATTAAATAAGAATGGAAAAGTTATAACTGTGAGATTTTTTTGGAACTATTTTTATTTAATCCTTACATACTCTTGAATAATTTATAAAAGTTTATATGGATACAAAATATGCTAAATTAGATGTTAATGTAAAAAGGGTAAAGGTTCTTGAAAATTATTTAAAATAATAATGAAAAATCATAAAGAAAAATAAATAAAATTAAGTAGTATTGGGAAGACTAAGTGAGATCTATTGTGGATGAAAATAACACCCTCAAAATGAAGTGTTTTGAGTTAGAGATGAGATTAAAGAATCAGAATCACCACAAGCTATAATATCTTGAGTTTTTATAAAAAGAGATATTTACACGCAGGTTTACATTGAGATTAATAGATCATAGAAGAATAATTTTTTAAAAAATAAGAGCATGATAAATTCCACTTATAAGATGTAAATATCCTCCAAGAATAAGGTATCCCAAACCCCAAAAATTATTATTTGTACTAATATTGATTCACTGGATAGTACAAGTTTAAAATGAAATTATGGGAAAGTATGGATGGTGAAAAATAATTATAATCCCATCAGATCAAGGGTGTAAGAGAAAAGATACATGATGCTATTTTCACCAAGAAGTTTTCAAAATAGCGGTGGTTCTACTAAAAACATCAAGGTTCACAACCTATGAATTCTAAGTAGATATTATCATAAATGAAGAGAAGAAGACTCATAATCTATTATCGATTTTGCAGGAATTTTGGACACAAATCTATAGAATGTTGGCATAATATATCAATTACTGAAAATCATAGAAATCTATAAGCAAGGGGTAGAAAAACTGAAGAGAGAAGAAAACATACTGATCAAATGAAGAAGAAATAAATAAAAGTAACATGAGTATTCCTTCCGGAGTAAAAAAAAAAGAAAAGCGCTGACTCAAAAACTCCCAAGAAGAAAAGATTAAAGTTAATTTAATCTTAAAGGTGTCTAGTGTCTTGTGTGAAAGGAGAGAAAATTCAATAAATATACCCTCAAAAATGATTAACATGGATTCCTAGATAATTGGAGGTGTTTAAAAATAAATTTAAATAACTTGAGGATTAATGAAATCAAATTAATAAAATGGGAAATAAGATTTCACAAAAATAAATGGTTGATATTGTAAAGAAATAATGGCCTAGGTTGAGAGGAACCTCTTAGAATCATAGTTACTTTTGAGAAATCTAGAGGTACCTCTTTATTCTCTATTTTTATGAGTTTATAACTAGAATATAAGGAATTAAAGGAGAAGTTTTGGGTTTTCAATTTTGGAAAACATGGAGATATTTTCCTTCATGAAGTATTTTGTACATCTTAGAATAGAAAAAGGGGAGTTCATCCCTTTTAGGGGATCAAATTATAGAAAATAAACTTCCAGACCATTTTATATCAATCTGATTTTTTTGGATAACCTAGTAATGGTGGATTTTAAGGATCGTGCATTTCTTGTCCTAATATCCCCTGTCTTGATAATTGAGAATATATAAGCATGATATAACATGAATGGATACGTATGGATAGTATAAAAAATCTTGGCTGTATCTCCATTTTTTGATACACTAGGTTTTCCCATGTAAACTTAGAGTATACAAACTAAAGGATCTCTGCTAAGTGTACCATGTGATATCATCCTTCTCTTATAAAATGGAAGAGGATTATGAGGGTTATTTCAAAATAACATGAAGAGTTGATATTTCCCTAAAATTTACCCATGATTGTGATTATAAATAATGGGGAGAAAGAGACGATCTTTTCAAGCACACAAAATGATATCTAGGATTGGTATTGACAACACATTCAAATGGGGAGATTGTTGTGCCCAAATAAGTATTTCATTTGTTGTCAATGGGTTAATATGTGTTATTGATGGTTATTGTAGGATCATTATGTATTCATGATATAATTTTATGTTAATAATAATAATAAATCCATATAAATCAATGACATTATTGATCTACTACCATATTCTATGTAAAAGTAAATATGTGATGATTATTGTTATGATAATCAAAGGAATACATGACAAGTGTTAGTTGATGAAATAACCATGTCTTATTCATGTAATTGAAATTATAAGTCATTGTTATTGATATTGATGTGTTTTCTAAGGGCCTATATGATTTTAAATTAATTTTTCTAGTTTCATAAAGATAAGAATCACTTTATACAAGCTATGTAAGGGTTGTTCATTACCTATGTAATAGTAAAATGAGTTGATATTACATAGAGTTAGGATACATTGAGGATATATAAAGGTAGTGATAAAATAATGAGTCTATATAAGGGTAGAATTACCATTGTGTAAAGGTCTATATTCATCCACATTATGGTATAAGTATACTCTTAAGGGTTGTGCATACGTATAGGTAGCATATAGAATCTCTTATAAGGGTAAATACCATCATGTCAAGAATAAGGGTTGGATGCTCAATGTCTAAAGGTAACTACATTACATAATATGTATTCATAAGAATAAAACTGAATATCAATTAGGTAAAGGTGATGATCTACCATATATATGATGCTACCTAATGATCAATATACAATTTTTTCAATCGACTGTATGAATTATTTGGATTGATCGTGATTACTTTAGTCGACTGCATGAGGTTCATAGGATTCTACTCTATGATTTTTGAGAATCCATTTGAATTATTTATCAGAATATTGACCATTAGTGCATCATTATCTATCATTATATATTATGAACCAAGGATATAAATCTTTTGTGCGGTTTGGTGATTTTTATAGATTCACATAGTCGAATTTATGTGCAGATCCACATAACCATTTCTTCTATATAGGAAATCCACATAGTCGATATGATCCACATAACCAATTCACATACCTAGGGGATTTATACTATATAATAAATGTGCTGTATCTTTCTTCACAAAGTCCTAGAAATATTAGATGAATTTGAAGAATTGATATTTTTGGAAATAATTGAGATCATTAGAATTTATATATCACATAGCAAAATGAATCCTGAGTCTTAAAGAGATTTAAATAAAGATTTGGATATTAATTTATAAGTGTTTAAATGAGAGATAAATTAGGAAACAATTGAACAATTTAAATGAGATGATCATACCTTAAAAGATCATGGCGTTTCCATAATTCAAATATGAAAATATTGACTATGATATTTTTAGAATAATACTCATGATGATATTTTCAATATAAATATATGATTCATGTATTTAAGAATTTATAGTGATAATGGGAACTCTTATGATCAATGAATTATTATTTGAGAGACCAATATATCTAGTATTGATAAGAATAAGATGGTGAGTTGAATACAAGATTACCTAAATAAGATATACCTAAGTATTCAAAAAGGTTAAGGAGAATTCAGATCCCAATAGATCTAGAGAAACGTTTCAAGAATAGTTGTATTGAAGTTATTTAAGAGGTACACATGAAGACCTATTGATCCATCTGCTCATGGAAGAAGTTCATGTTTCCAGTTTTTGAAGAGGAAACTAAGGAGTATAAGGTGGTATTTATTTTTTGGAGCTTCATTGAAGAAGAGAACGGTTTTTCCAATTGGAACTAGGATTAGAGGAATATAGTGGGACTGTTTTTCGATCAAACTAATAGTCTATGGTTGTATTCCATTGTGGGTATAATGAAAAATCCATGTTTTGGAGACTAACCAACATGGAAAGGAGTAGGGTTTTATTCCAAACCATGTAAATCTCTATGTGTTTCTCTCTCTATTATTACAAATTCACCCAAGGTGAGATTGAGAGATAATATTGAGTGGTTGAAGAACCTTAACAAGATTGAAATGTTGAATTTTAAAGAAGGATAGTTTGTAAAAATACACCAATGATTCACCACCCCCTCATTGGTTCATCCAACATGGGGAACTTCATAACTCACAATAATAATTTACTTGACTTTTGAACAGAGTCACAACCCTTTACAACTACCTTGTTAAGCCTTAGAGGCACAAACCAAATATTATCATATTCACACCTAGAGACACAATCCAAAACATTTATTTTTAAATTTATGATGAACTAAACTTGTCTCCATCTAAGAAAATTCACAACCAAAACCCCTTCCTTTTACTGGACAAAGGAACAACCAATGACCTATCTTTTTCATCTAGGAGGAAAAACCCAATGTACCATTTATAGGTGTAGTATAACATGACACTAATGTTTTTATTTTGAATGTAAAATCATAAAACAAAAATAAAAAACATAATAAAGATAAAAATAATTTATAACCATAGAAACTAATTAAAAAATAGATCTGGAGTATTGAGGTAGTATTGATCTCATTGGTTGAAAAGGATTAGTATGATGCCGTCTACTTGAGGGTGTTATAGGTTTGATCACAAAATAATGTTTCATGGTAAAATTTAGAATATCCTAAACCTCTATATATGTAACTAGATCTACCAAAACTCAATATATATAGTTCTTTTATTCACTGCATCCTTCAAAAAATTGGACAGACATGCCTAACCATTGTAGTTTTATCTTTTCCCATCCAACCACAATTTTATTTCTAAAAGATAATATACTATTTCAAAGTTGAGAAAACATTAGATTATATTTAAAACATAATAAATATCCACAAAAATATATCATTATAAATGAAAATTTATCTAACAAATATATTTTCCTTGTAACACTTCAGAATATTTTAAATAATATTTTCTGAGTTAGGTGTGAGGTCAGTGCAAGATTACAGGACCCATTGAGACTCAATTTTGATTTAATAAAAAAATTAAATATAATATATTACATGAGTGAAGTCTTTGAAATGATGAAATATTTCATAAATATTTTTTTAGATGGTAAAACTAATATTTACATTAAATCCATAATATTTTTTTATCGCTGGCATGACATAACATTTGTGCACATGAAGTGTTTTGTTAAAAAATAGTCATGGGAGGAACAGTAAACCAAAAACTAAATTAAATAATTTATTTTTTATTAATTATTCATGAAATAATATTTTCTATTTAACCATATATATGAAAACATAATAAGGTTGGTCACATAACTCTATAAATTGTAGAGGACTGTGGAGAAGAGATTTAGCAGGCGACAACTAGATCGTGGATTAATGATAGTATTTCCAAGGATCCTTCTATCATAAATTGAGTTCATAGATCCCACTAACAAAAATGAATTAGAAATAATTATTCATATCCAATTAAACCATTTTTTATGTAGGTACTTTTTTGGATTAATTCCTATTCTTAAACCACTCACATAGAACATGAATTAATTCCCTTAGAAAATCAATTCACTGATAAAGATTTTTAAATTGTTGTTGACTATTTATCTTCTTATAATAAGTAATGTGATATTTAATTTATAAATTTTATATTTTCTAATATTTAATTTTTCTATGGTTTCTATTGATGAAGGTTGAATTAAAGAAAACTAACATTCAATATCACTTTTGTGTTTGGTGGTTTCCTCCATCCGTTATTCATTCATCATCAATATTTTCATTTGACTGGTGATTAAAATTAATTCTAGAACCTGATTTTATGTGTGATTGTTAGGATACATGGATTATTGTTGATAAATAAACAAATTGTATTTTGGAAATATAGGATTTTAAATGATGATGAAGGAATCCCAATGTGGATCAAAAGTTTATGACTATATGGGGTTTGATTTGTAGGACTTTAGAAGACTACATATGAGGAGTTTTTTAAGAAAAGTGTGTCCAAATTATAAATAAATACATAATTTTGGGTTTGGTAAAACCATATATGGGATTTTTTGTAATGATCATAGCGATATTGACGCTGGTGATGACACATATGTGTCATGTAAAATAGACTAGACTTTCTATGAAAATAAGATTTACACGGGTTGTTGTTTGGAATAAAACATGACATTTGGTCCCATTCCACAACATCTAGGGTTACACATAGATATAATTATCACATTCAATGTGACTTTTCACACATTGTGTAACCCATGATTGGTGACTAGTCGTGTACCCTAGGGGTACACAAGCACAAACATGACTAGTGTGTATGAACATGACCAGAGTAAATTAAAAAAAACCAATGCAAACATTCACAACTCGAGTATGTGGTCAATATCATAGTAATGAACCCAGGTAGGTCCACGATTAGTATAAAATTACATCTATTACTTATACACATAGTGTACCTTTTCCAGGGTAAGTTGGGGCCCCCATTCTCTTCAGTTTAAATGAATATCAATAGGGAACATCCCCTTAGTCCATCCCAATAAGGGTATAGTGAGGTATCCTATCCCAAGAATAGGATGAGTGATCCCCTATACATGTTAATTATAGATAGAGTTTGGTATCATCCCATGTATCCTATAGTTTTATCATCTATCATTAACCCCTTGGTTGGGTTAGGTATCCCGTGACCAAATCTCAAGGTGTGTGATCCCCATCCTAGTGGGTTATTCTAGATAGGGTTTAGGTATCCCTAATAAGCCCTGAGTGTGATACCCTACCAATATTTTGAAATCTTATATTCCCATTATGTGCCTATTCATTGGTGAGGTTGATGATAATGACCCCTCATATGGGAACTTTCAATGTTAGAAAGACTTGACGAGTGAGTTCTATTAGACGAGCATTACCTTAGAGCCTAGAGAGGAACCCTAGTATGGTATTGTGTTCATGACTATAATATTAAAATTTATTTCTATATTTTACAATATAGAGGTTTTTATCATACTCTTTTCAGATATGTATCTGTTTGATGCTTTATGTTTGATGATTTTGGGGTGTCCTACTATGTATGTTTATACTCACCCCTGTATGGGATCTCCCCACAAGTGTGATGTCTTATTAAAATGATATAACTTTAAACTGTGTCCTCGGAGTACTAAGATAAGGTGGATAATAGTTGTTCTAGATGTACTATTGATAGTTCAAAAATTTTTATCAATAGTACCATTTTCTATTAGTAGGTTGGAATATTTTTCAGTTTTTATGGGATTGTATTTAGCTCTTTTTATTTCCTATAACTTTGTTGTAATATAATTTGGTATTATTTATATATATATATAGAGTTGTTTCTTTCCTTTCTATATTATATTGGTGCTTAGATATGTGTGCGTTTGTGTATGTACCTTAGGCTAAGGCCTCTAATGTATGTGATAATACAACTCAGTGCTAGTCTCCAAAACCTGGCCTATTGGAGGTGGGAATGGGGTGTCACACTCATATTTCCATTATACATGCATGACCTAGTGGTCCGGGTTATGAGAGAGTGGTTTCAGAGTGGGTCATATTATGACTCGAGTTTATAGATAGTCTAGCTGTGAGGTTTGGGTTTGGAATAAGTTAAATAGTGTTGAAGTGTCTTGAGCTTGTCTTTCAAGCTATAGAACCCAGTGATGGAGTAGTTGATGATGTATCAGTAATTACCCAAACTTGTATAAATGATATTACCTTTTAATTGAGTAAATTCAATATTGTTAAAGAAAACACATGCACTAAGTTGGTTATTTTGGACCAATATAGCCTGTTGGATTTAAAATAATTTTAATCATCTTAACCATTCATAATATAGCCATTATAAAATGACTACTATGTTTAATATATTAAGGGTTGTGAAAATGTCCAATTGACATAGGGAAAAAAGTGATGGTCTCAACAAATATAATTGTACTCTACGAAGCCCAATTATCAAAGCTTTTAAGTAAGATGACATTACTGAGCTTTACCATTAGCCAATCCCAAGCCAAGATTCAACAAAAAAAGTATGAGATAAACCATTTATAGGATAATTTCAAACTTATCAAGATCACGACCCAAACCATGTTCCCCAAACCACCCCATGAAAACCCCACCACCACACACCTTACCCTTAGAGTGTAAACTAGTGTAATAAGGGGTTATGTATCTAGACCCTAGTAGTATAAACTTTTATATTTAACTTTTTAATAAAATAATGATTATATTTACACATTTACATTTTTACTTTACATATACGATTATATATGAGTTTATGAAAGTTATATTTTGATACAAAGAAAGAAAACATTTATTGTTTTTGAAAATAAATGGTTTTAATAATAACACATTTTTTAGTAAATTCAATAAATTTGAAATAAATGTTATTTTTATATAATATTCTTATTGAATTATATTTATTTATATACAAATGATAATATAATTTAATTATTTTCTAATATAATCATTATAAGGTTCAGAAAACTATTATTGTCAAAAAAACCAGTATTTTTCAATAAATGAGGATTTTTATTTAAAATTGCAAATTATCATATTTAAAGAATTATTTTGATAAAATAAATATTATTTTTCAAATAATAACATCACGATTATCCAATAGTGATTTTTCCATAAATTTATGAGGCAGTCAAATTTTTGGGTAAAAATTAAATACTATAAAAATATATGGTATGTATTATGACATAATAATAGCCCAAAATTGATGTAATAAATACTGTAAAGTAAATAAATGACCCAAAATATATTTACCCTATAAAATAATTTATTTTTAAGTTATTTTATTAATTTTATAAACCCAAAATTAATCTTCAAAAACCTACATTATATTTGAAGGTTTTAAAATCAATTCTTTATGTACATGACTCACTTCCACATCACCAATGTTATTATTTTAATATTTTTTATTCTTGGAATTATAAAATAATTAAATTCAATCCAATTTTTTAGAAACTGTGGGATAAATCTATGGTATGGTTTTTAGTTTTAATAATTATATCATATAGAGTCCAAAACCTATGTTTAGAAATTAATGAAGAATTCACCTCTTTTTCTATAAATAACCACCCAACCTCACACTCTTCTTCACTGAAAAAAATTATAAAAAAATTATTCTCCCTTTTCATCTCTAAATATCTACCAAGGTGTTTCAAATCTCTTAAAAATATCATCCCATGCTTTAAGAAACACCCTCTTTAGGTAAGATACTCTCTCCCCTTCCATTATTTCAAGTTCTTTATTTGCACTAATTGTAACACCCTGAGCTTCCACAATACGCTTCTCTTTCAACAATGCAATAACTTGCACTGTACACAAGTTCGAGTTCTAACACACTGCGACTAATCAAAATAGCCATTATGAATAGTAATACCCACCTTTTGAAATTATATAAATTTTATATTTCAAAATTGACTTCTTTTTTGTATTCGGAATATCGAAATTATCCAAAGTTGATTTTTTTTGTAATTTTCTGAGAGCTTCCAATTTTTTATGAATAGTGAAAAATACTTAAAAACAAATTTTTTAATCAAAATTATTTATAGTGATAAATTATACTATTGAGTAGTTTTAAAGTATAATTAGAATATATTTTTTACCATTTTATCCAATGGTGTTAATTATAATTAATTTCACTTTGAAATTAGACATAAACAACTGTCAATCTTTTGATATATATTGTTTCTTAAAAACACGCCATTTGTTGTGACAGCGGGAATTAATTATAAAATTAATTAATGCAACTTATATGTTTGGAATTTTTTAAAATAGACATCATTTTTGAATTTGGAATATCAATTATAGCTTAGGGTGAAATTTTGGAATTGTTCTGAAAAACTTCAATTTTTGATGAATAGTGAAACCACTAAGTGGTAGTTAAAAAACTGATTTTTTGGTTTAAATGAAACATTACCAATTCTGTGATTTTAATTTCAAATATCCGACATACATGGTTTTCATTAGGAAGTAAAATGTGGTTCAATGGGATTAAAATATTTTTTTGGTGAATAGTAACTTTTAAGTTTAATTAATCGCGATTAAAGGTAATTAGTGAAAATTAAGGTAAAAATGATATTATAAAAATATGAAAATACCTTTACACTTGTCATACCCCTATTGGATGTGTCATGGCAGACCAAGACAATCCATGGGTAAACTTGGGGACCCCATGGAGCCACTTTGGTAGGAAAATGACATAAATAACTTTTATTTAAAGTTAAAATAAAAATGTCACAAACATAAGTTGTTTTACTAAAACAATTTTAGAATGGGGTTATACAAGTCATATTTTTGACTATAAATATTCATTAGAAATATAAAAAGTTTTCCTACATCATGATAGTGTTTTTATAATTTTTAGACATTAAATAAATTAAATTATTTATGACACCATGATGATGCAGCGATTACCTCATTAATTAACGATTTTAATAAAATGGAAGGATAATGTAAAATCTAAGAATTAAACTTGTCCAAAGCCTATTGGATGAGAATATTTAGAACCCATATCACCTTAGCCTCGAATTATATAAGTGTGGGACCTTTAGAATCCGAAAATCATTGTATAATAAAGTAACATTTCATTACTTTCCAAGAGTGCCCCTCCTCTCCTCTTATAAAAGGCCCCCACCACTACCACCTTACTCACACCTTCAAGCCATTTGTCTTGGAAAAACTCTGCCCAAATACTCTCCCAACTTCCCTCTCTTACTCCTAGAAGTATCACTTTGGGAAGAAGTCTTCCCAAGGAAGCCTTTGGCTCAAATCAAAAAGAGTTACCCGATTTTGAAGGTAGTGTTTTCTCTTGTGTTCTTATGTTTTATTTTTCTTCTCCAACCACCTAAACTCTTTTTATTCATTTATTTTGTAACAAAACCAGTATCCTCAACATACTAGGATGTTGTTATAAGAAGTATTCGAGCTACACTTACACACACCTACATCTAATGGTTAAAGAACATACTGTTTCTGTGGATGGCAAATTTCTGCCTCAAGAAACGATGATTGTTCAACACTCATATAACACTTTCAAAGGTGGCCATTAAGATGTCACTATATTTATATATATGATATATAATATGTTTATGTTTTACTTAAGGTTATTTATTTTTCATTTATGTCATACCTTTATTGTTTCCATTATGGGTAAACGCGATATTTTCGTTTTAGGAAGTGCGGACTACCGCCCCCTCAAAGTGATTTGAATCGTTAATCCCATATGTGGGATGTATAAAGGATGGAGTAAATGATATTATATATGATATTATACTGGAATTATAATATACCTTTATATCATTATGATTTCATTAAATACGAAATAGAAATGAAAGTAGCATTCATGCGTACGTACGACTTACCGTGTCCATGAACGGTGCATTTCATTTCTTACCTCTAAATGTTATGTATTATTATGAATGAATGTATATACTGGATATATATGAGATATATGATATCTATATGATTAATATAATTCTGGATATAATGGATATTTCACCACATGAACAACTTGTAATTATAAGAAGTCTATTTTTGACTCAAGTACCAAAGATCGACAAAACGACCGTTATTAACATAAATAATTACATAATGTTTATAACATGGTAATAAGTGATATAAAAGGAATAAGAAACCTGAAAAAAGTTTCTTAAGAAATTATAAATTAACTCTAGTTTATTATTCTGGATGTTAAAGAACGGTCGAGTCAAGACAGGACGCAAGGTAAGGGAATTTCTTAACCCAATTTCCATTCATTGGGTTAATCTCCTACTTTCAAATTATGTCATGATATTATTATGTCATATCTTGTATTTGTACTTTCTTTATCTGTACTTATAATAAATACACATAATAGATCTATTTTATTTTAAAAATGATCTTTGTAAGGGAACTTTTTAACCCAATTTCAATTCTTGGGGTTAATCTCCTACTTTCAAATTATGTAATGATATTTTTATGTCATATCTTGTATTTTTTACTTTCTTTATGTGTAATTATAGTAAATACACATAATAGATCTATTTTATTTAAAAAAATGATCTTTTTAAGGGACTTCATCTCAATCACCATTCATTGAGGCATATTTTGTTTTATACACAAATTTCTTTTATATGGTGTATAAACCCCTTTAACTTTTACATTTATTCAAAAGGAATATTTTTATACGAAACATTTTACTAAACGACAAAAAGGAATGTTTTTCTTATCGTACGTATGTGGCGACAATGACTTCTCCACCGCCGTGACCATTATTTGAGTTTCAACTTCCTCTACAATCCATAAGTTTTTTTAAAAGAAAAATAAATTCCATGTTTTACTTATCTTTTATTTTGGTATTGAAAATGGTTTTGATAAAGTTTTTATTATATCAATGTGTTGTATTGATATATTGTGATTGAAGTGTGGAAATCTTATGTTTCCTTTATGCATGTTTTATGTGATACAGTTACATTATGGTTTATGATATGTTTAAACCTATTCATATTAGGAATTCATTGGACTTAATAAGTGACGGGTGGAGCCCGCTATAGCTCCTCGATGCATCAGTAGGTCTCATGAGACAAACTAGTGTCTTGGCACGAGGCCTTGACAAAATCTTATTTGTGGTCTTGGCACGAGGCCTTGTCTACGTGGTTATGATAGTCTGGCATTATGCATTCCATCATTATGAAAGTGGTTATTGATATTTCATGTGATTATTCGACTAGTAGAATATCCATGTGAGCAAGTAAATGGGATTATTTAATTTTATTTTTTGCCATATTATGCTGAAGTTAAAGTTTAAAAAGGCTTTTGTTTTAGTTATACATTGCCTTAAATGTTACTGTTTATTTGTGAAAGCTTCCGCAATATTTTTATCCTTACTGAGCATTTGAGCTCACCCCTTTCAATGTTTTAATATTTTCTAGGATGTGAAGAAGTATTTTATGAATGAACTGCAGGGATAGTCAGAAGAGGATATGAGTGTGGGCTATGGAGACTTTGTTATTGTAGATTTTCACTTTATGGTGTAATGTAACATTTATGAAAGTATCTAGTGTTTCCAAGGCTACAAAACTAATCGGTCTTTCGAGACTTGATCTTTTGTGATCATGCCAATGTTACGAAGTAATGCACCGACTCTGGGTAGCTGGGTTCGGGGCGTTACAGTTGGTATCAGAGGCAGTTTAGTACTAAACTTGGAAGCTAGATTTAGATAAACTCTGATTAGAGCACATAGCCCAAAGATAAACTTTGAGGATTAGTACAGAAGAACTTCCTAGAATTTTGGCATTATAGAGATGATATGAGTTTTCCGAGCAATACACCCCTGTCTGGATACGAGCAGGTAGAGGTGGCTCTGGCACAGATGTACCTAGGGGTAAACCCCGAAAACACTGCTTTGAGCTAGACTCGAACGGGAACTGGTGCACGACAACGGGCCTTGCTTCACTCTTGATTACGACACTCCCGGGGGATATGCTTAGGATAATTCTCGTGTTATTTACAACCAACTATGAAGGGTTATGAGTATATACTTCCTCAAAGAAAACATTTTTATGATTATGAATTATATCCATAAATAGTTCAATTTATGTTACGTATTTTATAAGTATAGAATTATGTATTTTGATTCATAAACTAATCAAGTTTATGCCATTGTTTAGAAATGGCGCCTAGTGGAAGGAATGGAAACCGTATCAATGCACGCACTTCGTATTGGGATTTCCCTCCTGCTCAAGATAATTATTATGGAGCTGGAGATACAACTGGTGCCGATCAACTTATTACGATACTGGGACAAATCACTCAGGTTATGAATAATAACCTTACTCATATGGAGCACCCTGATTCGCAACATGGAGGATCAAAGTTAGAATGCTTCATGAGGCAAAAACCACCAACATTTAATGGGGGTACAAATCCATTAGTAGCTGAGAAATGGATAAACTACTTAGAGAAAATATTCCACGCCTTGGGGAGTAGTGAAAGGGAGAAGGTTGTCATGGAAGTCTACCGCCTCACTGGAGATGCCGATCAATAGTGGTCGCTGATTCAAAACACAAAGGAATATGATGAAGTATCAAATATGGAATGGAGAGAGTTCAAAGATATTTTCTTAGAAAAATACTTTCCACATGACCATCGAGCAGATATGGAAATTCAATTTCTGAGTTTAAGGCAGAAGGAGGATGAGAATGTCACAAAGTATGAGGCTAACTTTACAAAGTTAGTGAGGCATGCTGTAGATTACATAAGTAACCCAAGAAGTAAGATTGATCGTTTCTTTTATGGGTTAAAACCGTTTCTCCGTCGAGCCTTAGTATCACAATCCTTCTCGTCATATGAAGATATTGTCTCATGTGCTATCAAGACAGAAAAGGAATTCTATAAGTCTTATGACAACAAAGTAAAGCAAGAGAAGAAGAGAACGGTGGAACAAGAGACAGATAAAGGGAAAAAGGGAAAGAATGATTTTCCATTATGTGATAATTGTGGGAAGAATCACCCTAGTACTTGCCTAAAAGAAATGGGAGTTTGTTATAAATGTGGGGAAAAAGGTCACTAGGCGCGTGATTGCAAGGGAAAGAAAGAGGCTATCAATGTTGAATGCTATAATTGTAGGGAAATGGGTCATTATGCAAATGAATGTCTTAAGCGTCAAGGAAACTTACCTCAGAAAAGGCCAAGGGATCAAGACCAATCTTTTGCTGTGACTACAGTTGAAGCAGAATAATTAATGTATTGGTGCTTTTGGACTCAAGGATTATATTCTAGTTATAAGAATAATGTGATATATATAAGGATTGTACTGCAGTACATGTTCTTTTCATTAAGGTTTTAATATGATGAAGGTAACCATATTTTTAGTATGTGACAATAAGAGAAACTTTACTTTGTTTGGGGAATCTGATAAATTGATTTTGGAATTAAGAGACCTTTTAGAGAAAGTCTGGACATAGGTATTTTGGATAACAATAAAGGTTGGGATTGATTAAGTTGAACTTTGAATAGTATTGTTTAAGGTTAAAACATTTCTGAAGATTATTTTTGGAATATTATAATACTATAGTTTTAGTAAAAGGAAAACCTGTAGGGTGGAGCATAACCTGTCGCGTCGGACAATGCTGTAGGAATCGAACCCACAACCATAGTGTGACAGGCCTTTATTACCTACCACTTGCCTACAGGAAGTCCCTGGTTATTACAAAATATTTTTCCTAATCTAAATGGTATGTGGAAATATTTTGAACCTTATACAATTAGGATAAATAGAATATTTTTGAGTTATATTACCTTTTAGAGTGAAAGATGGGTTTGTGGTAAAAATTTATTAAAGAATGAAATTCTACATGACAAGTATGTATATTCCCTTACGTTCTTAGTAAATCTTCTAAATAAATCCCTCAACATTATAAAAGGTAACTTAAAACAAAAACGTTACCGGTTAACTTTTCCAACTGGGGAATCAATGATCATTTAAAAAATAACAATTTTGTGATTATCTTATAGTTTACTTTCTCCTAATCTAGTTTTCTACAACTCTCCATCAGTCCTTGATGGTTTTTTCTTCCATATCCATATTTTGAGAGAATCCAAGTATGGGCTATCTCGGGTGACCTTTGTACTTCTCTTTCTTTCTTTTAATGTGATATTTTTATTAACGTTATTTCCGATGTGGGTTTTCCAAAAAGGTATTTTATATTTTCAACCTTTTATTTTCAAAAATAAATTTCAAATTGCGAGGACGCAATTTATTGAAGGCGGGGAGAATGTAACACCCCGAGCTTCCACGATATGCTTCTCTTTCAACAATGCAATAGATTGCACTGTACACAAGTTCGACTTCTAACACACTAAGACTAATCAAAATAGCCATTATGAATAGTAATACCCACGTTTTGAAATTATATAAATTTTATATTTCAAAATGGACTTCATTTTTGTATTCGGAATATCGAAATTATCCAAAGTTGATTTTTTTTGTAATTTTCTGAGAGCTTTCAATTTTTTATGAATAATGAAAAATACTTAAAAACAAATTTTTTAATAAAAATAATTTATAGTGATAAATTATACTATTGAGTGGTTTTAAAGTATAATTAGAATATATTTTTACCATTTTATCCAATGGTGTTAATTATAATTAATTTCACTTTGAAATTAGACATAAACAATTGTCAATCTTTGGATATATATTGTTTCTTAAAAACACGCTATTTGTTGTGACAGCGGGAATTAATTATAAAATTAATTAATGCAACTTATATGTTTGGAATTTTTTAAAATAAGCATCATTTTTGAATTCGGAATATCAATTATAGCTTAGGGTGAAATTTTGGAATTGTTCTGAAAAACTTCAATTTTTGATGAATAGTGAAACCACTAAGTGGTAGTTAAAAAACTGATTTTTTTGTTTAAATGAACCATTACCACTTATGTGATTTGATTTTCAAAAATCCGACATACATGGTTGTCATTAGGAAGTAAAATGTGGTTCAATGGGATTAAAATAATTTTTTTGGTGAATAGTACCTTTTAAGTTTAATTAATCGCGATTAAAGGTAATTAGTGAAAATTAAGGTAAAAATGATATTATAAAAATATGAAAATACCTTTACACTTTTCATAACCCTATTGGATGTGTCATGGACGACCAAGATAATCCATGGGTCAACTTGGGGACCCCATGGAGCCACTTTGGTTGGAAAATGACATAAATAACTTTTATTTAAAGTTAAAATAAAAATGTCACAAACATAAGTTGTTTTACGAAAACAATTTTTAAATGGGGTAATACAAGTAATAATTTTGACTATAAATATTCAATATAAATCTAAAAAGATTTCCTACATCATTATATTTTTTTATAATTTTTAGAAATTAAGTAAATTAAATTATTTATGACACCATGATGATGCAGCGATTACCTCATTAATTAACGATTTTAATAAAATGGAAGGATAATGTAAAATCTAAGAATTACACTTGTCCAAAGCCTATTGTATGAGAATATTTAGAACCCTTATCACCTTAGACTCGAATTATATAAGTTTGGGACCTTTATAATCCGAAAAGCATTGTATAATAAAGTAACATTTCATTACTTTCCAAGAGTGCCCCTCCTCTCCTCCTATAAAAGGCCCCCACCACTACCACCTTACTCACACCTTAAAGCCATTTGTTTCGAACAAACTCTACCCAAATACTCTCCCAACTTCCCTCTCTTATTCCTAGAAGCCCCACTCTGGGCAGAAGGCTTCCCAAGGAAGCCTTTGGCTCAAATCAAAAAGAGTTACCCCATTTTAAAGGTAGTGTTTTCTCTTGTATTCTTATGTTTTATTTGGATTCTCCAACCCCCTAAACTCTTTTTATTCATTTCTTTTGTAAAAAAACCAGTATCCTCAATATACTAGTATTTTGTTATAATAATTATTTGAGCTACACTTACACACACCTACATCTAATGGTTAAAGAACATACTGTTTCTGTGGATGGAAAATTTCTGCCTCACGAAACGATGATTGTTCAACACTCATATAACACCTTCAAAGGTGGCCATTAAGATGTCACTATATTTATATATATGATATATAATATGTTTATGTTTTACTTAAGGTTCTGTATTTTTCATTTATGGCATATCTTTATTGTTTCCATTATGGGTAAACGCGATATTTTCATTTTAGGAAGTGCGGACTACTGCCCCCTCAAAGTGATTTGAATCGTTAATCCCATATGTGGGATGTATAAAGGATGGAGTAAATGATATTATATATGATATTATACTGGAATTATAATATACCTTTATATCATTATGATTTCATTAAATACGAAATAGAAATGAAAGTAGCGTTCATGCGTACGTACGGCTTACTGTCTCCATGAACGGTGCATTTCATTTATTACCTCTAAATGTTATGTATTATTATGAATGAATGTATATACTGGATATATATGAGATACATGATATCTATATGATGAATATAATTCTGGATATAATGGATATTTCACCACATGAACAACTTGTAATTATAAGAAGTCTATTTTTGACTCAAGTACCAAAGATCGACAAAACGACCGTTATTAACTTAAATAATTACATAATGTTAATAACATGGTAATAAGTGATATAAAAGGAATAAGAAACTTGAAAAAAGGTTCTTAAGCAATTATAAATTAGCTCTAGTTTATTATTCAGGAGGTTAAAGAACGGTCGAGTCAAGACATGACGCAAGGTAAGAGAATTTCTTAACCCAATTTACATTCATTGGGTTAATCTCCTACTTTCAAATTATGTCATGATATTATTATGTCATATCTTGTATTTGTACTTTATTTATCTGTACTTATAATTAATACACATAATAGATCTATTTTATTTTAAAAATGATCTTTGTAAGGGAACTTCTTAACCCAATTTCAATTCTTTGGGTTAATCTCCTACTTTCAAATTATGTAATGATATTATTATGTCCTATCTTGTATTTTTTACTTTCTTTATGTGTAATTATAGTAAACACACATAATAGATCTATTTTATTTAAAAAAAGATATTTTTAAGGGACTTAGTCTCAATCACCATTCATTGAGGCATATTTTGTTTTATACACAAATTTCTTTTATATGGTGTATAAACCCCTTTAACTTTTACATTTATTAAAAAGGAATCTTTTTATACGAAACTTTTTACTAAACGACAAAAAGGAATGTTTTTCTTGTCGTATGTATGCGGCGACAATGACTTCTCCGCCGCTGTGACCATTATTTGAGTTTCAGCTTCCTCTACAAGCCATAATTTTTTTTAAAGAAAAATAAATTCCATTTTTTACTTATCTTTTATTTTGGTATTGAAAATGGTTTTGATAAAGTTTTTATTAAATCAATGTGTTGTATTGATATCTTGTGATTGATGTGTGGAAATATTATGTTTCCTTTATGCGTGTTTTATGTGATACAATTATGTTATGGATTATGATATGTTTAAACCTGTTCATATGAGGAATGCATTGGACTTAATAAGTGACGGGTGAAGCCCACTATAGATCCTCGATGCATCGGTAGGTCTCATGAGACAAACTAGTGTCTTGGAACGAGGCCTTGACAAAATCGTATTTGTGGTATTGGCACGAGGCCTTGGCTACGTGGTTATGATAGTATGGCATTATGCATTCCATAATTATGAAAGTGGTTATTGATATTGCATGTGATTATTCGACTAGTAGAATACCCATGTGAGTAAGTAAATGGAATTATTTAATTTCATTTTTTTGCCGTATTATGCTGAAGTTCATGTTTAAAAAGGCTTTTGTTTTAGTTATAAATTGCCTTAAATGTTAATGTTTATTTATGAAAGCTTCCGTAATATTTGTATCCTTACTGAGCATCTGAGCTCACCCCTTTCAATGTTTTAATATTTTCCAGGATGTGAAGAAGTATTTTATGAATGACCTGCAGGGATAGTTAGAAGAGGATATGAGTGTGGACTATGGAGACTTTGTTATTGTAGATTTTCACTTTATGATGTAATGTAACATTTATGAAAGTATCTAGTGTTTCCAAGGCTACTAAACTAATCGGTCTTTCGAGACTTGATATTTTGTGATCATGCCAATGTTATGAAGTAATGCACCGACTCTGGGTAGCTGGGGTTGGGGCGTTACACTAATGTCTTGTGATTTAAAAATTTTCATGTTGTAATATGTTTTTTCACATATATTTTACTATAATTATGATTAAAAATTAATTATATAACACCTTTTACTCTCATTAATCCCTTTCATGATCCTTTTTGTACACCCGTTATGATGCCGTAATTTTCTTGTGATTTTCCATATAAAACTTTTGTATTGGGAATACCCCTACCCATTACCACTCAATAGTATTCAACAATATGGAACAATACTTTATTTATTTTTTAATTATATATATTTAACCCACACTACTTAATCCTTTTTTAAAGGTGATGAAATAAATTCTTATGTAGTATGATCTATATGAAACACAAATGCATGTAGATGATATGAATGTGATGAGTGGATCTAGAATTATATATCCCTACAATGCATTGGTTAATTTTTTTATCTCATTGGATTCCATCTATAGTGCATGAACAGATATCTTAAGTACAATATGTTAGTATGTATTAGTGGTTAACCTTGACTTATGTTTATGATGTCATGATTTATGTTGTTTCCACACTCTTATATTGTCATGATGTTATCATCTTATATCACCTTTTGATGTTCATGTATTTTATTATCACCAGTTTTATGTCACCTTGATATTACTATTGAATAAAATTTATTACTTTCATCATGTTATTCTCTGATTATCCCCTTACCAGGATTTATATCTCATCCCTTTCTTATATACATCCTCAGGTTATCTCGTGCAGGATTTAGAAGATTTGGGGAATAAAAGGGTATATTTTGAGTTTTTAAATAATTTCATTATACACATGTTTCATGTTATTATATTATGTATCTACTAACCTAAAGAAATTAGGCCTCATGATATTTTGAGATTGTATTAAGTGTATATTTATGTAATAACTCAATAAATAATATGTTCAGAAGTTATGGGTTATTGTAGTTGGTATTGGAGAAAGGTCCAGTTATTTTTGGGGATTATGATCAGAAAATTTAGTTAAATCATTATGGATAAGACTAAAAATATTAAAACAACCCTAAATTATCTTAAAGTATAGAGTAATTTGTTTTTAATAAACAAAATCTCTGTCTTGATACTATAAGTGGATGTGGATCTGGTACAATTGTACCTAGTTGTAATAAACCCCAAAAGGGAGATTGGTAATTGACTCAATAATCACCTGGTGCATGAAAAATAAGCCTTTATGTACACATGGTTTGAAACTACTGGGGGATAAGCTTTTTTAAATTCACAATTTCCTTTCAAACCATTATGAAGGGAACAAAAAATGCCAACAAAATTTTATGTTAGGAAATATGCCATGGATAACATAGATTGAAGCCTATAAATTCATAGGTTAAGGAATACATGTAACTTATTGGTTATCCCTTTAATTTTTATAGTTTAACATTTCTATATTTTAGAATTATCATCACTAATTCTATTTTAGGATAAGTAAATTATTAGGAATAGAATCAAATAGTGAAAGGTTGTCTTCTCATTTACTCCTCAAATGTTATAATGTGACAACAATTTAACACATTCTTTATTATCATGCAAGTTTAGTAAAGCTATTCAAACACCACCAAAAAACATGGAAGCTGAGTAATCTGTGAAAATGAAAAATGGGAAAATTATTTAATCCCAAGTATATAACTTCTCCATTATCCATATTTTCAGGATAAACTTCCAAATTAACCTTGGGATTATCCCTTTAGTGTAATTTGATGAAATTTTGGGAATGGATTGGATTTAATTTTATACAGAAAGTATAAATTATTTGAATATGGAAATTACCCTTCATATTGAAAATCAAGCTCTAATCCAATTCATGTTAAAGGAGAAGGATGAATCTCTTTTCATATCATCATATAAATCATGGATATTATTACCTTATGAGAAAGTATATCAAGCTCAATTGATTTATGATAAATAATAGATCAAACCTGACTACATTCCCATTATAAGGGAATATGTTGATGTTTTTCAAAAATAATGGCTTTGTTTTCCTCCAATCCATGAGGTTGAGTTATCAATAGTGCTTATACCCAGAGCTTTGTAAATTTCCAGGACTCCATATAGAATGACTACTATTTAACTTGAAGATTTATAGAGGAAACCATAGGAGAATATAGATAGAGTGTTTATATACCCAAGTGCTTCACCATGGGGTGTGTCAGTCCTCTTTATCAAGAATAAGGATGGGTCAATGTGCATTTTAATTTATTACCATGAGCTCAATAATATCATAATAAAGAACTAGTATTCTATTATATGGATTTATTACTAGTTCAATAATCTACATAGAGAACAATACTTATCTAAGGTGGATCTCTGGTTGGGATATTATCAAGAAAATATAAATAAGAAGAATATCTAGAAAAATGATTTTCATACAATTTATGTGCATTAAAAGTTATTAGTGTTTCCATTTGGACTCACCAATGCTCCGTCTATCTTCTTGAACATAATAAAAAGAGTATTTTGGGATTAACTCAATAAATTTGTGGTATTATTTGTAGATGATATTCTTATATACGCTAAAAGTAATTAAAAACATGAGGATCAATTTAACAATGTACTAAAGACCTTGAAAAAGGGAAACATATATGAAAATTATAGTTAATGTGAGTTTTTTTATGGAGAATGTAACATTTATAGCGAATTTTATCACCAGAAATGGAAAATCTATAGATCATTAAATAATAGAGGGAATTAAAGGATGGATCAGAACAAAATATATGATAGCGATCCATAGTTTCCTTGTAATATCTATTTACTATCATCTATTTGTGATGAAATTGTCAAGATTTTAAATCCCAATAACTAAGATAATTTGTAAGAAAGTTATTTTTTTGCAAGATTTAAAAATGTGAGGAGATCATTAAAGAGTTAAAGTAGAGACTAATCACTATACATTTTCTCACAATACCTACCTGTGGAGAAGGTTTTGTGATCTATAGTGATTCATCAAAAAAATTATTGGGTTTTTTACTCATACAAGATGAAAAAAAGATAGTCGATTACTCCCACAAATTAAAGATCCATGAATGGAACTACCCAAAACGTGATCTAGAAATGGCTGTAGTGATATTTATATTGAATATTTATTGACACTATCTACATGGGGAATAAGTTTGAAATATATATGGATCATAAAATCCTTAAGTATATATTCACATAAAATGAGATCAATATGTGCCAATGAATGTTTCTAGATATGATCAATGATTATGATTGTTCAATCCATTATCATTTTGGGAAGGAGAAAAAAGTGGAAGATGCTCTAAGAAGAATGGATATTGCAACCTTATCCCTGATGAGGATCTAAAGGGAACTAATATTCTTGGACAAGAAAGGATGGACATAGATATTATTAAAGGATATTTATCCCACCTCACTCAAATAATTGATCTACCATCCATTCTTGAGAGGATCATGGAGACCCAAAAAGTTGATGTAGAGATATAGAAAAAGGTAGAAAATATTCAATAGTTTAACTTTTCTAAATATAGAGCTATAAGTTTTGGGAAATGGATATATGTCCCATAAAAAATATAACTTAAGAAGGATATTCAGGATGATGTTCATAGCTCATCATTCTCTATTTATCTAGGAAGCACTATAACATATATATTTTTGAAGAAAAACTTCATGTGGGATAACATGAAGAGGGAGATTTAAAATTTTGTATCTTGATGCTTGGTTTCCCAATAAGTCAAGGATTAATGATATAATTATCGGGGTGTGATGAAAATCGTTCCCACACAAGTATGGAAATGGGAAAACATAACCATATATTTCTTGTAGTAATCCCTAATAAATATAAAGGATATAATTTTATCTAGCTTGTAATCAATATTCTTATGAAGTTAGTTCATTTTATTGCTATCAAGGAAGATTTCTATATTAACCAAATAATAAATATATACATAATATAAGTTTTAATACCACATTGAGTTCCACTATCCATTGTATCTAGGTGAGATCTTAGGTTTACTTTGAGGTTCTATAGAATCTTTTAGTATTCACTCAACAAAAATCTATGTTGTAGTACGACTTATCACCCTCTAATGGATGGTCAGTATGAGAGAACCATAAAAAATTTAGTGGGTGTTCTGAGATCATGTTGAATGGATTTACAAGGATGTTGGGATCATCACCTTCCCAAAGTGGAGTTCTCAAATAACAATAGTTTCCATTATATAATTCAAATGGCACCTTATGAGTATCTTAATAATAAGAGGTGTCAAACTACAATATGTTCAAATGAAGTTGGAGAGGGTAAGATTATGGGAATTTATCTTATCCAATAGATGATAGATATTTTTCAAGCTATTAAATATCATATGAAATATGCACAATTTAGAAGAAAATATAAGTATAAAATAATCAAATAGACATAGATTTTGAGATTTAAGATAATTTGTTCTTTCATATATCTCTATGGAATAAAGTATTTTGGTTTGGGGAGAAGATAATTCTTATCCCAAAATATAGCAACCCATTTGATATCCTTGATCGCATTGGATCTGTGGCTTATCGACTAGCACTCCCACCTCATCTCTCACAAGTACATGATGTGTTCCATGTATCTCTATAGATGAAGTACATACCAGACCCCTCATATGTACTAAATATAAAGGTGGTACCCTTATAGAATGGTCTTGCATACAAGGTACATTTGGTGATGATCTTAGATCATATATACAAAGTTCTACAAAACCAAATAACATAGCTGACGAAAGTGTTGTAGTGGAACCAAAAGTTTGAGGAGGTAACATAGAAACCTTAAGAGGAAATAAAACAATAGGACCCTCATTTTTTCTAGTATATAAAATGAATTTTTTGGGTGAAATTTATGAAGGGGGAAGAATGAAATGACTTGAACATTTATAAATTAAATTCCATTTTGATTGAGTAAATTTTTTATAGTTATATAAAACATATGCACTACTTTTGTTATTTTATACAAGTATAGCATGTTGTATTTAAAATAATTTTAATCATATTAACTTTTCTTAATATATACACTATACAATGACTATTAAGATTATTATATTAAGGTTTATCATAAAGTATAATTGATACAGATGGAAGAAATGATGGCCTCATCTAGTAGGATTGTACCCTATGAATCTCATCTATTAAAGCTTCTGATGGAGGTAAAATCACTAGTTTTTACCCTTCATTATGACCAATAAGAGGTTAAACAAAAAAAACTATTTATGTGAGAAGTTAAAGCATATTCAGATCATGAATTAATCCATGTTCTCGGATCCACCCTAAAAATAACCATCATCGCATACCATACCCTTAAGGAATACGTTAGTGTAATAAGGGGTTATGTATCTGGACCCCAGTAGTATGCTTGAAATCCAAAAGGCCATACATATTTTTATTATATTGGATAATACCATTTTAATGGTTTAGGGGGATCTTTACATGGAATGTAGGTCTAGGAGGCATATCTTGCCTCATAAATAACTACAAGGGACCAAAATATCTGACAACACAAGATCATACCCACCCAACATATACATATTATTCAAACTCCCAAACATTGAAAGGATGCATACCAAGAATTTCCCCATGTAGAGATGCATGGTTCCTGTTCTTAATGGAAGATGACATACCCTCTAATTCATCCCAATCTAGAATACCTACAATTCTGGAAGATGTTGCCTTGAGCCTCATATGGATATTGTATCGATGGATAGAAACATTTTTCTTGTTGTTTCGATGAGGTTTCCCCTATAGTAACCCAAATGATATTAGTGTCATTGTCTCCTAAGTCGGGAAGCCCACCATCTTCCATATGTATAACTACCGATCCCAACATTCCCCCACCTGAGTCAGGAAGCCCACCATCATCTATATGTTCCACTATTAATACCAACACGACATCGCTCTTCACCGATCAAGACTGCCTGCCCATTGCATCCTGTTGACTCAGACGTCATCGAGCCCGACCACCCCGCCCAACACTCCATCGCATGCCACCAAAAACTCCTACCATTGGATCCACCAATCCACCATAGTTCTCCCCATTTTCTATCAATATTTGAATCAACCCACTAGATAACTTTAAAACAATGCTGAAAATATTTTCACCAACTATACCAGCGTTCCTCACACGATCATTCAAAGAATCCACAAGAGGGCCAATAAACTTTTATTATTTTAAAAACTAGTATTTTTAAATAAATGAGTATTTTGAGTTAAATGTCTAAATTATCATATTTATAAAATTATTTTGATAAAATTAATATTAATTTTGAAACTATAATTTAAAAATTATCCAATGGTTTATTTTTCATAATTTTTTGAGATAACCAATTTTTTTTTTGGTAAAAATAATATTTGGTGTAGATATACGATATGTATTATGAGATCACAATATTCCAAAAGTGATATAATAAATACTATAAATGTAATAAACTACCCAAAATAGATTTACCATTTCAAATAATGTATTTTATAATTTATTTGATTAAATTTATAAACCCTTAATGAATCCTTGAAAACCTATATTGTATTTTAATGTTTTAAAATCGATTCTTTATGAACTTGACTAACTTCCACATCACAAATTGTATTATTTCAATATGTTTGGTTCATTTCCTTATAAATTAATAAAAAACTCTTCATTTTTAGAAAACATTGGAAAAACAATGGAATGTTTCTTATTTTGGTTATTTTATCATATAGAGTCCGAAACCTATTTTTAGAAATTAATAAAGAATTGTCATATATTTTTTATAAATACCCATCGAAATTCACATTCCTATTCACTAAAAATAGATTGGTTATTAATTTCCTCCCACTATAACTCTCTAAATCCTTCCCATGGTGTTCCCTTCCTCTTAATAAGCGCCCTATAAATGTAAGGGACACTCTCCTATTTCTTTATTTCTAGTTTTTATTTTTAATAATCAGTTTTTATTTCCAATTTTTCTTGTTTTAATGTATTTTTAAACATCCCTTTTACTATCATTATGGTTAATAAATAATGATATAACACCTCTCACTCTCATTAATACCTTCTAGGAACCCATCTGTACACCCGTTATGTTGTCAAAATTATCCTACGATTTTCCATATCAAAATTTTTTATTGTGAATACTCATACCAATTCCAACTCATGGGTTTTAAACTAGATGGACCCATAATTAATTTATTGGGGGAATTCCATATATGTAACTCAAAATCCTTAATTTTGGGATTAGAAGTGATAAAATATGTTATTATGCTGTATGATCTATGTGGTACACAAATTCATGTACATGATATAAATTTGATGGTTGGGACCACAATTATATAACCCTACAATGAATTAGGTAATGATTTTATCTCATGATATGCCATGTATGGTTTATGAGAGGTTATCCTAAGTACACTATGTTATTATTTTATAGTGTTTAACCTTGACATATGCTTATGATGTCATGTTTTATGTTGTTTCTACACTCCTATATTGCTTTGATTTTATCATCTTACATCATGCTTAAATTAGAAGATCACTGGAATAAATGAGAATGTTTTGAAGTTTTTAAATAATTTCATTATACCTGTATTTCATTTTATTATGTTATGTATCCAATTACTCAAATACACTAGGACTAATAATATTTTAGGATTTTATTAAGTGTATATTTATGTAATAAATCAAGAATTAATGTTTTTTAAAGATAGGGGTTTTCATAGTATCCATTCACCAGGAATCTCATAACCTACTTGGTGACTCAGTACATGTAGTAACTGGTTACAGGGAAAATATTAGTATATACATCATATAGGAATGGGTTTTGGTTTCCATGTATCTCCTTTGTTATCTTCCTAGATATTTTCTTTGACTATGGTGTTTCTTTATTTTTTTGGGATTCCTCCATGATGACATATTTGAAGGATTCCTTAGAGGGATTGTGATGATGATCCACTTAGATATAAGTATTTGGTTTAGGGGACTCTACAGAAGGTTGTAAATATAAGTTTTTTTTGTTAGTCTTACCTCCACCCTCTTAGCTACAGGATGTTCCAGTAATACCTATAGAAAATGTGCCTAGTCTAAGCACACTTCATGAGTTCCAAAGGTAGATACCCCTCAGGTTCTGGGGAGATCTAGACCCCCAGGTAGTAGAGGACTGACATGATGTAATTGGGTGAGTTTATTCTTATTGAGTACCCCTTCTGATTAGATGGTTTTCCTAGTGGTGATCATTCTCATCAGCTTCGCATGGAGATGTTGAATCATAGTGATGTAGAAACTTGATGAGATAAATCTCACTTAGACAATGTTTGACCTCTTCTTCAGAGGGAATTTTTACCCAGCTAAGTTGTGTAAAGTATATATCAGGTATTTTTAAGATCTCTAGTTGGGTATAATTTTAGTCATAGAGTATTAATCTAGGTTTAATAACCTCTCAATACACTCAATGGTCAGGGTTTATAATGCATACTTTCAAGAACATACCTTCAATCATGGTCTTCATTAAGATATTTGGGTTGTATTGGTATCTCTTTTAATTCCTTACTATACTAGAGTTCTAGATAATGCCTTGGTTTTGGAATGATTTCTAGTTGAGTAATCGATGACAGTTGGTTTTAGTAGTAGGCACCTTAGAGGAAATACTTTGGTGAATGGTAGTCGATTATAGACTCAAGGATCCAGGAAAGTGAGATATTTATAGAGACAATGTTAGGATAGATATTTTATTGTACAAGTCTCTTAGGATGGTTCCAATCAGCTGAGGGAGTGGCGATGCTAATCCTATTCTGGTTGAGGGAATGTAACATGATATTTCCTAACCCATCTTTCCACATACAAGGAGATGGTAGACGAACCACCTAGGTAGAGGAAACAAATTGAGAAGGGAGGAATATAGTGTGGCATACATGGTAGAGTATGTAGGAGAGTAACATGAGTGGGATGACATTTTGATCTATTACCACAACCACTCATAGGTGTTTGATTAGCCATTAAAAGTGGATAATATTCATTTTAAATATAATAATAATAATGTGTTCCAAATTCCATAAACATTAATTTTAGTGCATTATAGAAATTGAACTTCATTTCTCATCTCAAATGCAATTCGGGTTTAAAATGCAAATTTGGTCCCAATAATTCATCTATTTGTGGACAAAAATATATTCATTTTTTGAATTTAATATTTTGGGATATGATTGGTCACATATTTTGGAACATTTTTTCTTTCAGGATCAATGGATGAATCCCAATGGAAGATGGAGTTTTTTGGGGATGAATGCAGAAAGTTTCTGGAGAAAGCATAATGGGCCTAAGGCTCGTCAAACAAATGTGGGGGCCCACAAACCAAGCCCAATGAAGCACAAAGTTTTACAGTATTAAGAGAAAAATATGGGGATCATTTTATCCAACTTTGGTCAGAGTTAATTACGAAGTTTTCATGGATATATATGGATCCGAAGTTAACATTTAAATGGTGGGCCCGACCTGAACGCCCATAATGTCTTCCCACCATTTCAATCATAAATTTTAAAAGGATTAACCAAATTTCCTTAACGTTTTACAGAAAATAGATGACCTATGGAAGATAATATTGCGCTTCTATGACCCCTATAGATTCGACCTCCTTCAGTTACAAATTAACATGTCAAAACAGTGGACGAATCTGGATGAATTTACGGGTCGACTTTGAAACATCAAATTCCCTTGATTTTCTCACCCTCCTTTTAAATCTCCCAATTAATGGAGATGAAATTTATTATTGGGGGTGTATCTAAGGCTCTGAATATTCCTATATAAGGAGCTGTTGGTGAAGGGAATTATCATCGAATATTTTTTTTAGAATGGAAGTTTTTATTTTCTTTCAATTGTATTGTCATCGTTTCATTGTGTAATCACATTGTCAATTTCTCCAATGTAAGTTTTTTGTTCACCTTCATTTAATTAATAAAATATCATCATCATCATCTTCTTATTAATTTCTTATTTCTTTTTTCCATATCATGTTCATACCGTTTCTTTATAGAGGGGTTATTCACATTATCTTTTGTGAAACTCTTCACACAATAGTGGAGTGATTGTTATTTTTTTTCTTCTTCTCCAATTCTACCATAATAAGTATACTACCCATGTTCATTGATATAATAGCATCAATGGAGGGATAATATTATAATGGGTTGATCCAAGGGAGTATCAAGGGGTGAATTGGATGTTATTTCTTAATTTAATAATTCCTAATCAATTCTATTTTGGATATTTTAATTCAATGATGTACGTTATCCATTAAAACCACCAATTTTAAGGTTACACATCCCGATTGCTAAAATGATCCTCTACCTTGGAGTGCTCATCAATATGATCCTCCAAGTGTATAGGTTATTAGCCTTAGGATAGTGAAAACTAAAAATTGGTGAGTGATTTGGGATAGTTGTATTTCATTAAAGGAAACACTCGAATTTAAGAAATTAAAATAACTTAAAAAGAAATCCATCTAATACACCCCATGTGATAACCATGGATCAAATCATGATTTTAAATTGAATTCACTTAAGTCTTTAAAATATCAAATAATCCAATCAATTCAAACCAAAGTTAGCCACTTCATAGCCAAATCAACACCATCAAATCACCTTCTTAGAATGAATGTTTCTTAGGTTTCTTCTTAGGTCTATGAGGATCGATAACCCAAGCTGTACTAAAATGATCGCTTACACCATACAACTTGGGTAAATTTGGGCACAACCAAATTTTGGCGCCGTTGCTGGGGACCAAGTATGTCACCTTTGAACAACTTTCTATTATCCCCCATTTCTCTTTTCTCATCCCATTTCTCTTATCTTTTCCCCTTTATTTTTTTCCTTCTCTTTTCGTGGCGCATGTACGCCTACACCTATGACAATTCAAATTGTCTAGTTAGGGTGGATAGTCCTAGGGCTATGGAGTCAAGAAATCATAGAGGTTTCTTTCCATTAGATACAAATATTCCTAATACTCCTGTTTCAAAAGTTGTGTTCGATACAATGGAGAATCTCCCACAAAACAAAATCATAAACTAGGGAGGGAACCAAAATAATGAGAAAGACCCTAACATGGGAATTATTGCAGACCCGACCATGAATGACTACCTCACACATACCTGAACTAATTCACCCTCATTAATTAGGCACGATAACATAGGATATACCCAATATGTTTTCAAACCCCATGTCCTGAACCACCTTCCAACCTTTCATGGGATGGAGTCTGAGATGCCTTACCTTCATGTTAAATAATTTAATGACATTATTGAAACCATGTTCCCTCCAAATCAAATTGAATCCTCTAAAATGAGACCTTTTCATTTTTCTCTGAAAGACTAAGAAAATAATTGGTTAAACAATTTGATATTAGCATCCATTTACTCTTGGGACCAACTTCAACGATTATTCTATAAGAAATACTTCCCCCATCACAAAACAATTTCACTTAAAAAGAGCATACAAAACATTTTTGAAAGAGAGGGAGAAACATTCTATGAAACATTGGAAAGATTCAAGGACACATTAAACATGGTACCACACCATGGTTTCTTAATCCCAGAACAAGTGAGAATTTTCTATGAAGGGTTAGGTCCCAGAAACAAACAATTCATTAATATGATGTGTAATGGGACCTTCAAAAATAAATCCCCAAATGATGCTTACGAGTATCTAGAAAATCGTTCTAAAAAGAACCAAACCTGGGAAACATCACCATACTATGAGAAGCCACCCAAATATGGCGGAGTTCACAATCTTGTAGAAGAAGAAAACCTTAGAGAAAAACTTGTTTCACTCATGAGGAAAGTTGAGGAGATTTATCATAGGAAGGTCCAAAAAACCCAAACTGTTGAGCTTGTTTGTACAATTTGTGACAAACATGACCACAAGACTGATGATTGACCAACAATTCTTTCTATCAAGGATGTTCTTTAAGGAGGAACACTAAAAGAAGTTAATGCAAAGAACTTTCAAAAGCTGTAATTCCAAAAAACATTCAATATAGGGTATAATGACCATCCAGGCTTTCGCTGGAAGGACAATCAACAACCAACACGACAACAATGTATCAACCCATACCCTAAACAAAACTTTCAATCTCACAATCAGTTCCAACCACAACCAGTCCAATTCCAACATCCTCATCCAATATCAATAGCCTATCCAACAACCCATTCAACAGCCAATAGAACAACCAATGTATCCTCCTGGGATAAACCAACAAGGTCAAGCACCAACCCAAACTATTCCACAAAGCCTACTCGAACAACTGTGAAAACAAATGGACAAAATGTACTCAGAATTCTCATTCCGTAAAAAAGAAATTAAAACCATCAAAACTGGAAAGGCACCCATGCCCACATAGGCCATTCAACAACAAACATCAAGTAGAGAGACAAGTTTCACTCAAACAACTTATGAACAACCAAAGGCTGTGACAGTTTTGAGAAGTGGGGAATCAATTGAAAAAACTGAACAACCGTCTAAAGCTTCAAACTATAATGAAAATTCAAATGAACCACATGATAAAACTGATAAAATTTATGACAATGTGAAAGAAAAAACTTTTCAACAAACAATCCACACCCTGCACCATTTCCTCAATGCATGAGGGGGAAAACCAAGCCTGAATTGAGTGAAACATTAATAGAAATATTCTCACAAGTCAATATAAACATTCCACCCCTAGATGCTATTCAAACCATTCCTTCATACTCAAAATACCTAAAGTACCTCTGTACATTTAAAAGGAAATTCTCACATAAGAACCAAGTCCTTCTAGCAGCAAATGTTAGCATAACAATCCAAAGAACCCTTCCACGAAAGATAAAAGACCCAGGATGCCCTTACATCAATGTTGAACTAGGAGAGAACAATGTTGTCAAAGACTTGTGTGACCTAGTTGCCAGTGTCAATCTCATTCCCTAAGTTGTGTACTTCCAGTTAGGCCTGGAAGATCTCAAACCCACATCTGTCACACTTCAACATGTTGATCATAGCATTAGGGTTCCAAAGGGGATACTAAATGATGTTATAGTAAAATTAGAAAACTTCATCTACCCTACTGACTTCATTTTACTTGAAAACAATCCAACCATCGGTAATAAGGAACAAACCCCAATAATCCTTGTCCATCCCTTTCTTGCAATAATCAAATCTGTTATTTGAGTCCGAAATGGGAACATGACCATCACCTTTGGAAACATGAGTCTAGACTTTAACATCTATAATGAAAGCTCACAAATAGGGGATGATGAGGATATTCATGAAGTAAACATGATAGGATGCATTCATAAATAATCCTTAGAACATCAAGGAATATTCTAGGATTGTTTAAGTGAGGATGAGATTAATTTCCATTGTTCACATGAAGAAATTTTATCTCCTTGGATAGAATCACTTTCATATTGATCCTATGATGAAATCATAACACTAGAAATCAGTGAAATATTTCAAGAAACCACATTCATGGAGACCAATCCCTTCCCTAACACTGATCAAACCAATCTAGTAGATGAAACATCTACACATGGGGAATCAATATTATCTGAAATTCTAAAAAAAGAAATTTATCTTGATCCAATGTCCCAATATTCTACTGAAAATTTGAACCAACCTGATCTTGAATTGAAAGAAATTCTTACTGAACTTAAGTATTCCTTCCTTGGAGAAAATGTAACACAACCTATTTTCATTTCTTCTTCTATTAAAGATGGCCATGAGAGGATGCTTCTATATTTCCTTAAGAGGCACAAGAAATCCATTGGATGAAACCTATCTGATCTTCCTAGGATTATCACACTTATCAAGAGTCATAGGATTGTTCTAGAATCCGATTCAAATCCTTGTTGTCAACCTCAGTGGCGAATCAATCTAAATCTCATGGAAGTAGTGAGAAAAGAAATTCTGAAATTGTTAAAACCTGGTATCATCTATCCCATAGCTAAGAGTGAGTAGGTCAGCCTGATCCATGTGGTTCCAAAGAAGGCTGGAATCATAGTGATAACTAATAAGGATGGATAGATTCTTCTAACTAGGGTGAGTAGTGGCTGGAGAATCTGCATCGACTATAGGAAGCTAAACTCATTTACTAAGAAGGACCATTTCCCCTTACCATTCATTGACCAAATCCTTGAGAGAGTGGAAGGTCATTCATTTCACTGTTTCTTAGATGGGTACTCAGGGTATAATTAGATTGATTTCTCCCTAGAGGATCAAGGGAATACTACATTCACCTATCCATTTGGCACCTTTTCCTTCAAATTCATGCCCTTCAGGTTATGCAATGCCCTTGGAACCTTCCAGCGGTGCATGATGGGAATCTTCTCGGACATGGTAGGGAATTTTATAGAGGTCTTCATAGATGAATTCTCCATGTCTGGGGATACATTTGAGGGATGTTTGAGGAATGTGGATAATGTTTTGTCAAGATGTGAAGAAAAGAATCTAGTCCAAAACTAGGAAAAATGACATTTCATGGTTAAAGAGGGACTAGTCCTTGTCCATCTAGTCTCAGGGAGAGAGATTGAAGTAGATAAAGCCAAGGTTGACATCATTCTTCACCTTCCATCACCCAAAACTATCAAGGAAGGGAGGTAATTCTTAGGACATGCAGGTTTCTATAGAATATTCATTAGGAACTTTAGTTCAATTGCTCATCCAATTTGTGGTATTCTAGTAAAGGATGATCCATTTGTTTGGACAGAAAGTTGTGAGGTTTCATTATCAACCCTCAAATCATCTCTCACCTCTGCCCCCATCATGAAATCTTCAAATTGGAACCTTAATTTTGAACTCATGTGTGATAAAAGTGACTTTTCCTTAGGAGATGTGTTTGGAAAACATTGTGATAAAACTGCTTATGTAATTTCTTATGTAATAAAATCCTTAAATAATGCCCAAATCAACTACACCACCACCAATAAGGAGTTACTTGATATTGTATTTTCCTTAGAAAAGTTTATGTTCTACCTATTAGGATCCCCCATCACTGTGTACACTGACCATTCTTCTTTGAAATACCTCTTCCAGAAGAAAGATTCTAAGGCTAGTCCAATTAGGTGGGTTCTTCTCTTACAATAATTTGACCTCACAATCAAGGATAAAAATGATGTTGAAAATGTTGTATCTGATCATCTCTTTAGGAAAGAATTTAATGATTAATTATCCCACTTTTATGTGTCTGATTCATTCCCTGATGAACACTTATACTCTGTGAGTGATTGACCTTGGTATGCGGACATAGCCAACTTCTTAGTTACAAGAGTCATTCCAAAATTTATAGGGACTCAATCTAGAAGGAAATTCATTTTTGATGTCAGGCACTATATATTTGATGATCCATACCTCTATAAGTTCTTCCCTGACCAAGTCATTAGGAGGTGTGTCCCAGAATCTGAACAAGAGTCGATCCTTAAATTCTCTCATAGTGGAGCGTGTGGAGGTCACTTTTCCTCTAAGAAAACATCTACTAAGGTTCTTCAGAGTGGTCTCTTCTGGCCCACCCTCTTAAGGGACTCCTACACATTTTGTCAAAGCTACCCTAGGTGTCAATAAGTAGTGTCCATCACAAAAATTAATTAAATGCCACTCACTACCATCTTAGTGATTGAAATATTTTACTGTTTGGGAATCAATTTCATGGGTCCCTTCCCAAACTCTAGGGGATATTTGTACATTATCTTATCTGGCGATTATGTATCAAAATGGGTTGAGGAAATTACTACAAAATCCAATGATCATCAAATGGTAATTAACTTTCTCAAAGAAAACATCCTCTCTAGATTTGGAATTCATAGGGCTATCATTAGTGATCGTGGAACCCATTTTTGCAATCGTCCATTCTCAGCAATCATGGAAAAATATAGAATTTCTCACAAAGTTTCCACTTCTTACCACCCATAGACCAATGGTCATGCTAAGTTATCCAATTGATAAATCAAAAAAATTCTTGAGATAAAAGTTAATCCATCTAGGAAAGATTAGTCGGGAAAGCTCTTAGATTCTCTTTGGGCCTATCAAACTACATATGAAACCATTTTAGGAATGTCCCCATATAGGTGGGTTTATGGTAAAACATGTCATTTTCTAGTGGAGATTGAACCTAAAGACTTTTTAGAAATTAAGAAAATGAATTATGACCTCTCATTGGATAAAGCAAAAAGGAAATTAGATCTTAATGAACTTGAGGAACTTAGGATGGAGGCTTATGAAAATTCAAGGATCAATAAAGCTAAAGTACAAGCCTACCAATCTCGAAACATTAAAAACAAACACATTGTACTGGGTAAACCAATTCATTTTAATAGTTCTAAACTTCATTTACACCCAGGAAAGTTGAGGTCCAAATGGTCAGGTCCATACATAGTACATAAGATATACCCCTATGGGGTTGTAGAAATTCAATATCCTACTAATGGTAAATCATTTGAAGTTAATGGTCATAGATTGAAACCATTCATCAAACCATTCCAAGAACAAAAATTTGATGAAGACTTGTGTGAACCATCCTTCGATGAGGAAAAAACATAAAAAATTAAGTGTCTAAGTTGAGCTAACGACATTAAACAAAAGCCCTGCATGGGAGGAAACCCATGGTTTTCATGTTTCCAATCATTGTGAATGATGATGATGATTATTATTATTGTTATTATATCCATTTAAAAAAAATACCATAGACTGTTGACCTGTTCTTCTTTTATGAGTATGGATGGGTATGAAATGGGAGTGCCATATTCATCTGTGTCATGTGGCGTGATCCCTGAGTAATACCTTACCAAGAAATTTAAAAAGAAGACAATGTATCATCAGTTTATTTTATTTTTATGTTTTTTTATGTTTTAAAAAAATATGAATAAGATAGTATCTTATACTGTTGACATGTTCTTACATTATGAGTATGGATGGGTATGAAAGGGGAGCGCCATATTCATCCGTGTCACATGGTGTGATCTCTGAGTAATAACTTACCCAGAAATTTAAAAAGAAGAGAATGTATCATCAATTTATTTTATTTTATTTTTATATTTTTTGTAAAAAAACAATATATATATATATAATAAAAAAAATTAAAGGGAACATCTTAGATCATGGGGAAAATCCCGTCACAACCGTCCAAGACGCTGAGACTCAAACCTAGGACTAAAGAGAGACTGTGGCACACACTTTCACCATCAACCACCAGGTGACTTCATTCCATGATTATCATTTTAAATTTTTTATTTGAACACCTCTCCCATACCCCCTTCTAAGTTTTCTTTAAACACTGGGGAAAATGTTATTTTATGTTGGGGAGAGATAAAAAATGATTTTTTTGAGAATAAAAACATGCATGAAAAGAAAAATTCCATTACCCTTGAACATGATAACACAGATTAAAAACTCAAAAATTGGATATCAAATAATTTTGCATGCCTTGATCCTAATTTTAATGAAAGTTTGTGTCTATGAGATTAGTTTTTGGAAAGTGAAGTTTTCCAATATGATTTTTCAAAGTTTACATTTTCATCTTCTTAATAAAAATTCCACAATGCATTTCTACTAGATATTGGGTGTACATTTGAGTTCTTGGGTCCCTTTCATTATAGAAGAGGGTTATGGGGTCACTTTTATTTTAATTTGAGTATAAAAAAAACAAAACAAAAATGAAAAAAATAATGACCACATAGAACAATGTTTTGTCCAAATGCGTGGCATCCGACACTTGGGGATCATGAATCCATAGTTGTCTTGACCAGAGTTAAGCATTATATCTCTATTTTAGAGCATGGAATTGACAACATGTGTGGAATCTGACACTTGGGGATCATGACTCAATAGTTGTCTTGCCCAGAGTTAGTCTTTTCATATATATTGTGGTTAAAAAAACCAACAAAATAAAATCAAATTTTTTTTGATAGTCATCTTAAGATTTAATGTGATTCCCACCTAGAACTTCCATTTTCCCCCTTGAACAAAAAAATGTGCCCCATGTCTTTTGTGATGCACAACACATCATCATGCTTAAATGAAATTGGATGAAATGTGACAATGAATTTTAACAAAGGAATGAGCTTGGGCTTGGGATATGATTATGTACCTAGCATGTTTTAAATTATTTTGATGGGTTTCATAATTTTTTTGGCATGAGGTCTTTGGGTGAGCAATGTGTATTAAATTTTTTTTAGAAAAAGACAATTCGAATTTCTTATTTGATATATATTTTTCTCGAGACTAGAAAAAATAAATTTGGGGGGTGTGACTATCCACTAGAAGTGGATAATATTCATTTTAAATATCTTAATAATAATGTGTTACAAAGTCCATAAACATTAATTTTAGTTCATTATAGAAATTGAACTTCATTTCTCATCTCAAATGTAATTCATGTCTAAAATGAAAATTTGGGACCAATCATTCATCTATTTGTGGAAAACAACATATTAATTTTTTGAATTTAATATTTTGGATTAGGATTTATCACTTTTGTTGGAACATGTTTTCTTTTAGGATCGATGGATGAATCCTAATGGAAGATGGATATTTTTGGGGATAAGTGCAGAACGTTTCTGGAGAAAGCATAATGGGCCTAAGGCCCATCAAAAAAATGTGGGGGCCCACAAACCAAGCCTAATGAACCTAAAATTTTTACAGTTGGAAGAGAAAAATATGGGGATAATTTTATTCAACTGTGACCAGAGATAATTGCGAAGTTTTCATGGAGATATGTGGATCCGAAGTTAACATTTAAATGGTGGGCCCAACCTGAGTGCCCGTAATGTCTTCCCACCATTTCAATCATAACATTCAAATGGCTTCACCAAATTTCCTGAAAGTTTTGAAAATAATATAGGATAGATGGAAGAGAATATTTTGCTACTACAACCCCTCTAGATTCAGCCTCCTTAAATTACAAATTAACATGTCAAAACGGTGGACGAATCTGGATGAATTTCCGGGTCAACTTTGAAACGTGAAATTCCCTTGATTTTATCAACATCATTTTAACACTCCCAACTAATGGAGATGTAATTTATTGTTGGGGGTGTATCTAAGGATATGAATATTCCTATATAAGGAGTTGTTGTTGAATAGAATTATCATCAAATATTTTTTTTGGAATGGAATTTTTTATTTTCATTCAATTGTATTTTCATGCTTTCATTGTATAATTGCTTTTTCAATTTATCCCATGTAAGTTTTTCATTCACCTTCATTTATTTAATAAAATATCATCATTATCATCTTATTATTAATTTATTATTTCTTTTTCCATTTCATGTTGATACTATTTCTTTAGGGAGTGGGGTTATTCACATTATCTTTTGTGAAACTCTTCACACAACGGTGGAGTGATTGTTATTTTTTTTATTCTTCTACAATTATACCATCATAAATCTACTACCCACTTTCATTGATAGAATAGCATCAATGGAAGTCTAATCCTATAATCAGTTGACCCAAGGAAGTACCATGGGGTGAATTGGATGTTATTTATTAATTTAATAATTCTTAATCAATTCTATTTTTGAGATTTTAATTCAATGATGTACGTTATCCTTTAAACTCACAAATTTTAATGATACACATACCGAGTGATAAAGCGATCCTCTACCTTGGAGTGATCATAAATATTATCCTCCAAGTGTATAGGTTATTAGCCTTAGGACAGTGAAAACTCAAAATTGGTGAGTGATTTGGGATGGTTGTATTTCGTTAAAGGAAACTCTCGAATTTAATACATTGAAATAATTTAAAAAGAAATTAATCCAATACACACCATGTGAGAACCAAGGATCAACTCAAGCTTTTAAATTGAATTCACTTAAATATTTAAAATATCAAATAATCCAATCAATTCAAACCAATGTTGGACACTTCATAGACAAATCAACACCATCAAATCACCTTCTTAGAATGCATGTTTCATAGGTTTCTTCTTTGGTCTATGAGGATTGATAACCCAATCCGTACTATAATGAATACTTACACCATACAACTTGGGTAAATTTGGGTGCAACCAGTGGTCCAATAAAGACTCGAGGAGTTAGTGGTTAGGGACATGGGTATCTGTAGGAACTGAAGGCTTATAACCCAAAGGCTCTAAGGATAATTTGTGATACAATATGTGTCTTATATAATTTAGGTAAAATATTTATGGACATAGGAGTGATCCACTCTTTCCTTTACACATCCTTTGTTTGGGGTATATAGATTATATCAAAGCCTTTGGCTAGACCCTTGTTCTTTGAGACTCCTATAAAGGGGATTCAGTGATCACAAACTTATTCCAACATTGTGACCTTGTTTTTTTTGGAGAGATATTCTTGTGGAATATCATCATAGACATAGTGAGGAATTAGAAATTAATTATTAGTATGTACTATCTATCCATGATCTATAAAAAATTGACTATTTTAGGTGGAGGATGTAGTGCATCCAAGTTGATGGGATGAGGTTTTTCTTCAAGGGTGGGAAGGAAACCCTGGAAGAGTTGTATGGGCACATACATGAGAGGATATATTTTTTTACTAATAATTTGTCTAGTCTTACCCTTGGAGAAGTAAATTTTCTGAGCTATCAGTTTTCTGCAGTAGTGGAAGAGTAAGGGGACATATTTCCTATGGACATGTCAATATTACCTCCCAACTAAGAGATCAATTTTTATAAATATGTACACCCAAGAAATACCCCTATATTTGTTCCAACATATATGAAGTCTCCCATAGGGCTTCGAGAGTTTTAGGTGAAACTATAAAATTTTTAGAGGAAGGGATTTATCAGACCAAATGTATCCCTTTATAAATCCCCAATGTTTTTCTCCAATAATTTATATGGGATATTAATGTTATATATGTATTTACATTTACTAAAAAAGGTGGATATAAATAAGAAGTATCTACTTAAGATAATTGATGAACTCTTAAAAATGTTTAAGGGGGTGAGGTGGTTCTCAAAGACTGACCTCAGGTCGGGCTATCACCATCTCTATGTTCAATATGAGGATATACTAAAGATGAAATTTTGATATTTCTATTGTCACATTGAGAACCTGTTGATGCCCTTTAGTGTAATGAACTCCCCAAAGTGTTCATGGGACTCATAAACTAGATCTTTCAGCTTTTCTTGGATCAGTTTGTGGTACTCTTCATCAATGAAATCCTTATATACTTAGTATTGGAGGCGGATAATACGAGAAATTTGAGGATAGTCCTGTATATACTCTGAGAGAACCATCTTTATAGAAATACCTCAAAGTATCAATTCTGGATTTGCAAGGTCTACTTTCTAGGACATGTCATTTTAGAATGGGGGTAATAGTGGACCCAACAATGGTTATAGTAGTTCCATCATGGGATCCACCCAAGAGTGTGACTCAGGTGTGGAGTTTCCTTAGTATGGAAGGATACTATAATAGATTCATACCATATTTCTCTAAGATTTTAGTGAATATAACTACTATGAACCAAAATGGGAAGCCTTTTGTGTTGATAGAGACATTCTAGTAGGCCTTTCCAATGTTTTGGCAGAGTTTGATGAGCACCCCCATCTTGATATTACCAGAGGAAGGTGTTGGATATGTGGTGTTCTGTGATTCATTTGGAACTAGGTTTAGATGAATATTTATTTAGATTTAAGAGGTTATTTCTTATGGGTCTTGGAAGTAGAGTCTCCATGAGCAGAACTACATGACCCTTGACTTTTAGACGGCGGTAGTGGTTTTTACCTTAAAGATATCACCACACTACCTTATAGGAGAACGCTTTATTGTCTATTTAGACCACAATAGCTGCATGTATATTTTTTTTAGAAATATATTAACTTGAGGATGATTAAATGACTAATTTACTATATGATTTTGACTTTGAGATATTATATACTCCAAAAAAGTGGTATATGGTAAAAGATGATCTTAGCAGGACATGTTTTCTATAGTTATTAAGTGAGGTGTTAGAGCAGTTGGCCTCCTTTCAATTGTTATTATTGGATGGGGATAGAATGGATTACCTATAGTTAATGTTTTTTACCCCTATACTTGTTTAACATGTTAGATAGACTCACCTTGAAGATATAAATTGTGAGGCCATCTATGGATAGATATCTACTAGATGTGATCCTGATGGATTTTATGAATGTGGGGAGCATGTCTGTTGATGATCCTTTTAGTCACATTGTCTAAATGAATGGAAAGGGAAATGACTTTGCCCAAAGTGATTCATCCTTTGAAGAAAACATCAAAAAATTGACAAAGGAATGAAAAAGGAGTCAAGGGACTTAGGTTCACGCAAGTTCCCTTACTTTCACACAAGTATACTTGCGCGCCACCTAATGGCCGCACAAGTGGCCTGAGCGCCCTAAGTGATAACCACACAGGGTCTTCAGAAGCCTATAAATAGACCCTGTGGGCCCCCCATTTCAGAGGGGAATTCTTCCAGAATTCAGATAGAAAGATCTGAACGCCCAAGTCTCTTCTTCAAGTCTTCCAAACACTTATAAGGTAATTCTTTACCTTGAATAGAAGGTATAAACAATAGGAATAAGGTATAAGTGTTAAAATTCACTAACACTTGAGTGCCTAAGTGTTTTTACCCTTAAGGGAAATGGAAACACTTGCGCGCCTCTTTACCTATTCATTGAAACTTGCGCGCCACTCTTCTAAAAGTTCCTCAAGATGATTCTAAAGGCTTTGGTCAGGAGTCGCCCAAGTATTACTCTACTGGGAAAGGATAATGCAAGTACCCATGATCTGGGAGGTATACCTACGCGACCAATACGTGCATGCCCACACAACACCTGTGCGCCTGACAGGACTTGTGCGCCCCAATCTTTTTGGGTGTCTTTCCTGCCCATTTCACCCCTTCTATTCCATTCCACCTCTCCTATTCAAGATTCAGTATTCAAGACACTCTTAAAATCCATTTATGGCATGTTTTCTTGATTTAATTCCTTATCTGAAAGGAGCTCCCTGGAACATATCTCAAAACGTAGTGATTTTCACATCTTTATGTCACTAAAGCGAGAGAGTTCATTCATTCAACCTCATCCTTTAAGATGAGAGAATCTCTAACCTGGGCCTCCTTTCCAGGAGTAAGCCCCAGTCCAAATCCTCATTAATTTGGGAATCATCCTTAGGAGTAAGCCCCAAGTCCTCTAACCTGGGCCTCCTTTTCAAGAATAATCCCCAGTCATAATTCCCCAAATATGGGAATCCTCCTCAGGAGTGATCCCCAAACCTTAAATCCTTTAACCTGGGTTTCCTTTTCCAGAATAATCCCCAGTCTCAAATATGGGAATCCTATTTAGGAGTAAGCCCCATGTCCCTTAATTATCAAATCACATTAACCTGGGCCTCCTCCTTAGGAACAATCCCCAGTCTTATTTTCTCTTAACCAGTCATAATTCCTTTTGATCTGGGCTTCCTTCTTAGGAGTAAAACCCAATCATAAGTCCCATCCTAACTTGGGAATCTTCCTTAGGATTAATCCCCAAGATTAGAGTATCCAAATCTTCATGAAGCACATATAACTTTATGGACCCTGTTCATGGATTTCTTCCCTGAAGTAAATCTTAATCCTCATTTATTTGGGCAATCATACATACATAAGCCCCACATCATTGCATGGCACAATTGTCTGGTTTCACCAATACCTCTTGTTTCTCACACCGAGCATAAATCACGTGAGCTTAGAGTGTAAAAGTAATCATGACATCTTTCTTTGAGCCATCAATAATGCATAAACATCATACTCCCTTACTCGAACTACGTAGGTTCTGATTCCTTTTCCAAAACAAAGGATACATAGGTATCCCATCAGCGAGTACGATCCCAACTCTGAAATAATCAATGTCCTCCTAAATGAAAATAAACTTCAAGTTCCCCACTGAGTGGCTTTAAAACCAGTATGGTCATCATAATGACCAAGAGACTTTTATTTATTTAAGGATACCATCAACTAAGAATCTCTAGCAACTACAGATGATTCTCTATCGATGAAGAACCTCGAATACATATAAAAGATTCTCTAAATTTTATTCATATCAATCATTGATTGTCAGATTTAAGGGAAATCACATTTTATACTTGGTAATGTAATAAGGATTCACGAACATAAATTAAATCTATAAAGAGAGTCTTGGAGTAGACAATAATTCCCCTCAAATAGTTGTGATGAGTCCGACCTCCCATCCTCCCAACCAATGAAAATTCCTAAGCCTCATCAGTGCACAACTAATGAGCACCTACCTTTGGAAAGTAGGTCTAAATGGATATAAAATCATTGGATGTTTTCGGTTCTACGAACAAACCCGTTAGAAACAGATTGGAATGTTTGAACCTTCAATCAACGAGGTCATCCCCAATTCCAGGAGAATCAAAAAATGGTGAACCTGACGTGAATCCTTAACCAAGTTAAAATGATGTTTTACCTATTTGTTAGGCCCCTATTTAAACTCAATGAGAGGGCCAACAAAAACAATCAATAACATATGTGCTCATACAAAAGATGTAGTGGCTGAATTTATCTTGATTACGCCCATTATATCATACATGCACTCTTTTCCAAGATTTTCTGCATTCTATGAAATGGATGATCTTACGTTCACACCTGTGAATACTGCTGCTATGAATGCCACTTCTGCTACTCTTGCTGGATCATCGTCTGCTCTGAGGACAACATCACCTGCTCAGTGTCTTCAACGTTGGGTATCAAATGCGCTGGTTAAGGAGTACCATCAACATGGTACCATTCCAACTCTGGAGGCTGCTCGACAAGCCCTCCAAGTGAACAATTCACCCTAGTCGTCTGGACAACGATGACCAGGGATCAAGAAGCAGGCGGTGATAACTACCATCTCCAACCGTTTCAGGTCATTATCCCTGGAATGCAATCACCATTCACTCACATATTTTGGGGAGGTGAATGAGTAAGTCCCTTAGGTCCTTATTTCAAGGAAGTAGGAGTCCTTCCCGAGGGCTCCCATCAACAATCGCCGCCAGACTCGTGTGGCAGTACACCCTCAACATGATGATGGTATCGACTCCAGGTGTTCGGCTCAGGTTCCTCAAACCCGAGCAGGCAAGATGAATCGCCAAGGGTGAAATCCGGTCAACAGTGAGCAGGTTCTCATCTTTGCTATCTCCAGAGAAGTCCACCAACCTAACTTGGTGGAAAGCAATGAGCGGGCACACACACCTACCCGTTTTAATTCCTCTGTCTAGCAGACTCATCTAGAAGCATCACACCAATCCCACCAGACAATTCCGATGGAGTACTATAGGGAGGAACATACACCTGTTTATACGTCATCAGCTAGTCAACAGGCTTGTCTGACAACATATGATGGATCTCGTCAACCAAGTTTGATGAAGTACAATCAGTAGGCACATACACCTGCTAGTATTGATCAAGCCTACCAACAGTCTCGCTTGGTATCACTCGGATAAGTCAGTCAGAAAGCTCCTGCGACAAATAGGAGGCAGACTCAACTCTCTTCCCCCACACTTGAGTACTGTAAGGATTCACTGACAGGAAAAGGAGGAAAAGAGCAGGTACACACACCTACTCAAAGAAAGGAATGGACATATATCCCCTTTCCAGAAGCTGATGTCACCAATCATATTCTATCAATGGTGAAAGGGCAGAAGCAAACCCCTTCTCATATTCTGGATTCTTTCCAGGATATTATAACAACTTCAGCAACATCTCATGGAAATACAGATAAATCTTTCCCTACCAGTGGAGTGATACATCAACAATTCAGTCCAGAACAGACACACACATCTGTTTTAGTCCAAGAGGGTTGTGGGGAATACTCCCCCATATCATACGGATAACCAAGTCAGGCACATACACCTAATTTGAGTAGAGATTGTCAGCCTAACCTAGCCATCTCTCCTGATCAGGCACATACACCTTGCTCAGAGTAGCCACTTTCGTCAACAAGTAGTTTCCAAGGCGAGTAAGAAGGCTTCTAAGAAGAAGACCCACCTAGCATAGTCAAGATATCAAGAGCCAATCTGTAACAAGGCCTTGCTCGATGATGGAGTTCTTGAAGCCGTCAGAAAATTATATTTTGGAATCAAAGATTCTACTCCCTCATTTCCCCATAGTGGGAACGTTAATTCAGAAGGTTTTCAATAGACACTTCCTCATGAAGTCTTGCTTCATGAATGTTCGGTCGATCTTGAAGTTTCATCATCAGATGAGAGCTACAATAACCCTCTGTGTGGCCAGAAGACCAAGGAGCAATAGATCTCATCTTTTTCTATAACCCACCATGGTGGTACTCCCAATGATGATGAATTTCTCTATGAAAGTCCTCTCTATAATAGTGATGCACATTGCCCGGAAAATGCTCCAGTGGATAATGTAGTGCTGAGAAATCCCTCTTATCTTGAGGCACTTGCAAATGTGAAACTAGTCAGGTCTGATGATTCATCACTAGTAGGTTAAATACTTTCTCAATTGGAAGATAGCCCAGGGTGTAGGTCATTCTCCGAACTACCCCTAAGTCACGAATCTTCTAGTTTGATCAGTGATTTATCTACCAATCTTGTTGAATCCGATGAAGTAACAAGGAAGCACCAGCTCTGGTCAAATTAGTTAGAAGAATCTTCATTGAATGATAAAGAGGAAATGATGAACATGAGAAAACAACTGGAAAAAGGTGAAGTGCCAGTCTTGTTTTGGCCTCTGGCTGACTCTCAGTATGACATTCTAGAGATGTTGACGGAATATGGAATTCATGATATTCATCTCAACATATGGAAAAATATTTGTCAGTTGAAAAAGAAAGTATTATCTTATGATGAATATGAAAATCATGTTAAGATAATAGAAGGGTTACAATGTCAGATTGATTTGGCATCTCTGTCAGTCTCTCGATATCTGAAGGCTGAAAAGCAGCAGAGATCCCATCAGCGTTCATGCCTTGGCGCACTAAGAAGATTGCGCCAGTTAATTTCCAATTCCCCATCTGGTATTCATGTCAGAGGATGGGGTGTTCACGGAGCACTATATTTCACTGTGCTCTCCAGTCAGCAAAGCCCGTCGAAAATGGTCTCATGCAATGTTATTGCCCATAACCGGCCACAGTCAATGGGTTTTCTTTGTAATCAAAAGCTTGACCAATAACATGCCTCAACTAGTTCTTCTCAAAATCAAGAATACAGAGAACAAGTTGTTGAATTACTCCTGCATCAAGCAAACAAGAATATTGAATAGGCCTCTCGTATGAAGAAAGCACATCATCAAGTGACAGAAGTGTCAGAAATCATCCAATGGTCTTTTGAACCAGGTGATAAAAGTGGATATCAATTGATGCATCTAGCTAATTTCCGGACCAAGGTCCGCAAGATTAGGAGAGATTTTAAGAAAGTCTCAGACATAGCATGTCAAGAGCCACCCCAGATTGCCAGACTGGGGACTCTTTTAAACCAACCCTCAGAATCAACAAATAGGATTCGAGGAGTTAAGTGGGAATAGTAGGAACAACCCTAGCCCACCATACTGGGGAATTTTTCAAATCCTCAATCCCTCCCTCAAAGAAAGTCAGTCTTCTCTCGATTAGGGAAGAAGCCCCAGGGGGAACGAAGAGCCAAATTATTAGGAGACTCTACCCAAATTACGGTTCGCCAAGAAGTTCTCGAGGCATCGAATCAACAAAAGGCAATGTATCATCAGAGACATGGAAGAAGAAAATATCAGAGAAATGATGATATAAGAGATGCAATGCATTATGCATCAATTAATGTCATCAATGCCATTGTTGCTGATCCACCAGATGAGGCTCACTCAGAGGGATCAAATAAAGAGGTTCCTGTTCAAGAAGTTGTACGCACAGACACAAATAAAGAAGGTGTGTGTACAAAAAATCAAAGGTTTACCCAAAATCTGGGTGTTCCTTCAAATAAACCACTTCCTCCTCTCCGAAAGGGATAAAAAAATGGGAAGGGAAAGAATCAGGTTACATACCCTTCCTCTGGAGAAGGACAATCTCTCTCACTAGAGAAAATATTTTCACAACAAGAGGAATAAATGAAGGAATTGAGTAGGATGAATGCAAAATTACTTCAAGGTAGTCTTCCTCCTAATCGTGCTGGAGTCAGTCAGCCAAGGGAGTTTGTTGCAGTTACAAAGATGGATCAAGAATATCCTCCTCTATCAGTACACCCTCACAGGTCTAATCCTACGGGTCAAGTGCAACAACAATTGGTGGTGCTACCATTAGTTGTAGTACCATCCACCACATCTGTACTAGCTGAAGTTATTGCACCTGCCCAAGTCAAAGTTCAACCGAATGTTTCTAAAAAGTTAATAACTACCATTGAGTCATTAAAAGATCCGTTAGAGACTATGGAAGGAAAGCGTGCGCAGGTTCAACCAGAAAAGAGAGCTTACCCTGAATGGGTAGACTCAATCCTTCCCCCATCATGTTTTGGGAACCCTGTATTCCCTATTTTCAATGGATCAGGTGATCCTGAACAGCATTTGACGCATTACGTGTCTTGCTGCGATCCTATGATGGGAACTCCGGAACAGTAAGAAGCAGTGAAACTCCGATGCTTCGTGCGAACCTTGAAAGGACCATCTTTTTTTGATACACAAGCTTGCAATTTCGGTCAATTACCGGGTGGGAAGATCTTTTCCAAAAATTCCTTCTTCAGTTCAGCTCAACATTGCCAAAGACAAGAGTTTTTGATCTTAAAAACTTTAAGCAAAGGGATAATGAAAGGGTCTCAGATTTCATTGCTCGCTGGAAGGGATTAACATATTCCCTAAGCTTAGCACTCCTTCAAGAAGAACTATTTACAATCTGTGTGACAAATATCTGTGATGAATTACACACGCCGTTGATCCCTATGAATTATACAAGAGGTTTTAGAGACCTTACTTAAATCAATAAACATATTGAAGATTATCTTATAAAGACTAAGGATAAGGCTCATATAATTCCATCAGCTCTAGGAAGGAGAATGGGTAAAGCAGAGACTGCTATAGTTATGCTTAAGAAAACACCTATACCTGCTTCTACTTAAAAACCTTCATCTTCTCGAAGGTCTCCACCTCCTGAGTGCCAACATCAAAGGCCGTTTCATCAAGAAAATAAAAGAGATCAAAGACAAAAACAATTTGAAGATTTTAAGAGAAAAACATACTCTTTCTGAAATGAACAAGTTCCTGGTTACTTCATTTCGGCTCTGGAAAATAATTTGGTTCAGTTGCCAAAGCCCAAAAGGCCAAACAAGGAAGGAGATGAAGACTGTCCCAATTATTTCCCCTTTCATCAAATGTTGGGGCATCCCATCTCAGAGTGTTTTGTCTTCAAAGACCTCCTGCAAAATATGGTCGACTCGGGACAAGTCAAATTAAAAGGTTCCTCAGCTCACGTAGCATGTGTTACTGCTACAATTCCAGAGGAGGAAGGTGAGTGGAAATAAGTTAAGAACAAAAATTCACAAAAATATAATTATTGGATGGTTAGAAAGACGATCAACCGAACTCATGCTATTTTGCGAACCCAATTGAAGAAACCAATTGTGAATTCTTCCATGAATGCTGCAGCAAAACCCTCTTCATCACAGGGAAAATCCTCAAAGAAACAGCATGATTCAAAGAAAGAAAAAGAATCAGAAGAAGATGAGTATGTATCAAAGACTAAGTTATCTTTGACTCTGGTAGACATCATGCCATCTACTTGAAACTCACAGTCACCGCCCCACCAAATGGCACAACCTAAATAGGCTAATCAGGAAGAGTCTTCATCAGATGAAGAGTTGATTTTCAGTTCTGTTAATATGATTCAATTAACAGATCCATATTCTAGTCATAGTTTCGATTTTGATGAGCCTGAATTCCCTATATCAAATAGAGGAATCAGAGGAATTTCTAGAGGCTCAGGATACAGGGGAAGACATGGATATTTCAGAGGCCACTACTCCAATTCTACCCCTGCTAGAACCGTGTATGTGGCAGAAACTTGTGGTAGAGCCCTTCAACAATCTCAAAAAGAACAAGAAATTTCTTCCACACAAGGCAGAATTAGCCCTAACACAATTATTCTGGAAGATCGGTTGAAGGTTCCATCTTCTTCCTCTCAGCAAGTAAATAGACCTAATTGGTCTAATCTTCCAAAGCCAGGAGTATTACCAACTCCTATCCCGGTACAATATGCATCAAATTCCAAGGCATCAACTTTCAAGGAACCTGCTAAACCACACGTTCCTATTGGGAAATGTAGACCTTTGGATCAAAAGTATGATATATTGAAACACCTGACCCAAGTACCAGCCAAGTTATCAATTCTGGATGCCTTGAATTTATCAAAGGATCTTCGGGAGGTACTCATTGAGGCTTTATCAAGTCCTCAAGAATTTGAAACTGAAATTGCTGCAGTAGAAGTCTACCATGTAGAGAATAATCCTGCAGAATGCCATGTAGTAATATCTTTTAGTGATGAAGATGAAGCTGATGTCGTGCATGGACATATTAGAACTTTGTACTTATCTAGAAAGGTCAATGACATACAAATCCAAATAGTTTTCATTGATAATGGTTCAAGAGTCAAACTCATGCCCATTTTTACACTTCATCAATTGGGCCTCACAGAATCTGATTTATCTCATTCTACTTTGATGTTACAAGGATATGATAAAAATGAACAAGAACCACTGGGCGAGATTACACTCAGAACTCAGTTTGGAGATCTTGTGTCCAATTCAGATTTCATGGTTGTTGATCAAGACTCAGCGTTCAACATCTTGCTTGGAAGACCCTGGATACATCAGCATGCGACTATCCCTTCGTCATACCATTAATGTCTCATTTTTTTCGATGGTCAAGTGGGGACATTATATGCTGATAAGGCCCTATTCAAGACATGTGAATCTCAATACATTGAGGCAGAATTCTAACACATGAAGGGAAAGGAGGAATACACAACAAAGGATATTACCAAAGTCAATGCTCCGTATGGTTTGGAAAAGATTCCAGAAAACCCATTAGCACATATGAGTACAGATTATGTGTTGCCTATTAGTAAAAATGACAGGATAGACCCAAATCAAAATACTCTTACGGAGTGATCCATAATTTCAATTATGTAAATTGAGCCAAATAACATGGGAGAAATTGATGATCCACCAAGCAATGATGAAATCTCAAATGGAGATGTCTTCATTTCATCGGCTGAAATCCAGCAAGTCAATACATTTCCAATCAGGCCAGGGAAAGTTATAACAACGTTAGAGGTAAACAATGATGTCAATTCTCAATCCATCATCCCCTCTTTGTTACCAAAAGAGGACCCTTTATCATTAATTGGGTCGGAAATGGAAGCTTCTTCTTCAAGATGTGAAAATTTTGACATCTCTTATGATCATGAAAATTATGCTTCATCATCTACTATGCAAGTGGAAACAGAGGAAATAAAACATGTTAAAGAAGAATAGGAAGATCTCAGGGATGATCCTCCAGCATTTGAAGAGGGTATCTCTACCACTGTGGATGAACTCAGAGAAATCAATCTGGGTACAAAAGAAGATCCACGCCACACTTTAATCAGTGCGACCATGAATCTTGAAGAGAAAGAGGTGTATATTTCATTTTTAAAGAAAAATAGAGATATATTTTCTTGGAACTATACAGAGATGCTAGGGATTGATCCTGATGTTGCCACTCATCATTTGGGTTTTCCAGAAGAACATCGAGGATTCAAACAAGCTGCTAGAAGAACACACCCAACCTATGCTTCCAAAATTGAGGCTGAAGTGGATAAGCTCATCAAAGCTAACTTCATCAGAGAAGTTCAATATCCCAAGTGGTTGGATAATATTGTCCCAGTGAAAAATAATAATGGACAAATTAGAGTTTTCATTGATTTTATAGATCTTAATCCGCATTGTCCTAAGGATGATTTCCCAGTTCTGATTACAGAACTTTTAATTGATGCAACTTCTGGATATGAAGAACATTCCTTCATGGATGGATATTCTGGATATAATCAAATCTGAATGGCCACGGAAGACAAGGAATCCACAGCCTTCAGAGCCCCTCAGGGTGTGTTTTTCTATCGGGTAATGCCCTTCGGCCTAAGGAATGTAGGCGCAACATATCTGCATGCCATGTATCGTATCTTCAAACCCTTTCTGGGAAAGTTTGTTGAATTTTATGTGGATGATTTGGTGGTAAAATCCAAACAACTTTCTAATCACTTGGCTGATTTAGAAGTCATATTCTGGAAGCTTCGACAACCTAATTTGAAGATGAACCCCTTAAAATGTTCTTTTGGGGTAACCTTGGGGAAATTTCTTGGCTTCGTCATACGCCATCGTGGTATTGAGGTCGATCCTGAGAAGTCAAAGTCAATCATTGGAATGTCACCTCCTCGAAATTTAAGAGAATTGAGAGGACTTCAAAGACACTTAGTCTATATTCGATGTTTCATCGCTAATTTGAGCAGGAAAAAGCTTACCCTTCACCAAATTGCTGAAGAAGGGAGATACTTACCAGTGGACTAAAGAATGTCAAGAAGCATTCAATATTCTCAAGAAATAACTCTTGAGTCCACCGGTACTCATGCCACCTGTTGAAGGAAGACCATTTATCCTCTACGTGACAGCTTTAGAGCGATCATTGGGTGCCTTTATTTCTCAGAAGAATGATGCTGGGAATGAAAACAGCCTCTACTACCTCAGTCGGACTATGCTTGAAGCAGAAACCCGGTATTCAAGTATTGAGAAGTGCTGCCTGGAATTAATCTTTGCAGTTCAGAAGTTGAGACACTACCGGCAACATCACGAGGTTTAATTGGTATCTCGCAATAACCCACTCAAATTCATCCTTAGTCGTCCAATGCTTACAGAACGTCTGGCAAGGTGGGTAGTTATTTTGTAGCAATTCGATATTCATTATGTGTCTCAAAAGGAAATAAAGGGCCAAGATCTGGCCGATTTCCTAATTGAACACCCTTCAGTGGAAGACACATCTTCAGATATTGAACTCCCTGATGAGGAAGTCTTCTCTATTCAAGAAAGTCCTCTGGCATGGGAAATGTATTTTGATGGTGCTTCCAGAAGTCCAACAGGGAGGAAAATGGAAAATCCTAAATTCAACAAATTTTGCTTAGGGATTGTACTCATTTCTCCAGAAAAGGCAGTGTTACCCTATTCCTTCTTATTGTGGGAAGGTGGTACAAATAATGAAGTGGAATACCAAGCTCTCATTTCAGGATTGGAGTTAGCGATTCAAGGACAAGTGAATCACTTAAAAGTGAAAGGTGATTCAGACCTGGTAATCAAACAAGTCAATGGGGTTTATGAAATCCAAAAATAAGAACTAATCCCTTTGTATGATTATGTCAGAGAGTTAATGGAGGAGATTCCTTCGGAACCGACATTTTCTTATGTCCCAAGATCACAAAATGCCCAAGCTGATGCACTGGATAATATAGCCACAGCTCTGGAAGATCCAAATCAGGACGAGACAACAATCAGTATTGCCCACCGTCATAAAATTTCACCTTATGTTCGAGCCAGAACAGAGGAAATCAATGAAATTAGTCCCATATCTGAACCATATGGCCACACTATGGGATGTATGGTACCAATTAGGGAATACCTTCAAAATGGAATACTTCCACCTGATAGATCCGGGAAAGAACAAATCTGGAAACGTGTGGTCAAATTTACTCTTTACGATGGCCCAGATCACATAGAGAAAATTCTCTACAAGCGTGGTTTTGATGGAGTTCTCTTCAGATGCATTGATGGTGAAGAGACAATGGATGTCATGAAAGAAGTGCATACAGGAGTCTGTGGTGCCCACCAGTATGGACATAGATTGTCTTATCAGATTCGAAGGCTTGGATACTTTTGGCCTTCAATGATACAAGATTGTGTTGATTTCACAAAGTAGTGTCATTCATGACAAGTACATGCAACTTCATTCATCAACCTCCAGAGATGCTTCATACAGCTAAATACTCGTGACCATTTGCCACATGGGGAATGGATTTGGTGGGACCTTACCCTAAAGCTACGACCAAGCAGTTTAAGTATATTCTTACTGCTACTGATTTCTTTTCCAAATGGGCAGAGGCAGTACCTCTCAAGGAAGTCATTTCTAAAAGCATTGTTAGATACATCAAGTCTAACATCATTACCAGATTTGGTTTCCCTCATACTATATTGACAAAAAATGGCACGAACTTCTGTTCATCCGAGGTGAAGATATTATATCAAGAATACAACATCAAATCCATTCATTCATCTCGTATCATGCAGCGGCCAATGGCCAGATAGAAGATTTCAAAAAGACTCTGTCAAATATACTGCAAAAGATGGTGGATAAAGATAAGAAATCATGGCCTGATAAACTCTTTCATGCTTTATGGGCTTATCGGACTTTCACCCGCACTGCAACTCAGTCAACTCCATATTCACTGGTATATAGAAAGAAATCCATCATGCCTATTGAAGTTCAACTACCCTTGCACAGAGTAGCCATTTGTGATCAGTCATCTACAGATGGACAATCTCAAAAGCGATTGAATAAATTGGAATGGTTAGATGAGAAAATATTGTGCACTTTGCACCACTTGGAAGTCTATCAGAATCGAATAACATGAGCTTTCAACAAAAAAGTTCCTCTTCGTTCATTCGTTCAAGGAGAATTGGTATTAGTTCTCAAAACTCCAATGATACAAGGAAAGAAACCTCCCAAGATTGAGCCAAAATGGGAAGGACCTTACTCAGTACATAAGGTCTACTCTAATGGAGCTTATTCTTTAATCTCAATGGATGGAGAACTCATCACTACTCCAACCAATGCTAGATTTCTGAAGAAATATTTTGTATGAACACAAAATATAGCAACAGTCCATGCATACAACCTTAAACTATTTTCACATCCCTTATATCCATCATGGAGTTAAACTACATCATCCATGGTCCATACATATGACCTTAAACTATTTGTATTACTTTTGTCCCACACGACATTAAACTGTGACGTCCTAACTACATGATGCTAAACTGTATAAAAGTCCCTTACGTCCTGCAAGACATCAAACTTCACCATCCATGGTCCATACGTATGACCTTAAACTATTTTTATTACTTTCACCCCACATGACGTTAAACTGTGAAAAAGTTCCCTAATTCATCCAACATGACGTTAAAATGTGTCCCTTCATCGTCCTTGCTATAGGACATTAAATTATACAGAAATGGTCCATGCATATGACCCTAAACTATTTGCAAGTCCCTTTCATCCATCATGACGTTAAACTGCATAACCAACAGTCCATGCATATGACCTTAAACGATTCGCACTTTCGTCCAATATGATGCTAAACTGTATCATCCCTTTTTCGTCCAACATGATGTTAAACTATGAAAAAGTCCTTAATACGTCCAACATGACGTTAAAATGTGTTCTCTGTTTTCCTTACTGCATGACATTAAACTGCACAGTCCTCTTTTTGTCCATCATGACATTAAACTGTGTTGTCCCCATCGTCCAAACATCATGACGCTAAACTGTATAGAAAGTCCTTTGATACGTCCTACATGACATTAAACTGTACTTTGTCCCTACTACATGACACTAAACTGTGCAACACCAATAGTCCTAACTGAAAGACTTTAAACTGCATAGTCCCTTTATATGTCCTACAAGACATTAAACTCTGCATCGTTAAGGTTGTTGTTACCTCTTGTTTCTCACACCGAGTATGACTCACGTGAGTTTAGAGAAAATTTCAACCATAACACCCTCTCTGGGCCGCTAACCATGCATAAGTCCCAACATAATTTTTTAGGTCTTTGTCCCCAAGAACAACTTGATTATTAATTCATTCTTTAATTTAACTACGTGGACTTTGATCCTTGCCTTCCAGGCTGGGTACGTAGGCAACCTCCCAAGGTTCAAGCCCAAAACCAATCTCTTCACATCGGTTCACCTCCATCTTATACAATGTTGATTCGTGAAACCGTCTCAAGAATCAATATCTTTACATTGGTTCACTCTCATCCTTTCTATATGATGTTAAACTGTACAAAACTTTTTGTCCTATACGACAATAAACTACAATATTCTTTGATACCCTCACCTAAGAGGGAACCATTATTTACATTTATTTTTCAATCATGTTTCATTCCAAAGACTACGTGCATACATGGCAATGCCCAAACCTTTTATCTTGGGTTAAATCATCATTACACTAAATTCCCCTTTCACCCTTCACATGTACGAACCAAATTTGTACAGAGGGTATTTCTAGAACTACGTGGTCTTGATTCCCATCCTTATGGGATACATAGGAACGTTCGAGTGTCCCTAGAATCTATCCCTAAGTCTTTTGGTCCTAACCCCAAATTTCACTTTCAGTCCCTTGGCTGAAAAGTCCCCATGAAAACACACACTGTGTATTTCTTATAATGGTCCAAGATCTATGACCCTAAGGTAAGATCTCTAATCCTTTTGTCCCACATGACGTTAAACTGTAGTTTAAGAACTACGTATGGCTTTATTCCCATCCTTATGGGATATGTAGTGAAGTCCAACATTTCCATTCAGGACCCAGCCACAACATGATTATGGTTAGCATTGATCTGTGTATCTCTGCATACATTGGACAATACCCATATTTATGTGTCAGAAGCCTAATATTAAATATTTTTATATCTTCATAACCATTTTCTTAACTTCTAATCACAAAAGGCCTGAAATTATGAGAGTTCTTTTACCTGTCCATGCAGCACGTGCCCTTATGCGGCCTTGCATAAACAGTCTACACAACGGACCTGTCAGCCAAAAGATGCTATTTATTTGACTATGAAGCCAATGCCCTTAGGTGGCCCTGCATAATTCAACCCCCTAACGGGTTTGTTAAATAGTGGTAACTTCATTCTTGGGAAGAAAGCCTCTTTTTTCCTTATTTGTCTTAATGAAAATATGTAGGGATCCACAAAAATAGCCATCCTTAACATACTTGTACCATATCCTTTTTCATGATCTAAAAGTATTCAAGTCTATGGTTTATATTCTCCTTCCCTATGTTTGGTTCAGACCTTCGTAGGAGTGATATTCATCCAGTTCTTTGATAATCTTGTTTGGAAATATCTTCTCTATATTCAAGTACCTCTTTCCATACATCAAACTCTATAATTTGGAAAATTTGAATCTCTATAAGCATTCACTGGATTTTTAGCACTAGGAAAGTAAATTTCTAAGGGTTCTTTTGCCTAACTATACAGCACATTCCCTTAGGTGGCCTTGTATAAATAGTATACATAATGGACCTATCAGCCAAAAGATGCATATTATTTGACTATGCATCCAATACCCTTAAGTGGCCCTCCATAATTCAACCCCCTAATGGGTTTGTTAAATAATGGTAACTTCATTCTTGGAATCTACTTATTCTAATTCCTTTAAGATTTTTCTCATATCATTCCTCAGATTCAAATATTCTTAAGTCATAGTTTACATATTTTCCCTCATACTTGAGTGTGGTAATATGTTTTTAGATTAATTTTCAAGGAATTGATTCAATTCTAATTCATTCGGTCAAAGCTATTTCGACCTTAAACATTAGCCTCTGTATGTCCGACGTGCATGACTTTAAACTACCCACAAAAGACAAAGGAACTCTGAATAAAAGTCAAGTTCCAGCTCACTAAACATACATTTTGTATGATTTAGGTAATATTGAGAAATTAAAAGATTCAAAGTTTGTAGGGTTATTTACAATAATCCTAGTAAAAAATCAAACTATGCTTACTAGGCCCATTGGCTAAGGTAAAATTTAAAGCAGGTAGCAGGAAAATACGTGAACAAGTGACTGAAGATGAATATAATCATTCCATTTGATGCACAAGAATTAGAAGGACATCCACCAATTGGAGTCTCTTCTCTTTTCTAGGAAATTATAAGAGGTTGTCAACATAAGTCTTCACTTGATGAACAACATCCCGAGATTCATCAGCAGCTACTTGAAGATCATGAACCCGACCAACTTCACTCTTTCCAGCCCGATGAAGTGCTTTCTTGGCATCCATGATGGCTTTCATACCATTCATTTGAGCTCCCTCCAGTGAATTATTGAGTTGGTCAAGTTCCCCAGTAACAAAGTCTAACTGTTGCTGAAGGTGCATCCGTAAGACAACTTTATCTTTGATCTTATGCTTCAACACCTTCATCTTGGCAGCATAGTCTGCCTCAGATCAGGATACTGTAGCCTCAAATTCACTGATGTTGGCAGACAGCTTCACCCTAGTCAGATCTTCACGGTACTTTTTCTCTTGTTCCTTTCTTAAAATGACTTGTTTTACCGTGGCATGAATCTTTTCATATCCAAAACCGCCAAGTCCTAGCATGAAGAACTGGGACGAAAACTGGGAAATCTTTGATGACAAATCTTCTAAAGGAACCTCAGATACGATTTTCCATATGTTGTTCCATGCCCTGCGTCGTAAAAATATGAGCGCCTTAAGTACCTATGGGACTGATTCGACATCATCATCATAGGGGGGCATGTAATCTGGGATTAATGCACTTATAGAAGTGCCTCGTTCTGCTCCTTCCCCCCTGACCTGAGCTTCTTCACATTCAATTCCCGTTGGGGCGGAGGATGAGGCCTCACCTCCAGATCTAGCCACTACAATTGATGGCCCTGCATAATCAATTGAAAGCTTTGGTTAGTTTCAAAGGATAACAAAAGAATGGGTTGTCTTGGAAATTAAGTACAATCACAAATATTGTTATTCCTTACCCAATGGTAGATCAGCAACCTGAGAAGGCTCCTCCCCATATTTTCTAGCCTCGACAAGATTTTCAGGATGAGTTTAAGGAAGATCTACTGGGTTCAGCTCCACTTGTGCTAATGTCTCTACAATGGTAGGGTTTTCTGTACCCCCTTCAGTCATGGGTTGTTCAGCAGCTTACTCAGAAAAAACTGCACATTTGAACCAATCATGATTAGACATGTAATAAGAAGTTAATCTTAATAGGATGAAGGATAACACTCATGTCCATAATCTTCTAAATTACATGGTAATTTAACATGATTTATAAACTCTTCGAGAGATGCACCAAGTTACATCATTTCATCTAATGTCATCTCAAAATCCTGATTGGTCTCACTAGTGGGAGCATTTTATGTGTCTTCTTGGCTAACTTCATCCTACGGTCCCTGACACTGGACATCTTCCTCAGTTAAAATTGTGGCATTGGTTGCAATGGCCGCCAGGAGCTCTAATGTAGGGGTTGAACCTAAAATATCACAGAATGGAAGTCAGTAGGTGTTTCATTCAACATTTTATGGAGCATTGTTAACTTATCAGAAACGGGTTCTTCTCTTCTCGCAACAGCAGCAGGAGGGATACTGGGAATAGATGTTGGCTCTTCTCCAGGAGTAGGCAAGTCATCCTGAATTTGCAATTATTCCACAGCACCCTCCGCAGTCCTCAAAGGAGGATATGTCTTTTCCCTCAGAGGGGAAATTGAAGAATCCCCTGCAATCCCCAAAAATATGAAAAAACTTTTCATGGGTATAGATTCATGATTATCCTAAGGACATACCACTACTGATAAAGCATTTAGTGGTGGAATTCCTCCTTCATCGCCTTTGTCCTTTTGGATTTTTAGGAGTATCAACAGTCTCCCTTATTGGCACTTGAATTGGAAAATGGAAGTCCATGTCCAACTCCTCATTCATGGCCCGTTGGCCTGGAGATATCTCGCCCGATTCAAAAGGAGACTCATCAGTAGCCCCAATGGAAGTACCACCAGGGCTGTACTGTGGTGAAGGAACCTCAACTGTTCCTTTATTTGCAAGCTACAAGGTGAAGAAAATAATTTCCTTGAGTAACAAAGATTCGATTGAAATCAAGTTTCGAAGAAAATAAGGAAAGAAAACTTACGTCTTCAGGAGCCACATAATTGTGCCACTCCTCATCAGTCCCCTCAGCGGTTCCATGATCTATCAATTCCTTCACCCGTTTGGTGAGAGTAACAGAATCGTCAGTGGCATGTATGATAATTTACAGCTCTCTAATGTAAGCCCTCACTTCATTGGGGTTATCCTCGTATTGGATATCTATAGAATCCATGAGATTCCCTATTCTAGGGAGTTTTAGACTCTCACATAAATCCATCCAGGTAGTCTTAGTCCACCAATATAGACTCTTCCATGTCTGGATAGCTTGTGGTCGTAGATATTCAGTGCATGTACCAAAAGGCTATGATGAAGGTCCTACAATTTTCGACTTCAATTTCTTCCTAGCTCCTGCACCTATTGATAGAGAATAAGAAAATAAGAATTATTTCTTTATAAAGTGTTGTTGATTAAATTAACACAATGAAGTAACTCACTAGGTGTTGATGGAGTAGGTCTTTTGATTCTAACCAGAGGATTATATTGGGCACGAGGCCGCTTTGCCACTTGTTGTGTCTCATCATCCCCATCACGGGAATCCGATGAATCAGTTCTAGAGGAGGAATCTGGCGAATCAGCTTCAGGTGGGGAAGCATCACCTTCATGAGGAAGGGTTCCTTTCTCTACAATCCTCTTCCTTTTCCCCACCTGATAAACTGGGTGATTCAGCACCCCTTTAGGGTATGATGCTATCCAGTGCTCGGCATACCATATAGTCAAGTTATGTGTCGCCTTTTCAACTGGTAGATCAAATACCTCCCCAGTTTTTTCCCTTGACATCAGCAGCCACAATTGCCGAGAAACCATCGGATGTTGCTCTAACCTGACATGTACTGGGGGAGATACAACAATATGTTGCAGACACTTGAATTGACGTGCAAATCTATATGGAGCATAAGCCTCGCATATAATTTCTCTGTCAATCCTGGAAACTAGCACACCATCTCTGTAAGCTAGTATGTATGACCTTAAATCCAAGTGGGTTGTTCCATAATCAACAAACTGACTGGTTGGCGGATTTCCATAGGGGAAGAAGTTGAATTACTTAAACATGCTCAACCTCACTTTCTTGTCATAGGAATTTAGATCTAATAGATCAACTCCAGAGAATGATTGCACTGACGGCCTGAAAGAACTTCCAGGAATTTTTACTCCATTATGTACATTATAAGTCTTGAACTGAGTGGCGATCCATCCCCATAAAACATGGAATGGTCCCACTATTATTAAAGGAGAATTACCCATGAATACATGACGTAAAATCTTGTGAATCTTTTCTAAAATGGGGGAAGCCAACCCAACCATTTTTCCCTCAGCCAACTTTTCCGCAATAACAAAGGTCCCTGGCCTGACACCTCCCCTCAAATCCCTGACTGGAAAGAGATAAATGCTGAGCCACAAATCCAAGAAGCCCACCAGATGAGTCTTCTTTGGGATCCTTTGATTCATCTCATATCCCCACTTCTCAAACTCTCCTGCTTCTAGAGTTGGCCAGAATGTGCTAGGAGCACCCCTCTTCTCAGGTTTTGGGTAGGTAGTAGGATGGGTGGGCCTCTTATCCTTGGATTTCTTTTTCCTGGATCCTTTTTCCTTTAGATCCTTCTCTTTTGGATCCTTCTCTTTCTTTTCAATAAGAAATATATTCATCCACTCCTCCGGATGAATATCCTTTCTAGAATGAGTTAAGGAGGTCTCTGAACTCTTGATCCTGTGGAAGATTTTAAATAATTCCCGAGCCAAAGCAAGAGTCTCCTCTGAATCATTCCAAGTCACCATGGGAGGAATGAATTCATCATACATATCGCCCAAAATTGGAGCCCCTGAGATCCTGTGGACATCCCACAGACTGATGCCTACTTTTCCATGAGTCAGATGGAATGAATTGGTTTCTGGGATCCAGTGGCTGAGTATCTCCGATGCAAATTTATCATGTCTATAAACATATGTTTGCCTAACCCAGACAACATCGTATATCGCAAATCCTTTCATATCTTCGACAAAATCTGCACAGGTTTGTCGTACCCAGTATCCCCACATCCAAGCTGGCTTCACACATCCCCCAGGACGGAAGTCCCAACTTTTCTTCTAGCCTTTAGATTGATCCATCTGAGCATTTCAGAAGATTGAAATATGACAATGTTGTTGAAGCTCAGGATTATGAGGTTTTAGATCTGGCATACAAGGGGTATGATGCATCATGTGGGCCTTCTCCCCTATTCCAGTATTTATAAATCCTTCTCCATATGAGATATTTGCTGAAGCAAAGTTGGTGTAACTCTGAATCCACAAAATGGGAGATAATTCTTTTCTCCTAGAATAGTGACTTCTCGCAGATGACCATAACTGTACAAAGGAAGATAAGTGCTTTGTGGGAAATCAATGTGATATTTCTTCAGATACTTAGCCAATTCTAGGAGAGTGCTATCACAGATGGTATAATAATCGTGGCCAATGATATCCATAATTTCATCAATTCTTTTTCTTTCCAGTTCATCAGCCGTTCCAATTCTTCTTGGAGCCATTGAATCTGCACAAAAGTTGAATAAATTAACTCTTAAATGGGTTTGTTTTTCATAAAATATGTGAAGGGATTCAGAAAAATGGAAAAGCCATTAAGGCGAAAAAATCTAACCTTGGCCAGAAAGTATGGATGTGTTGCACAAGTGTTAATGTGACGCACAAGTTTTTGGTGTGAAAGTATAACTGCGCAAGTCCAAATACCTTGACAGTAGCGCGACAGTGAAGAAACCGCAGAAAACGAGCAAATTGCATGGCGAAGGTGACCTGTGCGGCGAGATCTCTAAAATCTGGAAATTAGGTGCTATGCACGGAAAATGATGGAATATTTATAGTCCAGTCTTCCCACCTATGTGCCTACATCCAGCGCACTCTATCCAGTGCACTCCAGCCTTGCGTGACTCACACCTGCGTGACGACAGTTGCGCAGTGAACACCTGTGCGCCCCTTTCCCTTTGGTTTTCTTCTTTTCCTCAGAGTCACATCCTTATTCTTCCGGATCCAACTCTGAGGGGGGAATTTTTTTGACGCTCCTTTTCATCACATTGTCTAAAGGAATGGAAAGGTAAATGACTTTACCCAAAGTGATTCATTCTTTGAAGAAAACATAAAAAATCGACAAAGGAATGAAAAAGGAGTCAAAGGACTTAGGGTCGCACAAGTTCCCTTACTGTCGCACATGTATACTTGCGTGCCGCCTAATGGTCACGCAAGTGACTTGCGTGCCCTAAGTGATAACCACCCAGGGTCTTTAGAAGCCTATAAATAGACCCTGTGGGCCCCCCATTTTGGGGGAAATTTTTCCAGAATTCAGATAGAAAGCTCCGAACGCCCAAGTCTCTTCTTCAAGTATTCTGAACACTTCTAAGGTAATTCTTTACCTAGAATGGAAGGTCTAAACAAGAGGAATAAGGTCTAAGTGTTAAAATTCACTAACACTTGCATGCCTGAGTGTTTTTACCCTTAAGGGAAATGGACACACTTGCGCGCCTCCTTACCTATTCATTGAAACTTGCGCGCCACTATTCTGGAAGTTCCTCAGGATGATTCTAAAGGCTTTGGTCAAGAATCTCCAAAGCATTACTCTACTTGGCAAGGATCACGCATGTACCCATGAGCCGCGTAGGTATACCTGCGCGACCAATACATGCGCGCCCACGCAGCACCTGCGCGCCTACTAGGACTTGCACGCCCCTATCTTTTTGGGTGCCTTTCCTGCCCATTTCACCCCTCTTATGCCATTTCACCTCCACTATTCAACATTCAGTCTTCAAGACACTCTTCAAATCCATTTATGACATGTTTTCTTGATTTACTTCCTTATCTGAAAGGAGCTCTGTGGAACATCTCTCAAAACATAGTGATTTTCACATCATTATGTCACTAAAGCTAGAGAGTTCATTCATTCAACCTCATCCTTTAAGATGAGAGAATCTCTAACCTGGGCCTCCTTTTTATGAGTAAGACCCAGTCCAAATCCTCATTAATTTGGGCATCCTCCTTAGGAGTAAGCCCCAAGTCCTGTAACCTGGGCCTCCTTTTTAGGAATAAGCCCCAGTCATAATTCTCCAAATATGGGCATCCTCCTCAAGAGTAATCCCCAAACCTTAAATCCTTTAACATGGGTTTCCTTTTCAGGAATAAGCCCTAGTCTCAAATATGGGCATCCTCTTTATGAGTAAGCCACAGACCCTTTAATTTTCAAATCCCATTAACCTGGGCCTCCTCCTTAGGAATAAGCCCCAATCTTATTTTCTCTTAACCAGTCATAATTCCTTTTGATCTGGGATCCCTTCTCAGGAGTAAAACCCAATCATAAGTCCCCTCCTAACATGGGAATCTTCCTTAGGAGTAAGCCCCAAGATTAGAGTATCCAAATCTCCATGAATCATATATACCTTTATGGACCTTGTTCATGGATTTCTTCCCTGAAGTAAATCTTAATCCTCATTTATTTGGGCAGTCATACATACATAAGCCCCACATCATTGCATGACACAATTGTATGGTTTCACCAATACCTCTTGTTTCTCATACAGAGCATGACTCAGGTGAGATTAGAGTGTAAAAGTAATCATGAAATATTTCTTTGATCCATCAATCATGCATAAACATCATACTCCCTTACTCGAACTACGTGGGTTCAGATTCCTTTTCCAAAACAAAGGATACGTAGGTAGCCCATCAGCGGGTATGATCCCAACTATGAAATAATACATGTACTCCTGAATGACAATAAACTTCAAGTGCCCCACTGAGTTGCTTTAAAACCAGTATGGTCATCATAAAGACCAAGATACTTTTATGTATTTAAGGATACCACCAACTTAGAATCTCTAACAAATACAGATGATTCTCTATCGATGAAGAACCTCGAATACATATAAAAGATTCTCTAAATTTTCTTCATATCAATCATTGATTGTCAGATTTAAAGGAAAGAACATTTTATACCTGTTAATGTAATAAGGATTCATGAACATAACTTAAATCTATAAATAGAGTCTCGTAGTAGACAATAATTCCTCTCAAAAAGGTGTGATGAGTCTGACCTCCCATCCTCTCGACCAATGAAAATTCCTAAGCCTCATCAGTCCAAAACTAATGAGCACCTACCTTTGGAAAGTAGGTCTAAATGGACATGGAATCATTGGATCTTTCCAGTTCTACAAACAAACCCGTTAGAAACCGATTGAAATGTTTGAACCTTCAATCAACGAGGTCATCCCCAATTCCAGCAAAAACAATGTCATCCTTTTTTGAGGATGGATGATGGTAACTGTCACATTGGGAGAGGAGGTATTGAGGGAGTTTCATATGTACCCCTTAATGATAAATTTAGAAGTGAATAAATGTACCAGGACCTTGGGTTCTAATTCTAGTGGTGGGGGGGGGGGGTAGAGGTGTATAAATAATTTTATCTCATGATTCATCACTTTACATTAGATGATGGATAAGCACCAGGTTCCAATGGGTTTGGCTCAACCCCTTGAGGTTATGGAGAGGATGTGGGATGTAGGATGGTATCTCCATGGATTTCATGATTGTAATTCCCTAATAATATAGAGATCATGACACTATCTGGGGGATTGTAGACTATCCCACCAAGTTGTTCCACATACTAGCCAACAGAGAGTAGAGTTAAGTAGACAACTTGGGGAACCTTTCTATGTAGATGATTTTCCAGCTTCATGGAGATCCCTCGATTATTTTTTAAGACTATGATTCTCAATTTAGGTAATGATTATGGTATGATTACAAATGTGTTTTGGGACTTATTTACAGTTGAGCATGGCGTTACACCATAAAAAATCCAACCAACCAGAGTATGCTATTTAGGTTCTGAAGGAATTTCTTCAAGATTTCATGTTTTAATTTGGTTATAGTTGGGAGGATCGTCTACCTTTTTTGGATCTTATATATAATAATAGTTACTACCCCAAAATAATTATGTTACTATTTGAGTCCAAATATGGAAGGCTCTATAGGTCACCGCTGTGCTAGATGGAGATAGGGGAAACAAATATTATGGGCCTCGAGTTAGTGTGATAAATGAAAAAAAAGATGAAAATAATCTAGGAGATGATTAAGACAACCTAGAGTAGTCATAAGGATTATAAAAATAGATGATAGAGGCCTTTGGAGTTTGATGTTGGTGACTATGTGTCTTGAAGGTCTCTCTTGGTGAAGATTGCGAAGATTTTGTCAAGGATATAAGTTATGTTTTAGATTCAGTATCCCTTTATAGATATTACATAGGGTTGTGAGATAGTTTACTGCTTATCCATAACACCAAAGTTAGACTAGGTGCACGCTGTAGTCCACATGTCGCAATTGTGTAGGTATGTGTACAAACCATCACATGTTGTCAAATGGGAAGATCTGGTCATCTAGGATGAAGATTCCATCATAGAGTAATAGGTAGAGATCAGGGATTCATAGGATAATATCATTCATGGGAAATATATTCCCTTGGTGCATGTACGATGGAAACATGAAAATATTTAAGAGAGTTACTAGGAGTAGGAAAACCTGATGTGAGCATAGTACTCTCATCTGTTTGAGTAGGATTTTTTCTCTTTGGGAAAAAATCCATGAGGTGGAAAAAATTTAAAGACACTGTCTTTTCATTGTAACACTTTTGAATATTTTAAATAATATTTTTAGAGTTATGCGTGGATTCAACATGGGATTCTAAGGACCATGAAGCCTTAGTGTTAGTATAATAAAAATATTAAATATAATTTATGACACACACACAAACACAAAATTTCTGAAATAATGGAATATTTATCAAGTGGTGTTTCATATGGAAAAATTGATACTATCATAAAATCATAAATGTGGGGTTTTCCATAGGAATGACATAACATTTGTGCATGTTAGGTGTCTCGTTAAAGAGAAGCCACGGGTGGACTAATAAACTGATAAATTAATTAAATAGTTTATATTTTATTAATTATCTATGACCTAATCCTAATATATTTAAAGACCACTATGGAAAAATACTAGGTTTATCTGCATTATCCTAAATATTAGAGGGGACATCAGATGAGAGCTTTGTTGGGAGACAACATGACCGTGGATCAGTGATTTTTTTTCCAAGGAGTTTTCCATAATCAATAAAGTTCTTGGATATCACCAACTAAAATGATTTGAAAATAATTTTTCGTCAGTGATTTATATAATTTAGATTCAAGACAATTGTTTTGTTAGATTAATCCCTTTTTTTATCCTCTCATATCAAATTTTAATTAATTACCGTGGAAAATTAATTCATATATCGAGATTATTGAATTGAATTTGATTATTTATCTTCCTAGAATAAGTAATGTGAGCTTTCATTTCAAAATTTGATGTTTTCTAATCCTCCCTTTTTCTTTGTTTTTTATCGATGTTGGTCAAAAGAACAATGAAAAACATTCATTATCACTTTTGTGGTATTTGGTTAACTCCCTCTGTTCTTTGTTCATCATTGGTATTTTTATTTGACTAGTGATTCAACTTTATTTGGAAACCTGAATTCATGTGTGATTCTTGAGATCCATATATCATTGTCATGTTATCTCACATCAGATATTTTCTGATAATACTATCATATTTATCAATGGTAGTAGAAGATTAATCTAAGGGATACATAGTGTTTTTTAGGATTATTTTACCTTGAGTGGAAAAGTGAGTAACCGATATAAGAGTTCCTTCTTCACAGCTAGAAAATGATCATATATGAGGGTCAAGGACATGGAAAGAAGGTTGTAAATGAATAAAGGTACATTCCCAATGGATTATTTGGGTGCTCAGGTCTCCCTGAGTAAACTCTTCATTCATCATTTTGATAAGGTAACAGATCATATCATGGGATGTATCCTGAATTGGAAGAACATCCTACTATCCTATGGAGGGATAATTACACATGTCAACAATGTTCCTTTATATATACCAATTAATTTCTCCTCTACTCTAAAAGTACCTAAAAAGGTGATCTCCAACAAGGAGAGTATGATGATCTCCTTATTGTGGGACAGCCAAATAGATGGAAAACCCCACTGGGCATTATGGAAGGGGTTGGAAAGACCCATATACAAAGGGTTAAAACATTATAAGTTTAACGAAGACTATAAAGGGGATCCATTCTAAGTTAGCATGGGAGATAATAGAGGGGAATTTTCTGTGGGAAAAAATGTAGTTAAATTATGGGAATTATATGACCACACAAAGAGAAAGACACTAACCCATTCGACAAATGATTCAACCATACATTTTATCTCTACAATATTATACTAGTTGGATTGTAGGTAAGGGTGACATAAGGTACTGGTAAAAGAACTAGGTGGGGAATAAACTTATATTTTCAGGTTGTCCCACTCTGGACATCACATTTAGAGAGGCAAGAAATCACCCCATCTTCATTAGTGCTACCCTTGCTGAGAACCAATAATATATTTTTGATAGTATCATGTTAAACAATGATCTGAAAAAATGTGTCTTCATGGGTTCCTCTTTAAGAGTGTTCTCAGCTAGATATTTCCACAGATTATAGGTGTGTTTGAATGAACATGATGCTGGATGAAGACATTGTGGTGTAAGGAGATATAACAATTGTTTTGCATGACAAGTCAAGAACAAGCCGCTACCAAATGAGGATAATATACAACGTATGGGGGTTATACTGGCCTCCAAGTTCTAATGTTATAGGGAGCTAAAGTGTGGATCTACGAGGTGAATTTTTTTGAAAGTGAATGGGCATTGGCGGTGTAGTGCACATTCAGTGTTTTTATAGGGTGGACCATCTAGGAGACAATGTTTGAGGTATTCCACTAGTGATAATTTCAGGGTGTTGGAAATATAGGTTCGAAGAGCAAGTATAGATATTTTATAATCTTCATAGGATGTTGGAGAATAGGGTCATTCGAGAATGAGGTGTATCATAAAGAAAAAACTACGACTAGTACATATATTATCTCTAAAACCAGGAATCTTATATTGGATGTAGCTCAGTTGTGTAATGACTGGGAGGTAGCTCCCTACCTCAAACCTCTCTTAACCCCATGTTACTCCACCAATATGACCAATAGTCCAGTTTAAGGGAGGTGGGTTTGGTTTAATCCTCCTCACCAAGGACTCAAGTTAAATATATATGGATCTTTTCACATGGGTAATATGTGAGGTGGATGGGTGATCAGGTACGAGTGGGGATCAGTTGTTGTAGACTTTCTTCATACTTTGGAGAAGGTGACTCTCTCCATGATAAAGCTCAAGAAATGATCACGATATTGTGGTTATATATGTAGAGGAATATAAACCTTCATGCAGTTGAGATAGACTCTATGATAATTCAAAATGCATTTCTTGGCGAAGAAATCATCCCTTGGTCAATAAAGTACTCTATCATAAGATAAAAGGGGTTTGTGACCAATCACACAGACATAATTCATATGTGGTGCAAAGGTAATGTGGTTTCCAACATCTTGGAATCTAAGGAAACTCAAAATTAGAGGATCTCCTATTTCACTAGCTTCTTTTAATTTCCTACTAAGGGGGTCAACTTTGTTAGAGTAGATGATCTTGGTCTTCACTATTGCAGACCTCTATGATGTGGGATCTCTTTTTAGGTGCTCTCTATCGTTGGATTGAAAATGAAATAAAAATTTTGTGTGGTTTGAAAAAAGGTATCCCCTATATGGATCATGGTTTGATCCTCTATCATTCCTACCTAGGATGGGTCAAGTATCCTATTACCATATTTTAGGGAGTGTGATCCCCATTCTATTGGGTTATTCTAGATATGGTTAGGTATCCCCTATAGAACTTAGATATGATTGACTACCATTGTATCTACATTTCCTAAGTTCCAACATGTACCTATTAATTAACAAAGTTGATGAAAATTACCTCTCAGATAATCACTTTCATTGTTAGCAAGACTCGAGGAGTGATTTCTCATGGATGAGTGCTACGTTGGATCCTTGAGTAGAACCCTAGTTTGATAGTGTGGTTATAACCTTAATTTGAGACTTGGTGACTATATTTGATAATATATGGCTTTTCATCATCTTTTATTTAGTGATTACCCTATTTCTGCTTTTATATTTGGTGATTTCTGGGTTTCCTACTTGGTATTTTTATACTTACCCCTACATGGGATCTTTCCACACATTTTGTATCTTATAGAGACAAAATTCCTTTTGAAGAAGTCCTAGGAGGACCATAATCATATAAATATTAGTTATTCTATATGAAAAAATGATAGTTATAAGAGTTTTATCTTGATAGTATTCACCTTTTATACTAACTGGTTAGATGCATTTTCAGTTTTGGTGGGCTTGTATTTGACCATTTTTCTTTCATGTACTTGTGTCGTACTCTAATGTGAGATTGGTTGTATGAATGCATAGCAGGTGTTAGTTGTTTCTTTACTTTCAACCTTTTATTGATTTTTTGAGATGGGTACATGTGTATATATACCTTAGACTAAGGCCTCCTATGAGTGTCATATGTGTACTCAGTGCTAGTTGTCATACCCTAGGCCATTAGAGGGGGGCTTGGAGTGTCACACTCATCTTTTCACCAACAAGGTGGGAATTTTTGTGTCAATTGGTAAAAATTTAATACCTAAATAATAATAATTAAAAAATTACATGTAAATTACCCATAAATTATGTGAGGAAATCTCTTTTTATTTGAAATGATTCAAATTTTAAAATCACAAATTTCCATGAAATTAGGGTTAATATTTAAACATGATTTATCCTATATGATTATATGTATTAAATATAGCCAAATAATTTTTCATTGAATTGAAATAATTAATATATAATTATCAAACAAAGGAATCATATAAAATGTGTAACATAATTAATTAGTACTGGGATATATCAAAAGTTATAAAAAATAAAGTATATTTTCAGTTTTGGAAAAAAACAATTTAAAAAATGCATAAGAATCATTTTTTCATAAGAATTTATTTTTTGTAAGAATCATTATACATAATAATGAATGTTCACAAACATCAAATTAATTTTCGGTATAAAAAAATTTTCTGTAAGCATTATCTTAGTGTTCAATATAAACAAGAGTTTGGGTAAGGGTCATGTCAACCATAAACATGAATTAAGTTAACATCATCATGTATTCCATAAGTATAATATTTTATTTTATAAAAATCAGTATTTTTTTATAATATCATTCTTTATTGTGTAATAATAATTCTATGTTCTATGTAAACTTCATTCTCTACATAATCATCAATTTATATTCTGCATAAAACATCATTCTCTAATAGTGTAATCATGATTCTTTTATAAAAAATTCAACTTCATTAGGCTGAAAAATATAAACCATAAAGATCATTCTGAATAGATTTAAATATATTTGGTTGGTTTTATAAAATTTTAAATATAAATCCTAAAATCGTAAGTATGATTAAAGAAATATGTTAACAATGATGTGAGAAATTATAATTATTCAATTATGAAAGCTTCAATGTATGAGTTATAACCGAACTTATACTTATGTGGATTTTTATCTAAAATCAGTTCAGAAGACACATGAAAAATGTAAATAAAAATATAATAAAAACTATAATAATAACATTTTATTATACAATTCATGAATGTTTAAAACACAATTCTTCACTCATGCAAGAGGTATTAAAATGATAATTTTGTAACTATTAAAACAAAATTAAGTGGCAAGGATCCACTCAACATACATGATGCATGATTTTTTTTTGAGTTTAGTAATATGAGAGAAGATTATAGAGAGAGAATTTTATTTGGGTTTATGATCTTATGTAAGTCCACCCATGCTGGATACCACAAAAAATAAATGGATAATATGTTTTTTTAGGTTTTATTCACACTATTTATTTGAGGATTTTGGAATTTTTTTCCTTGAGGAAACACAGATAAATTTCATGGATAGACCACTATGTTAAATAGATTTCTATGATTAGGGAACTACCTATTATAAGCCCAATTTCCTACTGAGAATTTTTTTATTAGATTGAGAATGTAGTTGTTTATGATAAAATGGTGATGGAAGACACTTTGATGCTACTCTTATATAACTTGACCCATTGAGAATCCATCCCTGCTGGTGGGAAGATGAGTGTTCCACCACAATAATGCCTCTAAAAGTGTTATTTAGTTACCAAATAGATGGTAAACATTAATTTATGTGATATGTGTGTGGATGAAGGTTATCTTCCTAATAATATGGGGCAATGTGTTGATAGTTCCCAAAGGGGTAATGATGATTGTACCTCAAGATAAGGTTAAAATATGTACTAAAATTAATTCCATATTTGGATTTCAAATGTCGTTATGAACAAAGTGGTGATTATCCTCCATAAAATTTGATGATTTAATTATATTTGAGATCATATTTGTGTTGTAGTAGTAGTATGTTAGATGATTAACTTAGTAGGGAATTCAATATCAGTTTTTGAAGGAGACTCTTGAACAATTAGCCTCAAAGTGATTGACTCTCATTAGTAGTGGAGTATGTTACACATATTTAATCAATGGTGGTGGCCTCACACCCTTCATTTATGTGGGAGAGGCCTATAATGATGATGGTAATATAGTGGTCTCACATGATTAGATGATATTATGTGACGGACTTGAAGGGTTTTCCTGAAGGTGGAGAGTACATCATAAACTTTCCTAGGATGATAATGGGTTTACCTTAGTGGATGTATTGAATATCAAAGTGTCCATTTTAAGTAAGGACCACACTGGTGGAATTTTCTCCGTAGTGTGGTATATATAACAAATATTCTTAAACATCCCCATATCATGGTAACTCTCTATATAATATGGAGGAATGGGTTTTCATTTAAGGTTATTGTTTTTGGTTGATTAGGTTATGGAAAAGGTTATTCTAGTTTATAAAGCTGTTCGAACATGGTCATCAGAATAGTTAGGACCATCCAATTTAGAATGTTCTAGATTAGATAACCAAAGAGAAGTGGTGTGATTCTGGGTAGTTTGATGAGGATGATGATATTCCTTGATTTTATCTTTAATATATTTAACAAATTAATTACAAAAATAAAACCAAAATGTTTTTGGTGGTGGATGTGATCTTGTAAATAGATGAAGGTGTAGATGAAAAGTTCCCATGACTTTTTGTAAATAAATTGAGTAAAATGGACCATGTTTCCTTTATTCCTTAACCTAGTGAAATTGGATACTATGATATATTGGAAGGATATGTCAGAATATATGACTAGTACCCTTCAAATAATTCTTTCTTTTAACTATTATGGAGTCAATAAAGTATATTTTTGAAGTTATATATAGTGGGGTTTAGCATATATTGATTATTCACGTATGAAATTCACCTAGACCTCCATTTAAGGTTTATGAGTGTAACATTACCATATGGGGTTCTGTTTTCATAAAACCATACTAAGATGGATTCCAATGGTTTATGGATTCACATTGAGACATGTGGCTAGGAAACCATTGGATGAGGAATGAATTTGGGTGTGGAGGCATAAAAAATATAAAATAAAGTGGGATTATTTTTCTACTATGTTTTTTCATCAAGATGATCTATATTCAATAGATTTATTAATGGCATAGGATGTTTCCTCCCTGGGTGGTTGTGTATGAAGTTGACTTAGGGATCATACCTATAAAAAATAAGGAATCATGTTAGAGGGTGGATTTTATTTTAAAAAAAAATTGTTTTATAAATATCCTTGTATAATGAATTTGGTTGTTTCCTTTTTGAGGATAAAAGGATTAATGATGGGTGGGTTTTAGTGTCATAGAGTTTTTTATTGGTTGATACTATTTATAATTATTAGTTTTTATGTTCTATGTTTTTAAAAAGGGATAAAATGGTAAATTTACCCTAGAAAATGTTATTGGATTTTTTATGGTTCTATTGATCCAGAGACATGGTTTTTCCCTAGGAAGAGTTTTTGTGAATTTATAATCATGTTTAGTTTTATAATATTTTTAATATTTATTATTTAAATAAATAATTATCCCACAATAATGGATGGTGATATATCATAAGTAGTATTTAAAATTGAAATATAGACACTATTATTTAGTTTAAAATGGGGTGTTTTACCTAGGTGAGGTGAAAAGTTTATGCCTGAGGATCAGATCATGAACCAATTATTTTAAGTAATTTTATTAAAAGTTTGGGTTACATAATGTTTGGTTATAAAGATCCTAGATACATTCCTCTATATTTTTAATTTTTTTACAATAATGAAAACCTATTGGACAAATCGGGGAGAGTGTTATTTGAATGGAATCAACATCAGATCAAAGGAACGCGGAAATATTCATGGAGACATCTAATTCATGCTAAATTAATTATGGAATACTTTAATTATAAATATTTACCTCCATTTTAATCATTATGGATTATCTAACTTCATTATCATTATGATAATACTTTTGAAGATCATTTTCCAAAATCACGAAAATTCTTTGGCACAAAAAATATCTACAGAGTTTCCCTTTGATTGTCACTCTATTTTCCACATAAAGGATTACTTTTTATCCCATGTGTCTTGAAGTGAAAACTATGAATGAATAATAGGGTGGTAGGTATTCACACTTACCACTGTTTATTAATACCATTCTTCATTTGTGGGGTGAATGATTACTGCTGCCATTTTCATTGGTCAGTAGTTTGAATTTTTGGTGATAAAAATGGAAATCTAGTGGATGTATAGTGGTGATGAAGTATTCTGGGAATAACTGTGGTGATAAGGTGAATTTAGGTAGGATTATAGGGGTTTTCACATGAAATAAAATAAAAATTTCTTGGCGGAAAGGAAAGAAAAGATCAAAGATTATTTTTGGTGAGTGTCGATAGTGGTTGGAATGGAAGATGAGGCAAAAATTATAATGGAAGTGGTGAGATTTCAGGGATTTGAGGTTTTAGATATAAAAATTCAAACTCCATGATGTGTCATGTAGTGGACTACACACCTATATCATTTTACCTATGATTATAGGGTTTTGGTGAGTTATGAATAGCATATATAATGTCTCCAAGTCACACAAGTTATATATTCCAAAGAACAAAACATGATTTGTATAAGGTACATGATAGGATTCCTACCTAGATTCACACTCTGTGTAGGTCAGGGGTATGTTACATGTATTGGTACATGGCCCTAGGCATGGATGAATAGTTTCTCGACCACCCGATATAATTTACATGGTGTGAAGTTTGAGTACACTCCATGTCCAAGAAAAAAAACACTAATTGGCCAATATTACATTCTCAGACCGACCTATGTTGACCACACATTGTGTATCAAGTGATACATGTCTTATAGTTTGGGGAATATATGAATTGGATTTGCAGTGGTACATGAGGTGTTACTTATAAGTCTCACACATCATTTATTAAGGAAAAATTGTATTTATTCGACTCAAATGATGAAATTTTGATAGTACACTCCCTGCGTTTGACAAGGGAATTTATTCCAAGTATATAAGAAAGACATGCCATGTTCTCTCTTGTAAGTGGTGTTTTTGACATCTTATTATCCAGGTATCATAATTGGGTATGTAAATAGTTTCTTATAATAGATTTTCTATACAGAGTGTGTTGGTATGATATTCTTTTTCATCAGATACCATTTTATGAGATTGGATGGGAAATTTGAGGAATTTAACACTGTATAGGTGATGACTAGGTTTAGGTGAGATGATACAGGGTTTTGGGTACTCCCATGATAATTTACTAAGTACAGGGCATGGGTCCCTTGTATTCTTCACATTGTTTGATAGTCCCCCATGTACTTGGGGAATGTTTCCTCCAAATTTAGGCATGATTTTAATAATCCTTTGTTCAAAAAAAGGTGTGGGCCCCCACACAGTAGATAGATTCATAATGATCAGTAATCGTAGGGAACAAATCCTTTATCTATGAAGTTAGGTACTCTCTTATTTGACAAGATTTACTTGAAAAGTAATGGGTCCACCATTGTGGTTTCGTAATCCACTCACTAACATGAATACTTCGACAAGGCTGCGTCCCCCAATACATGTTCTGTGATGTGAATGGATTTTCACATGGATGGGTAATTGTGGAATGAAGGGATTAAAACTACATAGATTGGAAAATATTCTTGGATAATGGAAGGTTCCCAGAGATATTTCTAGAATGGTATAACGATAGTTGAAGATGACATGGTGCAATACAACCATGACTAGCACAAATAATTTATTGTGGATTAGATCCCCTACTATGGATTTTAGTGGAAACATGAAATTTATAAAGGATAATTAATATAGATTATTCATGAATTATACTGCCTTAGGAATTCTAGGTTTCTTTTGAGTTATGACCTGCAACTAGGTAGTTGAATTCAGTATTTTTGAATCTTTCATTATTATGATAATCCCTAGTTTCTCATAATAAATTATCCTTTATGAAGTAGTTATAAGATGATTAGGACTCCCCTATATCCCTAAGAATTCTAGTTATAGAAAATTCTCAAAATTCATTCCTTCTCACTGGTTCATATCTTTTTTCATAGTATGATAAGACATTTTTTATCTTTACTTTATGATTTTTCAGTATCCTACTCAGTATGTTTATACTCAACCCTACATAGGCTTTTTTCCCACACATTCCATATCTATATAGATGATACATAGTTCTAGGAGAGTCATGGTGGATGTGGTGCTTTCATACCTTGTTCAATAATAATTCTTTCTAGTGATTAGTGGATGCTGGTTAGTAATGATGGTGGTGGTGACTATTGTAGATGGACATTTATCATGGATTCTTAATATCAAGTATGAAATTTCCCCATTTCTTATTGTTTTTCAGGCACATATACCATGTTAGATGTACAGTTCGTATAGTGTTATTTCTATTTGTAAATTTTATTATCATGCGATGTATCTTTCGTTCATTATATACAATTTAGTTATATATATATTTATCATTGGTGTTGATGGTTATTTTTTAAATTAGTGATATGTATTTTTCATGTTTTTATAGGATAAAGAATCGCATATATGTTATTCCTTTTTATATCTATTCACCATCCTCTGGCCTATTATTCATGGATCTTTGGTTGAATACACAACTTACCACTAGCACCCGACCAGGTGAGGTCTCAGTGAGTCAAGTAATTTCATGAGAGACATGGTCACTAACAATGAGAATAGGTAATCCAAACATATAAAATATTTTATTTCTAAAAAATTGAGACATTAGTCCTTCTATATTTTTATTTTATCCATTTAAATACACAGTCATTTGTAAGTTGATGGTATAAATATTCAAAGGAACTTGGAAAATTCCCCATTAATTCAATGCTCTCTATAAAAAATAACATGTTCATAAAGGGTTTGTTGCGGAATTTCATTTCATTTAGAGGAATTCCTTGATTCCAGATGATAAGAAAAATCATTGTAAAAATTATATAAATCAAAAAATATATTTTTTCCAAAACAGACCATAATCAAGAACCTTTTCTGCAGTTCATTGGGGACTAAATTTGGCTATACATGGTAGAGTGTGATAGAAACTAATAATTGGAGAAAACCTACTATCTAGTGCAGAAAAAACATAGGAATTGATCACTACATATGCACCATAGGTAATATTATTACCAAATTTTCCAAAAAGACTCATATTTAAGACACTAGGATTTTTTAGTATATTTTTTATGAGTGAAAGATACTACGAAATAATTTAAAAATTCAATACACCATGGAATAATATCTTTAAATTTTCATAATTTATTACAAAGAAATATTTAATTTATATGAATTCTGGGGGATGGGTCAATCAACAGTTATGGAAGAATAATATGAAAATGGCTATCAAACACATTCTCTACTTCTTTCTTATCCCAAATTTTTAAATTTAATTCTGAAAAGATGATGATCAAATTAAATATAAATAGTTTTGATTATAGTTACTTATATAGATACCAGAGGGATTCATGGTTTGAATTTACAATAACCTTGGTCTCTAAAAGGTTATACCTGAATTTACTAAAGGGAACCATAATTTCATGAAATTATTTTTCAATTGTAGTGTAGTTTCTATTGGAAGGTTCCATGTGTATTAGGAACATGTGATTACTTATGGATCTCAGTCGACATATTTTGATAAAACCACTCAAACTATATTGTTATAAGTGTCATATATGAGAACAAATAGTAAATACCACATAGGTGGTTGGATTACTAAGGGTAACATGAGAATCTATTCACATTTATTAAAATCATTCTCATGATTTTTCGAACATCAATTATATATCTTTTTAGGGTAATCTAAAGAGATAATGTATAATATTTATAAAATCAGGAATCAAATGTAAATAAAATCTTATAGGACCTATGAAAAAACTCACATTATATACATTTATAGGAAATGTAAGGTGATAAATTCTATCCACAATTTATTTTTCCATTCGGATAGCTTCCCTAAAAATGACATGTCAAAGAACTACCTATTTTCATACCATGAAATAAATTTTTCATAATTTAACAAAAAATTCTTTTCAACATAATGATAGAGGAAAATACGTAAATAATATATACACTCATCAAAGGAAGACCGAGAAATGATAAAATATTCCATAAATAGTTCTAATAAATTATCTAGGTGTCCATAAAAAATACTAACTAGTATCATTGGAATATACTTTGAGCATTGGACAAATAAAATGACATACTCATAAACAAAAATTTTCGAAAGGGGAAGTTAAGGTTGTATTTTCCTTCTATAAAGATAAATATGAATATGAAAATATATAAAATATCCATTGATTAAATATTAGTGGCACTTCACTAGAAATCTCTCTAGTTTTATATCAATGAATTATAATAAAAAATAGCTTTTCCTAGTGTTTTTGTTTATTCAGTGATAGTCTATATAAATATGTACCCTATTCTTCACCTAGGTTGGTTCAAAATTATTATTTTTATATATAATAATAATTAAACTATTTTTTATGAAAAAACTACATTGAGATGACTAATTTAATATAATCAATTGGATAAATGATTCCAATATCCAATAATTTACCTACACATTTTTAACAATATTGAGGACATTTGAGTTTAGCCATATTTTTATCTATGTCACTTGTATTGATTATTTACTTGATAATATGACATTTATACAAATTTATGGGATAATATTGAGAATATTGGAAAGAGTCTACCCCAATACTAGTTTATACTCCTTAAAAGGTTAAATAACCCTAATTCATACTCTAGAGGGAGCAAACTAGAAATGATGATAAAAAATAATCTCCATTATAAAGATATGAATATTTCAAATTTAATGTTTTTGATTTTGTATATTTTGGATTTGTGGGATAAAATGAGAAATTTAGAGTTCAATGAACACATATATATGGTAAATTGTAACATCATCATGTGAGGAATAAGCTTTGATAAGTTATTTAGAATGATAAATGGTCATTATATCCTTAGTAGGAATATTTTAATCAATCAATAAACGTGTATGATTTTTTTCAAAACAATTAAACAATTCCCTACATGACTCATTTTCTAAAATTATTATTAATTAATAATATTTAGAAATAATATCAGGAAAAATAAGATAAGTGTTTATGGGAATAGGCATCAGATTAATGAAATTTACTGTAATAGAGGAATGTTATTTTGAGGGTTCATTCATGAAATAATGGATGTTGAAGTGGAAAATATCCCCACCAATCTCCATAGACAATATACTACTATGTATATTAATTATAATTTTTATATTCTTCAATAAAGGTCTTAAAAAAATGATTCAGGTATGTCTATTCATCCTCACATATTCTATTTTTAGCACATACTATTCAATTGGAAAAATTTAAATTTTGAAAATCATAATAAGATCTTCTAAAAAACTAGAAGTGTGGTGTAGGTTCTCCAATTTTCCAAAACAACCATTATCCCTTTTGAATTCAACTCCTTAAATTGTAGAGAATAGAATATAGAGTGAGGAATCACATTTATCAATGTACCCAAATAAAAAAACATTAGAAAATAAGAAGTCCCTATGGTATAAAAAATTAGAATATTCCAGGGTCCTTGAATTTAGTGGGAAGTGATGATTAGATAAAAGTAGATATTTTACTCCCTAGGGGTATCCTTTCATCCCATTAACATAATTTTTATTTTGTACATATCTCTTTTGAAAACATGGTGTATCAAGAAATTTTCTTCGCCCAATTAATCAATGGTATATTGCTTACACCTTTTTAAATGTTCTTAATATTTCCTTATCAATATTTATTTATTTTTGTTCCTAGGTTGGATTTAAATTTGGGTAAATTGTAGAGGAATAGTCGGGATATTTTCATCATTAATGGATACTCTCATTCCCTCATTGAGTTTTCTCAATTTGGGTGAATTTTTTAAAATTTGGATTTTTAGGGATACCATGGAAGGTGGATTAGTTAGACATGGAGGAATCATGTGGAGTGTCCATGGGATTGTTAAGTTGTTCACTACTTTATAGAGTGATACCAATATTATTAAACTTATCAATTAGGTTGAATATAAATTTAGGAGGATGTTTACCCAGCCCTAGACTTTGGATTTCCCCCGCCGAGTAAATGAGTAAGCCTAATTGAGTTCTTAGGTCTCTCATAGTATCTTGGATTATTAATTATAATTTATTATTATTTTCTTACATTTATTTAATTAGGTTTTATATTTATTAAATAAGGTTAAAAAATCCCCCCAAAAATATTTATTATAACATCCCGCCCCTCACTCATTGGCTTGGGAAGTGGCAAGTGATTTTACTGGCCATAGGTGACATCCTCAAGACACCAGAGGTTGACAATAAATGACAGGGGCCTAAAGATAATTTGGGGGATGATTTTCCCAATCAAAGATAAACATCCAAACTAAAGATAAAATTATAAAAAATACCAATATATGATGCATGAGTATGAAATAAAACTCAACATAACCAAAAAAAATAATCATATCAGAGTACAAGTGAAAACCAAGGAAACAAAGTAATGAAAGGACAACACAACCATAAGACACCAAAGAATCCAACCCGCTACTCCAAACCTGATCCAAGCTTTAACAAGACAAGCCACACATAAATTATTAAGAAATATCACTAAATAATTGAGATACCTTTCCATTACCTATGTCTTGATATATGCCATCTGCAAACACACATTAGTGCCCAAGATGGGGATGATTCTAAAATTAGTAGGATTTCTCCAATGACTTCTCCAATGATGCCACTGGGATAAAATTTGTTAAAAATTTTATATAAAAAAGTTTAAAACAATTTAAATTATTTTATATCAAAACCAAAATAGTTTTCTATGGAAATAAATAAAATTATCCTTTAAAACATTTCTCATTTCATTTGGAATACCCATTCCCTAATTCCACACATCCACACATTCACATATCCACACATATATACATGAATTCCAGGTGATAATTAAATACTCATTAGTGGTCTCTCATCCATACACCAAGTCATCACTAGGTTTCCAATCTTCTTATGCCCCAATGGCAGACACCCCTTATCCACTGTCAAGTCTCTTGTACCCTAGTGGTACACACACCTTATTTGTGGTAAGAATGAACTCACACCAACCGTGTATTCCCAAACCCCTTATAAGGCACTTCACATAAAACCATTAATTATTTAAAACATTTCTACAACCCTTTTTCCATGTATCAATAAAAATAATAATTTTAAAATATCAATTTTAAAATTATCATCAAAATGATTTTCCTAAAAAACATTCAATTCCCACAATTTCACAAAGCCATTACTAGAGAGGTTTACAACAAGAATCACACATAAATTACTTGATAATTTCAAGAAAACAATTATTTCAAAATAATAATTCATGTTCTAATCAAGTTTAGTTGAGAGGGAAGATGCCTACCTCACAAACATTGGTGAAAATGATGAATGACAAAACAACTCTCTAGATTTGATCATGTACCACCCCCCCTTCCCAATATCCAACTATAAAACATCACAAATACCATCAAGTAATAAGTATATATCCCCATAGGATTATATATAAGGTTATGGTAAATAGAAGGAGAATATATCTAAGAAAAATTATTATGAACAGATACTTACAACTGAATCTGGATCTCCAATGAGCATTTAATTGCTAAAACATACTCTCAGATCGAATTGAATTTTCTCTCATGATTAGGGAGGAAAAACAGTTTGGGATAATTAATGATTTGTAAAATAAAATGTGTCCCATGATTTAATTTGAATTAGATCTTCAATTTTGGATTTGAAACAATATGGTGCAAGGTTAGTGTGCATGGTTATACAAACTATGAACAAGTTATCATGTTAATCCAATCCCTCACATGGTTAGCTCACATAGTTTAACAAACCATACACCAAACCTTATTTTACCATTTTATACCATTGAATGATTTCCACTACACATCCTCACTATTTGGCCAAAACTTGTGCCAGTAACGTACCTAACTAAATCCCATTGTCTTCCCTTGCATTGATTCATAGAGGTTCTACATGATTTTTACTAACTGTGCTCAAATCATACACCTTTAGAAAGGCCTCCAAAGCAACCCAAAACTCCTCTAAACCTCCCAAAACATATAATAATCATTATATATAATTAAAATAAATAAATAAATGGTAAATTAACTTAAATTGGGGGTGTTACATTCTCCCCACCATTATTCTTTTCATCCCCAAAATGTATAAAAATAGAGTTTTCCTTGAAGTGTTTGGGTCACTGATCCAACATTTTTTTTCATCGTCCCATTTTTACTCCTAAATCTACCGTGTTTCTATTAAACCTTTAATAGACTGATATTTTTCCCACAAAAAAACTTTATCTCACCTATCCACAATCCATATCAGCACATGAATCAATATAGCATTCAACTATAGATCAATGTGATCCCATCAAATCACATAGTTAGTGTTAGGTTGACACTAATTCAACTGAGATACATGAAATATATTATGCATTGAACTAAACCTTGGTAGAAAAGACAACTAATATTCCACCTCACAAACTCATTAAATTATCTGAAAATGGCTTATGTACTAAGGAGAAAACTTGCACTGCTGACTAAAATGACGATTACTAAGACTTGGAGAGATTATTAAAAACACACCATCACTCACCACAAATGAAAATGGTCACTGATGATGATCAACATATGATTTTTGATGACTCTAAGACATCACTATTTTCTTCCTAATCGAATAAATATTATTTGTTGTCTCTTTTACATGGATTGATCTAAACAGTAAAGTCTCACCTATTTCCACCCAAAAAAGTGGAGAATGGAAAGGATTCCAGTGAAATGCTTTAAAAAAACAATATGTATCAAATCTTGAAAACTATAATTGCATGACAACCCCACTAACAACATGTGACCCTCCCATGAGATACCAAAATCTATAACAAAATCCAAAATCATTTCTTAAAACTTTTAGATCGCCCATTTAAAATGTTTATCTATTTGAGGATGATACACCATGATCATAGTTAACTGAGTCCCAACTACTTTCTATAAGTATTTACAAAACATATACATAATCCAAGGGTATTTGTTAGATATAATCAAGTTTGGAATGCCATGAAGATTTAAAAATTCTTGGATATATATTATAAACAAGTCCTCCACCAAATTAGATTCACAAATAGGGATAAAATGAATCAAATTTAGGAGATGATCCAAAATTATTTATATGGGATACCGTTTGGAGATTGAGGATCCTCTCTGTGCTTCCTGTCTTCTTAATTTAGGGTTTTAGCCCCTGATATCCTTTTAAGGTTTCATCCCCTAGTCTCTTTTTTTCTGTTTCCTCCTCAGGTTCCAATCTTGTTCTTTTTTTGTCACTCTCAGTGACTTTGAGATGTCTTCTGTTGGGGATTTTCATTTTCCTATTGCTGGTTCATCATTGGATGTGGTGTCGGCATAGGTTGGTTTTTGTGTTACAATGTGGAGGGAAGCGAAGAAGGCCCTGGATTGAGGTCTCCTGATCGGTGACAGTCTTATCACTCTCTCATCCTGTAAAAGCCCATTTTTTCTCTGCTTTGGATCCAGGCTTCCACCGTTCTCTATGAGGTGGAGATGTGTGATGGTGTTAACGGTTCTTTGGGAAGTGATTTTGAGTTGGCGGTTTTGAGAGGTGAGGGTGACGATGATCGTTTGGCGCTGATGAGGTGATGGTGTTGTTGGTAATGTTTAGAGTGTCGGTGGCATGGTGGGTGAAACTCTTCAATGATGGGAGTCACTCAACGATGACAATGATGGTTTGAATTCGACGATTTCCAATGGGTCTCACCGGTGAAGTTGGTGGATCATGCGTTGATGGAAATGACGTAGGTGATGAGATTTTCATGATGACAGAGAATGGTTCAAGGTGATTATGATGGTGATGTTTCAATGGTATTGGAGGGCGGTTTGAAGTGGTTTGGTCCCACGGTGGTAAATGGTTTCCTATATTTTGATTTCAAATTTTGAATTAGGACTATTGGGGTGGAAATGTGGAAAGTTCTTTGGTTGGTGCATGCAGTGGTTTGATTTTTGTATGTTGATTGAAAGTCTTTATAGGGAATGTGCCGGTGACAATGTGGAATTTTTGTATGGTTTGTACTTACCCATAAAGTGGTTTTAATAATGAAAAAAATGGACTGTAGGTAGTACAATTGAGGAGCATGTCTATTATGACTTCCATCAACTACCACTAATATGAAGCTTCCTTATCCAACTCATTATTTTAATTCCTACTTAAGAAATCCACCACATAATTTCCTTTACCCATTGTATACATCAAGTCTAATTTGAACATTTGAAGGTATTGCATCTGTCTTCTTTATCATAGATTCAAATACATATGTAAGAAAAAGTGTTTCAAACTCTCATGATCCATAAATACCATGAATTTCTGATCAAATAGATAACGAATCCAAGTATTAAAATCATGGACTATAGTAGATAATCTAAATTATGTTTTTGGTAGTTTATATCATGAAATTCTAACTTCAGTGAACCATAAGAAACAAAACGATCTATCTATATGAGAACACATCCCAACCTAGATCCCAATGAATCACAACAGACTATATATCCATGTACAGACTCCAGAATCCTATGGGTAGGGTTTGATGAAATTATAACCTTATGCTCCTGAATAATATCTGAAATTCATCATTGAATTGGAAAGGAATACATTTCCCTATAAAATATTTAATTAGTGACTCTAAATGTGAAAATATATGTAAAACATCGATAGTATCCTGAAAATCTAAGGAAACTGTGTATCTCAAAGATATTCATCATGTTTTCCATGATATAACAACTTCTATCTTTTACAGATATATAGAAATTACTTTTTCAGAAATTATATAACTAAGGAAATGTACCTCTTGTATCAAAAAACAATACTTTTATAACCTGGAATACATATGATGCTCCTGCATGATACCCAAGCTTGTAGCCAAGGGTTTATCATGATCCAACATTGTTATAGAATACACCATTATATCATCTATAAAAAACACCAAAAATGAATAATGATACCTTTGAAATATCAACTTCATTAATTCCATCAAGATTGTTGGTTCATTCATAAGACCAAAAGGAATAAAAATGAAGTCATATTGAATATAAAAACTTCTAAAATATGTCTTTAGAATATCCACTTTCTGAACCCACAGTTGGTGCTATCCCAAATAAATGTCAATTTTTGATATTCAATGGGGTCTCCTAATTTGATAAAATAGATCACAAATTCATAGAATAGGATATGAATTATTTATTTTAACTTGGTTAATCTCAGGATAATATAAACAAATATTAAGAGTTCGATTTTCCTTTAACACAAAAAGAACTGGTGTTTTCCATAGAGATGTACTCAGTTAGATGAACCTTTTAATTATTAACTCTTCCAACTGATCCTTAAATTCCATTAATTATATATGTTTTTTCTAATAATATGCAATGGAAACAACGATATTCCTAGGTAGTATATCAATTGTTAACTACGCTTATCTTTTGGGCGGAAACTATGAGAAATTGTTATAACAACATCATGGAATTTTTCCCCCATGGTAGAAAACTATATATTCTTGATCACATTTACTAATGCAAAAGAAAATGCATTCAAATGATAAGAGATAGTTCCAACCACCATCACCCAGGGTCCTTCTCTTCTTGAATAAACTCCCCAATCTCTATTAAAGAGATGGCTAATGCCATCAGAATATTTGAAACTCACCCACCATGTATAAAAATCAATATGGACCTCAATTTTTTTCATCCAATTCTTTCCCATAATAAAGTTATAGTAATGCATATCTATCAGAGGTAAATCTCATACTAACTCAATCCTATTGATTTTTATCTAACACACATTACATTTAAAATCTTAACGTTATCATTATCCCAATTTTTTTTGGAGTTTCAAAACAAAAGGTATAATCTCCACATGTAAAGCTATCATATCAACAACATAAGATGTAATAAACTAATGGGACACACTCATATAAAAAAATTCATAAGTGTAAAATTAAAACGAATCATACCAATAACTATTGAAGGTCTCGTTTGATCATCCATTATTACATTCTTATCTCCGCACAATTGCTTACTTGCTTTACTTTTCTCTTTATTAGCTTGTTGAGAATCAACTGGATATGTAGTCATGGTATTCCTAAAATCACTGTGGATTGTTTAGTTCTTCTAATGAGAGTTATTCTTCCACACTCATCCCATATCATCATACTATTATTGAGAAGTATGAGATGTGTATGTAACACCCTACCTTAGAGTATTGCAATAATAACACCAAATATTTCCCAACTGGTTGCAATTGTTACATAATATTGGTGGTTCTATAAAATATCACTTCATATGCTCAAAATAACCACATTGAAAACATCTAGGTTTAATATTCATCCAAGTAGGTAATTTGACCAATACCATAGTCTGATTCTGAGATATACCACCCCCTTTGGAATAGGTTTCCCTCATACACTTATTTACAACATTAGAGTTCCCATATGTTCCCATAGAAATAAACATGATTCCTATTATTGTGTTTCCCAAAATGCCTCTTTCATCCACCATCGTTCTATTGAATATATCTTTATAATATTTTATACAAATCACAAAAATATTTGAGAAAGTTTATGATTTCAACCTCAAATCAAAAATGAGTTCCTTAAAGGATGAACTTGCAGCAACTTCCAGTGAAAATTGAAAAAAATTCATAAATTTACCTACATATTATATTACCAATAGATTCTAATTGTTCAAACTAATGAAGTATATTGTTCTAGAAACTTTGAACATGTGTGGAAAGAATTGTTTGTTCCACAATTCTTCAAAATCCTCAAATGCAAGGCCTTGGCGCAATTTATCCTAAAAGGATAAATGCCACCACTAGAATTCTAGATCCACCAATATATACATTGACAATTTCTATTTTATCTAAGCTACTTTACCAATAAAATTTAATATTTGATTCATACTATTCAACCACAATTCAACTTTTCCATCACGGAATCACCCCAAAATATGGGTGGATTCTAATTTTTGAACTGAAAAAAATGATCCACTTATCTTGGTTCATAATTTTTGTTCTCTTTATCCACTGATTGGAAATCATAAACAATACTATAGACCAACTGTTGGTTCACCTATGGATCAGGTGGGACCACATTCTCAACAACCTCTTTCGGTTGGTTCCTACAGAGCCTACCAAGTTCCCTTAACTATAAAAAAACTAAATTTAATATCACTCTATAGAAAATAAATGCTTAGATATCCCTAATTAACATTTCAAAAAGTTCAAAAATATTTTTTATCCATAATAAACCGTTTTAACCATTTTCAAAATACCACAATCAGCCATTTTTAGAAACTCACCATTTGAAAACATTTTCAACACTTTTAAAAAAGCATTACTTCTTACCATTTCCATAAATCATTAACTCAATAATGAAAAATAAATTCCTATTAGGAATTAATTCTACCAATGCATTTATTGTAACTCCCATCGGCTAAACCCATGACAATGAGGCGATAACTCACCTATAAGTGTCAAAAAACACTTATGTACCCAAACTCCCTCGTAGGTTTAATTTCATCATAAATAGTTTAGCTAAACCTTTTTTTTCTCTTCATTTAAAGTTATGAAAATATTATCTTCTTGATAATATACCATGAAATAGACAGGCTTATCAAAACTGATACAATTTCAAACTCCAAGAATAACCACAATTGATACATAAGGATGGAACAAACTGATACTTTACGCCAACCATGCTTTTCCTTATGTCTGCCATTGAATGGTTTCCCCTATAAATCCTCACTATTTTGAGAAACATGTTCCAAAAATGTGCCTACCCAAATCCCATTTTATTCCATGTAATTGTTTCCTAGAGGATCTACATGATTTTTTACTAATCGTGATCAAATCATGCACCTCTCTAAAGGAACCCAAATACTTCCAAAACTTCTCTGAACCTCCCAAAAATTATTTGGATAATTATATTTACATAAAATACATCAATAAAGGGTCAAGTACCTGAAATTGGGGGTGCTATAGTATCCCCACCATTATTTCCTCCATCTACAGAAAGTAAAAAAACAATGTTTTCTTTGAAGATTTTCGGCCACTGCTCCAACATTTTCTTTTCATGATTCCATGTTTCCTTATGAATCTGCCTTGATTCCATAAAACCCACACTAGAATGCTATTTTTTCCACAAAAAACTTTATCTTACCTATCCTAAATTCATACCAACACATGAATTAATGTATCATTTGGCTCTAAGTCAATGTGATCCCATCAAATCATACGGTCAGTGTCAGGTTGATACTTCTTCAACTAAGATACATGAAACACATTATGCATTGAACTAAACCCTGGTGGAAAGAAAAATAATATTCCACCTCACCAAATTATTCATGTATATAAAAATGGACTATGTACTATGGAGACAACTTGCACTGCTGACCAAAATGACAATGCCCAATCCTTGGAGAGATTATTAAAAACACATGATCCCTCATCTCAAATGAAAATATTCGTTGATGATGATATGTATATGATTTTGGATGTCTCTAATCCATCACCATTGTCTTCATGATCAAATAAATCTTCTACATTGTCTCTTGCAGAGGGATTGATCTAACCAATGAAGTCTCGCCTGATTCCACCCAACAAAGTGGAGAACGACAAGGATTCCTATTAAATGATTCAAAAATTTCCATATGTATTTCAGATTGATAACTATTTTTGTATGATAACCCCACTAATGACATGTGATCCTCCCATTAGCTACCAAAGTCCATTACACTATCCCAATTCAATTCTTACAATGTTTACATATCCCTTTTAGATTATTTATCTATTTTAGGATGACACACCATGCTCATAGTCAATTGATTCCCAAGTACTTGATGTAAGGATTTTAAAAAAATAGACATAATAATAGGGTCTTGGAAAGATATAATAATGATTTTAATTCTATGAAGATCTATAGCTTCTTGGATATTGATTTTAGACAAGTCCTCCACCATATGGTATTCATGAATAGGGATTAAATGAATTGGCTTCATGAGTTGATCCAAAATTATACATATGGAATCATGTTTCCAAACCTTCCTTGTTAAATGTGTCAAAAAATCCATGGCTATCTGCTACCACATACACATGGGAATTAGTAAAGACTCCAACATTCCCGGTGTTCACTGGTGCCTTCCCATACTATCTAAGATGTAAGGCATACCAAAACAAACCTTGTCACTACCATTTTCATGAAAACCCACCAAAACAATTGTTCCATCACTCTATACATATTTTGGATGCATTTATGAACAACCCATTTACAATGGTTGTAAGCATTAGGAATCTAATATTTACAACCCAAAGGTACAATGGTCAGAAATCTAAACAGAAAAAATAAACTCCCATATAGATTCCACCCTTAATGGTCTCCCCAACATTAAGTTTTGACCTAAAAAACACATTCATGATTGGATATATACGACTCATTCACATGATGAAAAAAACTAGGAATGAAAGAAATTGGGAAGAAAAATGAAACACCACCCTGGTCAGTAAAATCTAGGTGCATGTCTACTATGACTTCTATCAACTACCACTGATATGAAGCCTCATTAGCTAACCCATTAAATGAATTCATACATAAGGAATCCACCACTAAATTCCCTTTACTCGGTGTATAAAACTTTTAGAAATTGAACATTTGAAGGTATTTTATCCATATTCTTTGTATTTTATTCAAATACATTTGTTAGAAAATGTGTTTCAAACTCTCATGATCCATAAACACCATAAATTTTTGAATAAAAAGATAATGAATCTAAGTATTAAAATCATGGACTACATTAGCTAATTCTAAATTTTGTGTAGGGTAGTTATTATCATGAAATAGTAACATCTATGAACTATAAGAAACAACATGATATCCCAATTTGAGAACACTTCCCAAGATAGATCACAATGGATCAAAATAGACTATATAGCCATGTACAGACTCTAGAATCATAAGGATGTGTGCCGATGTAATTCTAGCATTAGGATCTTGATAGGATATCTGACATCCATCGCTCAACTAGAGAGGAAGACCTTTACTTATTAAATATGTCATTGGTGATGCGAAATGTGAAAATATATATACAAAACGTCTGTAGTGTCCTGAAAATCCAAGGAAACTATATATCTCGAAGTCATTAATCATGGTTTCAAAGAGATGATAACTTCTATATTTTACAGATCTATAGAAATTCCTTTTTCAAAGATTAAATAATGAAGGAAATATACCTATTGTATTCCAAGATCATACATTGAAAACTTGGAATATAGAAGATGCTCCTATATGATATTTAACCTAGTAGCCAAGGGTTTATCATGATCCACCTTTGTTCTTGAATACCCCAGTATATCATCTGAAAAAAACACAAAAAAGGAATATCGATACCTTTTAAATATCAAATTTATTAATACCATTAAGATAGATAGTGCATTCATAAGACTAAAAGGAATAAAAATGAACTCATAATAGACATCTATACGTATAAAATATATCTTTAGAATATCATTTTTCTAAACACACGGTTAGTGATATCCCAAATGAAAGTAAATTTTAGATATCCATTTGGTTCCCCTAAATTGGTCAAATATATCATAAATACATTGAATAAGATATAAATTTATTATCTTAACATGTTTAAGCTTATGATAATCTAAAAAAATACTAAGAGTTACATTTTCCTTTTACACAAAAATAACTGGTGTTTTCCATAGAGATGTAATCAGTTAGATGGACCTTTTAATTCCAAACTCTTTCAACTGATCCTTCAATTACCTTAATTCTATAGGTTCTATATGATAATATGGATGGGAAATAGGACTATTCTCAGTTATAATATCAATTGTTAACTCCACTTCTCTTTTGGGGGGAAACTCTAAGCAATTTTTAGGAAAACATCAAGGAATTTTTCCACCATGGTTGGAAAATATCTATTCCCAATCTCATATACTGATGTAAAAAACAAATTCTATCAAATGATAAGAGATAGTTCTAAAAACTAAAACCAAGGTTCCTACTCTTCTTATATTGACTTCCCAATCTCTATTAAAGTGATGCCTAACACCATCAGAAGATTTGAAACTCACCCACTGTGTATAAAAACAATACGGGCCTCAAGGTTTTTCTGTCAATCCATTCCCACAATCAAGTTATAGAAATCTCTATCTATCATAGGGAAATACCATAATAACTCAATCCTATTGATTATTATCTAACACACATAACATTTCAAAGCTTTAAAGTCTCATTATCCCAAAGGTATTTGGAGTTTCAAAACAAAAGGTATCATCTAAACTTGTAAACCTATCATATAAATGTCATGATAAGTAATAAAATAATGGGACACACTTGTATCAAAAAAATATTACATAAGGGTAAAATTAAAAATAATAATACCAATCACTATCAAAGGTCTTTATTGATCATCCAAAATCACATTATTATCGCCACACAATTTCTTACATTCTTCACTTTTTTCTTTATTAGGTTATTGAGAATGAACAGGTTGAGGTGTCATGGTGTTTCTAAATTTACCATGTATTTATTTGTTCTGCGGATGATATTTATTTTGTTACACTCATCCCATTGAAGCATACTATTCCTGATAAGTATGACGTGTGTCCCTAACACCCGACCTTAGAGAACATGGATAATAGCGCCAAAGATTTCCCAACTGGTTGCTATTGTGACATGATATAGGTAGTTCTATACAATATAACTTAATATGCTCAAAATAACCACACTAGAATAATATAGTCTTAATCTTCAGTTGAGGAGGTAATTTGACTAATACCATAGTCTAATTCTGAGATATACCGCCCCTTTCAGAATAGGTTTCCCTCCTACACTTACTTCTAGCATTGGAGTTCCCACCTATACCAATAGGAATAAACATGATTCCTCTTATTTTGTTTCCTAAAATTTCTCTTCATTACACCATTTATCTATTGAATATCTCTTCATAATCCTATATACAAAGAATGAAATTATTTTATTGAATTTAGGATTTCAACCCAAAATTAAAAATGAGTTCCTTGAATATGCACTTGCAGAAACTTCTGGTGAAATGTGGAATAAATTCATAAATTTTTCTATATACTATATTACCCATATATTATCATGATTCAAAATCCATAAGTATACTGTTCTAGAAATTCTAAACATGTGAGGAATGAGTTTTTTGTTTAAAAATTCTTCAAAATCCTCACATGCAAGGCCTTGGTTCAATTTATCACGAATGGCTATGTCCCTCCAATAAAATTATAGATCATCCAATATATACATCGATAAGTTCTATTTGAGCTCAGATAGTGTACCAAGAAAATAAAAGATTTTATTCAACCTATTCAGCCAAACTTCCTCTATTCTTTCCTTAAATGGCCTTGAAATATGGGTAGATTCTAATTTTGGAACTGAACCAAATGATCCACTTGTCTTGGTTAATAATTTCTATTCATTGTATCCACAAATTGAAAATCCTAGAAAATATTATGGACCAACTGTTGGTTCACCTATGGCTCAAGTTTAATCACATCCTCAACAACTATTTTCAGTTGGTTCCTATATCGCATACCTGGTTCCATTCACTATAACCAAAAAAGTAAATTTAGTATCACTCTCAAGAAACTAAAGGCTTATAAATTTACAATTAACCTTTCAACTATTTATACAATATTTTTTATCCACAATAAACTGTTTTAAGAATTTTCAAAATACCACCATCAATCATTTTAAAAACATCACCATTTGAATACATTTTCAACACTTTCAAAAAATAATTATTTCTTACCATTTCCATAAATAATTAACTAAATAAAAAATAATTTATTTATATTTAGAATCCATACTATCAATGCTTTTAATTTAATTCTCATTAGATAAACCCATGAAAATGAGGTGACAACTCACCTATAAGTGTCAAAAAACACTCATTGACCCGAACTCCCTGGTAGGTTGAATTTTAGCATAAATTGGTCAGATAAAACTTTGTATTCTCTTAATTTCAAGTTATGAAAATATTATCTGCTTGATAACATGACAAGAAATATATGGACTTATCAAGACTGATAAAATTTAAAAACTCTTAGACTAACCAAAAATGATACCAAAGGCTTGAACAAACTGATACCATTTATAAGTCAAGGATGGAACAAGATGATACCATTTATAATTCAAGGATTGAATAAGTTGATACAAGTTTTAACATCCCACCCTCAACTATTTTCTTGGGAAGATGTGATGGGTATCACGTCAAAATCATGAAATCACACAAACCATGTATTCCATAAACCCATTCCAATCAATTTCACATAAAACATTTCTTTCTTTAAAAAATTTAAACAAACATTTTTCAATATATCAATCAAAATCATAATTTAAAAATCATTATTTTAAAATTAACATTAAAATGATTTCCCAAAAAACCATCCAATTTCCGAAATTTTACAAAACCATCCCTAATGAGGTTTCCAACAAGAATAACTCATAAATTACACAATAATTTGAATAAAAATAGTTATTTCAATCTAATAGTTCATGTTTTAATCATGGAGAGTCAAGAGAGAAGCCACGTGCCTCACAAAAATTGGAGAAAATGAAGAACAATAGTAAAATCCTCTAGATCTGATCAAGAACAAACCTTACATACCTAAATTAAAGAATAAAACATCATAATTCACATCATATATGAAAAGATATATCCTCAATGAATTTTATTTAATGTTCAAATAAAGGGAGGGAGAATATATCTAGGAATAATGAGAAATAATGAAGATGTAATAGTGAATCTAGATCTCCAATGGGCTTTGAATCATGAAACAATTATTTCTATATTGAAAAGAATCACCTCTCAAGACTTGGGATAAAATAAAATTAGGTATTATGATGTATTGGGGTAATAAAAGGGGTCCTAGGACTTAATCCAAACTAGATCCAATTTTTTTGGATTTGAAACTGCACAGTGCATAGTTACGGTGCACAGTTAGTAAAAATATTTTCTTACCCCGAATGATATATGGTCTTACGATAACCCCTCATACAGTTGGATCAAAAAATTTAACAAACCATGACTTCACCATGGAAATCTACATAGTTTGACCAAACTTTGATCCAACTTTTTGCCTTCCCGGAGCCCATTGTCTTCCCTTTCATGATTTCCTGGAGTTACTTCAAGGTTTCTACTAACTATGATCAAATTATGCTCCTCCAAAAGAATACAAATCATTAAAAACAACTTTGAACCTCCCAAATAATAATAATATAATTATATATAATTAAAAGACACAAATAAAGGGTCAATTACCAGAAATTGGGGGTACTACATAAATATTTTCAAGATAAAGGTTACTAAAATTCTTTGAAAGTTCATTGAACGCCATAGAATTTTGTTACTTAGTTATTTGAGGTTGTATTCATTAATGTTTCTTTGGTTCCTAATGGTTCAATATATCCATACTATTTTTTCATTTAATGATTAAATGTATAATTTTATAGTTTTTAGAGATATTAAATTGAGTCATATGTCTAATTGGAGGTTTGTTACATGATTATAATAATGGTGGAATTGATTTTCAAATCTATTAGTCATAGGATCAAACAAACATGTAATGAAAACATATTAATGTTTTGAGTTTATTATTTTTATTTTAATATAATTTGATGTTTATTGAAATTAAAAGGTGACGGGGTGGGATTCACTAATCGTTAAGATAGATTAGGATATTGAGTGATACTAATTATTATATAGTTAAGATAGTCTGAAAGAGGAAAAATATGATATAGTGGACTCATAGAAAAGAAAAATCATGTATAGTACCAGGAAAGAAATAGATGAAGAAAACATATAACATTACTCTCCTTTTATTGACTACCTTCTCATTTCTATTTCACACTTATGGGTTTTACTTCTGTTTTTTTTGAATATGATACTTGACTAAACTTCTAGGGGTAATCATTTGATACAAATTTAGAATTATATTACTCCACTCATCAATTAATTTTATAATTCTATAAGATAATTACTCTTGTTTTTTTCATCAATAAGACATCATCTTATATATTGTCCAAGTAATGGTAAAATAAAAATATATCCAAACCATTTCAACATTTAAGATTTATTTTCTTCCTTAGAAATAGTTCAACAGATTTTATTGAAGATTACATGTAAATAAATTTCATTAAATCGCATTATGATATTGTTTCAATGATAAACACAAAAAAATAATTTTCATTATTTTTACAATTATTTAACTTGAAATTGAATGAGAACTAATATAATAAAAAGAAATCCTATTTTGATATAGGATTCAAACATCTTGAGAAATTAATTTATTTGATCATGAAAATATTTTAATGAATAGAAAATATATAAACTAAATGCATTGATTTGATTTCCATTTTTCATAATTTATCACATTATCTCTTGTTTAATCCATACCACATCAATGTCTAATATATTATCTATATTTAATTGAAATCATAATTTAGTTTTTTACTTAATCCTTCAATATTATCAATATTATTTTGAAAAAAAAATAAACAAGAACCCTTCATTTTTCATGATTCTCTATTTTTATAGTATGAATTATAGAAATTCATCAAACACACCCACTTTACCTATGGTTAAATCCTTCCCCACAATACTATTTTTATAGAGTCTACGATTAATTTTTTTTACATTTATCAATGATGACAAATAATCAAAATTTGACATCATTTTTAGGGAAGAGATTAGTGTATTCATTATTTTTTAATATATGATTTTATAGTATTTTATTAAATGATATTTAAATAAACTAATTTTATGTAGCTTTTATATTTAATTTTCTTATTGGTTTTCTGAATTGTCATGTTAAAATGTAAGTTCTATTAATTCCCATTTGTGACCTCTACATCTTAAATATAAAATCATTTTAGATCCTTTATAAATAACTAATATATTAGGTTGGAAAGTTGAAAAAAATATTGTTTTTAAAATTTTTAATCATTATTTGGATATTATAGACACACTACATGACAGTGGGTATGTAATAAATAATGAATCCCACTATAATATGAAGGCATTAAATAATTTTTTGGGAAAAAAATAAAAAAGTTTTTTTGAATTTTTTTGACTAAGATAGTGGCCAAGCTTGACTAAAATAAATTTTTATTCTAAGGGAAATAAATTGGATTTTGAGAGTTTTCCCAAAATTTTAAAGAGTAAGAATATGAAGATAAATTTTAATAATAAGAAAAGTAAAAAGTGTAAATTTTTACAATAATAAATTCAATTAAATGAGAGAATAATTTCTAGAGTATTAATGTGGATTTGGGAGAGAATGAAATCAATGAATATGAGAATAAGAGTCAATAATAAGTAGAAGAAGAGGAATATATTAAGCTCAAGGTATATAAAAATGGAATTTATATACATATGATGCTTAAAATCAATCAATCGGTGCTAGATAAAATCAAGATAATGTAGAAGAATAAAATTAAACTATGATTTTTTCCATCAATACATGAAAAATACTTTTCTCATAGGAGTATTGAGGAAGTAGTTTTAGAGACAGAGGAGAAATTGGTAAATGAGATTTAATTTCTCAATAATTTGATATACTGTTTTATGAAAATAATATATGTTAAAAGAGACTTATTTTTTTGGGAACCTTAGGAATATAACATAAAATTATAAAGCATTGATTTTAAACTCCTTGAAGTTGTAATAAAATGTGATATTTATTTTATAGAAAATAAATATCCAAAAAAATTACATTGTCTATAGATGAAGTGGATGAAGTGGTAGTACTTAAGAAATATTAATAAATGGTCACTTATTTATTAACACTCATAATGATTAGTATTTTTGAAGTAATGAAAATCGACAAAATTGACATTTTAAATGATAGTGAAGATAATATAAATACATAATTTTTATATTTTAATTTTACCGAAGTTAAATAAGAACTATATTTTTTAAAACATCTGGGAGGTCCATCACTATAAGAATAAGGAACCTTCTCCTCAACATGGTCAAAATCATTAGCAAATATCATGATGCCCTGACCATTCAACTGCTTCAAATTTGTACTCAAGCCGCCCATCTTGGTAGTAGTATCTTAAGGACTTAATGGGTCTGATGGAAACCACCATCCATTGGTCTAAACCTTGACATTGATGGGTATTGAAACTCGGGGGTCATGAGAGGTGGAGTGGTTGTTCGTGGTTCTATGGACTCTTTCGGTTTCACGTTTACAACCCACCTGGGTTGCAGTTCCTCACTTCAGGCTGAGGATAAGGTTATGCCCACTATTTTAAATTTATGCCTCCATGGGGACATTGATATCTCTGAAGTGGGAACTGAATCTATGATCCTACACAACTCTTTGTGTGGAACTAGTTGTATTTCTTGGTTGATTTCCTACACAATCAGAAAATGTTTTGGTATGCTTAATGTAAGTTTCAAGTGAGGATGATGGTATCATTGAGAGGGGAGGGGTGAATCAGTGATACTATTTTTCTTTTATGTTTCATTTCAATTGAAACAACCTTTTCCTCCTATTAGGGATTTTAATTCCCTACAAAAAACTAATCCAATGCACATCCACAAGAACATAATAATTTACAAGGGACACTAGTCAATATAAATAGCTAAGTCCTTCTTATGGTTTGAAGACAATCCCATACCATACAATCAACTATAAAAAAATCTTTGTATTATAATGAGTAGGATATTCCCTTAAACTCGTGTAGCACTTTGAAGACAATCTAAAAGTGTGTGCGCACCCTCTTAGCAAAAATATGGTAATACAATTGTTATGTAACAAATCATGTTTCCTACACTAATTTTTAATTTGAAAAATGTATTCAATTGAAATATAATTCTTCAATTTATTACCTATAAGAAAGGTAAGAACCTCCTTGACTTTGTTTGCAGAAAACTCAATCTGATTTTCAGGGTTTGATTATTCCAGTCCGATTCCTTCAAGCCCGACTCTCCCTGATACAATTCTCTCAATCTGATTTTATGATAGAATATAACAGAAATGAATTGGAACAACTTAAATACATCTTCCTCAGTACGGAAATTATCATTATGGTATAACCCAATATTGAAATCCCAAAGACAATTAATCTAGCATGATATGATGATATGTTTAATGAAAATTCACTTCTTCCCATCGAAATTTATTCAACAAAAACAGGATGGTATCAATTTTTCACACAAAAAAGTCAGAGCTTCTCTATCTACTATGATGAATAGTACATCGCCATCTGTCAAGTGAAATGTACCTTTTCTCCTTTTATTGGTGACCCATAATAGGTTTCGGCAGGAATCCCAAAAATCTTTCATGCTCTCCTAAATTCACCCAAAAATGTAATTTCCTCTGAAATCTCAGAGCAATTATGGATCAGTCAACACATCTCAATTATTCTAAAAACTTTTATAATCTTCACCTCTTCTTCTAAAAAATTCCATTTCAAGTGTCAATAAAATTTCAATAGATGGGTCAGATTTAAATTTTTGAGGTCGATTATAATATTTGTGAATGATTTGAATTAAAATAATGTATTTGAAAGTTAAGCTCCCCCTTGAAAAATCATTCAACAATCTCTTTTTTTCACACGACTATTGACCCAATTGAAATAAAAATCATCTTCTTCTACTATTCTCTTGACCCACTTGAAAATAAAATTTTAGAGTAAATTAGTGTTCACCTATCTCTTCCTTCAATAGTTCACATAACCATTAAACTCAGCCTAATTATGATATGTAGAGTACAGTCTTTCTATGTAAGATTGGTCTGGGTACGATCATTTCATGATAAAATCATTTTTATGTCAATAATACTAGGATTGATCTTTTCCTTCCTAAGCCTGATATCAATTATTCTAATATTGATCATTTTGATATTGATCATTCTAATATTGATCATTCTTAAATTGATCACTCTAAGTATGAAAGGTTTTTATATCATCTGATGGAAAACGTAATGCTATAGTTAATCGGTACCACCTTTTCAATCAATACCACCTTTTCATTCAATACCACCTTTTTAATCAATATCACCTCTTTAATCAATCTAGGTATGATTATTCTGATGCTGATCTTTAGGTATGTGGTTTATGGAAAACAAAATGCTATAGTAAATCGATACCGCTTCTTTTTATTCCACTTAGAATCTGATTGTATTAAAAAAACAATTGATATCACTTCTTTCTCTCTACCACCCAGATATGATAAATCTGGATATAATATTTTTCAGAATGAAAACATCTTCTTTCACTCCCCATTTATTCCACCAAGCTTGCATAACAAGTCCTCAATTCAACTCATGATCTATATGAAATATGAATCAGCATAGAATAGTCACATTTAATTTATTATCCTCACAAAGACTATGATTCTCTATAAAAATATCTACATCTACCACATAATCTTTAGAGTGAGGCCGATGACTATTTACTTCTAGCAATATGTATTCAATATCATCCCAACCCCAAGTCGAGTTTGATCTGAACCACTTCTTCCAAACAGGATCTTCTTATTAAGATTGACTTTCACAGTGAGTCTGATTCTTCTCAAAACATGAGTATGATATTTATCAATACCATGAGTCTAATTTTTATCAATAACACAAGTATAATGACTGTTTCCAGAAACAAAGTGATATGGCTTCCTTCATTCAAAACATATGTTGACAAAAAAAGTCATCACAAAACACCTTCATCATCAGCTTGGTCATAATAATTAGCTACAATATCAAAATGGTTCATAGTTGGCATGAGAGAAATAATGTTTTATACCACCTTTCTTCAATAGCATTCCATGACTCTGATGATAATTGATTCTATAATATGAACTTTTTGAAGCTTGAGGGGGTCAATATTTTTATAGGGGATGCCCTCAAATTGCACTATTTTAGGCCTCATTAGGTTCCTGCATGTTCCATGGTTTTCCATGTATCTTTTCCTTTTAGTAATAAATAAATATATGATGATGATGATGACAAGAATTAATTAATTGATGAACACTCATTTACTATTCTTATATCAGAATGTTTTTTAGAAGTAGTAAGTGATTATAATGAACTAACAACTAATTAATTAGTGGAAAATAACTTAAATATTCCCATTAATGGTTTTAATAATTCAAAATTTGAATTATAAATTTATCATCCTTATTTTAAAATGAAATTTTAATCTAAAATATCACATTTAGTGGTTGATATATATATTATTAATTTTTAATGGAAAAAAAATTTTCTTCTCATTTTTAAACACATATTGTTATAATTAATTTTCACTCCAAAGAAAAGATAAATCGATGTTATATTGAAATTAACTAATTTTATTGTTGCTCAAGAAGATTTTAAATCTATTCTTGGAATTGATATAAAAATGGAATTAGTTTCCATAATTTATTTGATAAATTTTATGTAATTATAAAGGAGTTCTATGATGATATCACTATACATTTACAGGAACCTTATATTTTGTTCCTACATCAAGGGAACACCAAATGGTTCAATTATTTAATGAAACTGTATGTGTATAGTGAATCCATTAGAACTATTTAGGGAGATATCAAATGGTGTATTATAGTATGTAGATGATTTGGTTTCTTCTACTAAGGATCAATATCTCAAAGAGACATTATCTAAGAAATAATGGAGAAACTGATATGTTCCAGTTCGTGGATAATAAAACACATCCACCATTATATTTTGAAAGTTTTAAGAGAGTACACGATAAAGACTATAGATTTAACTCTATATGAGACCCAACAAATTATTTTTATGTTTTCAAAAAAATAGTTTTCATGTTGTTTATTTTTAATTTTTTTTCTTTTCATTATTGTATTTATTTTTATACATATGATTAGTTTTTCAATTAATTTTTGGAATAACTATTAACCAACACCTACTAATTTTTTATTTTTTAGGATAATTGGATACCTTTAATTAATTTTTATAACTTATTATAAATGTAAACAAACATTGAAATGGAATTGTTATATGTTTTATTGAGTTACTTGAAACATAATACTTTACGAACCATGGAATTTATATTACCAACTTCCATGGCTGATGAAAACTACTAAAATCACTATTTATAGACTCAGGAACTTTATAGAGCTATTAGAAAGAAACCTTGATGGCCATTCATACCAATGGATAGTGATTCTCAATATTGAGTTTTAGTAGACATAGATACATTAATATAGGGGATTATATATTATATTTATATTTCTAATTATGTATTTAATGTTTTCTAAAATCTATGCATGTTGATTATTAAAACCAATTATATAATGATTATCTTATTTAAGGTCTTGAAATTATAAATTTATATATTAGTAATGTTGATTATTTTTATATCCATTCACATGATTTTAATAGGTCAAATTGAAAATTCATTATGAAATTTAATTATTAAAGTTTCATTTTTATCTTATGGTTCAACCTTGAGAAAATTATTGGGTTTTAAATGTGGGGGAAGGATAGTCATGAGTGTTATTAAATGTTATATCATAACCCATCAAATATATCTCAAAAAATAAAACTATTTTCATCCAACATTTATTTTAATACACAAAAAGTTTATATTTTTCTATTAATCCTACAAATTTCTTATATTAGAATGTTATATTTTGTTTTTCATCTCTATGAAATTTACTTGGTAAATTTTTTTATATCATTCTATTTAAAAATAAGTTTTTTGATACAAAAAATTAGTAATGTTCAATTTTTTCAGTTGAAATATTTTTAATGATAGGGAATGTATTTCCTAATTTTAAATTTTGAGAATTATAGAAGCTAAAACTTTTATCATGGTTAAACTGTGTGAGTTTTCAATTCTTAATGATTATAATTTTGTTTGTTTAAATTTTGAATAAGTATTTATATCTATGAAACATGTTCATTAAAAATATCAAATGTGTATAATTATGGATTAAATTATATCTATAATTAAATTATGGTTTAATTATTTTGTAGATTTATTACTCAACCATTGAAATGTGGTAAATTTTAATAAAAATCTCATAATTAGGAATTTGAAAATTTATTTCCTACTACCTAATTAGTTTTAATTACCCAGTCAGAATTTACAACTTTATTTTCTCCCAAAATTGTTATATTATTGAGAATAATAATATTTTTCTTAATATATGATTTACATGGATATTTTATTTTTTTGATAGATACTCTTAAGCTTGATAAAAATATTATTTTAAAAACTGAAATTCTTACATGACAAATATGTAAAATTAATTGCTTGATAACAAGAAATGAATTAAGTATAGAGGTATTTTATGGAATAAAATTTCATGGGTTTTACACATACATTTAATATCATTTAATAGTTATTTTTTATGAAGAAACTGAGAATTTATTAATCAATTCATTATGAATGATAATTTTGATTCATAATCTATCTTTTAATTCTAAACTAGTTTTAAATGTACTATTTTTGTGTTAATCATTCCAAATGTTACATGCATTAAATTATTTAATTTTATATAAAATATTATTAAACATTTTTTTAATTTAAATATGAATTTTTCTGTAATTTTATATTGAAATATGTTTTCCAGTTTTAATTTTTTATTTTAAATGAAATTATATTTTGAAAATGATTTTTTATTTTTAGTTATGTTTTATTTTTTAAATTCATTTTTAAAAATAATAATTAAATTTAATTTAGGTTGAAGATGGATTAATCCTGGTTGAGCCTTGTATATTGAGGTGTAGGTTTGTATTCATGTAATCATTCATATGTGTTTCATGGATTGGTGATAGATTTAACTAAAATATAGGCATGCTCTAATTTTTATTATTTTCATACATAACTAAAAATACCACTGCATGATATTCCACAAAATAATTGGAACTATCTGATTTTTTAGTGTGGAGATGAGGTGACTTACTTGAGGGTGATGTATAATTTTAACTCATTGGATACTACTTGAAGAAGGTCCCAAAAACCTTGGAAATAGATTGAAAAATTGGAAAGTTGAAGGGTGTTTAAGGTTATTCATAATTCATTGAAGGACAATGGGAATTATTATTTTGATTATTGAAGTTGAGTTCCATGAAGCTACTATGATTCCCAAGAATTAAATATTGTGGATATATGTAATAAATGGTATGGACTTTGACTTTTGATGATAGTATATGGACCCCACAGATTCGTGTTATATTTTTTCTCAACCTAAGAGTATATTCTCCCGCACTAAATTCTAATTACTATGGGTTGTTGGTGAATAATATTTAGGATCCAATGGTTCCTCATTACTATGAACTTTTAATTAGTGGTCAGTATCCATTAAAGTGGATTTAGAACCTATAGATTTATAGAATTACATTTTTTGTGCACCAACAAGGTGTCTTTGGATCCTGTATAAGTCTTTTGAGAAATCTCAATCTTTTGAAAAATACTAGAGTTCATGGGATTTTATGGAAGTGAATTCCTTTTATTTTCCATCCAATTGGGAATATATTTTATATTCATAGAGTAAACCATATAGATAATTTATTATACCTCTATAAAATGGTTAAATACCTATTCTAGAAAGGCCTATATTTTATAGATTTAATCACATCCTTCGAACCTCACTGAATAAATTAAGTGACATAGATCGCACCCATTAGGGAACAAATATGCCCATTAAATCTCGTTTGATATAATAGAAAATATAGATCATGAATGTTCATTGAATTGGGTAAACCCACTAGATATACCCATTCGGGCCTGATCCTGAGCCGGTACACCCTACCAATCCATCAATAAAAATAAAGGCACCTCACACTGATGTGGTATGTGAAGTGAAAAGTGTGCCATAAAAAAACTATATTTCATGATTGTGTACATGTATGCACACACATGGATGGCGTGGTGGACTATCTCAAAAATATATATTTTTACTTTATAATTTTATTATAATGATAAATCTATTTCCATTGATAAAGGTTACCCTTTTCTATCCCAATTTCCAAGGTGGTATTCCGAAATGTCTTCACCTTTAAACACCAAAATAAAATCTATTTTATTTTTAAAAAAATAATTAAAAATAAAACAATCCCCCACCATTTTTAAAATATTTAAATAATTTTTTTAAATTAAATAAACATAATCTCATGGAAATAACTTATATAAATAAAATAAACTCTCAATTTTAACATTTATATAGTGAGACAAATGAGAACTCAATAAAGAAATAGGTGTAAACTTCCTTAAACATGAAAAATCATATTGTCAGACTGATTCATCATACAAAAGTCCATCCAAGTTCCTCATTTGTTCGTATAATCATTGAAACCATTATAATGATATATCTATTATCATTTCATGGATGTTTTAGGGATAAATTCATAATCTCTTTGGAGAAACCCCATTCCCACATTCACATAGTTGAACAAAATAAATTTCTAATGTTTCAAAAATTGTTTGATATTCTTGGTTTATTAATAATTTTAACTGACCCTACTTATTCTGATGATCATTAAACACCATTTTCCTAATATTTAATATAACTTTGGTGTTTACATAATACATAGTATATAATTTCATACATTGAACATGTACATGTGAATTTATCACATGTTAGGTTGTGGTCCTATCATTGGTGTTTTTTTCAATTACTTTAAACCCATCCCTAAGGATATTTTTCATTACAACAACCTTAAAAGTCCCTTTGTTAGTAGATCCACTAATTTTTTTCATAATATAAAAAATTAAATCGTAATGATTCCATCTAGTGTAAACTACCTCACATAGCTATGTCTGAGATGAATGTTTCTCTATTTTACCTTATGAGTATTGGTGTAAGACACATCAAGAATCACTTGACTATAAAAATGTATAGAAAGTAGAGATATTAGCATATGACACAATGGTTGATCTGATAAAACATATATAAGACATTCCACTTCTTTTTTAGTAGCTTCTAAAGAAAAAAACTCATAATCCATTATGGATTTGATTATACCTGTTTGATTCTTTGATCCCTAAGACATCACTCTACCTCCATGTGTAAAAACCCAACCACTAATAGAAGTTTGATCCTCCATATTAGTAATATCACTTGAATAATAAAAACCTTTCAACACCATTGGGGTTCTACTATATTCAAGTACTCTTTTAATTTCACCCCATTGTGCATAACCTAGATTACTCATATACCTACTCAATTTTCCAATAATATATAAAAAATGTGTCTTGTTATTGTCATGGAATACATGTGAAACCCAATATACTTATCATATTCCCATTAAGAAAATGACCTACCAAGATTTGTCACCATCCAACTCCCAGAAGCATATAGGGTAGAAACTAGTGAACCAACCGATTATTTATAAATAATGAATAACTTTTAAATATAATGATATTAAGAATGAAAAAAATTATTATTCCAAGATGTATTGATACCCAAAATATCATTAACTTCACATAATTCTTTCAAACAATTTATATATATATAATATAATTACACCAATTTACTTGATTTATATTAGTTTTAAATATTATAATCTCATCAATATATAAACCATAACCACATCACGGTTCTTATGAAACTTACTATAGACACATTTATCGTATTGGTTAACTATAAAGAAATTCAATAAAATTTCTTTATTAAATTTATCATTGCATTTTTTTGAAGCTTATTTTAAACCATATAGAGACCATACTAATTTGAAAACCCTCTTCTCTTTTCTTGGAACAATAAATCCTTCCGGTTGTTCCATATATATTTCTTCATCTAACCCACTATTTAAGAATTATATTTTAACATCCACTTGGTGAATTTATAAATTGTATATTAAATATCATGTAATAAGAATTATAATATAAGTAGTCCAATTCATGAGAGAATATGAATAAAAATAATTGATTTATTCCTTTTGAGTGAACCCCTTTTCTACCAATTTGTATTTTCACTTTATAGTTACACCATAGAATTTTTGTTTTCTTCTAAATACCCATTTACAGCCTATTATTTATGAAACATAAGGATGATCACTTGTTATCCAAGTAATTTTCCTAGTTATAGCATCCATTTATTCATTTATACCTTCTTTAAAAATATATGCTTTAGAAGATGACCTAAATTCATTGAACGTTTTTTTAAAAAACTCTATATTAATTAAAACTAGAGTTTGAGTAACTATACTATAATTAGTTTATTCCAAAAAAGTTTATATATAAAATTGATTCATACTTCATTGGTATCCCAATTCTTTTACCTTTATAAATCTCCTCGACTATATCTTCATGAGGCACTATTTTATTTAATCCAAATTCTACTGTTTGTAATTTCTTAGGTAAAGTGGTAAACATAGAATTTTCAAAGATAACATATCTTGATTCAATAACTTTGATAAAATATACTAAATAATTTAATTCAACATCCATGATTCTATAAGATTTTGAATGATCATCATATTCATGAAATAATCTATCTATAACTCTGATACCCAAATTATCCCTTTCATGTTTAGGTAATATTATAATTTTTTGATGAACCCAAACCTTTTAAAAATTGATGTTTAGATTCCTATGCTTCAATAATTCAAATATATTCATTGCCATACCTTTTATGAGAACTATATTTAGAATGTGACATGAAATTAATAGTGCCTCTCCACAAAACCCTCTTGATATACCTATGACATGAATCAAAAAATTAACTATTACTATTAATGGTCTATTATTTCATTCTACTACATTATTTTTTTTGAGGTGCATAGGGATCCATCACCTCATGTATGATCCATGGGGACTCAAATAATTAATTAATATAATATTATCCACCTTTATAGGATCTAAGAAGTTTAATTATAATCCCTCATTGGTTTTCAATCTCATATTTATAGATTCAAAATTTTTCTAGAACATCATCTTTAGCATGTAAATGATAGACAAGATGAAATCATGAATAATCGTCAATAAAATTTTCAACATACTTTTTATTACCTATGGTTCATGTCACATGATAATCTAATCCTTCCCTATGTAATAAATCATGAAAATTTGTTTTTATTTTTTATAGTTGGAAATGATTTATTAACTATTATAGTTTGCATTAAAGTCAAATAATTAGGATCATATCTATATATTCTAGGTAATAATTACATGTTTAATATTTCATTAATTTTCTTATAATTTATATAACCTCAATGACTATTCTAAAAACAAAAATTCTATATAAATTTTTGGACTCCCCATGTATTAATCATGTTTTTTTGCCCAGAAGCTTTCAAATATGAAGGGTCTGCTAGAGTGCCTGTTCCGTTTTCCTTGACTGCAGTCAATTACAATTGGGAAGTGGTCTGAGCAGTTGAGTGTCAGGTGGACAATGTGGAACATACTGAAGAGATTTTTCCAATCTGTTGATCCCAGAAATCTATCAAGTCATTCGGCGATGCGGGTTCCATCTGTCTTGCCCCGGAACCATGTGAAAGGGTTTCCTACATAACCCAGATCGGTCAGGTCTGCCCTGAAGACCACATCCTTAAAATTTGACATCAGCGAAGATGTTTGGATTGTTCTGCCTCTTTTTTCCTTATGAAACAAAATCTCATTGAAGTCCCCTCCAAATATAACAGGGCTCGGAAGATCCTGACGCAACTTGCAAAAGAGCTCCCACGATTTCCACATCTCGCTTTGGCCCGGCCAGCCATAAAATCCCACAAAAGTCCATGGCGGGGTGTGGTCCGCATGAATGGATGCAGCCACATGGTGAGTAGAGAAGGAAAAGATCTTGATTTCAACAGAATCCTTCCAAAGGAGACAAATTCCCCTGGAGTGGCCTTGTCGGGAGATCGGGAGGTATCCTTGGAAGCCGCATTTCAGAGAAATTCTTGTGGTGTCCTTGTTTTCCAATATGGTTTCGGAAAGGAAAACTATATCGGGGCGACTTTGGGCACAATTACACTGGATCATTCGGACTGTTCGTGGGTTTCCAAGACCACAATAGTTCCAGCATAAGATGATCATTGATCTAGGTGGGGCTGGGTCTTACCCACATCTTCCATTGAGTCCTCTAAACTTGTTTTTCCACCCGTTAATTTCCATCTTTCAGGGGAGTTCCCCACAAACAGGCTTATTTCAATTCTTCTTTTCAGTCTCCCAGGTTTAGTGTCTTCCGGTTTACTATCTCTTTCTTCTCGTTGCACCCTTTTCCAGGTTCGATGGGTGATTGGGCCTGGTGTTGAGGTTCCTATCTTTCCATCTTTATCCTGTGTTAGGATATCTTCCATGGTCATTTCTGGATCCGGGTTGGGATCTGGTGGTTCAGTATGCATCTGCTCTGGTCTCAGGCTTTGCTCTAGAAGATCTTTTGGTGAATTCACTGGCTCTGAAAAGGAAGATACGGTGTCCTTCAGGGGGAAGGATGAAAGCAGTTTTTCCCCTGATTGGTTGTTCTCTTTGAAGGGAATTCTGGTGGTCCAAGCATGATGATTTTCCATGTTCAGTTTCCGCCTATCTTGTGTGGGCCACCATGAGACGTTCGTGGTCCTTTTGTTTTTCCGACTCATAGATGAAGGCAAATCTAGTCGTTTTGTCTTGGAGCCATGGGATACATTGTAGAATGATATTACATGATCCATTCTCTTGCTTTGATACACACGATCTTTCCAGATGGCCGAGACGTCCACAACAAAAGCAGAAGATTGGGAGTTTCTCGAATTCAAAAGAAATCCAGTTGTTTGCGTCGTCATGTTTCAGAAACATTCCCCTCATCAACAGCTCTAACACTTCAATACCGGCTCTGATTAGAACCTCGGGTCCCCATTGGATAGGGTCCTAACAGTCCCAATCAATGAACTGACCAATGCAGTCCCCAATTTCTCTCATAACACGTTCTGTTCGCGCATGAAGACAGATTCCTTTGACCCGTATCCAGAAGGGGGAACAGGTGAGCTTAATGTGCTGGATCTCATCCCCCCATTTGAATTCTTCCATTAGGAGGAGTTTTTTATCAAAGGACCACGACTTACCTCTAAGGATTTTATCTCTATCTCTCTCATTGAAGAACTTGAATACTAAACAGTTGTTCCCCGCTTCTTGAATGACCACTCCAGCTTCCAATTTTCAATGATTCTGGAGGGTATTTTTGAGTGCCCCTTGGTTGATTGAGACATTTTCCATAAACATTCCAACAAACAGCAGATACATTTTTTTCTACAAGAGTGTATCTTCGTTTCTCCGAGCCTCGATATCTGCTTTCTCTTTGTCCGTCAGGGATATACTATTCAATAGGTTCACTAAATCCTTCTCCATTGATCAGTGCCTGTGGGATGGGGAGGCACTTCAAACAAAATCCAGTGATCTGCAATCGGTAGTCAGTTCTCTCAACTGTCCAGGGAACACAACCTTTCCCCCCTCTCTACTAGTGAAACAACAAAAATAACCGCACACGCCTGGGCCAAAAATAACCCGGGCCCAGCCCAGCCAAAAAAACTTTCAAACAGGTCTGTTCTAACTAAAGGCTCCCAAAATAGACAGCCCAGTTCGCGGCCTCCATCTGCGAAGAGGCTTTGCGAGAGAAGCCTTCGCAGAGAATCCTTCAACAAAAAATGCTTCGCGGCCAGTGCACCCGTGAACCCCCTCACTCACCGCATGAGAACTCTGCAAAACCCTTTAGCTTGCACTGAAAGGCTCACCGCGGCGGATGATCGTGGGATCTCTTCACAGGATAACCATGACACATTCCGTGGGAATCTCTGGCATTCCTAGGGTCTTCACAAATCAGAAAACCTTCACTACACTCTCCACGCAACAGGTAACCTACGCACCACTCTCCACGAAGCACATCGGCCACCGCGGAATGGCACCACCGGCGGAATGGCACCACCGGCGGAACCTCGTGGCCTCCCATCATGACAGGGTATTCGTGGTTCAGTCATAGAATTCGCCGGTGAAAAGGATATCATTCCAAGATCTCCGAGAACCAGTTACCCTTCGCACCACCCCCTATTCAGAGAATCGACCACCATTCTTGAGTGAAGCAGGGATGAAAAAAGCGGTCTGTGCCATTGAGAAACAGGTGAACAAACAACCGCTCGGATCCGTGAAATGATTGAGGAAATGTGATATGGATCAACCCCCAAAACCCAAATTTGGGGTCCGTGAAGGAAGACTTCAGTGGGAAGGTATTCGTGACATCGATCCAGAACAGGTGCAGAAAGATTTTGGAAACCGGGAGAGAAACCTCGATCCCTCAGCAAAAACACCCAACCCTCTGGAAAACAGAAAGCGGGGTTCAGAATCGAGCACAGAAAACGAATGATGGTAAGAAAGCCTTCCTCACCACGGAGAAACCAGAGGAAGACATAGATCCACAACCGGGACTCTCCGAGGAAGATGGAGCCCGCCTGTGAAAACAAAGGTTCAGGAAAACCCCTCGCCGCCAGGAGTAGATCAGGGGGGAGGAACTCAAACCCTAGAAACCTATAAGGGACACTGTCACACGGGAGAGACTTGTATTAATCATGTTTAAATAATCAAAAAACATATATATTCTATAAATCCTGTTAATCCTATGTAATCTATCTCAAATCATATGCACAGATGATTAGTATCATCATACATTAATTAAATCTATCAGATATCTTAATTTCTATACATTCAGTCTGATCACTATACACTATATTTGATTTACTTTATAATTATTTCTTTTATGAATGATTAAGTCTAATCCATTCTATAAATACCACTACTTAAGTCTGAATACATATATTTGGCTAAGTCTGAGAAACTGTGAGTCTACCACTAGTTATGTTTTTCTGGAAAAGGACCCAGACACTATGACCAGACACCATGACCATACACCGTAACTATCCAGACACCATGAAAAGACACCATGACTATCCAAGCACTATGAACAGACCCCATGATCAGACACCGTGACTATCCAGACGTTGTGACCAAACACAGTGACCAGACACTGTGACCAGACACCAAGACCATCCAGACACCATGACCATCCCAACAACTTTTTCAAGAAGACACCGTTTCACGGAGACAATGTTTACAAATGAACTGTGACACTGTTTCTTAATCTATTTTGTCATTTTTCAATTTAATTTCTAATGATCATATCTAAAGATTTTAAATGCACTGACATAATTAATGTTTCTTTGTAGACATATCATCTGACAGTATGAGGTACGAGGTGAGGAATACATGCAACCTATCAGATCCAACACATTCACTCGAAGAATAAAAGAGAAGTGCGGCCTAGAAATAAAAAACTACATAGAGATCATAACAAAGAAGAACACAAAAGATTTCCTGAGAAAAGAACCAAGACATGCAACTCGACATTCCTGAAGAACACACGAAGCATTCTTGAATCAACATTATGGACACCATAGATTAGAATTGTTGACGCACATATTCTCACTAACAATACCATGAAGAACATGATCCAGATCTAGGTGAATTACGATAATATGTTTTCCATGAGGGAACTCGATTTCGGAATCTGTTTCATCTTAGAAGTCCAGAGCTGTATAGAGTAACACTCAAAGCACTTCTAAACCTATCTCATCATATTTTCTCTATTGTGTATCATTTTTGTAATATTTTGAAGCAGTGTGTATATTTGTATTAAAAATGTACTATCTTCTGCATCAAACTAAAGGATATAAGATATCCTTTCCCTTACATCTTTCTACACTTGTGTATTCCCATAGATAAGTTTAGAAGTGGTTCATGTGTAACCTGTTAGTTCATACCCATGAAGAACTGTGGAAGAGGTCATGTGACCTGGATAGTCTTACGTACTATTGTAAATCCTGATACATTCTTTGTATCTAGTTTATTTATATAAACTGCTTGGTGTAAGGTGATCACCAAGTGGATTTGATTATGTCTCGTCTTGAGATTGAACCACTTGTTTTATATTTGATGTGTTTTGTAATTTTAGTTGTTTATGTTTTAATATTTAATCCAGAAATCACTAAATTTACTTTGATAGTTAATCTTGGAAAGAATTTATAATTCTTTTTTCCTTATTTGAATAACTTGAAAATTAATGTTAATTACTAATATTAATATTACTGAGAATTAATAAATCTCCTAAGAATTTATTTAAACAGTTAAACTTTCATAACAATATAACCTTGATTAACGGAGATAAATTTAATTTTTTGGGGGGAACCCTTTTAAGAATAATTTTTAAACATAAATTTTTATAGACACTCAATTCGCCCCCCTCTTTAGTGATCTACTCTGACCAACATTTGGTATCAAAGGATTGTTTCTAAAGACATTGTTTTTAATACTATTCAATTGTGATTGTAGTTGTACTTTAAAGATCTGTAAATTTCTGTCAATTATAAATTTCTATCTCTTTTAAGTTATTTCATTATCATGGATAATAGATTGGAATATTCTACAAAAAATAGACCAACATTATTTAATGGATCAAATTACACTCAATGGAAAATTAAAATGAAAATGAATTTAGAAAGTATGAGTTTTGAAATATGGTCTTAAATTCTAGATAAATATAATATTCCTGCTACTCATAGAATCACTTGGGATGAACCTTCCAAAACTGTTTACACTAAAAATTTCAAATCTATGAATTATTTATACTACTCTTTAGGATATGATTAATTTAATAGAATTTATTCTTGTAAAAATGCCCAGGAAATTTAGGACACCTTATTTGTTTCACATGAAGGAACTTCTAGTGTGAAAGAAATGAGACTTAATACCTTTACTATTAAATATGATAACTTTAAAATGAAACTTGATGAGCCTATTTCTGCCATGTATCTCAGGTTCAATGAAATTGTCAACATAATGATTTCTCTTGGAAGAGAAGTCACTACTAAGGAATAGATCATTAGAATTCTCAGATGTCTACCTGACATATGGAGAGAAACCTCTATCTCTATTAGAGAATCATGTGATATCAGCAAGATACCTATAAAATAACTCATTGGGAAAATAATGATGTATGAAGATGAGTTGAAAGTCAACAAGGAAGAGGAGGATGAACCCAAAAGAAAATCTGTTGTGTTCAAGACTACCACCTCTAAACACAAAGACAAAGGGAAAGTGGAAGCTTATGTATAATGTTCCGTAAGTGAAAAATCATCACCTGACAGTGACAAAGAGATGGTTCAGTTAGCCAGAAGGTTCATAAGATTTTAAAAGAAGAATATCTTCTTCAGAAATCCTAACGTCACGGGAAAATATGATCACAAAGGAAGTTGGAAGAAGAAATGGAAAAGAAGTGACAATTCTAATAAGATTGTATGCTATAAATGTAAGAGAAAAGGATATATCAAGGATGACTTTCCGAAGCTCAAGTATAAAAAGAAATATAAGGACATGGACAGAAAATATAAAAAGGTAATGAAAGTATCATGGAGTGCTTCTGAGGATAGCTCAAGCGACATAGAATCATTACATGATGAAAAGGCTAAAAAATCCAATATGTGTTTTATAAAAATCACATCTGAGGTAACACTGGACTCTCATGTACATAATTCATACTATTATGGATATGAGAGTGACTTTGAAAATATGTCTAATAAAGAAATGTTTTAATACTATAATATTCTTGAAGAGACATTCAATGAACTAAAATAGAAAAAAAATCTTTGAAGAAACAACATGCTCTTACCTCAACTGTTAAATCTGAAGTTACAACTGAAAAAGAGAAAAATGCTCCACTGATCAAGGAGAAAAATAAACTAAAACTATCTAATGAGCAATTGAAAAAGGATATTGAAAAATTACCAATTGAAAAATACCCTTAACCAAATTCTAGGTAAACAGATTGCTCATAAATATACTACTGGCATTGGCTATCAACCCGACAAATGAAATTTTGGAAGAACTAATTTTGTTTCAAAATCTAGGACATACAACTTTACTCCCAGTTCTGGAAACAAATCAAATAGTTCAAGTTATGACATAATATATATTGTTTCAAGATTTTATGGACCAAATAGAGTTTATTTTTCAAATACTTTACATAATGCTTATAGGAAACCAATGAGGCAGATATGTGTTCTTAAAGCACTTATCACTAATATTAACAAACCAAAACATGTGTGGGTACCAAAATCTGTTTTTATTTGAATATTTTATAGGAAAGCTACTTAAAGAGCTTCTATATGATTATATGGTACTTCGATAGTGGGTGTTACAGACACATGAAAGGAGAATACTCATGCTTCAAGAATTTAATAAAAATTGATGGAGGACATGTCACCTTTGGTGACAATGCCAAAGGAAATATTATTGGCCTTGGATAAATCGGTAACTCTAAATCAGTTTTGATTTCTAAAGTACTATTTGTAGATGGATTGAAATATAATATACTTAGTATCTCACAATTATGTGATGAATAATTTCATGTAAAATTTTAAAATGATGGTTGAAATGTTTTTAATTCTAAAAATCAATTTGTGTTTTCTATATTAAGAAATGAAAATGTTTATTCTGTTAACATAGATTCTTTAATTTTTCAAAATGCCTCATGTTTAAGTGTGTTTCACAAAGAGTCTTTGCTTTAGCATTGGAGAGTAGGAAATTGTAACACTCACTACCTTAGAAAGTTTACTAGAAAAAGCTTAGTCAAAGACCCACCCAAACTCGAGTTTCCAAAAGATAAAGTGTGAAATCCTTGTCAAAACAGAAAAAAAAATTTCCTTCAAACCAAAGAAAGAAGTGTCATCTTCTCAAACTCTCAAACTGGTTCACATGGATTTGTTTGGACCATCTAGAGTTTCTAGTTTTAATGGGAAGCACAATGTTTACATTCTTGTAGATGACTTTTCTAGATATACATGGACTTTATTTTTGGGTCAAAAAAGTTAAGTCTTCTCTCATTTTACAAAATATGACAAAACTGTAGAAAATCATCGTAGGAATAAAATTAAATCCTTAATAAGTGATCATGGTCGTGAGTTTAAAAATAAAGAGTTTGAATCTCATTTTTTATAAAATGGATATAATCATATTTTCTCTACCCCTAGAAGACCTCAACAAAATGGAGTTGTAGAAAGAAGAAATAGAACCCTACATGAGATTTCTAGAACCTTTATTAGTGAATATGACCTACTTATTTATTTTTGGGCTGAAGCTATAAATATATCATGCTACATAATTAATAGAGTGTTTATTAGACATATTCTTAAAAGGACTCTTTATGAGTTATGAAGAATAGAAAACCCAAAGTTAGCTACTTTAATGTTTTTGGTTGAAAGGTCTATATCTTTAACACTAAGGAAAATCTTGAATAATTTTCATCCAAGAGTGACGAAGGAATACTCTTAGGATATTAAATTTCTAGTAAAGCCTATAGAGTGTATAATAAAAGAACTAAATGTGTGGAAGAATTTGTCCATGTCAAATTTGATGAAATAGATCGACATAATCTTAAGAACACTCTAGGGAACCTAGAGGTTTATGTATCAAATATGGAAATTAATTCAAAATCCTCAAATTATCATGTGAAAGAATCTGTGAAAACTTCCAGTTCTGGAAATTCCCTATACTCAATTCACAATGAACTAGATCCTATTGAAGAACCTGAAATCACCAGTACTTTTTTTCTAGAGCCGTTAGAACTCTTAAGAACCGTCCTTTAGATGTTGTTGTAGGATACATAGATAAGGGAACTCAAACTAGATCTTCTCTTAGGAATCAGGTTGAACATAAAGTCTTCTTGTCACAAATTGAATCTAAAAACATGGATGTTGCTCTCAATGATGAATTTCGGGTGATGGACATGTAAGAAGAATTTAATTAGTTTCAAAGGGAGAAAGATTGGAAACTTGTTGAAAGACCCAGAGACACATTCACCATAGAAACTAAATGTGTGTTTATAAATAAGGTAGATTAAGCTGGTAATATAGTTAGAAACAAGGCTAGATTGGTTGCACAAGTCTACAGTCAAGAAGAAGGAATTGACTATGACGAGACCTTGGTACCTGTAGATACACTTGAAGCCATCAAAATTTTGCGTGCTTATGCAACACATCTGAATTTCAAACTATATCAAATGGATGTCAAAATTTCATTTCTAAATGGATATATAGCTAAATATGTCTTTGTTAAGAAACCCCCTGGTTTTACAAACCCTCATTTTCCAAATCATATTTTTAAATTATCAAACGCTTTATATGGTTTAAAATAAGATCCAAGAGCTTGGTATGATAGATTAAGTACTTTTCTTATGTCCAAAGGTTTTAAAAAAGGAATAGTTTATCCCAACCTTTTTATAAAACATATTTCCAATGATGTTTTAGTTGTTAAACTTTATGTAGATGACATTATCTTCGGATCTATAAAAAATTATTTATTTGTTAATTTTTTTAAAATGATGATAAACTAATTCTAAATTAGTTTAATGGGTGAACTAAAATTATTTTAATATTTCTAATCTATCAAAATAATGATGGTATTATTTTAAATCAAATAAAATATATTGAATACCTTCTAAAACATTTTTGATTAGATAACACTAAAAGTAGTGAGACTCCAGTGAGTAATACTTGTAAGTTGGATCTTGATGAATATGGAAAGTCTATTGATCAAACCACTTATAGAGGAATGATTGGATGTTTACTCTACTTATCTACTAGCCGACCAAAAATTATGTTTAGTGTGTGTATGTGTGCTTGTTTTCAGGAAAATATTAAGATATCTCATTTAAATATTGTTAAGAGTATTTTCAAATACCTCAAACATACACCCAATCTAGGACTGTTCTATCCCAAAGAATAATCATTTTAATTAGTTAGTTATTCCGATGCTTACTTTAGTAGATGTTAGTTAGATAGAAAAAGAACCTATAGAACATGTCACTTTTTAGGTAAGTCACTACTATCATGGTGTAGTAAGAAACAATGTTTTGTTGCATTATCTACTGCAGAAGTTGAATACATTGCTGCTAGTAGTTGTTGTGCACAAATTTTGTGGATAAAACACACATTACTAGATTACGGATATCAATTATAGAATGTACAAATAAATTGTGACAACACAAATTTTATTAAAATCTCAAAAATCATGTTTCATACTCTAGGACAAAGCATATTGATGTGAGACATCACTTTTTGAGAGATCATTATCAAAAAGTTGATATCACTTTGGAATTCATTGGTACTGAATATCATCTTACTGATATATTCACCATACCATTAAATTCTGAAAGAATAGACCACATCATACATGAGTTGGGTATGATAAATCTTAAGTAGTTATCTTACTATTTCATATCTTATTGTTTTATATCTTACTATTTCATATATTACTGTTTTATATCTTACTATTTCCCAGTTTACGGTTTCACAAATAAATATCTTGAGATTACTGTTTGACGTTTAAAGTTCTACAGTTTTACAGTCTTAAGAATTATTGTTTCATGTTTACAGTCTCACAGTTACTATTTCTTGCTTACTGTCTGGCACTCACTATCTCAAATAATAGAGTCACACAGTTTAGAAATCACATTATTATTGTCTCACCGTGAAGACTTGTTACTGTGTCACTGTGAAGACTTGTTATAGTTAACCATGAATACTTGTTACTATCTCACCGTGAAGGCTTGTTACAGACTCAACATAAATATGCTTTATTTTATTATTTATACATTATATCTCGTATCATGGAAATCACTTATTTTACCCTTTTACATTCCTATTATTTTGTTTTTGCGATGATTGGTATTCCTAAATGATAAAATAAAATAATTTTCACTCCTTCTTCACTCGATCTTTCTTCTCTTCCCTCAAACCATAACCCTCCTTCAAACCTTTTCTCTCTCGAACCTTCAATGAATTCCTAGGATGAAATTCCCATTGTCATCAACTCTTGAGAAGCACAGTTAAATGAAGAAGTTGATGATAGCACCTAAGTTAGCTCCCGAGGGTCCTCTGAATCCAAACATAGTAAACAGAGTAGTGGTACCTGAAAAGGATATTTGTACCAAATGGATCATTTAAAGTAAGTCTTCGGTTTTGAATGTATTAATAGTGCAAGGCTAGTTAGACTAGTTTAAAAAGGAGGATTCCTTAAGATACCTCATGAGGGTATTTGTGAGGAATATAAGAGAGTTCCTCCATCCCCAAGTGAGATATTTTCTTTGGAAGATGTTTTGGGTAGCTTTACTGGAAATAAAGATAAGAGGACAACCATAGCTGCTGAACTGGATAGAGAAACTATAATTCTGTTTAAATTTATTCATAATCTAATTAGCCCTAGAAAAGTTGATTTCAGTGTATTCAAGTATCATGATGTATTCTTAATGCATCTCATGAAAAATGGACATAAAATAAACCTTTGAAAATATGTTATACACCATATTTGTGAGTTGATCAAAACAACCTCCAAGTCAACCTCCCAATTTTATTCTAGGCTTATTTGATCCATGATTCATGCCAAAGATTTTGTTAGACTAAATGAAGATGTTATCAAGGATTATGAGTTTTGTCTCTTAAAAGATACAATAAAGAGGATGAAAATTAGTCAGAATCCTTGGAGAAAAGCATGGGTGGAAGACAATGATATAATTTATGAAAAGTTAAATCTGGTGGAACACCCTTCAAGGGATAAAGATGTTTATAATAATAGTTTAGAACCAGATGAATTGGATGAGAATTCTGAACACGAAGAAAGAGAAGAGACTGTTGCACCTACAACAAAAACTATCCGGAATGAGGAAGACAATGAAACTATTCTTCAAGACTTAGGTGAGAAAGAAGTTTTTATTCTAGAAAAGGACGTTGATTTGGAAGAAAATCTTATTCAAAAGAAAATTTTGTTTTTGTTGATAGAGAAAAGGAAGTTGTAGAAGAGAATATAGAAGAATATCTGTATCATGTACAAGAAGATGCTAGTATGGAATATATATATAGGAACAAACTGCTCCTGAAGTTATTATTTATTCTAAAGATATAATAGAGCTAGCCTTTACGTTTTCTAGATAATAAATGGATGAGGAAGTCAGGGATGAAATAGTAAAAATAGATCAAGGATCTAAATCTCCCAGTCATGAGAAGGATTCACCTGTTTTTGGGGAGCATCCACCCAGTCTAGAATCTGTTGAAGCTCTTTATCCGGTTGGTCCAAGATTAGTGGATACATGGTATAAATTTCCCTGTTTTTTATGTGAATGATTTTCAGGAAGTCACAATCAATGGTCTTGATCTATCTTCAATGTTTCAGTTGAAATCATTTTCAGATCTTGTCTCTGCCAAAGAACCTGATCCTGTCTCAACTTATATCTCTGAGCCTTCACAAGAACCTTCACACTTGGTGAATAAGGATGATCTGAAATAATTTAGAGCTACCCTGTTGGATGGGGTTGAAAATCTCATGAATATTAAACCTACTATTTTAACCAATTTGAGTGAAAGTGATGCTTTACTATTGTTAGAAAAGGTTATATGGAAGATTCAACCCAAGATTCTTAATGAGATTCGGGAAGTCAGAGTTGGGAACAAACTGCTTATTGATGATATAAAGAATCTAAGAGGTATAGTTGAAGAAATTAAAATAGTGATAACCTCATGACTGGAACCTATTTCTCATCCTTTTTAGAATATTGTTACTCAGACCCCATAAAAAGTTGTTTTCACTGATTCAACATCATATAACCTATTTAGATGAAAATGTAGCTGAATGAAACAAGTAGATTATTCAAGATATGTGTGAACTTTTTATTGGACTTAACAAGTTAACCGATGAGTATAAGGGGTGCCTTTAGAAAGTGCTAAATCAACTAAAATATCTTACATCGGTTGTTATTTCTTCTTGTACTACTGGAAAATCATCTCAACCTTCTTTAGGCAATGATCTGCTTATAACAGTTGTCAACAATGAACTTCAAGCTGTTCTTATTGGTTTTGACAAAGAATCACTATCTAAAGTTATCAAGAACAGAGACAGAGTTCTTGATTGGTGAAAATTCATTCCTAGATTTCCAATTATGCCCAACAAGAAATTTTTATGAAAGTGTGCTTCTACTTCAATCAAATATTCTCCAAGAATTACTTGACAAGTCATTTGAAGTACGTCATGGAGAATCTGAGAATTCATCTTGTTACTCAATATTTCAAAACTAAATCCCAGAAGCTCATAGATTTCACTCGTTTGTTGGACAAGTTTATGGAGAACAAGGACAACTTTGAAAAATCCATGAAATATGGTGGAGAGATCATTACTAATTTTAGAAAGCTTTGGAGGTCTTATTTTTATGTTCAGAGTACTACCATTATTTCTCATGTGGATGCACCTCTGAGATCTGGTTTGACTACATTCACCTCATCCCTAGCATCCTTATCTATGTCTATTAGTTAGGCCCTGAGTCAGATCAGGCATGCAATCCTTGATCAACAGTTTCATCGGTCATCTAATACCCCTATGTTGGACCCTTCTATCTTTGAAGGCCTCCCTTTACATTCTCTATCAACTAATTCACTCTCTTCTTCCCCTTTTACCTCGGCTCCCATGGCTTTTTCTTCTGATGTTACTTTTAAGGGAAAGGAAAAGACCATCCAGTGATGAAGAACAGTATGTAATATCTTTTGATAGGGATATTGTTGCATTTATTTTAATATTTTACTATTTGTAATGACACACTTTTTATTTAATACATTATGATATTTTATTGACCATTTCTTACTCAATTTTTTTGTTAATCCCTTAAAGGGGGAGAAATATTCCCCTTGGAGAAATATTCCCATTAAATAAAGAATAGAGAAATATGTATTTTATATGTACACTAGAGACATATGTATTCTCTCACTCACATGATTTGTTATCATAAAAAGGTAGAGATTGTTGGACTCCTCATGTATTAATCATGTTTTAATGATAAAAAATCATATATATTCTGTAAATCCTTTTAATCCTGTGTAATCTATCTCAAATTATATTCACAAATTATTAGTATCGTTATACTTTAAGTAAAGATATCTAATATCATTATTTATATACATTCAGTCTAATTACTATAAAATATATTTGATTACTTTATAATAGTTTCTTTGAAGAATGATTAAGTCTAACCCATTCTATGAATATCAATTCTTAAGTATGAATATAGATATTTGGATAAGTCTGAGACACCATGAGTTAGCCACCAGTTATGTTTTTCTAAAAAAAGGACCCAGACACTGTGACCAGACACCGTGACCAGACAACGTAACTATCCAGACACCGTGACCAGACACCGTGACTAGACACCGTGACTATCCAGACACTATGACCATCCAGACACCGTTTTTAAGAAGACACTATTTGATGGAGACACCATTTACTGACAAACTGTGACACCATTTCTTAATCTGTTTTGTTTTTTTTCAATTTAATTCCTAATGATTTTATATGAATCTTTTTAATGCACTGACATAATTAATGTTTCTTTGTAGACATATCATATGACAGTACGAGGTACAGAATACATGAAACATTTCAGCTACAACACATGCACTTGAAGAATAAAAGATAAGTGCGGCCCATAAATAAAAAACCACATAGAGAGCGTAACAACGAAGAACACACGATCTTTCCTGAGAAAAGAACCGACACATGAAAATCGACATTCCTGAAGAACACAAGAATAATTATTGAATCAATAATCTAGACACCATAGATCAGAATTATTGAAGAACATCTTTTCACTGAAAATACCACGAAGAACATGAGCCAGATCTAGCTGACATACGATACTTTGTTTTCCACGAGAGGACTCGATTTCTGCATCTGTTTTATCTCAGATGTCCAGAGTTGCATAGACTAACACTCAGAGAAATTTTAACCCTATCTCATCATATTTTCTCTATTGTGTATCATTTTTATTATATTTCAAAGTAGTGTGTGTATATGTATTAAACACGCACTATCTTTTGCATCGAACTGAAGGATACAAGATATCCTTTCTCATACATCTTTCTACACTTGTTTATTCCCACAGATAAGTGTGGAAGTGCTTACTGTGTAACATGTTAGGTCATACCCACGATGAACTGTGGAAGAGGTCATGTGACCTGGACAATATTGTGTACTGTTGTAAAGCCTAATATAGGTTGTTTATCTAGTTTATTTATATAAACTGCTTGGTGGAAGGTGATCACTAAGTGGAGTGGATTAGATCTCGGCTTGAGAATGAACCACTTGTTTTATATCTACTATGTTGTTTAATTTTTGTTGTCTATGTTTTAATGTCTAATCCAGAAATCACTAAATTTACTTTTATAATTAATCTTGGAAAGAAGTTATAATTATTTTTGCCTTATTAGAATACCTTCAAAAGTAATGTTAATAACAAATATAAATATTTCTGATAATTAAACAATCTTATAAGAAGTTATTTAAAAATTCAAACATTCATAACTATATAATAATGATTAACTGGGATGTATTTAAATTTATTGGAGAACCCTTTTAGGAATACTTTTTAAAAAGAAACATGTATAGACACTCAATTCGACCCTCCCTCTTGAGTGATCTACTATGAACAAAAGAAAGTAAATAAACAATATTTGTATTTAATTTGAGTAATCCATCATATTGTGACACTTTCTAACAAAGATCCTGACCCTGGATAGAACAAAGTTATCTGCATCAAATATATGATTTAAAATAGTACTATTTAAGAATCTTCTAGACACAATGTCTATATAAACATTTGGAACATACTATACATAATTTAAGGTGAGGATTTTTCTTAAGATAAACTCATGATCAACCAAACCCATCCCTTGTATGTTTATGATTTTAATGATTCCCATGCAGAGGGATATGCCATCAATGATTAATTATATCCCACTTAAGAGAGATTTTTTTTTGTTTTACATGTGTTGTATAACACCAAAACAGATCCACCAAGATGAATTATCCTCGACCACATTAGCATTAAAGATCATGGCTTTAAATTTCTCCTTTGAATAATTGTTTCCATACTTATTCTTAGAGACACGTCAGTCCTATCTAAAGTGTCACAACTATCCACATAAGTAACACAACTATTTATTGTTATTAAAGTATAGATTTCAATTTCAAGGAAGGATTGGATGTTTTCCCCTTTGAGGACCCAGATGGACCTACTCCCTCACCTAAAAGGATCTTAGATTAATCATCCTTAGGTTTATTTTCTTCCTCATTATTTTTATATTCCATTTCCATTTATAGGTAGTTTAGAAACTAATTGAGGGTAAAATATTCCTTATTTTATTCTATAGATACATCCAACCTACATTGATAATTTTTATTAAAAGATAGAATTGGGTTGATGCCCAAAACAAGTCCAGGTGGCCTGAAGTAGTGAAAAACTAAGGCATCAGCACAAACCAGAATAACACAATCTGGGGGGAGGAACCAATACAAATAAAAATAATACAAGGGTTGATAGGTGATGACCATGATTCCAAGAAGTATAAAACCTTGTTTCCTTTTCTTCACATGTGATTATGATTAATACTATTAAGAAGAAGTCTTCAGCAGTTACGAATAAAATAAGTTATAACCCAGGGAGTAACATACACACCATGAACTGGCCGAAGGATAACTATGGAGTCAGTTTCCACATGATAGAGAGAGAATTTGTGAGAGTGACAAAATTCCAATCCCTTGAGCAACTTCAAAGCCTCATCTATGAGGGAATCACCCTTCCCTAACCACAAGTTGAATATAAAAACTATTGAACCCTGCTAATCATGGAAAAATATTATGTGCCTCATGAAACCATTCATACATTAACCATAGACAATCAATTTAAATACAAGCACTAGGGGGGGGGGGGTTCCTATGAAACCAATTTCTGTGAGAAAACACTTTGAAAGACACATGGGAGAGTCCATTTTTTTCACTATGTCTTAGCAGGTATGGGGAAAGATCACGCCGGTTGAGCAAAATCATGATATCTATCACTAATGACCTCTCACTAGGGACCAAAGTCATGCTGGATCAAGAGAGTACCCCATGCATGGCCTTATTATGTGTGTTCCATAATATCTAGTAGCCTTTTTGAAGTACCATAGCCCACACCTTACATTCATGCACACAGTCCGCCGACATGAGGAACAAGGAATAAATAAAATCATCCCCAGAAAGGCCCTACACCTCTAACCCCATAACTCCGATGATGATGGTCAAGATATAGCCAGCACAATCACTATCAAAGAAAAGATGGGAGGAAGACTATACCTTAGGTCCGCGACCACAATAGCATTTTGATATAGTAGAAGCCCCTTTCTTATGTACCTATTCATATATGGAGAGAGCCCTATTGTAAAGGTTACAAATAAGGAAGTTCAGTTTTTCTAGGATTTTATTGATCTAAAGAACCCCTCCCCATATATCGTGGCCATCATTATCTTGTAAAAATCCACAATAGGAATTTTACGAGAAGGAGTCATATTGGGATCCCATGAACACCAACTGATCCAATTCATTAGTTATAATAATAATATAAAAAAATTCAGAAGTTAAGGGTTCAGAACTTCTTGGGTGAAGGCATAGAAAGAGGTGGATTTCAATAAAGAAAAGTCTAGTACCAGGCAACCCTTAAAAGGCAATGATACACCCAGACCAATTATCACTCAAAAAATTGATAAAACCCTCTCCCACTATCCATCTCGAATGATGCTGCAGGTTAAGAATATGATGAAGAGTAACATCCCAAAGCTCGGAACATCTCCTACCTACAACATCAAACAGAGATCTGTATTTTTTAGTGGATAATCATGCCCATAAAGACCACCCCTCCAAAACAACCCAAGAATTCATTTCCTGTAAGTATAAAATGGAGTTTGAGATGCTTCTGAGGTTGATGCCACCCTCCTCAACAACACAATCCAATCTATGCCACAAGTCCCAATGAAATCTTTAGTTTTATTGAACATACCAAATAAATCTAACCATGATTTTCTCAATATTAAGAAGAACATTATTAGGGGAAATAGTTTCTGATAATACATTCATGGGGATGGAGTTTAACACATCGTTGACCAGTGAAATTATTTCCGCAAAGGAAAGGAATCAATTTTTCTAATTGAGGATACACATGGTAATTTTATCCACAATACCATAAAAATGTTGAATTTAAATATTACTCAGTGAAATTGGCGCTCCTAATTAATCAATGGGAAAATTCCTCTAACCAAGCACCAATTTATCTTCAATCCTCTTACCCATTGAACTTGAGAAAATTTTTGAGATATATACACCACTCTTCCCATGATTGATGACCTGACCACTATAATTTCGATAAACATCAAGAATATGATTGATCTCTTGAATGTTCCTAATACTTTCATTGAGAAAATTAATATGTTTATTCACAAAAAAGAGGTGGGTAATACCATGGAAATTCAGCTTGCACCAGAATGGCCAGACACACCCATCAAAGCTACATTTGTTTAGGTATGTACTAAAAGTATTTTGGACCATGATAAACACACTGGGTGAGGGAGGATCACCCTATCTTAGTCCCTAAACCAGTTTAAATAAACAATAGATTTTCCCCATAATATTGATAGAGAACCACGGAGAACCAATGCATCAAAAGAAAAGATCCACCACCATTTCTGAGAATCCCATACACCTCATGACTCTCATAATGAAGCTCCACTAAACCCTTTCATAGGTTTTATACATATCAAGATTAATAGATATGTTTGAGCTCAATACTTTCTTTTTTATATCTCCTAGTATTTCCTGATCCAAGGCAATGGAGGATTGGGTGGACCTACCTTGAATGAAACCTTTCTTCTCATCTGATATACACTTATGGAGGTGAAATGAAAGTCTTTGATTAATAATGATGGCAAGAACTTTATAGGGAAAAATTCACATGCTAATCGGGCTTAATTTATTTAAAGAGGAAGGACATTTGACTTTGGGAATGAGAATAAGAGTGGTAGAACATACCATACAAGGAACAATGGAACTTTAAGAATTAAGTGTAGTGACTGCCTTCCACACTTCTTGCCCATCCAAAACCCTTTCAAATCCCCCATTGATGCCATGAGAAACCACATGTGGGATGGAGTCAAAAAGGTCACAGTGCCTTGTGTGGTAACCATCATGTATGTGAAGGTTAGCATCTAGAAGTAAAGAATGAAAATGGAACCCAACTATACCTTCCAACACCCGTGGGTCATTAGTGAAAGAGACATCTTCAAGAAGGATGCTTGGAGCTTTGGATGTCTTTCTATCCTCGAAGAATGCATGAAAGAATGAGGTATTTTTATCACCATATTTATGCCAAGTCACCTGAGATCACTCTCTAGCACTCCTTTCCTATTCCAAGAGTATGTTCGTAAGATGATTCTTCAAGCACACAAGGTTTCTAACGGAATCATCATCCCATGGAGATTCAATCCATTGCTCAGACTGCTTGATATTGACTTTCAAGGTATCCAAGTCCAGGAAGAGAGAAGTTTTAGAGTTCACCCATAAATGAAAATCCTTCTTCAACCTTCAAAGCTGGTTGTGATATCCCACCCAAGAAATCTCATGCATGACTTTTTCTCATGATGGGTGGGCCACATGGGTGAAGTTTTGGTCACCCTCCCAACATCTAGAATAGAAAAAACAATCTTGACTTATATGAGAACATGAAAGGAAGAGTAAGAGAGGGGACTGATCAGAGACCACATGAACCCAATGATCCACCCTAGTAGCTTGAATGGTAGAGATGATATTTAGAATAGATAATAAGCGGTCCAGTCGACTCCACATACAAAGGCCACTCTTCTGGTTATTGCATAATGTAAACTTTTCCCCTAATAATCCATGGTCATGAAGTCATATTCGAGTCACGATGCCTAAAAAAATCCTTCCTATACCACAAAGGGTAAAAACCTCTACCTTTTCTTTCATTTGGATCAAGAATGTAGTTAAAATCACCACCAACGAGCCAAGACTCATGAGTTGGATTGATGTCACTAAAATCATTCCAAAGGAGTTACTTGTCATTCAAGTAACATATTTCATAGACAAAGCACAATAAATAAGAGAAAATTACAATTCTGGAATTCAAAGAAATATTTTGGTTGGATAGATAAACCTTTTGGGACTAGGCTCTCACAAAGTCTTAATGCGAGGACAACATAGTGCTGAACGCTTTGTAGTTCAAAACTGAGATTCTCACTGGTTCCTAAAGTCCCCATGATGATATGAAGTTCTGGAAGAGGGATAGAGGAGGCTTATCCACTCCAAAATGAGTAACCAAGGTCCAGTGGTCAAACTCCACAACCGATTCGAAGGCACATGAAGGGAAGTCAACCATAGAGGATCCATTAACAGACGACGCCTGAACATTACTTAGAGGGATTGCAGGAATATAAGGGAGTCAAACTATAAGGGAAGGAATGAGATGAATATGAAATTCCTTTAACGATTTTTGGTCTAGGGAAATGCTACTGGGTATAGGGGAATTCGCGACCACTGGATCTGACGGGCTGAGGGAAGAGGGGCGAGCTGGGACCGATAGAGGAGATACAGACACTGCGAGAGGGAACTATAGAAAAAATATCGGAGGAGGGGAATTTGTGACCACCAGATATTATGGGCCGGGAGTAGTGGGACAATCTGGGACCGATGGAGGAGTGACAACCGCCTTAGGAGGGAACACCGGTGAAACGACCAGTAGGGGAAGCCAGCTGGGTGCAAGTGGGGGAAATTGAAAATAAGGAGGCATGTGGAGCGTGTTCTTCTACCTCATACTATTATTAATTATTAACATTATTCTACGAATGATGACATTATCAATGATGGATGTGATAATGATTTCATCATATTTTTTTTAAGTGTTGTAAGAAACATTTTATTTTATATAATTTATCTATGAATGATCCTCAATCTACCATATTGTCTTAATTAAACTATCTTACTATAAAATTCTCACTTTCCGCATCCTAGATGATTCAATTTTGTTCTAAAGTGGGATATATCTCCTTGGTCGTCATGTGGTGTTGGTTAGTGTTGAAGAGATCATCATCTAATGTATTGAGTATGTGTCCTCAAAACATGATTTTGTTTTTCTCACATTATTTCTTCACATGGTAAATTTGCAGTGTCATGTCTTTTGATTTGGGTGATTCAATGTTTAGTGGGTGTTCCCCACTTTGAGTGTTGAAAGTAGAAAATACATCCAATTTTTTCAAATTTTGATTTATTTTAACGAATTTCTCCACCTTAATCACATTATTGAGAATTTTTGTATCCATATTTATGGGAATATTCTCTTAAGAATGTTGGGTATATGGGTGGGTAATGTTGAGTCAATAAGGTTTCCTTATGACTTTTTCATTCCTCTATGTTTTGAAAATCACAAACACTTTATCATAATGCAAAAATTTTTTCCCTAAGGATAATTTTCACACGGAAAATTTCCGTTCTATAATGAAATTTTTATCCTTACCTATATTTTAATTATTTAATTTTATAATCTCTCTAAATCAAACTCATTTTATTACTAAGTCTAAAATTCGGGTTCTTTTGAAAAATCTTGGAATCTTATAATTTCATGGATATAGAGTGTGCTATTTTTAGACTCTAAATTCTCTCAAATTCAAACTCCGAATTCTCTAAAATTCAGACTCCATATTCTCTAAAATTCAGACTCTAAATTCCTTAGAATTGTGAATCTGAATTCCTCTGAATTCAGAATTTGAATTACTCCAAAATTCAGACTCTGAATTCCTCAAAATTCGTCAAAATTAAAACACGAAATTCATTGGAATTCCGACTCCAAAGTCTATAGAATTCAGATTCTGAATTCTTTGTAAAATAGAATCTGAATATCCATTTCTTATAAAATCTAAATGTTTATTTAGTTATACTTAGAATTCTATTTTTTCTTAGACTCTGAAAAATAGATTTTGTTATTTAACTTAATTTTCCTCACAATTTTTATTATTATGAAATGATGTCATGAAATCTGTTTCTAACTAACTGTTGGTTGAGTGACACCTGTATAGGTCCCTCTAATATTCAAGGAAAAATATAACCATTGGAGGAGGGAGCTGACTGTTGGATATGTGCCTATAAATAGGATCTCATTTGAATGAGCTCACAACTCTTCCATCAATCTATAGATTACAAGACGTGAAGTGACTTCTAAAGAGAGAGACTATTATGCCTTGTGAATTCTGAACACCTTGTTCAGCTTGCTTTGTGTGACTCTGATTGTTGTTGAGTACAATTTAGGACTTCAGTGTATAGGAAGATAGAGGTGTCGACTACCTTAAAGATCGAAAGCATGCATGGATAGAAAGATATATTCCAATATTCCTATAAAGGTCTTACCTTGGTATGAGTAAGATAGAATTTCTTGAAATAATAAATCAAGGAACCTTTATCCAAGGTTATTGGATACCCTAATCTTTGGGTTATAAGAATTTATACTTGTTACTTATTTTGTTTTATGTTTATTTCTGCTGCATTTTAATAAAGGAAGAAACTATAACATTCTTATAATTTCTTATACATTTGTATACTCTGATAAGTAATATTCTATACACTAAAATGTAGAATATTTTTTAGTAAAAATTTCTTAAGTTTCATGTCTGGAACCATATTTTCGGAACCTAGAAAGTTTGACTAATAGAACTATTTTAGGGTTTGTGAATTTACCTTATTTAACATTATAAAACATAGTTTTCCATAAGTTTAAAAATGAAATTTTTTCACTTATAATTCACCCCCTTGTAATTGAGCATCTACATATACTATTTCAATCCTACAATTGGTATCGAAGTTGGTCTCTGAAATACTTATAATCACATATAATTTTTCTTGCTCAAGTTTTCCTTATTCTAAATTTTCTTTTTTTAATTTTCTTTATTAAGTTTTGTTTAAGGTTTTTTATCTTTGTTTACAAAATTTTTCTATTAACATGTTTTGTGGAATGATATTTTCTTATAGAATGGTAAGAATGATTATTGGTTCTATTGATAATCTAAATCCTACTAGACCACCTATTTTTTATGGTAATGATTATGAGTACTAGAGAGATCGAATGAAGACTTTTGTCATTAATAGTAGAGTAGACAATTTTGAATTCTTACTAGAGATTATAAAATTTACAACAAGGAAGTCCAAAACCTTTACCAATCAAGAAAAATTAGAATATAAACTAAATTAAAAAGTACACAATACTTTTTTGTGTTCTACGACTAGGAATATATATAGTCAAATTTCTTCTTGTGAAGATTCCAACTACTTTTGAAAGAACCTTGAGGTTACTCATTTTGGGACATCAAAAGTGATAGATACTAGAAGATATATAATTAGAGAAGAATATCATGGATTTCTATTTCGTTATGGAGAACCAGTTTTTAAAGTGCAACAATGATTTATGACTATTTTCAATAGTCTATAATCTATGGGATAGAAAGGCCTTGATGATGAATCTCTTTTGGAAAAGATTATTGATATCATGCCAAATGAGTGGGAATGAAAAATGACAGTTATTGATGAGAATAGAAAAGTATCTCAAACTACTCTTTATGATATTTTTGGAAGTCTTCTTCAACATGAATCCTATATAAAGAGAGATTCTGATATGAATAAAAATAATAATGGAAATGGAATTGTAGACTTTACTACTACTAAATACAAGACTCTTAAAAGCGTTAGAAGATCTAAGTCTAAGAAATCCACTATTCTATCTGAATCTAGTGAGAGTGAACATTCTGAAAATTAGCTAGACAATCTTTCTCAAAGGATGAACATGATATTGGGGAATAAATATTTTTAGTACAAGTATAAGAATAAAGATAGAAAGGATAAGAAAGATTTGGAAGTCACTAGCTATGATTGAAAAAGAGTTGGACACATCATTCCAGATTATCCTACGCTCAAAAGAAAAGGTAAAAAAGAAAAGAATTCTGAGAGAAACCATAATAAGTATTACAAAATGAGGCTAAGAAAGTCTCGAAGTCCAATGATACTTGGAGTGACAATGGTGGTGACTCACCTAATGAATCGTCAGAGTATAAATCTTCTAGTCATAAGAATATTGGTCTACTAGACAAGATATCTATTAAAATTCATTATCTAATGCCAAGGTACACAATTTTGAATCTATTACTAATGTATCCTTGAATGAAAATTATACTAATGAAAAATATTATGAATCTTAAGAGGAAAAATCTTCTTCTGATGAAGATAAATCTTTAACTTCTTATGAATAAGTTTCTAGATTTTCTAAACTCCTTGAAAAAAAAATTGTAAGATAAAGAAGAAGTTTGGGAAAGTAAATTGTAGAATATCTATTTTATCTAATGCAGTATTAGATCTTTCTAAATATATTGATTGGAAAACCACTGATTTTTAAAGTGTTTCTAAAAACCTTAAGGAAGTTAATTATGGGACGGATAAACTTTATAAGGATCTTGAAAATGTAATTTCTAAGAAAAATATTTTAGAGGCTAACTCTTGTTCTAAAACTAATATTTTTTAGGATAATAATTTGTTTATTAAACTAAAGTTAGAAATATTTTTCTTAAGGAAATTTCTATCAAACTTTACCTCTAGTAAGGAAAACTTTTACAATATGTATTCCCAAATTTATCCTTTAAGGAATCGTTCTGGATTTGGTTATACCTATTCTAAACCAGTTTTTTGTAATAACTATTTTGTTCCCCAAAGTTCTCCATTTGGAACTAAATGCCAATGTGGTGGACATTGGGAGAAATAAATTTCTTTAAACAAACCAAATATTTGGGTTTTCAAAAAGATTATTTTTATAAGTAAATGTAGATCCCAAAAATGTTACTTTCTGAAATTTCTGGATCTAAGAATGTTTGGATTCCGAAAGTCTAACTATTTTATTTTTAGGAAAATAAAGACAGTACCAGCAGCAATACATGTTACATGGATAGTGGATGTTCCTAACATATGACTGGAAATTTTCATTCAATCATTAAGAAAATTAGTTGATACCAAACCTTTGATTCTGAGTATTGACTGTAGGGGTCAAATGCTTCAGAATTCATTTGATTAGAAATTGGATTTGATTAGTATGCTTACGAAACAATTCATTAAGATAGAGGATGATTTCGAAACATTCTATATCAAGTATGATTCTCACAAAAGGTCTTGTAAGGAAATCACTATGTCATCCAAGAATATTATTGAAGAGTTGAGAATTCTTGATGACTGTCAAGATTCTATGAAAGAATCCTTTGATAGATCTGATGTGAGGATGATGAATCTTATGAAAAGTTTTTCAAAAAATCTGATCCTAGATCTAGTACATTGGATGCAAGAAATAAAATATCTGAATGGGAAACTGAACTCAGTTTCTATGAATTTAAATAGGGAAAGAGATATCAAAATTGAGTTAGAAGAGAATTTTAGTAATAAAAAAGAGATTTTAAATTCTCAGGAAGAAATCCTAAAGTCTCAGGATGAAAAGATCAAAGATCTGGAGAAGAAAAATGAGGATCAGGAATAGCTACTCAAGCTCTTTGAAGAAGATCACAAGGAGATTAAGATGTTAAAGACCATATAGAATAATTTCACACTGAATGAGAAAGATGGTTAATTCATTTTTAAATACTATTTTTTTGTACCGTCTATTTATCAATTTTTTCCAATATTAATAAAAAACTATTATTTTAATTCAGTTATTTTGTTTTATATAGTTATATTCTTTCTGGTACCATTTTTTTCCATCCTATTTATTCCTTTTTGAAAATTACAAAGGGGGAGAAATGAATGATTAAAAAGAACACTAATTAAAGAAGAGGATTCCCTATGTAAGGGGGAGTCTATCTAAGGGGGAGTTTACTCAAAAAATATTTCTTTATGAAAGAAAAAATAATCTCTTTAAGGGAATTCAATAATACGATCCTTAGGTATTTAAAAAAATTAGGGGGAGTTAGTTTTATTCATCATTATTTATAAGTAAAGGGAGATAAGTTTTTCTTTTAAGTTCATAAAAAAAAATTCAAAGTCCTTATATTATTTATCATAAGGATATTTGTGCTTTTAAAAAATGGGGAGATTGTTGTAACAACCCGAGATTTTATAATATATATTTATTTTAATTTCTTTCATATCTTCTGTTGTACGCTACACCAATATTATCTTGCGCTACACGCAACCCCGTATTAGCTTACAGTATACGCAACACTAATCATGGATCGTGTTACACACAATTTCATGTTTGTTTGATAGTAGTTATTCAATGGAACATTGAGTATATATATATATATATTAAATGTATTTTATACATAGAAACAAAGGATTCGTGCACTACACGCAACCCTGACTTGGTTTGCATTACATGCAATCGCGACCTTCCTCGATAGCGTGTGTTGTACGCAATACAGGGTTTTACTAAACAACGATATATTATTATAATATTATTATGAACTAGCCATTATGAATAGGATTAACTAAATTTTTATTTTTATAACATTATTATTCCTCTTATAAATTTTCTAAAACATTTTATGTGAACAAAATAATTTTTTCGGGTAAAATAAGTATTTTTCAAAAAATGCAGTTTTGCCGGCTTCTGATGGTGCACCCACTTTAAATATAGTTTTTGACATGTTTATAAGTTAAATTTTATAAAATAAATTTATTCTTTGGAATAAGGATATAAAATTTTACCTTGGATAAAATTTTCATATTATTCTGATAACTTTCATATTTCAATGAATAGTAAAAACACGCTATATTTTAATTAAAGACAACTTTTTTCATCGTAATAATTTATTTAGTGAAATTATAATATTGAATGGTTTTAAAGTATAAATAGAATATATTATTACCATTTAATATAAAGTATGTAATTATCATTTATTTTACCTTGAATTCGTAGGTTAAATCAATTCAATCTTTTGCAATGTTTTAAACAAAAACCCGTTTTCTTTCGACAACGAGATTGATTTTAATTTAATTTCTGAAAATATTGAGTATTGAATTTGGAAAAATGGATTCCATATTTGGAATCAGTGGTTCCAAATTATGTTAATAAGTTACTTTTTATTTTTGGGCTTTATGAATAGTAACTACGGTAAATTTTATTTACCATAGTTAAAGGTAAATCGGGTAATTAAGGGTAAATATAAGATTATAAAATTAACCTAACACCTGAAAAAATCATATTGGATGACTAAAAGTATACCTATATCACCTAAGGGTCGGATTAGAATCATTTAATGTACTTTTTTCTATGAAAATAATTTAATTTTTATTAAAACCAAAGAAAGTGACAATATGTCACTCTCTTATATCTTATAAGTATATTAATTTTAATTTAGTGATAAACATCATGAATCTTCGAACATGAATAGTATCCAGAAATATAATGAAATTATCTACATCATATTAATTTTATTATAATTTTTATGGATTAAATAATTATCATTAATTGTGACATAATAGTGATGTAGAAATTGTTTATCTAGTGAAAAATCAAGAATATAGTTTTTAATAAACTAATAGTTACCATAAAAGGCACCAAAACCTGACCAAAACTTATTTTTCATATAAAGTTAAACCATAATCATCCAATGGTAGAATATTTGACCATATGGAGCCTTATAAAAGCGATTATGGCACTAATATTATTTTATTTTAAATGATGCCAAAGTTGTCACCTTCATAATTTAATAAATATAATAATTTAAATATTGTGAATTTAAGATGATAAATTCGAGTAAAATTATTATTGTGAAAGGTAATAGATTTATATTCGTCATAAGATTTTATGATTAATTTTTATTCAGAAAATATGTATATTAAATAATTATACAAAAATGTTGTAGTAATTATTTTATTAAGAGATAAACCAAATAAATGTTTTTAAGAATAATAAAATAAATATTTTATGAACTATTTAATGTCATCCACTAATTTTATAGATACATACAAAATTTTATTAATCTATTAAAGCTTTTAGTTCGAACATATATTCAGTATATATTTTACTAAAATTCAAATAAATGAATAGTGTCAAAATTGACTCTATTGTTATTTTATAAAAAAAACATATTATAAAATTGGTTAAAAATCACAAAGATATTTAAAAATAATAAATTTAAATTTATATGGTCTAAAATGTTATAAATTATCCAATTATGGAAAATTCACAACAAATTAGTAATTATTTGTTATAATTTAAAATTTAGAATGTTATTACCACAAATAAAATTAAATTGATTAAACAAGGATAAATCAAGTTGATAATGTTTAAAATAAATTCCTAAAATGTCTAAATTTTATTGGTTGATGATATTAAAACCCTATATCATCTAATATTCTAATATGAGTCATTTTTTGAGGTTTTTAAGTGGGGTTAGATTTATTATAAATTAACATTTTTAAGATTTCCAAAGGTGCCCCTCTCCTCCCTTATAAAAGGGCATCTCCTCCCTCTCTTATTCAGACCAATTTGAGACTTTAAGCTCGGCCAAATCCTACCCATTTCCATTATAAACTTACCTAGAAACATATTAGAGGTGATGGTCTTCTTCAAAGACCAATTTTAGTACCCTAAGTGGAGGTTTCAAAGTGGCTTGTCAAAGAAGAGCTAATATCCGTTACCGATTCTTTCAATTTTCTTTCTTCTTCAACTTCTTCTTCTTTAGTTGTTTAATTATGAAGTAATAACATCGGTATCCCTAATATACGGATATGTTATTATAAATATGAAACAACCCTATTTCACCTTCTATCCATCCTACGGAAAACAAAATCACCGCGCGTGCGTACGTACGAAATACCATCTCCACGCCGTGGTGTAATCTGTTTTTTCCACCAACACCTTACATGGATGGGTATAATGGTGTAAAGAATAACTATATATGGTTATTATAACATCATAATGATTATGATATATTATAACATCCTCTACAATTCTATTCAATAATCATGGGAACGATATCATCACTCGTGCGTACGTACAGAATACCGTCTCCACGACGCGATGAGATTCATTCTCAATGATTAACCATTCATAAATGATTATAAATAATATATAATAAGTAATCATGAAATATATTAGATAATAATGCTACTGGATTTATGTATATATATATTCATGTCATATATTTAGTTTCATTCAATTCAATAAAGAAACGAAAACAGCGTTCATGCGTACGTATGACCTACCGTCTCCATGAACGGTGTACTTCATTCCTTTTACCGATCTATAATATATATATGTATATGATGAATACATATTATATATAAATCATTTATTACATTCTAGAATTATTTAAATCAGTATATAAGTACTAATATCAATAAAGACAAGTCGAAACACCTACGATAAATGAAATGATTTTACCCAAAACGCTGCTTTAACATGGAATTTACAAGAGAACGGGTAATATAAAGTAATAAGTGAAACATATATGATATCATAACAATGAATATGATTCTGTAATAAGTCAATGAAATTATTTAAATCATTATACAGGAAGTTTGGATACGTATGAAGCATATCAGACCTAAGGTAAGGGATAATTTTGCAAATCTCATTTTTATCCGAGATTACTTATTCATAAGTATTTACTGGGGTTATTTATATCATCCATTTCCATGTTTTGTAAAAGTGTTTTCATGTTTTCTTTAAAGTCCTTTTTACCCATTTTTGACTTTTACTACATGGTATGTAAGGAATCTTTCTTTTGTTTACGTTACGAGGTACTTTTTTGACTTTTCCGACAAAAGTACGAGGAGAACGTTATTTTTAACTTATACAGCGTGAAAAGATTTTTATGGTTTCATAACGCCTCATTTTCATGAAGCTTACTCTACATGATTTTATGACTCTTTTCAAAAAATACTTTTATTTTAAAAGTGCATGGCATTTTTTGAAAATAAAATTATTTTGACGAAGAAAGGATATTTTCCTCAAGAATTCATTTCAAATGTTTTATCAAAACCATTTTCGATCTAAGATGACATTGTTTGATATGTGCATGTTTCAAGTTTAATGTCTCTATGATTTACATGGTTCAATTTTCTTACGATGAAATGTCCATTTATTTTATATGGATTATGAAATGATGGGATGATGTTTATGAAATCAATTTTATTCTTTGGGTTATGATGAATGTTTTATGTTTATTTTGTGGCACAAGTAAGAATGATTTCATTATGAGATGGGTGGGAAATATATCTCCCTCCAATGCATTGGTTAAGGATTTATATCTCATTAGATAGACATGGCTGGAATGGTAAGTTAATCCGGTTCAGTGTTACAGGACTGGAACGAGGAGTGAACTTGATTCAGAAAGGGTCTTTGTCCACTAAGATAGTCTTGGTAGCAATGCCTTGGCTACTATGGAAATCATAACAAGTGCTGAATGGTTTCCATAATTACATGTTTTACTCCCATGCTATTTTATCATGTTTAATGTTTCTTTATGATCTATGCCTTACGTACTTCCATGTTTTATGTCATTGCTCAAGCTTTTGATGTTTAAACATTATGTTCATGTTTTTAAGTTCAAATGTATATGATTTGTTTTATTTTATCCATGCTTACCCTTACCGAGCATTTGAGATCACCCTTTATATGTTTTCTTTTCCCCAGGATATAAAGAAAGGTTTTAGGTAAGAAAAAAAGGGTAAGATCTTTATGGGAGATGTTGAAGATCTTTTACCACGATTAGAAGATTACGTTCCAAGTTTCCAAAGACACTAAACTATTACGATCCTTGTGTGTCGGTTTTTGTTATGTATTAAGTATTACGCAAAATTAATGTAATGTCCATGTACGTCAAGCTTCGGGCTTCTACTGTTGGTATCAGAGGAAAGGTTTAGTCAACCTTTGGAAACTAGGATGCAAAAACGTTAGTGAGATCCCTAGAGATATTTCTAAGGTATGTCTAGGGATGTCCGTAAGAATTAGTATACGTATAGGATATAGTCCTAGAACTACGGTAATGATATTATAATTTAACATAAGTTGTTATATATTGATGTTACTCCCCCTTGATTATGATTTTTGTATCTCACACTATTCTTTTTGGGTTTTAGAAAATGGCTGGAAATAAGATGATTCACGATAATGGAGGATATTATGGACAATGGAATGATATTCATCATGAGAAACCAAATGAAATGGGATTTGGAAGTCCAAACATAATTATTATTCCGAATAAGCAATCTCATAATATGATCAATAAACTCAAATTTGGTAAGTTTCTTGACTCATCTAATAAGAGAAAGATGAGGTTTCATGATGATCATAGAGGAAAGAAATTTCAATTTCCCCTATGTAAATCATGTGGGAAGAGGAATCAAGGAGAATGTTTCAAAGGAACTTGAAGATGCTTTGGGTGTGGAAAAGAAGGACACAAAGCCAGTAAGTGCAAAGGAAATGGTTCAGTTAACAACATGGATGAGGATAATGGTATTGCTACGACATCAACAATGGTTAAATGTTTTAAATGTGGAATGTACGAGCATTATGAAAACCAATGACCTAATGGAAAGTCTCATGAAGAGAATCGGTATGGTCGTATGGGTAGTATTTATGTTGATGATGATGAAGAGACTAAAAATGATATGTGAGATGAAAGAATTGTTGAAGCTTGGTCAATGGTTTAAGAATTTAGTGGAATGATTACATGTTTATCAAGTGTAATGTTGTATAAGTAATCTCATGGTACTATGGAATAAAGAGACATCTAAGGATTGTTACCCTGTTGTCTTTCCTTAAGTTTGGAATGTGTATGATGAATGGTACTAGTAACCATGAAAGGTTATTCAGATATTTTTGGAAAGTAGATGATATGCGCATAATGAAGGGATAAGGAGAAAATTAAATGTTTGATAGTATTCATGAGATCATGACTGATAAAAGGAGAAGGTTATATCATGGTTTTAGTATATATAATTTTTGGATTTTGGTATGTGGAAAAAGTTAACTTTTGACAACATTCATGTTTTCACTATGGTTTAATGGGTATTCATTTTTCAAGAGAATACATGATTAAGGTATTCACATGATTGGAATGTGACCAGCAAGATATATGGGGGATAAATGATGGTATTCACATGATTGGTTGATGACATTTCAAGTAATCATTTTCTTTATATTATGAGATTGGACCCATGTATTTTGGATAAGCCTAAAGATTGGAATGAATTATGTTGGACATAAGTTAGTATTGTTTAAGGCTAGAATTTTATTTTTGACATTACTTATAATGTAGTATTAAAAAAAGGACAACCTGCAGGATGGGCAACAACCTGTCATGTCGGACAAGGCTGTGGGAATCGAACCCACAACCGAAGTGCGACTGGCCTTTATCGCATACCACTGGCCTACAGGAAGTCCCTGGTTAGTAGAAACTAGTTTTATTTTATTAAGCGGTATGATATATGAAGTATAAGTTCATTTTTGGAAATGTATACGATTAACCTCACCATAGTTGGACTTATGTATATTTGATAACTTTTGATAACCTTTTGTTTAAAACAGATTGAATGACCCATCATTCTATCACATGATCTGTTAACACTTCACGAATAAAAAATTCAACTTCATTTCTTTAAGAGATGAAGTGGAAATTGTTCAAACCACGAACAACAGTGAGATTGTACCAAAATGAAGTAAGTATTTATTCTAATACAATTTCTTCAACTTTAGGGAAATAATATTGAAAACCAAATTTTTTTCCCTAGTGCTCTTATATCCGATGAATCAGATGGTACCTTAGATCATCACAAATTTATGGCTTTGTGATTGATGGATTTTTCATAGCCATGTTCTCTACCACTCTCCATTAGAACTTGATGGTTAGATTTTTCTTCCATATCCATATTTTCACCTATTTTCTCCTATATGGAAACCCAGTGATGAGTTAATTTGGTTAATTGTTACATTTCTTACTTTAGTTTTTTTTAAATTTAGTTTTAGTATTCCTTTTTACGATGTGGGTTTCTATGAATAGTAAATGATTTATAACCCCGACGAATTTCGAGGGTGAAATTCATTTTAAGGGGGGTAGAATGTAACAACCAGAGATCTTATAAGATATATTCATTTTAATTTCTTTCATATCTTCTATTGTACGCAACACCAAGATTATCTTGCGCTACACGCAACACTGTATTAGCTTGCAGTATACGCAACACTAATCATGGATCGTGTTACACACAATTTCATGTTTGTTTGATAGTATTTATTCTATGAATCATTAAGTATATATATATATATATATATATATATATTAAATTTATTTTATACGTAACAACAAAGTAGTCGTGCACTACACACAACCCTGACTTGGCTTGCATTACACGCAATCGCGACCTTCCTCGATAACGTGTATTGTACGCAATACTGGGTTTTACTAAACAACGATATATTATTATAATATTATTATGAACTAGCCATTATGAATAGTATTAACTAAATTTTTTATTTTATAACATTATTATTCATCTTATAAATTATCTAAAACATTTTATGTGAACAAAATAAATTTTTCGGGTAAAATAAGTATTTTTCAAAAAATGCAGTTTTATCGCCTTTTGATGGGGCACCCACTTTAAATCTAGTTTTTGACATGTTTATAAGTTAAATTTTATGAAATAAAATTATTATTTGGAAAAAATATATAAAATTTTACCTTGGATAAAATTTTCATATTATTCTGATAACGTTCATATTTTAATGAATAGTAAAAAGACGCTATATTTTAATGAAAAACAACTTTTTTCATCGTAATAATTTATGTGGTAAAATTATAATATTGAATGGTTTTAAAGTATAAATATAATATATTTTTACCATTTAATATAATGTATGTCATTAAAATTGATTTTACCTTGAATTCGTAGGTTAAATCAATTCAATCTTTTGCAATGTTTTAAACAAAAACCCGTTTTCTTTCGACAACAAGATTAATTTTAATTTAATTTCTGCAAATTTTGTGTATTGAATTTGGAAAAATGGATTCCATATTTGGAATCAGTGGGTCCAAAATATTTTAATAAGCTACTTTTTATTTTTGGGCTTTATGAATAGTAACTACTGTAAATTTTATTTACCATAGTTAAAGGTAAATCGGGTAATTAAGGGTAAATATAAGATTATAAAATTAACCTAACACCTTCCAAAATCCTATTGGATGACTAAAAGTCGACCCTTATCATATAAGGGTTGGATTAGAATCATTTAATGTACTTTTTTCGATGAAAATAATTCAATTATTATTAAAACCAAAGAAAGTGACAACATGTCACTCTCTTAAATATTATAAGTATATTAATTTTAATTTAGTGATAAACTTCATGAAACTTCAAAAATAAATATTCTACAGAAATATAATTAAATTATATACATCATATGAATTTATTTATAATTTTTAAGGATTAAATAATTATCCTTAATTATGACACAATAGTGATGCAGAAATTGTTTATCTATTGAAAAATCAAGAATATAGTTTTTATTAAACTAATAGTGACCATAAAAGGCACAAAACCCTGACCAAAACTTATTTTTCATGTAAAGTTAAACCATAATCATCTAATGGTATAATATTCGACCATTTGGAGCCTTATAAAAGTAATTATGACACCTATATTATTTTATTTTAAATGATGCCAAATTTGTCACCTTCATAATTTAATAAATATAATAATTTAAATATTGTGATTTTAAGATGATAAATTCGAGTAAAAGTATTATTGTGAAAGGTAATAGATTTAACTTCATCATAGGATTTTATTTTTAATTTTTATTCAAAAAATATGTATATTAAATAATTATACAAAAATGCTGTAGTAATTATTTTATTAAGAGATAAACCAAATAAATGGTTTTAAAAATAACAAAATAAATATTATATGAACTATTTAATGTGCTCCACTAATTTTCTAGATACATATGACCTTTTATTAATCTATTAAAGTTTTTATTTCGAACATATATTCTGTATATATTTTACTTAAATTCAAATAAATGAATAGTGTCAAAATTGACACTATTGTTATTTTATAAAAATAACATATTATAAAATTGGTTAAAAATAACAAAGATATTTAAAAATTATAAATTTAAATTTATATGGTCCAAAATATTATAAATTATCCAATTATGTAAAATTCACAACAAATTAGTAATTATTTTTTATAATTTAAAATTTAGAATGTTATTACCACAAATAAAATTAAATTGATTAAATAAGGATAAATCAAGTTGATAATGTTTAAAATAAATTCCTAACATGTCTAAATTTTATTGGTTGATGATATTACAACCCTATCTCATCTAATATTCTAATATGAGTCATTTTTGGAGGTTTTTAAATGGGGTTATATTTATTATAAATTAATATTTTTAAGATTTCCAAAGGTGCCCCTCTCCTCCCTCAAAAAAGGGCATCTCCTCCCTCTCTTACTCGGACCAATTTGAGCCTTTAATCTCGGCCAAACCCCACCCATTTACCTTAAAAACATACCTAGAAACATCCTAGAGGTCCTGGTCTTATTCAAAGACCAATTTTAGTACCCTAAGAGGAGGTTTCAAAGAGGCGTGTCAAAGAAGAGGTAATATCAGTTACTGATTCTTTCAATTTTCTTTCTTCTTCAACTTCTTCTTAATTAGTTGTTTCATTATGAAGTAATAACATCAGTATCCCTAATATACTGATATGTTATTATAAATATGAAACAACCCTATTTCACCTTCTATCCATCCTATGGAAAACAAAATCCCTGCACGTGCGTACGTACGGAATACCGTCTCCACGCCCTGGTGTAATCTGTTTTTCCACCAACACCTTACATGGATTGGTATAATGGTGTAAAGAATAACTATATATGGTTATTATAACATCGTAATGATTCTGATATATTATACCATCCACTACAATTCTATTCAATAATCATTGGAACGATATCATCGCTCGTGCGTACGTACGGAATACCGTCTCCACGACGCGATGAGATTCATTATCAATGATTAACCATTCATAAATGATTATAAAGTATATATAATAAGTAATAATGAAATATATGAAATAATAATTCTACTGGATTTATTTATATATATATATATATATGTCATCTATTTAGTTTCATTCAATTCAATAAGGAAACGAAAACATCGTTCATGCGTACGTACGGCCTGCCGTCTCCATGAACGGTGTATTTCATTCCTTTAACCGATCTATAATATATATATGTATATGATGAATATATATTATATATAAATCATTTATTACATTCTGGAATTATGTAAATCAGTATATAAGTATTAATATCAATAATGACAAGTCGAAACGCATACGATAAATGAAATGATTTTACCCAAAACGCTGCTTTAACATGGGATTTACAAAAGAACGGATAATATAAAGTCATAAGTGAAACATATATGATATAATAACAATGAATATGATTCTTTAATAGGTCAATGACATTATTTAAATCATTATACAGGAGGTTCGGATACGTATGAAGCATATCGGACCTAAGGTAAGGGATAATTTTGCAAATCTCCTTTTTATCCGAGATTGCTTATTCATAAGTATTTACTGGGGTTATTTATATCATCCATGTGCATGTTTTATAAAAGTGTTTTCATGTATTTTTAAATTCCTTTTTACCCATTTTTGACTTTTAATACATGGTATGTAAGGAATCTTTCTTTTTTTATGTTACGAGGTACTTTTTTTTACTTTTTCGACAAAAGTACGCGGAGAATGTTATTTTTAACTAATACGGCGTGAACAGATTTTTACAGTTTAATAACGCCTCATTTTCATGAATCTTACACTACATGATTTTATAACTATTTTCAACAAAATACTTTTATTTTAAATGTGCATGGAATTTTTTGAAAAGAAAATTATTTTGACGAAGAAAGGATATTTTCCTCAAGAATTCATTTCAAATGTTTTATCAAAACCATTTTCCATATATGATGACATTATTTGATATGTGTATGTTTCAAGTTTAATGTCTCTATGATTTACATGGTTCAATTTTCTTATGATGAAATGTCCATTTTTTTATATGGATTATAAAATGATGGGATGATGTTTATGAAACCCATTTTATTCTTTGGGTTATGATGAATGTTTTAAGTTTATTTTGTAGAACAAGTAAGAATGATTTCATTATGATATGGTTGGGACCTATATCTCCCTCCAATGCATTGGGTAAAGATTTATATCTCATGAGATAGACATGGCTGAAACGGTAAGTTAATCTGGTTCAGTGTTACAGGACTGGAATGAGGAGTGAATTCGATTCAGAAAGGGAATTTTTCCACTAAGATGGTCTTGGAAGTAATGCCTTGGCTACTATGGAAATCATTACAAGTGTTGAATGGTTTCCATAATTACATGTTTTACTCCCATGCTATTTTATCATGTTTAATGTTTCTTCATGATCTATGCGTTACGTACTTCCATGTTTTATGTCATTGCTCTAGCTTTCGATGTTTAAACATTATGTTCATGTTTTTAAGTTCAAATGTATATGATTTGTTTTATTTTATCCATGCTTACCCTTACTGAGCATTTGATCTCACCCTTTATATGTTTTCTTTTCCCTAGGATATAAAGAAAGGTTTTAGGTAAGAAAACAAAAGGGGAAGATCCTTATGGGAGATGTTGAAGATCTTTCACCACGATTAGAAGATTACGTTCCAAGTTTCCAAAGACACTAAACTATTACGATCCTTGTGTGTCTGTTTTTGTTATGTATTAAGTATTCCACAAAAGTAATGTAATGTCCATGTACGTCAAGCATCGGGCTTCTACAATTGTTGTGTCAATAAGGTTTCCTTATGACTTTTACACTCCTATGTGTTTTTAGAATCACAAAAACTTTTTCTTAAGGTAAATTGTTTTTTCCTGTTGATAAATTTCATAAAGAAAATTTCCCATCTCTAAGGAAATTTTTATCCTTACCTATGTTTTAATTATTTCATTTTATAATCTCTCTAAATCAAACTCATTTTATTACTAAGTCTAAAATTTAAATTCTTAGGAAAAACCTCAAAATATTATAATTACATGGATGTAGAGTGTTCTATCTTCTGACATCAAATTCTATGAAATTTAGACTCCAAATTCACTGAAATTCAGATTCCAAAATATCTGAAATTCAGATTCCAAATTCTCTGAAATTCAGATTCTGAATTCTCTGAAATTAAGAATCCAAATTATCTGAAATTCAGATTCTAAATTCTATGAAATTCAGACTCCAAATTCTCTAATATTATGACTCAGAATTCTCTAAAATTCAGAGTTCAAATTCTATGAAATCCAGATTTTGAATTATCTAAAATTTAGACTCTGAATTTCTCAGAATTCAGACTCTGAATTCCGTATAATTTAGACTCGAAATTCCTTAAAATTGAGACTCTGAATTCCTCAGAATTCAGACTCCGAATTCCTCAGAATTCATAGTCAGAATTTCTAATAATTCAGACTCCAAATTCATTGGAATTCAGACTCCGTAATCTATAGAATTCATATTCTTAATTCTTTGTAAAACAGAATCTAAATATCTATGACTTATAAACTCTTAATATTTTTTTAGTTAGACTCTGGATTCTATTTTTCCTTAGACTCTGAAAAATATATTTGGTTAAATAACTTCATTTTCCTCACAATTGTTATTATTATGAAATGATGTTGTGCAATCTATTTTTAACTAACTGTTAGTTGATTGACATGTGTATAGGTCCCTTTGAGATTCAAGGAAAAATATGACCATTGGAAGAAAGGGTCAACCATTGAAAATGTGCCTATAAATAGGATCTCATTTGGACAAGCTCACAACGGTTCCATCAATTTAGAGATTAAATGTTGTGAAGTGATTTCTAGAGAGAGAGACTCTCATGACTTGTGCGTTCTGAACATCTTGTTTAGCTTTCTTCGTGAGACTCCGATTATTGCTGAGTATAATTGAGGGAATCCAGGGATAGAAAGACAGAGGTTTCGACTACCTTAAATATCAAGGTCTTTCAGGGATATCAAGATAGATTATGATATTCCTATTTAGGGTTTACCATGGTGTGGGTAAGATATTATTTCTTGAATGTATAAATCAAGGGACCTTTATCCAAGGTTGTTGGATACCCTACTCTTTGGGTTAAAAGATTTTATACTTGTTACTTGTTTTGTTTCAAGTTTATTTTCAGCGGATTTTGATAAAGGAAGAAAGTATAACTTTATTATACTTTATTGTCCTTTTGTATACTCTAATAAGAATGATTCTATATGCTTTAATGTATAATATCTTCCTTGTAAACTTTCCTTAAGGATCATTTTCGGAACCATATTTCGAGAACCTAGAAAGTTTCTCTTATAGAACTATTTTAGGGTTTATGAATTTTCCTTGTTTAACTTTGTTAAACAAAGTTTTACTTAAGGTTAAAAACTATAGTTTTTAAACTTAACATTCACCCCCTCTTGTAATTGAAAATATACATATACTATTTCAATCCTATGGGTAATGCTATTGATTTTGACTTTAGATGATAGTAGATAGATCCCACTGAGATATGTTGTGTTTTCTCTCTTTTTAATAGTATATTCACCCCCAATAAATTTGTAGTACAATGGGTTATCGATGAATTATATTTTGGATATAATAGTTTCTTGATACTTACATTTGTAAATTTTAGGGGAGTAATAAAAGGTATTTGTTATTTCACACAAAAAAAGTGCCTTTGATACTTACAGAGGGATTTTAATGAATCTTAATCCTTTGAGAGAGATTTAAGTGCTTGGGATTTTATAAAAGTGATTTCATTTTATTTTCCATCCATTAGAAACTCTATTTTATATGTATTGAAAAATCCATTAAAATAATCCATCATACCCCTTTAAATTAGGTATATACCAATTCTTAGAAGGAATGAATTTTCCATATTCAAGATTTCCATTCAGATCACACTTTATTAATTAAGTAGTTTAGATCTAACTTTCTAGGGAACATACATGTATGTTAAATCATGATTGATCTAATTGATGGTCTAGGTTATATCTATTTGGTGAACCGGGTGAACCCACTATAAGTACGCATCTAGTCTTGGACTCAAATCGGTACACCCTAATGATTTTTTTGTGTGGAAAATAATGGCAGCTCAAAGAACCTCACACTAATGAGGTGTGAAAACTTTAAAGTGCACCATCAAACTACCATATTACCCAATTCCATGGGTGTGGATGGTGAAGTGAAATATCCCTCATAGGATTATTCCATTTACCATTTTTAAATAATCATGAATGTGTTTCCCTTGATAAAGGTGACCCCACTCTATCCCATATTCCAATGTGGGATTCTAAAAAGTCTTCCCCTTTAATAAACAAAATAAATACAATTTTTAAATATTTTTGAAACACATAAAAATGAAAAATTCAAGAGGAAAAATTATTCATTCATTTAATTCATAGATATGGGTGGATAAATATTGTGGAGTTGTTCACTTGAGGACTAAATATCATTAGAGGTTTGATATATGAAAATAACATAAGTGGATTGAGTGTTCAAAACTATTCTTAAGAGGATTGAACAGACTTGAAATAGAAGAAGATTAAATTTATTTGGACAATTATTCTTATTTTGTACTAATATGATGATTCTTTAATATAAAATGAGTGGGTGTGAGAATTTTGGGATCAGTGATATTGATTAAGATATAAAGTGATAATGACAATAATACAACTGAAATTGGGGGATTTTTAGATTTAACAGTCAAAGAAAAAAGGGACCTAGAATAAGAATAATAAGGATCTAAATGAATACAACAAAGATGATTCTTCTCTTTTTCTCAGATCTTTAATCATTTCTATTTATTACTTATGATTTTTGATTATGTTCTTTTATTTTTGAATATGATACCTTGCTATATTTTTAGGGGAACTAGATTGATGCGACCTTTGAATTATTTTATACCACTCATCATTTCATTTCATAAATCTCTACATAATTTTTTCTCCATTTTATTTTTTAATAAAACATATTCTTAGTTATTATTTAAGTATTAATATAAAAATATTGTATCTAAACTATTTAATTTTTTATGATTTATTTTCATCCTCAGCACAAGGTAATATATTGATTTGAAGATTAATCATAAAAAAACATCATTGAATCACCAGATGGTTTTGTTTCAATGATGTTTATATGCATTATTTTTCTATTATTATTCTAATACTCTCACACAATAATGTATGAAAACTAGTATAGTAACATGTTGACATAAAATGATTGAAAATATGAATATATTTATTTATTAGTTTCTTTTATCATTAAAATATTTTAGAGAATATAAAATATATAAAAAAACATTAATATGAGTTTCCCTTTCCCATACTTCCCCAATTCATGTATGGTTTTCTTCCACACTATTTCAGTGTTTGGAACAACATATTTACTTAATAAAATCATTATTTGGTTTGTTATTAATCCTTAACTATTATCACTATTTTTTTCACAAAAACATCATTATAGCCCTTATTTATTCATTTTTTGTTTATTTTTAATAAGAAATATATGAATCCATTACGTAAACCCACCTTCTTTCTGGTTTTCCCTTTTATGCATGTACTATATATATAGATATTTGGTTTATAAATAAAATTTTACTATGAATGAATGGTTGCACGAATTCAATATTTGGATTCATTTTTGGGGAAATCATTGGGTTATTTAGTGAAATTTTATATGTTATTTTACAAGATATTTTTTAATATAATTTTAACTAAACATGCTTTATATGATTTTCTATTCACAATTTCCTATTTATTTTCTGATATTTCTTGATAAAACCAACATTTTTCCATTTCCCATATGAAACCTTTTTTTAGAAATAGAAAATCATTATTTGGAATTTAGAAATAATTAAGATATTACTATAGAAGGCTATGGATGTAATTTTAAAAAAAAAATTACATTTTTTTCTCTTATCAACATACTATCAAATAGGGTGTACATAATCAATAATGATATCACCTAAAACATAATGGGAATCATAATTTTTTTAGGGTAGGTAATAAAAGAAAATTTAATTTGGAAAAAATGTTGAATAAGAAGTCGGAAAAGATTGATCAATTTTAAGTTTTCCTCAAAATAAAATAAAATACATTTTGGGATTTTCAACATTAGTTAAAATACATAGAAATGAATTATAGATGCAAAGAAAAAGGAAAGTAATGTTTCATGAACTAGCTCGAGTCGACCCTGAACTGGGCACCCGAACTGATCCATGGCATGGCCCGAAGGGTGTTCCCGATAACCACGAGATGAAAAATAGTGTCAAGAATAAATAGAGTACTCAAGGAATCTATTGCACCCAAATACAATCAAGAACTAAGCAACAATATTAAACGAACATCCCAATATAAATTTATTTAAAATTGAATTGAAAAATTTTTATATAAGAAACTGTAAGTACAAATAAACAATACAACCAACTGACCAAAAATTACCACCAAAGTAACACCATGTGAACCCACTGGTCACTCTCCAACACAATGAATACTTGTCGCCCAAAGTGACCAAACTCAAGCTAAAACCTGCACAAGGGCTAAAAACAGAAGAAACCTATAGGCGTGAGTATTAAAACCTAGTAGGGTAGCCCAATATTCTATTCCCAATGCACACACTTTAAAATAGAAGATAAAAAAATTTCATGTTTGAATTAAAATATCAATATGTATGTTTTTAAAACATGGTTCCATGCTATAAGCATTATACATTAAGATTATTGCAAGTTTTCATAACCAAGAAATTCTAGTAACCAATTTTAAAGAGATACAACTTCAAAATGAAAATAGTTTTCAAGAGGGATACGTTAAAGAATGTAAAATTTTAAACAAAAACACACATGCTAGTGAATTTACCAACTAAACACACTATTTGATGATGGTGAGTAAAAAATAGCCAATTGGATCATGTCATAAGAACACCCCTAGGCATTAGTTTTTTGTGGGCCCCAGGTACCTCGTATCTCGGTGTAAAAGTAACCAGAAAAATATCCTTTCTCAGTCACATGAGCCACTACTAAGAGAATAATCCATAACTTAGTGGTCCCCAACACCATCATCATTATTGTTTAGTTAGTGCTGTCATCATAAAACATTCTATGCGAAATAGGGGAAAAACCCCTCCAGATCACTAGTACACTGGTACACGTCTTCCCACCTAGATACCGGGGTTTCCCTTTTTGTGCTCAAGAAATTTACACATCTATAAAATAACATTTTCTCATGAAGATTCCATTTAAAAATCATAAACACATCAAAAATCCCACACACATGTCACACATTTCTCTCACGAATCAACAAACCCCCTAAATTTTCATAAAACAATTTTAAGAATTATATCGAGGCCTTGCACATAAAATCCATTCAAAAATGATCTTTTAAGGGAAAACACAAATAAATACCATATCAAACCATATTTCCATCCCCAAAACCTTTTAATAAATCAATTAATGGACCAATGAATATCTACAAATGATACAACATGCAATACACATGGAAACCACTTTTACAAGAAAAATGCCAAACGACCCTTTAAGAATTTGTCAAAACTAATATTTTACAAAGGTAAAAATTTCACTTGTAATAAATATGTGTATAAAAATCATTTAAATTAGAAAAAAAATTTCATAAATCCCTTAAAACATTCAGGTTTCAAATCCAAATCATGAATATTTTTTTAAGGATGCCAAACGGGCCATTTTCAGGCAAGTCGAGCCAAAACATGTTTACAACCAAAAACCCATTTGGTTATAAAGACAAAACTAATTTGGAAAGAAATAAAAGCACCCCAAAATACCATTTTCATGCTACCAATGTATTTATAAATCCCAAAAAATCATTTTTAATCTCACTATGCACATAAAATCTAACTATGCAATTTACCAAACACATGACATGCACTTAGAAACAACTATTTTAAGAACTTGATAGGGGTTAAAATACTATTTCAATAACAGAAATCCATTAAAGATACTGAAAAATGATAAAAATACCATAAACCAGGTTTTTAAGCTAACAGAACATTTACCTAAGCACGCGGTGTGCAAGTTTATAACAAAACAACACTACGTTTCAGAAAACAATGCTTAAACAACCATTTTGTACTCCAAGAAAACTATACAAAGACTAAAAAAATACTCATCATATATAACAAGTACTGAAAGCAATAAAATTATGAAAGTTAAATGATAAATGCATGTTCAAGTGAAATCCTACCTCAAAACCATGGCAGAAAGGAACCACACACCCAATATCACCCGCTGCAAATCCTGACACTCTAGATCTATGAAGACGAGCTCTAAATGAACCAGAACCCCATAAAAATAATGGTATAAAATAACCCTAGGTCATTCATGACCAGGGGATAATATGAAACCAAAATAAAGTGTAAGGATGAGAAAGAGGGTGGAGAAATGAGAAGGAATATCACCTTAGAAACCAGAGAACTCTCACCTTCCCTTAGATCTACACCATCATAGGAAACGTAATGGATTGGAACTTCTTAAATAGTCTTATTAGGTCTGGAAGAACCAGGGAAAGAATATTTGTTGGGAAAATAGAAAAAAATTAATAATTCATGAAATAAACAAATTACCTTACCAAATCTAAATGATTTGAGATGACTTGAGATATTTTTCCCTAATACGTGACTAAGATGAGCTCTAAAGAAATAAAATTGAACATGGGGGTGTTCCTAGTGTTATTGGAATCTCCTAAGAGGTATAATCACCAAAAAATATTAAAAAATTAATAATATATTAAAGAAACAAATTATTTTTTAAAAACGTGAAATGGAATCACGGGCTGGCCCAATACTTGAATAAATAACCCAAATCTGCCATGATTATGAATTCCTAAGGGGGTAAAAAAGGAGATTATAGTTTTAATAGGTCATATAAGTCAATTGGGAAGTATAATTAGTGAAAAATATTGAAAACAAAGGATTTATAAAAGTAACATATTATTTTTTTAAATCTAGAAACGGGATCACAATTTGCCCAAGTTTTGAAGTAACCACAATTTTCTCCAAAAAATCCCAAACAAGCTATAGGTATCCCATGGTAGGATGACTATAAATATATGGTAGTCAAAAAATCAATATTTATCTTACCCAAAACCCAATTAAAGGATCAATATTTCCAACAAACCGGATCAAAACCTTGACATGAAAAAAACCATGGTGTGAAAGAATAAGTATAATTTTTCATAGTTATTTATTAAATAAAAGTTAAAAAAATTCCATAGGAGTAATGAGACATTACAGGAGGTTTAAATATAAAATTATGAGAATAATAGTCAATAAGAAGTGGAAGAAGATGAATCCAATGATCTTGATCCATTTAAAGAGGGAAGTTATATGCATAAGATGCAACACAATTAACAATTAGTGTAAAAGAAAAAAGCAATAGAAGGTAGAAGAAGATGATTACACTGTGATTATTCCACCAACATGTGAATAATATTTTTATCATAGTATTTTTAGGTATAAGTTATTGATCTTGAGGTAAAATTGGTAATTGAAAATTTATTTCTCACTAATTTCATAAAACTTTTTCCAAAATAAATTTTTTCTGAGAGAGAGTTTGAAGTTGGAGGACATTGTGAAGATAAAATAATATTGGAAAATATTGGTTTTCATATTATTTAAGTTTAATTTAAATGTGATATTAATTTTATAGTCAATTAAAACCAAAAGTTTTTACATTTTCTCTAGATAATGAAGATAAATTGTAACGATTTATAAAAAATCAATACATGATCACTTATTTCATCCGCTAACACGGGTTTCATATAAACCACTTCACTAGAAGGAATAGCGGTGAGGGAGGGGGACCTATTATTGTCCATTTTAACCTAACCTATCACCAAAGTTACCATGATAAAACAACATGGATGTTAGAAAATAACAAAATAGTATCCATTGTAATCATCAATAATAACTCTCAGATTACCTTTAACACCCAATAATGAAACAACACCGAATAATTCATCACCCAAAAAACACATACATGAAACACCACCTATAAACTGGAACAACCTATAAGAAAATGTAGAGTATTATAATTTAAGTAAAAATATTTTATGTAAGGTTCCAAATGGGACTTTAATCAAAAACTAACTCAGAGTTCCAATTCATTTTCCTCTCCTAGAAATCCACTTTAAATAATCTATTATAAAAAATTGAGAAAAATACCCTTAATAAATATAGAAATATACTTAAAAAAACAAAATTCATTGGTAATAAAAAATAATGGCTAATACATATTTTTTTTTAAAACCCATTTAATGGATCCCCTGAGGAAATTTTATAAACACTTATCATTTTGAAACCATTTAATTAAAATCAACACTTAAAATACATGTTAAAACCCTCTATGAAAAGTCAAAATTTAAAGATATAGTTTTTATTTTCATCTAAAACTTCATATACAACTATACTCTACATAAAAATGATTTTCTAAAATCCATGAATTACCAGAATTTTAAAATAAATGTAAATTAGTAAAACAACTACCTTAAAACAATTATAAATGAGTCACAATGAATCGCATTCCATGGGGAGAACCAAAGAAAAAATTTACCACTCTCTAATGGTCCTAAAACATCAAATACCAAAGTTAAAAACAACTTGAAACTCAAAACCCCCATGTGTAGTGATATAGGGTTGTTGGGAATGAGATGAACCTAGGTGAAATGGATTATAAAGAAAAGAGAAGTTGAATAAAGGAAGAAGAGTGAAGATTACATGGAATATACCTTGAAATATAAAGAATTAATCGAATAATTGAAGAGAATGTAAGGTGATATCTCTTTAGGGATCTAAGGGGAATCAACTACACATAACAAGGGAGGGAGGAAGGGGAAATCGAGTTAAAATGTGTGGGTGGGGGGAGAAATAGATAATTTAATTTTATAAAAAATGAATATATTTCACTACAACATATCCCTTATGGATAAATCATGGTGTTTCATCACAAGTGTGTTAAAGGTGTATCCCTATGAGCTATGTCATGGAGGATTAAATTATGGTAGGGTTGTGTCTTCCATGAGCTTCCCAAGATCCACACTCTTGGATCTAGTACTAAATAAAACTTTAATAACTATATTTGATACCAAGTGAGATTAATCAAGACAAAATTACATATATTTATAGAATATAAACATTAAATCTCAAAAATGATCTCACAATCTATGTACCTAATAGGTTAGTGAATTTGGAGATTAGCTACATAAAAATCATATTTCACATAATTGTTACCATTTCTCTAGAATCAAACTATACTAGAACTAATACAAGACATCTTGTATACTACACTCAATTTCATAATGTGGGAAATCAGAATCATAATAATGGGGTGATATCAAGGGTTAGATCATAAAAATATGATAAAAATGGAAAAAATGTGGAATAATTAGTGTTGTATATAAATAATGACAAAATTATATGATATCTCAAATGATAAAACATATAACAAGGAATAAGAGTGAGGAAAAAAGAAATAATAAACATGAGATAGAAATCATAACATATGCATATAGAAATGTAGAATAATAATAAGCATAAGAAATCATAACATAGTGGATCATGAATCACTACATGTTTCTCATAATATAGTAGAGTAGATATCACTACTTGATTACCATAACACAATGGGCTTGTGATAATAACCCATATTCCCTATTGTGATAGGGATAACAAACTCCATACCCTCTTGGATTAAGCTAATACTTATTAAACCATTTGGGATTGGGGTACTACACATGTACTCTCTTGGGATTCAGATGCTACTCGTGTACCCTCTTGGGTTTCAGTTACTACCCATGTACCCTTTTGGGATTATGCTACAATCCATATACCCTCTTGGGATTATGTAATTACCTATTTACCATCATAAGATCATGATATATGAAACATCAACCAAATAATTAGATAGAAATATAAGACCTCACCTGTAAATATCCATACATATGTATGTGTGCGTTGGCATCAAAATTCAATCCATTTACTTTGCTGCAAAATCCATTATGTAATACTCACCCAAAAAACAAAAGATAAGTTTGAATAGAAAATTATTTCTAACCTTAAAGAGAAAGAAAATTACATATCTCAATGTTTCATAATTTCTCACACACTGAGGGAAGAAGATTCCTAAAAAAATGTTTCTTAGCCCCATGATGTGGTGGAGACAACCTCCCAACAGGTGTAGGCCATGGATTTCCTAAATTAATTATAAGAAGGGGTTAAAGACTAAAAACCCATCATTAAGGGTCTTATAGAAACTTTTTGGCCCTGTAAAAGATATGATATAATGGAACCCTATATTTAGGGGTGATTTTTCACTTCACAAGTTTTGACTTTACTAGTTATGGGGAAAAAATAGAATTATAGATTAAAAGTTATGATCCTTTTAATATGAACACTATTTTATCATGAAGACATCAAAATTTTGATAGAGAAAAATTCCTCCATGTGCTATATCCTAGGAACCAAGTGGTTATAGATAAGAGAGTACACAATCAGATAATGGTACACACACGTGGCTAGGTCACTAGGTGAATGAAACTACATGGTTGTGACTACAAGAACATGTGATTAGATTAAGGTACATATATGAACCTAAGTCATTAGGAATTATAAATCACATAGTTTTACATGGAAGTGTACATATTTAAATCAATGTAAGCACATTTTTCTATGTTGCTATGCATAAGAAACCCTACAATCTCACCTGGGATGGTATGCGATTAGATTAAGGTATGAGCAATAGTGAAAGAACACAACATGCAATTAAAATAGACCATGCATTCTCTATTTTAGGTTTAATACATCCAACTACTTCTGTGTAAAGATACCCTAACCATACCTATGAAAACATGAATTACTCTTTTGTGAACACACATAGAGGAAGGAGAAAATGGATAAAAAGTAAATGAAAATAATAGTTTGTTGAATCCATTTGGAGATATTAAAAGTTAATCTATAATAGGATAACAATATAAGGTGAATTTTATTAGTATAATGTCATAAGGAAAAGTCCATCTAGTTAACACTATTAAGACAACATGAATATGAATATTCTATAAGGAAAATGTTTCCCAAAAAATGCTACCAACAAAGGCTATTAGGAAAACACTACCAGGAGAATGCTACAAGGTGAGGACTACTTAGAGAATTATACAAGGTGGATGATACGAGGTGGATGTTATCTGGGGAATACTATCATGATGATACTATTAGAAGTATGTTACTAGGAGAACACTACTTCATGGATGCTACCAGGTAGATGGTAATAAGAATATTCTACCAAGAGAATTCTATCGAGGAAACAAACACTCTAACAGTTGAACACTACCGAGAGAACACTATAATGAGAACTCTACCAAGTGAATGCTGCTAAGAGAGTACTATTAGGATAGTTGTTCCATAGAAAAAATCTCTATATGGTCACCATGAATGTATCTATCCACCCATGAAGGTGTTCAAATCTTCACTACTCGAACTGACCCCCTAAGTGAACTATGTAAATAGGGTTAGGAAATATTCCCTATACAGATCCACCGAGAAAAAACGTACTATGAATATGGGACTAAGAGAAATTAACTAACAAGGTAAAACACATTCTATTTATAGATGTAATTGATTTGGGACACTTCTTATATATGTATTGTGTATAGTGAAGACTAAGAGATCCTCCTTAGTTCTACCAATCATCTCTAGAATCTGGCAGAAAACCTCTATAGTGTCATAATCTTTATCCAAGCTATTTTTTTAGATGATAGAAACCTGAAATTTTTTATGGATTCTTTCTTCCTATGTTTAAACCCACAAAAGGATAATTTAAACCCTCCTCCAAAGTAATGGGCCACCTCTTAGTAGGTATAAGTCCCACGCATATCCCATATGATCCCTAAAATAGGATTTCTTTTCATGTATGGGACCAAAAATGTTCCCCATTGATGATTTCATAACTAGATAAATTCAATGAGCTTCGACCACTCATTCATGGTAGCCTTGATGCATAATCTGAACCCATGGGACTCCACTATGGTGTATGTCCTGAAACAAAATTTCACCAAACTCATCCACTGGGTCTCATATATCTAGGAATCATACATGTATAATCCCGACACAATTACCTTGAGTTGAGATAATACTAATGGTTATCATATATGGGCCTCATATTTTCTGTAATCCCCAGCCTTGGATCAATGTTCACCACCAAGGCATAATTATAGTGACCCGTGAATAAAATAAAAAGTCATCAAATAATTTTTGTGTAATATTTATTATAATACAGAAACACATTCATGAAGACCATAATATATTAGTGTCTATGGAAAAATAGAAATATAAACAATATTTCACAGGTATTCTATGTCATCTCCCACTATGTTCTTCACAAATATCACCCTTCTTAGACAAATCATAAATAATATATATATATTCATAACATAGGGAAACGAAACATAATAAAGGGTGAGATAAAATTTTCATTAAGGGTAAATAAGGGAGATACATAAACATAACATGAACATGAGCGTATGAGATCATGATCATAACATTTTAAAACAATACTCTTCAGATCAAAGATTATAATCCTCAATCATGGAATAATTATTGGAAATTTATAAGAAATTAATAATAAGGAAATCTAACAACCTGAGCCATGATATAATAACATTAGAATGAGACATGGAATTTTTTTCATACACTTAATCATAGAAAATCATTCTCATATTATTAAATGATCATTACTAAGGAAATCATATTGGAATGGGTTCAATCCCCAAACGATCTTATTATTCCTGGTTAACTGCCAATTCGGTCATAGAGGACAATGTCTCTTACTGAAACAAGTGTACTCATCATTCTAGTCTTGTCTATCTTATGAGATTTAAATAAACACCCAATTCATTTGAGGGAGATATAGGTCCCAACTATCACATAATGAAATCACACACATCTTTTCCACAAGATTATAAACATTAAACATATTATAAACCATGAAATGAACATAGGTATCTGTTTCGTAGTTCCTTGAAACATATGTATTAATTTTAAGAATCATTGTTTCCAGGAAGTTTCCATTGGATTTATTCATGGAACCAAAAACTTCCAATAGTTATTTATCCAAATAGGACCTATCTTCTAAAGGCAAGTGTTCATTATGTTTTGAACTTTATAATATTTAAGAATGTGTATTGATTGAGAGGATAGGAGGTCAGACTCATCACACCCTTTTGGGGAGAATTAATGTCAACTCCGGGACTCTCTTTGTAAAACTAAAATATTTTCATGAATCCTTATTAACTCTCCAAGTATATAATAAGTATCCCTTCGAATTTATAATCAGTTATTAATATGTGTAAAACATTAGGATCATCAGTATGTACTTAAAGTTCTTCATTAATAGAAATATCTATATGTATTCAAGGTTTTCCATTAATGGTATCCTTTAATATAATGATTAAGGATTATTTTAATCATCGTTATGGTGATATAGTTTTTAAGCCACTCAATGGGGCACTCTAAAATTTATTGTCATCCAGGGAGAAGAAGGTTTGTTTTGATCTTGGGATCAGGCCCTTAAAATGTTCTACCTACGTATCCTTGTGAAAGGAATTAGAACCCTCATAGTTCTGTGTCCCTTAATAGGACACATCATACCTTTTTAGGTCATGTGATAATGACCTCTAAGAGGAAGGTTCTTAGTTGAAACTTAGTGTGGGACTTATGCTGAAGGAGCCCAAGGAACATGGAAAGGATATGGGTTCCCAAGTAAGATATGACTCTACTGGAAATATGGCCCAAGGAGAACATGGTTGGTTTGAATTTTTGTGTTTGAACCTCAAGGAGGCTTCCTTTGTATCTCATAAGGATGGGTATAAAAGCCAACATAGTTTGATAAATTTCATAGGAGAGTATGACCCTCTAAGAGAAATGAGTTTGGGTTACTTCATGAAAAGGATTCCTTAATGACTTGAGGGTTTAATTCGGGCCTTATTACTAATGATGATTCCCAAATTGGATGAATTAGGGTTGGATTATTGAGGAGGATATCCAATTATCTCAGGCCTTTAAAGGGCTTCCTACGTATCTTGGTTTGAACAGGAATCAAAGTTCTCTTAGTTCCTTCCAATGAGTTTTTGTGCACATGTTGTAACCATCATGTCTCTCTAAGCCCACATGAGTCATGCTCGGTGTGAGAAATAAGAGGATGTGAAAGATTCAACTATGAAACTTCACACTTTTAAAATTTTCCTTCATGCTGATGGAGTAGGGAACACCTATGTTGGTGTCAGTGGAAGAGGGCGAGGCGATGAGCCTTCCCTCTGTTCTCTACACATTGGACAAGGGTCTAAAATGAAAGGATGAAGGGGTAAAGGTGAGTAGCTTATACCAGAATGGTTTCCCTAAAATTGATCATTGTAGGAGAGGAAGAATTATCCTATGCTTGCACAGAACGACAAGTGAGAATTGTACATTCTATACTAGAGACCTGAGGTTCTAGGTCATCTCTTCGCGAAGGGAGAGGTCAGGACCCAAACCCCCCTCCAAACCAGGAACTTCCCAACAATGTTCCTGGGAGAAAGGCCCATGTGACTATGGATATAGAAACTCACAAAAATCCCATGAATCCTAACCCAATTGTAGAAAAAATGTGGGAAACCTCTGACTGTGGAAATACAAAACTCAAATAGGATACATGCTGTTGTGCCTTACCCAATGGTTTGAGAAGTCAGGAGGTTTTGGTGGAGGCTTTAACTTCACCCCTTTTAGATAAGGGAACCAAGGAAGGAGAAACCCTTCCAAGAATGGATTTTAAGAAGCGTAATGGAGCTGGTCGCGTAGGTACCTCACGCAAGTATGCCGTGTAGGTACCCCGCGTTTCTCTATCACCTAGGTATGGCGCACAAGTGTACCATGCATGTGTACCACGCCGGAATGGATGATGACTGAAGAATGTGAAGAAATTCAAAATATGCCTATCTCCTTTAATTATCTATTCTCTCATAGTTTAGAGAGCTACTTAAGATAATTTTGGTGATCTAGGTGAAATATATATGAAATGGGAGCTTGAGAGAGTATTTTAATTTTTTTTTCAGTCCTAAAATTGGGAGCCCAAGGGCTCTATTTATAGGCACAAATGAGGCTTGGCCGAAGAAATGTTGTCAGCATAGGTACTTCATGCAGATCTGCTGTGCATATACTTCACGTAGATACATATTAATTTTTCATCATGGAGGCCGACCACATAGGCCAAGAACATAACTCGGCTACGTAGGTCGGGCACGTATCTCAGCCGTGTAGCTCGGCTGCGTAGGTCTGTGAGGCTACTACATCCTGAAGTGCTTTTGGGAGCATTTGTTGATTTTCCTTTTTTACAATTTGAATTTTTCCTTGGGATTTTGAAATATCCACAGTTATCTTTAGAGTCTTTTTAATTACTTTATCAAGTAGTGTCAACAAAATACCACCCTCAGGATTGGATCTGAAATATACAAAGAGGTTTAAGTACTGAGGTGAAAGTATGGGAAAAAAGATAAGGATGGATTACTGAACAATATAGTTTTGTAGCATAGGTACTTCGTGCAGGTATTTCGCGTAGGTATTTCGCGCAGGTATTTCACACAGGTCTTCAGTTTCCTATAAATAGGTCTCAAGATTTCGCCATTTTTTCTTCACCTGTGCTTTCTCCAAAATTTGGAGCTCTCGTTGCGTAGCTCATTCACCTAGCTGCATCGCGTTGTGCCCTCTCGTAATTCTCTTGAAATTTCTTCAATGTAAAATTATTTACGTAATGGAGCTACGCACACAAAATATTTCAATTGATGGATTTTGTGCTAGTATCCTTGTCAAAGGGCTTATGTGACTGACCTCATTGAAGGACATTATCGAAGGACCTATGCGAACAATGTCATTTGCCATATTTTTCACTTTCTTCTTTAAAATTTACCCTAGAAGTTTTGTAATTCTTTTGCAGGAATGGATGACACATTTTATGACCCATACCAAAGAAGCTAAGGCTCACCAAAATGAAATGATGAAGATCTTCAGGCTAGAATATTATGATATTGTTGAGAGTACACTTCCTGGGCTATGGAAGGGTTTAATTCCATACCATCATGACTATCCACAATGTCCTTACTTACTGCGGTACGGGCATGGGCTTTTGCAAGACGCCCATGTTCCATCTATTAAGAAGTAATTTCCAAATAATTGGTTTCTTTAGTATTCCAACTATAACTGCATGAATATTAGTGAAAGGGGGGATATGATACAAGAAATAATGGTCCCTATTAGTTGCATCCTTCATCACAATGGTTGCACTCTAGATATGATGGATCATATGGTAGATCCCAGACCCCATTTTTGTGATTCCACTTTTCAGTCTTCTCAAATAGATCAATCCAATTGTTGCAAAGAAGACTGGGACCTTCATTCTGGGGGAGGTGTAAAACCTGAGTGGATGTGGGTATTCTACGTACATTAGACTTGTGCAAAATTTAGAAAAGAGTTATCATACATTCATATTTATGAAGCTATCTGGATGGGGCAAACTAATGTTTATAAAAATGAATTCATTCTAGAATTACTGAGCCGATGTAGTCCACAAACAAATTCCTTTCATTTTACGCAAGGTGAAGCTTGTATTAGTCTCTAGGATATTTACCAAAAAGCTAGAATTCCCATTCTTGGGGAAATGTATGATGAATTCATCCCACTTTCTACAACATGGGGTAATTCTTCTAGAACACCACCGCTATCACATGAATTATTTATTATAGCAAAGGATTTACCCAAGGACAAGAAAGATATCCATCTTAGAATGTGGATGGAATCTCTTTTAGAACCAACAACCGATAAAGGTCCAACCTTTGGACGTGCTACTATTTTTCCTTTTGTAGATAATTGAGAAAGTTTAGGTACATATTGTCCTACACTGGAAAGAGGCAATTATAAGCACTGGGGCTATAAAGTCAAAGCTGATATAGATGAAAACGTACATTTAGCTTCCTCCCTTTCTATGTGGATAAGTGTTTATTTGCTTCTAGTCTATGAATCAGGAGGTGGTGTAAGATCAAAGACTTTTGTAATTGAAAAACAATTGGTAGAGGGGAAGTATAGTGGGCTAGAAATCCATGTGATAGCAAGAATTTACATTTTCCTGCTACATCTATACAATGGGAAGGATCCATTTGGGATTGCAGGGCCATTCCAAGTGTTGTGGGGCTGGATTGCACCACATTTTTCTTCATACTCAGTTTTGAATTCAGTCAGAGTTCACAATGGTCGATTCAATCCATTTTTATTGAAAGTTTATGGTATTCAACCTCTGGGTTTAAGAACTGATGTGGTGATGAAGGCAATGAATGTCTGAAGAGAATTCAGATTCTTTCCTTTTGGTGACCCATCAACTCGAACATTTATTGATGATGGTAAAGAAAATAATTATGAGCTACGATCTTATATAATGGAATTCATGTATGGCATATTATCAACCATGATAGATGGTGAAATTACTTGCAAGGATTATGTCCCTTATAGGTTTTCTCATCAGTTCAGATGTCTTTAGCAATCAAACACTTTTCCACCCACATATGTCATACATGAGAAGAACCCAATGGTAGTGTAAAAATTAGGGATTTTAACAGCTTTAGAGGTATCCAAATTGTCAATTACATTACCTCCACCAGATGCATTGATTGGGTTGGAAGCTGGGTATGCCAAAGCATGGGATTCTTCATATCCTCAAGGGTCTTTGACAAAAGGAATATATCGAGTGGTAGCTACAACGATTTTTGCACGTTGAAATCAGGGTAAGAATTCTAAGGCCATAGATGAAACAATAGTTTCAGAGGTTTCAGATCCCTCAAAATGTCTTCGCAGGAGGTATACTAGGAAGACTAAAGATAATGAAGTAATACCTCCAATGCCAAGGTGATCCAGTCACTGCCATCAAACAGAGGTCCCTATTCCATCTATTGAACTTTCTAAATAAAGAAGATCTAAAGAAATTCCCCAATAAAAAATGTTGAATATTCTGCACAGTCAACCAGACCAAGATCGAATTATGTGCAAACTTCAGCCATTCATTATTGAGAGATTATAACTCGTGATCTTAGGGAAACATGGGAATTTATCTAGCATGGTATTCGAATACCAGATATTGGTGACATCAAGGATCCTTCTGATTATAATCCATACAATAACATGTATGAAGTACAGAAGTATATTGTGGATCTGGAGGTTTTAACAGATGAAATTGATTAACAAATCCTAGCCTCTATATGAGTATCTCATATGCTGGACTTAGGATTCTGCAAAGGGGTAATTATCTAATATGAGGAGGATTGGGATATTTATGTTAATATTGAGAATTTATTTTCATTTTTATTTTGTCTAAAATATACTTTATCATTTATCATCATTAATCTGGTTGAAAAATTTATTTATGCAGCATGAATGTAGAGATGGAAGATATGGAAAAATTCTCAAATCACTTCAATATAGTCTTACAGGCTCTCCTATTAATGCAACAAATGATCCTCCCAGGTCCCAAGAACTTTCTCCAGGAGAAAGAATCATGAATGGGGTAATGGAGATAGATAATCCTCAACCATTACCTCAGGTTTCTCCTGCTAGGAGGAGTGTTTCAATCACTCCCAAGCATTTGAACACAAATGCAAGAGAGTAATGAGATTGATCTGAAGTGTTTGCCAAAGGAGTAAGTTTTTCTATATTGTCCTTATGACACACAAATTTGTTCAATATACTCTTATAATCATGTCTTATCCTTTTTTTAGGATCTATGTCTCTCTCTTCTCTTAAAAGATTAAGAACCGATTCTTCAAGACCAGATAAAAAAATTTCAGGGAAACCCAGGTTTATGCTGAAAAATATGAAATTTTAGTAGATAAATCATCAAAAGATTCAACTATACCTAATCCTAGCTCAGTTGAGAGAGAGAAAATTGTTGGTAAGGTTAAATACATTCCTTAGTTGTTTTTTTCCAAAGGATCCTGAAATAATCAACACTGATATTCCTATTTCTTCAGAAGAAAGGAATAAAGATCCAGGGCAGTCTAAGACCAATACTGATGTTGACCCAAACTTGGAGAGACCTAATGCATCCATATCAATTGAAGTGATAACAAAACAAAATGTTAGTAGAGCTAATTTGGCCATCAAACAACATTTGTTGGATACCATGAATGGTGAGGATGCTGTAAGATTTCAAGTTGTATACACTAAAATGATGGGCACCCTTAATCCAAATATTGATATTCCGGGCTCCATCAAAGAGTTTAGAGATTTTCATGATGAATTTCATGGACGTAAGTCCATATTCTTGAATTTTCCATATATAATTTGTTCACTAACTTGATTCTTTACATTAAAGTTCACCTTATACAGCTTTATCAATAGAAAATGTCTCAAAGACTCTTCGGGGGTAGGGTTATCCAAATTATACTTATTCTGAAGTTGGAGAAATACCTACAGACGATCCTTCCTCAAGAGATGTTTCAGAGTCTTCAAATGTAATGACTAAGAAAATTCAAGGAAGTTCCCCTTCTTAAGAAACATTTGCTCAGAATACCGAAGCGAAGAATACATGACATGAATCCAATCAAGTAGCTGAATTATTATTGGGTAAATATAATTAGTGTCTTGAATCATATTCATTTTCTCTATTTTAAACTTATAATAACCTTGATTTATCATTTCGGTCTATCAGCTCCTAGATCAGAAGGTGAAGCTTCTACTATTCCAAGAGAAGTAGAACATGGAAACTCTTTAATCGACCTATTTCAAGAGTACATTTTACCTCATGGTAGTGACTCATATTCATATTTAGAGGTTCAATAAACTATTGTCATTGAACACAAGAAGAAATGGTGGAATATTTGGGGCATAATTGATGAAATTCCATTGGATGAATTGTTGTCCCATTTTCCAAAACTCCCAGAATTATTCTGCGTGTTGGTATTTGGAAGAATTAATTATTAGACAATCTACAATGCCATGAAGGAGACTATTCGCCGATGGGAGTAGGATCATAAGCTACGACATTATTTTTCAGATTTTAAATGAATCATCAATATTAAGGTCTTTCAAGCTACAATAGTTGAGGCAGAGGAAAATCATAACAAAAAATCACTCGAGATTAGCCAACAAATGGAAGAAACCATGAAGGATTTGTTATATCTTCAACAGCAACTGGATGCTGTTCATAACAAGCTTGAGCAGTTGAATTAGGCATTAGGAGAAACCCAATTAGATGGGATAACTTCCATTTCAACTACTAAAGAAGCACTTCATCAGGTAGATGAGGCTGGATTTTCTCAACTATCTCAACTTCAACAGGCAGCTGATAGAGCTTATGAAGCAATCCAACAAATGAAAAATCATGTCAAGATATTATTCTGAAACATGATAGAAAGGATCCATTTTGTGTATGCCCTCTATCTTCATATGAATTAAATAAATTTTGTTTTCAATCATATAAGCCTTCATTTCTGTCTTTTCAAGATTGAAATATGAAAAATAAATGATGATAATGATTCATTTATGTTAAACAATAATTATTATAATAATGATAATGAAGTGCTCAAAATTTTCCTATTAATCCAAGGGACCTAATAATAATAATTTAATTGTTGCTAGGTTCATACGGACAACCCTACATAAATTGTGTCTTTGGACTTTTTATTGCTCAATATTACCTAAATCATACAAAAGTGTATGTTTAGTGAGCTGGGACTCAACTTTTGTTCTGAGTGCCCTTCACGGGTTCTCAATCTAACAAGCACCAATTGTTTTTCTATTGGAAGTTTAAGGTCATGCATGTTGTACTATAAAGGGATAATATTTAGGGTCTAAATAGCTTTGACCGTGATCTTTAAATTAGATCCCAACAAAATTCTGTGGCTAAGAATTGCATCAATATTCTTTAAATATTTCCAAGGGGAATCTTGAGTCATGATTTTTTATGGTCACCAAATTTAAAACCTATATCAACATAAGGGGTGTCTTTTCAAAGAAAGAAGTTACCATTACTTGACAAACCCATTATGGGGATATATTATGCAGGGCCAACTTGGGCATATGATACATAGCCAAAAAGTGGCATCTTTTGACTGAAAGGTCTGTTATATAGGCAACTTATGCAAGGATTCCTAAGAGCACGTACAACATAGTCATGAAAAATATCTCATTAGGATTTTAATGTTTTGTTATTGATAGATTGGGGAAATAATATTTTAGTGGCCCAAGACCATAATGGGTGGGTTTTCCAAGGAAATGTTTTTTAACAATGAAAGAGGGCTTATTTTAGCCCAACATAAGTCATGAATAAGAAAAAAAAATTCTATACAAATTTGGTGTATGAATAATGGTTAAAAAATTTATCAGAAAAAGAGAGATTTCTGATATCGTACTGTGCAGTTTTAAGTCATGTAATGGGGACATCGGTACTGTGTAGTTTTAAGTCATGCAGTGAGGACATTGGTACTATGCAGTTTTAAGTCATGTAGTAAGGACATTAGGTGGCTTTAATTTAAGGTCTTTATCTTTGACCAAAGGTATGATAAAACTATCCCAATTTCTCGATAATTATCTTGGAAAAATATTATCATATTCAAGTATGAAAGTAAAAATTGTAAATTGTGATTCAAGAATTTCTGATACCAAGTAATGATATGAAAAAAGGGATAAAAGCATTATAGTAAGTCTTTTCCAAGAACAATGTTACCATTACTTGATAAACCCATTATGGGGGTAGTATTATGCAGGGGAAACTAGGGCATATGCTGAATTTCCAAATAGTGGAATATTTTAACTGACCGTCCTGCTATGTAGGAAACTTATGTAAGGCCACCAAAGGGAACATACTTCACAGTCAAGAAAAAATGTTCTCAGAAATTTTGATGTTCTATTGTGAAAAGTTGAAGAATGTTTATGGAGATTGATATTTTCCAAAGCATAGAGTTTGGTTTATGGAGAAAGGTACCTGAATATGGAAAGAGTATTTCTAATCAAGATATCCAAAGAATTGGAGGAATAAGACTTTTACAAAGGTGTGACCCAAACGTAAATGAAATGATTTCTATAGTGTTTGGTCATACAAATAGGACCAGAAATGGAAACAGTATAAAACATGTGGCCATGTGATTTTAAGGTTATTTCATAGTACATAAAACACAAGATGAGGGAAATGTGAAAACCATGGTTTTGAAGACTTTCATATTGTGAGAAAGATAATGGGATAGGTATACTTGAAAGACTTTTTTAAAATACAGATTCTTGTATATTGTCATCAAATATTAAAGGGTTCAATGATACTATAAACAAAGAACAAATTTACCATTACATGAAAAACCTGTTATGGGGGTTTTATTATGCAGGGCTAGCTAGGGAATATACTTCATAGACAAATAGTGGAATCTTTTGACTGACAGGCTTGTTATGTAGGCAAATTATTCAAAGGCCACCTAAGGGCTTGTGCTGCGTAGTTTGGAAAAAGAGCTCTTAGATATTAGAAACCTTAACACCAGAAACTGTAAGAAATATTATGAAAATATGAAAATGTTAATAAATACGAGTGTGAAATATGGAAAGGGGTTATGCATAATGTATATGAGGAATATTTGAACCAATATTGACCATGAGTTTTATGTCCTTTACATAGATCTGACTCATATGTAAAATAGGGACTTTCTTTGTTTCTATTAAATTAATATGGTTATGTGTAGTTTTAAGTCATGAAATGTGGACTATATACTATGAAGTTTTGAGTCATGTAGTGAGTAAATTGATAACCCCATAAGAAATTAAAATACCTTATATAAAGAATCCATTTACCCAATTCCTAATCCCACGTGAGCTATGCTTGATGTGAGAAGCAAAGAGTAGTAAGGGTTTCTTTTATAATGAAAATGCGATGGAAATGAAGAATATGGGTATTAGATTTCCATGCAGTTTAACGTCGTGCGGTAAGGACAACAATGAACCAATATGAAAGGAAAGAAATATTGTAAAGGGGTTTTTTTCGTGTGGTTGGGCCCAAGATTGGATATCTAGGCATCTATACGTATCTCATTGAAAATGAGAATCAATCCACACATATTTCTTGAAACAATAATTCCTCATGTTAATTGAGTTTGACATGAGGAATGGGGGATTTCAATGAGTTTTGAGAAAATGATAAATCTCAAGACATAAAATGGTATACAGACCAAATAAAATATTTCAAGGAAACACTATGTATAAATCTGATTCATATACGGGAGGAGAAAAGAAAATAAGAAGATTTTGTGATTGTGGTTGGGCCCAAAATTGGAGATTTTAAAAGTCTCTATGCATCTCATTTAAAATAAGAATCAAGCCATACATAGTTCTTGATACATGTTCTCTATAAAGATCTGACTCTGACATAGGAAAGAGAGGGACTCATGTACTACTAAGGAGTAGTAATGATGTCAATGATATTTTCTTATGGATTTTTATAACATCTTATAGAAAATAAAGTTTATTGTACCAATGATGTCATGCAGTTTAACATTATGAGACAAGGAAGAAGATGTTACGTATTTTAATGTCATGCAACATGGATGCTTATGGTTATTATGCAGTTTATCGTCTTACAGCAAGGACATTGTACAGTGTAGTTTTAAGTCATGCAGTGAGGACATTTTTCTGTGCAGTTTTAATTCTTGAAGTGAGGACATTGTACTATGCAGTTTAAAGTATTGTATTGAGGATGTTAATGTATAATTATAAAAAGTATTTCTTCAAGAATATTGCATTGGTTGGAGTTATAATGAGCTCTCAATCCACTGAGATTAAGGAAAAAGCTCTGTTTGAATAAACCTTATGTATGGAATAATGTCTTTCCCACTTTGATTCATGTTTTGGAGGTTTCTTTATAGGTATCATTGGAGTCCTAAGGACCAATAACAACTATCCTTGAAGGAATGAATGAAGGAAAACTTTTTTATTAAAGTCTCACACTATTATGTTCTGATATACTTCTTGATGATGAAAAGTATGCAATCTTTTCTCATCTAATTGTTCCAACTCATTGAACAGTTTCTGAGATCTTTCATCTATAGACTATTAGGTACTGGGACGATGCAGCGGAGGCCGATGGGTCAGTTTAATGAACCAAACTTTACATACATTGTTATTTCTTTAAAATTGAATCACACTTATTACAACATATAAAAAAACCATGAAAGGACCGTATAGGTATAGTGTCTTTAGTAACTGGGAAACATAAACAACAGGTTCATAAAGAATCTACATTGTCTCCCATTTATTTCATCATATCTATAGTCCCTTTTGGAATATCCTAATTAATACTCTTTTTCCTGACCTGGGGAAAGAAAACATACAAAAGGTGATCTCAAATGCTCAGTAAGGGTAAACAAAAGAAATATCAATCACATCATATTCATAAGAACATAACATTTTGGAAATTTTAACCTGCAAAAGAAATCATAATTTCATAACATGAGATAAATCATAGTAGTGAAATGTAATCCCAATACTCATATATTAAAACATGAAACTTTGTGTCATGCACACATAATCATAGAGAATCATTTCTTAGTAGTCAAGACTCATTGTCAAGACTATCCTAGCGGACAAAGTCTATTTCCGAACCGAGTTCACTCCTTGTTTCAATCCTGTTTGACTAAACCGAATTAACCTTCCGTTCCAGCCATGTTTATCTAATGAGATATAAATTTTTACCCAATTCATTGGAGGGAGATATAGGTCCCACCCATCTCATAATTAAACCATTCTTATGTGTGCCACAAAATCATAAATCATACATTATACCATAACCCATGTAATAAAAATGGGATTCTTAATCATCATGCCATCATAACACAATCCATATAAGATAAAAGGACATCATAAAAATAAATCCATCATAACATAATCAAAACAATGTAAAAATAGTGATAGAAACATAACCCTATATTATCTTAAATGGAAAATAATTTTGATAAAACACTTGAACTCCATTCTTGAGGAAAATATCCTTTCTACTTCAAAAACATTTTTCCTTTCTTAACATGTCATATAATTTTAAACTAAAATAAGTTGACTAAAAATAAACTTGAAAACATATAAAGGAAGCTTCATGTAAATAATTTTCTAAAAATCAATTCATGTCGTATCTGTTAAAAAAAAATTCTTCTCGTACTTTGGCCGGAAAAGTCAAAAAGTAGCTCGTATGAAAAACGACAAAAGATTTCTTTCATATCTTTTACTAAAAACTCACCAAAGGGTAAAATTGGATTTGAAAAATTTTAGGAGGATAGAAATAGTATTAAATATTGAAGAAACATGGATATGGATGATAAATATTCCCCAGTAAATTCTGAAGTAAAAACAATCTTGGATAAAAATTGAGATTGCGAGATTTTCCCTTACCTTAGGTCCGATTTTCTTCGTACGTGTTCGAACCTCCTGTATAATGATTTAAATAATGTTATTGACTTATTATAGAATCGTAATCATTGTTATGATATCATATATGGTAAAATTATTTGCTTCTTATTAGTAATATTTCATTGTTACTTGTTATTCAAGTGTTTATTACTTTTTTCTCTTATGCGTGTTTGGCCAAATAAATTATTATTCTTCTTTTTAGGTTATAGATACCTCATTTCAATAATGGTATTAGTGTAATATATATCATATTTATTCATTCAATTCATTTATATAATCATTATTCAATGAAGATCATGTAGAACGAGTCGCATCACATCGTGGAGACGGTAGGCCGTACGTACGCACGAGCGATGATGTCATTCCCATGATCGTGGAATTGAATTTAAGTGTATGTATACTATTTAAGAATCAGTATCACTTTACAATAATCATATATAGTTATTATTTACACCATTATACACATCCAAGTAAGTTGGTGGTGGAAAAAATATTACACCATGGCGTGGAGACGGTATTCCGTACGTATGCACGCGCAGTGATTTTGTTTTCTGTAAGATGGATAGAAGGTGAAATAGGGTTGGTTAATATTTATAATAAAATATCAGTATATGAGTTGTACTGATGTTATTAATTCATAATTAAACAACTAAAGAAGAAGAAGTAGAAGAAGAAGTAAAGTTGAAAGAATCGGTAACAGGCAGTACCTCTTCTTTGAAGCGCCTCTTCTTAACCATCCCTTAGGGTACTAATGATGGTCTTTGATGAAGACTGGGACCTCTAGGATGTTTCTAGGGAAGTGTAGAAGAGAAATTGTCAGGGTTTGGGCGAGATTTAAGGCTCAATGTGGTGTGATGAAGAGAGGGAGGAGGTGCATTTTTATAAGGGAGGAGAGGGGCATCTTAGAAAAAACTTAAAATATTATTTTATTATAAAGTCAAATTCGGTTTTTAATAGCTCCAAATTGATTTATTTCGAAGATAAGGTGGGTATGGGTCGAATTACTCTCAACCAATAGATTTTAGACAAGTTTAGGTTAGTATTTTAACCTTATCATTTAGATTTAACTTTAACTTTAATAATTTAACTTTTACCGTGTCTTCTTGTTTTCTTACAGTATATGGTTAATAAACATACTATTACAAGACAAAAGAACCCCAAGTTGTTTAGTATTAATATATATAACCTTATTTAAGTAATTTGGCCGAAAATTAGGTTTTTAGGAATAAAATCACAATTAATAATATAATATTTGTTTTAAAAACTATTTTATGTCAATTTTGACACTATTTGGTAATTGATTTTTGTGAAAATCAAAACAGCATGATTAGTTCAAAAAAAGTTAATTAAATAAATAATAACATTTCATATTAACCTATAAAATTAGTGAAATTCATAAAAAGTCTCAAATTAAATTTATTTGGGTATTTGTAACATCAATTATGTCAATATTTCATTAATAAGATAATTACTTTATCATCATTGTTTCATAAATAAATTAAATTATTTAATGCCTAAAAATTATAAATAAAATACCATTATGTAGGAAATAATTTTATCTTTCTAATTAATATTTATAGTCGAATATATCTTATGTATAACCCTATATTAAAAATTATTTAATTATTAAACTTCGATTTTAACTATTTTAACCGTTCTTTAAATAAATTAATAATAAATGTCCTAATCTAATCCAAGTGGGCCTAAATGGACAAATTTTATTAATAAGGTTGTTTTTGGTCGAATTAAACTTATCCAATAGAATTAGGACATGTGTTAGGGTAATAATAATATCATTTTTACCCTTAATTACCCTATTTACTTTTAACTGTGGTAAAAAAGTAAAAAGTTACTATTCACCAATTATTATTTTCATCTCATTGAACCACATTTTAGTCTTTGATATTAACCGTGTCTCTCGGATTTTCGAAATTCCACTCACAGAAGCGGTAAAATTATGTTTTATGTAAATTTTCAAATTCTCCTCGGAGGTGGGTAAAAGACGGTGAAAAGTTCAATAAAATTTTTATATATCTAAAATTATTATAAAATGACTCAAATAAATTACTTTGAACTTATATAGGTAATATGTATCAATTCTGACCTAAAATAAATTTAAATAAAATAAATAATTATTTAAATAAAAATTCGGTTTTTAAATAGGAACCCAGTGTTTTCACTATTCATAAAAAAATTGAAAGTTTTCAGAAAAATACCCATATTTCACCCTAGGCTAATTTTGATATTAGGAATCCAAAAATTAAGTCCATTTTGAAAGATAAAATTTATATAATTTCAAAAAGTGGGTATTACTCTTCATAACGGCTAGTTTTAATAATATTTTAATAGTATATTGTTGTTTAGTGAAACTCGGTATTACATACGACGCAAGCTATTGAGAAAGGCCGCGATTGTGTGTAAAGAAAGCCAAGCTAGTATTGTGTGTAGTGAAAGATTCCTTTTTTCATGTATACAAAATAAAAACAAAACATTTCTCATAAAAATCTCGGGTGTTATGGTCGGAAATTTAAAATTTTTTACATCACTAGAGTGACATAACCCTGTCAACTCTGGTGATCTTGTCCTAGTTTGGCTTGAGGATCTCGCAAGGTTTAAATAGATCAAGAAATAACTGAACATGTTCCTAGTTTAGATTTGATGTGTGCAAGTCTTCCGTAGGACGCCGTCGATCTTTTCTCGAAGACTCCAACATCGAAGCCCTCTAGATCATCCACACATGCCTCTCGAATCTGCTTGCACATCGTTCGTCGAGATCAGGGTGCTAGTGTGGATCTTAAATGCTCACTTCAGTCCAAAGACAATCCCCGCAAGGATATATCCTTCAATCCATGATGGACAAACTTGAAGATCTTTCTTCTCTTGAAGGACTCACTCTCTATATATTCTAGGAGGAGAGAGAAGCTCTGAATCCCAACACATGAATAGTTATCATGGGAGAGCCTCTCTCTCACTTGGCCTTGTGGTAGTCGAGTAATCTCCCTGGTGGCTATTATTCCAATCAGCCCAGGGTTCGATTCTCGACGGAGGCGAGATTAAATCCTCCGCTGGCAGGGGGACAGTATCTGAACCTGGCCTAGTTAGTGGACCAATTGATTGCATCCCCTGTGAGTGGGCTCTACAGGGTTCTTGGTCCGTTTATGGGAGCGTCATGGGTCCAACATAGACAAATAATCACAGATTTCAACTCTAAGTGAAGGAAATTGTATTTCAATTGTAAAAACTGCTTTAGTTCCATATACCAATGAATAAGGAGTTTCTTGGGTACCAATACAAGTAGTAATCTGATAAGCCCATAAAGAATTCAAAGGTTTATAAGGCCATGATTTATTATCTTTATCCACCATCTTATGGATTATATTTGATAGTGTCTTATTGAAGGCCTCTATTTGTCCATTGGCCACTTCATGATAGCTAGATGAATGGTTGGACTTGATATTATGTTCCTAATACAACTTTTTTACTTCAGCAGAACCATAATTGGTGACATTGTCCCTAAAAATAGTATTAGGGGCACCAAATGTGGCGATGATATTAGTTTTGAATAAACTTATAATTCTCCTGGATCTGAATTCATTAATAGGCATTGCCTCAACACATTTAGAGAAGAAGTCGGTAGTAGTGAGAATATACTTGAACTTCTTAGTCATGGCTGGAGGATAAGGTCCGACTACATCCATTACCTATGTGGAAAATGTCCAAGAGTATTTATTTATTTGTAGCAACTTTGGGGGTTGACGAATAAAGTTGGAATGTACATGGAAGGGATGACATTTTTTTAATGAAATCTGTACAATCCTGTATCATTAAAGGGAATAACTATCCAAGCCTTTGGATCTGACCAAAAAGTATGTGCCCAGATTAGTGGGCACCACATTATCCTAAATGTACTTCTTTCATGATAGTTGTGGTCTCTTCTCCATAAGTACATATGAGGATAAGTCTATCAAAGCCTCTCTTTTAAAGGATCTTTTGGTGGTCTAGACTATCATAAAGAGTAAAATTGGCCGCTCGTCACCAGATCTATTCTTTATCAACCCTATCTGGTGGAAGTACCCCATTTTAAAGATATTACATGATTGATTTTCTCTATCCCATGGTATGACCGTATGGTTCAGAAATAAAGAAAATTTCATTAATATCCTCCATTCTGGTTTGAAAAAAAGGTGAGACTACACGACGAGGGGTTATGCTGATAACTGTCTCATTCCGATTTGGATCTGCCAAGGTTATAGCTGTATTAGCCAGTGCATCTGCTTATGCATTCTGTGATCGTGGGAAATAGGACAATATAGGATCTGAGAGAAATTTAGGCATTAAATATCCGATGTAATCACACAAAGTAATTAATTCTTCTTTTATGATAGAATATTCCCCATTAATTTTTTTGATTACTAATTTTGAATCACATTTTACTTTTTGATGATCTATTTGCACCTGAAAGGCCAATTCCAAACCTAAGATGAGAGCTTGATACTCTGCTTCATTGTTGGTAGCACCTTCCGATAATAGGAAAGAATAAGGAAATACTTCCTTTTCTGGGGAAATAAGAACAATTCCTAATCCAACTTTGTGGAGTTTAGGATTTTCCAATCACTTCCTTGTTGGACTTCTAGAAGAACCATCAAAATACACTTCACATGTTTGGGAATTATCTTGAATATGTAAGTCCTCTTCATCAGGATGTTCAGAATTAAATGATGTATCTTCCACAGATGGATGCTCAACAAGGAAATTAGCCAGTTCTTTGCCCTTTATTGCCTTTTGAGGCACAAACTGAATATCATACTATTTCAAAAAACCGCCCACCATGCCAGACTCCCTGTAAGCATAAGACGACTGAGGATAAATTTGAGTCAGTTATTATGAGACACCAATTGGATCCATGATGTTGCAGGTAGTGCCTTAATTTCTGAACTACAAAGATTAATGAGAGACATCACTTTTCAATATTTGAATATCAATTTTCCAAATCAAGCAAAGTGCGACTGAGATAATAAAGGTTGTTTTCATTTCCAGCATCATTATTTTGGGCGAGGAAGGCAACTAGTGATCGTTCTAAAGATGTCACATAGAGAATAAGTGGTCTTACTTCAACAAGCATCCTCAATACTGGTAGACTCAAGAGGTTTTTCTTGAGGGTATCAAATTATTCTTGGAAATCTTCCGTCCATTGGTAAGTAACTCCCTTATTCATTAATCTGGTGAAGGGAAAACACTTGACTGCTAAATTGGAGATAAAGCACCGAATATAGGCCAAGTGTCCTTAGAGTCCCCTTAATTATTTCAAATTTCAAGGAGGTGACATACCAAGGATTGATTTGTTTTTCTTAGGATCAACCTCAATACCACAATGGATTACAACAAAGCCAAGTAATTTTCCTGAGTTTACCCCGAAAGCACATTTCCAGGGGTTCATCTTCAAACTATGTTGCCGAAGTCTATTGAATATAGTTTCCACATCAGCCAAGTGATTTAAATGTTGTCTATATTTAACTAAAAAATCATCCACATAACATTTGACAAATTTACCTAAGAAGGGTTTGAAGATTTGGTGCATGGCGTGTTGGTACATTGCACTTGAATTCTTTAAAGAAAAGGGAATTACCCGATAGAAAAACACACCTTCAGGGGCACTAAAGGCTGTAGATTCTTAATCCTTCAGAGATATAAGAATTTTATTATACACAGAGTATCCATCCATGAAAGAAAGATCTTCGTAACCAGCTGTTTCATCAATTATAGGTTCTGTAATCGGAACTAGAAAATCATCTTTAGGACAACGCTGATTAAGATCTCTGAAATCAATACAGACCCTAATTTGACCATTCTTTTTTTCCCTGGGACAATATTGGAAAGACATTTGGGATACTAAAATTCACTAAAAAGTTATCCTTTATATTCTTATCAACTTCAGATTCAATTTTAGAGGCATGAGTTGGGTGTGTTATCTTTGCTGCTTGCTTGAATCCAAGATGTTCTTCTGGAAAATCCAAAATGAAGTGTGGCTACATTAGGATTAAGACCTGGAATTTCTATATAATTCCACTAAAATATATATCTATGTTTATTTAAAAAGAAGGATACACCTCTTGTTCTTTAGAGGTAATGGCCGTACTTATTAGAGTGGGGTGTGGATCTTTTTCTGTACCCAGATTCATTTCTCTAAGTTCATCCACAGTTGTAGAGACACCTTCTTCAAAGTTGGAGGAGCATCCCTGAGATCTTCTTCTTCTTCTTTATTATGTGTTACCTCTTCTTTTCCCACTTGCATAGTATATGAAGAGTAAAAACTCCCAGGGTTGGGGGAGGAGTCAGTATTTGAATATTTCTAAGAAGAGGCCACCATATCTGACCCTCCTGATAATAAAGGGTCTTCCTATGGTAAAGAAGGATTGATGGATTGAGAATCAACATTATTGTCTTCCTCTAATATTGATACAATTTCTTCTATTTTGATTGATGAAGTAGAGGCTCATTTAAGTTCAGTAGATGAAATAAAAACATCTCTATTCAAGTTTCCATCATTGCTTCTTATATCAATAATTTCTCTCATGTTGTCAAGCTCAATTTCCGCAATTGACATTATCAAAATTACTTGATAAGAGCATGGAATTTGTTTTCCCCTTTCATTTTGATTGATGGGTAGCACATAATCTATACTCAAATTCATGAATGGATTTGCCGAAACCTTTTACAATCCATTTGGAGCATTAACTTTGGTTATTTCCTTTATCATGGGCTTCATTCCATAGGTGTGATCAAACTATATCTCAATGTATTGAGATTTATATGTTTTAAAAAAAGCCTTGTCACCATACAATGTACTAATTTGACCATTGAAATAGTATTTAAAAAATTTGTGGTACGATTATGTTATGGATACAAGTTGGTGCAACCAAGGCCTTCTAAGAAAAATATTTAAGCCTGTGTCCTGATGAACAACCATGAAATCTGAATTAGTGACAAGATCTCCAAACTTAGTTCTAAGTGTAATTTCACCTAGAGGTTTTTGTTCATTCTTTTCATGTACTTGAAAAATTAATGTTGAATGAGATAATTTAGATTCAGTCAGGCCCAATCGAAGAAGTGTACAAACAGGAATGAGGTTGACCTCGAAGCCATTATCAATGAAGACTCATCGGATGTCTACGTCATTGATCTTACCATAAAAATACAAAGGTCTGATATGTCCATGTACGCCATCATCTTCATCTTTATCCGTAAATGATATGACTGTGTGACATTCTGCATGATCATTCTCTATATGGTAAATCTTAGGAGCAACAACTTCAGTTTTAAATTCTTGAGGACTTGACAAAGCATCAATGATTGCCTTTTTAAGATCTTTTGATATATTTAAGACATCCAGAATTGAAAACTTGACCGGTAATTTGGACAATTGTTTCAAGACATCATACTTTTGGTCCAAAGGTCTTCATTTCCTTACATAGGGATGCAATTTTGCAGTTTATTTAGAAGTTGATGTGTCTGATGTAGTCATATTCTGTGTTGAAACAAAAGCGGGGGATTTTCCTGAAATTGGAAAATTATACTGACTTGGTCTATTCACCTACTGAGAAGAAGATAATGGGGCTTATAATTGGTCCTCCAAAATAATTATGTCAGAACCAAACCTATCTTTCATAAAAGAAACTCCTTGTTCCTGTTGAGCTTGTTAAAGGGTCCTTCCATGAGTTTATGTCTCTTATATGGTTCGAACAGGGGTAGAATTAAAATGGAGGTTTCTGGAATTCCCACGTCTTCCTCTGTATCCTCGACCTTGGACTCTTCCTCTAGTTTTCCAATTAGGCATAAGGAATTATGGATCACTACAATTAGAATCACAATTAGCATAAGGATCTATTAAATGAATAAAATTAACAAAACCAAAGATCAATTATTCATCTGATAAAGATTCTTCTTGACAGGTTAATTCTGGTTTTACCATTTGACAGGGTGGTGCTCACGCATTTGAAATAAATGGCATAAAATTTTCCAGGGTCAAGGATAACTTTGGCCTTGACATGAGCTCGTCTTCTTCTTACTGCTCTTTGTTTTTATTATCAATTTTCTTCTCCGAGGAATGACCTTTTGATGGAGATGGTCTTTCTTTGGCAGGAGGGGTAGAAGAAACAATTGGTTGTTTCAATTGTGTTTGTAAAATAGCATGATTCTAGTTGATTGTTTTCCTGATCATCCAATCTTCATATTTTTGCACACTTTTACTTTTAACCTATTTCCATTTTCCCACTTTCTCTGGATTGGTACCAGCAACACATGCTACTTGAGATGATGAATTTTTCAATTTCACTTTTCCAAAGCATACCATATTTTGCAAAAGGTATTTGAAAGCAAAGCACTACTAAATGGGGTGTCCCAACATCTTATGAAAGGGGCAATAAATCAGAAGATCTTCACCTCCATATTTAATTGGATTTTTTGGCCTTGGAAACAGAACCAAATTGTTTTCTTAGGCTGAGATGAAGTATCCAAGAACATTCTCATTCTTGAAACAATAAAATTTATTCTTTAATTCCTCAAACAGTTTTCGCCTTTAATCTCTTTGGTCATCTCGATGAGGCGGTCATTTTTTTGATAATCAAGAAGTGGAGCCCTTTGGTATGATGAAGGTCTTGATGTAGAAGTAGGTACAGGTTTGTGTTTGAGTGTGACTATAGGATCTCCTTATTTTCCCATTCTTCTTCCTGTAACTGATGTAATTACATGAGTTTTAGCCTTAGTTTCTATAATATAGTCTTCTATCAGTTGAGAAATTGAAGTAAGGTCTTGAAACCCTCCTGAGTATTTCACAGGTATCAATGGTGTGCGTAATTCATCACACATATTTTCCACACAAATTGGCATCAACTATTCTTGAGGGAGAGCTAAACATAGGTTATATGTTAATCGATTCCATTGAGAAATGAAATATGAAAATATTTCATTATGCCTTTGTTTACAATTTTTAAGATAAAAAAAATTGCCTTTGGTAGCAGTGATCTAAATTGAAGAAGGAATTTCAGACGGAGATCTTCCCATCTAGTAATTGATCGAGATTAGAAACTTGTATACCAGACAAAAGCTAGTCCTTGTAATGACAGCACAAAACACCTAAGTTTAACTGCTTCTTATTATTGATAATTTCCCATCATAGGATCACAATGAGAAATAAAATGTGTTAAATTTTGTTCTAGATCTCCCAAACCATTAATAATTGGGAATGTGGTATTCAAAAAATTTGGTGTAGGAGGAATTGCATCCACCCATTAGGGATAAGATCTCTTTTCTGGATGAACTGGTGCACGTAATTCATCCATAGATTTTAATTGAGTTGTTAATTCCTCAATTGTGTTCATAAGAATTTGGGGGAATATCCAGATGAGCTGGATTCTGTGTAGGTATAGCAACTGGAGTTTGAGTTGGTACAATGACCAGTAAGACCACTGATGGTGGTGCTGATATCTGCCTTGGATATCCCATGGGAATAGGTCTATCATGATGTATATGTTCATTTCTTGATTGTGTAACCAATATAGAGAATTCATTATCTGCATCTAAAGTTACTACAAATCTTCTTTGCTAAGGAGCTCCAATAGGATTTGCAGGTTCAGGACTTTCCTGGTGATACTGTCTAGCAGAAATGCTGTTTCAAAGCAACTATGTATTGAGTCTTTTCAACTCCTTCATTTACTCTTCTTTTTGTAAAAATCTCTCTTCAAGTGAAAGATATTAACCTTATCTAGTGGAAAAGTGAGATGCAATCTGACTTTTTTTCCTTTACCCTTGTTAGATGCTTTTTGGAGAGGGGGGAGTTAGTTATTTGAAAGGATTTCAAGATGATGGGTAAGACTTTGATTCTGGGTACGCACACCTTCTTCATTTTCCTCAGTGTGTATCATATTATGGACATGAACTTCATCTTCTAATTCCTCTAAACTGGACTTATTTTCTAGAGGATCTTCTGCAATTGTATTAATAACATTTACTGACGCATAATGCATTGATGGCATTCAGTCAGTGTTTTTGCTAGATCTTATCCCATTGTGTCTTTCACAAGAATCCATTATCCTATATGAAGGATTACCTAGAACTATTTTGCAGATAGTAACATGAAGGGAATCATTAGACAGTTCAATTGTACACTTTCTTTGTGTCTTCTTCCCTAATCGGGAGAAAAATGAATTCTGTTGAGGAGGGTATTACAGATGTGAAAAAGCCCCCAGTCTTGCAGGCTGGGGATGATCCAATTATTCTTATTCTTTAAATCATTGAACATTGTTCAATGAATTTGATTGTTGAATTAAATGAGCCCTAGTCTAGAAATCATGGGTGATTCTTGAACTGATATAGCTGAAATTCGGGCAACTGCCCTTCTGATTTTGTGGATTTTGGTTCGGACATTAGCTGGGTGCATTATCAGACTATTACTTAAATCACTTGTTTCAACAGATCGTTGTGCTATTTCAGAAATTTGCATCATATGACGCCTGAAATCCCCTAAACGGGATGCCTTTTCAAGATTCTCAGAGGATTGATGTAAAAGTAACTTAACAAATTCTTTTCTTTGGGCTTGATTCTGATGATAACTGGTAGAGGCCGGTTGTTGAGCATAAATTTGATTACATACAAAACCTATTGATTGTGGCCGACTGTGGGCAATAACATTGCTTGAAACAACTTTTTATAGAGTATTATGGATTTTTAGTGCAGTGAAATGAAATGCTCCATATGCAACTCATCCTCTGATATGAACATTAGATGGTGAATCAGAAATTAATTGGCATAGTCACTTTAGAGAATTGAGACATGCATGATGAAGGGTTCTATGAGGTTTTTCAACCTTTGGATGTTGGGAAATTGAGAGAGATTCCAAGTCCACTTGGTGCTGCAACCCTTCTATTACCTTTATATGATTTGGATATTCATCATATGGTAATACTTTTTTTCAAATGATGAAGAGTTTTCAATAAGTTGAGATGAATGTCATTAATGCAATCTTATATCATCAATTCTGGAATATCATACTGAGAATTTTCTAAAGGATAGAACATGACTGGTATTTCTCCTTTAGCCAATAGTTTTCTCACGTTTAACACATATTCATCATACTTCACTAGAGGTTTCTAAACTTGGTCTGACCAAAGTGGATTCTTTGTATTAAAAGATAAATGACCAAAGGGAGGTTCGGAGAATGACCATTCCCTTAAGATGTATTCTGATCGAGAAAGTGTTTCACCCTTAAATGACTAGGCATCGGACATGATATGACTTTTTTTTGAAAGTGCCTCAAGATATGAGGGATTTATTGTTGCTACATTGTCAATTATGGAATTGTTTTGACAATGTGAGATACTACTGCGTAGAGGAATTTCGCAGAAAATGCCATCATGGGGAGGATCACCATGGTGGATTACAACAAGGGAGAAATCTTCTTGCTCCTTTGTTTTTTGGACACACGGAGGGTTGCTGTGGATCTCATCCGGAGATAGGCACTCTAGATTAACTGAATTTTCTTAAAGAAAGCCTTCATTATGGTGTTCCCAATGAGAAACTTCATAATTACAACTACAACCCCAAAAATTTGGTAATGAGAGGGTAGGATCTTGAGCTACAATAGATAAATATCTGAGAGATTTAAGAACTCCAACACGAAGAGGATCTAAATCATAGTTTGAATCTTTATTTTACAACAGTATTTGGCGAGACTTATTTTTGTATGTTCTATTATACTTAGTGGGGGACACATGCTAGGAGATGTGGTTATAATGGGAAGGTGTATGTTCCTGCTTTGGAGTAGTTACCAGAACAGACCGATTAACTCCAATTGGAAAGGGTGTAACCGATCCTGTTGTCCGTATGATATTGGGGGATACGCCCCATGACCTTTCTGGACTGGAACAGAGGTGTGTATCTGCTCTCGGATGGCATACTGATGTGTCATCCCATGTATGAAAAATAAATTATGTGTCTGTTCCCCTAATAATACTGCATTAGTTAAGATATCTCGGCATGCTTCCAAAATATTGGCATGGATATGTGTCTGCCCTTTCCCCATTGAAAAGATGTTTTGGGTAACTTCTGCAGCTGGAACGAGAATATACGTCCATTCCATATTGGGAGTAGGTGTATGTGCCTACTATGGTCCTTATTTTACTGTCAATGGGTATTGGAAGTACTCATTCATGGGGGAATAGAGGTGGGTCTACCTTGAATTTGTCTTCAGAGCTTTCCGATTGATTTATCTGGGTACTACCAAATGAGACAGTTGGCAGACTTGATGAACATTGGCAGGTGTATGTGCCTACTGACTGTTTACCATCAAGTATGGTTGATGTACTTCCTTCAATATTGTAAGATGAGACTGCTGACAGAATTGGTGATTGTAGATAGGTGTATTTTCTCATTTACCAGTTACCACCGCATTAGATTGGTTGGACTCTTTAAATGCATTCAAAAAAGCCTACTAACTGTCTGATAACTTATAAACATATGTATGTTCATGCTCACAGTAATCCACTAGGTTTATCTGGGGGATTGGTGGGTTGTTGTTAGACGAGACTACTGAGCAACAAAATTAGGATGGATGAGTGTATGTGACCAGACGTTGTTTTCCATCAAGTTTGATCGATGGAATTATTTAGAAGAGGTAGAGGTGAGAACCTTCTCCCTGTTGACCGAACGTTATCCCTATAAATTCATCTTGCATGCCCGGGTCTGTGATACCTGGGCCGAATGTCCAGAGGAAACATCCCCATCATGTTGGAGGTACACTACCATGTGATTATGGTTGTGATTACTGATGGGAGTCCTCATGAAGGAATCCCTCATTCTAGAATTGAGGCCTTGAGTGACCTCTTGATCCACCTCCCTATAGTATGGGAGGGAGTGATTTTTTCATTCTTGGGATAAAGACCCGAAACAGTTGGAGAGAGTGGTTGTAACCCTTTGATTCTTGATCATTGGTGTCCATTGGCCAGATGATCGAGGATTTTTGTTGACCCGGAGGGCCTATCGAGTAGCCTCCAATGCTGGGATGGTACTGTGATGGTGATATTCCTTTATCAGAACATTATACACCCATCGCTGAAAATGTTGGGTTGGTGATAACGTTTTTCCCGTGGATAGAGATCCAGCCTAAGTAGCAGTCAGAAAGTTCACAGATGTTGTCTTGGAGAAATCCATTCTTTGGATTGAAGGGAATTTTGTGGAAAACAAAGAATAAAAAAAATCTCTATTAAAGTGACATCTTTTCAGATGGATACATGTGTGGTTAATTTATATATCTGGCCTTCCTTTATCAATTGATAGGGGCCTAACATATGGGTGACATTATTTAACTTGGTTAAGGATTCACGTCGAGCTCACCATTTTTGTTTCGTAGTTCCTTGAAACATATGTCATAATTTTAAGAATCATTATTTCCAAGCAATTTCCATTGGATTTATTCATGGAACCATAAACTTACAATAGTTCTTTATCCAAAGAGGACCTTCTTTCCAAAGGCAGGCATTCATTATGTTTTGATCTTTAAAATACTTAAGAATGTGCATTGGTCGAGAGGATAGGAGGTCAGACTCATCACACCCTTTTGGGGGGAATTATTGTCTACTCGAAGAATCTCTTTGTAAAATTAAAATACTTTCATGAATCCTTATTAATTCACCAAGTATATCATAAGCATACCTTGGAATTTATAATCACTTATATACATGTGTAAAACATTAGGATCATTAGTATGTATTTAAGGTTCTTCATTAATGTAAATATCTATATGTATTCAAGGTTATGCATCAATGGTATCCTATAATATACTAATTAAGGATTATTTTAATCATCGTTATGATGATACTGGTTTTTAAAGCCACTCAGTGGGCCACTCCAGAATGTACTATCATCCAGGGAGACGAATGTTTGTTTTGATATTGGGATTGTTCCCGTAAAATGGACTACCTACGTATCCTTCTAAAAGGAATCAGAACCCTCGTAGTTCGATGTCGCTTAATATGACACATCATAACTTTTAATGTCATGTGATAAGGAACTCTAAGCGGAAGGTTCTTAGTTGAAACTTAGCATGTGACTTATTCTGATGCAACCCAAGGAACATGGAAAGGATATGGGTTCCCAAGTAATATCTGACCTTGTTGGAAGTATGGACCAAGGAGAACAGGGCTTATTTGAAATGTTGGGTTTGAACCTCAATGAGGCTTCCTACATATCCCATATTTATGGAAATAAAATCCCATGTAGTTCGATAAATCTCATCAGAAAATATGGACCTCTGAGAGAAATGAGTTTGGGCTTACTTCCTGAAAAGTATGCCTTAATGATTTGGGGGGTTTAATTTGGGGCTTATTCTTGAGGAGGATGCCCAAATTTGAGGAATTAGGGTTGGATTATTGAGGAGGATATCTAATGATATCAGGACTTGAAAGGGCTTCCTACGTATCCTAGTTTGAATAGGAACTAGATTTCTCGTAGTTCCTTCCAATGAATGTTTATGCACACGTTGTAACAATCACATATCTATAAGCCATGTGGGTCATGATCGGTGAGAGAAACTAGAGGATGTGAAGGATTCAACTATGAAACTTCATACATTCAAAATTTTCCTCCATGCTGATGGAGGAGGGTGCACCTACAACAACATCTGTGGAAGAGGGTGAGGTGATGAGCCTTCCCTCTGTTCTCTTCACATTGGACAAGGGTCCAAAATGGAAGGGGGATAGGGTAAAGCTGAGGGGCTTATACCTGAATGGCTGCCCTAAAATTGATCTTGGTAGGATATGGAGACATCTCCTATGCTTGAATGGAATGACAAGTGGGAAGTGTACCTTCTCTATCAGTGACCTGAGGTTCTGGGTCATCTCTTCGCGAAGGGAGAGGTTAGGACCCAAACCCCCCTCCAAACCGGGAACTTCCCAACACTGTTCCTGGGAGAAAGGCCCATGTGACTATGGATATATAAAATAAAAAACATCCCATGAATCCTAACCTCATTATGGAACAAATGTGCGAAATCTATGACTATGGAAATACAAACCCAAATAAGAGACACACTGGAGTGCCTAACCCAATGGTTTGAGAAGTCAGGAGGTTTTGGTGGAGGCTTTAACTTAGCACCTTTCAGATAAGGGAACCAAGGAAGGAGATAACTTTCCATGAATGGATTTTAAGAAGGGTAATTGAGCTGGTCGTGTGGGTACATCATGCAGGTATGCTGTGTAGGTACCCCAAATTTCTCTATCGTATAGGAATGGCATGCAAGTGTACCGCACAGGTGTACCACACAGGTATGGATGGTGACTGAATAATGTGAAGAACTTCAAAATATGACTATCCCCTTTAATTATCTCTTCTCTTGTAGTTTAGAGAGATACCTGAGACAATTTGGGAGATCTAGGAGAAAGAGCTACGCAATGAGAGCTTCAGAGAGTCTTTCACTTTTTTCAATCATGAAATGGAGAGCCCAAGGGCTCGATTTATAGGCACAAATGAGGCTAACCAAATAAATGTTCCCTTCATAGGTACTTTTCATGGATCCTCTGCATAGACTCTTCACGTATATACATAGAAATTTTCCATCGTAGAGTTCGGCCGTATAGGTTAGGTACGTAGCTTGGCTATGTAGCTCCTTGAGGGTACTACGTCGCAATGTTCTTTTGGGAGCATTTGTTGACTTCCATTTGTACCTTTTGAATCTTTCTTTGGGATTTTGAAATATCCAGGGTTCTATTTAGAGTCTTTTTTGTCACTTTCTCAAGTAGTGTCAACAGTATCATATATATTTCATCATATCCTAACCTATGAAAATGAGATATGTTTCGTAATCATTTTATCATAGAATAACTCATGAAAATAATTGGGTTTCAAAAGCATTAATCATAGTATAACCTGCGAAAGATAATTGGGATTCATAAAAAGAATTTCATCTTAAACATAAACCCTTCAGTGAAAAAATAAGAATGGTATCCTTTAATCACATACAGATTAAGGAATAGGTAACATAAACAGATGAAATGTTAGATAGAAAATAATTTTGAAAGATTATTTAAAACATTTATTGGTGAAAATATCCTTTTCACTTAGGGAAAATATTTTTTTAAACATAAAATAGTTTAAAAATAATTTTTAGTAGAAAATAGCTTTGAAAAATAAAAACACAATGTTCTATGAAATGATTGGTCATGACATCAGAAAATTCCATTCGTATCATACATGTTAAAATGATGTTTTTTTCACATTTTCAATAAAATCCAAACGTGAATTATTTTAAAAAATGACATGAAGATTAATTTCATTTTTAATGTAAAAATGGGTAAAAACGTCATTTAAAAATAATAAGAGAATAATAAAATAATTTTTTAAACATTTTTAGAAGACATTATTTTTTAAAATATCATATTTTCTACTGGAAAAAGAAATAAAGTCGGATTTTCTAAAAAAATTATTAATTATTTTAACTACCTAAGAGATGAAAAATGGTACTATTAATTGAATATATCATGAATAACTAGATTATAATAAAATTTATGGTAATTATTTATAGATGGATCATAATATTTCATTAATGGTAGTATAATCATGAACAACCTAAATAAATGATGAGATTTAGTAATAAAATCTTAACACTTTGATAACCCTGAACCATCATCACCATGAAGTAATAACATAAAATGATGCTTAAAATATTATGAAAAAGGTTATTCATAAAATAAAATGTAAAATTTGAAGTATATACACCTTGTAAAAGAGTATAGGTTCATAACATAACAAGTGTCTCAAAGAAAGAACATTGAGATAAAATTACCTTACCGCTTTGGTAATGTTTTAACTATAAACCCCCTAAAAAAAGTTCATAAAGTGAATATGTAAATAAAAATAATTTTCCTTATAATAATCATAAAATACATCCAAGGGAAGTATACACATCACATACATGAAATAGGTGGTGAACATGGACTTTGTCTCATATTAAATAAAAGTGAGATAGAAATCCCATACCTTAAGACATGACTCCCATTGTACTCATTAAATCCCAGTATATAATAAATATATGTTTATTATAAATATATTAAAGAACCATATTTATTTATATCATACCATATATGATTTTTATGACCTTTATTAACATTTTATTAATAATTCCATGTTTTTTTCCCGAATGCCCCGAAGGCCTTCTTTTAATTTTATTAAAGAGAATCATCCTTTTAAGGGTTGAAGGGGAACATGTACATGACCCGTAGGACCAAGGAACAAGGCCTGAAATGACCCGCAATACATGACCTGAAGGCCTAGAGGCATACCATGCCCATTACATGACCCATAGTCCCAACCCACTAGAACTGCCCCTCCCCAGCGACTTGCGTCATTGATAATCTTAGCTCCCCACCTTGCATTGCTGATCGACTTGAATTTCCCCTTACAAAGCTGCACGGTGCTTGGTCCCGATGGCGGCTACCATACCCTCTCATTCTTCCAAGACAGTTAGCTCTACATCTGGTGGCTACTACTCTTGTTGCTCTGATCCTCTTCTGGGGCATGTTCTATGTGAACTAGGCTAATCCATGGTCTACATGACCCGAAGGCCCTTTGGCCTGAAGGCCTTTGATGACCTGAAGGCCCGGGAGACCCGTAGGCCAAAACCAGTAGCCCGAAGGCCGAAATCGGGTGAATAGTTCTGGCTGCTAGAGTACCGAACTGTAACTGCTACAGCGCTGCTATAGTATTGCTACAGTACTCGTAAATTCGCCTCCACCCAGTTTTGAACTCAGGTCTCTTAGATTCCAATAAAGAGTCCTTACCACTCAGGTATGGGCTCGTTGACAATAATTCCATGTTAATGTTATGTTTCGGGTAATAACCATATTGTTTTTTAATATGTTATAATTTCTAATATTTTTGTTCTTCTTAACATAATAATGATTTTTTTCATATAAATAACTATAAAAATGATAGAAATATAATATATATTTATTTTATAAGTATTTATAATAATCTATAAAATATATAAATAGGAAATGAAATACATCATTCATGGAGATGGTGATCATACGCACACATAAACAATGTTTCCATTTTATTTCTGTATCAAAAAAAACTAAAGTAAATTGTATATATATTACCATTATAATATATTTTTATGTTATATATTTATCACATATTTCTATTAAACCCTTATTTAATAAAATTCCATGTAAAGCATGAATGAATCACATCGCTTCGTGAGGTGGTATTCTACTGTACACCTGAATGATGTAATCGTATTACCATAAAATGGAAAGCGTGAATGTATGTTTTATATTACAATTAAAGAAGAAAAAAACCATAATAAATATCATATATATCATATAGAAACATTATTTACATAATTATTACCATCTTTGAGTGGTGGTAATGGAAAAATGAACAACATCGATTTGTGAGGCGATAGTCCACCGTACACACGAAAAATGATTTCGTGACCCATTGGATGGAAGTATGTGTGGTTGTAGGTAGTACTAATAATATAAAAATATATCAGTATATTTAATATAATTATGTTATTATATAATCATAATATATAAATAATTTAAGGGGGTTGGGAAATAAATAGAACAAAAATGTTAATTGATGGACATCTCCTCTTCTTTGGGTATCTCCTTTTAGTTTTCACCAAAGGACTTACATGGTTATATTTATGCCAAAATAAGAAAATATAGGTATATAGGATGGATGTTTAGAAGTAATTTTATGATACAATTGGTTTTGAAGCTGTGAAGAGAGGAGAAAAGGGGGTGACCTTTTATAAGGGAGGTGAGGGGAAAACATGTAAATTTTTGAAAGAGAGAATTTCAACAATGCTTTTTATTTATAATGTGAATCCAATAATAGAGTAGTCTTCATAATATAATGTATACGGTCTAAATATGTCCATGAATTTGGTTTTGTAAATGTTTATATTTCATTTTTCCCTTAATGTTTAATGTTTAGTGCCATAGTATACTTATTTTTCTCTTAATCTCCATGTTTAATTATAACTGTTATCACAAATAATTTTGGTAAAAAATTAGGTTATCATTATTATAAATTAAAAATTATTATGATTCTAAATATGGAATCCATTTTTCTAAATTACACTCACAAAAGTGGCAGAAATTAATTTAAAATGTAATCTCAGAGATGAGATGAGACAACGAGTTTTTAAAGTAAAAAATTTTGAAATATTGAAATGTTTTTATATCCAATTTTAATGTGAAATTGAAGAAAATGTACTAAATTTGATTTATTTATGTATAATTTAACTAATTATACTTTAAAACCAAATTAAAATATTATTTATCTATATAAATAAATTAATAGATAAAGTAGTTTTCAATTAAAATTCTGTATTTTTCACTATTCATCAAAAAATGAATCTTTCCAGAAATATAAAAAATTAAAACTAAGATAATTTTGACATTATATATTAAAAAAATAATTTATGTAATTTAATTTCTAAAATTTTCTAAAATTAATCTTATTATTATTCATAAAAAGACATAAAAAATGTTTTTGAGAAAATAGTATTTTCAAAACATAAAATAACTTCACCGAAATTATGTTTTTCATTATAAATATGTTTTATTTATGTAAACCAATTATATTTAAAAATTATTTATTAATATTCTTATTTAAAATATTAATTACTATATTATAATGGTCTAGTTTAAATAACTATGTTAATAATATATCATTGTTTTGTTAAAACTCAGTGTCGAGTGTAAGGAAAGCTAAACTAGTGTTTCTTGTAGAACAATATTAACTTAGTGTTGAATATAATTAAAGATTAAACTCGTTTAATATGAAATGTAAGCCATAATTTTTTTAATTTATTTAAAAAAAAGATCATAAAAATATGGAATATTACATTCTACCCATCTTAAAATGTACTTCTCCCTCAAAATTCATCATTATGATACAAAAAATGAGGATACTTATAAATCATCACATCCTAAAATTCCCATGTAGCTTCCTCTAACTGGTGGGTTTTCCAAAAATCTTTGTCCATGTTAGTGGTCTTATTTCAAAGAAATTTCTATGTAAAACCCAAAAGCTCCACCAGATGTTCCTCATAAGAAAGATCCTGCTCTAGTTTTTTGTCCTTTGAATTCAGTACATGTGATGAGTTAGGTGTGAACTTACTAAGGGGAGATACATGGAACACATCCTAGAATTGATATAGGTTTAATGGAAGTTCCAATTAATAGGCTACCATCCTGCCATGATCAAGAGTTTTAAAGGGAATTATATACCTTGGTATTAGTTTCCATTTTTTCCTAAATCTCATAACCATATTCAATAGATAAATCCTTTGAAATAACTTATCACTAAATTAAAATTATAGATCATGCTAGAGGTTATCAGCATAAATATTCTACCAACTCTAATCTGACTTGATATGTAATGTCCTAGAATTCCATTGGATTTTTTTTTCAAATTTAAAAGGGATTTTTTTGAGACCAGGCTCAGAGAAGGCATGTAATTCCGAGACCCATAGTGGATGGAATGTATTTTTGAATTTTTTTAAAAGTTTATTAATTAAATGTGAGATCAGGTTTTTCTATCTTCTGAACTGGTGATCAGATTGAAAATCTGAGGGCACCGTTGAACTCATAACAACAATATTTTCCTAGAAATGGCCTAACATTGTCCGACATGGGCCAACAATAGAAGTTAGTTTTTGGCCACAAATTAAATAATTATGTAACAATTATTTTATATTAAAATCCTTATAACTCTTAAATGGTAACACGAATTGGAAATTCGAGAGTACTGTTTCACTCGCGAGGGAGTTGTTCCTATGGGAGAAGCTTAACCTCGACTAGTACAGATCGAGGTTAAAGGTTAGTTTTTCAGTTTTTTAAGAGAATTAAAATATTGTGAGAGAGTTGTTTTAGAAATGTCTAAATGGGTGCCCATATTGAAAATCTAAGGGAACTATTGAGTCCTGAACGATGACATTACCTATTAATGGACTCAATATAGACTGACAAGGGTTGACCAGAAAAGATATTTTTTGAACTTTTATGAAATATTAAAAATAAAATAGACTTGTTTATTTTATTTTTCTTTCAACTCACAAAACCATTACAATGAAATGGCATGTAACACAATGAAACTGAAACACTGTTTCATTAATGAAACAACACATCAACTTTTTAACCCAATGTAATGGAAAATTCCGAATCAGGATTCACAATTTAATGGATTAGCAAGGATCAAAAGTCAGGGGGAGGATGCTGGATTTTGCTGAGAAGCCTTGAATAATTCGTTAGTGAACAACCAACAATGGTGGGATCAATAAACGAGATTAAACTGGACATCAACATTTGACGATTGATGAACACTGGTAGAATAAGAATCTACATGGAAACATAACTTCAATCTATACCTTCAAGCGACCCAAAATCAATGTAGGGGTTGCGTTTTAATTTTTTTCCCCTTTCATAAATCTAATGATGAACACGGATAAAATAACGTGGTTTGACCCACAAATCGTATTATTTGTAGGAGGGTTTTTATTGAGATTGTTTCGGGGGAATTAATATTCCATATTTTTCCCAATGTTTTTATTTTTCTCTGTTTAAAACTTATAATGGGAGAGGAATAATGCCATGGTGAATGACGGTGGAGGTTCGTTTTCTTCTTTGTGGTTTGAATTTTCTCCTTCCTTCTTCCCACGATATTCACATTCTTTACAGGACATCGAGCGGTCAATTGTTGCACAACATCTCTGGTCCCAATGACGACAGGGGAGTGATGAACGATGACAATGAACAAATCAGGACGGTGCGTGAGATACTGGAAATCGAGAACTTTACAATTTAAGGGATCACAATGGATTTATGAGCCCTTGAAAGTGAAGAAAACAATTCAAGGATCACATGGCTCCTTTCGGTTCAAATAATGGACCACCAGATCACGTTCGGTTGCCCGCGGAACAACCGGCTTGCGCATTGGCGCTGATGACGATCGACGGATGCCACATGCCAGTGCAAAGGAGACTATCCACCTGCAACAGTGGTTGGGACAAACTGCGGAATCCACCGTGGGGTTACTAGATGCCGCAACGCCATGTGACCAGATGCACATGGCCATGCCATGTATGGAAATTCCGATCCACTGATGCGGACCGACTGGACGGGGTGGTGGCGCCAGATGGTGCTTCCTGGTGCACCACAGACGTGACTATGCCGTGTCCGATCTAGATGATCTGGCCTACTCAAAGGTTGGCCGGGTTGCTTATGGAGGTACGCGCTCAGCCAGGCAGGCCAGGTCGGACCAGACCCGAATCCTACCAGCCCCCGTTTCGCTAAAATGTCCATAACTTTCAGTCGGAGCATCCGATTGAGGATCCTATATAGAGTTGGGTCTTTTGTAATGAGAATGCCCTTTTAAGTTAGTCTATGTGAGTTTCTGAGAATCATGGAGGATGAAATATTAGATTTGAAAAGTAGTCCCTCACTGTAATGGAAAACGTTGGGTAGAATCAGGGTGATTCTTATGATTATATGTAAGAAAAGTTACTCCCTTGATGACTCAAGGCAAGGGTACTCTTTGTCCCTCTTCTTTGGTAGAGACAGTACTCCCCACATTTTAGTTCGTGGGTTCTCAGAGAAGTTCGTAAAGGAAGAGTCAGTACTCCCCTACCGTGCAAGGGAGCGGGTCCTATATCCTTCAATTCGTTACTCCCCTATTGGACTAGGGAATATGTCCTCCATACCTGACACATATAGAGTCGATACTCCCCTACCAGCCATGGATAGGGTCCTTTGTTGTAGGAGTTAGTACTCCCCTACCATTCCATGGTGCGGGTCCTCGTAACGTAGTTCTATGGTAGGGTCGGTACTCCCCTATCATGGAAGGGAGCAGGTCCTCTAGCCTGGGGTCAGTACTCTTCTAATGTACTAGGTTGCGGGTCCCCCGTAGCGAACAAACTAACAGATTTGGTACTCCCATGTTGTTTCAGGGTGCGGGTCCTCCACACATGATCGAATAGAGTCAGTACTCCCCTACCGGGTAGGGTGCGAGTCCTCTATTATAGGAGTCGACACTCCCCTGTAGTACTAGGGCGCAAGTCCTCTACACATGACCTGATAGAGTCGGTACTCCCCTATAATACAAGGGAGGGGGTCCCCTAGCCACTGAGTAGTACTCCTCTACCAGGTAGGGGATGGTTCCTCTATTGGAGATGGAGATCCCTCATCTGTCAGATATAATAGCGAGGAGCTGACCCATCCACACGATGAAAGCGATTCCTAGATAGGAGCTAGTGCTTCCTCAATGGACTGAGGCGTGGGACACTCCTTATAGAAGTAAAGGAGGTTTTGTGAGATGTTTAGAAGCATGGATCCCTTTTACGTGTATAGTGGTGGGGGCATACCTCTTCACTTGGGTTTCCTTAGTCTTACATCTAGTGCAAGACTGTGATGACTAGACCTCTAGTGTCGGTCACTAGAGTTGGACCTAGTATATTGTTCCCAATGGAGTATATTATCTCAGATGTACCATGAGGAATGGTAGGATTATACCTGATGGAGTGTATCCCCCAGACGGGTTCCATTAGGTATGGTGAGCTCATGAAGCATATACTCCTAGTTTATGTGTTACACCTTGAGCCTTCTATGAGAATCTTGGTACTGGCTATAAGGTTGCAACTTATAATAATTAGTGCTTGAGATTATTATATCTGGATGTTCATGGTATATGTATGGACATATACCCAAGTAGAGATTCCTGTGCATTCCTTTGTGGGTTTTCACTTGGGCATTACCTTTGTGGTTTCGGGGTCCCCTACCGAGTATTGTTTTACTCACCCATACATGGTATTTTCCCGTACGTGTCATGTATTGTGCAGAAGACTGACGCTTTGACGAAGTCTTGGGAGGAATAGAACCTGGTAGTGTTCATTGAGATCAGGCATACGATCTGTATTTCTATAGCTTCAAGAAGCTACATTTCAACTAACCTCTAGGTAGGCTTCCTGGAAGATGAGCTTCAGGGACTTAGAGTTTTACTATTGTACTATTTTTATTTTGGTGGTCTTGTATACTAGACTAGTTTTTCACCATGTACTTTACATTCCATTGTACTCTGTTTGTGTTTCCTTGGTGGATTTCATGCATGGTTTCCTTTGATTTACCCTCTAGTACCATTAATTGGGAGTTGTGTGTGTGTGTACAGTTACTCAGAAGAATGCCTCCCACTTGTGGAATAACTCCTTCAACGCTAGTCTCCAGCCCTTGGCCTTTGGGAGACGGGATTGGGGTAGTCACGACACGGTCCCCAGGGGATGGGTTTTGAAAAATTAGTATCATAGGTGGTCGGTTCTACCTCAAATACCGGGGGTCTATTGTTTTTGGTTTTGGGAAATAGTGTTACATGCTTTGAGTTAAGCCTTTACACCAAGGGCACCAGTGTTGGTGCATCGGCCGACGAATCCATACACCTGTACTCTGGACACCTACTTTCTGACTCAGTACATTGAAAAAATGGTTTTGGGGAAATAAAGTTTACAAGAATCATGTAGTAATGGTTGTTCTTTCCATTTCCTTCTTGAGTCAGCACTCTATATATACTCATTAACCGTGGTTCATCTTGATATATTTTAGGATTTTACTATGATGGAAACTAGATAGGATTCTATAATGTGATCGTGATGATGATCCAACCTGAGTGGACGCTTCAGTGTAGGGTACTGAATCTATGACATTACCTCCAGGTGGTGCACTAGGGATGCATCCATCTGTCAATTAGTAGTTAATTCTAGTGCTACTAGGGGAGGATGTGCACATGCTAAGTGCGTTACATGAGTTCCATAGGCAGAGACTTCTCAGGTTCCAAGGCGAGACAAATCCTCAGGTAGCTGAGGATTCCCTTGAGGTTGTTACACGAGTTTTCTACCTAGTGAGGACACCTCTCAACCAGATGGAAGTACTATCCATGATCCATCTATAGGAATCTGTGGGATTATGGTATAGATTAGTGATTCGTATGCATGACGAGACAACCCTCACCTGGATTGGTTTTGAGAACCTCTTCGTAGGGGAGTTCTTTCTAGTGACCTTACCCTCTGTGCATATACTGAAACTGCTACACCTACGGATGGGGAACATGACAGTAGTAGAGTGCTCAGTGAGATTCATGAAACATTCTTGCTAATCTATTGATATGGTGTAGGAACCTTACTTCAGGTCATGGACCTTCAAGTAGGGACTACGTTGGGAGATCAGGTCATCGGTGATACCCCTTAGCATTCCAACACATGCTGGGGTGCTTGAGAAAGCTCTGATGGTTAATAGGTACCTGAAGGAGGATAATATGGATTTGAACTACTACATAGGTCACGAGGTAGAGGCCTCTGATGGAGTTAGAAGACGAATTGAAATATGATTGCAACATAGGAGGCATACATATGACCGAACACAAACATGTGGGTTTGTGGCATAGAAGCAGTTCCAAGGAGCAGATCAACCACATGAGAGGCGATGCTACACTTTCAACAACCAGGGGAATCTCTCTAGAGATTTTCCAACCCATCGTGCCATTGAGAGGGATCCAATAGATAGGCATCCTTAGAAGAGACAATGCTTATTGTATGAAGTTCCATAGGTCTGTGGATGAGACAGAGGAGCTAGACAAGAAGCAGGAGGTGGTCCGTTCCAGGCTTTGGGAGCTAGAGGGACATGGCAAGGACAGTTTTATACGGTCATGGATTATAACCAAGAATCTCCCTGAGAGATTCGAGGTTTGATCAATGTATTTTCTTTTGGATTACCCTCTTAAATAGATGTAGGTTCCAGTCGTTCTTCTTTTTTCACGCGTTCTATTTGAGGCTTTGAGGCTTTGGTTAGACCATGTACTTGAACCTCAGGCTTAGAGACTCATTCTGGAGGAGACTCATTGATCATGAATTAGTGATCATAGTGTGAACTAACTCTTGGCAGTGAGAGTTGTGATAGGGATATCATAGTCATGGTGTCGAGGCCTTACAATCTCATTCTTAGTATGAACTAATACCATTCATACCCTGATTGACTATATTATCCAAAGTATACAATGTGTCCGTGAGAGTAAAAACAGGGTTTCTTTCTGGTAAATGGAAAACTAAGGTAGCATAGGTTGGACTCTCTAGAAGATTCATGCTTAGAAATATTACATGCTGTCAGAGTTATACCCCATGATATTTGTGTAGTGTGAAATGCTTGTTTACCATCCATACTCAGCTAGAATACCACTAGTGAGTGTGGCATTGTTCCTGTTTCAGCAAGTTGTGTGGTCACTGGAAATTATAGATAGAGGGCCTAGTAATACCCAATGTTCTATCATGGGAATCCCTATTTCATTCGTAAATAAAACTATGTTTTTAGCATAAAACATGATCATATAACGCTTTTGGAGGATTTAGCACAATTTATCCTTGGGTGGATGTGAATTGTGGGTTTCTGTTTTTATCTACGTCAGGTTAGCGTGGGGGGGGGGGGTGTTCTTCTAGACCTCGTGACTACAAATGGATCAGAGTACATAGTTTTTTCCCCACTTGTCGTAGCTAAAGGGACATGTTCCTGTTCTTGCGCGATGTTGACCTAGTAGAAGATAGACATGAAAATGCTCAATCATAGTGGTTTCTGGAGGTGTGTGCTTGTAAGTAGTCTAGAGACCCTTGATGAGCTTAATTTTCTTCCCTTGAGTTTAAGATTTTTCTTTTTGGGGAAGAAAAGCCTTAAGGTGGGGAGAATGTAATGTCTCATAATTCGATGGATTTTTTTTTCAAATTTAAATGGGATTTTTATGAGATCAGGCTCTGAGAAGGCACATAATTTCGAGACCCAGAGTGGACAGAATGGATTTTTGAAACTTTTTTAAAAAATATATTAATTAAATTTGCGAACAGTTTTTTATAACATTGAACGGGTGCTGGGATCAAAAATTCGAGGGCACCGTTGAACTCAGAATGGTGAGATTCGCTTAGAAAGGGCCTAACGTTGGATGGCACGGGACAACAGTGGAAGTTAGTTTTGGGCCGTAAATAAAATAATTAAGTAAAAATTATTTTATTTTCAAATCGTTATAAATCATAAATGGTAACTTTGATTAGAAATCATATAGTACCATTGAGATCAGGTTGGTGTGTTTCCCTTAGGAGAAGCTTATCCTTGACCAACATAGATTGAGGGTGAAAGTTAGTTTTTGAGTTTTTTTAAGTGACTTAAAATGGCATGGGAGCATGGTTTTGGAAACATCTAAATGGGTTCCCGGATTGAAAATCTAAGGGCACTATTGGATCCAGAACAATGACATTACCGAGTAATGGACTCAATATAGAACGACACAGGTCCACCATAAAAGATAGTTTTTGGTGATTTAAGAAAAATTTAAAATAAAATAAACTTGTTTATTTTATTTTTGTTTAAACTCTCCAAACCATTGCAGTGAAAGAACATGTAATGCAATTAAACCAAAATCTTGTTTCATTAATGAATCATCTTAATGAATTTGTAACGCAGCGTAACAGAAAACATTGAATCATGATTCACCATTTAATGGATTAGTAAGGATCCAAGGTCGGGTGGAGGATGGTGGATTTTTCTAAGAAGCCTTGAATAATTAGTTTGTGAACATCCAAAAATAGTGGGATCATTAAAAGGGATCGAGCCAGACATCGACATTTGACGATCGAAAAACGCTGGTGGAACAAGAATCGACATGGCAACAAAACTTCAATCTATGCCTTCGAGAAATATAAACTCTGGGTGGGGGTTTTGTTTTAATTTGTTCTTCCATGTTCATAAATTTGAAAACAAATGTGGATCAAATCACGCAGGTTGACCCGCCGATTTTCATTCTTGTAGGATGGTTTATATCAAGTTTGTTCCTAGGGAATTAATATTCCATATTTTTTCCATGTTTTTATTTTTCTCCATTTAAATATTTTAACGGGAGTGGAATAAAACCGTCACAAACAATGGTGGAGGTTTGTTCCTATCTTTGATTTTTGTATTTTATCCTTCCTTCCTACGTTCTTCACAGGATGATGAGTAGTCGATCATTGTGCAACCTCTCTTGGCACAATGACGATGAAGGAGTGACGAACGATGACGATGGACTGATCGAGACAACACGTGAGATACCGTAAATCAAGCGCTTTATGGAGGAATAGATCAAAACTGATTTTTGAGCCCTTGGTAGTGAAGAATGCAATGCAAGGATCACAAGTCTCCTTCCAGTTCGAAGAATGGACCACCAGAGCACGTAATGTGGTCCATAGAACAACTGGTCGACAGACGGTGGTGGCTGGAGTCTGATGCGAGGGAGACTAGCTGCCTGCAGTGGCTGTCATGAGAACCTATGGCATCCATTGCAGGGTTGCTGGATGCGGAGAACTACCACATTGAACGTGGTGGCACCAAAAGATAGGACAAATGTGGTTAGGACACATTTAGAAATTTTGGTCCAATATTGCAAATCAGATGGACAGGGTGGCGGTGCCAGCTGGTGTGCCATACCTGCAACCTAGTGTGCTAAACCCATTGGTCCAAGCCGGACTCGGGTCAGGTCGGGTCGGTCCGACCGGGTCAAACCAGACCCAGACCCCGCCGGCCCCCATTTAGCTAAAATGCCCATAAATTTTAGTTGGAGCATCTGATTGATGATTTATCTATGGAATTGGGACCCTTCCGATGAGACATTCCTTTTTTATATACTCTAAGTGAGTTATTCAAGAAATTTGGATGATGAACTATTTGATTTCAAGAGTAGGTCCTCCCTATACAGGAAGACTTTTGGTAGAATCAGGGTGATTTTTATGATGAGATGTTAGGAAAGTTACTCCCTTTATGAATCAAGGTATGGGTAATCCTTATCCCTATAATTTGGTAGAGATGGGACTCCCCACATTTTAGGGTGCGAGTTCTCATAGAAGTTTCTAATGGAAGAGTCGGTACTCCCCTGTCGTGCCACAGAGCTGGTCATCTATCTTTAGAGTCAGTACTATTTTATTGGACTAGGGAACGTGTCCTCGATACCTAACACATATAGAGTCAGTACTCCCATACTGGGTAGGGTTTAGTCCTCTGTTGTAGGAGTCTGTACTCCCCTTCTGTTCTAGGGTGTGGTTCCTCCATACGCAGTGCTACGAAAGATTCAGTACTCCCCTACCATGCCAGGGATCGATTCCTCTTGCCTGGGGTCGGTACTCCCCAAATATAATAGGGTGTGGGTCCCCCTAAGTGAAAAAACTAACCGATTCGGTACTCCCCTACTATTTTAGGGTTGAAATCCTCTACACGTGATCAAATAGAATAAGTACTCCCCTACTAGGTAGGGTGCATGTCCTCTATTATTGGAGTCAGTACTCCCTTGTAGTACCATGGAATGGGTCCTCCACACATGAACTTATAGAATTGGTACCCCCCAATCATAATAGGGTGCAGTTCCTCTATCCACTGAGTAATACTCCCTTGCTGGGTAGGGTGCGAGTCCTCGATTATAGATGTAGCTCCCTCGGTTGTCAGATTCAAAAGTGAGGAGCAGGCCCATCCACATGATGAAAGTGATTCCTAGATAGAAGCTAGTGCTCCCTCAACAGACTGAGGTGTGGGAAAATCCTTATAAAAGAAATAGAGGTTTCTTGATATGGTTAGGATCATGGATCCCTCTAATGTGTACAGTGGTGGGGGAAAGCCTCTTTACCTGGGTTTCCTTTGTCTTGCATCGGGTGTAACATTGTGATGACAAGAACTCTTGTATCGGGCACTAGAGTTGGACCTAGTAGAATGTTCCTGATGGAGGATGTTCTCTCATATGTACCATTAAGAATGGTATGATTATCCCTGATGGAGTGTATCCCTCGGACGGGTTCCATCAGGGATGGAAAGATCGTGGAGCATGTACTCTTAGTTTATGTGTTACCCCTTGAGCCTTCTATGAGAATCCTGGTATGGTATATAAGGTTGGACCTTATAATTCATAGTGGCTGAGATGAGTATATCTGGTTGTTCATGTTATATGTATGGTCATATACCCATGTAGAGCTTAATTTTCATTCCTTTGTGGGTTTTTCTCTTGGGATTTACCATTGTGGTTTTGGGGATATCTACTGAGTATCATTTTACTCACCCCTGTAGAGGCTTCGACTGCATGTGTCGTGTCTTGTGTAGACAACCAATGCTTCAATGCAGTCCAGGGAGGACCAAGACCTGGTAGTGTTTAGCGATATCAGACAGATGATATGTACTTTTAAAGATTCAGGAAACTACCTTTCACCTACCCTCCAGGTAGGTTTCCTAGCGGACAAGCTTCAGGGACTCAAAGTTTTACTTTTGTACTATTTTCCTTTTGGCAGGCTTGTATACTGGCCCAAGTTTCCACCCTATACTTTACATTCCATTGTACTCTGGTTGTGTTTACTTAGTGATTTGTATGCATGGTTTCCTGGGCTTTACATTCTAGTACCTTTGGCTTGGAGTTGTGTGCATGTGTACTGGTACTCAGGAAAATCCCCTCCACTTGTGGAATAATTTATTCAGTGCTAGTCTCCAGACCCTTTCCATTGGAAGACGGGCTTGGGGTAGTCATGGCGCAGACTCTGGGGGATATTTTAGGGCATGATATTCCACTGAATGTCCCTAACCTTATCATCTATTTATTCAGATACCATAGTTCCTAAGATATTTCTTTCCCTAACTTAATTCTAGCACATTTGAGCTCTATATTTCTTTTCATATAGGGATTCATAAGGACCAATCTTAATTCTTGAATGAAATATGTTTTTATAATAAACCTAAAATACAATAATTTATTGATCCCAACCACCTTTTATATCCAAAGAATATGATATAAACATATCCACTAGGGTATGAATGGTTCTTTTAGACTGACCATCTATTTTAGGATAATATAGAATGATGAAACTAAACTCTGTATCATGATATTTATGATGAATTGGTGAGAACTATGAGGCGAACAATATATCCCAAGTAGATAAAAATGAAATTAAGTACTCCATAAAACCTTACCAATTTCTTAATGTATATAATATAATTATGATCCATAGATAATTATCATGATATTTATGATGAATTTGTGAGAACTATGAGGCAAACAATATATCCCAAGTAGATAAAAATGAAATTCAGTACTCCATAAAACCTTACCACTTTCTTAATGTATATAGTATAATTATGATCCATAGATAAGTATTTCATGATAGTGATGATGTGTGATGAATTAGTAAGGAGATCAACTACCACCCATATAGAAATATTCCCTTTAAGGTTTTTTGGAGTCCAATAACAAAATCCACAATTATTTTATCCCATTTCCATTATGGTATGGGTATTGTATTCAACATTTCCTTATAATTTTGACTTATAGCATCAAAATTTTGACATACTAACCGTTGACATACAAACTCTGCAATATCTCTCTTCATGCCATCCCCCCAGAAGTATTCCTTCAAATATCTAAACATCTTCACATTTCCAGGATGAATACAGAATGAGGAACTATGATTTTCCTATAATAACTCATTCTTCTTATCGGGTATAAAAGGTATGAATACACGGTTCCTAAACCTTATCATTTCATCATGGTCAAAGTTAAAATCTAGAACATTTATAAAATTATTTTGTAGCTCTATATCTTCCTTCTATGACTCTTTAAAATTCACTTGGATAGATAGTTGAAAATTCATTTCATAAAGATAATATTTTATACCTTACTTCTAGATTTCTAGATACATCCTTTTAAAATTCAAAAATATTGGATCATTTGTGATTCTCATCATGGATAATCTAGTATGATCCTTTTAACTCAAAGAATCATCCATCTTGTTCTGTTTCCCAGGGTGGTAGTGCATTGAGTAGTCATAATCATTAATTAGATCTAAAAATATTCTCTAGCACATGTTCAAATACTTCTGTGTGAATATATACTTTAAATTTTTTTGATCAATATATATATCACAATTTTGTCCATAAAGATAATTAATTTTTATCTTTAATAAAAAAAATACCATAGAAAACTCAAAATCATGAGTTGGGGCTACTTTTACTCACAAACCTTTTGTTATTGTGAGGAATAATATATAACCATGCCATTCTACATAAAAACAAATCAAAATCCCTTCATGGATTCATTTCTAAAGATTACAAACCCTTCTCCACTATAGGGTAATATAAGCACATGTGGACTAACTAGTCTTCACATCAGTTACATGAAACATTCCCCATATTCATTTATCCAGAGAAAAATTTCACCCTTCAGAGTTAACTTATATAGAGTATTAGACAGTCATGAGAAATTCTCCACAAACCATTGATAATATCCAGATAAAAAAAGAAAAATATATATCTTAGTCACTATGGTTGGTATAGGACTACATTCAATATTATTCATCTGTGATGGATTTATTGATATACCCTCTCTTGAGATTACAAGAACAAAAAAATGTAACCTTTTGTAGTTAAAATTCAGACTCTGTAGAATTTTAATGTAGTTTATCCTTATTTAGGGTCTTTAGTATAATTACTAGGAGATCATCATGATCTTTCTAATGTTTTTAATAGATAATAATATCATCTATAAATATTACCACAATCTTGTTAAGGTAACATCTAAAGACTATATTCATTAAGTCCGTGAAGTTAACATTGGCATTAGTAAGATATAAAGGAATCACTGTATATTCATAGTGTCCATACCTTGTGCCAAATACCATCTTGGGTATACCATCCTTATTAACCCTAATTTATTATACCCATAATGAAGTTCAATCAAGGAAATTTTTTGATATCTTTATATTTTATAAAACAATTAATAAATATGGGGAAGATGTTACTTGTTCTTGATCATGATCTTATTCAGCTCACAATAATCAATGAAGTGTTACATCGATCCATATTTTGTTTTGAAAAAAGGAACAGGTGCACCCCAAGGTGGAACACCTGGATGAATGAATCCCTTTTAAAGGGTTTCCTAAAGTTTCTTCATCAATTCCTGCAACTCAGTTAGGTCATCTTCTATTGAGATTTATGAAATTAGTGTCGCACCAAGTATGAGTTCTATTGAGAACTCAACATTATGTTTTGTTTTAAGTCTTGGAAAATCTTATGGAAATACATTATCAAATCCCTACACAAAAATCATATCATCGATTTTAGGTTTCTGCCCAACCATTTTGGATAAACACCAATTCTGAATGGGAATCAAGACCAATACAGTAGATGTAATCTCTATAAGAAGTTTGTACTTATCATTATATTTCTAGATGTTCATAGGTTCATTTAAAATATCAAACATGAAATCAATTACTGGAAAATTGATGTGTGATTTATGCAGAGAAAGACAATTTAATCCTAATATTATATCAAATTCAACCAGATGATGAATGATAAGTTTTAAGGGATGAATATTCCCACCAATGTCAACTAGAGATGAATCCTAGACTTGATATGTGATCATCATAACATTAGGGGGTTCTTACTTTTAATTCTACATATAATAATCTTTGTGGGATCTTAATACCCTTATAAAAATTATTATATATTAAAGAGTGGGTGGATCCAGAATCAAATAGTACATTGACAGTTATAAAGTGGATGGTAAGTGAATATTTCAACATGTCATTATCACACCCCTCGTCAGAAACAGTAATCACATGTTATTTCCCCATGTTTCTCTGCTTAAGAAGTTACTGATGTCAGTCATCATCATTGACCCTTATGTTTGGCCCCTGGTTAGCATAATTCCTACTCACCTTACACTTGAATCATTAAAGTATGGGAGGTGCATTCTGTGTAGATTTATCTCTATTCACACTGTTTGCCAACTTATTCCCATTAATTCAGTAATAAAATTCTCTATGACCTTCCTTTCCACACTTAAAACAATTATCAGAACCCTTAAGAAAATTTCCTACATGGTTATTTCTACACATTTGAGTATAAAGGAAATATCATATTCTTCTATCCATGGTTTTTAGATTTTCTTTGGAACTCCGTCTTCATTTTTTTATCAAAACAATGATATTGATAGACAACCATGACCTCTATTTACACCTTGATTTCATATTGAACAACCTATTCATAGCCACTGAAGTCCTTTTATGGATAACTCCCATGGGATACTTGGTTTTAAGACACTAAAGAATCGATCAACCTCACTTTTAGGCTAGATGATAATACCAGAAGAATACCTTAGAAGTCTTGTCAATTTTTCCTTTTAAGTACTGATAGATTCACCATCCATTTTCTTTAACTCAAGGAAATCCTTCTACATATTTATACAAATAACAGAATGAAATTACTTAATTGAAAAATAAGTTCTTGAACTAATCCCAATATATGGATTCAATTTCATATTGTTTTTTCATATTCTTGATAATAGTATACTATTGATCCTCTTCACCTACCAAATGGAAGAAAACCAAAATGAATTTCTAATGTTCTGAACACTAGAGAATAAATAATATATTGACAGTGGTACCGATCCACTATTCAAAAAGTAGTTGACTGAAAGACCCACTAAAATAATGTGGACATTCCCTCATGAAGGACTCAACATAACATTGTTCTCTCCTTTTATCATTTGGAAGTTCAGCATGACTCGTAGCTTGGGAATGTTATTTGAGCATATAAATGTTGTTTTTATTCAAGATACCATAATTTTTTTTGATTCTTAGGAAGGCAATAATATAATTTACCATCACATTTAGCATTAATATGGTCCCTTTGAGTTCCATACATTGACTAAAACAAAAAATCATAGCATAAGAAACAATAATAATAGTGGGGAACTACATATTCATGAAAAATCACTAGTAGTATGTCAAAATTATTACACCTTATTTAATATATGATACATTAAATTTAACCTAGGTCCTTTATAGATATCTTATATTTAAATTATTCATTATGATTCTTTAATAGTTTGTGAATTTCCAATGCATACCCCAAAGGAGTGTCAAACCAGGTGTGCAGTAAGGCCTGTTGTCATGCACAAGTTACTGATCAAGTATAGATCAATATAGTGTTTTGGGGTTGTTACCAATATATAAATCTATCCCAAATCCATATCAATTTTTAGTATCTAGATAAGGATGTATTTCTTGGAAACCACTCTCTTTATATTTTAACAAAATTCTAGACATTTTCCTATACTTTAACTCATCCTTAGACTTATCCTTAAACATGTCCTTAGGGATCTATCTAAGGTTTTATAATCCTAATTTTTAATTTTTAACCAAACATGTACACTTATACTAACTATAGATACCCCATATTAACACATATATACATAACATGATTTATTTGGAATATTTATTGCAGTAATCAAACACATGCTTGATGTCTGTAATAGTTTAGCGTCTTTGGAAAAATGGAACCATTGAAAATGGTCCATATATGATCTATGTAATCTACCACTATGCTCTTAATAGTTATGAACCTTATTATATAGATCATAAATAATAAATATCTTCACAACCTAGGGAAAGGAAACAAAATAAAGGGTGATATTAGAAGCATAGTAAGGTTAAAAAAGTGATATACATAAGCATAACATGAAAATAAATGTATAAGAACATGATCATAATATTTGAAAGGTGTACCCTATATATCAAATATCATAATACTAGATAATTTAATAAATATTTTATGTTCATAAGACATGAATCATTATTAAATCAAATGACAATATCTATGAGATAATAACATTATTACGAGACATGGTATTTTATTCATACACATAAGCATTGAAAATCATTCTCATATTAGTCAAGGTTCATTTCCAAGGATATCATATTAGAATGGGTTCACTCCCAAAACAATATTAGTTTTAATGTTTAACTCCCAAGACAATCATAATAATTAAGGTTTACTCCAAATACCATTATAGTAGTCAAGGTTCACCCCCAAGACTATTATCGTGGATAATGTCTCTTATTGATTTGCATTAAATCATCATTACAGTCCTATCTATCACATGAGATTTAAATATTTATCCAATTAATTGGAGGTATATATAGGTCCCATAAATCACATAATAAAATCATGCATATGTGTTTTACAAGTTCATAAAAATTTATCATATCATAACCCATGAAATGAAAATGGGTATCATAAATATTTCATCACATAATAACTTCTGAAAATGATATAGGTTTTATAATAATTTCATCATAAAATAACTCTTTGAAAGAAGAGGGTTTCATAATAATTTATCATTGTATAACTCATGGAAGAGAAATGGGCTTCTTAAAAAACATTTTATCATAAACTTAAACCAGTAAGATAGAAAATAATAATGGTATCCATGGATCATATAAATAGTAAGGAATGGGTAACATCAACAACTTAAATCATAGACGAAAAATAATTTTAAAAGATCATTTAAAACATTTCTTGAGAAAAATATCATTTCTACATAGGAAAACCCATTTTTAAAACATAAAACATTTTGAAAACTATTTTTACTTGAAAATAAATTTTAAAAAATATAATATAATCTTTTAATAAATGATTGGTCATGATGATGGAAACTTTTTTTCAGGCCATTCACATTAAAATGATTTTTTGTTTCACATTTTGGTAAAATCAAGACATGTTTTTTTTTGGAAAATGGCATGAATAATATATTTATAACATATTTTTAAAAGTAAAAAATTGGTTGAAATGTATTTTGAAAATAATAAGAGAGTACTAAAACATTTTTGAAAACATTTTTAGAAAACATGGTTTTGAAGAAAAATAGATTTTTGACCGAAAATAGAAATAGTGTTAGATTTTATAAAAAACATTTTCTTTATTATATTAGGTAAAAAAGTGTAAAAATAATAAAATTACTTGAATGTACCATTAATAACTAGATAATATAAAAAGGGACAATACTCTTTGAGATATGGATCATAATATTTCATCAATGAAAGCATAATCATAAACATTCCCCATAAGTGATGAGATTGTATAAATAATGTCTTACCACTTTGATAAACATGAATCCTAATAACTATTAAATAATAAAATAAAATTAATCTTAAAATATCTTGAAAATAATTATATTAAATATACAACATGTTAATGGGGTAGTATATTTACCTTATAAAAGAGTATAAGTGCATACACTATAACATGTGTCTCAAAGAAGGAAAATGGAGACAAAATTCCCTTACTGCTTTGGTAAAATTTTAACTATGAAAACCCTGGAGAACATATACTATAATGGATATATAAATATATATAATTATGAGTATAAAAATCATAAAACAAATCCATAGGTAGTACAAAAAACACATATAAGAAATAGGTGGTGAACATGGCTTGCGTCTCACAGAAAATAAAAGTGAGATGGAAATCTATTTCATTAAGTCTTGAATTCCATTGAACTCATTAAATGATCCAGTATAATAAATATATGTGTTTTGTAAATATGTTAAAAACCATATTCATTGATAAAATACCATATATTATTTTATTATGACCTTTTATTACTATCTTATTAACAATTTCATGTTAATGTTTCGTTTTAGGTAATGACCACTTTGTTTTTTCATATATGTTTTTATTTTTTATATTTTTGGCCCTATTAATTTAATTATGACTTAAAAATATTAATAATTATAATCCTGATATAAATATAATATATATTCATTATATATATATTTATGTTAATCTATAAGAGATAGAAATATAAAATGAAATACACCACTCATGAAGACGGCCGACTATACGTACGCATGAATGTTGTTTCCATTTTCTGGTCGGATAAAACAAATAAAAGTAAATGGTATATATATTATCATTCTAGTATAATTTTTATGTTATATATATATATATATATCACATATGTATATTAAACCCATCATTAATACATTCAATGTAAAGCACGAATGAATCACATCACTTCACGAGGCTGTAATCATCTATACACACGAATGACATTATCGTTTTCCCGCAAAATGGAATGAATGAAGGTATGTGTTATATAATAATTATATAAGAATATATACATAATAAATATAATATATAACTTATAAAAACGATATTTCCATCATTATACCCCACCATGAGAGGTGGTAACAAAAAAATGAATGACATCGGTCTGTGAGGTGGTAGTCTGCTGTACACAGGAATGATGATTTTTTGACCCATTTGATGAAATTTTATGTGGTTTTAGGTTTTAACCTTAATATAAAACATATAAGTATATTTAATACATTTAAGTTACCATATATTCATGATATAATTTTTTAAGGGGTTTGTGATAGAAATAAAAAAAACATCTATCGATGAACGTTACCTCTTCTTTGAGAGCCTCTTTTTGGTTTGCACTAAAGGACATCCTTGGTTGAATTTATTCCTGAATAATGGTTTATAGTTTTATTGGGGTGAATTTTAGAATTTATTTTGGTAGGTATTGGATGATCCAATTGGTTATGAAGGTGTTATTAGAAGGTAAGAAGGTGTGGCATTTTATAAGGGAGGTGAGTGGCAAACTTGTAAATTTTTGAAAAAGAGAATTCAACCCACATTTTTTCCAAATCAAGTGGATCAAATAATGGAGCAACATCAATAATATATGTTATAAGTTCTAAATATTCCATCCATTTTTATTGGAAAAAATTATAGGTAATTTCTCCCCTTATGTTTAAAGTTTAGTCCCTTAGTAAACTCGATTTTCTCTTAATCACTTTGATTAATTTTAAATGTTATCACTAATAATTATGGTAAAAAATTATGTCAGGATTATTAGAAATTATAAATTATTAGGATCCCAAATATTGAATCTATTTTTTTCCAAATTATACTCATATAAGTGGCATAAATTAATTTAAAATTTAATCCCGCTGAAGGGTTGAGACAATGAGTTTTAAAGTGAAAAAGATCACTTGTTTGAAATGTTTTTATATCCAATTTCAACATGAAATTAGTTAAAATAACAAAAAATGGATTTATTTATGTATAATTAACCTAATTATAATTTAAAATTATTTTAAAATATGATTTAAATATATAAATAATTTAAGTGAAAAGGTCGTTTTCAATTAAAATTCAGTAATTTTTACTATTTATAAAAAAATGAAACATTGTTGAAAAATTCCAAAACATTTCCCTAATATAATTTTGAAATTATAAATTCATAAATTAATATTATTTTATTAAAAAAAATTAAAAAATTTTGAAAATTTAATTTTATTATTGTTTACAAAAGACACAATAAGCAGTTTTTGAGAAAATTGTATTTTCAAAACATATAAAGACTTAACCAAAAATTAAGTTTTGCATTATAAATAGGTTTTATTTATATAAAAACAATCTATTTAAAAATTAGTTATTACTATTAATATTACTTTGTTTAATCGATAGGTTATAATGGATAGGTTTAAATAACTATATTAATAATATATCATTATTTTGTTAAAACTCAGTGTCGTGTGTAACACAAGATAAGATGATGTTGTGTGTATTGAAAGAATAAATTGGTGTTTATTATAATTAAATATTTACTTTGAGTATAATATAATGAAAGAAATCAAATAAATTTAATTTATTTGAAAAAATGTCCATAAAAATTTGTCGTGTTACAATAAGACCCACTCATTCTCCTGTTGCAATAACTTTCACTACACATGAATCCAATCTGAGGAAATTAAATTTTCAATCCCTAATAAGTCCTATGTTGTGTGCTCTAATGAAATAAAAAAAAATCTCACTCCTATTTCTCACACAAATCATGAATCATGTGATCTTAGAGGCATAATTGATCAATCCATTAGGACAATCGAGATACATCATGGGAATCTCCTTTTAGTTTGAGTTGAATGTCATTAAATTTCCTATCACATATCCTTACCACACAACAAAGAATTGTATATATCAATCTGCACATATGATCATAAACTATGACACCCTAACTGTATGAGATTTGATTCATATTAACCGGGATACGTAGGATGCCTTTCTGAGGTTTAACCCCTAAATCCTCAACCATAAATTTTCTATTATATGATGATCATATGATGAACTATTTTATCTTGAGTGAATATAATTATTTTGATTCTCTAATAGACCACAAGTCTAGATACTCCCCTTGGTTTCCCTATATTTGAACCTCTTATAAGTTTTAAACCTTAACATTAGCTAGATACCTCTTATGTGATGAATTTAAGAAACCCATGTGATGAGAATGGGATTACCCAAATATTTGTCATGTAAAGATCCTATGGTGATCAAGATCAACCTACCTTAGGTGAAAATATTATAAATTATAATTTGATTAGCATAATATATCTTTATATTGATGATCATAAGGTGAATCATCTTTCTCTGGTGATGACCTAGGGATACCTTAGATGATGAGTTTGGGATGCCTTGAGTTATGAGCCAATGATGATCCATAATCTCTCATTTGACCAGAAAAATATTACTTTATGGTCTGACATGAAGAATATAAAATTGGTCTCATACTATGTAAAATCCTTAATCGCCCCTATCTTATATATTTACCACAAACAAGATGAACTAGAAATGACCAGACTTGTGTATGTCCCACACTAACAATTCCTAGGAATAATTTACAAAGAATTTAATTCCAATTGACATTAAAACATCTTAGAAATGGTCCTCATCACATAAATTTAAAAGTTAAACCATTTTTTGAAAAGTGTCACCGAACTACACATGTTATAATTCCCTTTAAAGTTATATTTAATAATCCCTCTTTATAGGACTAATCCACACATCACAACACCAACCAACTTTCTATATGTTGATAAAATATATAGTGTCTAACTATATGGCTTAAAAAAAGAATCACTAATTACTAATAGAAAGTTGGTTCCCTATAATACATATAATACTATTCACCTCTCCCCATAGATTTGATCAGATCATTTACACAAGGTAACCATCTCCTTACTTGGAATTGGGAAAGATTCATAGACATATCATAATTATATAAGAATGTAAAGTCTCTTATTTTCTGTTTATGTTTTTTAAATATTCTATAGAATTATTACAAGACCTAGATTTTTGACGGCATGCGATTTTCATGCCTGAAGTTCCTGGAATAAATGATTGAAATAAATTAAACCTTTAAACAGCACACACGAGCGGTTTTCCTAAAAAAGTGGAACAAATTTTTAACAAAGTGACTAGATCATAAATCTGAGGGCACCTTTGCATTCATAGCAATGAATTTACCTTAGGTAGGTCCTAACATCCACCGGCGTAGGTCAACCGCAAAAGTTATCTTTTGGGAGTTTTAAAGGAAACATTTTAGAAGAAATAAAATAAATTAATTGTTTATTTTATTATAAATTGTTTCCATAATGCAACAATGCTTATCTTATTTAAATAAGATGGAGCCCAGGGTTAGGCTCATAACCCTGGAGATTCCTCCTAGAATCCTCTTGCTCTTTGGAGAGAAGCCAACCTTGGAGGATTTTTAACGGATGTCGACGAACGACGATGCGTGGATCATTGCGCAGTGAGATGGAATCCCGACCGACGAACGATCTCCCACTTTTTGGAAAATAAATTTAGGGGTTGTTATTTCAATTCTTCTTCCTCGTTCTTGGATTAAACAACGAACATAGGTCAACCCAAGAATAGATTGATCTGCAGATTTGAACATTCTTGTAGGAGGGTTTTTATTGGCTTAATCTTGGGAAATTAATCCATGTTAGATTCTTATTTTAAATTTTGCTCTGTTGATCTTACTAATGGGAGAAGATCAATTCCATGACGAATGATGGCGGTGTCTCATTCCTCAAATTTCTTTTGGATTTCTTTCCCCTTTGTTTTTCTCTTGCGTTCTTCACGTTCTTCATGGGGTGATGAACAATGGGTTGTTGCACATCCGTTTTGTGACACAATGATCCCAAAATAGAGATCTGACATCGTGGATACCTAGAGGAGGTGAGATAGTGATGATGGGGGACAAATCGACATAGTCTGGGAATAATCATTCTTTGAACGTTCTTCACACGAATGATCAAAACAGGTTTTTAGGGATGATAGAACCCTAGAAACCTCCTTAAATGTTGACGGTATGGTAGGGAGACCTTGGATATAGAGTTTTTTTGCGATCAGATGAATGGATAGAAGACCGGAGGAGAGATCGATGAATGGCAGTGACATGCTTTGTTTTTGGAAATTTTTGAAGAACACGATGTGTATCCTGAAGAACATGATGTGTGGAACCAGTTCAGCGGTGGCTAGGGTTCCATGATGCATGAAGCGATGACACAACATGTTCACTGAAGAACATGGCGTGTGGGTCCTTATGTGTGACTTGGCGTGTATCTCGGGAAATACATGGACATGGGATGGAGTACACGACCATGTACTCCTGCACATGGCTAGACCAAGCGAGCTACATGGGTTACCCTATGTACCAATTACATGGGATGACACACATGTGATAAAGCTATGTACGGGCACATGGATGCGTACACAGAGCCGACCATAGTTACTGGGACATGGTGTGTGATATGTACTACATCCCATGTACTAACTTTTCTACACGACCAGCATTGTGACATGAGCCGTTGTATAGGGGTAGTACCTGGGGTCAGAAGACACGGCGTGTGACACTTCTACATGTCGTGTACTTATTATTAAATTGCTTGATCTCCTTGTACACCGTATCTGGGACATGTTTCATTTGGGTTAGTGAACCTTTTTACCCTTTCCCATGAATGTCTGGGATTGTTTCCATCTACCAAAGTATTATCCCTTCAGCAACACTTTTTGAGATAGAGTCAGGTATCCCTCCGAGAGGCCTGGGGTGAGATCCTCTATCCATTCTTGACCCCAAGTAGAGTCAGGTATCAATGTGACTATTCCCACAGGGTTCCGATCCTCTACTTAGCAGGTGAATCCGGATGAGTCGTGGTATCCGCCAGGGCCCTGGCAGTGATCCTCATCTGTGTATCATGATCTTTCCTCACTCATGATTGTGTTATTAAAGAATGAGTGTATCTATCACTCATGACTTTTTCCGATGGATAATAATTCTCTGACAGACATCATCAGAGCTATTAGACTTGTGTAGTGAGTTCTCCCAGACGAGTGATTAATGGAATCTTCAAACCGAATCCCTAGTGGGGGTATACTGTTCTGTGTCTTGTCCCTACACTACGGGTTTGGGATTTGATTATATCTAGTTATTTTGTGTTACTATTTCTATATGTTAAGTAGAAATATATCGAGTAGATAGAACTCTACCTTTCATTTTATATTGCTTTATGGTTTTCAGGGTCCTCTACTGAGTATTTTTATACTCACCCCTGCATGGGATTTTACCGCACGTGTCGTGTCTTGTGCAGACAAGAAACCTTTTGACGGAGTCCAGGGAAGACTAGGACAAGCCCGACCTTTCTAAGTTCCCTACATACCAAGGTTTTCATACAGTTATGAGCAGAAGTCCCAGTACCTCTTTTTGTTGGCAGGCTGGGCTTTGTATTTTTCAGAATCTTGTTTTTGGTGGGATTGTATTTTGGCCTAGTTTCCTTTCAAAATTTTACTTTCCATCATACTCTGTTGGTTGGGTTTAGTTTTATGCATACATTTTTTTCCTTAATGTTTATTTTATTTTCAACATTTGCGGGCTTTGAGATGTGTGCGTGTGTACAGGTACTTAGGAAATGCCTCCCATGTTAGTAATATTCCTACTTGGTGCTAGTCACCATCCCCTGGCCTATTAAAGGCAGGCTTGGGGAGTTGTGGTGCTGGACCCACTGGGATGGGTCGTAATAGGGTGGTATCAGAGGAGGTTGGTTGTACATTAGGACCAAGAGGCAGTGAGATTGGTTTGGGGAAATAGTGTTAAGTGTTTTGAGCTCGGCTTTCAAGCCAAATAATCTACTGTTGGTGGTGGCAGACGACGTATCCATACACCAAGACTCTAGTAACCTGCTTTTCGACTTGTTACATGAATAAACTAGCTACGATGGGGAAATAAAAGAATGGTACATGCATCATATAAGAATGGGCTGTGTTTTCCATGTCTTTTGTGTCAGATATCCAGATATACTCGTTAACCATGGTACATCTTGTTTCCTTATTGGATGCCTCCGTGACACATAACTTCTAGGATTCAGCAGTACGATTGCGAGGAGGACCCCCTTAGTGATGAGGTTCCATACCAGGACCAGTTCCCTAGGTGTTTCCTCTAGGTGGTGCACCTGCTATACCAACACCAGTGAACATCCCATGGTACCGAGAATATTGACTGACAAGGGGCACATGCTGATCATGCTCTACGAGTTCCAGAGAAAGAGACCCCTCAGGTTATGAGGTGAGGCCAACCCTCAGGTATTTGAGGACTGGATTGAGGTGGTGACCAGAGTTTTTAGTCTTGTGAGGACACCAGTGAATCAGATGCTGATATTAAGAGCGATATTTCTTTAGGATTCGACGGGATAACGGTGGAGTCTGACCACACAGACTCACAATGAGGATACAATTTCATGTACAAAGTTTGAAAGACTCTTTAGGGAGAGTTATCTCCGATTATTCTTAGATAAGTGCACATCTAGAAGCTTCTTCATATCTATTAGGGTAGTTTGACGGTAGGTAACTATTCATCAAGGATCACCAACCTCACTCGATACTCAATGGATATGGTCAGGGATCAGTACTTCAGAGCATAGACCTTCGAGTGAGGTATATGATGAGAAATTTCAGCTAGTGTCATGCCTCTATGCATTTCGACTTATGCTGGAGTGCTTGAGCAAGCTTTTGGGATTGAGAGCTTCTTGGTAGAGTAGGGACAGCCGACGACAGTCAGGAGTAGGTAGGCAGGTGCAGAGACCTTGACAGTAGGGAACCAACATCAGGAACATGGACCAGGATGTGGGATAATTCATAGGAGGACCCAGGACAGAGGATCGACAATCCAGGTCTCCCAGGTGGGATCCAGTCAGCCTAGGGAGAGGCATTGCTACTCGTGGGATGGTAGGGGACATCTCACTAGAGATTGTCTGGCCCATCGAGCTACTGATAGGGAATCAGTGGATGGTCCATCGAGGCAGAGGCAGAGAGTGGAGAATAAAGACCTACCAGGTGGAAAATGTGGAAGATGAGTAGGGAGAGCTGCAGGTGGTGGAAGACACTTCGATTTACTTCCACCACCACCCCCATGAAGTCCGCACCGGGATCAGGGAGCAAGGGGACAGGGGTGGGGATAGCTACATGTGGTCGAGGCATATGACCCAAGGGCTCTAGGGATGATTCGAGGTATAATCTATGTCTTATTTACCTAAGATTTTGTACTTATAGACACAGGTTCCAGTCATTCCTTCCTTGCCACTTATCTTGTGCAAAACCTTGAGGTTCCGGTAGAGCTATTGACTGGATACTTATGCTTGAAGACACCTAAGGTAGGAGACTCAATGATCATTCACCTTTGAAGATAGTGTGATCTTACCCTTGGAGGTGAGAGTTTTGGTTTGAACCTCTTGGTGGTAGCGTCGAGGCCTTACGATGTCATTCTCTATATGGATTGGTTATCTTCAGTCCATGGTCAGATTGAATGCTTTATGCGAAGGGTGCGGTGTGTCCCTAGTGACAGGAAGAGGTTTTTTTCAGAGAAAATGATACCCAGGTAGTAGAGAACTAGCTCATTCCTAGGCATGTGTAGCCGATCACTCATGAATTAGCTATCCCTACCCTCAGAGTAGTAGATGTTACGAGCTCCTAGTTCCCAACAGTAGTGGCGGAGTACGAGGACGTCTTTCTTGAAGATGTTCTAGGACTACCTACCCGCCTGGAAATCAACTTCTGCATCGACTTACACCCCGAGATGGAACCAATTTCCTCATCATCATATCAGATATCTCCCACAATGCTTCGTGAGCAGAGGGTGCAGTTGGAGGATTTTCAAAGTAAGGGTTTCTTGAGACCCATCATTTCACTCTGGATGGCCCCAGTTTTTTTTCCAAGAAGGCAGACAAGATTTTAAGGTTGTGCGTGGATTACCGACACCTGAATTAGGTAATGGTGAAGAAAAATAATCCACTACTGAGAATAGATGGACTCTTTGATCTACTTGGAGTGACATATGGGTTCTCAAAAATTGACCTCTGATCAGGTTACTACCCGTTACGAGTAAGAGATGAGGATATACTGAAGACAACATTCAAATGCGTCTATGGATAGTATGGGTACTTGGTGATGCCTTTCGGCATGGAAAACACCCCTGTAGTTTTCATGGGACTGATGAACAAGATCTTCCAGCCATACATAGAGAAGTTCATAGTGGTTTTCATTGACAACATCCTTCTGTACTCAGCGTTAGAGGAGGAGCACGTGAGACACCTACAGATGGTTCTAGACATACTCTGGGAGCACTATCTTTATGTGAATCTCTCGAAGTTCTAGTTCTGGATTCATAAGGTCCAATTTATGGGACACATAATCTCATCATATAGAGTAGCTATAGACCCAGCCAAGGTGGAGGCAGTATTAGCATGAGAGCCACATCGGAGCATGGCGGAGGTGCGGAGCTTCCTTGGGTTGGAAGGATATTACCAGAGGTTCATTCCTGAGTTCTCCCAAATATCAGCACCGATGAACACATTGAATAAAAAGGGGATACCCTTCATATAGATAGATAAGTGCCTGCAGGATTTCGAGTAGTTAAGGCCGATATTGACGAGCACCCCAATCTTGATATTACCAGAGGCGGGTGTCGAGTATGTAGTTTTCTACAAAACATCTGTGACTGGGCTTGGCTGTGTCCTGTTGTAGAGAGGGGAAATAATTTCTTATGGTTCATTGCATCTTAGGACACATGAGTAGAACTATGGGACCCATGACCTCGAGCTGGTAGTGGTAGTCTTTGTGTTAAAGATGTGGTGACACTACCTTATGGGCGAGCAGTTTATCATCTACTCTGACCACAAGTGTCTCAAGTACATCTTCTCGTAGAAGATCTGAATCGGAGAGATAGAGATGTTGGCTATAGTTCCTGCAGAACTATGATTTTGAGATCATCAATACTCTTGTGAAGGGGACAAAGGTGGTGGATGCTCTTAGCAGAAGTTCAAGATCACATCTGTTGAGTGAGGTGATAGAGTAGTTAGCCACGTCGCAGTTATCCTTCATGGATAGAGAGGATGCAACTTACCTACAGTTGATGGTTTTCACACTTCCACTTTTACATCTAGTTAGAGAGGCATTGCTTGGGGATGTCGACAGTGGGGATTTACATTCATAGTTATCCACAGGACATGCTCCTGATGGATATTCACAAGTTGGGGACCACATACTTCTTTTCAAAGGATGAATTGTTGTATCAATGGAATTGCAAGAAGAGGCCCTGAGGGAGTTTCATACGTCCCCCTTGGAAGTACATCCTAGAGTGGTGAAGATGTACAAGGATCTCCAATGATATTTCTAGTGGTCAGGCATGATGTAGGCAGTAGCAGATTTTGTTTCTCGATTCCTTATATGCCAGCAGGTGAAGGCTGAGCACCAGGTTCCAGCGGGATTAGCTCACCCCATATAAGTTCTAGAGTGAAAGTGGGATGGAATATCAATGGACATTGTGATATCCTTACCACATAAATACAAGGGGAATGATTCCATTTTGTTAATCATTGAACAACTCCCCAAGTCAGCCCACTTACTAACTATCAGGGAACATAGTTCTCTAGAGAGCTTGGGATGCCTCTACGTGGATGAGATAGTTCGGCTTCATGGAGTCCCTTCAACAATAGTCTCAGACCGAGATTCCTATTTCACATCTCGGTTGTGGGAGGGATTGCAGGATCCATTTGGGACTCAGCTATGCTTGAGCACGATGTTCCATCGCCAGACCGATGGTCTATGGAGAGGACCTTTAATGTTATGGAGCATATGTTGCGAGCCTACATCTTGGAATTTGGTCATAGTTGGGAGGACCCCCTACCACTGGTGGAGTTTGCATACAACAACAGCAACCACTCTACCATTGGTATGACTCCATTCGAGGTCTTGTATGGGAGACCCTGCCGGTCAACACTTTTCTGGACCAACCGCAGAGAGTCAGCACTAATGGGTCCAGAGTTCGTATAAGCTACCATCGAGAAGGTGCAGATCATCCGAGAGCGGATGAAGGCTACAAAAATCTGGCATAAGTCTTACCCTGATAGACGACGGAGACCTATAGAGTTCGAGGAGGTAGACCACGTCTTTCTTCGGGTCTCGCCTCGACACGGGTTACATAGATTTGGTCGGGGAAACAAGCTATCTCCGAGATTCATCAGACCTTTCCAGATACTGCGCAAAGTTGGTGAGGTGGCTTACCACCTAGATCTACCTCCAAAGATGCATTGCATATATTATGTATTTCACATGTCACGATTGAGGATGTACGTGCATGACCCATCACACACCATTGACTAGGGAAAGCTGGACATCGAGGATGGACTGACCTTTGCTGAGTACCAACTGGAGATCAAGGATCGGCAGGAGACAATCCTTTATGGGAGATCAATTTCCTTGGTGCGTGTTTGGTGGCAACATGGGAATTTTCGGGAGAGCACGTGGGATCAGGAGGCTCAGATCCGTGCTGAGTACTAACATCTTTTTGTGTAGCCTTTTTTTTGGATTTTGGGGGATGCAAAGCCCCAATGTGGGGATAATGTAAAGTCTCATATTTTCTATTTATTATTTTTAAATATTATATGGAATTATTAAAAGACCATGATTTTCGATGGCGTGTGATTCCAAGGCTCGGAGTGCCTCGAATAAATGTTTGAAATTAATCAAACCTTTAAATAGCATGCACGAGCTATTTTCCTAAATAAGTGGAATAACTTTTTAAAGGATACCTAAATCAGAAATCTGAAGCCACTATTGCCTTCAGAATAATGACTTTACCTTAGGTGGGTCCTAACATTGACTGGTGTGGGTCGACTGTAAAAGTAATCTTTTGGGCATTTTAAAAGAAACATTTTAGAAGAAATAAAATAAATTAATAGTTTATTTTATTTTAAAATGTTTCCATAATGAAATGAGGATTGTTTTATTTAAATAAATAATAGCCCATGGTTTGGCTCATAACCATAATGATCCCCCCCCTATAATCCTTTGGTGCTTTGGAGAGGATCCAACCTTGGAGGATTTTTGATGGACGAAAATGAATGACGATGTGTGGATCATTGCACAACAAGATCGAATCCTGACTAATGACCGATCTCTATCTTTTTAGACGATCAAGGAAAGGGTTGTTATTTCAATTTTACTTCCCCGTTCTTATATTAAATGATGAATGTGGGTCAACCCATGAACAAGTTGATTCGTGGTTTCGTACGTTCTTGCGAGAAGGTTTTTATTGGGTTGATCTTAGGGAATTAATCCATGTTAGATTGTTGATTTGAATTATGATCTGTTGATCATACATAACAAGAGAGGATAAAATCCGTGATGAACAATAGTGGAATTTCATTCCTCGAATTTCTTTTTGATTTATTTACCCTTTCTATTTCTCTTACGTTCTTGGCCTTCATCGTGGGGCGACGAACAATAGATCGTTTCACATCCATTTTGTGACACAATGATTCCAAATTGGAGATCCAACATCATGGAGACCTAGAAGAGGTGTGATAAAAATGGTGACATATTAATCGAAATGATTTTTGAATAATCTTTCTTTGATCGTTCTTTGCACAAATGATCGAAACATGTTTCCAGTGCTGCTCGAACCCCTGACCCCCCCTAAACGTTGACGGTATGGTGGGGCGACCTCATATATAGATTTCCATTGTGATCAGATGACTGAATCGAAGACCATAGGAGAGACCGGGGTGTGGTGGCGATGATCATCATTTCTAGAAATTTCTAAAGAACACGGTGTGTATCACGAAGAACACGCCATGTGAAACCAGTTCAATGGTGGCTAGGGTTCCGCGATGCAAGAATGGATGACATGACATGTTCTCTGAAGAACACAGTGTGTGGGTCCTTACGTTGGACACGACGTGTATCTCTAGAGATACACAGACACGAGATGGAGTACATGACCATGTACTCCACCACACGGCAAGACCAGAACAGCTACACGGGTTACCCTGTATACCGTTTACACGAGATGATGCACACGAGATAAAGCTGTGTATGGGCACATGACCATGTACACGGAGCCGAACCTAGTTACTTAGAAACAATGTGTGATTAATACTACACATAGTGTACTGACTTTTTTACATGACTATCCTTGCAACACAGTCCGTTGTACACGGACAGTACCCGGGGTCTTAAGACAAGATGTATGACACTTATACACACCGTGTACTTTTCAGTACATGGATTGATCTCCTTGTCCATCATATCTTTGACATATTTCATTTGGGATAGTTCCCATTTTTAACCTTTCCCCTAAAGATCAGGAATTTATTCCTTCTGTCGAAGTATGATCCCTTTAGTAGGACTTTCTGAGATAGAGTCAGGTATCCCTACGAGAGGCCAGGGGCGATATCTTCTATCCATTCTTAACCCTAGGTAGAGTTAGGAATCAGAATTACTATTACCACAAGGTGCCGATCCTTTATTTAGAAGGGGATCCCAGATGAGTCGCGGTATCTACCAAGGACCTGGTAGAGATCCTCATCGGTGTATCAGTATCTTTCCCCACTCCGGAGTGTGTTCTCTTAGAATGAGTGTATCTATCTCTCATGACTTTTCCCGATGGACAATACTTCTTGGACGGACGTCATCAGAGCTATCAGGCTCATGGAGTGTGTTCTCCCGAATGAGTGCTTTGTGAAATCTTTGAAATAAATTTCTAGTGGGGTTATACTATTGTGTGACTTGTCCCTAGACTACAGGTTTGGGATTTGAGTATATCTGGATATTTTTTTTACTCTTTCTATATGTTTAGTAGACATATATCGAGTACAACTGACTGTACCTTTCCTTGTGTATTTATTTTTGGTTTTATGGGTCCTCTAAAAAGTATTTTTAAACTCACCCCTGCACGGGCTTTTCCTGCATGTGTAATGTCTTGTGCAGAGGATAATCCTTTTGACTAAGTCCAGGGCCGACCAGGACAGAACTGATATTTTTGAGTTCCCTACAGGCCGAGGTGCTCCTACAACTACCAGCATAAGTCTCAGTACATATTTGTGTTTACAGGTTGGACTTTATAGATTTCAGACCCTTTTTTCGGTGGGTGTGTATTTTGGCCCTGTTTAGTTTCAGCATTTTACTTTTCGTCATACTCTGTTGGTTCAGTTTAGTTGTAGGCATGCATTTTGTTTCTTAGTGTTTATTTTCTTTTAAGAATTTGTGGTCTTGGAGATCTGTGAGTGTGTACAGGTACTTAGGCAACGCCTCCCATGTTAGTAATATGCCTACTCGGTGCTAGTCACCAGCCCCTGGCCTATTGGAGGCGGGCTTGGGGAGTTGCGGCGCAAGCCCCACTGGGACGAGTCGTGGAAAAGAATGTCTTGAAGTAGGAAATAATTCCCCATAAAAGATGAGATGAACTTGACCACCCATATTCTCAACCATCATGAATTCAGAAGCATCACTGGATAAAAACTCCATTGAATTCATACCTTTAGAAATCTTTCTTGCAATGACATTCTTGTTGAACTATCATGGATACAAGATTCATTAGAGTTTCCATCACAAGAAAAAATGATTAACCTGAGGTGAATCTTTCAAATGTTATCATTTGTTCTCAACCAAGCCTAAAGCCATTCTCTTTTATATATTTTTTTAAATATAATAGTGAACCTGAATTAAACACTTTAACTATGAAAGAAATCAACCAACCATTCACTCTGACTTATAATGCCTCATTTATGGGTTTATTGTTTATATTTTATTTGAAGCACCTTCAATACTTAATATAATCTATAACGACCCAAATTTTCATTAATGGAAATCTATCTTGATCTAATTAAATGTCTCTTTATGTTTATATAAAATGTCAACTTCATTGGTTTTATGTTAAGAATTTTGACCGTTGATAATATAACTGTTGAACATTGATCACATGATTAGTATAAATATAGGGCTTTAACAAATCCAAATTTACTCAGACAAAGGAAACAATGGCCTCATCTAGTAGAATTGCTGCATATGAAGCCCATTTGTCGGAGCTCGGAAACGAGGTGGCATCCTTGGGCTTCTCTCTTGACCAAGCCCAAGCTGAGCTTCATCATTTCATGATTGAACGAGACCATCTATGGGAGAAGTGGAAGTTGATAGAAATTACCACTCGGGTGATGTTATCCGAGCCACCCCCAGAGTCTGTCACCATCGCACACCTTACACTTAGGTCTTATGCGGCTGTTCTAAGGGGTTATGTAACAAATAAATAGAACTATGTTCATGAACATTATTTTTTGTATATAATAATTAATATACTTTCTTATCAATATTGATACATTGTAAAGTACTATAATCTTTAGGTTCGGCCAATATATGTTTTACCATTAAAATAATGTGATTTTGGGTTTGTTTGACTTACTTTTCAAAGCATTAATGGACCCCTCAAGACTTATTAAACACCTTGTGTTTTTAAATTAATTTCCATGGGAGTATGACTCACCTCCACATACGCAACCCCATTATTTAAAGAATTTCAGACTTTTTACTTAAAAAATATTGTATTCATATTCCCTTTACCAAAAACCATGGGCAAAAATAATGGGATGGTTTCTGGTTTGGATTAATTTAATGTAAGGGGACCCAAACCTAAATAATAAAGAATTACATCACCTTTCCTATATAAACCCACCCATGCTCCCACTTCCTCCTCACTAAAAGCCTTTGGAGTTCGTCCAAACTCTTTCCTACTCTCTCTAGAATCCTCCCAAGGTGCCCCAAGCTCCCATGAAGCCTCTCTATAGCCTTTGGAAGCACACTTCCAAGTAAGGGTTTTTTCTTCCTTTCCCATTTTAGTCCAATTTTATTTAAGTTTTTTTCCCTTTTAATTTCAATTATGAATGTTTGGGTATGGTTTCAAACCTCCCCCATACGTCCCTATTTGTGTTTGAATGATTGGAGACCCCTTTATCTCTCATTAAATTCCTCCCATGTACACCCGTTACTATGCCGAAATTCTGAAAGGAACTTCTCTCTCCTCTTTTACATTCAAGAAATACTTTTGTATCATGAATCTAAATTCCATTAAAATTGTTTGTAAATGTATCTATATGAACCCCTTACTGTCCATTTCATGTAAATATGATGATACACCCCTTTTTCTCTCATCAACCATTTTTATGAATAATTATGTCACGCCGTTACGCTGCTGAAATTGCACCGATTTTCTAAGCCAATGCCATTGTGTAGTGAATACCATGCCCATTTCTCCATCATGGGTATTCACCTTTATGAACATTAACTTATTGATTATAAAGATTCATGTATGAATTCCACATTCCTTTATCGTGGAATAAATGATTATGTTTTATGAATTAATGTTTTATGATCCATGTGGAACAGTTATGCATGAAATGAAATGTTTAAGAAGGGTGCGCCCGTATAGCGCTCTAATGCATTTTGTAAAGTAAAGTATCATGATACATCATGTGAAATGAGTGTTTAATCATGCTAATTCAAGTGAAATTAGGGTTTACTCATGCTTTATGTGCAATGAGAATTTACTCATGCTCCATGTGCAATGATCCTTGGCTCATGTTAATTCCATGTTAAGTGTTGTTTCCACATTTTCATGTTATGATTATCATGATTTATAATGCCTTTAGGTTCATGTTTCTCTTATGATATATTGATATTCCTATTTTCTAACATGTATTGTACTCCTCATGTTATTCCATGTGTACTCCCTTACTGGGCTTTATAGCTCACCCTTTTCTTATGCATGTCCTCAGGTTATCCCATGCAATGCTAAGTACGAGGGAACGTAGTGGTCATGTAAAGGATGTTTTCAATAAAGATGTTGTGTTTCATGTTTTAAGTTTTTATGTAATGATCCTAAGCCCCAAATACTCTAAACCTCTTGATCATGTTTGTTGTATCAAGTGAAGTTTTATGTATAAATCATGTTTAAGTTTGTAATAAAAGAAGGATTGTCATATAATCTAAATGGAATCAATAAAGGAACCCATTAATTTTAGAATCATCATAAAATTCAATAGTACCTGTAAGTGACCTCCTGGTGTTATGAAAAACCTATTTACACATCAATCATACACTTTTACTACCATGGATACCAAGACCTCATTGTCCTTGCATACACCATCACAAAATCAGTGGTTTCAACACCAATTTATGAATGCTCGAGTATAAGAGTACCATTGAAAATATCCTTCCAAACATTTGGAGACAACTCATAAGATCCTCTAGAGTAAGAATCCCCACATTCCGACCTATCAGTGGACATCCACATGGAAACAATTGGCCCTTATTTCAACATCCAATTACTTCGGGACCTTTTACTAGAGTGAAAAAACTAATCCATATATTAACACAAGGATATGGAGTAGGACACCCACCTTGTTAAGGGAAACACCCATTATATTCATCGAAGTAATCCTATTAATGGTGGTCATTATCATATATGTGTGACCCAAATTTCACAAAATTTTGTAGAGGAAGTTGTGATTGTCCAATTCATCTAGACCAGGGAACCATGAAATTGATATTTTTGGGGGAATCCAACCACTAAAACTCTGGAGAATATAATTATCCATATTACTAAAAACAACCCTGATCCCCATTACTGATTCTTCATAGATTTCTAGGGATGATTCCTTATCAAAACTAGGTGGATGTTTTACAAATAACCATAACAAAACTTGGTGATTGCAGAATCCTAGAAAGAACTCTAGTCTATAGGGTTGGGGGAATTTTTTTTCATTTTAACCCTATAGACTTCCATGGAATTATAAAGAGTGTATGAATGCACCATAATTACAAATACATATCCTATAATGAAACTCATGCTTCCTGGAAGATCTTTCAAATCAGTAAATGTCATTACTATTTTACATAAAGATGATGCAAACCATGATACTATCAAAGATGAAATAGCCATGACTACAACCAATACCCACCCAACTCCAGATAATGTTAATGTTATCTCATCAAAAGATATGATTACTTAGTTAAAATCTAAAATATCATATCCTGAGCAGATTAGTGTTGAGTTTCGTGGGGGACGAAAACCCACTGAGTATGGCCATCAGGTGAAGTATCCATGTCTAATTACATAACATCTGTCTAATAGGTGGGTATTTCTCAACCAATATAGGCATAATAAATATTCCCCATCAACCTAACACCATATAAAACAACTAATTTGACAAAAAATATAATTTATTTCCAGGTGTCCCCAATAATCAAGACTCTTTGACTTCCACTTTTGGAAAGTAACCTGAGTCCAACTCAGGTAGTTCTATCCCAGGAATCACTAGATAATCTCACTAATTAGATAGATTCTCTTGATGGTTAATGTTCACTGGTACAATAATAGAGAAATATATATCTATAGTGGGTGGATTCAAATCCTATACCACCATAATTTGGAAACCCAAGCTTCTCATAATTTTATCGAATGAGGGATCCATAGTAGAAGATCAACCATTTTTCATCCCGATGTAGCCCAATGATGGGAACTCCAAAACAAAAATAGGATATGAATCCCAGATTCTTTGTTCATACCTTTCCTTTTGTTAATAAAATAACCTTATATCTAGGTTTATCACATGTTGGGAAGATCTCCATCAGTAATTTTTCTTGAAATTCCATACTACATTGTGGAAAATGACTATACTTTACCTCTTAAAATAAATGTATTAATATAATAGGAGATTCATGGAATTTTTTTATAATTAGTAAGGGTCTAACATAATCCTTGTATGTGAAACTTCCCTAGGAATATTTATTAGAGATGTTTTTTGATATCCTACATGATGAGTTGTCAACCACTCTCATCCCCCTGAAGCGTCATAGTGGATTTCTAGAGTTAATAGTTAAAAAAACATGTAAAAGTATATATATAATTAAATAATTAAATAAATAACCATGAAATACCATAATGAATAAAAAACTTATTGAAATAAAGAGAAACTAATTTCACCCTTATGTTGAAGCAGTTGAGGTGGCGTGTCCTTGAAAGAATGAAAAATAAAATTTATTCTTTCCATGATGACCATGTCCTAGGTTACTTTAGCATTACTTTTTAAAACAACCTAATAATTATTTTATTAATAAATAATCCTGATTATGTGAGGAAAATTATCACCAAATTTTTTTCCCTTACCATTATATGTTGGGTCCCATGATCCAAGAATTATTTATCATAAAATATCTATTGTAAAAGGTGTTCGATGATGATAGAGTTCCATCATAAAATTACAAGGAGCCTATGGCATGTGTTTTATCTATTATCATAATAGAAGAAGAGGAAGAATGGGAAAATTCCCTATATAGGTAAACGTACCCACCAAATGAGTGAATGGGAGACAACCCATCAAATGAGATAATAGGAAATGACCTACTAAATGGTACAATGGTCCCTAACATACCCAAATAAACAATGGGAATTGTACCACAAAATAACATTATATTCTAACAAGGAGTACTGATTTTACTCTTTCAATATTATATAATTGATAGAAAAGGGCATCGGGAAGAAGGATTTTTCTAAAACTAGAACATGTGTTCCCATCAACAAGGCATCATCCTGGTCTAACAAATTCTCACTAGGTTCTAATGAGTTCCCTCTTGATAGAGGTGAGTGTAGACTTATTCAATATACTAATTCACAACCAGTTTTCCAATCCCCTACTTCTAGAATTGATGGAAAAGAACTTGGTTATACCCCACCTACCTCCAATGATGGTGTATTCATCCCTATTGATTTCTCAAGATTCCCATTATTATATACACATCTTTCGATTAGGAAAGGCTTGGGTGTTGATAATTCATCTTCTTATATTCCCCTTAAGGATAATAAGGACATCTATACAATAGAAATAATCACATAGATCTTTCAAGAAAATGATATCTCAAGGAAATAATTATAAAGATGGTTTAAGGGTATTTTTCCAATGGTTAAATACAAACATTTTCTTGTAGAGTTCCTCCTTGTAGTGAAGTACCCTAACCCAAATGGTAGGGTAATTTTCATATTTTTCACCCCATTACTGGATGAATTATGAAAATCGTTCCACCTCACCCAAACCTATAGGCTTGTGGGAATTATTTTATTTTCCACCCTCTCATTGGTTTAATTCTAAAAAACATTTGACCTTAGTGATCACCTCACTATCCCTAAGACCGCAAGATTTCTCTATTCAAGGGAAGGTGTTATCAATTTCCAATTCATCAATAAATTCAACATATGCCGTTGAATTTCATGACATTGAGGCATCAATTACAAGGAATAAAATCTGAAATTATGTTAATGCTGACCAAGAAATATGTGTCACATAGGGGAAGCAATTTTGTCACCCCTCTCTCAAGGATTGGAAAAGAAATGAGTTTTCCTTCAAAGGGAAGAAATTTCCCAAGCACTTTACCTTTTCCCTAGAGAATAATTTTATCAATATCCCGAGTATCTGGTGGATAAATGTGTTATATTTAAAAAACCATCCCAATTACTTCCCTTACCATCAATTTTTAGGGAATATAATCAAGATGTTATTTTTATTTAATGACTATATTCTAAAGAAGATAAATGAAGGAATTTTGGAACCAGTGACACCCAAGTCTCTGCTTTATCCTTGAAGACACCTTGATAAGATAATAAAGAGTGTATCTAAGTGTCGGGGCCATGAATCTATTAGTTATATACCTAGAAATCTTTATTCACTCATAAATTAGGATTTGTTTTCATATTTCACATGTCCATTTGAGCATAACCTCATCGAGATCTAAAATATGGAGATACCCAAGGAGAAAATCTTGAAGGATCGTCCTAATTACTGAACCTACCACCAAATTTTGGGAAATATGTCTGAAATATGATTCACCTTCAAATATTGGATCCAAAAGTCGATATAATAAATCCTGATAGAATTAGAGTCTGTTATGATTAATGAAATATGTATGTGATCCATTCTAACTCATCTAGTGAAGTATCTTTATTTATGTATCATGTTAGACATAAAGTTATAGTATGCAAATCCATAAAATTTATAACTACAATGTACTTATTGAAATATGTAAAATTTACCAACATCATCATTGTTGTCTAATATAAGATTTCACAAAAATATCCTCACTGCAAGAAGATAACCTACACAGTGATGGTCATCATCACGAGATCAAAACTACACAGAATTTCTTCTAAATAAATACATAAATAATTTTACATCAGCTCACAATGTATCTTCTACATGATGTTAAACTATAAAGTGTAGGTTGGTGCTATAAGAAGTTAAACTGCATAACACCAATTTACTTTTCACAAGATGGAAAAATTCATAACATTTTCCTTGTTTTTTACATTAAAATGTGTGACACATGGTCATTCTGTATAACCAACCCTCTCTTTTATGTATAATATAGATCTATGTAGATGGTTTTTAGTGTATGATTTTACCAACTCATATTGGGTTTTCTCTAGTAACCATTAAATAGGACATAGTTATCTCACATTATCTTGGAAATGAGATGACATACTCATCGGGTTTCCTTCATCCTTATACTCGATCAACTATCCAATTCATTAAAGATTCACTACACATGATCCAGATCTGTATAGGAAATAAAAGGTCCATGTCCCTGTATATGGGCCTAATTAGAATAGAGAGTATGATATACAAACTATACATGTATTGATACCTATATTTTTAGGATACATAGTGATATATGTACTGTTTATGCTAAACCTAAACATAAGTTCTAGTTTCATCCCATTTCATGGGATTATGATATAACCATAAATCCCTATTCTTTTTTGATCCTCTATAAAAAGATAAAAATCCCCTCTCCTCAGATATGATCTATATCTATATGGGGACATTTTTAACAAGAACCATTCATGGATTGATTCATATACTTATAATATATTTAGTGGAATGTATAATTCTTAAACTATGTATGGACACAAAAAATTGAAACCAACCACCCTTTCTTGGACTTTGACCCTTATCTTCATTAACATTAGTTTTTATCCTTACTCATAATAAAGAAAAACGTTTCTAATTTATTTTTTAAATAAATATTCATTAAATCAAACACAAGTCCTTATGATATGAATCCAAACAATGAAGCATTTTAACCTTACCATATGAAAGTAAACTATAAGGTTAATGTTAATTCCATTTTTTCACTCTTAAATGGTATAAGATGTCTTAAAATTCCCCATTTTCCCTCATTACTTTCATGAATCAATTGAACATAGTTGTTTTGGTGGATAAGTTTGATTTCCACAACTGATGTTCAGTATACCTAAAAGAAGGGAGACAAAATATCCTCGATGCATGACTATAAACTGTGCAATAAAAAAGTCTTCATCTAATGATGTTATATTATATGGAGTGATTTCATTGTTTTACGACATTAATCTGCATATAATTTCATCCTAGTTGTATGAAATTAAATAACATAGCATATATGCTCCATCCTGCATGACCTCAAACTACATAATCGACCTACTCTTCATGGACTATTTTTTAGATTAGATTTAGATCCATGTAAGGTAACTACATGCACATGGGTATCACCTATAATACCGTGGTGGAATGTGAAAATTATCTTCTTATTTTACTTCCCTCATCATGTTTGGTTCCTACCTTTATAGATTGATGCTAAAATGCAAGAGTTTTTACCCTCTCATGTATAATATCAATCTACATAGGAAACCTATAGAATAAAATTATTTATTCATAAACCTATATTGAGATGTAATTCTTCCATCTCAGTAATTTAATAATAGTTTTTAGGCCTTCCCATTCACTTTGGGACTTCTCACAATAGACACTACAATGTGAAAGATGTATGAAAATTCCCCATAGAATATTGTTCCATTCGAGTGTTTATATTTTAATTCATCCATGTCGAGTCCCATGAAATACCTACAATAAAACGATTCCACAAATTTATCTTAAACATGAGTTTTATTTTTAAAATTTCCTTCACACATAGGTCCTAGTTGTATTATCTTAAATAGTATGATGCATAGTCCATCCCCAATGAATTTAAACTATTTGGAATGGTCCATCCTATATAAAATTAAATAGTATGGAGGGGGTTAGTTCTATATGCCCCAAATAAAATATAAAATACCGCACTTCTATGTAAGATCTCAATTTGAATATGGTTCCATTTTTCTTCCCCCCGGGATTTAATTGGTATAGATTTACTCTCTAATCCTCATTTAAGGATTCATAGAACCTATAAAAGAATATACCTCCTTTATCCATGAACTACATGTGGCTCAATTTCCATACTATGGGACACTTAGTGACACCCAAATCATTTATCATGTGTATAGTCACAAATTTTTTCATGTAATATCCTTCATAGTGTATGATATCTTTATTCACATTAGGTCTTTTTACATCAAATCTTCACTAGGATGGAATATTATTTTCTAAGAACTAAATTTACCATGATTATTTTTGTCATGGAATATGTAGTGATATCCAAATCACTTATACAGATCCTAGTGAAAATTTTCAATCCAACCCACATTTCATCCAAATTATTGGACCCCTCTATTCAAATTGGGTTTCCCTTAATCAGTTTATCATTATGATGAAGCAATATCATTTTTTTCATGATAAAGATCTATAGAATTCCCGCATATAAAGGTCCTTTTTGTATGACCCAAAACTACATTCTACTTGATTCATCTTCATATTACATTAAACTTCATGTAATATGGTCCACCCTAAATGACCTTATAATACTTAGAATAAAATTTTCTATATGTCTTAATTTCCTTACATGATAGATAGTTTCATATAAGGGTTCCCAACATAGGGAATCTCTATAAACAAGAATTGGGATTAAATGAACCTCTATTTAAATTATCTCATAGTCCTTGGTGTTTCCTTACATTTTCATCAATTAAATTTCCCAGATTCATACCATAAATCTTACCTATGAGTAGATAAGAATCCCCTTCTTGGTCTGAATTCTCACAAAAATAAGGAAATGCACCTTTCCTACATATGATATAGATCTATACAAGAAATATATTTATAATAATAATGTGTTTCTATATTACTATCATTTCACGATTAATAGTCAATCCCAAATATCATATCCTAGGAACAACTACAATCTAGTCCAAGAATCATGACCTCACACTATGTGGGCCATGGTTTATGTATCAAGACTTTAAATTGTGTACACTTTGGTCAAAGTAGTATGATGTTAAAATATATATCTTAATGTAAAAAATACCAAGAAAACAAAATATATAATGAATTAGGCATGAAGTATTATTAGGTTTAAAACCCATAAATTGAATCCTGATAAAAATTCAAGTCGCTGCTCGCTTAGCTATTCGATTTAATGGTTTATTCAAATGTTAAAGAGAAACATAAAAAAGTAACAAATATCATGGGAAACTATATTTGTCCCCAGAAAAATTATGGCTATGTTCACTAGACCTACTAGACTAGAAAAAAGTTATATTAGATCCATTAAAATGGGTTTAAGCTATACCATGTGTACATTTTCATTCATTTTAAGACTATATATTCAAATTGAGTATATTAAATATTTAAGTTATTGTGTGCTCAAGAATATAATGTTATATATATTGGAAATGATAATGTGTTCAATACATGGTGGAATAACCTTTAGGGTGATTTAAACCCTCTTTAATATCATATTAACTCTAAACCTACTTTATATATTTGATGCATGAATCATCACCAACATAATTCATTGAGTCAAGATAATCCTCTTTGAATCCCATAGTTAGAATATAATACCCTTAGTAATACATTTCATAGAAATATTAGAAAAATGGATAGGTTTATATGAAAGGAACTTGTGATTATTTTATGATGAATAACATAGTTCCCTCAGACCCTGTAAAGTAACCCTTTATAGATGTTTTGGTCCAAGAAGAAAAATCCCCCTTAAACCCATGTACTATTTCTTGATACTGCGACACTTGTTTCCAACATTACTAATGGAATACCTAATACAACTAATATTCATTTCCTATTAATTCAATCATTCTTAATTTTTTATATACCTTACCCATAATAAAATTATTTACGTGAAATCAAATACCTTCGTTGTTACACTTTTATGCATCATGTGAACTTTCAAAGAAATATTATGACAACATATTCCGGTGAACTTTTATATATGGGTGTGCATATCCCATGTAGATACAATATCCTTGATTTAACTTTCTCTTATTGGTAATAAAAAATCATTTATTTGTGTTTAACCTTTTTATAAACTCCAATCATAAATGTAGTATTTATCTCCTGACCCAAAACAACATGATACAATGTTCAGATCCTTGTGACCAAAAACATTATGCTTTTTTTCTTTAAATAGTGCATATTAGTACTAGGACCTCCATTAATATCAGGTTTCTCCTTTAACTCATTATATAAACTTTGTCACTCACCTTTTATTCAAATATATATGACTTGAAACTTTGTGACATGTGGTCAAAGATATTTGACATTAAATATCATCTACCTATGGTACCAAGAAATATTACCTAAAACTATGTGCATTGTAGCTGCAGGAAATATTCCTCCGTTTGGGCCCTCGGGCCACCAATTTGGTCTTCGAGTCCTTTAACACCTTCAGGCCACCTAGGCCTTTGGTTTATTAAGGCCTTCGGGCCACCTCAAGGCCTTAGGGCCACCTTAATGACTTAAGGCCACCTTAGGTGCCGATTCTAACCAGACAAACTACAAGGACAAGCTCCCGAAGGAGGATGAGAAAGGAGCATTCACCATTGAAGAAGCTAAAAAAGTTGCAATAATGAGAGGGTATGGAACATGCCGTAGGGAAAATAATGTGCATGCACGGTAAGGCATAGATAAATATCCATGAAAAGGTGGAGAGCTTATTTCACGGTGAAGATAGTGGGGAGGAGCAGTTCCAAGTAGTTAGTCTCGATTGTATGTAATGTTTGAAGCCTATGCACAATGAATTCATCTAAGGCCTATGGGCCATGTAATACTTATGCCTACGGGCATTGTAAGGGTTCCACCTCACTCATTGAAAGGTGGATTATCAAAAATCAAGAAAAAATGAAGGCCTTCATGCCATTGGAGTGATGGTCAGATCTTTTATTTTGGACCCAACCAAAAAATTCATGTTTTACTCCAATCTATATTCAATACTAGAATTTAAACCTTTAACAATTCATGAAATCATTTCTCAGTGTCATCATCACTCATTTTTTCAACCCAAATCACTTGATTAGATTATTACTCTTAGTGACCCATACAACTGGATCCAATGATCAAATATTTGTGACAACTATAATACCTACTTTGAGATCCTCATTTTGAAAAGTATTCTCCCATAATTATTTAATCTCAAGAATCCCATAAAATATTCAAGAATATAGAAAATTCTCCATATATTACCTTATAAGTATGTCCCTTTGTATAAATGAATCTAATTATAAGGGCTGTGGGGGATTGTGCTAGAAGTAGAAGATTCATGCCACATAATTTTCAAAAAAATCTATGTTGTGACCCTCACCTATAAAACACAAGTTTTTTATGACTAAAAAAGTATTTTAATCCCCAAACAGGAAGAAAATTTAATCTATCAGTTCCAAATGATTATTCAAAAATTGTGGGATGGGGATTCATAAAAATATTTCATCGACTAGTGATTAGAATATCTCACTAGTATTAGTCTATGAATTTGAAACATTACTGAAAAAATGGGTTCAATACTTAAAACCCATAATTAAGGGTATTCGAGGATCCTTTTTGATCACAAAAAATATACTACATGGGATCCCTATAGTCAGGAGTGTTGTTTACTTCACAGGATTTTATTTTACTAGCCTTGGATCTAAAATTGACTTATAGATCAAAATTATGGTCATTTAAATATTGCCAATATTTTGGCATGAATACTTTATAATTTTATCAAAAGAAATTTACATCATGAATGATCGCCTAGGAATCACATGGTCATACCTGGGATAAAACATGTTCAAATAAATGTACACACATGTGCTTAAGTCACCAGGTGAAGGAAACCATTTGGTTGTGTATAAGAGAGTACATGATCTGATTAAATTACACTTGTGTGCCTAAGTCACCAAGAGAATAAAACTATACAATTTTGTCTTTGAGCATACATGATCATATAAATGTAAACAAATACAACTAATTCAATGAGAGAAGGAAAAAACATGGTTAATCTTAGGAAGGTATGCATTCAAATCATGGTATGTTCAATAATAATAACTCCCAATACACAACACCAACAAACCACATGATCACGTTTTGATGCTTAGTGTGTCCACTAATTTTTCTGTAAAAGTATTCCAACCATTACTATAAATACCTGGATTAATCATCTAGGAACATACATAAATAAATGGGTGAAGGTAGATGAAGAAAATATAAAGAATCGTCTATTTGATCCCTCGTGAGAGACTCAAAGTTAATATTATCCATGTAGATTCTATTCAATGAACACCATTAGGTACATTCCATCTGGTGTATGCTACTAGGTGAATGATATTAGGTGAATGATATCTAGTTAATGAAACATATGATATCAGGAGAACCATATTATGTGGACACTATTAGTTGAAAACATGTATGAGATCTCTACCAGGAGAATGATAACGAGTTAACGCTACCCGGTGAAAGATATTAGGTGAAAACCATCATGGGAAAACTATTAGGAGAACTCTATCAATAAAATGATATTAGAATAACACTATAATGTGAATGGTATTAGGAAAATGATATATAGAGTATCTTAATAGGATAACATAGCTATGTGAACTGTAAATAACATGACTCTAGTATCTTAGAGTTAGTGGTTACCTTATTACATTAGAACTAAATACATGGAATCACATCCCAAAGGACCAAATAGTTTTGTAGTTTTAGAAAAAAATATACATACTTTAATCTCACATTATAATTAAAAACATAAAATAAAACATAGAATTTTCATTGAGAAAACCATTATTCCCAACATCATATCATAGCATATCAGACATAATTTAATTCCTGGAATCCTAGTGAAAGGAAAAATAAGAAAGTGGTTAACTCAAATTCACATTAAGGGAATGAATACAACATATGATACCATGAATAAATAAACAATAAAAAATATTTAAGGTTAAATATATCAAAACAAATTCCATTTAATCAATAACTTGAGCATGAAGAATAATATTTTTGGAGTAAATTGTTATAAAATAATTCCATTAAAATAATCCCATGAGATTTAAAATTATTCATTGATATAAAAACTAATCTAATGATCACATGTACATCAATAAATAATCTCATAATTAAGTAACTCATAAAGGAAAATATCATAAACATACATTCAATACCTCATTCCAAGAAATATTATATAAATGGGTAAGGCCTCATCCAAGTAGGAAAGACAGTTTTTCTCACGAGACCAACTCATGCATCAAGGGAATATAGCATTCCCATCCCATCACGTACCAAGTCCAATTAATTAATTATGTTAAATGGTTGGACATAATGAATGTAAATATTCATATTGAAATAATAGAATATAAAATATTAACACTTTCCCCAATTAGTAATCATAACCATAAACCATCAAGAGAAATATGGTGAATGATTATGAAATAGTATGTCCCTAGTAAAAAAGATCACAAACTAAACAAAAAAATAATAAGTATGGTATCATTATAATATATTCATAGTAGGGTATAAGTAAACTATTTTTTTTGTGGTTTATGAATGAAATATCTTAAAAGGGTCATTTTAAAGATTATCGAGGAAAATATTGATTTCAGTTTGAAAATCACTTTTTAAAACTAAAATTTTCAAGAATATTAGGATAACTATTTTCTCTAAAATGAATCATGGAAACTTGGGAAGTAATTTTAAAATAATTGAGTGGTCATGATGATATGAAATTTTATTCATGTTGTATAAGTAGAAAAACATTTCTTTTATAAATTTATATGGAAATTCAAAATGTACCTTATTGAGAAAAGGATGGGATAACACCATGTAATTTTTTTTTGTAAAAATCCAATCATGGGTAAAAATGAATTTAAAAAATAATATGAGAATGATACTTTTTTGAAATGACATAAATGTAAGAAAAAGTGTTTTCGATGAATGATAGAAAAAACTCATATTTTCATAATAACATTTTCTCAATCAATTTATGTACTAAATAAAGGAAATATAATATCATGTTACCTTATTTCAGTTATTTTTCATGACCCTTATTTTAAGAAAAAGTTATAGGATTTTTGTTTTTTTTAATTAATTGATTTTGGGTATAAATATGTATGTGGTTTTAATGGGTGTGTTCCTGTTCTTTTGGGGATTTTGAAAAAAATAGAGTTGCACCATAGTTTAAGGCCTAAAACTTATATATTGATAGATATGTCATAAACCATGAGGTTTTGAAATAGCTACATCACATCAATTGAATCTACTATGTAGGTTTTTGGCTACACCATGTATCCCTAGAGATGATTTTGAAGAGTTTAAACCCATTTTGGTATAACTGCACAGTAGATGGTCAACTACGTCGTGGAGACCTGGTTGGGGAATTTCGATACTTTTGATAAATCAAGAGCCACTATATAATGTTGTTGAGGATTCTACATAGGCTAACCCTAGGTAAATATTTTCTCATTGAGGTATGTTTTGTGTTCGGAGGTGGCTAGTGGACCAAGGGTTGCTGTGGCATGGTCTAGGGAGGCTGCACTATGGTATATATATTTTTAGTCCATATGTTACTTGGCCATGTGGGTGGTGGGGTGGGATATGACATAGTCTATGTCTTTATGTACATAAATTTCAGAAAAAAATTTATATTCCAAATTCTATTATCTTAAGAATTATTTGATATTTTGTCTCTTTAAGGATATTCAGTAATGTTTGGGACCCCCAAACTCTTCTCCATGAGAATCAAAGCATCAATAATCTTGTTGGACCTCCTTCTGATGAGTAAATATCCTCTCATGTGGTTTCTTCAAATATTCAATTCAATCATCCTTATAGAGTCATGTATTATCATGTTATTGTTATATCTAATCTAAATTTTTATTGATCTTGATTCTAGGTGAGATTTATCTATCTCTTATATCATAATTCTTTGTTGGGGGATCCTGTTGTAGGTATTGTGTTGTTTTGATCACATGAATAATGGTATGCGATTCTATAAGGATTTACCAAAAAATTGTAATATTATGTTTCTTGATTGATTTTTAATGAGTCTTTAAATGATTAAAAACCATAATTTGAGATTATTTTGAATTAGTTTGAAAAGGGAATGTAATTTTTGAACCCCCCTAATTTTAATGGAATTAAAATCATTAGGTGAATTTGAAAAAAATGGATTTATTTAGAAATTTATTTGATAATATTATTTTAGGTTGAACATTGAGATAAATGGATAAAATTTAAATATGATTACAAAGTCATGAATTGATGAATACATAATATTTGGTTTTGAAATGAGAAAAGAATATTGAAAATGGAAATATGGGTAATCATATTTTGAACTGATTTGAAATGATTGATTTTTCCACGATTGATTTATTAACTAATTGACTAAGGAACATGTGATACTTGGTAGTTATTTGTTAATTAGTATAATAATGATAGTTTATGACCCCCTAGAAAAAATTGATGATGAAAACATTGACATAAAAATACTAAAGTATGATTTTCCTCATTGGGGAGTTGAGCCATGATGTCCTGTGTTGATGGAATTGTGGACACATTGAACATAGTTCATTAACTGAGTAGTGTGTGGATCTTATTTATAGAAACTAATGTACCAGATTTCTTATTACATGGTTCTATGAGATGTTTGATTTGATGATTACATACCATTGATTCATAAATTTGTTTCATTCATGCCAACTAAATTACAGAAATGATTTATATAAAATGTTCATTTAATCATGTTTTAATATATCTTATATCTTTTTATTTTAAAATCATGCTTTTTGAAAATAATTAAATTTTATTCCATCCCTTTTTTTACAAAAATTGAAAGGATATTAGTTTTATTTGTTATATAATTGATTATGGAACCCTTGGTGAGATCCTAATGGGATTTATAGATCACACCCAAACATTATCTTTTGAAATTTTTAGATTATATTATGCCATGTCCAATAAAATGAAAAGGTCCACTTATAGGTTGTAGAATTTCTTGATCTTTAAGACCTGGAGTGATAGAGGTGTCCGATAAAGATGTGATCAACTTGTTACATAGGTGTATCCTTGAACATTATCTTTGTAGATGTTGTGTAATTTAATGATGTATTGTTGGGGTAATATTTTAAAAAAAAAATTATGGTAATTTCTCCCTTTAGAGTGTTTGTATAGTGACTTGTATATTTTTTCTTCTGTTGTTTTGTAGAAAAATAATTCCCTTGTGTTTCTTGTATGATACCATGTGCTAGTCACCAACCCATGGGGATTTGTAATGCTCATTAGGACATTTCATGGATAACTTAGGTATTAGGGCACGAGGGTATCCAAGATTGTTCTTCAATAAGTGGTATCATTAGTGAAATTTGTACATCTCTCCCTCATGTTAGTATGAATTTTGGGTTTTCCAGGTGGATAAAATGTAGGATTATTAGCACTTAGGAGGTATTTAAGAGTGATTTTTTAACCAACTATCATTATGAGGAGCCTTAAGTCACCATGGGTTTTTGAGAAAAATATCTATGAAGAATAATTTGATTTATTTTCAATATTTTTACATACTTGTGATCTAATTATGGTGAAATACCAATCTTGAATTCTACTTAATGGAATTTATATTCCTATATCACTTATTCAGTATATTGATATGTGTATCCTTTATGTTTCATTCATTTTTGTCTATTAATGTTGTGTATAATCATGCCTCTGAGGATAAATTTGAATAGGATATTTGAGGAAGCTGCTGGTGAACCAAGGTAAGAAAATCTTCTAGTTCACCAAAACCTTTTTGATTTAGTGGTGCGTACTATCCAATATTTGAGATACGTACCTGCACCAGTTTCCATTCTTGATATGATAGTGTAACCTCAATGGAATGAATCTAGTGGTTATGCTTAATAGTTTCCTCTTAAAAAATCAACATCTTTCTAAGGATCCATTGATCCTCAAGAGGCGAAGGATTGTTTGAACAAGATAATGCTACTTTTTGAGTTCTTGGAGATTCCAAAAGCTATATTGGTAAAATGGCATACCTTTAAGATTGATGGGTCTAGAAAGAGATGGTGGTATTTTATGTTTATGGACAAGAATCACGAGGGATTAGAGTGGAATGAATTTAGAGTACTTTTCAATAATACTTTCTATCTAGATTCAATGGTCTTAGTGAAATCCATGGAGTTTCTCAACCTCTAATAGGGTGTTGACATTATGATACAATATTTGAACCATTCTGTGCATATTATTTAGTTTTCACCTTAGGTTGTATCTAATGAGAAGATGAGGTCTCCACAGTTTGATATAGGTGCCCATTATGATATTTGATCGTATTTTTTCTTATCATAGATCACTTCATATATTGATATTCCGGATAGAGCGTTGATGGTTGACCATAACCTGGATGGTAATTCAAGGTTGATGAGAGTTCATTTTTCTCTTAATGGCAGTTTTATGTTCCATTAAATGAAAGAAAAATTATGATGAGTCACTTGGTGATTATAGAAAATATAAATCGTCCATACCAATTGTAGTTCTTGGAAGAGTGTCTTTGACTAGTTTTCAATGTGGAATGTTTGGGCATTTGAATCATATTTTTACTGAGGTACTAAAGATCTATAGTTATTTTGGATACTTGGAACATCTATATAAGTCTATCCATTCATTTTATACTTCGCATAGTGTAATGGAATCAAAAAAACCAAAAACTAATTTAGTGTAATCATATTATCAAGAACCAAGGGGTTCTAGCCACTGGATGCTAGAATGAAGGTTCTTCACACAGTAGAAGAGTCACCAAAGGAAGCTGAATTAAGTCCGATAATTTTTAGAGGTACCATAGCTATAGATTTATCTTTAGTGAATGATTTATTTGATATAGATGTGTCTCACTTATTTTTATCCCCTAATATTGTATGTTTTCTAAAAATTCATTTGATGAGATTTTTTATGTGATGGATATTACTACACCCCTCAGAACCAAAAGATAACATGGTCTTTGGTGTCTTACTTTCTTTTACAATATATCAATGATTGATTTTAAATAGATTTTTCAAGTTCTCAACATGAAACATATTGACATCAATTTAGGGATGGATTAACTAGTTTCTCATAAGACGTATATTGACTATTATCTTCAGCGAGTCTTCTTTAATATGCTTGATGGGGTGTTCTTATTTTAAGGGAGAAAGGGACCCAAGGTCATGCAGAGTTGGAATTCCGTTTCTAGAGTTCAGTAGAGTAATAGTGGTGTTTACTTTTTGACTTGGAGTGAGAATATTTTATTGAGGATCTCCCTCCAGTTATTGTTGATTTTCTTTATGTTTTTTTTCTTATTTATATGGGTTTTCACTTGTGAGATAGTTGATTTTTTATATATTTAGTACCAAGTACAAAACCAATGTTTGTTCTTTAATACCATATGAAAAAGTGGATTTAATATAGTTAAAGACTTAGTTGGGAGATATGATAGATAATGGTTTCATATTCCCAAGTGTTTCACCTTTCTTGGAACATATTCTCCTTGTAAAAAATCTGATTGAACACTTCAAATCTGTTTATTATTGGAAAATAAATTGGGTTTTGGTGAAGAAAAGATATTAGTTACCAAGGATAGATGATATATTGGAATAGATAAAAGTGGGGAAGTGGGTTTCAAATATTGATATTCAATCTAATTATCCCTAATTGAGAATTAAAGATTCTAACATTTAGAAAATATTATTTATGAGAAGTTATTAGATATTTTAGTTGTTTTTTATTTCACATTGTATAACCAATGATCCTATAATTTTTATGGCTTTGATGAACCCAATATTTCATGAGTACCTTAACTCATTAATGGTGGTATTTATGAGAAGTATAATAGTTTAATTCAATAACAAATATGTACATGTTTTTTATTTTGGATAATTTTTATAAATCTTGATAAGTCATAAAATTTAAACAAATATTTAAAAATTTAATTTTCATATTTTGGAAGCGAATTTCTTGGAGAATGTAGTCTCAAAGCATGGTATTTATGCTGATTCTGAGAAGGTGGAATTTGTAATGACTTGGTAGCAACAATATAATGTTTTCAAGAATTATAAATTCTTTTGTTTTGTGGGATATTACCATAGATTCATCATATATTTCTTCAAGTTTGATTCTCCAATGAAAACTCTCACTCAGAATAGAGTGAAGTCTGTTTTGGGTTGTGTCATTATTCACGGTGGTTGTGTGGTATCATATTATTCTAGATAAATTTATAAAAAAAAACAATAATTATCCAACACATGATCTTGAAATCATATTTATAGTTAATTATCTCAAATTATGGTGAAATTTTCTTCTTTTGAAAGTTTTACCTTTTATTCTAGCAAAAAAAGATTGATTTATATCTTCTCTCAAAATTATTTGAATCTCTGATAGAGTTTTTGAGTGGAGTAACTTCAGCCATTTGACAATGACATTGCCTACACCCCTAATAAGTAGAATTTCATTTCACTATGTTTTATTATAAAAAATTTGACATAGGCGGTGAAAGAATCATCAGAACTATGAAGTCTGATGGTTCTCTTTTCTCAGTTCTGTTTGGGAGTTTAATATTTTGAGTCTGTAGTTGTTTTAGAGAGTGTGTAGTTGAAATCCTCTATTATTGAGATTATTATTTGGGAGAAACATCTTTATAACTAATTTCATATCTTAAGGATTCTATTTATAGTGGGGAGACCATTGGGGGGTGGTTAATATCTTAAGAGGGCATCGTTTGTTTCCAAAACCAATATGTTATACCTTTTCCTATGAGTGATGTTGTTATGGGGGACTACCACAGTTCCTAGTCAGTGGTGCACCATAGAACCAAAAATATGTTCTATGATATGCATAAATAAATTTAGTGGATAGGTATGACACTGTACATAACTAACTTTTTATCTTTTTGTTATAACTACTAATAGATTAAACTAGAGAATAAGAACCTCTGGGTTTTCTTCAACCACTTCTAGTACTTACTTGGAAGTGGGATGATATTTCCTTAGACATTATTCTTGGTTTACTCATACCCATTTATGTAAGAAATTTATATGGGTTGTGATCAATAGGTCGACCAAACTGGTTCACTTTATACCCATCAAAGATATAAAAAAAGTTGAGGACATTTGATGTATCTACATATAAGAGATTACCATATTTCATGGAGTTCTATCTTCTAAAGTCTCTAATAGGGATCCCCATTTCAATTATCACTTTGGGAGATGCCTTAATTAGTTTATGAGATCCTAGGTATGGTTGAGAATGAAATATCATCTATAGATGGATGGCCAGGAAGAATGATCTATAAAGGTTTTGAAGACATACTATGTTCTTTCATTCTATATTTTGTGGAGGTTAGGATGACCGTTTGGGAATTGTTGAGTTTTACAATAATAATATTTATCCATACACTATTATAATGGTTATTTTTGAGGCCTTATATGGATATTCTTGTAGATCACAGTTTTGTTGGTATGAGATTGGTGAAATTTCCGTGGTTGGACCATGTTTGGTCCATAGGCAATGACAGAAATTGAATTTATTGTTTAGAGAATATTGATGGCCCAAAGTTTGTATAAATCCTATGATGATCATCCTCAGTGATCACTGTAATTATCTATTTGTGACCATGTATTTATAATAGTTTCACCTACATTGGGTCACTAACGTCTTGGAAAATATGGGAAGATTGTGCTGATGTTTTTTTGACCATTTTATATTGTTCAATGAGTGGGGATAGTAGAATACCATTTGAAACTTACACCAAATTTTAATTTTATCCAAAAAATACATCTTTTATCATAATTTTAATAGTATATTTTGAACCTTCTCATTTTTTGAGTTGGGAAGATCCTGATATTGAACCTGATTTATCCATGACTTAGCATTGAGTTGGGATTTTTTTTGAGACAAAAGTTCTTCATGGGAATGTGATACCTTTAGTCCATGTGCTATAGAAGAATGATTTTTATTCAAATGAGACATTGGAGCAAGAGGAAATTAAGAGTTAGTAGTGGCCTCATATCTTAAATATGAAATCTTTCTGATAGGTTTTATAAGGATAGAATGTGTTTATTGTGAGGTTGTTTTAACATCATGTTACCTTATTTCTTTTATTTTTCCTTAATTTTGTTTTGATATAATGTATTGGGATTTTTTTAAAATTAATATATTTTGCGTATAAATGTGTCTCGGTTTTTAAAGGGTGTGTTCTTGAGGGTTTTGGGGGTTTTGAAAAACATGGAGATGTTTCGTGGTGGGGGGACTTTGGTGTGGAGAATATCAAAAATACCATGAACCATGAGGCTATAGTATAGGGGAAGTAAGGAAAATAAGGGATTCTTTTTAGGTGTTGTATGAACCATAGATCCCTAGAGATAATTTTTTATATTTTATAGAAATATTTAGTATGGATTCACCATGGAGGGATGACTGTTACGTGGAGCCCTTGTTGTTGCATTTTAGTGTTTCTTCCCAATCCAAGGAATGTTTTGGTGTGGGGTTGAGGCTGCACTATATCCTCACCAAGTATAAACAGTATATGGGAAAGGTTTTTAGCCTAATTTTGTAGTTATGGTTGACTAGGTTTGGTTGTGGCATGGTCTAAGGATACTGCATCAGAGTCTGGCTATTTTTGTCTTTTGAACCATTTCAATATGGGGTATGGGGGGAGGTGGGTCTATGACTTGGTCTGTGTTTTTACAAACATAAATTCCCCAAATAGTTTTAAATTCCATATTAAATCCATTTAATACTCATTCTATCTTTTTTCACTTTAATGTTACCAAGTGGTGTTATGGAACCTCTAACCTACTCTCCTTGCGAATTGAAGCACCACTTATCCCGTTGGATCTCCTTCTAGTGAGAAAATATCCTTTCAAGTGGTTTCTTACGATATTACCTTATATCCTCCTTAGATATCTATGGAATACCATTTTATTTATATATATAGTTTATATTTTAAATTATCTTTATTCTAGGTTGGATACCTTGATCTCATACTCCTTCGTTCTTTGTTGGTGGATCCCATTATAGGTGTTTTGTTGTTTTGATCACACAATTAAAGGTAGGTGGTTCTATAAGGATTTACCCTAAATTTTTAATCCTTTGTTTATTTAAATATTTGGAATGAGTTTTTAAATCAGTTAATATCGTATATTTGATATTGTTGTTGAATTATTTTCAAAACAACATAAACAGCGGGAAAAAAACCCCCCAATTTTAATTAAATTGATATTTTTGGTGGGTTTTGAGAAAAATGATGTCTTGATTTGGAAATTTATTTTAGAAAATGATTTTAGATTTAACCTTGAGATAAATTTATTAAATTTAATGATGATTTAAAATGAATGAATTGATGAAAAAATATGATTTTTTGTTGAAATGAGAAAGGCATGTTTAAAATTGAAACACAAGAGATCATATTTTAAACTGATTTGAAATGATTTATTTTCCAAATATTGATTGATTGATTGACTTAATAACATGGTAGACTAGGTTTTTAGTGGGATATTATGACAATAAATATAGTATTTGACCCATATTAATGGATTGGCGATGAATACATTGACATAAACTTACCGCGACCTAATTTTACCATATAGGGAGTTAAGTACCGATAGCCTAAGCCAAGGGACATGTTGACACATTGAGCTATGATCAATGATTGAGTAGTGTGAGGATCCAATTTCTATAAATTAACATTACACATGGATTATTACATGGTGCTATCAGACATTTTATTTGATGATTACATTCCATTGATTCGTATAACTTTTTTATTCATTCCAACATCTTTATATAAATGATTTATATTAAATGTTCATTTAATCCTATTTTGATATATATTATATCTTTTTATTATGAAATCATGTCTTATTGAAAATATTTAAATTCCAGTCGATGCCATATTTTACTCAAATTGAATTATTATTATTTAATTATTATGGAATTTATTATAGAACACATGGAGAGACCCTACTGAGGTTTATAGCTCACATCATACCCTTGATTATGGGTGTTTTTACAATATATTATTCCAGGTCTAAGAAAAGGAAAAGTTCCCCATGGAGGTGGTGGATGTTCTTGATCCTTGGGACCTAGAGTGATGGAGGTGACCAGTATAGATGTGATCTACTTATTACATTGGCTTATCTTTCAAAATTTTCTTGAAAGACATTATGTATTTTGATGATGCACTATTTGGAACTATTTTACCTATTTTGGGTACTTTATCCTTTTCTACCATTGATCATATTGACTTGTATCATTTTCATTTCACTATTTTGTGAGAAAATAATTCTCATCTGTTTCTTATATGATTCCAGGTTCTAGTCACTAATGCATAGAGATTAAGAACACCCTTCGAGTTATATCATGGATGGATCAGGTATAATGGTACTAGGGTATTTGGGTTGGTTCATAACAAAGTGTTATAAGATGTGTAGGTTTTTTATATCTCTATGATTTCAGTATGTAGTTGAGGTTTTCCTATTATATAATAGGTATGATTTTTGGGACATATGAGGATGTTGGGAGTGAGTGTTTGTCCATCAATCATTATTAAGAGCCTTAAGTCACCATATGTGTTTTATAATGTTTTCTGTGTGGAATAATTTGATATAGTTTATTTAATTTTCCTTTTTTATAATATGAGTATGTTGAAATCCAAATCTGAAATTCTACATGATGAAATTCATATTCCTATGTCTCTTCTTCCAGTCTTTTATCTATTTAACCTTTATGATGCTATTGGTGTTGTTTTTTGAGGCTCTGTAACATCATGCCTCTGAGGATACATTTGAATTGGCTGTAGAAGGAAGCTATTGGTGAACCATAAAACTTAAATCACCCAATTGACTTGAATCTTGTTGATTTAGGGGTGAATTTTTTCAAAGATTTAAGACAATTACATTCACCCATTCCTGTCCAGGATTCAATAGTGGAACCTCAATGGGATGAATCTATATGTCATTCTCAAGAGTTTCTTCATCAGAAACCTCCAGTTTTCCAAGGCTATAACGATCCTCAAGAGGTTGAAAATGGGATGAAAAATATTGATTTAATTTTCGAGTTATTGGAAATGTGAAAATCAATAAATGTAAATTGTGCAACCTTTAAGCTTGAGGGGTCTAGCAGAAGATGATGGGATTTGTTGAGGAAGATGAAGAAGCATATGGTCTTGAAGTGGAATAAATTTAGAATAATTTTCAAAAATCAGTTCTATCTAGAGTCAATGCTCTTTTTGAAATCCATTGAGTTTCTCAACTTCTTGTAGGGTATACAACACTATAACATAGTATATCAATCACCTAATTAATATTGTTTAGTTTTATCCTAAGGTTGTATCCAATGAGAATATAAGGGATTAATGGTTCAAGATGGGTCTCCGACCTGATATTTGATCATAGGTTTTGTTACTAAATCTCACTTCTTATACTAATTTATTGGATAGAAAATTGATGGTTGAGATTGACCAGGATAGTAATTCAGGGTTAATGAGAGTTCCTTTTTATTATAGCGGAAGTTCTATGAGTTAAATTAAAGGAAAGAGAAATACTAATGAGTATTTCGATAGTTTTATAAATTAGGAATCTCTCAAACCTCCTATAGTACTTTGTAGAGGACCTTTGACTTTCTTTCAGTGTGGAAGGGTTGGGAATTCAAAACAGTTTTCTACTGAGGCACAAAATATTTGTAGTTATTATGGACACATAGGAAACCTATATAGATTATACCATTTCTTTTAGGCTCTATGAAGTTTCATGGGATCATCTGCACCAAAATGTACTATAGTGTAATTAGGTACTTCATGAACCAATGGGTTCTAGCCATAGGAAGCCAGAATGAAGCCTCTTAATTTAGTGTAATATTCCCTCGAGGTTGCTGATGCATGTCCAAGGATTGTGAGAGGTACCATAACAATAGATTAATCTTTAGTGATTTATTTAATTGATATCAGTGTATCTCATTTATTCATATCAACATGTATTATAAGTTTTACTAATATTGCTACAAATATTTTTTCTTATGTGATGGATATTACTATTCCACTCTAAATGAAGAGAGGGCAGGGTCTTCAGTGTATTGATTTTATTTTATATTTATTAGAGATTGAAATTACATGAGGGTTTCTATCCCTCAAAATTAAACCTCTTGACATTATTTTCTATATGGATTGTTTGGTTTCTTATAAAACTAATATTGACTATTATCTTTAAAGGGCCTCCTTTACTGCACCCAATGAGGTGTGATATGTTTTTCATGGAGAATGGTACATGAGTTCAAGTAGAGTTAGATCTCCATTTATAGTGTTCTCTAGAGTAATATTAGTGTTTTCTTTTTTACTTGGAGTGATAATCATTGAGTGATGATATCCCTCTAGTTTTCATCGAGATTCCCATAAATTTTCCTTTTGATTTATTTTTCTAACAACCGGTAAGAGAGGTAGAGTTTTATATAGATTTAATAACTAGTACTCAGCCAGTGTATATTACATATTAATTTATTTCAGTGGAAAATTTGAAATATTTGAAGACTCAATTGGATGATCTTCTATATAAAGGATACATATGAAAGAGTTTTTCACCTTGGGTGGCACCTATTATCTTTAAAAGAAATAAAATGGAACAATTCTCTAATTTATTGATTACTAAAAACTCAATCATGTTATGGTGAATAATGAATATCTATTTCAATGAATTTATAATATGATTGAACTACTAAAATGGGAGAGGTATTTTTCAAAGATTGATCTTCAATTCGATTACTAGAAGTAGAGAATGAAATAGTTTATTTTTAGAAAACTACCTTCAAGAGTAGGTATGGCCATTATGAGTTTCTTTTTATTCTAGTTGGTCTAACCAATTCTCCAATATTTTTTATGTATTTTATGAAATAGATATTTCATTATTACCTTGACTCAGTCATGGTAGTATTTATGGATGATATCATAGTTTACTCTTAGATCGAGGAGGACCATGAGAGTTAATTGAGAGTAGTTTTGGAAATCTTGGGAAGTCATAAACATTACAAGATGATTTCAAAATTTAACATGTGAATTAAATATGTGAAATTATTATGAAACATGGCCAAAGTCAAGCACTACAGACCTTTGATTTTTCTTATGTCACTTTCTATATTGACATGGAAGTGGGATGATATTTAATCAGGTTTAATGGCTCGGTTTCTATATAATCCTATAAGGAAGAATGTGATATGGGTTGTTATTAGTAGGATTACCAAAAAAATAACTTTATAACCATTCGAGATAAAACCAAAGTTGAGGAAACAAGATTTCTCTTTGTGAAAAATATTTTCAGATTCTATGGATTTCCATCTGTTGTAGTTGTTGATGGGGATTTGTGTTTCACTTATTTCTTTTGGAGATAAATCCAATAGTCAATTTTAGACTAGGTACATTTGAGCATTATATATCATACTTAGATTGATGGATATAAAAAAATGGGCTATACTGGTTTTGGAAGACATACTATGTGCATACGTTATTGAATTTTAGGGAGTTTAGAATGTCTGTTTAGGACTGGTTGAGTTTTTCTATAGAAATAGTTATCAAACATTTATCAAAATGACTCCTTTTTAGGCCTTGTATGAATGAACTTATAGATCTATTTTTTGGTCAAATATTGGGGAACATTCCTTGGTTAGAACAAGTTTGGTCCAAGAGGTGAAGAGGAAGATTTCATTAATTTACCAAAGAATGTTAATGGCATAGAGTCTTCATAAATCCTTAGATGATCTATGTCATAAATTGTTTTAATTTTCTATTGGTGATTTCGTTTTTTTAAATATTTTCACCTTATTTTTGTCACCTACAACTTGGAAAATTAGTAAAGCATACACTGAGGTTGGTGGGTCCTTTTGAGATTGTTGGATGAGTAGGGATAGTGACCCACCATTGGGAAATTTCATTGAAAATGAATTTTATCCACAATGTGATTCATGTATCACAAATTAAAAAGTATCATTTTGACCCTTATCATGTTTTTAGCTGGGAATATATTCATTTTGAGATGATTTTTCCATGTGTGATCATCTAGTCAGGATTATTGTTTATGAGAAAAAGGTTATTTGTGAGAAGAAAATGCCGTTGTTTTTTGTAGTTTGGTAGTATGGTTACGATTCACATGATACATGGGAATGTGATTCACTAATGATAAATAAGTGACCATATCTATTCAATAGGTAATCTTCTTGAAAAATTTTATGGGGAGAAAGTATTTATAGTGTGGTGGTAATAACATCCCCTTACGTGATTTCATTTATTTTCTTAAATCTTATTGTGATATAAGGTTTGGGGTCATTTTTTTAATTAATAGAGTTTGGGTATAAATGTTGTAAAGGTTTTAAATGATGTATTCTTGAGAATTTTAGTGTTTTGGAAAAAATAGAGTAATGTCGTGGTGGAGGGGCAGTAGTGTGGAGAGTCCCAGCAACATCGTAAACCATGTGGTTCTAGAGTTGGTTATACGAGGTCACTTAGGGGTATATTGTAGGGGGTTAGATTCATTGTGTATCCCTAGAGACCATTTTATATATTTTCTTCCAATTTTAGAATAGCTATGTTGTTGAGAGCTAAATACACCATGGATAATTGGATGGTACATCTCGGGGCTTCTGCAAAATTAGGAACCACTGCTGTTTAATGATAAGGCTGAACCATAGCCTCACCTAGGGAAATGAAGACCTAGGTGAGGGTTGTGGAATGTTTTATGGAGGGTAGTTGACTAGGGTAGCTGTTTAATGATTAGAGGATTTCGTGTCATGGTCCGGATGTTTTCAGTCTATTTGCATCATGGCCATGAGGGGTATGGAGTGGTATATGTTTTTAAAGAATTTAATGTTTTGGGTTGTTTTAAATTCTAACTTCCCTCTTCTTCGGACTTATTAAATCCTTTGTTTCTTGAAGGCTCTTGAGAGGTGTTATGGAGCCTCTTGCATCTTTTCCTAGTGAATCGAAGTGCCAACGATCTCGTTATATCTCCCTATGATAAGAAAATATCCCCTCAAATAGTATCTTATGATATTAAATTATTTATAACATATATAGATATGGATAATAATGTTATTGATAAATATAATATACATTTTTATGGATCTTAATTCTAGTCTGAATTCATTGATCTCCTATGCTTTTGTTCTTTGTTGGCAGATCCCGTTGTAGGTGTTTTTTTATTTTAATCATGTGATTAAAGGTAGGTGGTTTCATAAGTATTTAACCTACCATTGAAACCACTTATTGATTTATTTATTTGGAATGTTTCTTTAAATTATTAAAAAACCTATATTTTAGTTTTTTGTTGAATTATTTTTGAAAAGGGAATAAAATTTGTTAAAACCCCAAAATTTAATGGAATTGAAAATATTGGGTGGATTTGAGAAAATTTCCTAGATTGATTTTTAAATTGATTTGATGAAATTATTTGTGGTTTAATTTTTGGATAAATGGATTAAATTTAAAGATTATTTAAAAAGGAATGAATTGATTAAATCCTATGATTTGGTTTTGAAATGAGAAAGGAATGTTAAAAATTGAATCTTGGGCAATCATATTTTGAAATGAATTGGAATTATTGATTTTCCCATGGTTTATTGATTGATTTACTAAAGAAAATGTAAGACTAAGTAGTTAGAGGGAAATTTTGATAAAAAATTCTAGGATATAACCCCTTGGAAATGGATTGATGATGAGAACAATGATATAAACTTATCACGACATGATTTTCCTCATTAGGGAGCTCAGTCCCGATGACCTGATCAGAGGGAAAAGTGGGAACATTTAGCTGAGATCACTGATTGAGTTGTGTGAGGATCCAATTTATAAAAAACTAATATACCAAACAAATTATTACATGGTTATATGAGATTTTATATTTGATGATTACATGTCATTTATTAATATATAAAATTTTTATTCATGCAACCTATATTATATAAATGTTTTATATAAAATTTTTATTTAAGAATATTTTGATATATTTTCCATTTTTTTATTATGATATAATGTTTTATCTAAAATATGTAAATTCAATTTCATATATTTTTTTACTAAAATTGACATAATAGTTGGTTTACATTTTATGGAATTGATTATGGAACACTTGGTGAGACCCTATTAAGAATCAATCGTACACCCTACCTTTTCCTTCAGGAATCTGTAGATTATCTTATGCAAGGTCGAAGTTTGGAAAAAATTATACATATAGGTGGTGGATGTTCCCTTCTTTGGGAACTTGAGTGATGTAGGTGAATGGTGGATATGTGATCCACTTTTTACATGGGATTATCACTGATCCTTATCTTGATAGAAGTTGTGTATTTTGACGATGTATTTCTCGATACTATTTTAGCTATTTGTTTATGGTACTTTATCCCATTGGAGTGTTGATCATAGTGAATTTTATCATTTTTCATCTCATTTGTTGGAAATTTTCTTTGTATTATCCTTCTTGTATGTTTTTAGGTTCTAGTTTCCAACCTATGAGGATCGAGAATAACCTTCAGTCCATTTCAGATCCAACTCAGGTATTAGGGTACAAGGGTATCCAAGATGGCTTGTGAAATGAGAATATTAAAATGATGTTAAAATTTCATGCATAAAAATAAGAGAATAAAATATATTTGTATTAAGATATAAATTTCATACAATTCCCCCAACCGAGACTTAAACATAAACAATAGTAATAATGATGAGAATGTGAAATAAACACTTATCGCTTTGGTAACATTAGAATTGTAACCAAAATGAAACAGATAAATTCAAATGAAATGTTAAATACCATGAAGAAAAAAAATATCATGATATATAATACCAATGGGGCTATATATACACCACACATAATAAATAAGTGGTGAATATGGAATATGTTTCACAGAACTAAAAGTGAGACGAGAACCCCTTACCTCACACCCAAATTTATTCGTATGTGTAGAAACCACATATATAATACATATATAATTATTATCAATACATCACATAACCATAATTACAAATTTAATACCTTTTATTATTTAATTATAACCTTTAATCACCATATTATTAACAATTATTTGTTAAAATCTCTGTTTTAGGTAATAACTGCTTCATTTTTAATGTATATTTTGTTTTGGTAGTTTTAGTACTTATACATTGATCATGGTAATATTATCTAATTTTTTTAATCATAATTTAAATATTATATATATTTATTATATTCATATTTTTATTCATACATAAAATTAATGATAGAAAGATTAATTACACCGTTCATGGAGACATTAGGCTGTATATATACATGAAGGTTGTTACAATTTAATTTAAATGATGAAAAAGGAAAGTAAAATAAAAATTAAATTTTGTATAATAATTAATATTTAACATATATCATATAAATCCATTAAATATATCTTTATTAATATCTATGTAAAACTATATTTAAGAAAATATCACATTGCTCTGTGGAGGTGGTAGTCCACACACACACACACACACGAGCGTCAATATCATTTTCAATGGGATTGAAATGTATAAAGGTAGATGCGATATTATAATTCTAGAAGTATAATTATTAAAAAAATATTACATACACACATAGATATATATATTTATATATATAAATATATTAAATCCATCATTATATCCATCCATGAGAGGCGGTGATTGAAAATTAATTATGTCAGTTTGTGAGGCGCTAGTCCTTCGTACGTACGATCCACTATTTTGTTTCCCATTTGATGGAAGAGGGGACATATATAGGTTTTTCCATAGAAATATAAACATCAAATTATATTTAAGATACTATTTTTATTATTTTATCCTATTTTTATATAATTTTAATGGGGTATAATAATAAATAAACGAAGATGCATGGTTAAGAACTATACCTCTTCTTCAGAGAACCTCTTTAGGTTTATACCTAAATCCTTCATAGGGTTGTATTTTAATAAAAAAAGAAACTAAAAATTGTTGGAAGGGATCTAATTAATATATTTGTGAATTCATTTTCAGAAAAAAAGTCTCTTTAAGTGTGGAGAGGAGAGGAGAGGGGGTGTCATCTTATAAGAGGGGAACGGGACCCCCTTGGAAATTTCCTAATAGAATACAAAATGATAAATTAACTCTGAATAAAAATGATTCCAAATTGAAATATATTAAAAAAAATATACTATAAGGTCAAATAGTATCCATACAATATGATTTATACTGGTTTTATTGGAAAACATACCCCGATATTTTGGTTTAGCCCACGGTAAAACCTTTTTAACATTAACCACAATAATAATTTTTTATTTTTTTCAATATTAATTATAAAAAAATTAATTTGAACTTACTAAATATTATTAATTATTCTCATTAAAAAAATGAAATCCATTTTTTCATAATCAATTCAATGAATTGGAATAATTTAGCTTAAAATTAAACTCGTAAGTTTGATGGAAATTCGGTTTTCCAAAGAAACCTTTTCCTCAAGTATGAATAGTTTTTATACTGAAATTCAATATAAAAATTACTAAAATAATAGAAATTAAATTAATAATTATATAATTTTACTGATTTTAATTTTAAAACAATTTTAAAGAATAAAACTTTTTAAATGCTTTAAAAGAAAATAAATATTTTAATAAAAATCATTAATTTCACTATTCATCAAAAAATTAATCTTGTCACATCCGTGATATCTTTTAATGGTGTTTTTCATTTAAATTACCTTCCTTCTTTTTTTGGGGTTCCAATTGAATTTGGTTGAAATGATGGGTTTTCAAAATTTGTGCCAAACTGTGAGGCCATTTCCAGATTTAAAAATAAATTTTTCTTCTTTTATAAATCCTTCATTTTTTAACATTTTACACTCATTACACTTCCCAATTGCCATCCCCTAGTATATTAAAACCACCGTATCAATTTGGACCCCATTGGAATCCATAATAATGATGTATTTGAGTTTTTTATTAAATTGTTGGGCCATACTGAAAGCCCATGTCCTGCTTTAAATTTTTAAATTATTTAATTTCTCATTAGATATTTATTGTTTTTCAGTGATTATTACTCTTATATATGCGCAATTACCCTAGTCTCTCTCACATGCTCTCCTACCCCTCTTTAGAGCTCATATTCATCGTGAATCAAGGAGAAAATTCCGTGGATTTCTCAAATCGTCCATATTTGAAAAGGTAAATTTTTTATTACATAACTACATAAATTTTTACTCTTTTCCCGCCATTTTAGTTCTCACATGGCGTACTCAACCTTATTTGAACCTCACATTAATTTATGGCTATTTTGAAATTCATCTACTGTTGTATTTTGGGATTTTTATTCAAGATCTCTCAATTAATGAGTTTCCTATCATGTTCCTTCCATTTTCTTAGAGTTTCCTCCACTTTTCTTGAGGTTACAAAATGTCCATCATCTAGGGTTCATACATAGGGTTTTATTTTGTGTCTTTTTTTTTCTGAAATATTGTGGATTAGGTCTTGATTTCACTTCCTTGTGGTGTGGTGGTGGTGTGATTGATGTTTCACACAACAGTGGGATGTTTTTGGCACAAATGGTAGGTATTTCCATGTGTAAGAATACTAAGATGAGTTATATTTGCTTAATTTATATTTTTATCATGTTATTATTACATTATTTTTGGTGATGGAATGATTTTTAATAGTATTTATTAAGCTTTTAGTTTCATAGATTCGTATTTGTTTGAAAATGTGTGTTTTCATGTGTATATTTTATGGTATTATTCGAGGTAATTTTATATAACTTGAGAGTTATTTAATAAATGTTTTTAGGGATGTAAAATATGTTCTGGATAGTTATTGGTATGATTTTGGCATGGAAAGAGGGTTTTGAAATGGGTTCTGTGTGCAAAACATGGTTATACCCCTTGGGATTGTTTTATGAAAATTATAAATGAAATATTGAGATAAAAAGTGGGAAAAGGATGCACATGTACTATTTTAGTGATTCTATTAACCTAATATGGGTTTTTGAAAGGTAAAGTGGTGACTTAAGATTTCAAACATTTTTAGAATGTTTTATAAGTTTATGAAATGTTTTATCAAATTGAAAGAAAGGAACAATACATGCTTGTGGGTTGTTTTGTGTGAGTATGATGTGAAAAATGAATTTTGTTGGAGAAAGGAGTATTATGTGACATGTGTGTGGGCCGTTTTGTGGGTGTGTGATGTGGAAGTGGTATTTTCATGTGAAAATTATATTTCATGGCTATTTGAACATGTTTTAGCACAAGAGGGAACCCTGAGTTCTAGGTGGGTGGACGTGTACTATTATGATAGTGATCTCGTGGGGTTTGGCCCCAGTTTCACGTAGAAAATTTGATGATAAAACACCAACCAAACTACAATGATTATTATTATGATGAGGTTGGGTACTCACTAGGATATGGGTATACTCTTGACTAGTAGATCATGTTCACGAGAATGTATATTGTGATGGTTACTTTCACCGAGATACAAGGTGCCTGAGACCTACAGTGAGCTAGTGCCTAGGGGTTATTTTACCGTTGATTGTGCTCATTATATAAATTATGTTTACCTTAAGAATATGGTATGTTTGGCATGTAAATTCAATATATTTGTAATTTTATTAAAAAGTTTTTTTACCTTAAAGTAGACCACTAGAAAACTGTTTTTATGTAAAGATATATCTCTTAAAAATTCTTATTTGAATTTCATTTTTATGAAAACATTCATGATTTTCATCTTTGAATGTTTATCACAAGGAATATTTTTGTGGGGTAATCTTACTGGGATTTGTATTACACTTTAATTACACCTTTGGGTGTAAGTAGACTTGGTTATTTTGTCGCAGGTTTGTGTAAAGATTTTAGTGCCAATGTTTCGAGAATCTATCAGTCCTTCTTGGTGCAGTTTTGTGAAGATGGATTGAGAGAGGTTCCACTTTCCATGAGTAGGTTATTGGGCTGTCCATTTTGGGTTTCTTCATTTGTTATAGTCATTGAGAATTGTTTTAAATTATGTAATTCAATTGTTATTTTTTGTAAAAGATGGTTTGTTTTGAAAAATATAGTTTTTATGTTGGATTTGTTTGTTTTTTTATGTTTATAAACTATGTTATATAATTCCCAAATTCCATTTTGTGATACCTAGTCACTTCTTCTAGCCCATGGGGATCGGAAATTCCATTTCAGGCCTTACCACGAGTTCGATTGGGTGCTGGTTTTGATGGTGACCAGATTCGGTTCATGAAAAAATAGTATCAGAGGAGGTTAGGTTCACTCTCTATGGGTTATGTTAACTAGGAATGATTCAAAATAGTATGGAACTAGGATTTTTGGGAATTTACATTCCAGTTATGGGTAGTGTTCATGAACAGCACAACTCATGATGGGATTCGAGTTTCCAGTGGAAGTCAGCATTTATATGAGTCCTTTGGTTTTCTTGGTTTGATGTTGATTAGGGGAAATGAAAATAGAGTTGGGTTAATGGTCTCAGTGAGCTCACAAGGTCTCGCAAGCCATGTGAAGCCAGAGATATTTCCCGAGAAAACTTTCTTGTGATGGTGGAGTGATTAGCATATGGCTGCCAACCATATGTCAGAGTCACCCACAGAAACTAGTTTCCCCTCACATTGCCCCATTCCCTTTAGCTTTTATATCTTGTAAGTTTGGTTTTATAGCAAATATGACATGGTTTTAAGAAGTTAAATGTTTTTTTGAAATATTTTATAACAAAGAGGTAAAGGATTGACTTGTGAAATGGTGGAACTAAAATTTCAGAATATTTTTTAAATGGAAAATGGTATGTTTACACCTCTTTTGAATGCATGAAATAATGTTAAAGATGGTTTTAAAAAAGTGTTTCCAATATAGATTTCTAAACTATTGAAAGGTTTTTTAATGGGATTAAATGGTTTGGAGTTCATTTGTTGAGTTTAAAAATGGATTTTTATTTGGTTACTAGATATCATTTGAAATGTTTTATGAAATTTTGGAATCTTGTTTTAAAATGGGAAGAGTTGACTTTCCAATTTAATAGGGATTTATGAAATGGAGTTTTTCATGAAATTATAAGGGTTTTGAAATGTGATTAAATGTTTTGAATTAATGTACATGAATTGAAGGTGAGTTTTTATTTAATTATTAGTGATCTTTTTTAATGTTTTATGAACCATTGGAATCTTATTTTAAACAAGAAGAAATGATTTTTTCAACGAATGGGTGCTGATCAAATGGTGTTTGTCATAAAACTGGAAGGGTTTTGAAAGGGGTTGAGATGTTTTGAAATTGATGTGAGTATCTTGAATGTTAGTTTTCATTTGAATGATTTTGATTTTCTGAAAAAGTTTGTAAGCTTTTAACAGGGATTTTGATTTCTTGGTTAACGGTCTTAAGGAAAAAAGTAGGTATTGGTAGACTATTTGGTTTTTTTTCTTTTGGCCTTATTATGGATTTCCAAGGGAATAAAGTTTTATGGTGGGGATAATTATCACATACATGACTTCTTTTAAATTTACTTTTCATTTAATTTCCATTCCTACTTTGTTTTGTTGGTTTCCCATGCATTTTGGTGGAAATGGCGGGTTTTCATTATTTGGACCAAATCGTGAGCCTATTTCTAGATTAAAAAATTAATTTTGTTTCTTTTATAAATCCTTCATTTTTTTTATAATTTTTTACCCATTAATCTTCCAAATTAGTATCCCCTGGTATATTAAAACCTCCATATCAATTTGGACCTCATAGGAATCCATCATAATGATGGATTTGGGTTTTTTATTAAGGTGTTGGGCCAGCCCGAAAGCCCATTTTCTGCTTCAAGTTTTTATAATTATTTACTATACCATTAAATTTTTATGGTTTTTGTGATTTTAACTCTCACCTAAGACCACTTACCCAAGTATCTCTCACATTCTATCCTCTCCCTTTTTGGAGCTCATATTCATCACAAATTAGAGAGAAAGTTCTCTAGATTTCTCAAATCATCCAGATTTGAAGAGGTAAATTGTTTCTTTCATAACTCCTACAATTTTTACTATTTTCACTATATTTTAGTTCTCACATGAACTAAAAAGAATTATTAGAACCACACATTAACTTTTGGATGTTTGTAAATTCATCTACTGGTGTAGTTGGGGTGTTTTATTCAAGATATCTCAATTAAGTGAGTTTTCTCTCATGTTCCTCCCATTTTTTATGGTTTCCTCCACTTTTCATGACATTATAAATTGTAAAAAAACTAGGGTTCATACCTAGGGTTTGATTTTGTGTCTTTTTTCTGAAATCTTGTGGATTAGGACTTGATTTCACTTCTTTTTGGTGTGGCGGTGGTGCGATTGATGCTTCACACAAGGGTTTGGAGTTTTTGGCACAAATGGTAGGTGGTCCCATGTGTAAGCATCCTAAGATGAGTTAGATTTGATTCATTTATATTTTTAGCATGTTATTATTACATTATGTTTTGTGAGGGAACCATTTTTATAGTATTTATTAAGAATTTAGTTTCAAAGTTTCATATTTGTTTGAAAATATGTGTTTTCATGTGTATCTTTTATGGTATTATTCAAGGTAATTTTATAACACTTGATAGTGGTTTAATAAATGTTTATATGGATGAAGATTTTATTTTTTATTGGTATTGGTGTGATTTTGGCATAGAAAGATGGTTTTGAAATGGGTTTTGTGTAAAAAACTTGGTTATACCCCTTGGGATTGTTTTATAAAAAATGTAAATGATTTATTGAGACAAAGTGGGCAAATGATGTACATTAACTGTTTTGGTGAGTGTATTAACCTAAGATGGGGTTTTAAAGGTAAAGTGGTGATTTAATATGTCAAACATTATTATAATGTTTTATAAATTTCTCAAAATGTTTTATGAAATTGAAATAAAGGTGCAAAACACGTTTTTGGGATGATTTTTGGTGAGTGTGATGTGAAAAATGAATTTTGTTTGAGAAAGTTATATTATGTGAAAAATGTGTGGGCTGTTTGGTGGGTGTGTGATGTGGAAGTTGTATTTTAAGGTTCAAATTATATTTCATGGATTTTTGAACTTGTTTGAGCATAAGAGGGAAACCTATGTATCTAGGCGGGTGGATGTGTACTAGTAGGCTAGTGATCCCATAGGATTTGGCCCCAGTTTCATGTAGTAAGTTTGACGACGACAACACTAACTGAACCAAAATTATGATTACAATTATGTTGTTTAGGAACCACTCGGTTATGGGTATGCTACCCACTAGTAAATTGTGTGCATGAGAATGAATATTGTGATGGTTACTTTCATTGAGATATGAGGTACCAGGGACCCACAATGAGCGAGTGCCTAGGGGTTATTTTCCCGTTGCATGTGCTGATTAGATACATTATGATTACCGTCGGCCTACAATATATTTTTCTGGAGAATTATATATCACTGTAATTCTATTTAAAAGTGTTGATTCCTTAATTTATCCCACTTGAAAATAGTATTTATTTAAAGTTTCATGTCATTAAAATTATTATTAGCATTTCATGTTTATGAAAACATGCATGATTTTCATTTTTGAATTTTTATCACATAAAATATTTTTTATGGTGGAATCCTACTGGGCTTTGTATCACACCCTAATTACACCTTTGAGTGTAAGTAGACTTAATTATTTTTTTTGTAGGTTTGGGTAAATCTTTTAGTACCAATGGTTTGGGGTTCTATCCGTCCTTCTCGGTGTAGTGTCATGGAGATGGCTTGAGGGAGGTGCCTCTTTCCATGAGGAGGTTCTTGTGTTTTCCATTTTGGGTTTCTTCATTTGTTATAGTCTTTTTTAATTTATCTAAATTATGTAATTCAATTATTAATTTTTGTAAAAGATGGTTTGTTTTGAAAAATACATATTTGTTATCTTTGATTTTTTTGTTGTTTTATGTTTATAAACTCAGTTAAAGCATTCCCAAATTCCATTTTGTGATTCCCTGGCACTTGTTCCAGCCCGTGGGGATTGAGAATTCCCTTCAGGCCTTGGCATGGGCCGAGTAGGGTGCTGGTTTTGATGGTGAACAGATTCGGTTTGTGAAAAATATTTTCATAAAATTCTCAAAAATTAACTCTAAGATAATTTTTAAATTTTTATTTAAAAAATGAATTTCATTACTTCAATTAAATTTTCTAAAATTTATATGATTTAATTTTAAAATAATTTTGAAAAACATGACAAAATTGTTTTTTACAAAAAATACAGTTTTTAGAATAAAAATTGATTTATTATCCTCAAAAGCATATATAAAATATTAGATTTTTTAATAATTATATTATTGAATATATAATAAATAAATTTCATTAAAATAATTCACTAATATTTGTTAATATAATTTATTAATATAAAAACACATTGCACGAATAATGTTTTTTTAGAAAAAACATTTCTTTTGCATTCAAATGATTTTTATTTATAATCAATTGATAACCTATTAATTTATTTATACATGTATATACCAAATAATTTTTATAATGTATTTATTCCTATTTTTACCCTCCAATTTAATAGTTACATTATAATGATATATTACATTACAATTTATTTAGACTCGGGGTTGCGTGTACCAAAATATATCGAAGAGATTAAATTTATTTACAAATAAGTATATTGTAAAGTGTAAGGGTGTTATAAAAACACTACCATATGAATGATACAAGTTGAACATTGCTAGGAAAACACAACAAAGAGAATTCTATTAGGCAAATTCAACCATGTAAGTTCTATTAGGAGAGTTGTGCCATAGGGAAGTCACAGTGAGGCCACTACTCCTGATTATAGATATAACCAGGTTAGAAAAACTAGGAAACAAGATTCCCTTCATGTGGTGAATTTATTATGGACCTCCCATGTTGTAACACCTCAAGCTTTTATAGTACATTATCTCATTAAAGTAATTCAATAGCATGCACTACACGAAACACCAAGTTTGAGCGCACCACGACTTACAAAACTAGCCGTTCAAAAGTGGTTATGAATTTTATTAACTAAATTTTGAATTTTATGCAATCCTTATAATTTTAGAATCCATATTATGAGTTTCTTAAACATAATGTAAGAACACATTCATTTTTCTCATATAAAGGAAGTATTTTCAAAAAAAGAAATTTTACCACATTTTAATGGAGATCCTTTTTTAAATCCAATATTTGACACTTTTATATATATTAAATTTTGACAAAATAAACAACTTCTTTCGAATCGGGACATAAAAATTTTGTTGCAATAAATTTTTGGTGTTTTTTCTGATAACTTTCATATTTTGGGGAATATTGAAAAATACTAAATTTTAACTGAAAACAACTTTTTTAATAAAAATAATTTATAGTGTTAAATTATACATTTGAATAGTTTGGAAGTAAAATTATATTATATTTTTATCATTTAATACAATTTTGGTCATTATAAGTAATTCCACATTTAAATTTTACATAAACACATGTCAATATTTTGATAGGTTTAACTTTTTTTTAAACATGCTTTTTGGTTTTGACAACGAGAATTAATTTTAAATTAATAAATGAATCTTTTATGTTTCTAATTTACTAAAACAGAATTTATTTTTTAATTTTTAATATCAAAATTAGCTTATTGTAAATTTTTGGTATTTTTCTGCTGACATTCAATTTTTGATGAATATTAAAAAACACTACGTAATTATTCAAAACTGTCATTTTATTTAAATAATAAGTTATTTTATTTTAGTTTATTTTAATTAAAAATAGATATATAATACCTATATAATTTAAATGTAATTCATTGGAGTCCTTTTATCATAAGTTTAGATATATAAAATTTTAAAGAACTTTTTACCGTCTTTTACCCACCTCCTTAGAGCATTCGCAAATTTTCATAAAAAATAATTTTACTGGTTATGTGAGTCGAATTTCAAAAATTCGAGAGACAATATTAATATCAGTATGCAAAATGGGGTTCACTAAGATGAAAATAATTTTTGGAGAATAGTAACGTTTGACTTTTATTTACCATGGTTAAAAGTAAAAATGTTAATTAAGGGTAAAAATGATATTACAATTACCCTAACACATGTCCTAATTCTCTTGGATGAGTATAATTCGACCAAAAACAACCTTAGGAATAAAATATGATCATCTATGTCCAATGTTATTAGACAAGGACATTTATTATTATTTAATTTTAAAGAATAGTTAAAAGTGTTAAATTAATGTTTTCATAATTAAACATTTTTAATATAGGGTTATATATAAGATACATTCAAAAAAAAAATTATTATAAATATAAAAATAGTTTCTACATAATGGTATTTTATTTATAATTTTTAAACATGAAATAGTTAAATTTATTTATGACCCAATGATGATGCAGTAATTACCTTATTAATAAAATATTAATATAATTGATATTATAAATACCCAAATAAATTTCATTTGAGAAATTACATAAATTATAATAATTTTATAAGTTAATATTCTATTTTGAGGTTTATTCAATCAATTTTTTTGAAGTAATCATGCTGTTATGAATTTAACAAAAACAAATACCAAATAGTGTCAAAATTGACATAAAATAGTTTTTTAAAAACAAAAACTATATTATTATTTGATATAATATTACAAAAAAACTAAGGATTGGAAAAAGGGATTAAATAATATTATATATGTCAATAATGAACCACTTTAGTTTCTCTTGGAAGTTTAGAGTAAGTTTATTAACCATATAGTTTAAGAATACAAGAAGACACAATAAAAGTTAAACTATTTAACAAAGAGTTAAATCTAAAAGATAATGTCAAAATGGAAACCAAAAATTTTATAAAACCTATTGGTTGAGATTATTTCTACCCATAACCACCTAAGGTTCTATATAAATTCATTTTTAGACATCATAAATAGAATATAATTGTATAATAAATTAATACTTTAATCTTTTCCTAAAGTGCCCCTCACCCCTCTTATAAAAGGGCACTTCCCCTTCTCTCAAATTCACACCTTCAAATCCATTTGTCTCGGCCATCCCCTACCTTAATATCCTCTAAACTTTCCTCCATTCATCTTAGGTGCCTTCTATTAATCAGAAAGGAAACCTATAGGGCCCATTTGATAAAATCAAAAGGAAGAACCCGAAGAAGAGGAAAATATTTCATCACCTCTTTCAAGTTCTTTTCTTCTTCCACTTCCTCTTCCTTTGTTTTTTGTATTATAAAACTATAAGTCCAGTATCTTATATATAATGTGAAGTTATTATAAATATTTTATAACCATATTCATTATTTTATCCATCCTATGAATGACATGTCACCATACCTGGGAACGTACGACTTACCGTCTCCACGTCATGGTGTAGTTTGTTATTCAAACATTTCATCATTTGGATGAGTTTAATAATGATTATAAATGATTTAAATAATAAATATAATATGATAATTATACTGTATATATTATATAAAATCCAATTATATACAATTTTAATATAAAAATAATGATATTGTCGCTCGTGCGTACGTACAGATTACCATCTCCTTGAACGCGATGTGATTCATTCCCCATCATATTCAATCAAGAATAATTTTCATTTTATGATTAAAAATAATGTTTATGAAGAAAATACAATTCTTTATATGAATCAAATATATTTCATCCATAACAAACATTACTTACGTAACAAATCATATAAAGGAAAACGGGTCAGTTAACACCCGAAACGATGATACTACTGAAATATCATTAACAAATCAATATTAGAAGATCATATATGATATCATATTAATGTATATGGTTCTTTAATAGTTTAATGATAATTATTTCACCATTATACAGGAGGTTAACCTACCCTCTACCACAAAAAATTACAACATAAGGGTTAATTTTACAATCTCTTTATTATCAGAGGTTGTTTTTACGTAAGTATCTACTGGGACCTCTTTATCATCCAGATCCGTGTTTTCTTAAAAATATATTTCAATTTTTTTTATTATTTAATATAAAATGGGGTAAATTCATTTATACCCTTATTTTACCTTATATTTTTCAAAAGGAACCTTTCAATTGTTTTCTAAACAAGTTACTTAATGACTTTTTCAACAAAATTAAGGTAAGAATGTTTTTTTAACTTATACGGAGGGTACAATTATTCTTTTCCGTTATAAAATCGTCAAATATTACCTTATAAGCTTATAAGAATATTTTCAAAATAAATTTTCTCTTTTATAATTACATTACTTTTTAATGATTTCAACATAGAAAGATGTATTCCTATTAAATAATTTTCCTTTCATCTATGTCAACATCCTTTGATGGATTTTAAACTATTTTGAAGTTGATATATTTTGATACAAATATTCTATATTGTATTGATGGTTTTGATATGTTTGACTAAGCATGTGTCATTTTTATACCATTCATGGTTTATGGTTAATGTATTGATATTTTTTATTCTAGTTTTAATACGAATGTTTATGTTATATTTCAACCCTTTCATATGAGGAATGTATTGGACTTAGTAAGTGAGGGGTGGATCCCGCTATAGCTCCTTAGTGCATCGTTAGGTCTCATGAGACAAATAGAAATGGAATTGGATGAGGCCTTTCCCATTTTGATATATGGTTTTGTTTGAGGCCTAAATCATTTTTAGACATCTTGGTCAAGTCTTTAACAAAAAGTTTCAGAAAACTTGGCATTATGCATTCCCTCATTATGAAATGAATTATTCTATGTGATTATTTTACTTGTAGAATATCCATGTTCATGTTAATATGGTAATTTTTGATTTATTTTTTCCATATTATGTTCATGTTTATGTTTAAAAGGCTGTTGTTTTTATTACACATCTTGCCTTAAAAGTTTATAGCTTTCGCTAAATTATTTACCCTTACTGAGCATATGAGATCACACCTTAATTATGTTTTATTTTCCCAGGATCCCAAGAAGTGTTTTATGATTGAGAGTAAGGGTTAATCTAAGGGAACAATGGTGTTCTCAAAGGATTATTTATTTTTTGTTGTATGTTAGACAGTGTAATGGAACGTTTATGTATATAATATATTTTCCAAGACTGCTAAACTGATCGGTCCTTCGGGACATGATTCATTGTAATCACGCTAATGTTATGTAATAATACACCGAATCTGGGAAACTTGGTTTGAGGAATTATAGTTTGCATCAGAGGAAGTTTATCAACATCCTTGGAAGTAAATTTACATAAACTTTGATTAGAGAACACTACCCTAAGATTGACTTTGAGGATAAGTATAGAATTACTTCCTAGAATTTTGGTAATGTAGATATTTTGTGAGTTTTCCAAGAAATAAATCCCCATCTGGATACGAGAAGGTAGAGGCAGCTCTAGCACAGATGTAACTAGGGGTAAAACCCAAAAACACCGCTTTGAGATAGACTCAAATGGGAACTGGTGCATGACAACAGGCCTTGCTACACTCATGGTTACGACACTCCCAAGGGATATGCTTAGGATAATTCATATTTTCATTACAAGCCATTATGAAGGATTTTGGATTAAATACTTTTTCAAAGAAAACATTTTTGTGATTATTGATTATATCAATAAACTGTTCGATTTTCATTAGGTATTTTACAAGTTTTGAATTATTCATTGCGATCCATAAACTAACTTAGTGTATTCCATTGTTTAAAAAAAGCTCTTAGTAGAAGGAATGAGAACTCCAACAATACTTATGATCCAAAGTGTAAGAAGGATCATATTTTTCATGGTATTAAGCCACCATTTAGAATAGAAATAGTCTCCCATGTATTCACAACATATGAAGAAATAATATCATGTGTTAATAAGATAAGTAAATAATTCTATGAGTCCTTTGGATTTGAAGGGTCACAAGAGAAAAAAATGATGGAAGAGAAAAAGATGGATAAATGGAAGAGGGGAAAGAAGGTTTTTCCCATATGTGATAACTAGGGAAAGAATCCCCTTGGTAAATGCTTGAAGGGAATGAGAGTTTGTTATATTTGTGGAGAAAAAGGACACCAAGTACGTGATTGCAAGGATAATAAAATGGTTTCAAATGTACAATTCTTCATCTAAAAGGAGTTGGGACACTACGCGAATCAATGTCCAAATCCTCAGAGTATACTTCAAATTATGCTATTAGATAATAATCAAATTATGACACTACTCAAGAGGAAGTAGAATTATTATATTTCTTATGTTGTTATTAAATTATTGTGTAATTTGACTATTGTATTAATGATGTACACGTTATAATAATTATAGAGTATATAAGGATTGAATTGTAGTACTATTTCATTAAGGACTTGAGATTGTGTGGAACCAATAAAAGTGACTTAATGGCAGGTTAAATTCTTTGTAAAATACATGGTTAATGGATAGATAAAACTTTAATATGGTCCTGATACATAGGTATTGATTTTGGAATAAGAGATGATTGATTTATTATATTGGATATTATTGACGTCCTTGGATCTGGTTAATGGTTTGTTTTTTTCCGTCATTGTTGGAGTTTACAACATTTTTGGATAGAAGGAGAATATTCATTATTCGATAAGGAATAAGGGTGCATGATTGTAATCAACAAGGTTTTATGATAATTTAGGGTGTTACCGTGTTTTAAAAGAATACATGATAAAGGTATTCAAATGTTGTTATGTGGAAAAAAGGATCTTTATTGTGTTTACCTTCCTTATACATTTTGGACTGTGAGTTTGGATAGAAGTATTTTTTATAAGACTAAAGGTTTGAATCAATTAAGTTAGTAATTGGTTACTATTGTTAAAGCTAAATCATTTCTTGAGATTATTTTTGGATTTTCATAAAAAGGAAAACCCAGAGGTCGGGCGACAACCCATCGCGTCCAGTAAGGCCGCGAGACTTGAACCCGCAACTGAAGGGTGACAGTGGTGCATCACCTACCACTAGCCTACGTGATGTCCTGACTTGTATAATATATATTTTTTAAATAGTATGACAAATGAATTATAAATTCTTTTTTTTTGAAACATGTACGGTTACAATAAATAGAATATTTTTGAATTATATTATCTTTTGGAGTGAAAGATGAGTTTGTGGTAGGAATTGGTTGAAGGATGATACCCTACTTGTCATGTATATATATATATATTCCAATTATTCTATGAATAAATTAAATCTTAAACTTCAAGGATGGTATCTTAAAACCAAAAGTGTGTTACCCTAATACATTATGTTTTGTTGAACTGATGATATTTTAAATCATTATAGATTGATGGATTTGAGGCCCTTAATTTTACACTTGTTTGTGAATGATGAACTCAATCACTCCATATAAATATTTAAGTTTTTCCTCTAATTATGTGTCTCTAATTTCCACCAATGTTCTCCTAATTTAGGTCACAATTTTGTGGGGAGTTTTTCATTTCCCTTTCCCTCTTATTAAGACTAAATTTTATTAACCCAATTTCTGATGTTGGTTTTCCACAAAGGTATTTTTCTATTTTTAACATTTTTTTTCGAAAAATAATTTCAAATTTTGAGGACACAATTTATTTAAGGATGGGAGAATGTAACACTCCAATATTTCATAGCACATTATCTCATTAAAGTAATTTAATAGCTTTTTCTACACGCAACACCGAGTTTGAGCGCACCACAACTTACCAAAATAGCCGTTCAAAAGTGGTTATAAATTGTATTAACTGAATTTTGAATTTTATGTAATACTTGTAATTTTATTATCCATATTATGAGTTTTTTAAACCTAATGTAAGAACAAATTCATTTTTTTCAGATAAAAGAAATATTTTTCAAAAAATAAAAATTTACCACCTTTTAATGTAGAACCTTATTTAAATATAATATTTGACACTTTTATATATATTAAATTTTAAAAAATAAATTTTTTCTTTAGAATCATAACATAAAAATATATTTTCAATAAATATTTGATGTTTTTCTGATAACTTTCATATTTGGGTGAATAATAAAAAATAATAAATTTTAACTGAAAACAACTTTATTAATCAAAATAATTTATACTGTTAAATTATAAATTTTAATGTTTTGGAAGTATAACTAGATTATATTTTTTTCCATTTAATACAATTTTGGTCATTATAAGTAATTTCACATTTAAATTTTACATAAACACATGTCAATCTTTTGATAGGTTTTACTTTTTATTTAAAACACAATTTTTGGATTTGACAATGGGAATTAATTTTAAATTAACAAATAAAACTTCTATATTTTTAATTTGGTAAAATAGACTTCTTTCTTTAATTTGGAATATCAAAATTATCTTATGGTAATTTTTTGGTATTTTTCTGAAAACTTTCAATTTTTTATGAATAGTAAAAAACACTATGTTATTATTTAAAACTGACTTTTTATTTAAATAATTAGTTATTTTATTTTAATTTATTTTAAGTAAAAATGGATATATAATACCTATATTAGTTTAATTTAATTCATTAGATTTATTTTATAATAAGTTTAGATATATAAAATTTTATCAAACTTTTTACTGCTTTTTACCCACCACCTAGAAGCATTTGCAAATTTGCATAAAAATTAATTTTTCCGCTTATATGAGTTGAATTTCAAAAATCCGAGAGACACGATTAATATTAGTAAATAAAATGGGGTTCAATAATTTGAAAATAACTTTTGGTGAATAGTAACTTTTAACTTTAATTTACCATGGTTAAAAGTAAATAGGGTAATTAAGGGTAAAAATGATATTACAATTACCATTACACATGTCCTAATTCTATAGGTTGAGTATAATTCTATCAAAAAAAAATTAGGAATAAAATATGATCCTTTAGGTCCTCTTGGATTAGATTAGGACATTTACTATTATTTAATTTAAAGAAGTGTTAAAAGTGTTAAATTCAAGTTCTCATAACTAAAACATTTTTAATATAGAGTTATACATAAGATAAATTCAACTATAAATATTCCTTATAAATATAAAAATATTTAATACATAATGGTATTTTAGTTATAATTTTTAGACATTAAATAATTAAATTTATTTAAGACACAATGATGATGTAGTAATTACCTTATTAATAAAGGATTAAAATAATTGGTTTATAAATACCCAAATAATTGTAATTTGAGACTTTTGATAAATTCAACTAATTTAATAGGTTAATATGATAGGTTAGGGTTGATAAAATGATTTTTTTATATAATCATGCTGTTACGATTTTAACAAAAAAAATACCCAATTGTGTCAAAATTGACATAAAATATTTTTTTAAAATAAAAACCATATTGTTGGTTGATATAACATTTCTAAAAATCTAAGGTTCTTCCACAAGGCTAAACTAATATTATATATGAAATTAATGTACCACTTGATATTCTCTTGAAAGTATAGTGTTGGTTTATTAACCATATAGTTTAAGAGTATAAGAAGACACGTTAAAAGTTAAACTTTTTAACTAAAAGTTTAATCTAAAATATAATGCTAAAATGGTAACTTAACTTATATAAAAACTATTGGTTGAGAGTATGTAGAAACATAATCACCTAAGGCTACAAATAAATTCATTTGGAGACATTATTAACTGACTATGATTGTATAATAAATTAATACTTTAATCTTTTCCAAAAGTTCCCCTCACCCCTCTTATAAAAGGGAACTTCCCCTTCTCTCAAATTCACAGCTTCAATGACATTTTTTTCAGCCAAAAACTAACAAAACATACTATAAAATATACTCCCTTAATTCTTATAGGCATTACTTTAGTCATAAATCTATCCTAAATATCCCTTTGAATCAAATTAATAGGAAGAACCCGAAGAAGAGGTAAATATTTCACCACCTCTTTCAAGTTCTTTTCTTCTTCCACTTCCTAATTATTTATTGTCTCTATTATAAAATAATAAATCCAGTATCTTCTATATATTTTTGGGTTATTATTAATATGTTACTACCATATTCATTATTTAATAAATCCTATGAATGACATGTCACCATACGTGTGTACGTATGGCTTACCGTCTCCACGTCGTGGTGTAGTATGTTTTTCAAACACTTCATCATTTTTAATGGAATAATAATGAGTACAAATGATGTAAATAATAAATATAACATGAAAATTATTCTTTATATATGATATAACATCCAATTATATATGATTTTAATATCAAAAGAATGATATTTTCGCTCGTTTGTACGTAGGGATTACCGTCTCCACAAAGGCGATGCATTTCATTCGTCATCATATTCATTCAAGAATAATTTTCCTCTTATGATTAAAAATAGTGTTTATGAAAATAATATAATTTTGTATATGAATCAAATACATCATATCCATAACAAACATTACTAATGTAACAAATCATATAATGGAAAACGAATCAGTTAACACCCAAAACAATTATACTACTGAAAGATCATTAACAAAGAAATATTAGAAGATCATATATGATATCATATTAATGTATGTGGTTCTTTTATAATATAATTATAATGATTTTATGATTATACTGGAGGTTAACCAACCCTATACTAAGGAAAAGTACAAGGTAAGGTTTAATTTCACAATCTCTTTATTATCCGAGGTTGTTTTTACGTAAGTATCTTCCAAGACCTCTTTCTCATCCACATCCGTGTTTTCTTAAATATGTATTTCAAAACATTTTTACTATTTACTAGAAAATGGGTTAAATCCATTTATACCCTTATTTGACCATATATGTTTTGAAATAAATCTTTTCAATTTTTCCAAACAATGTACTTTATTGGTTTTTTGACAAAATTAAGGTAAGAATGTTTTTTAAACTTATACGGTGGGTGCAATTATTATCTGTCGTTATAACATCGTCGAAGCTTCCCTTACAAGATTATAAGAATATTTTCAAAATAAATGTTTCATTTTATAATTACATGATGTTTAAATGATTTCAAAATGGAAAGATATATTCCTATTAAATAATTTTCCTTTCATCTAAGTCAACACCATTGGATGGATTTTAAAATAGTTTGAAGTTGAAATATTATGATACAAATATTCCATATTGTATATAAGGTTTTGGTATGTTTGACTGTGGATTTGTTATTTTTATACCATTCATGGTTTATAGTTAAGGTATTGACATTTCATATTCTATTTTTATACGAATGTTTATGTTATATTTCACCCATTTCATATAAAGAATGTATTGGACTTAGAAAATGACAGGTGGATCCCGCTATAACTCCTCAATGCATCGATAGGTCTCATGAGAAAACTAGATGTGGAATTGGATGAGGCCTTTACCATTTTGATATATGGTTTTTTCCAAGGCCTAAATCATTTTTAGTCCTCTTGGCCGAGGCCTTGACAAAATGTTTTAGAATGTCCAACATTATGCATTCCCTCATTATGAAATTAGTTATTACATGTGATTATTCGACTAGTAGAATAACCTAGTTCTTGTTAATATGTTAATTTCTGATTTAATTTTTCCATATTATGTTGAAGTTTATGTTTAAAATGATTTTAATATTATTACACAACATTCCTTAAAAGTTTATAGCTTCCGCTAAATTATTTACCCTTACTGAGCATCTGAGCTCACCCCTTACTTATGTTTTATTTTCCTAGGATCCCCAGATGTGTTTTATGATTTAGATGAAGGGTCATGATAAGGAAAAAATGGTGTTCTCAAAGGATTATTTATGATGTGATTTATGATAGATAGTGTAATGTAATGTTCATGTATATAATCTATTTTCTAAGACTGCTAAACTGATCGGTCCTTGGGGACATGATTTCTTGTAATCATGCCAATGTTATGTAACAATGCCCTGACTCTGGGTAACTGGGGTCAAGGCATTACACATGTGTAGTGAAGATTAAATTATAATACAGGGCTCTGTAATCTCTATAATGAGGTGTAATACCTCCTTGGTGTCACAATCTTTATCTTAGCAGTATGTCCAAATTGTATGAATCCCAAAAGACCTTCATGCATTCTTTCTTCCAAGGTCAAAACACTAAAAATTATAACTTAAATCCTCATAAAAGTATATTTTACACCTCTTAATAAATTTTAAACCAATGAATATGAAATGTGATCCCTAACATTGGATTTTGTTTCAGGTATAAGAGCCAAGGCAGATCCCATAAATGATTTCATAACTAAGAAATGTAAATGAGCTAGGAAAACTCATTATGAGAAGATGCGATGTGTAATACCCACCCATGGAACTCCTCTTAGTTGTATTCTATGAAATTTTCATTCACTTGAATCACCCACTTGGTTGGGTATCTTTGGAAAAAATAAATGTATAATCCCTACAAAATCACATCCAATTGAGACAGTCCTCCTTATTATCTAACATATGATTCTTCTTTGGTGTAAGCCCATATTTAACTCAAAGGGAATAACCAATGGAAAATAACCACTCAATATCATGTTGTCACACATTGTATTTCATAGGAATCCCATCTGGGAAGCTTCAATGGGTAAGTCATACTCAATCCCCTATTTTGTGATCTATTGTAATACGACTGATCTTATATCTCATATTTCCCATACCGATCATGGATCATGTGAGATTAGAGGACTAATGGAATTTTTTAATTAGTACAATTAAGATAAATTATAGGAAATTAATCCTATTCTATGTTTGAGGACTTTAAACAACCTATTGCACAAACTTACTGCATAATATTAAACTACATGGACACATCCACACATATGACCTTAAACTATGTCACCATAACTATGTTGGATTTGATTCATGTTAACCAAGATACATGGGATTTCTCACTAAGGTTCAACCCCAACATCCTCAAACACAGATTATATCTTATTAAATGAGAATATGATGATGCATTTTACATTTATTTGAGATACCCCTCTTGGTTACCTAATATATCTTTAGATGAGATAATATTCATAGTTTCCTTATATCCAGGACTTCTACTAGGTGTAAAACCCATAATTTTCTAGCTACCTCTTTTGTGATGAGACTGATAAACCCATATAATGAGCATGGGATTGTCAAAACATTCCTCGAATGAAGATCTTGAGGGGATGATGATCCACTTCTTGTAAGTGATGAGCCTAGGACCCCATATGTGACGAGAATAGAATCCCTTTTGGTTGATGAGAATAAGGTGAATCATATTTCTATAGTGACATGATAAATATTATTATAGTGAGGATCCAAGTATGCCTCTAGTGATGATCCATGGATGATCCATCATGTCTCATGTGAAGAGCATTAGATTCCTTCTTGTACTAAAATGATGAAGATAACATGGGATCATTACAAGGTGAAAGCGCCAATCATCCCATCTCTTACAAATTTACTAAAAAACATAGTGAAACAAAAAGGTACTATCATATGTATGTCCAAAAATATCCATTCCTAGACACCTTTTTCTAGTTTTCTATTTCACATGAAATTAAAACTTATTGGAAATGGTCCATGTCATATGACCTTAAAAGGTATATTATGTCCTTTTAAGTGGAACTGAACTACATGGGTTATGATTCCTTATATATTACTAACTGAAAATTAAAATTTTTATTAGTGAAAACGTTTATGGAAAATGTGGGAAACCTCACAGGTTTTAGAAAAGTGCATTAAACACCAAAAAAATAACAAAATCATTTAAAGAAGGTTTTATATTATTATAATCATTATCCCTATATCATTTCTTGTGATGGGTGTATACCTTGAAATATATATCATCCTTGAGGAGGTATTAAAAATGATAATCCATATTTTCCCATGTCAGAATGTAATCCTATATTCTTATATTCCATTCACTAAAGACTCTTTTTAGAATAAGATCTTGCGTATTGATCCCCTCACAGCACCCTTTGCTTGTATCCAAAACAAACGATCTCTTATTTATCCTATTAGTCTCCTCATAATAGGATTTAATATGGAGAAAATACTCATCCATTTCTTCCTCACAATAGTTTATATGTTCCAATGAGTTTTATTTTATCTCATACCCCTTAACTAAATCCAAATGTAGGACATCCAACACCTCCTTAATGGGTTCAGACATAACATTGATGGACACACTGACAATTTTATCTAAAACCACAATATATGGACAAAACATCAATGTAGTATCAAACATACCACTTTCTTTATTAGGATCTGTTGAATCACTACAATCATCCATCTAGTTTTCACCCTTATAACTCAAAATCTTCCATTGTCCCTAGACTTTATCACAGTGTTCATAATCAATCACATTGGACATATCCTTTTTAATAGACCTTGAATCCATTTTTTTGGAAGGCAAGAGTAATCCTTAGGCCCCATATATTTCTCCTTGCACAAGTTGAAACTCCTAAAATACCCGTCTCCATTATTCCCTTTCTTTCTCCTTGGAATGTGAAGTCCAATATCATTCCTTTAATCAGCAATGACAACTGAAAAATGGGTAGAAGTCTCCTCTTCGGTCTCATCCCCATCTAGTACCTTCTCTTTGGTGGGGTACACTTCTCGTTTAGATTCCATTGGATCTTGATCCAAAACTTTGGTTTCTAGACCATCAAACTGGTTATCAAGATTAATAGTTCGTATGTTACTTATAGGACTTGAATCACTCCTTGCATTCACCCACATCCCTTTTACAACTAGAGTGATCTGAAATCAATTCCCATGGACTCCTTCTCTAGTCGAAAACATCAAAACTTCTTATATTAATATATCTCCAACATGAACAACCTCTACATATGAAGCATGATTAGGTAAAATGGTGTTACATTCCAGCGATTTTGTTACACACGCCCCCTCAATATCCATAGATTAGACACGGTCTGCGATGTCGATGAATTACCATCCAAACTTCATTTGAAACAAGCAAAAATTTCTACCACCTTTCATTATAGGTATAATGGTCTTGCATCTTTCTATATATATTTACCATTTTTGTATCCTTATTACCCATATGAACCACTGTAGGAGCGTCCGAAATATCAATCTCAAACTCTTTTATATTGTTCGAGACATGAACCCCATGGAAATCTATATAATATTGATGGAAGGATAAAAGCAATGTGAGCTAGACATTTACAAGATGAGAAGTAGTTTATCCATGACTCAAAAATGACAACCTATATATAGTGGAATTTATCCCAAACTATAATCCACACCCACTCCATCATTAGTTTAGAAATATCCACCTAAACACAAATGCTCAGAGATATCATATAATAGATGGGATTCGTTTTACTATCAAAACACAGGTATTATCCTACAATATTACCTATCATACAGAGAATAGAAGGGTTTTGGAAGGGTAGTGGGAGTTCTGGGAAATGTACCCACAACACTGAGGTAGGGGTATCCTATTTCAGGTGGAAATCATAGGTCCATTCCTATAGGAATAACCAACACCCATTTCATGTTTGATAGGAGCTATACTAAGCTAGAATCAAGTCTTCCTATGAATAAAAATTTATATTTATGTTCCATATGTCTAGATTACCCATAGTCACCTATCCAACAATCCACAGGAGCCAAATAAAAACCTGTCAAAAGTATCTATCAGTGGATGAATCTACCAAAACCGATCCACCATGGTTAGATTCAGATGTCCCCAAGATTCTAAGAATTCTGAAGTTAAGAGAGAAAGAAGAGAAAATCTATCTTGTAGATCATGAACCTTTAGAAAAATCAAGATAGTCAGGATCTCCAAGTGGAAATATGGGATAGAGAAAGGGAGGAAGGATTATGAATATGTTTCTAAAGAAGGAGGAGAATGACCCCCCCCTCTCTAGTGGGGAGGTGGGATTGGATTTGCTACCATCTCTGTAAGGAAAGAGACTGAATGAGGGAGGAGCTAAAATTTCATTTTCTCATTCATTTTATGTGGATGTGTAGGAATCCCTATTTAGGGATCAATCATAATATAAAAACACCAACTTCATCCTTGGATAGTGATAAACTTTGGAATGCCCAGTCATGTACCTTTAATCCAAATAATCTTTAATTAAAAATAGAAATATTGAAATCCTCTAAAGCACATAAATATATTCATATCGCTACATGTATTTGATCCTATCATTGGAATATAGGTAAATAATATTTCACTAGGAATTGGGAAGGATTCAATGATATGTCCCAAATATATAATATATTCCTAGAGTAGGAAGTAATTCCCCGCAAAAGGGTGAGTTAAGCCCATCCTCACATCCTCTTGACCAACATGAATTTCAAATAATTACCAGTCTAAAACACTAGTGACCACTAACCTTTTTAATGTAGGACCACAATGAAGTTCACACCAAACCATCAGGGACGTTGGAGTCATCCGAGTTTGTATCAAAAAAACATTCCATATAAAAAAATCATATATTAGATAATGAAAAACCATTGAAATAAAAAGCTTTTTGTAACATTTCTAAATTATATCATATATAATGAATTCAGGGATTAGTTCGGTTGATACAAAAAATTAAATCCCCAATAATAAGTATTTAATAAATACATTTATTGGGAGATTCATAAAACATAGATTCATATGTGATATAAATTTTAAAGAGGAAAATATAATTGAAAATTAAAAAGAGTCTTTAAAAAACATTTTTTACCATTTTTTTGTAGATATGAACATACATATCACTTTCAAATATTATATTTGAGACATTAAAATAAGTTTTTTTAAAATAAAATTACAAAATAAGTCACAATAATGGATCCTTGAAAATAAATAATGGTTATTTCAACAAATGAGGAGTGGAAGGTAAAAGATATGGTTGTGTAAGAAATTGTATTTTAAATTTTATAAAATATATTTATTGGTATCTCTTGAATCAAAAGGAAATGAAAGATAAAACATGAGATGGATTTTAAAATACACTAAATTTAATAAAATTATTAAAAAAAAATCTATAGTTTAGTAAATACACCACACAATATAAAACTAGTTGGGAATATGTCATATGTCTTAAATAAATAAAAGTGAGATGATAAACCCTTACCAAAACTCTAAGATTCCTCGTAAGTGATTTCACCTCTTTCATAAAAAATAACTATATTAATAAATCATTTAATAAACTTATTAAAATATATTAAAATTACCATAATTGAATTATAATCAATCCTTATACCTTTATTAGTTATTGATTATTTATTTTCATCATCATATGTTAGTAACGTTGAATGTTTTATGTGAGTTTCATAATGGGGATATTGATGCATTTTATTTTTTAAAAGTTTATTGTTACTATATTATTAAAGTTACTATAATATAAGTTATATAGTTATTTTTAAATTTATAATATCATTTTTGAGAGTTTTAGTTATGATTCATGAATATGAAATCGATAAAGAGCATGTTTTGGGTATTTTAATGATACCAATTGATTAATTTATGATGATAATTGATTTTTGTGTCATCCTTTTAGAAAAATCAACAGGAAATATATAATTTCATAACATAATATAAATTTATCAAATAAATTTTATAACAATACATGTATGTTGGTGATGAAAACAAAACATGTCATCCACGGATGAGGTAGTCTGTATGTACCCACTATCAACATTTTCATTTTCTACAAAATGGGATGGGAGGAAGGTAGATATTTATTTTTATTTTCAGGATATGAATCATTCCTCAAATATCAAATTCAATCATTAAAAAAATTATTGTATCCATCAACTTAAGATGATAATGAAAAATGTAATGTTCTTTCATGGAGTAGGTAGTCCACATATTATCACAAGCAACAGATTTATTTTTCGAACAGTTGAGAGGAAGGTCGATAATAGTTATTACATAAATAAAATAACATTTTTTTACACATATAATACTTATTTAATTATGTTAGTGTGTTTATAATGTGTGGAAGGAGGTAGATGAATAATTAAAGGAAAAAAATGGAAAAAGAGCTATAATGAGTTTTTACCTTACTCTTCAGGATAAATCTATAAGCCTACTTAGAATGGAATTTTGGAGGAAAAAAACCTCTTAAAATAAATATATATAGAGTTTTAGAGTGATTTTGATAAATTTTAGTCAAGATAAATGGTTTTTTGTGTGAGGGAAAGTGGGGTGGTAAATGATTCATTTTATAAGTGAGAGGGGTGACACTTTTGTAAAATTTAATAACTTTATATTAAAGGCACGTCAATTTCAAATGGGGGTGGCTCCAAAATTGCAAAATAATGGAGAGGCAAATTATTGGTTGATAAAACCCTCATACTTAGATACAATGGATAATGTTTTTGATATTTTCAACCTTCCCCCTTAATTAAACTTTTTATCAAAATTTAGTTTTACCTGAATCACTTATTTTTTACCTTAGTAACTTATTTTTATGACTAAAAATGAAATTGAAATTATTATATAATTGTAAAAATATAACTAAAAATATTAAACCCATTCTATATTATTAATTTATAATGGTGATAAAAATTAATTTTAAAATAATTTATGTTTAACATATATAATTTTTTTTAGAAAATAATAAAACTTAATTTCCAAAAAGAAAAATATAGGTTTCTAATTTAAAATTAATATTTTTAAATGAATAATGTTACTTATTAAATATTTAATTTGTTAGGAAAAGGTTTAATACAATTTTAATCCTCATTTATATCATACCGATGTCATAAAATCTATAGTATTTATAAAAACAGTATTTTGTAATGTTCACATAAAAATAAATCTTTAGAAAAAAATATAAATTTTTTCCTAATATAATATCTTTATACTAAAATAAAAATTTATGTTAACTTTTTAAAATAACAATTATTAAATTTTGGATTTTAATTTTTAATTTTTAAAATTAAATATAATTAAAAACGATTTTTAGGAAAATAACTCTTTAAAATATTAATTAGTCTTATTTCATATCAATTAGAAATTAAATTAGTGTTAATAGTTTATTAATATTAAAAATATATTTTATTATAATTTAAATATAATATATTTAGTGTATTAAAATTTGAAAATATAAATTCATAAAAAAATGCAATTTTTTTAAAAAAAATACTTCTTATCATAAAATGATCTTATTAGTTATTTAGAAACACTAATTAAATTTTATCCATGTGATAGTATTAAAATGATCTATATTTTTATTTATATATTAATTTAATTATGTTATTACTTCTATTTATACCCAAAAACTCAATGACTATATTATAACGATCAAATTTAATATTTATATTTGTATCTTAATAAAATGTATTGTGGTTTGTTTTCGATTGATGTTGCATGTGAAAAAAGTTATTCAACATTGTATTTATTTAATATTTTAATTTTTTTTGTTTTAATGATCACAAACACTATAATGTTTTTTAACATGTTTCAAATGTTTTTAAGTAGTTTTCTATATAAGAAGGCACCAGATCTTAAGATAAGATCAAAGTGCGATTAAAGGACCTATTATTAGTCTAGTTCTATAGTGAAGAACCAATTAGAAATTTAGAGTGAACCTACCTGTTGGTATATCAGACACATGATCCCATAACTATTATCGCTCAATCAGTTACCCAGTGGAAGTGCACTAGCTAGCCAGTGGGAGTTCTAGAGATGTTGTATAAGAACTCTGAACACCAGCTAGATGGTGGCATCCTGAATCTAGCTGGTGGATCCATTCCAGAATATTTCTATTCACATTTATTATGGTCTTAAATGGATTGAATTACCTCTTTATGTCTTGGATCGACCATGGATGACCCTGAAAATCTTGAAAGATACAAATATAAGATAATGGAGGCTTGGATCATCATTTGAACGAAGTATGAATCCAACAAAAAACATAGATCTCTAACGATCTAGAATTTTTCCTTGATCTTCAAATATCTTTATAGATCATATATTTCACATTCAATTTTGAGGAATATGAAGTGTAAATTCTCAGTGGAAATTGAGATCACGAATAGGTACCTTAAAAAGGCATGATCTTTATTGACAATCATCGAGATCCATCATGATTAATTATTTTATATCTATTTGTGACATATTTTCTCCTCTTACCCTGATCCTTTATGATTTATTATATACTCCTTGGATCTCTCTCATAATTTTGACTTATATACCTCTATATCTCTCACCTTCTTTAATCATCATATATTTTAGTGAGAGTTGATAACACTTTGTATCAATTTTTCCAAAAGGAAAACCATATCTTTCTCTATCCCCATTGTCCAAATTATATTCTCATATTTCAATTCAAAATAAAGTGTTCTTAGTTTATTTAGTTATCCATTAAAAATGAAGATAGCATTTAGGTTCTTGGTTTTCAAGTAAAAATAAGGGGTGTTCTATTTTTTTTCTTCGATATCTATAAAAAACAATGGGTCTTATAACCCTCTCAATATTTTTTGATGGGAGTATATATAGTTGCACAAAATGTTCTATTTAAAAAATCCATTATAAAAGCATTCATATTCCTATTTCTTATCTATATTTTTATTTTTACTATAATTTCATTTGATAATTTTTAATGATTACATGATATCGTTATATCTTTTATGTCATCAATTAATACTATTTTTATATTGAATTTTTCATTTTGTTTTATCACATCATCTTTTAAAATGGAAATTATACTCACACCTCATTATGTTTATACTCCAACCAGCAATTTCTCTTATAGTAGAAATTTTCATTTATTTACAAAAAATCATAGTTTTCACAAATTGGTTTTTATTTTAATTTTTTTTATCAATATGGTTTTAAATATTAATCAATCTAAAAGTTTTATCTTTTTAAAATGGAATCATATTTTTATGATCCTATTTTTGGTGGTATGGATTATCCATATTAGAAAAATTGAATGTAAACGTTTCATAATAGCATTATTTTTTTTTTCTTGAAAATGGTTTTGCGTGAATATATTACTACTAAGTAAAAAATAAAAAAAATCCACATGATTTTACATCTTTTTAACTTTATGGAAAATCCATGAATTTTCTTCATTGCAGGCTTGACCAAAATAAATTTAATCACATATTTACTTTTAATATGGATCATGAAATATGGAAATTTTTAGATGTTATAAAAAAATTCATGAACAATGTTAAAGATACTAGGCTTGAAAAATTTAGGAATGATTTTGGAAGCTTCTATAGGCATCAAATTGTGTCCATTACTTGGATTATTACTAAGTTTAGTGCTATGTTCAATGGTGGGAAGTCTCTCTGTAATGACTTTTATAGAGAAAATCATGAATAAAACCATATGGGTTTTACATAGTTCATGGGATAATATTGTAACAGATATCCAAGAATTATTGGAAATAAATAATATATTGGTTGAAGATATATTCAAATAACTAATTATTTAACAAATAACCATGAAACTATGAGTGGTAAAGGAAGTAATGGAAGATAAGGAAACCATGAAGAACCAAGATTTTAAATTAAAAATTAAAATACATCTATAAGTGACACCAATGTAGAAGATGAACATGAATAACTTTTCATAATAGAAAACAAAATTTTAAAAATAAAAATCAAATTAAAGCACAAATTGTGATAAGAAATGATTACAAGAAATGGTTATATTAGAGATAAAAAAATAATTTTAAAGATAATAAGAAAGGAAATAAATCTATTAAAGATTCAAATTAGAGTTATGGTGATGAATCCATGGACCCAACCTCCTCAAGTGACTCAATTCCTAAATTCCCCAGGGAATATCTTGAGGTAGGTGAATATTTTAATTCTCCAATATCTCACTCTTCTCATCATTATTATTCTTTATTCCCCTATATTCACCATAATTATGTAGACCAAAAATACACTTGTGATTAAATTGGAAATGGTATTCATCAACTCTACTGTATATATAATGATCTTGAAAAAACATAAACAAGTTCTTAATGTGAAAAATTTCTTTCAAATGAAAAATATATTCATTAAAAATAAAAATATGATATGGTTTTGAAATTAAAAAATAAACCGGGGGTTGATTTTTTTAAATATTAATTCAAGGATATCAAAATATTTTTCTAAATTTACCCAAGGTGTACAAAAATTTGACATGATCCTTGGTTCTCAATTTTCTCAAATAAATAACCATAGTTTTGGTTTTTCAACTAAAGTGAGGTATTTTAGAATAAATATTTTATAAAGAGTTATTCAAAAAATAAATTATGAAAATATTATCAAAATTACAAGAATGTAATATATGATATTGATTGTAAGAATTATAGATATAGAAGACCTAATTCTATCAATATTTTTCAAATATTAGTAATATTTTTTTACCAATTATGGGTTCCCAAATCTTTATTATCTTATATTAATGGACCCATAATTGTTTCAGCTTCAAATTATTCATTATCTAACACCGCAAAACCTTATATTTTGGTTTTTAAGGAAATTAAATTTTATATATTATAGGTATTTACCACCATAATTGAATAAAATTTTACATAGAGTAATTATAATAAAGAAAAATACTTGGTGTTTGAAATGTTGAAAAATATAGGAAGTATCTTGTTTTAATATTGTCTATTTTTTTATATAGGAAGTGTTTTTAATGATTTATTATCCATTAATCCTTTATCTAAGAACATTTTTGAAGCTTGTACTAACAAGATACTATCTTCAAAACAATTTATTATATTCCTGTTACAAATGTATATCTCATGGAATGATCATATTAATTGTTTAAAAATATTTCCTAAATCTTTGAGTATCGTTATATCTATTTAAAAAATACTTGTTTCTAAATGTTTCTACTTTGAAAGAGTTTTTTTCATGTCTAGTCTTGTGTTGATACTGAGCCTAATTATTAATATCTATATGTTCTCTTAAGATAAATTATTTTTATCTCTTTATATATTAAAGATTTTTTTTTTAAATTAGAATCACATTAATATGTATTATTTTCTAAGGGGGATTTTAAAAAATTTATGCATATTGCATAAAGGTTTTTTCTGAAATATTATATTATATTATATTATTTCTCTAACACTCATGATTTTAAATTTTCTTTTTGATAATTACAAAGTGGGATAGGTTTTATTATAGAGTAAAAAGTTAATATATCTTTAAAGTTTCTTATATCAAAAGGAGATAAATTTTATTAGTATCAAAATAAAGAATAATAACATTATTAATGGTTATTTTGATGATAATGTTTTCATGTTTTTTTGAGTTGTGTGATTTTGGGGGTTTAATTGGTCGCAAAATTATTTACAACAAGTTCACTATTTTCTAACAACATCCCATGGGTTTTGTCTGTTGAGTTGTAAAAAAATAACATTTCACTTTTTGAGATGTTTCATAAACCTACTTTCCAATGTTAGGTGGTCATTGGAAAAAGGATCGAGTGATTCCCGAGGACTCACATTGGTTGAGAGGATGGAAGTTCAATCTCATCACATCCTTTTGTGGGGAATTATTGCCTACTTTAGGCCTATTTTAAATATTTAATACATATCCGTGAATCCTTTATTCATTCTCAAGTATGAAATGGGTTTCCATTGGGAAGACAATCAATTCTTAGTGTACATGTAATTTAGAATCATCTGTATGTATTCAAGGTTCTTCGTCGATGGAGATATCTTTATGTATTAGAGGTTATCCATTAGCGATACCATTTTATGAATTTATTAGATATTTTTTGGTTTTTTATTATCACAATACCATTTTCAAGCCACAAAGTGGGGTACATTGGGAATTATCGACATCTAGGGGGATGGAAGTTGTTTTTTTGTCAGGATTAAACCCATAATATGGGCTTATAACATATCCTTTTGAGTGGAATTATAACCCATGTAGCTCAGTGCTACTTAACAGGGCACGTCGTACCTTTTAAGTCCATGTGATGAGAACTAAACTATATAGTTTAATGTTATATGAAAATAATTTTAAGGTGAAAGGTTAATAGTCAATGTTTGGTGTGAGACTTATTTTGAGGTTACTGAGGGAACATGGAAGGAATGTGGCCCCCATGTTAGACAATACCCCATTGGGAATGTGGCCTAGATAAAATTATAGTTTATTTATGGTGTTGGTTTTGAACCTTAGGGAGGATTCCTATGTATCCCATTTGACTGGAATCAAATACCATATATTTCATATACGTGGACCCATGATGATGGTGGCCCTATGAAGGTTTGTATTGAAGATAATGTGTCCCTTTGAGATGATTGAGTTAGGGATTATACCAATTTGGAGGCCCTTTTACTTTCCTCCTTAGGAATATGTACCATTTGATGATCAAGGAATTATTTTGGGGCTCACATTGTAAAGGAGGTTTCCCTTTGGGTTGGATACATGGCATTGAGGACCCGTGCCTATGTAGTTCCAGTGATGGAAGGTGGGAGGAAGATTAGGAAAAATATTATCTTCCAAGTCAAGGATTTTACTATGAAGATATCATGATCATAACTAACCTATAGAACCATGTGAGTCATTCTTGGATGTGAGAAAAAAAAGGGAGTAAAATATCTATAAAACTACATACTCCATATTCTTTAGGACGATGAAGCTGAGGCTACATGAGAAGAAGAAATGGATTTGATATTCCCATCTCATCTCTTATTTTGGTAACTAGGATAGTCACATCAGACTACCCACCTTGGTACAACCCATTAGAAAGGATAGGGATGTACTATTGGAGTGATTTTATACTCTTATTTATAGAGGATAGAGTAGGATAATCCATTAATCCCCATCAAAGGTAAAAGAAATCATGATCGCCTCCCTTACCATCTATAACCAAAGTTATACGGTCTTAAAAAAATACAAGGGACGGATAGGGTCTTAGAACTTGTGTCTTATACTAGGAAGTTTCAAGAACTACCCCTAGGGTTGGGGTTCTCATGACTGGAGTGATTCATAATTGAATGAACCCAAAGGACCCTACCCATCAGGTATGAGAAATGTGGGAACAAATAGACCCAAGGAATGCATATCTGAATGGGATACATGCTGATGTGTCTATCAAAATGGCTATGTAAGTCTATATTCTTTTATGGAGGATTTTTATTTGTGTCACTCAGGGGGGGTGGGGATTGAGGAAGGAGGTTTCTTTCCATTAGTGGCATGAAATAGGGCTCAAAAGAGACTCATGTAGGTGAATTGTAGGCGAGCTGAAGGGGTATCACATAGTGTAAGGACTACATGGAATATAATTTATTCATGTTGGGTAAGTCCTACTTGATCTATAGGTTACATTATGATTCTGTATTTCTTGGGAAAAAAACATGGGAGAGGCCTTTCATTAGGATCCAAGGTTCTCGTCAAATTTCCATGGAGGCGTTTCACGTAGGTCTTGGGTTGGGAAGGGAACTTCATACAAGTATCTATTATTTAGGGAGGGTGTGGATCCACACATAGGTGTTTGGTGTTTGACACTGTAGCAGGACTTTTATCACACTATCCCCCATTGATTCCCTCTTCTCATGGGTTTTGGAGAGCTACCTGGGTGGTTTGAGGGCCAATGAAAAGAACTATAGAGAGAAAATATTTGAGGATTATCTGGGTTTTTTTGTGTCGTTCAAATGAGGATCCCCAGAGTCCTAATTATAAGAAAATTTGGGACCTAGGAAAAAAGAGGTAACTCATGTAAGTGTTCGTGCTGGTCGGAATATAAAGGTGTGACCTAGGTAGTCCTCTTTGAGTGATCCTATCAGGGGCCTGCACATGGTCTCAAGGGCATGTGTAGTGCTACTGGCCTACAGGTGTGACATGAGCAGCAAAGCTAATTTTATCCCTATTAAATATTCCCTTGTCGGGCATGTGATCCTTCACACCCTTCAATTAATTTCATTATGATGTCTTTTACTCTAAAATATATTCATTTATGTGATGAAACAGAATGTCAAACCCCCTATTAGGATTGGATCCAATTTGAAGAAGAGGGTTTGATCCTAAGGTAGAGGGAGGAAATTTTCTTAAGGGCCACACATGTCGCACTTTAAATTCATCCATACAGGCCATAAAAATTAATGTTTTTCACACAAAGATCATAAACAAGGGTTACCACAACTATAAATAGGGCTGATGGCCTCACCGGACCCCCTTCTTGCTTCTTTTCCATAAATCTTTTCGTAATGAGTTATCCATAGAGACTGTTCACTTAGATTTTGTTTATTGAAGCTCCATTCGTGAAGAATATGTATACACTTTCCTACATGATGCATACACATGGGTGAGTAACCTAGGTGAAGTAACTTGGGAGTGTCACCTATGCGAGATCACATGGGTGAGCCACCTGTGTGAGTCCATGGCTTTTCCAAATATCTGTATTTCCAAATTTTTTCAAAACCAATACTTATATTTAATAAAAATATTGGTACGTTATTTTAGATTCCAAATGGTTTCTCATAAGGAAAAAGTTTCTGATGAACATGATGTAAATCATATCAAACATATGGTTAATATAATCATGCTTGATTACTATGACACATGAAAAACTATACTTCCAGACATAGAGAGACACCTAAAGAAGAACCTTAATGAATATATATTTAGTAACTATCTACCAGCCTATTTTTACAAACCTCTGATGTATATCTTTATACCAATTCTTAATAACTATCCTCTGCATTCTTAATTCCATGATTACATGAATTTTACCACAAGAAACATCTTAGCTCAGGGTGCATACATTAATAAAAGAACCTCATCCATATACTGTTGCATGCATCATAGAATTCATTCCCTAGATTTAAGGTCCCATATGCCTAAGTTAAATGCATATTTTTACTTGTCCATATTATTTGATTCCAATATAAATCGATCAAAATACATGAATGAAGAATGGGACCTCCACCCGGGAGGGGGTGTCAGACCCAAGCGGATGTGGGAATACTGGGTGCACCAGTCTTGTGAAAATTTTGTGACTGATCTAAAGGTGGTCAACATATATAAGGATATATGGGTGGCCAATAGTTTGTATAAATGAATCTAGATAACATACCTAAACCTATTATCATATAAGACCCACAAACCAATTCATTCCATATGATGCATGCGGAAGTCTGCATCAGTATATTCGATGTATACGAGATCTATGGGGCTTCCATTATTAAAGAGATGTATGCTGATTTTATTCTTCTGAAATACACTTTGGAAGATGTAGAAAATAATCATGTTCTAGCCTATAAGCTTTTAATGATATCCCATGATATCAAGAATGAATACCCTCAACTAATTGGGGAAATTCATTCTAAAGTGTGGATGAGTTCCTTACTAGAAACACAGGGTGAGGGTCCCAATTGAAAACATACCACATGAAATCACATGATAGAGAAGAGGGGAGTTATTGGTAAATTATGAACCAAATATGAAAATATAACGTATGGCTTGTGGGGTACACAACTAAGTCAAACATGCCTCCCAAGACATGCCATGCAGGTTTCTTAGCAATGTGACTATGTATCCACCTATTTCTAGTTCATGACTAAAATGGTTTTCTGAGGCTGGGGATTGTAGCGGGAAACCCCATAGGGTCAGTAGACCCTACTTTGGTGAATATACACTAGTTCATACTACATATGCACATAGGGAAGGCTCTTTTCATATTTTCATGGCCATTATAAGTGCTATGGGGATGGATTGAATCACACTTTTCCTCATACACCATGTTGAGTGGAATCAATGTTATTGGGAGAAATTTTTTGACCATTTTTTCAAGAATTTTTTGGAATCATGCCTCTATCAATTAATCACAGTAAATCCATAACAAGATTGAATCAGTTTAGGGAGATTAATTTTAGTCTCTATGGGGATCCACCCACTAGGAAGTTCACTGATGATGGAAAGTATGCTGATGAAATGATGTCAAAATTGACTTCCTTCAGACATGGTGTTCTATAAACCTAAATCAAAGGTGAAGTTATATGGTAGAAATATTATCCATATATATTTTTAGACAAATTCAAGTGTCTATGGAAAACAACTACGTATCCTCTTATGCACATCAGATCAGAGAGGAACCCTATAGTGGCCCGAAAACTTTGGATTCTCACAGTTATAGAGGTGGTCCGAGTAGTAATCAATTTTCCTAGAGTGAGTGCATCTACTAGGTTGGCCTAATAGTATACATAGGATTTTATTTCATCATACTCTTAAGGGGTGTTGACGAAGGGACTTCACTGATTCATAGCTGTAATGACTGTTGGACATAGAAAACATATTAGAAATATTTTCCCATCCAAGAGGTTGATAGAGAGGAGGCTCTAAATTTTCCCAAATGGAATCATGCCCATCATATCCCACGAGTTAGGGTCAAAATGTCTATTATAATTGAAAGTGGTCCCATATAGCCAAATATCAATCATCAAGAAGAAATTTAGGCTCCAATTTCCTTCCCTTCGACTGCAACACAGAGATCTGAGAAGTCTATGAAATCGAATATTGATAGGTATAAATCATATAAGGTCAAAAAAACTATGATTTTTTGTTTCTAGAGGGGGATAAAAAATTTTAATGCAGAAAAATTGATTCTAATGAAATTTCATCACTCCTTCACACCAGGTTTCAATTTCCATAGATTGGGGAAGCTTGATACCCACATGACCTCCACTTTTATACTAACCATATTCTAGTAGGAATATATATCTGGGAGATAGGGATTCTCATTTACGCCACTAATGATTGAGACCCCACCAGAAAGAGGGTAAATGAAATTATGGAATAGGGGGTACTAAAGGGGTTGTTGAGTGTCCTTCTGATGAAACCAATTCACTGAAATATTTCCCAACATGCTCCACTATGGGGGCCAAGGAATCATAACCTAAGTCGGGGGAGATATCCTCAGGCAAGAGGATGATCAAGGATGATATAACGGGAGAGTCTTCTTGACTTTCACCTCCAATACCTTTATTTTGAGAGTCAAGTGCCAATCATCCTCTATTGAAATTAAAGAAATGAAGAAGCGTGGAGTACATGGTCAAGTGATTCATTAGCTAGGGTATGTTTTCCAGACACTATTTTTTTATTTATTTGTCTAAAATAAAATATTAATCATTTTCATGGGTTAGAGTATCCCAATATATCTCCCATATCAAATGGATTAGTGATGACCCCCTAAGAACTGAGGTGGATATTATGGACGACGTGCATATTTTTACTGGATAGTTGGTTCCCTTGATAGGAGAAGTATCAACATATAAGGTTTCATCTTCTCCTCATACTATGGATAGGGAGGACAATCTTATTAATTTAAAATACATATCATAAGGTTTCATTTTCTAATTACTAAATTCGATTCCACATGATATTTTAGATTCACCATACACAATAGAGGAACCTAAAATCTATATTGTCATTACTATCGCTACTCCATAAGGGGATGACATGGATCTATGAATATACAATAAAGGTGGTGGATCTGATATTGATCCAATGGGGATTGAGAGGGTTGTGCCTATTGAAATCATTATGAATTATATTGATGGAGGAACTAATTTGGTTATTAAGCCCAGTATCATAGACACCCTCACCGGTGAGGATTCTAAGAGACTTCAAACCCAATATCTCGAATAAATGGAAAATGATAGTATAGATAGTGATACACCAGGATCCCTTGAAATGTTTGAGGAATTTAATATGGAATTGGACAATTGTGACTTTTCTCTTTCTTTCTTTTTCAAGGACAGTTGACCCCTATTAATTTGATGTCTTACACCAAAGATAAACTTGTGTAGATTTTTCCACAAAAAAAATTACTAATGCACTTCCTGAAAAAGGAATCCAAGTCCATACTAATCCCACTACTAATGGAGTAATAAATAATAAACCTGATTTGGTATATCTTTGAAGGCCCTCTATCCCAATTACAAGGCAAGATCAGAAGGATATTCCTTATCAAGAGGTCCCTACCCAAGTCATTGAGATCTAGGATGTTAGAGAGGAATCAATTCTAGCCACTAATCCACCAATGAGTGAGTGTAGATAAATGATATGGTTTTTATGTAATTTACTGTCTTTTAACTTGTTGATGTCAATGGGGGTCCTTCTATAGTCCAATACCATAGACTTCAGTACCTAAGCCTGAGGTGGGGTCTGCTATGATAATTCATCTAACAACGGTAGGTGATGATGATACTATTTTTGAGGGAGTGGATCATTGTGACTCTTTGAGTTAACTAATACTAGAATAATTATATCCCTATGAAAATGGATTTGAGTCATACTTGGAGGAAAAATATTCGTGTCTTGTATCATGCCACTTCTTCTAGAGAGATAATTGGAAGATAATTTCAAAGAAACCTATTGAAGATCTTTCATGATTACTTTGATGACTTCCATCCTTGTTTACCATTTTGGTGTATTAAAGGTTTTATTACTACATGAAACACCATGCTATGAAGTCAATCATTCAAAAAATGGGAAGAGGAAAAACAATCACACCAAGATGAGGCATGACTACCTAACCATTTTCAAGATCTCAAGGCTGTTGTTTCCTAGGATGAGTTGATACATGCAAAGGTGGTGGAGGAGAATCAACACCATATAAAAGAGAAATCTCTTAAAATGGTACACCTTTAAAAAGAACTAAATTCCCTATAGAAATAGATTTACCAAATCCACCATTCTATTATAAGGGTCTCGTAAAAACTTGAGGATTTTGTGGCTGCATAGAAGGAGAAACTTTTTTAGTCTTAAGAGGCCATCCTCGTGCAACTACTTAGGTTTCATCAAGTCATATATAATAATAAATCCAATGTTCTACATATCAAGTCCTATTTTGAGGAAAACCTATAAAATTTGGTAGAGAGACTCTAGTATGTGAAAGTTTCTATATATTTTAAAACATGAATAAAGGAGGATATTTTTGTTCTTTGATTATCTATTTCTATGTTTCTATCCTAATCATCATGATAACATTGAAAATGAACCATTTTATAGTAATTAATCATTCAAAATTGTTTTAATTACAATGAAATGGATGAAAATGATCTAATATTTTCCTATTTCTTTTCTGAACAAGTAAACATAGTTCAAATATTACTAGAATCATATGAAAGATGCTACAAAATTATTATATTTTTATCATTAGAATATTTTTTTCCTATTTAATTTTGAGAAAAACATTGTAGGAAAGTCTTGTATTTTTCTCATGCCCTCTTTTATAGGTTTTTAACTCGAAATGTTTTATGGAAATTTATTTTCATTGAACGTTATTTCTTAAACCATGTGAAGTTATGGTCTAGAAATATGAGACTCAACTTTTACCCAGGGTCTCCTTTTGTGGCTTTTATCCTAGAGAGTAATATGTCTTTTTTTGCGTAGTTTAGAGTCTTGAAAAATAGATTAATTCAGTTGGGGTTTTACGTCTAACCGATTTGACCATGATTTATGGAATAGCAACCCAAGTAGGGCTTACAGTAGGAGAATGTTCTTACATTATTTAGATACCTGAAGGGGAAAATTTAGTTACTATTTTTTGGTTTCCAGATCCAAAACAATATATGAGATAAACATGAAAGGAAATACCATATTCAAAAAAAGGTTTCCTACATAATGTCGTCATTAGGACCTATGAAGATAGAATATGTCTCTCTTAAGGACAAATGCACCTATAGTTGATAGGATCTTTTGGTGGGAAACTTATGTAATGACGAATAGGGCATGTTAATGCATAGTCAAAAAATGAAATCCTCTTTCTAACATTCCCTTTTGGGTGGGTGACTTATGCAATGCCAACTAGGGAATATTACTAGAGAGTCAGATAATGGTGTCTTCAAGAATCTAAAATTCTATTATCGATGGCCATGTATTTTATGAAGAACCAGATATTTAAATACCATTAAGGGTGTTTTTTCAAGGGAATGTGTCTAAGAATGAAGACATAATCTATATTGTCATTGTCCATTAACGATAAAACTCTACTATAAAAAATTGGCTTGTGTAGATGATAGTACATTGTATTAGATGATCGATTTTAGGAGAGAATACCCCTCCCAGATTTTGGTGGAAGCATCATGATGTTTAAAGACATTTAAATTTGGTATTGAATGTGTAGTTAAATGTCTTACATCAAGTAATTTGAGTCTACAGTTTATGTCCATTTATCTTTGAACAAAATATTAGGGATTTTCCCCTTTCATAGTAATCTATCCAAGAATGTACCATCATTTTTAGGTATTAATGGGGGTTTCTAATTTGTAATCACGGGGTTTTGGGGCCTGAAGAGTGATATGGGATAAACGTTTCATTGGGGATTAAAGAAACATAAGAGGTATCTCTAGGGGATGATTGAACCTTCTTTTGATAAACCCTTTTGGCGAGAATTTTATACAAAGACAACTAGAGTGTATCACTGCATAGTCAAAAAAAAGATTTCTCATGAAGATTACATTAAACCATTGATGGTTGAGGAAATTTTATGGATATTAGTATAGTTAAAAATATATATTCTATTTTGTGGAAGGAAAGTTCGTAAGTATAGAAGGGAAACTGCATATCAAAAATATCAAGAGTGGGGATAAATGTTTCCCCATGCAGGTCTGTCCCTTACATGGGTGAGGGAAAAATGATTTTTTAATCACATCTAGGCATAATACATAGGGTTTGTATGTTGTTAAATATACCACCAAATTTAGAATCAATCCACACATAGTTATTAAAGAACCCTGCATTTTAATGTCATGCAGTAAGGATGTCTGGTTCCTCGATGTGGAAAGGAACAATTATAACTGGACCCAAGATTATCGATCTAGGTTTCACTATGTATTATGAATTTTTTGGATCCAATCCACAAATATTTAATTAATTTGTTTCATGTAAGAGATGTTAATCATGAAGTATAATGTAATACGGTAAGGACGTTTGGTGTTACTGTTAATGTATTACAAAAATACCATAATAACCGTAATGTAAAAAAAATATTCCTTGATCGTGTGGGGAATACTTTACCAAAACTACTAATACCACATATTCCATGCTCTATGTGAGAATAAATGAGTTTAAAAGTTCTATTTCATCACAAAAAGGTTAAAAAAATTAATGATATGGAAATTTTTATTTTGTGATAGCTAGACTAGTGTGTATGATCATGGAATCACTATGTATCTCATTAGAATGAGAATCAATCCATACATATTAATAAGAAACCATGTAGTTTGGTGTCATTTGGAAAGTACATAAGCTATTCTATTTAATGTCATGTGGTAAGGACAAAGGTGACTCAATGGAAAAATAATCATTATGACTGGACCCAAGATTGTAGATATATGTGTCACTATGGTTCCTGTCAATGTAAGAATCAATACAGATTTAGTTCTTGAATTTACATTAATGATGAAGTTTAAAATCATGTAGTGATGACATATGGTGTTTTGAAATTTTATGTCACATAATGAGGACCATTTTTCATGGAAACAAGAAGTGATGTGGGGATTAACATTCCATGGATACTCTAGAATGCTTTGTATATGAATGAGGAAACCATAAACCATGATCATGGGGGTCTTAGATCTAAAGTGTTATATGTGAAAAAAATGAAATGGATGAATATGGATCAACATTACAATAAAAATTTCCAAGAATCTTAATGTTGAGGATTATTGAGATAGAATAAGTCTCTCCAAAGGATGAATTTACCTTTGGAGAACATCCTCTTTTGGTGGGAAACTTATGAAAATCCAATGCATAGTCAAACAACGAAATCCATTGACTCACTTTCCCTTTTGGTTGGAAATTAATGAAAATCAAACTAGGGAGTGTTACTTCATAATTAGACAAAAGTTTCTTCTATAATATAACATCAAATCATTGATTTCCAAATAAATATTTTGGTGATATGAGATTTCAATAGATAAGGAGTCTGATGTGTGGAATGAATATAATAGAGAACAAACGAAGAAAATCGACTGACATTAGACATAGCGTGTGAAGTCCCCTACATTGTTTTATTATTTACTTGTGGTAGAGGAATCATTCTGTTTCTATGATGGTCTCATGGATAAGTGAACCTAATTTAAGGTATCCTTCATAGATCTTTGTTTGTCCGTAGGAGATGAGGGATTTTTTTCTTTACGACTCAGCCCGAGACATAGGGTTTATGACTCATTATGTATCTCCTGAGAATTGTAATCAATATACCCATAATTTTGGAGATTTGTGTAGGTATGACCCGTATTTAGGGAGGGGGTATTTTTTTATGTTGCATTTGGACTCATGGTTGAAAATTTGGGTGTCATTACATTTCCTATGGTGGGAGGAATCAAGACACATGTGGTTCTTGTATAAAGGTGTGGTGGGATATGAGAACAATGACTATTAACCACTCAAGAATGTATTGAAATTTTACCAAAGTTTAAATCATGAAACAAGGATGCGAACCATTTAATTTTACATTATGAGATAAGGAAGTTTCTGTATAGTTTAACATCATGTGACTAGGATGCCAGGCTATGTTGTTTAAATTATTACTGCTCAGACTATAGAGCGTTTTATTTTTGGGTCATATGATTGGGACCATTTGATGTTACTTTTAAGGTCATGTATATATGACCATGATCCTATATAGTTTATTGTCATATAGTAAGGATGTTGGTGTCATGCAGTTTATCATCATTCATAATGGACAATATGTCATTATTTTTAAGGTCATGTGAGAAATAACATTTATGTAGTATAATTTCATATAGAAAAAATGAACTAATACTTTATCAAAAAAATTATTTCTTGAGAAATATTACATTGGTTAGAAATGTAATGATCTCTCCTTCCATTAATATCATAGAATAAGCTCTGTTAGAGAGGACCTTATTCATGGAATAAGATCCCTCCCATTTTGGCCCAATATTTGGAGGTTTCTTCCCTAGAATCATCAGAGTCTTGAGGATCAATACCAGTTCACTTTGTTGGAATGATAGATGGTAGTATTTATTTTTAAAATCTAGTACTATATGATTTCTATAGACCTCTATGTGATGAAAGGTATATAATATTTTTTCATTGAGTCTATATAATTTATCCGGCCATTTTTTAGATTTCAAATCTATGGATAGATGATAACATATAAAAACAAAAAATTGAGTGAAATTGGACTTCATGGGAAGGGATACTTCTATCCATATACTATGAAATACATGGTAGCCTATGTGGTGGTACTGGTGGTAGTTCGGTAGGTGTAAAATTCATGAAAGTTATTTTCAGGACAATACTTTTTATCGCTATCCACCATATATTAGAGTATGTTTGATATGTTCCTATTGAAGGCCTATATTTGTCTATTAGCCGCTACATGGTAGAAGGATGAATTGTTAGACATGATATTATAATCCCAATATAACTAATCCAACTAAAAATAAAAGAAATTGGTGTCTATTTACATCAGTATTGTATGAGGGACCAAAATATGGTAATAATTTTGGATTTCATGAAGTTGAATATTTTTTTAGTCCTAAGTTCATTGAGGGGTATTGTTTCAACTGATTTATAGAAGAATTAAGTAGTGGTTAGGATGTATTTTATTGTCTTGTACATTTTTAGAGGATATGTCCCTACCATATCCATTCCCTACACAAGCAATGACCATGATTATTTAGATGTATGTATCAACTCGGAGGGTTGATGGATGATGTTGGAATGAACTTGGAAGGAATGGTACACCATGGTGAATTTTGCAAAATCTTGCCTCATTAAAGGACAAAAAGATATGATCCTTAATATTTGATAGGAATGACTGAACCCTAACTAGAGGGAACCAAAGGCTCCAGTATGTACTTATTTCATGAATGAAATAGTCTCTTCTCCATCAATTCATCTGAGGAGGATTACTGTAAATCATCACTTATAGAGTACTTTTTTGTTTATTTGGGTCATTATAAATTGTATAGTTTAATTAACATAATTATATTTTCTCTTTTCTAGATCCTTTTGACAAGGTCACTCCATTTTTAAGGTATCCTACAATGGGTATCATCCGACCGGTCATGTGACCATCTGATTTAGGTATGTGATTGACCTCATTTTATTTTTCCATGATGACATGAATAAAATGTGAGAACATTTGGTGATTCACAATGATGATTATTATTTCATTCTAGCTTGGATCTTCGAGAGCCATGGATTAATTTTCCATTGCACTGTATTGGTTATTATGAGGATGTGGGATGTGAGTCCGTGTGGTATTTGAGGGAAATTCAACCAATATTCATCTAAAATAGTCAATTAGAGAGATTAATTCTTCTTTTCTGATAGAATAATCTCCATTTATCTATATAATTACCAACTCTAAATCAATTTTCACCTCAAATCAGTCCACTAAAATTTAACGGGCTAGTTTTAGCCCTGAAATAAGGGCCTGATACTCTATCTCATTGTTTTTACAGTCTTTTCAAAAATAGGAAGAAGTAAGGAAGGAATACCTAAAAACAAGGATTAACATACATGGATATTACATCATTTTATAATAATATTCAGAACATTACAAAAGTATATTTCCTAAGACCATAATAGTTTAGCATCTTTAGAAGTCTGGAAATGAAATATTCTATCATGATGCTAAATCTCCATTAATGACCTTCTTTATTAGTACTCCAACTTAAATAATTTCCTCATAACCCAGGAAAAGAAAAACTAAGAAAAGGGTGAGCTCAGAGGCTTAGTAAGGGTAAATGAGGGAGATATATAATCATAAAATAAGAAGAAGGGTATGATAAGATTATAATAACCATAGAAGATCAAACCCTGCATATCAAATATCGTAAATATAATCATGGAAAAAATATTGGTAGTTGATAAGACATGAATCATTATGTAATTAAGAGCATAATCCACTAAAGTGTAACTTATGAATAAGAGATAGACTTTGGTTCAGACACATAATCATATAAAATGATTTCTATATTAGTTAAGGAATCACTACCAAGGATATCATAGTAGTATGGGTTCACGCCCAATATTATCTTGGTATTCATGGTTCACTCCCATGACCATATTAGTAGTCTGGGTTCTCTACCAATACCATCTCAGTTGTCAAGGTTCAATCCCAAGACCATCATAGTGGACATTGTCCTTTAATGAATCGAGTTTAATCCCCATCCTAACCATGTCTATGTCATGAGATATAAGTCTTAACCCAATTCATTTGAGGGAGATATATGTACCAACCATCACATAATTAAAACCTAAATATGTTTTCCAAAATATCTCATAACACCTCTAATTAAATGGGTATCATAAAAATAAAATCTATTCATAACCTATATAAAATATATAGGGTTCAATATATTTTCAGTAAAGAATAATCACTAAAAGGAAGTTGTTTCATAACCATATATCATGTTAAATAGAAAAAAAAATTCATAAACATATAACCAATGAAAGATAAAAGGGTTTTATAAACATATAACTTGTGAACTAGAAATAAGATTCATAAACATCATTATATAAAAACATAATCCATTCAGAAAAAGAATATGGATGGAACCTTTGGATTATTTTCCCTTAAATGAAAGAGTAGTACCAATAGATGTCATCTTAGATGGAAAAATAATTTAGATAAATCCTTTAAAAACATTTGTCAAAAAAATACACATTATTCTTTGAAAAATAAATTTTATAAAATCAAGCCAATTGATAACATTTTTCTTTGAAAACATGGTAAGGAAGCTTGGAAACATGTTGAAAACATTTTTCTTTGAAAATATCTTTGAAAAATTATAGAGTAAGATTTAAAAATATTTCAAAAACATTTTTCCTTTTAAAACTATAAAATAATATTGAAAAAAAATTTAAAACTATTTTCCATTAAAACTTAAGAAAGAATATTTAAAGAATTTTTAAAACCTTTTTCTTTGAAAACATATAAAATAATATTGAAAACTTAATAAAAACATATTATTTGAAATTAATCTAAAAACTTATAAATAAATCCTAAAAACATTTTGAATTTTTTTCGATGAGAATACTTTGAAAACATATAAGAGAATATTTTAAATCATTTAAAATTTTTCATTGAAGATAACCTTTTTAGATCATATAAATGAAGATTTGAAAATAATTTAAAACACTTTTAAATCATCATTTTTTTGAAAACCTTTTTCTTTGAAAATAACTTTAAAAACAATGAATATCCAAAATAGTAGGGAGAAATATTCTTAAAAATGAATCTTTTAAACTTCCAAAGTAATATTCAATGGAAGTATGTTCATAATTGTGGATAATTCTATACATATCAAACATTTCTTTTTCACAGAAAAATATTATAGAAAATTGTCTTGATCGTAAAATGAAAAGGGATTCATTTTTTAAATAGTATTTTTTTTAAAAGGTAAATCATGGTTGAATTTTTTTAGATGTCACATGATAATATTAAATTATTTATAAAAACTCTTTTAGAAAACATGGTTTTGAATGAACCGAGATTTTTAACTGAAAGGAGAGATAAAGCTGGATCTTTGAAAAAAAACTTTATTAAATATATTAAGTAAAAAAGGTTAAAAAAATGGTACTAATACATGATTATATCATGAATAACCATAGATAAATAATATTAATGTGATTTATTTAGATATTTATCATAATATTTAATCAATGTAAGTATAATCATAAACTATCTCGATAAATGATGAGATTATTTAAATAATCTATTTCCAGTTTGTAACGTTGAATTGAAATCCCCATGTAAGAAAATGAAATTAAATGGAGATTAAAATATCATTAAAATATGTTTTTTAATTATATAACTTGTAAAATTATATTATATAAACCCCATAAAAAATATAGGGGCTTAAATGGCATGTGTCTCAATGTAAAAAAATTGAGATAAAATTACTTTACTAATTTGGTGACTTTTGAAACATAAATTCCATGAAATAAATTTCATCAAATGGATTTGTGAATAAAAATATATTTAATTATAAGAATAATATAATACATACAAGGTTAGTATAACTTCCACATATAAGAAATAGGAGGTTAACATGGATTGTGTCTCATGAAAAATAAATGTGATATGAGAAAACCCTCACCTAAAATTTTGATTTTCTTCGTACTTGTTGAAACCTTTTGTATAATAAATATAAGTTTGCGATAAATATATGAAATAAAAATATTATTATATATAATAACATATTGATGTTTCTATGACTTTATATTATATATTCATTAACATCTCTTAGTTAATGTTATGTTTCAATTAATATCCGCTTTGTTTTTCGTATATGTTTTGGATTTTTATTCATGATTTTTTTAATTAGATCGTGATTTACTTGTTTCAAGAATGTAATAAATGATATAAATATCATATATATTAATTATATATTTCTTTATAATAAAATATAAAATATTATAATATGAAATGAAATATATTGTTCATGGGGACGGTAGGTCGTAAGTATACACCAACGATATTTCCATTTTATTATTGTATTAAAAGAAGGAATGTAAATAAAATATATGTATATATATATAATATCATTATAGTATAATTATTATTTATTATATATAATATAATTTCATTAAGCTCATCCTTAATACATTTCATGTAAAGTGTTAACGAATCACATCTCTTTGAGGAGGCGGTCATCCAATCATCCACAAATGAAGTTATAGTATTTACAAAAAATTTAAATCATGAGGGTATGTTTTATATAACCATTAAAGAATAATAAATAAATCATAAATATAATATATATAATATATATATAGAGTTTACATCATAATTACCTCCCATTATATGTGGTAAAAGAAAATTAACAACATCATTCTATGATGCGGTAGTTCGCTGTACATAAAAATGGTAAGTTTATTACTCATTTGATAGAAGTGTGTGTTAATGTAGGTATAACCCTTGTAATAAAAAAATATCAGTATATTTAGTATATTTTTGTTATTATATAATAATGGAATAATATAATTTGAGGTTGTGGATAATGAAAATAAATCAACGGATCTTGAGGAAGGATGTTAACTCTTCTTGGGTAACTCATTTTGGTTTGCACCAATGGGATTACTTGGATGGATTTACAGACAAATATTGGATTATATTATGAATGGGGTGATGTTGGGATATTATTTTAGTATACATTTGGAAATAAATATGGATTTATAGGTGTGAATAAGTGGGAAGGGTGAGTGCCTTTTTATAGTGGTGGAGGAGTGACACTCATGATGTTTTTGGAAAAGGGAATTCCACTGATTTTTTCCAATGAAAAGTAAACATATATTGGTAAATATTCAATAAATGGAATATAGGGTCTAAATAATGATATAAAATGGATTTTGGACAAGTTTATAGGTCATTTTGGAACTTAATTTTAAGATTTAGTCCTTTGTTAAGCTATTTTTTTCTTAATCACTGTAATTCATTTTAATCACATTCACTAATATTATTGGTAGAAAACTAATTTCACATTATTATAAATTTTAAATTATTATTTTTAAAAATATTGAATAAAATTTTCAAAATTCTAATAACTTGATTGGCATTAATTAATTTAAATATAATCCCACAGATAGGACGACAAAACATGTTTTTAAAGTAAAAATGTTCAATAGTTTGAAATGTTTTTATATACATTTACTACGTGAAGTTTGTTAAAATGACCTAAATTGTATTATGTTATGTATTATTAATATCATTATAATTTAAAAAAAATTATAATATAGTTTAACTGTGTCATTAAATTAGGCGAAAAAGATGTTTGAATTAAAATTTAGTGTTCTTCATTATTAATCAAAAAATGAAACCCCACAAAAAAATACTAAAAATTAACCCAAAGTAAATTTTGATAATCCTATTTCCAAAATTAAGTTTAATTTTTAAAATATAAATTTTAAAGGTTTCAAAAATCTTATTTAAAATGGGTTCTCCATTAAATCAGGGTAAATTTACCTATTAGAAAAATACATCTTTTTATTCATTAATTTCGATTTATTCTTATCTTATACCTATAAAATATATTATATGAGTATAAAAAATAACGATTTATTATATAATATATAAATTTCATTAAAAATATTAATCAATGTGGGTTTTTTAATTTACTGAGATAAAATTGTGTTTGTGCATAGAAAAATTGTTTTCTTAGGAAAGTAATTTATTTATTATCAAATAGTTCTTACATTAACTTATACTAATTGATTACTAAATGATTAATTTTATATAAATTTCTAAATCATATTTTTACAATTTAGTTATCCTTATTCATAACATCCACTTCAATGGTTAGGTGGTAGCTATAATAATGTTTTAATAATAATATTAATAGTATATTATATTTTTCTAAAAATCATCATGGCGTGTAACACAAGCTATAAAATGAACTAGGAATTGTGTGTACCAAAATCCAAACATAGTTTTTCATGTACAAAAATCTAATCTAATTGTTTAATGTAGTGTAATAATAACCTGTTGCTGCATAGAATTCAATAAAAACTTAATGATTTCATGTAACATAAGATATATTCAGTGTTGTGGGAAATTAATAATATCAAAAATATTAAATTAATTTGAAATTTGTTTGACAAAATATCAGGGTGTTACATTATACACCCCTTAAAATGAATCTCTCCCTCAAAATTCATCCAATTTATCAAAGGATTAATACTTCAATGTTCATTTATTAAATGTCACGACCCGTCCTCGGGACCCGTGTCGTGACTACCCCAAGACCGCCTTCCATAGGCCAGGGGCTAGCGACAAGCACCAAGGAATAAATCCCAATAAAAAGGGAAGGAATTGCCTTTGAAAAGTAAACAAACACCACAGAGTAAACAAGCAATAGAAGTAAACACTAAGTAAAAGCTGGTACAAGAGTAAGTGCGGAAAAAGTAAATGGGCCAGTATACAAACCCAAACTGAATGTAAAGTACAACTCGAAAGGGAAAACATCAAATGTAAAGTAAATCCGCAACGCCGAACTGTCCACTGGATATCCCACCTGAAGGGTGGGTACGGATAGCTCCACTGCTCCTCGGGTCCCGCCGTCCGCTCTGAGTATGTCCCACCCTGTGGTCCACCTCCAGGTATCGTTCTGCTCTGCAAGCCTCAACCACGATCAACATTGTCCGTCGTCTGCAACCAACACAACGTAGTGCGGGCATATCCCATGCAGGGGTGAGTATAAGCTACTCAGTAGGGACCCCGAGACCACCGATGGTCTCCCAAAATCCATAAAGGATAAACCACAAAAGAAAGATACAATCACGAAGTAACAACCGACACTGCTTATGTATATGCCCATACATATTCCTAAGTCATCAATTCCAATACGCTCCAACCTCCGAACCCAAGTACAACCCAGTCCACACAGGAAAGTATACGTATTCCACATAGGAAAGAAAAACGTAATCCAGACAGGATAGCACAACAAAATCCCCATAGAAAAAGAAAACATGATTCAGCTCACACAGGCATACTTCTTCGAAGACGATAGAGATGATCACTGATCCATCTAAGTCGTCAGACCCACAAAGGATCGATAAGTACTAACCCCCGCAAAGACCCACACGGGATCGGTAGAAAACTAACCCCCGCATAGACCCACACAGGATCGGACCCACACAGGATCTGTAGGCGCTGGCTCACACAGAACCGCTGAGCACTGACCCACACAGGATCAGACCCACACAGGATCGGTAGCACTGATCCACATAGGATCGCTGAGTGCTGTAGTCGTCGTCGTCGAATCCACTGAGGATCTCTGCACAGTCGTCGTCGCAGTCATAGTAGCAGTCACAACCACAGTAGCAGTCGCAGCCAGCTCTAGGGTTCCCGCACACAGCAAGCTCGTTCGGGAGGGTCCGCTCCACGAGACGAGAGGCTGATACATCAACTGGCACATAGTCCAGAGTTGATGTATCCAAAAGTTCTGTATCATCAATAGGAACTCAACGTCACAGACGATGCGTCAATCAGACGCCCGGTCTGAGAGTTATTGTCTTTTTTCGTCCCAGGGGCCCGATTGGTTTTTAAGGAAAAACCAATCCTACCGTACTCCACCAACGTCCAAACCTCGAGCAGAGTAATCCAAAAGATCCGTCTCACTAAGAGAAATTCAACAAAGTCGACGACACGTCAATCGGTCATCCGAAGCTCAAGATATGAGCGTTTCCGCTCCGAGGGCCCGGTTGGTTTCGTGTACAAACCAAACCGGACGAACTCAAAGTATTCTGAAACCTTGAGTGCGATATACCGAAACAACTGTCTCGATTCAAGGATCTCATCACAACTGACGGTACGTCGATCGAAGGTTAGTATCCCTTTTTATGGGAAAAAGACCGAAGACGGTCCGAAAATGGGGGTTTCGGGCCCGGACCGACCCAGCCCGAGACCCCCCCAGTCAGTCCGAACTGGGCGACCCACATTGGGTCCGGGTCGGCCCGGTGGCCCGGTCCGGTGACCCGCGCACTGGGCGCGCTGGTCGGCTGCTCGGCCAAAACGGCCGAGCCGTTTTGGCTCGTGCGGGGGGGGGGGGGGGGGGGCTGCCCCCCCCCCCCCCCCCCCCGGTTTTCTGTAACCGTGACCCCTTAATTGGGGCCGCACTTATGTCCGACCGGGGGAATTAATTCCCCCGGCTCCTCCCTGTCCGACCTGGCCGGCCGGTTCCTACTCAACGGGGCCGGCGATGGCCGGTCCCCTTCCAGCTCCGACGCCGGTGGCCCGGTCCGGCCGCCGGTCACCTTGCTCCGCTACAGCCCGGAACCGGCCACGGCCCTTGTCGTCCGGCATGGCGCGACGACGCCGCACCCCTCCTCCGCGGCCCCGGTACCGGCCGCGGTATTTTCGGGTGTCTTCGACGCGGCGCGATGGCGTCGCGTCCTTGTATTAATTCGCGGCGCGGCGCGACGACGTCGCGTCCTTGATCTTCTTTCCACAGCACGGCGCGACAGTGCCACGCATTTCCTTTCGCATGATTCCGCGTGATACGACGGCACCACGCCTTCCCGTACCAAACCACAAAGTAACAAACATGAAAATGAGGAGGAGGGTCGGTCGTGTTTGTGCGGTCCGGACCCCCTCGCGTTATTCGATAACTATTGGTTTTAGTCCACGAAGATCGTCAAGTTGGTATTCACAAACAAAAATAAATAAATAAATAAAACCCCTACCTCGATTTCAAGAATGGTGCACATCAACGTACCGTGGAAGACGAGCGTCGCGGAGGTCGGGCGTCGCAGAAAACGAACGTCAATTCCATGGTCATCGAGGTGCGTCCAAAGAGAAAACGTTTTTGGAGAAGTTCTCTGCGTTCTTCAGCGGAGATGTTCTTCGTTTAAGAACGGTGTTCTTCGTCGTAGTCTGAGGTGTTCTTCACGTTCTTCGTCGATGATGTTCTTCGTTGGAGATGAAGAAGATCTTCACGCTTCCCAAAACCTCTCAACGACAAAACTCTAACAACAAATAAAATAAGCTCATTTTTTATTTTATTAACACAACAAGCCTTATGAAAATTCAAGGGTTTGAATTTCAAAAACTTATATTTAACTCACCACATTAATTCCATAAGTTAAGTAAACTTAAGTTATCAACATTTAATGGGAGTTGAGAGGGGTTAGAGTATATGAAGGGGTGGGGTTCGTGTGGGCCCCAAGACCCTCATAACCTCCCAAGGGAGGTTGGGTGGTTACCCAAATTCCATCAAGAACTAAACACTTAGAATAAAAATTGTAGAATAATAATAAATTGACTTCCACAATTTTTATCTTCCACACCCATGATAACGCAACTCCAGAACAAGAGTTCCTAAGCAATTACTGGCACTACAGTTCCATCGGTGCCCTCAAAATTCGATTCTGGGCACCGGTTCAAAAGTTAGAAAATCCCGCTCGTTCGTTCACTGAACCTACCCGAGCTAAACTTCGGATAGAAATTCCGGGCACTCAGGGCCTCAGAATCAAGTTCCGTCTTAAACCGCGTTCTTGTAAAATTTCAAAGAAAATTAAGAAAAAATTCCCCTTGAATTTTTCTGGTCTTTAAATTACTCCCACCTTAGGGCTTTACGTCCCCGTAAAGATACATAGAAAACTAGGGAAACAAATGTGGGTACTGAGCACGCATCTGTGCCTCCCGCTCCCAAGTGCTCTCCTAGAGGTTCCCGTGCTGCCATCTGATGCGCACTAGAGAAATAGACCGTCCACACAGGACCCGCTTCTGTCAATCCTCGATCTCCACTAGGACCTCCACAAAAGTCGCCCCATCATCAACCTCAAGCTCCCCATGGTCAATGATATGCGTTGGGTCGTGCACGTATCTCCTCAGCTGAGATACTTGGAAGACGTCGTGCACCTAGTGTAACTGAGGTGGTAGATCCAGATGATAAGCCACCTCACCAATCCTGCTGAGGACCTGGAATGGTCTGATGAAGCATGGAGACAACTTGCCGCCTCGACAAAATCTCAGTAATCCACGTCGAGGTGAGACATGCAAGAAGACGTGGTCGCCATCCTCGAACTCTAGTGGCCTCCGCCTCCAATCAGCATAAGACTTCTGTCAGCTCTGAGCTGTCCTCATATACTCCTGGATGACCTGGACCTTCTCTGTCGTGGCCTGGACCATCTCCGGTCCCACAAGTGCTGGCTCCCTAGGGTCTATCCAGCACAAAGGAGATCCGCAAGGTCTGCCGTACAACGCCTCGTATGGTTCCATCCCGATGGTGGAGTGGTAGCTGTTGTTGTACGCGAACTCCACCAAGGGTAGGTGGTTCTCCCAGCTACGACCAAAGTCGAGGATATATGCGCGGAGCATGTCCTCGAGAGTCTGAATGGTCCTCTTCGTCCGACCATCCGTCTGAGGGTGAAAGGCTGTGCTCAGACGTAGCTGTGTCCCAAACGCCTCCTGCAATACCTTCCAAATCCAGGAAGTAAAGCAAGCTTCTCGATCAGAGATGATAGAAGATGGCACACCGTGAAGCCGTACAATTTCCGGAACGTAAAGTCGTCCCAAGCTCTCTACTGAGCCCTGCTCTATGATGGGTAAGAAGTGAGCCGACTTGGTGAGTCGGTCGACAATCACCCAAATGGAGTCATGACCTCTGGAAGTGCATGGAAGTCCAGTCACGAAGTCCATAGATATTCCATCCCACTTCCACTCCGGAACCTCCAAGGGCTGTACCAAGCCTGCTAGTACCTGGTGCTCAGCCTTCACCTACTGGAAGGTGAGGTATCAAGAAACGAACTCTGCCACAGCCTTCTTCATGCTCGGCCACGAGTGCTGTCGTCTGAGATCCTGGTACATCTTTGCCACTCCAGGATGTACCGCCAAAGGAGAAGTGTGAAACTCTCTCAGCACCTCCTCCTGTAAAGCAACTGGTACCAAGGTACGTCCTCTGAAAAGGATGTCGTTCTCTACTCCAATGGAGAAACCATCAGGTGCCTGTCCTGAGGATATCTGTGCACGCCGTGTCTCACAGTCAGCGTCCCCACGATGTGCCTCTCTGACCTGCTGTAGTAGTGGAGGAGTGACTGTGAGAGACTGAAGGAAGGCTGCTCCATCTCTATCCACGAAGGATATCTGCAAAGAGGCTAGCTGCTCCGTCGCCTCCTCAAGTAGCTGAATTCCCGTCCTCCTGCTGAGAGCATAGACTATTACGTTTCCTTTCCCAGGAGTATAGACTATCTCAAAGTCATAGTCCTGGAAGAACTCGAGCCATCGTCATTGTCTCAGATTCAGATCCTTCTAAGAGAAGATGTATCTGAGACTCTGATGGTCAGGAAAGACTGTAAAGCGCTCGCCCATCAGATAGTGTCGCCATGTATTCAGAGCGAAGACCACTACTGTAAACTCCAGGTCATGGGTAGCATAGTTCTGCTCATGCGGCCTCAACTGACGTGATCCCTAGGTGATCACTGCCCGCTCCTGCATCAGGACACAACTGAGTCCGGTCCCTGATGCATCGTAGTAGACTACGTACCCTACTCCCTCCTCAGGCAACCTCAAGATAGGTGCACTGGTCAATATCTGTCTCATCTCCTAGAAGCTCTGCTGACATCTTTCTGACCACACGAAGGGTTTCCCCTTCTTCGTCAAAGCTGAGAGTGGTGCCGCAACTCTGGATAAGTCTGGTACAAATCTCCGGTAGTATCCAGCTAGTCCCAAGAAACTTCACACCTCCGTCACGCTCCTGGGTGGCTCCCAAGCTTGCACTGCCTCGATCATCGCAAGATCCACTACAACTCCCGCCTCAGAGATGAAGTGTCCCCAGAATTGGACCTCACGTATCCATAACTGGCACTTCAAGAGCTTACCATAAAGCTGGTGCTCTCGGAGTGTGTCTAGTACAACCCATAAGTTGTAGGCATGCTCCTCCTCAGTCGTCGAGTAAATCAAAATGTCGTCGATGAAGACCACGACAAATCCATCGAGGTATGGCTAAAAGATCCTGTACATGAGGGCCATGAACACTGCTGGAGCATTGGTTACGCCGAAAGGCATAACCAAGAACTCATAGTGGCCATTCCGACATCGGAAGGCCGTTTTCTGCACGTCCTCATCTCGAACTCTAAGATGATGATAACCTGACATGAGGTCTATCTTTGAGAACCACCGTGCTCCCTTGAGCTGATCGAAAAGGTCATAAATCATCGGTAGCGGATACTAGTTCCTCACTGTCACCTAGTTCAGGCGACGATAGTCGACACAAAGTCTCAAGCTCCCGTCCGCCTTCTTGGCGAACAATATTGGGGAAGCCTACGGTGAAACACTAGGTCGGATGAACCCGTTGCCCTGCAAGTCCTACAACTGTCCCCGTAGCTCTCGAAGCTCGGCGGGGGCCATCCGATATGCTGGAGTCGATATCGGGGCTGTCCCGGGGTACAAGTCAATATAAAAGTCTACCTCTCTGCGAGGAGGTATCCCTGGAACGTCGTCGGGAAAGACGTCTGTATACTGATCCACCACTGCAGGAAAACCAGGACTCTGCACATCAACTGCTCCTAGGATGAGGCTAGCCAACTGATGAGTGATGGGATGTCCTCTCCTCTGCGGAAGTCCATCATGTGCTGCGAAGGCTCCCTTCTCGCCGGTGAAGGTGAACCTGCTCCCGTCAGTGCGTACACATCGCACCTTGCGCCTAAAACAGTCAATCTGTGCATGGACCGTAAACAACCAATCCATGCCCAAGATGACGTCGTAAGGCCTCGACGCCGCTACAGGAAGATCCCAACTGATGCTATCGCCTCCGAGAGTAAGCTCACACTGCCGTCACCAGTGCGTAATCGTCGAGTCTTCTCCCGTAGGAGTCTCTAGCAGTAAGGATCGAGCCAACGGCTCTGTCGGAATCTTCGAGCTCCGAACAAGGGAAGTGGCTGTGAAAGAGTGACTCACTCTTGTGTCTATAAGTAATGAAGCAAGGGTGGAATAGACACAGATAGTACCTCAAATAATCTCGGGCGTGCCGTGGTCGTAGGCCTCCGCTGCCTGGAGCTGTGCCTGTCTCTGCCCGCCAGCTCCCTGTGGTCGGGGTGGACCTCCTGGTGGTGGTGGTGGTAGAGCCTCAAAGCGTCACCCACCACCTACTACTTGGCCAGATCCTCTGCCTCGTCTGCCTCCTCCCTTCGGACCGCCACGGTCGACCCTCTGCCTATGCCTCGGTGGTCCCTCAACCGTCTGCTGCTCCTCGGCACGGCGGGTCGGGCAATCACGAGCCATGTGGCCCTGCCCGCCGCACGAGTAGCACTGTCTGCCTCTCGAAAGACTGGCTCCGTGCTGTGTACCCCGCACTGCTGATCCAGTGTCTTGAGGTCGTCTGCCTGAGGGTCTGGTCTACCTGGACCGAAGAGTCATCCGTTGACTTCCTACTGCAGAAGACTCTGCTACGTGCCATCCTACAGTGGGTCTCGGCACTGGTGTAGACTTAGCAAGAAAGCTCTCGATCAAAAGTGCCCACTCCAGTACTCCTGTCTGAATCGGAATGTTGAGGGAGATCAGCGATGCCCTGATCTCATGTCTCAATCCCTGCTCAAAGGTCTGGGCCCAGAAGAATGGGTCCCGGGCCATTTCTATAGAGTAGAGCGAGAGATCGGTAAATCTCTTCGAGTACTGGGCGACCGTCATGCTGCCCTGCCGCAGCTGAAGAAGCTCCTGGATGCACATCGCACGGAGGGTGGCTGGGATGAACTCCGAGCGGAAGAGGCTCTCATAGTCCATCCAGAGAAGAGATGCCTCATCATGCACCTCGAGCATCAAGCTCCACCATCTGCCTGCTGCTGCGTGCAGTAGGCTCGCTGCGAGGATAACCATGAGGTCTGCTGGTGTCCTCACTAACCTGAAAGCTCTCACCACTGCCTCTAGCCAGTCCTTGGCTTCCTGGGGGTCCGTCTCCCCACGGAACCTGGGCGGTCGCTGGCGCTGGAACTCATGCAGTGCACTAAGGCAACGTGCATCGTCAGCGGCTGGTGCTGGAAGCATCGGTGGCTCGACGGATAGAGCTACCACCGGTGCCACTGCTGACAAAGGGCCCTGCACCAAGGCCTCGTTGCTCGGTGGGCAGTCGTCACGCTCCACTCTCGGAACCCTAGCTGGATGCCATCGTGGGGCCATCCTGAAAAGGAAACAGGTGCGCCACGGTCAGAAGAGTATACCTGGTGAGCTGATACAAAGTAATCACAAAGAAAACTTGAAACACACATGCAATCAATGTTTTCATGCATTTAGTCAGAAATTAGAAGTCAGGGTCCTGGTGTACGGATACGTCGGCCGCCGCACCAACACCGGACTCCCTGGACTGATAACCACACTCGATACGCTAAACAGTATTGCTTCACATAGAAGAAAGATCAGAGTCCCAAGTTCTGCGGTAGAACTGAACTCATCTGACACCAATTTGTCACGACCCATCCTCGAGGCCCATTCCGTGACTACCCCAAGCCCGCCTTCCATAGACCAGGGGCTGGCGACAAGCACCAAGGCGTAAATCCCGGTAAAAAAGGAAGGCATTGCCTTTGAAAATTAAACAAACACCACAGAGTAAACAAGCAGTAGAAGTAAACACTAAGTAAAAGCTGGTACAAGAGTAAGTGCAGAAAAAGTAAATGGGCCAGTATACAAACCCAAACTGAAAGTAAAGTACAAATCGAAAGGGAAAACAACAACTGTAAAGTAAAGCTGCAACGCCGAACTATCCACTGGAAATCCCACCTGAAGGGTGGGTACGGATTGCTCCACTGCTCCTCGGGTCCCGCCGTCCACTCCGAGTATGTCCCGCCCAGTGGTCCACCTCCAGGTAACGTCCTGCTCTACAAGCCTCAACCACGATCAACGCTATCTATTGTCTGCAACCAACACAACGTAGTGCGGGCATAGCCCGTTCAGGGGTGAGTATATGCTACTCAGTAGGGACCCCGAGACCCCTGATGGTCTCCCAAAATCCAAAAAGGATAAACCACAAAGGAAAGATACAATCACAAAGTAACAACCGACACTGCTTAGGTATATGCCCATACATATACCTAAGTCATCAATTCCAATATGATCCAACCTCCGAACCCAAGTACAACCCAGTAAACACAGGAAAGTATACGTATTACATATAGTAAAGCAAAACATAATCCACACTGGATAGAACAACACAATCCACACAGGAAAGCAAACGGGATTCAGCTCACACAGGTATACTTCTTCGAAGACGATAGAGATGATCACTGATCCATCTAAGTCGTCGGACCCACAAAGGATCGATAGGTACTAACCCCTGCAAAGACCCACACAGGATTGGTAGGAATCTAACCCCTGCAAAGACCCACACAGGATCGGACCCACACAGGATCTGTAGGCTCTGGCTCACACAGAACCGCTGAGGGCTGACCCACACAGGATCAGACCCACACAGGATCGGTAGCACTGATCCACATAGGATCGCTGAGTTCTGTAGTGGTCGTTGTCGAATCCACTGAGGATCTCTGCATAGTCGTCGTCACAGTCACAGTAGCAGCCGCAGCCATAGTATCAGTCGCAGCCAGCTCTAGGGTTCCCGCACATAGAAAGCTCGTTCGGGAGGGTCCGCTCCATGAGCCGAGTAGCTGATACATCAACTGACACATAGTCCAGAGTCGATGTATCCAAAAGTTGCGTATCGTCAACAGGAACTCAACGTCGCAAACGACACGTCAATCGGACGCTCGGTCTGAGAGTTATTGGCTTTTTCGTCCTAGGGGCCCGGTTGGTTTTTAAGGAAAAACCAACTCGACCGTACTCCACCTGCATCCAAACCTTGGGAAGAGTAAGCCAAAAGATCCATCTCACTAAGAGGAATTCAACAAAGTCGACGACATGTCAATCGGTTGTCCGAAGCTCAAGATATGAGCGTTTCCGCTCCGAGGGCCGGTTGGTTTTCGTACGAACCAACCTAGCCGAACTCAAAGTATTCCGAAACCTTGAGTGCAATATACCAAAACGGCCGTCTCGATTCAAGGATCGCATCACAACTAACGGTGCATCGATCAGAGGTCCGTAGCCCATGTTATGGGCAAAAGACCGAAGACGGTCCGAAAACGGGGGTTTCGGGCCCGGACCGACCCGGCCCGAGACCCCCCCGGTCGGTCCGAACCGGGTCGACCCACCCCGGGTCCGGGTCGGCCCAGCCTGGCGCGGCCCAGCCCGACCCGGTCCAGCGACCCGCGCGCTGGTCGGCTGCTCGGCCCAAACGGCCGAGCCGTTTTGGCTCGTGCGGGGGGGGGGGGGGGGGGCTGCCCTCCCCCCCCCCCCCCCCCCCCCCCGCCGATTTTCTGTAACCGCGACCCCTTAATTGGGGCCGCACTTATGTCCGTCCGGGGGAATTAATTCCCCCGGATCCTCCCTATCTGGCCGGCCTGACCTGGCCACCCGGTTCCTGCTCAACGGGACCGGCGATGGCCGGTCCCCTTCCAGCTCCGACACCGGCGGCCCGGTCCGGCCGCCGGTCACCTTGCTCCACCGCGACCCGGAACTGGCCGCGACCCTTGTCGTCCGGCGTGGCGTGACGGCGCCGCACCCTTCCGCCGCTGCCCCGGTAATGGCCACGGTATTTTTGAGTGTCTCTGACGCGGCGCGATGGCATCGCGTCCTTGTATTAATTCGCGGCGCGGCCTGACAACATCGCGTCCTTGATCTTCTTTCCACAGCGTGGTGCGACGGCGCCACACATTTCCTTTCACATGATTCCGCGTGATGCGATGACACCATGCCTTCCCATACCAAACCACAAAGGAACCAACATGAAAATAAGGAGGAGGGTCGGCCGTGTTTGTGCGGTCTGGCCCCCCTCGTGTTATTCGATAACTATTGGTTTTAATCCACGAAGATCGTCAAGTTAGTATTCACGAACACAAATAAATTAATAAAACCCCTACCTGAGTTTCAAGAATGGTGCACGTCAACGTGCCGCGGAATACGAGTGTCGCGGAGGTCCGGTGTCGTAGAAAATGAACGTCGATTCCGTTGTCGTCGAGGTGCGTCCGAAAAGAAAACGTCGTTGGAGAAGTTCTCTGCGTTCTTCAGCGGAGATGTTCTTCGTTGAAGAACTGTGTTCTTCATCGGAGTCCGAGGTGTTCTTCACATTCTTCGTCGAAGATGTTCTTCGTTGGAGATGAAGAATATATTCACGCTTCCCAAAACCTCTCAACGACAACACTCTAACAACAAATAAAATAAGCTCCTTTCTTATTTTATTAACACAACAAGCCTTATGAAAATTCAAGGGTTTGAATTTCAAAAACATATATTTAACTCACCACATTAATTCCATAAGTTAAGTAAACTTAAGTTATCATCATTTAATGGGAGTTGAGAGGGGTTATAGGATATGAAGGGGTGGGGTTCTTGTGGGCCCCACCACCCTCATAACCTCCCAAGGGAGGTTGGGTGGTTACCCAACTTCCATCAAGAACTAAACACTTAGAATAAAAATTTTAGAATAATAATAAATTAACTTCCACAATTGTTATCTTCCACACCCGTGATAACGCAACTCCAGAACAGGAGTTCAGAAGCAATTACCGGTGCTGCGGTTCCATCGATTCCCTCAGAATTCGATTCCGGGCACCGGTTCAAAAGTTTGAAAATCCCGCTCGTTCATTCACTGAACGTACCTGAGCTAAAATTTGGATAGAAATTCCGGGCACTCCGCGCCTCAGAATCAAGTTCCGTCAGAAACCACGTTCTTGTAAAATTTCAAAGAAAATTAAGAAAAAATTTCCCGTGAATTTTACGGGTCTTTACATTAAAAACCAACATCGTAAAAATGAATACGAAATCTTCCTTTAAAAAGGATTTTTGGAACCATAATGGTTACCCATTATAAATCATAACCAGGTTACCACATATGACCAAATTGGTTGGGAGTAAAGATTTTACATAGAGGAAAAGTGTAAGTAATTATATAGAGTCATAAAGATCATTAATCACCAGTAAGTTAATGATCAATCGAAAGTTAAGGGATTCAAAACCTTAAATCTATGATGATTTATTAGGACCATAGATTCAAAATAAATTAAGGTATTAGGATAAATTATTTTTAATATCCTTTTCCTGGAGTTGTGGAGTTATTTTATCATCTAAGAATATAAGTAAATATACACACTTGATTTTATTCATTTTTATATGCACAATCTCACCCTTTGGTTGCACATTTCTCGATTTCCACTTCAGTTCTTACTTTTCCAAAATAAAGGTGAATTTTTCATTCTTGAAGTATTAACATATCATGAGGTTGAAAAATATATTGATATGTTATTCTATATATGATTATCAAATAAAAGAGGTTATCATAGGGTTTAAAGTGTGATTAAATTTTCATATGGTGAAGTAGAATTTTAATCTCTAAAACCCCATCTGAGGTTTAACATAATCCATTCTATAAATAGTTAACCTTATTACCCTTATGAAAGATTAAAATCCAAAACATTATAAATTATGTCACTAAATTTCCCAAAATCAAATTAATATTTATACCCCATATATCACAAATAATCTCTTATTTTTCAAAAAAAAGTGAATACCTTCATAATGTATTCTATTGAAACATGGTAATAAATTCAATTTACATAAATTCTTACTAAAAAATGAATGCTATGTTTTTTTTATATTACATAAATTCAAAAACTCATAAACATCATCCATGATAACATAGAAAAATATTTCAACAAATCCTTAGTCAATTCCAAGGTAACGAGTACTGTCTAATTTAAAAATTCATGTCCAACATAACATTATAGAAACATCATTAACATAACATAAGGTTCATTTTGAGTGTTACCTTTCCCTCAATCATATTTATCCCATGAACATCACCTTTCCAATAAATCACTTTTCTAGTACATCAGATCTATTCAATATATTCTTGTAAATCCTTATTGAAAAATAAAAATGGAACAATACTTATATAATTCACCATTAATAATTCATGAATCCAAATACATAAATACTTCAATCCTTCAACTTTTATGATTTTCATGGAATATGTCCTTCTTTAGTAGAGAAGTAAATTATTGGTTTAGGAAATTGATTTGGGTAATTCCCATGTTCTCCACATATAATACATTAGACTCTATGAAAATACTTTACTATATGATCATTTTTGTGCATATATGACATCTTCTCCTACATTTGAGGTATTTTTCAATTTTCTTCTTCCCTTATTCTTAACATATAGTAATCCACATATTATTTTCTATATGATCCTTAGCATGTGAACATTTATTATAGTACATGTTCTTATTATTTTATGTGTTATGAATATCACCAAAGTCCACATTGTTAATCATATGTCATGATAGCTGATTCGAAATAATCACAATATCTTTCCCTTTAATCATTATCCATTTTTTTGCTCATAATCACAAAATTTTCCATCAAATTTAATGTTAACCCAGTTCCCTCTAGTTCTCTTCGTTGAATAAAATAAAAAAGAATAGTGAAATAAACACATATTATAGCAAAAATCCACATAATCATGAAAAATCACTTATAAGATGAAAAAATTATGACACCATCCTTTGAAACCTTAGGCTTATCCATAGAGACATCTATAGTCATATCCTTAGAAATATCCCTAGGGATATCACTCAGGTTTTGTCTTCCTAGATTCTAAAGTTTTACTTAACCTTAACGTTTATACCAACTATAGTGACCTAGGATTAACATACTTGGTTATTAGATCCTTTTAGATTAATATTCATCACATTATAAAAGTACATGCATGAGGACCGTAATGGTGTAGTGTCTTTAGAAACTTGTAAAAAAGATCTTCTCTCTTATTGAAAGATCTTCAAGATCACCCATAAAGATATTCCACATTATTAATACCACTTATAAAATTTCTCCATAACTTGTGTAAATTAAACATAAGAATGAGGTGATATTAGACCACCAGTATGGGTAAAAAAAGGATATATGTAAGAATAACATGAGTATAAGTGTATGAGAATATGATCATAGTAGTAGAAGATCAAACCCATCACATATATGTTCCTAAAAATGAATAAATAAATAAATATTGGTATTTTATGAAACATGAATAATTATGTAATCATGATAATAAACTTTTAAAGCAAAACATAGGAATAAGACATAAAATCTATGGCAGACACATAAGGATATAAAATGATTTCCATAGTAGTAAATGAATCTATGCTGAGGATATATAATTAGTTTGGGTTTACTCCCCATACCATCTTGGTGGTCATGTTTTAATCCTATGACCATATTATTAATCAAGGATCACTCCCAATACCATCTTAGTAGTTAGGGTTCACTCCTAAGACCATCCTAACAGACAAAGTCCTTTACTGAACCGAGCTAACTCCCCATTTCTGCCATGTCTATCTCATCCGATATAAATATTTACCCAATGCATTAGATGGAGATATATGTCCCACCTATATCATAATAAAATCATATATATGTGTTCTAAAATATCATAAACATTCATCATATCATAACCCATTAAATGAAATGGGTACCATAAATATGTAATCTTATCACATCCTAGGAAAAAGTGAAAGGTTTCTTACTAATTTATTCAAATAATAACGCATGAAAGGAATAAGGTTTCATAAGAATATAACTCATGGAAGATAAATGAGTTTTATAAACATATAACCCGTGAAATAGAAATAGTTTCATAAACATATAACATGTGAATGAGAAATAGGTTTCACCAACATCATGACAAAAAAACGTAATCCATTTAGAGAAATAAGATGAATGTAACATTTAGATCATTTTTCCATAAATTCATGAGTAACTCTAATGGATTTCATCATAAATGAAAAAATAATTCCGAAAGATCCATTAAGAAAATTTCTTGAGGAACACATCCTTTATTCTTTAAAAAATTATTTTTAAAACAAGAAAACTTTTGAAACCCCTTTTCTTTGAAAACATATTAAAGAAGATTTAAGACATGTTTAATTAATTTTTCTTTTAAAAAAACTTTGAAAAATCATAAATAAATCCCTGAAAACATTTCAATAATATTTTTCCTTTAAAACATATAATATAATCTTCAAAACATTTTGAAAACCGCTTCTTTAAAAATAATATAAAAACTTATAACGAAATATTAGAAACGTTTTGAATTTTTTTTTATTGATAATATTTTGAAAATATATAAAATAATCCTTGAAATAATATAAATCATTTTCTTTGAAAATTACCTTTTCAAAACATATTAAGGAATCTTTGAAAATAATTTAAAACACTATTTATACATATTTTTTTTGAAAACCTTTTTATTTGAAAGTAATTTTTTAAAAAATGATTGTCTAGAATATTTATATTTCTTTATTAAAAAATAATCTTATAAAATTTCAAATTAAGATTCAAAGATAGTATGGTCATAGAAGCAGATAAATCCATATAGGTCGAACATTCTTTTTGTGCTGTAAAAAGTTTTTAAAAACTTCCTCAATCAGAAAATGAAAAGAAGATTAAATTTTTGAAAAATATATTTAAAAGGTATAAAATGGATAAAAATTTATTCTAAAGATCATAGGATAATATTATAACATTTTTATAAAACATGGTTTTGAAGGAACACATATTTCTGACCGAAGAGAGAGATAATGTGGGATATTCTAAAAAACACATTCTTAAATATATTAAGTTCCATAGAGTAGAAAAATATAAAAAATAAATTAATATATATTGAATAACCATATTAGAATAAAATTCATGATATTTTTTTAGAGATTGATCATAATATTTCATTTGTGTAAGAATAATAATAAACAATCTCAATAAAGTATGAGATTGTTTCAATAAACATTTTCCACATGGTAACTTTAAATTATACTGCCCATGCAAGAAAATGAAATTAAATGAAGCATAAAATATCATGAAAAAATGTATTTTCATGATATAACATGTCAAAGGTTATTATACAAACCTCTTAAAATAATATAGGTTTATAACATTGCATGTGTTGCAAAGAAAGAAAATTGAGACAAAATTAATTTATAGATTTGATAACTTTTGAAATATAAGCCCCCTAATATAAAGTTCATAAAATGGATATGTGAATACCCATATAATAAATTATAAGATTTATATAATAAATCCATGGCTTGTATACACACAACATATAAGAAATAGTAGGTGAACATCACTTGTGTCTCACAGAAAATAAAAGTGAGATGAGAAAACCCTTACCTTAAGTCCTAAATTCCTCCATACACATTAAAACCACCTGTATAATAAATATAATTTTGTTATAAATATATCATATAACCATATTATTATATATAATACCATATTTATTTGGTTATGACTTTATATTACCTATTTATTAACAACTCCATGTTAATGTTATATTTCCTGTAATATCCGCATTGTTTTTCGTATATGTTTTGGCTTGTTCTTATTGATCATATTACTTAGATAATAATTTACTTATTTAAAAAATATAATTCATGGTATAAATATCATATATATCATATATATATTTATTTATATTAATCTATAAAATATAGGAATATTAAATGCAACACACCGTTCATGGAGACGATAAGCCGTATATACGCATGAATGTTGTTTCCGTTTTATTTTCATATTGAAAGAATGAAAGTAAATGACATATATGTATATATATATATATTTAATATCAATAAATTATAATTATTATTTAACATATATCATATCACTTCACCAAAACCATCCTTAATACATTCCATGTCAAGTGTGAATGAATCACATCTGATTTAAGAGGCGGTAGTCCACACGTCCACAAACAAAGTTATCATATTTACAAAAAATGGAAAGAATGAAGGTATGTTTTATATAATAGTTTTAAAAGAATAAAGAAATAATAAATATCATATGTATTGTATAAAAATATTGTGTTCATCTTAATTCCCACGCATGATAGGTGGTAAAGGAAAACTGAACAACAATGCTTCGTGTGGCGGTAGTTCCCCAAACACAAGAACAGTAAGTTCGTTACCCATTAAATGGAAGTGTGTGTAAGTATAGGTAAAAATATTAGACTAATAAATTATAATTATAGTTATGATACTTACATTTTAATATAATCATGGAATAAGTGGAGTTTATGTGGTGGAGAATGAAAATAATACGAAGGTTCTTGAGTAAGGATGTTGTCTCTTCTTTGGGTACCTCCTTTTGGTTTTCACCAAAGGGATTCCTTGGATGGATTGGTTCCAAAAGGGATGATTCAATGATGAATGTAGAGATTTTTGGAGATTAATTCATCTGATATTTTGTGAGAAAAATGTCTTTAATGGTGTAAATATGTGGGGGGGGGGTGAGTTCCTTTCTATAATGGAGGAGGAGTGACATTCTTATAAATTATTGAAAAGATAATCCAACCCACAACATTCCAAAGTTAAGTGGATAAAATAATAGTAAGAATTATATAAATTGGATTATAGGGTAAAAATATGTCTATAATATGAATTTTGGACAATTACCTAGGTCATTTTGTTTCTTATGTTTAAGATTCATTCCTTTGTTAAACTATTTTTTCTCTTAATCACTATAATTAATCTTACTCACTTTCATCAATATTTTAGGTCAAAAACTAAGTTGAACATATTATAAAATATAAATTATTCTAATTCAAAATATTTAATCCATTTTTTAAAATTATTCTAATATTATTGGTATAAATTTATTTAAATTTAATCTCATAGGCGGGACGACAAAGCTGAGTTTTAAAGAAAAAATGTACAAAAGTTTGAAATGTTTTTATATCTAATTTAAATGTGAATTTGGTTATAATTAAATAAATATTATTAGTTTTTGTATAATTTACGTAATTATACTTTAAAACCAAATTAAATTATAATTTAACTATATAAATAAATAATACTAACAAGCAGCTTTTAATTAAAATTCAGTGTTTTCACTATTCGTCAAAAAATGAAAATTCTCAGAAAAATAAAAAAAATACAACTAAAATAATTTTTGAAATTAAAATTTCATAAATTGTGTTTATTTTTTATGATAACAACTATAAAATTGGAAAAATCAGATTTAAAATGGGTTCCCCATTAAAAGGTAGTAAATTTACCTTTAAAAAAAATATCTTTTTATTCCTAAATTTGGATTTATTGTTATCTTATACCTATAATATCTATTGTATGAGTGTAAAAAATATTGATTAAATATATAATAAATAAATTTTATTTTAAACATTAATCAAATAGGATTGTTTAATTTTTTGAGATAAAATTGTGTTTGTACATAGAAAAATAGTTTTCTTAGAAAAACAATTTCTTTATTTTCAAATAGTTATTACATTCACTTATACTAATGGATAACCAAAGGAATAATTATATAAATATATATATATGTAAATCATATTTTCAGAATTTAGATAATATTATTCATAACATTCATTTCAAAGGCTTGGTGGTAGCAATAATAATAATTTAAAAATCATATTTATAGTATATTGTAGTTTGGTAAAATTAATCCTTGTATGTAACACAATATATTTAAGGAACTCAAAATTATGTGTCACACAAGACAAACATAGTGTTTCACGTAACATAGGATAATCTAAGTATTGTATGTATTGTATTCTTATCTTGGTGATATATGAAATACAAGAAAAACATAGTATTTTCATATAAAAGAAGCTATATTCTGTGTTGTATGAAATGAATAATATCAAAAAGATTAAATTAGTTAAAAAAGTTCACAAAATTTCAGGGTGTTACACTACTTTTACAAGATATATGAGCTTGAATCCCAAACTAATTTTTTTTTGATTGGGGTGTTCCATTTTATTCACTGTTTGGATTTTATAGGTGCCATCAAAATACATTTACCATTTATGGGGTCCATCTTGAATTGAAAATATATATTCATCAAAAAATTCAGTATTTAATAAGGTATATTCTATATATGTATGCTTTTCAAGGAAGCATTCTTATCTTGGCCTCTAAACACTTTCTATGGGATGAACTATATTTCAAAATTCTACAGGATAACATCCCACTATGAAAAATTTACGGACAACATAAGATGAATGATGATATATTTTAGTAGGTTATTATGAGAGACCAAATGGAAATTATGGTACTATAGTTAGTGAATAATGTTTTGAACTAAAAAGCTTAATGACATGAATCTATTCTTGAGATCTAAATTATGAGTCTCGATGTCGATCATTGTTATACTGAGGTAGTACATGTTTTTTTCATTCGTTATATCATTATTTTGTTCTTGGAAGGACCTAAATGATCATTCTAGGCCAATTATATAAAAACTGAGTGGTTAACCCTCAATTAGTGGAATTAACACTGGTGGAGTCAAGTGATATTTTTTGAGGTTGTAAAATGGTTCTTGACAGTCATCAGTCCAATGATATGTGGCCTCAACTTCATCAACATAGTGAAGGGAAAATAATTTACTGTGAGGTTTTCTATAATTCATATAATGTAGGATGGGTTTTTCTATAAACCCCTCAAATATTTTAGGTTCTGATGTAGTGAAATATTGAGTATAGCCTTTATCTTCTTAGGGTTTAATTCGATGAGTTGATAGAGTATGATAAAACTAATAAATTTTCCTAAGGTGACCTCAAAATCAAATTTAAATGGGATAATATTTCCATTATGTTATTGAAGTATATTAAATACCATATTAATATCACATATGTGGTACAAATTCGATCGAGACATAACCCCCAGGTTATCGACATGGAATTCAAAAAACTTTCCTAGAATGGGTTTGAAAATGATATACATGAAACATTGTTATGTAGGACCAAAATTATTTAAGAAAAAGGTAATTAACCAATAGAAAAATACTCCATGAGTGGCCCTGAATATGGTGGATACATCATCTTCTTGTTTCATTCACATTTTAGTTTAAACTGAATATCCACCCATGAAAGATATGGATTTTTATCCAGCCGCTGATTCAATCATTACCTTTGTGATCGATACTGGGAGATTAACTTTTGTATAGTGCTGGTTGAGATCTATGAAGTTTATATACATTCTAATTTTAACAATATTTATCTTTTAAAGGGATATTTTTTTAGAAACATATCATACTGAAACTACTGAATGAAATTGGTTTTGATAAGCTTATCAAATTTAACCTCAATTTTTGCAGCATGAGTTTGGTGTGTCCTTCTAGCTGCATGTTTGTATCCATAATGGTTTTAAGGAAATCCAAGGATGTGAGTGTACACCTTGGGATTGAGGCCTGGAATTTTAGTTTTATTATTGGTGAACATGTCATTATGTTTCTTCGAAAAATAGGTGTATACCTCTTGTTCTTCAGAATACATGGCCATACTGATTAAAGTGGGCCACAAATCTTCTTCTATAAACAAATTTATTTATATATGTTCATAAATGGTGGCAGAAACACCTTCCACAAATAATATAGGGGAATACCTGAGGTTATCCTATTCTCCTTCTTCACCCTACTCTTTATCTTCTTCCTTACTCTGTGGGAAAGTGGGTAATGGATGAATCTCTCTAGAGTTTGGAGTAGAGCTGAAATTTTGATATCCAGAAGATGAACTGACTCCCTCCAACCCTGCTAAAAACGTGGGTTATTTTGGAGGATATGTATGGTATGAGTGGGGGATAAAGAAGGCTTATATTCAACCTATTATTTATCTGCTAATGAGGTAGTGATTTTTTGGGGATTCTTAGATAGAATTTGGGCATTTTCATCCAAGATTATACCACTTTCTAAAGAGTCTGTGACCTTTTTAGAAATTCCAAACAATGTTTTCATGATTTATATCATGAAGGTTATGGAATATATGCATGAATTTGGGCCCATTTCATATATTTGATGGATAAGAAACATATATTCTTTACTAAACTATTTGAAGTGATTGGACATGGTCATTTCCAGACAATTCGGGACTGTGACTTGAGCAATTCCATTGGTCATGTGTTATTTCCCTTCCATATGGTAGAAACCTACATCAATTTACTATGTTTTAAATTATTAAAATGGGTATTTATCACCATAAAACATCCCAATTTTGATCATTAATGCAATATTTGAAGAATTTGTGGTATGATGAAGGGATTAATGCATGAAAATGTTGCTAAGTTCTTCCCAGAAGAACATTGAAAGCTGTGTCCTTCTGAACAACAAACAATTATTAGATGGATACAAGGTCCCAAAAATGGTCCATGGGCCTGATTCTAACTAGAGGATTTTTCTCACTCTTATCATTACTCAATAGTGTTAGAGAGGAAGGAGAAAAGTGGTCCACATTGTAACTCAGTCAATGAATTGTTCGAAATGGAATGAGGTTGAATCCTAAGCCATTGTCAGTGAACGATCAATGGATGTCAACATAAATTGTCCTTCCAGATAGATAAAATGGTCTAAGATGATCTTGTATAATGGAATATTTTTCCTACTCAGTGAAAGATATGATCATGTGGAATTATGTAGGACCTATCTCTAAATGATATAATTCAGTATTAGAAACTTATGCTTAAAATTATTGAGGGCTCAGTAAGGTCTCTATGAGTTCTTCTTGGAGGTATTTTAATAGACTCAAAGAATCTAGGATCGAAAAATTGACTAACACAATGGATAAATGCTTCATAATTTCATACTTTTGGGATGAAGGCTTGTGCTCCCTAGAATGAGGATTCTATTTTGTAGGAACTTTAGTTACTGAAGTACTTAATGTAGGTTGGTCAAACTTCCAAATAATAGTTAAAATAGATTTTTTCCTTGGATGGTTGGGTTAAATAGGTCTTCTTGCACACCATAGCTAATTTGGAGTTTACATCCCCAATAATGGATCTTCCAAGATGATCAGGTCAGGAAAACTATATAATGCTTGTGGGAAAATTCTTTCCCCTGTTGACCTCACTAGAGGGCTCTCTATGAGTTTTAGACACATAATAATTTTGAGTAGGTATATGGCTAGAGTATTGAATTCTACTATATCTATGTATTTCCCATGTATCCTCATCCCCTATGGACTCTACCCCCTATTCAATAATCCTACGTAGAGAAATAAGGTTCATAGACACTCATTATTTGAGAAGGGATCCATTAATTGAATAACATTATTGAAAAAAATTTCAACTCATCGTCTAATGATGACTCAATCTAGAAGGGAGAATCTTGTTGTAATATTTTGTGGTGTGGTTCCACATTTGGGACTGATGTCATGTAGTACAATATATTCAAATAAAATTTTGTCCTTGGAATATGTTCATCTTTGTATGTTTTCTTACTACTGCTTCAACCATGTTGTATCTTGGAAGATGAGATTTTAGAGGACTGTGGTGCTAATGGTGTTGGTTGTGTCCCTACAAAAGCATCTTAGTTAATAGTTAATATTTAAACTATAATTAGAGGATAGTACAAGTAGTGTTTATCATATTTATAACCATCCCATCATTGTAATTTTTCATAACTTTGTTAGTAACTTTCATGCAATCACCATTTCCCTATAGAATGGCTGTAGAAACACATGATTCCTGTGTCCATGGATTTCCTAATTTTACATTTCCAAATTCTACTATTTCTTTAGAATGTCTTTGAAAGAAATGAATTCTTGAATTATGTACCCCATTGTTCAGTGGAAGGTGAAATAGTTTGGGTGATCCTAAAGACCATCTTGATCAAGCCTCTTGGGATTTTTCAACTTGATCAAGTGGTTTTCCAAAACTGTGATGAATTATCTAGGGACTTGGTCATCTCATAATGAATAAAACTTTTTCTTTAGAACCTTAAACTAATTCCAACACTATTCATTTCACTCATATCGATGAAGCGGGCATTTCTGTAGAGGATGAGAAGGATTCACAACATTATATTGCACGATCTATGGAGCTTGAGCTAGGGAATGAGCTGGAATCAATGTAACAATGACAGAATGAAATTTTAATGTTCCCTTCCTTTGATATTATGGAATTACTCAAAAATTGGACTTGGTGTACAAGATGGAATCTTCTATTTTTTAGCCATTGAGGTGAGATCATGAATCCATCCTATGTATTTCATAGGGTTGAGTGGCTTATACGACTCTTCGTGGTGGTTATCTATATAGATAGACACAAAATATTCTGGGGGAAGCTATACGTTCAAGTAGTAGGTTAACACTTTCCATCAAGAAATGAAACAAAATACCCTCTCATTCTTATATTTTTTGAAGATCGAGAGATCTTGGACAATTTTCTTATACAAAATTGAGTTGAATTGAAAGAGAAATTGTCTATGGAGATCTTCCCATCACCCTATTGAATGGGCTTAAAAGTTTGTGTACCATAAAAGGCTATCCCTTATAGTGTTTTCAAGAAGTATCTTAGTTTCATTTCATTCTATTGTGTATGGGTCCCTTTAATGGGATCATATTGGGACATTAAATTCATCAAATTAAGCTTCAGATCTCCCAAACCATTAAAAATTATAAATGTAGGGTTCCCAAAACATAAAGGGGGAGGGATTGCATCCACCCATTCAGGGTAAGGCCTCATTTTTTGATGTACCGACACACACCATTTTTCTATAGATTCTAACAGAGTTTTCAATGATTCAATTATATTGGTGAGCCCTAGAGGGATGTTCGGTTGAACATGATATTGAGTCGGGTCAACAATAGAAAGATCCATCTATGGTATCCCAATTTATACCCATGCAAAGTAACCAAAAGGTGTTTTCCCAGGATGATTAGTCTGATCCAGCCCTAGTTGTGCACCAAATGGATAGAACTCTTGATATCTCAATGCTATACTGTCTACATATATTTTCCATTGGTCACATACATTATGATTATTTTCTATTTTCAATTAATTCGGTGGGGGGAAAACTCTTTACTAAGGTACACTGATTGGGAGTATCTATTAAGGACCTATTTGTAGATCATATCTGAGAGGAGTGTTTCCTCATAGTAATTATACATTGAGTCATCTCAACTCCTTCATCTCTTCCTCCTACTGAGAAAATCATTCCTCTTGTGTGAGTGGTTCAACATATTTGGGAGATTGATGGGGCACAAACATAACATTACCATTTTCATTGGAATATTCTAGTTAAGGAGGTAGTAATGGAGTGGTTGATAGAATCCATAAATTCAGGAAAATCCTTTGGTTTTAGGTATGAATAGTTCATTTGATTATTTCAGAGTGGATCATATTATAAACCAAAACATCCAAATCCTATTCCTATTTATTGGATTCTTATTATATAGGATTTGTAGGGGTGGTGTTAATGACATTAAACAATTACTAATACATTTCAAACATTTCATTTGTCTTTTTGAAAGATTACCTTTGTTTTAACCCTCTACGGGCCCTTTCCTCTCGTCAAATACTTCTCTTAGAACCATTTGGAAGATGGTAATCAAAATGGAATATCTAAAAAAAATTCATTAATGTACATAATGAGGACATTGGGTCATGGGATGAGGAAAATCAAGAATAACTATTTTGCAGTGCTTACCATAATTGGGATTAGAATGAATTACATTTGGGAGGAGACTATTTAGGTGAGTAATACCCTACCATTTAGGGATATGGATGTTCTTGTACTATTTATGTAACCAGTAATGCCTATTTTTATGATCTTGAATGTTTTGTTAAAAAATTCCCCAACCCTATGGGCTAGGGTTGCTCCCAGACTATAATGGATGATGATTTTGTGACTGATTTCAGGATTTTATGGAGCCATGTTCAAACATGGGATGAGTTCATTATATGATCTTCACATGTGATATCATCTTTCGAAGAAATTTTCATGATTTGTGAGATTTTTGATATCCAGTTGCTGAATTACTTTAAGTGACAGGATTGATCATTTTTTTTAGATGCATGATGAAAAAGTTTTTTGATAGATCACCCTCTTCTACATAGAAGTCAGTGAGAGTCGGTCAGGGCCATGTTTTTCTAAGAATTACATCTTTCAAAAATAATGTCTATTTTTTAAATCCCTCATAAATCATTGACAACACAAGATGTCACTTTTGGAATGATTTTTTGGGTGGAGAGTGTGGTTAAGTCCATAACCCTATGTTCACCCTATCCTTTAATATGAACAACAAATGGGGAATTTTTAATAATCATCTATAATTAGTTTAACGTATTAATACATACACACTGAAGGATCCTTGTTATTTTCTCAATTTTAGATGTTATGTATCTAAGATATCCACAAAGTCAGTTTTTAGTGTATCTCTTCTATTAAGTTAACATTTGAGATTTAGTATAAGGAAATACTTTTTTTATTAAGTGATGAAGATTATTCAATATATTGAGGTAGATTTCACGCAAAAAATGATTCCACAATAGATCTAGAATACTATATTGGGGATTGGATAAAGGCCAAAACATAACTGGTAGGTAATACTTATCTAAATATCTCCTCATTTTCAACATGACTTGTTTATATTTTTCTGGAGGTTCCTCAACCTGGTCTTATGAAATAGTATTCATTCCTACTATTTTATTATAATGTACAAGATAGATAGGGAATTCCTATATCATATCGGAAGGCATGTGATCCAAGGGATGTTCATAGAATGACTGCTACCTTGAAATATCTTTTATATGAGAAAGGTTTTCACTTGTCAATCACAAGGAATCTAGAATGAATGGCATAATTTTACAAAGTTCCTCACATTAGGATGGATTTCTCATCATTAAATCACAAAGGGTAGGACCTTCTCGACAATGTGAAATGCTCTTACGGGGAGGACTGTCGTCACAGATTGATGTATGAATGCAAGGAGTGTTCCTATCACATATAACCAAGGGGGAACTTCATGGCGGCTGATTTTAAGGGGAGGACCTTATTAATATTTGATCTTATGGCCATTTAGAGAGCAAATATAGATCTCATCAGTAGATGGTCTCTCAAGATTGATCAAATTTTGTACACGAAGTAAGCCTTCATGGTGAGGTTTCTATTGAGGACCTTCAAAACTATTTCTACTATTACTGTAATTTCGTAAAGGGGGAATATGATCTTGAGTTTCCATAGTTTAATTTCATAGAACTTCAAGAACTCCCACATTAATTAGATAAGGATCGTAGACCAACTCTCCATTTCTAGTTTCCTTTGGTGAAGATTATATTTGGATTTATTCTTGAGGATGAATAGAGTTGCTTGCTAGGGAAATCAGTTTTCATATATGAAATCTTGTTGGGTTAGCTTCTACGTTGTTGTTGGAACTTTCCAACAGGTTTTTGGAATTTTGTAAGGGGTTTGAGACTACCTTAGATCGAGCATTGGAATATGATTATTACCTCTAGTTGGGGTGGGGGTATGGACCTGATCTTGTTGTCCATATATAATGGGAAACTTTCAGCCATGACTAACCTTGATGATAGAATAGTAAAGTACCTCGAAACACCCTGAGAGAGGAGTGGTGAATCCGGGTGTAAAATTTTTCTATTTAACGTTTTGGATCTTGTTCCCATGTTGGTAGGAACTAGTTAAATCTATCAAACAAATGAAAACAGGGAGAAACCATAACACTTTCACTTGGTTCACCGCAAAGGGATGCATCCAAGGAGAATATGCCAACAATGTGACAGTCGTACCTAAATCCACTAATATTTACAAGTTTTAGGATTACAAGTTTTGGTCACAGTCACTCTATGCCAGGAACACTGCCTTTACAATGGTTCAGTGATAGCTCACTGTGTCCATCATATCACTTCCCTCAACTCCTCCCAACTCACTGACTTGAGAGAAGTCAAACTCATTTTATCTACATGAAGGTCGCTTTAATAGATTTTCATTAAAGTATTTATATATGTTCAGAATGAGAAATTACTTTCATTGAAGTCCTGAATTGATTCACTTGAAGGCACTGATCACACAAAGTGGATATTCGAAAGCCTTTCAGTAGCATAACACCACTCTTATGCACAATACCTCAAATTGCATGTAGGATTTGGGAATTGTCTCGAAATATGACTTTCACACAACCCCTAATTTCTATGAAACCATTATCTTTGGAACAACTACACCGCAGGTTTCACTTGGTCTTTTCAGACGAAAGGAAGACCATACACACATGATTAACTTTTTGTAATTCTTTCACGTGCAAATATTTCACGCAACAGAGCAACCATATTTTCGTTGGAAAATTATTTTTGACTTTCATGGGGGTAGACACCTATTTATAGGCCTCTATGACCCTAAATGAAAGTTTCTTATGTGTGTTTTTTGGTGTGCCTAGGATTATTCATGAGCACGAAAATCCCCTTTTGACGTCACATTGGGCGCGTAAGATTCTTCCATGCAACCTCATCTTTCAATCACATTTAAGAATTACATGCACTTTTTTTACATGTCCATATTTTGACATTATTATACAAAAAATAGGCTTTTCATGAAAATTTGTAAACATGCTTTAATCTTGTGCGCAAATCCATTTTCTAAACACACATTTATCTATTTTTAGAATTTTAGGCCCAAAAATTTGGAAAATACTTGGAAACAACGCCACCTTCAATATTGTTTTCTACTTGAACTATATGATCCCTTTCCCAAAAAACATTCTGAAATTATAATGAGTATTTAAAAAACACACAAACCATACTCTATTTCCAGCATATAACAACCATGGTTCCAATAAATGGATGTGTCATTACTCTGGAGGGACATGTTTATAAGTCACCATAATTATGGGGATGGAGTTTTGTATCATTCCCTCTACCTCTAACACTATTTTTAGTATGTTTTAGAAGGTTTTTAGGGTGTGAAAAGGAATTTTTATATACCTTTTTTCATTTTTTGAATGTGATTGACAACCTCAGTTTTGAAAATGAGGATATATGCCCATTCCTTGGCTGGATCAGTGGTGCGTTCTTGCTCTTGTCCTTCATTTCTGACAAGTAGGTATTGGTAGTACTTAGGTTCTAGAGAAGATATTTGGGTTTTCTGAATACTTTTTTTTATAATTCATCGACTGGATTCTTCATATATTTCTAGACAATGATGTTGGAAGGATCTACGGATGGGAGAAGGTGTGTACGCCTGCTCATGGTGTGCTGCTGAATTTGACTAGTGGGCTTTCTCGGTGCAGGCTAATGTTTGTGCCTACTCGTGGGTTTCCACCATGTTTTATTGGTAGATTTCTTCAGATACTATCAGATGAGGTTATCAGAATACTTGGTTGTTGTGGGAGGGTGTTCGTGCCCACTCTCACTTCGTCATCAAATTTTACTGGTGGACTTGTTTGATATGAACATATGTTTATGCCGACTTGAGATATTCCATTGAATTTGACTAATAATCCTCATTATAGGGAATGTTAGTGAAACCTTACTCACTTTTTTCTGATTTTATTCCTCATTATACCATCTTGTGTGCTCGTGTTTGATTGAACTGGGATAAACCACCATGAGAAATGTCCGTAATATGCTGACCGATTTTCACCTTGTGCTGTTAGTGGTGGTGAAATATTCTTACAAGAGACTTTTGAGGGATCCCTGTACTATCTAAGAGATTCAATCATTGTCCTCTTTATCTACCTCTATTAGTTAGGGGATGAGTTGATTTCTACATTCAAGGGATAGGCTCCTAAAATGATTTGATATGGAAACTAGTTCTGTCTGGTTTTGTTCCATCAACCATCATTGAGTGGATGGATGGTAGGGTTTTATAGGATATATGGAATATCAATAAGCCTCTAGGGTTGGGAGGGTACCATTTTTATTGTAATTCCAAACAAACACATTTTGAACTCAGGGTTGATAATGTTTGGTGGTTGACAGTGTCCTCAACCTATCTTACGCAGTGGCTGATGTGTATGTCTACGTGAATCGGTATAATACCATTTAGATTAAAAATAGATATGGTCTAACATGCCTAAAACATATGCGATAAAAAATAGAAAACCTTATCAAATAATTATCAAAATATATTAATATATACATAATTTTTTGTTTTGTTTGGATTCCTTTCATTTTGAGAGAAAAGGGGGCCTGACCTATCTGTGACACTATCACCTTGGTTTATGATTCACATCGAGTTTACCATTTTTGTTTTTGACTAAATTTTATGTGTGTTTTATTTGATAATTGTTCAAGAGAATGGGTGGTTGGTCTCATAAAACCCTTTTTTGGGGGAATTGTATCCCACTTCGGGAATCTCTTAAATATTTAAGACATATTCACAAATCCTTCATTAATTCCAATGTAAAACATTGGCTGCCCTCAGGTTAAAAATAAATTCTTAGTGTTCTTGGAATTTAGTATCATCTGTATGTATCCAATGTTATTCATCAATGGAGATATTTTTATGTACCCAAGGATCTCTATAAGGGATACCTTTTTATGAATGGATTATATATTCTTTAATTTGTCATTTATTATCATGATGGCAATTCAATCCACACAGTGGGGTGCAATGGAACTTATCATCATCGAGGGTAAAATAGTTGTTTGGATGATGGGATTAGACCCATAATATGGGATTCCTACATATAATTGTCAATGGAATTAGAACCCATTTAGTTCATCACTGCTTAATGGGACACATCCTAAATTTTAATGTCATGTGGCAAAGACCAAAATGTGAAGTTTAACAGCCCATGGTAAGAACATCTAGGAGAAAGGTTCCTAGTAAAAGTGTGGTGTTTGACTTATACCAAAGAATCCTAGGGAACCTGGAAGGATTATAGACACCTATTTCAAACATTTCCATAAAGGTAATGTAGTTGATATAAAATTAGGGTTGATTTGATGTGTTGGGTTTGAACCTCAGGGAGGGTTCCTATGTATCCCATTTGATGAGAATCAAATCCCACATAGTTCAGATATGAGGATCCACATCATTGGAGGCCCAATTAATGTTTCTCTCATAGGTAATTTGGACCTTTGATATGATTCAATTAGGAATCATATTGAATAGGGGGCCCTTTGACTTTTTTCATTAGTAATGTAGTGCATTCAAAGATTAAGGAAAGATTCCAAACCTTACATCATATTAGAGGATTTCCAATAGGTTGGATACATGACTTTGAGAACCCATGCCTATGGATACCCTCTAAAGGAAGGTGAGAGGACGATTTAGAAAATATTTAATGCCTATGTAGGAATATAACCATATGGATTTTAGGATCATAGATATCCTCTAATATAACTTGAGTCATTATTGAATGTTAAAAACAAAAGGGGTAGGAATATATAGAAAATTGTATAGTCCTTCCTCCACTGGGGGAAGAGGCTAGGGATATGGGGGAAGAAGAAAGGGATTTGATTTTCTCATATATTCTCCTATTTTGGTAACTAAGATAGTATCATTTAATTACCAAACTAACTATAACCCATTAGAAAGGATATATGCTTACTCTAGGAGGGATGCACTGCTTCTGGTTCCCTAGGAGAGAGGAGGATTAGCCACTAATACCCTTAAAAATGAACATAAATAATTATTCACTCCCTTACCATCTAGAATCAATGTTACCTGGTCTTAGAGATTATAAGGAAAGTATATGGTCTTATCCCTCGTATATAATATAGGGATGTCTCTGGAACTACCCCCATGGTTGGGGTCCTCATGACCAACAAGATGCATAACTTTATGCATCCTGATGACCCTACCTACCAGGGAGGAAAAATGTGGGACACCTATGAATGAAGTAATGGAAAACTGAAAGGGAGACACATTGGTGTATCTATTTTTATGGTTGTGAAAGTATGGAGTTTTATGTGGAGGCTTTGTCTTAGTCTCCCTTGATTGGGAGTCCCGAGGAAGAAGGTGTATTTCCATCAGTGGAATGAAAGAGGGTTCAAAGGAGGATTTTATAGGTGAGGAATATGTAATCTAAATGGGTCTCATGTAGGGTATGGTTATAATGGATCAGAATTGAATCACATTGGGTAACACAAGTGTGAGCTAGGGGAGACTTCTATATAATGAATTACCTAGGAAACCAAACTTAGGTGAGGCCTTGCTTTAGGCTCTAAAGGATCTACTCAGGCATCCCTAGAGGGGTATCACAAAGGTCCTAGATTTGTGAAGGGACCATTGCGCTACTATCGTTTGATTATATAGAATGTGGATCCTTGCACAAGTGTTTGGTGTTAAACTACTTGGAATGACATTGATCCCACTATCCCACCTTTATTCCCTTTTCTCTTGGATTTTGGAGAGATACCTAGGTGGTTTTGAGGGCCTTGGTTAAAGACAATGTTGAGAAGATATTTGATGATTTTATGGGATTTTTGGTCGTTAAAATGAAAAGCCCCATGGTTCTATTTATAGGACAATTTAGGACCCCGAGTGAAGGAGCTGGCTCATGCAGGTGTTCAAAGTGGTTAGACTTAGCATGTATGACATGGTCAGTCCTCTTTGAGTGCTCTTGTCTGGGCCCTTCACACTACCTCTGATTCATTTTCTCTACTTCTAGTGGATATGTGTAACCTAATAGGAGACAATAATTTTGGACCTGTGTGATATTACCTCAATGAGTGTGAGATCCTTCACACCCTTCAATTCTTTTCTTCCAAAAGTAATTTAGTTTAATGTATTTTCTTCTATGTGACAAAACTGAGTGTCAAGAAAGGGGGGGGGGGTTCATGACATTATACTAACTCTATCATTTTTATCCTTTTCATATTATCATCAAGATTTTTATGATAAGTATTTGTGACCAATAAAAAGGGAGATACTTTTAACTATCGGTATATTTGTTTTAATGATAAAAAAATATATAATGTTTTTATAATTTTTTATAAATGTATTTTTATGTTTTTTCTTGTGTTTTCTTGTTTTTTTGAGTCATACTAAAAAGATAGAATTCAACCCTAATATGGGTTCAAATAATGACTGAAGTACATATTTCTAGTCCAATTCTATAGTGAACCAGTTTTTAGATTTTAGGTGACAATGAGCCTATAACAAAGTGGTAGAGGGTCCTTCTTGATGTCCAAAAGTCTTGGGATTAGATCCGGGTAGGGGCAGAATTCACGAGTTACTATAGAAACATTGTGGCATCACTATAGTAGTAGAGGAACTGTAGCAGCGGTGACACTATAATGGTGGTGGTACTATAGCAGCCCAAGTACTATAGTAGTACTATTCACCGAAGGGCCATTTGGGCCAAAAAATGGGCTTTTGGGCCAAAAACTGGGCTTTTGGGCCGTGTATTCAGACCACTTGGTCTTAGTCATTTGGTCCATGCAATGGGTCTCCCTCTACCCAGCCATAAAGAGGTATTTTCTTTAATAATAAAAATGAGTCTTCATCCCCGAACTTTAATAAAAACTTTCTATATGGTAGGAGTGCATAAATCATCCGATAGATAAAAAAATCTCCCATAACTAGAGGAACTCCACTGACTTCTTAGTGGAAGTACACCAACAACCCAGTGGAAGTGCACTAGCTAGTCAGTGGGAGTTGTAGAGATATCATGATACTATCTTGTACACTAGATAACTAGTTATATCGAGTGACTAACTCGTGGAAATATTCTAGAATCATCTACAAAAATTTTATTACGGTCTTAAATGGATTTACTTAACTCTTTATGGCTTGGAAAAACTATAGACGACCCCAACAACCTTGAAGTATATAAATTGAGGACAAAGAAGTTTGGGATCATCATCTTAAAGATATAAGAATCTAATAAAATTCTCTCCAATCTCTAATGATTAGGGATTCCTCTCTAATATTAAAATATCTTCAAATTATAATCATTCTCATCCAATTCCAAAGAATATCAAGTGTACATTCTCAATGGGAATTGAGATCTCCAACTATAACCAATAAAAGGTGAGATATTTATTGACAATCATCTAGTTCCATCGACCTTATTTTTTATATATCACTTTGTTCCATCAATTATACAATTATCCTAAGACTTTTCACATTCATATATATCCCTATGTCTCCCCCCCTCTCTAAATTATAACTTCTTTCTCTATCACCTTATTTCACCTTATTATTTTTTATTGAGAGTAGAGAAAACATTGTATTGGGTTTCCCAAAATCAGAAATATATCTTTCTCCATCCTCCTTATAATTGGTTACTTTATTTTTCTTTTTAAAATAAATAGTTATTAGTCTATTCCTTTCTCTAATAAAAATAAAAGGACCATTTTGGTTCTTGGGTTTCTGTTAAAACTAAGGGGCATTCTATTTTTAGTTCTTGGATCCCTATTAACACCAAGGGGTTATATAACCCTATCAATCCTCCTTGAGGGGGGGGTGGGGGGGGGGGGGTGGGGAAGGGGAACCTCATGTTCTATTATTGAACTACATTATCAAAGTGTTCCTGGTCCTTTTAATTTTTTACATTTTTATTTTATCTATTCTTTACTTTGATAATTTTGAATGATTTCAAGATATATCTATATCTTATATTACATTGTTTTCAAATATTTTTCTTTTAAAATTTTCATCTTAATTTATCACATTATTTTTTAGAAGGGACATTTACACCCTTATTTCCATTTCTAATATAACAAAATTTATTTATTTAAAGAATAAAACTTAATAAAATATTAAGGTGCCGTATGGACATCTTGCATTCTATTCTCATATTTATAACATAGGAAATTTAATGGACAATAAATGGGTGATATCAAATGATCACATAGGAAATAAAATATCAATATTCCATCAAGGGTTAGAACATAATGATCTAAGAAAAAATAGGAGAAATATAGAATAATTAGAGTTGTACATGAATCATGATAAAAGAATATGTAATATCAAATGATAAAACATATACTATGTCATAATAGTGTAGAAGCATGATATAATAATCATAATCCTTAGAGAAAAACTTATACATATAGAAATGTGAAATATTAGTTGGAATATTAAATCATAACATTGTTTAGAAGGGATCACTACCAATTTCTTATAATATAGTGGAACATGCATCGCTACATGATTACCATAACATAGTGGGAATTGTTTATGAAACCATGTACCCTCTTAGGATTGAGATAACAAAACTTTTACCCTATTTTACTTTTCTTACTACTCATGTACCATTTTGGGATAGGTCACTACCTTTGTACTCTTTTGGTCATGGGATACTACTCCTGTACCATATTGATCTTTGCATACTACCCATGTACCCACTTGGGCTTGGGAAATTCCCCATGTACCCTCTTGGGTTTGTGATACCACAATTATACCCTATTGATATCCTGGGATATAAAACTTCAATCAATACACTGAAGGATGATATTGGAATACAAAAATCAACAACCATAAATTGGTATTACAAATGAAATTATCATATATCATATAATAAAAAATCCATGGAAATAAAATTGATTTCGTAACATTTATAAATATTAAATATCTCAATAATTAGTTCAATTGAAAAAAAATGAAATCAATCATAATAATTAATTCACAATGAAATTTATATGGGGATTAATAAAAATATAACTCCCTATGACATAGATATTTTAAATAGGAAAATTTAACTGAAACATAAAATTTTTATTTAGAAAACATTTCTTAAAATTTTCATTAAGAAAAAAAGTTACTTGGAAGTTTATAAAATCATTTTCAAGAAGGTAAAATGAAAACATAAAAAACATTACAATAAATCCAAATAATGGATCCATGAAACAAAATAATGTATAAGTAAAAAAATGTGGAGTGGAAGATAAATGATACAATCATGAAAGGAATTCATTTATAATATTTTAAAATATATTTATCAAAACCCACATCATTAAAAGATTTTAAAAGAATCATTTTGAAAATAGGTGAAGATAGAATTTAAGATTGCAAGAAATAATAAATATTTTTATTTCAAAATAAGAAAATAGAACATTATAAGGATGAAATAAAATATACTTAGATAAGAAAATACTTATTTGAAATGACGAGAAGTATTCTAAACAACATTGTAATTTTATGAGTAAGAAATTCATCAAGGAAGGATCTTGGAATTAAAAATGTCATTTTACCAAGAAAAAAATATATAGTATAACATAAAAGAACCATAAGGACTAAGAAACCAACCATTGAAGAAATAGTTTTAAAAATAATCATTTTAACTCTAGGGAAGAGATTTAAGTTAACAAAAAATCTTACAAAATTATTATATCTTAAATAAAAAGACCATGAAACATTGAATTTGAGATTGATTTTTCAATTAAAAATAATTGAATTTATCTATGAAAAAATAATTATAAGTCATTATATACAAAACACAATATAAAACAATTTCTAAATATTCCACACAACTCAATGAATTAAAATTTAGAAGAGAAACCCTCACCTTAACTCTCTGATTATATGAAAAATCATTATATTACTTTATATTAAACATAACTATATTAGTAAAAAAAATTATAAACCATATTAATATTTATTACCTCTACCATAATTTATATATAATAATTCATTATACCTTTATTTGTTAGTTATTTTCTTATTTTTTATTAACGGATGTTAGTGACCTTGATTGTTTCATATGAGTTTCGTAATGGTGATATCGATCCTTATTTTTTTTATATTTCATCATTAATATATTATTCATGTAACCTGAATATAATTTAACTAATTATTTATAAAGTTAAATTATTATTCAATGAGTGTTTTATTTATAATCCAGGATGGTGAAATCATTTCCATGCTTATTTTGGTTAATTTACTGATATCAACAGATTACTTTATAAGGATTGTTGATTTTTGTGTCATTATATAATAAAAATATTCAAGAAATATATTAATCTTTAATATTATATATATTCATAAAATATATTTTATAATTAGCAATTTATGTTGGTGATGAAAATGAAAGATTCCATCCATGGAGGTAGTTGTTTGTATGTATGCAAAAATGGTGTTTTCATTTTCTAATGATTGATAGGTGAGGAAGGTATATAATTATTTAAATTTATATAATATTAATTAAAAAATAAATAAAATATATTTTCATTAAATACATTACTATAACCATCATTGTGAGGTGATGATGAAAAATGAAATATATCATTCATGGAGGTTGTAGTTCTTACATACCCATGAGTGACATTTTCTTTTTTCAAATGGTAGGGAGGATGGTAGAAAATGGTTATTCCATTAAAAAAAATAAAATTTAAGTATATATATAATACTGATGTAATTTTTTTTATTGTTGTTATAATAGTTTAGGAGGATTTAGAATAAGAAATAAAGGAAAATAAATAGAAAGGGTATGATTAAGCGTTTTCACCACACTCCACATGGAAATTCCTCAAGCCTTCTAAAAATAGTCTTTTGGTGAAACCATAACTTAATGAAATATATATATATATATATATATATAGATTTGGGGAGTTATTTTGTATGAGATTTTCCAAGCTTAAGGGTGTTTAGTGTGAGGATAAGTGGGGTGGTGAAAGGTTCCCTTTGTAAGTGTGAAGGTTGAATATTTTTGAAAATATTCATAAAATTATTTTAAATGCTTGTCACTTTCAAAGGATTGTAGATAAATAATTGTACAATAATGGATATTATAAATGTCTTGGTTGATCTAGATCTCATCCACACAAAATAGTAAAAAGGATTGAGATAATTTGGGATTTTACTTTCATTTAACTTTTACCATAGTTTACTTTTACCGTGGTAACTTATTTTTTTACCTTGATAATTTATTTTTTTGACTAAAAATGAAATTTAACTGATTACTTAATTTAGAAATTATAATTATAAATATTAAATATTCCTTATAATAGTAAATTTATATAAGTAATATTAATTAATTTAAAAAAATTGAAGTATAACTCATAAAAATAATTTAGAAAACAATATAACTAAAGTTCCAAAATGTCCAACAAAGGTTTATAATTTAATGAAAATATTTTTAAATGAATAATTTTACTCAATAAATATATAATTTGTATGAAAAATATTGAAAAAATATTTATGTCACATTTATATTATAGGGATATCTAAAAAATTATGTCATTTGTAAAAACAATATTTTGTACGATTCACCTAAAAATCAATCTTTATAAAAAAATATAAAAATTTCATCCCAATATATTATTATAATGGTAAGTACAAAAATTATGTTCATATTTTCAAATTAAATTTCTCAAATTTAGGATTTTAACTTTTAAATGGAAACATAAAATAAAATAAATTTTTTTATTGGAACACGACTCTTTAAAATATTATCTCATTTTGTTCTTATTTCCTATAAAATACAAATTAAATATGTTTTAACATATTATTAATATTAATAATATAATTTATTATAATTTAAACACAATATATTTATTTTATTAAAATGTAAAATATAAAAAGTCATTGCATATAAAAGGAAAGTTTTAGGAAAATTAATTTTTAAACATAAAATGACCTCATTGGTTATTTAGATACATTAATTGAATTTTGTAATTTAATTAGTGTTAAAATGAAAGTTATTGTTCATTATAAATATATTTCATAATATTGATACTTCAGTTTATAATAACAAATTCAAGGACCATATTATTGATATCTCATTCAGTACATTAATTTTTTCTTATTAAAATGTCTCATGATTTATTTTGGTCCAGTGTTGTGTGTAAAGAAAATTATTCAACATCGTGTTTATTTAAAAAATTAAAATTACTAAAAAAATGATGTTTTTAAATTCTAATCACCCAAAGAACATCCGGTGTAGTGATCCATGCTGCGGCAAGGAGGCCTCTTCTAGACACTCTGTATAGCACATCTACCTCTTCAACATTGTGGCCCATCCACCGCACTCTTACGCAACTTCCATCAACATTCACAAACTAATATTACAAAAAACCTTTACATGAAACCCTTAATACATATAAAAAATTTTCTCCTTGGAATATCCCATGTTGTACGCCCCATATCACCTTGGTCAGGCTGGCCAAAGGGCTTCAGGGAAAGATACTACGACGTAGCCTCCCTATGATATAGTGTGCTCTGTGGGGTTAACCCTATTCCACTAACAAATACTTAAGGGTAACACCAGTCACCCTTACACGTTTATTTAAGATTTTAACAATTTAATATCCATATGGGTTACATTGTGGAATGATGAAATTTCCTTAGAGACTCCCGGAAGCACCTTAAACACATAGAAACACTTGAGAATGAATAAAACATACGATAAACATAAAATAAAAAAAATTAAATAAAAATACATAAAAATGGAATTGGGGTGTGTCAATTCTAACCACCATGAAAATGTCTTGACATAAAAATTCACCAATAAAAAATATAAGAAAACATAAAAATAAAACCTCCACACCTCATTATGAGAGGTTGGCAGGTTATGGTTAAACCAACTAGCATCTTACTAAGGAAAAAACACATAACCAAGATCCTCAAAACCAATAATGCCACAAAATCTAGAAAAACCCACATCTCCAATCATAACCGAACCTAAACCATAAAAAATTCTCTAAGAGGCCAAAGACCTATCAAGGTATCCCCTGAATTTAGAGGTTATTTATAATAGTGAACTGAAAGGGAACACTAATAATATAAGACCAACCCCGAAGTTAAGATCTATCTACTAACCATAATCGACCATCCCATGGAAACTCAGTAAAAAATCTAAAGAGATACAAATATCAAGATAATCTAAATATTCATAAAATAATATCATTAAAAATATCATGACTTAAAATGGGTCAAAAAATAACCACACCCAAGACTCGTCAAGAAAAAATATGACCCCTAACTTTGATCAATAATATACAGGGGTAAACAAGAACCTAAACCAAGGAAAAACATCTCACTATAAACACAATAATCAAAACTAGAACCCATGGGTACTTACTAGAAAGAAACACTATTCTTTGTTACCCAATCATGTACACAAGATATACCATCTCTATATATCCTCAATCAATTTTCAAAACAACCTACTCAACACACTAATATTTCAAGGAGAAAAATGACACTAACTGATCATAAAAAAGATCTATATCTATTAGAAGCAACAAATAGACTCCTAAAAGAAAAAAAGCATCACCTTAAGAACTTTAAATCAGATCCAAAACCATAAAAATGGTTCCCCGAAATAGAAAATCAACCCAAAAAATAATTTCACACAATACCTATTCCTATAACCCAACTTATATAATTCATAGAGATATTATATTATCATATAATAAGGATAAACCCTCAAAACACACCAGAGACCCTTCGTCAATGAATTCGGCTCCAAACGACCACAGTCGACTAGATCATAATAATCATAAACAATAACTATAGAAGATTCAATATGTACTATATATGATCCATAAGTGGTAAATAATTTGAGTCCAACACCCTATTTTAGGCATGGGTGGACTTTGGAAATAAAATATCTTCTCCAAGCGATGAGAGAATTCCCCACGAGGATTATCCTTGAAGAAAAAACTTTTAAATTCATTTATGGCATTTCCATGTGGTTTAAATTAAATAGAACAGGTCATGAAGTCATCTAATTCATTCCACAAATGTAAATATAATGATCCCATTACAATCTATTAGACAAATACATTTAAAAAATTCACCTAAATAAGGAAAAAGTTTGAAAATATTCATTTTCAGCCCGTAGAAACCTTAGAAAGTGCCTGTGAGATCATTTTAGATAAATATATACACATTTAAAAACATTCAAAAACTATTTTAACATCCTATAAAACACAATATTATTTTAAAATATTTAATTATTTCATTTTAAAACCTACCATTCCTGAAAGATCCTCCTAATAGTGTTAAAATCCTTCATGAATAAAACAATAACTGATTTTAAAACAAAAATGTTTTAGATATTATAATGAAATATAACACATCGAAATATATTTCATAAAAACCAAATAAAATTTTAAAAAGACTTATGGTCTCATTTGAAAATAGTTTTTCCATTAAATACACTTTTGATACAGAAAACCACTTTATGAAATACATCATGATAAATAATATAATTATTTTACAAAGAACTTCCTTGTCAAAAAATCCACCTAAAAAGGTTTTTAAATAAAAAATGTAGTGAGACACCAAATTTATACTCAAAACAATCCTTCAAAATATCAATGAGAAATTGATAATAATATTAAACATCAAGAAAAAATCTACTTTAAAAACATAAAAACATTATTAAATCCATATCTAATAAGTGGGAACTTCTTATAGAGAAATAAAAAACAAAAAGAAGTTGAAAAAATATAAAGGTGTTATATATTTGTTAATTTTTTTTACTCATGGTACGATGGACCACATGAAAACTATAAATCAAGCTCTATGAAGTCCCCAAAACCATCTGCCCAAGATTCACATAGTTTACCAATCTGCATGGTATCACCATGAATCCCAATTTATTTATCCAAATACTCCCCAAAACTAAATGAAACCGTTAAAACCACATTCATAAATTATTTTGAATTGAATGACCAATTTACCAGATCAAAATACAATGAAAAAAGCGAAGAAATAAATCTAAACTCAAGTATCCACATCCTGTGGAATCTCAAGGATTCAAATGAGAAAGATCTAACTAAACTCTCCCCTTACCCACTGCTCAAGTCTTGAAATAATTATCTACAGACTATTATAATACCTATGAAATTGATCATTTTGATAACCTATGACTTATAAAAACCTAGTCTATGTATCATTTTTTCCCAAATTAGTATTGGATGACCAAACACTTCACATGATCATGCCTGTGAAAAGGTTTGAAGAGCATTAGAAATCCTCACGGGGAAGAATCTAATTGTTGACCATTAAAGAAATCACCTTTGGGAAAAAATGTACACTCAAATAAAGGTTAATAACATATTATATATTTTATAAAAAATAATACATGAATTGTTCCTACTATATACACCCATTAAAAATAAAAGAAGAAGGTATAAATAAGTAATGAAGAAAACAAGTCATAACCAACCAAACATGATTTAACTCATTTATATTAACATAAATAAATCATTAAACATAAATACATAACAAAATAACATTAATTAAGTATGATAAAACTAAAAGAGAGGTTATTTTGGCTGATACCCCAAAAAACCAAAAATAAAACAAAACCCAAACCACTAAAAGGACAACTCGATATGAACTATGGCCGCTCTGTATATCCCATATCACTAGTCAAAATCCAAATAAATTATAGTAAGTATGAAATTGATCCTAGAACATGTAGAAAACATAGGATATATATAAAAACATGCACATGATTACGTATATAGGGTGTGAGATAACACACCTAGAAAGATTTCACAAATAATTATATGTAATTTTTTAACAAAATTTCATGTAAATGCAAGTTTAAAATATAATAGAAAATAAGTTTTTTATTTTTAATTAGAAATTAGTGAAAACAAATTTCACACCCTCACCATAAATAATGAAAACTTATATTTTTAAGAAAAACCCGGTAGTACCACAACATTATAGATAAAATAAATTAAAACAAAAATCGGAGCCATTAATTTAAAATTAAACAATAAGAAATTAAATTTATTTTCATTTTAAAATAAAATTCACAAACAACCCTTAAAATACATTCCAAAAACTCACCAAACTATAAAATATCACGATACTATAGAAAAGTGAACCACAATATCAAGGAGAAACAAGGGAATAAATCAAGGTAAAGGGGTTCCACAGACAAAAAAATCTCATGAAGACATAATCAATAAAAAGTAGGAATACCCTAACTAAAACCAATGATCAAGAGAATAAATCATATAATAAACCTGATGGTCACTAATTATAGTGTACCTAGGGATTCTACATCACTAATTAGGGTAGTTCCCTCAATTTGTGGAATGGATATTAAACTTCATCACTGACTAGGGGTAATCACATAAACTACATAGTTATCATGAATAGTGGTGGAAACTCAACCATTGTAGGTTATTCTATCCCACCACCAGGGTTCCCATCACCAAAAAACATGATAGAGAGAAAAAATAAAAAAATATCCATCATAACAATAAAAAATAACTATCACCTCACATCCAATACACACCAATGAAAAAACCATATCTATTTATCACCCAAACACCATATACATGAAAAACCACCACTAAATGGGAAACAAAAAAGGGGAACATGGAGCGTTTCTCAATTTAAATAAACTTTATTTCATATGATTGAAAAAAATCATTTAGTAAAATACCCACTTGGAGTGATGGGTCATTTTACATTCCCAAAAATATAATTTATATCATCATTTTAAAAACATTTGGTAACTATACACCCTTTAAAATTTTAGAAACATCCTACAAAAACCCAAAACAGATTTATTGAAAATTAAAAACAAGTCCCAAATCCTAATTTTTTTTAAAACATTTAAAATCACCACTGAGAAAATTTTATAAACACATATCTTATGAAATGAAATTAACTCCAATAAACAATTAAAATTCTTTGGAAAACCGTATATACCAAGTCGTTAATTCCGTATATATAATTTATATTTTCTTCCAAAACATCATATAAAAATTAATTTATTTAAAAATGAGTTATAAAATCCAAACATTCCATTAATTTTTTTAAAAGGGAAATTAGAGAAATAAATACCACAAAATAATAAGAAATGAGTCAAAATGTCTTAACTACGACTGAGATCACCCAATAAAGAAAGAACCATCCTCTAAGGGTCCTAAAAAAATAATGACCTTTGTAATAACCAACTGGAAATACTATACCACTATGTATAACAAGATAAGGTTCTTAGGAAATAGAGGATCCTAGGAGAAATGGATGTTAAAGAAGAGAAAAAATAACAGAGGAAGAAGAAAGAAAAAAAATATAACCTGTAAGAACCATGAATTATAAAGAGGGAATCCATGAACAAAAGAGGGTGAAAGGGTATCATTACTTAGGGATATGAGGGGAATAAACTAGTCATAATGAAGCAGAGAGGAAGGATAAATTAGTTTAAAATGAGTGGTGAAAAAATGTAATTTCATTTAAAAAACCCTCGGACATACTACTCCATGACATAACCCTTCTGGTTACGACATGGTGTGACCTCCCAAGAACTAATTTATCACATCCCTTTAGGATATGACATGGATGTTCCCATGATGGTAGGGATAAGTCTTCCAAACACAATAGTCCACTGCCACACAGCTCACCATGCTATGGAATTGAGGCATTTACTAGATGCTTTATACAATGCATTCACCCATTCTGTATTATGTCCCATCCAACACAACATTTCATAACTTCTTTCACCATTATGAATTCCATGTATACATCATCCTTATAAGGAATATTTTCTACCCTTATGGAACTCCCTCTATAGAGTAACTCAAGGAGATTTACATGTAGAAACCTTTTCAGGAAGATATAAGGGCTTTTGGGTGATCTTCCACAACATTTACTTCTTGGGTTTTGATATTCTTTGTGAGGTTACCCTTATATATCCTTCACGCACATAAGGGTTACACTAGTCACCCCAACACAACATAGGAAGTTAATCTCCATAGTATATCCATATAGGTTACACCATTGCCCACTGCAGTTTCCTTGTGGACTTTTAAAAGATCATAAAATGACTCAAAACAACAGAGAATGATTAAAACACTCGGAAAACATAAAATACACTAATATAAAAAAATTAAACAACAGTGACCATGATATGTAGAATGAATCAATATATTTTTATATATAATTTTTTCATCTTAAAAAAAATTGTTGAATACAGGATGTAATGGATGTTAGTTAATCCTCCATGTGCCTCAGTAGGCTTCCTTCCCATCCTTACTGGCCTCCCAAGATGTATCATATGATGGAGTGAACTATATCACATAAAACTACATCTCTTGGAATATTATTATGAATAAGTACTTGTAACACTACTAGAAATTTATATTAGTAAGTAAATTTTCTTTATACATAATTGATTACAATGATAATGAAATTGTGTGGTTACTTTCCATTTTCTATAATAAAATAAAAGAGAAGAATAATAATTTTTTTTGATTACCTTTTAATGTAATTATATATTTATTAATAATAATATATATCCTAAAATATTTTTGGAATCCCAAGATCCCTAAAAAATGGATTTTGAATATCCAATATCTTAGATATATTATTGTGAAAGAATATATATTTTTATTTTTAAAATATAGTCTATATCCATTAAATACCACACAAAGGTATTTGGCTAGTATTTACTCCGTATAACTACAATAACTAACTTCCATTTGATCCATTAAGTAGATTCTCAATCCTTAACTTATAAACTCATAATTTTTTCAACACTTGCCTCCAAAATTAACCAAGAAGACAATTAATACTTATCTTAATTCAAATTTGGTTAACTAGGTCCATCGATATCATTAAAACTCTATAATAAATAGAATATTCCTTTACTATGTCCCAAAAAACACTACGATCTATTGCTACATTCTAAATTAAATGATGAGAGGTGGGAGGTTACTTAATATTATGTATAAGAAATACGGTTTTATTTATTCATGATTGTTATCTATCCTATGTTAGTGATTACATAAATCATAAATTGTGCACAATAATACAATATTATACTAGATCTATTTTAATTTTGGCATGATTGTTTATTTTCTAATACATATGATCACACAAATAAATGTAAACATGCATAAATAAAAGATAAATGATTTAAATGATCATGATCATTAAAACTATTGGTTTGTTTATTGAGTGATGATAAACCAACATATAACATAGAGAAATTAACTAATTATAACCACCCAGAGTTTCTAAATGACATTTATTTCTTTATGGAATTGTGTTTTATATTATATAAGTATTATATTGATTGGGAACATATAGAAATGAAAAAAAACATGATTTAATTAATGAAAATAATTACATTAGGAAATTTTTAAACCCATTAAAATTCCAAATACTTCAAGTGAAAAAATAGAATTAAAAAACTATAATGGGAAAATTTCGATCACCCTAATTGGCTAGAATCTTTCAACCCATGAACAACACTATGGAAAAGAAAACAATTATTAATAAACCAATGGAAATTATAGAAAGTGAAAATATAAAACAGCGGGAGAAATTTTATTTAATATTGAATAAATGAATTTAGTAGTATTTATAAGTAGTAATATGACTATTCTAATAGTAATGTTACCATTGGAATAGTAATATGACCATTAGTAATAGTAAACTGACTGTTGGGAACTGTAACCTCACTGTTGGAAAAGAAATTTGACCTCAAAATAATCAAATTTAATATAAATAATATTTATTATGAATAATTTAAGTAAATATAAATATTTAAATTTCTCAAAAAAATATAAATATTGAAAAAATCAATGAAAATATAAGCATATCTTTTTAATAAATGGTATTTTATGTTGTTTCATAAAAATCATATTTTTTATATTTGAAAATTAAAATAAACTATGTTGGAAAATTATTTTGATAAAAATAATTTCAATTTTAAAATTATCATATGGAAATTTTCCACGTTTTTTATAGTAATTTTCTAAAATACATCAATTTTTGGGTGAATAGTAAAAAAATATAGTTGTTCTATAACTTGTGTATCTTAAACTACATCATTAATGATGTAATAATTACATAATAATTTATATAAATTTAGGCTAGAAAAAACCTTTTTTAATTGGATAAATGAGTAATTAAAATACATTAAACATGATTTCCAAACATAAAAATGACTTTCCAAATTCTTAAATCAAAAGTATTCCTTAAAAAAACAATTTTATCATTTTTAACATTCCTTTTCTATAAACCATCTAATTTAAATTATAAAGGGTTTTAAAGTCTTAAAATAAATATATATTTTTAAATTAATATTCATTATTTAAAAAATATTAGTATTACATGGTTTACCTTCGATATAATATTTTATTTAATATTTTATTCTAAAAATGCCCCTCCTCATGTATAACTAACCCATCTCCCTTGCCTTGGAAAACAACTCAACCCTCACTTACCAAATCCCAATATCTTCCAAAATCATACCTCTTATTCCCTTAGAAACATTATGTATATTATGGATAAAAACAACTCTATTCATCAAGGAAGTCTAGTGTTGTACAAGAGAAGAAACACCGATAAAAGAGTACATTTTTATCAAATATAGTGCAGTTTTCCTCCTATTTTCTCTTTTTTACTAACATCTTTAAAAAATTTTAAGATTAATTAGGAATCATATCAAAATTATATTAATTTTTTCAAACTAATGTAAAAATCTATTTTTTAAAGTTTTAAAATTTATAACTCTTTTTTTTCATCCTTTTGGGCAACATTTCCGCTAATGATGGATTAACCACCAATGAGGATGTTTCCAACTTCTTTCACATCACCGCCCTTATGGATGGTTATGATAAATTATTTATAATATATAAATTTATAAATTTATGTATTTCAGACTATTTTAATTAATATTACTTATGTATAAATGACCTTGATGAAATATAGTTAAATAAAAATAAAACATAATATTTTTAAGGAAAACATGATATAAGAACACTTCACCTTTTACAATGGAAAATTAAAAAAATATAATACAACTAATTTAATTGGTAAATATTTTCTTAATTTAACATAATTAACTTATGGTTCAATAATTTAATAAAAATATTTTTACTATTTAAATGGCATAAAAGTGATGAAACTAAGAGGGATCTAACGTAAGTTGATTTTCAAACTGAAAATATTTCTTTTGGGTTATATAATATTTCACATTGATTTCAATATGATTTTTCCTATAATATCCAAAATATATACTTTCAATATTATGTATTTTCTATTTTTGGTATGTACATGTATCTACACTTTTAAAAAGTCTTCTAATCTATTTATAATGTTTTCTTAAAATACATTAATTTCCAAAACATATCTTGAATCAACTTAAATTTTTTATCCTTTCAAAGAAACTAATGAAATTTTATGGAAAGTAAATTTTCTCCCTTATTCATTTGGGAATAATAAAATTCATTTAATTTAGTTTGATAAGTGAAATAGTTTATGAAACCCATTCTTTTCTATAGGTTATTTCATGACCGTGATTGTTATCTTTCAATATGGAATGAATGATTATGTACTTTTTATGATTTGATGGGTTGGTGTCGAATTATATAGACCTCCATTTTATTTTTTAATATGATATATATCACAGGTTTATGCATATTACTCATGAAAATTATTCTATATTTGTTCATAATGATGATGTTACTATTATGCACATATGTTATGCGTGAACATGATTCTAGCTTTGTTCACAACTATGTGTGGTATTTGACTACTAAGACACAATGTTTTATTTTTATGCATATTCCAAATTCCATGCCCTTATCATAATTTTTCCTTATGATGTTTAAAATGATTTTATGATATGATGTTATTGGTTACTCTCACCCACGTAGAACTAATTCATATCCCTTGTTCCTCTTCTAACTGATCTTTGAGATCAACCCTTTCATTGATGTATATATTTAGGTGACTATATATAATAAAAAGATTGTGAATGATTTATAACGATAAAGAAGAAACGTTTAGGTAATGTTTATGTTTTTTTATATACAATTGATGTGTAAGACTAATTTTCTAAAGACATTATACCGTTGGATCCTTGAATTGTATCACTATTATGTTATTTTCCATAAAAATGATGTAATAGTCATTTAAGAAAATTTTAGGTGTCTATAGTTGGTATTAGAGAAAAGTTTAGTTAATTTGAGAATTATGATAAGAAAAATTTGGTGAAAAAATTATGTATGAGTCTTTGTGTTGGTAAACATCCAAGAATAATCATTTTAGAAAAAGGATAAATATATGGATCCCATAAGTTATTCCTTTAGAGATAATTTTCACATAAGATTAAAATATTTATTCATAAGTTGTTGACATACATTTTTATTAATCCTTTTCTATTTTAGAAAATGGAAGGAACTAAGAGAAACATGGAAAACTACCTATTTGAGGGAAAATGAATTTATTGCCCGAATGACATTCCTAATTCCATGGGAGGTGGAGTTCAAATCCTCACGATGACGGTTACCCAGTTGTCTTGGGATATGAATAATAAACAATACCATGTGGAATGTCCACCTTCACCCAAGAAGGAAAAATAACCTATTAAGTTATTTATGAGGAAAAATCTATCTATTTTTAGAGGATATTCTTATAAACTTGTTAAATAAAAATGGTTTAACTAAATGGAGAATATCATTTTGGTGCTTAATTGTTTTCAAAATGAGAAGGCAACTTTGGTTATTTATCAATTAGATGGATATACCGATCAATGGTGGACATTAATAGAAAATTTGAATCCTAATGATGAAATGAGAGAAATATAATTGGTAGACACTCAAAAGTTATTACTTGAAAATTATTTCTCTAGAAATAATTAAATAAATATAGGGATAGAATTCCTAGAGCATATGAAAAAGGAGGGTGAACCTATCATGGAATATGAGGAAACATTTAGAATTATTTCAAGATATAACTCTAGTATTATTATCAGTAATGATAGAAAAATATATAGATAATTTATTTTTTTAAAACCATACATTAGAAAGGATCTAAGAATCCAAGATATTGGGAGATAAGAAGAAGTAGTTTGATGGACTCTAAAAGTAGAGATGTTTTTTGGAAAATCATCCCATCGTTATGGAGATAATAAGAGAAGAATTTAGTTTCATGTTGGTGGATAAAATGAAAAATGAGGAAAGATTACCCAACCACACACATGTCAAAAAAATATTGGAATAAATATCATTTGAATTAACTCAAAGGCATGGGAAAATGATTCATATGTGGGAGATAAGGCCACCAATTTCATTAATATCAAAGATAAATGTATAATTTGAACAACATGATGGATTAAAGTTGGAACATACTATTACACCACCCATGGGTAAATGATTTACCATTTTGGATAAAGGGAACTACACAAGATAGTTTTATAAACCATGGATCCTTAAGGGCAATAGACATCAGAAACTACCAAATAGAAAGGAGAAAGTAAAATCTTATTCCATAAAAATTGCTGAAGTAGAGCATAAAAGTGAAGTCATACAAGGTACACATAATATTCAATGACGAATAGAAAATGTTTTATTTGGTTTTGGTTCTACATATTTTTGTATATTCCTAATTTATTTCTAGAACTATTAAATTGAATACCTGATACCCTGAAGTGGAGATATCTACAAAAACTCCTAGTGGCGCATTCAATGAAAACGAAGTTTTAGACTTCTCACCAATTAGAATATGTGGGAATATTCTTCCTGTGAATATTTTATACTTCCCTTGGTGGAATTCAATTCTATATTGGGCATGGATTAGATCTCATTATATATAGTACACATCAAATATCTGGAAAATGAAATCATTTTAATAATCTAAACCATCCCATGCTCATGTACTATTAAAAGGAAGATCATGAATCTAATTTTTATAATCCCCCAATAGTGTGGGAAATGATAACCTATGTATAAGAATACATTTACCAAATGGTTGATACAATGGAAAGCATGAAAATTAGGGAAATTCCCATTTTTAGAGAATACAATTATGTATTTCCCAAAGATTTTCCAATAGTTCCATTAGATTGTGAGGTAGAGTTCTCAATAGGGCTCATATCCACATCCTCTCCTAACTTAAAATTCCCCTATAGGATGGCCCCTATCAAACTATAGGAGTTAATGAAGAAGCTACAAGAGAATTTGGACACAGGATTCATATGCCCTGGTGAATCTTCTTGGGGTGCACCAGTAGTCATTATACAAAAAAATATATATAAATAAAAGTGGTTGTGTATATATTACTATGATCTCAACAAGATCACCGTAGAGAACCAATACCCCATTTCAAGTATTGATGACTTGTTGAATCAACTATATGGATCTCAATTCTTCCCAGAGGTGGATATTTATTCATGATATCATCTACTAAAGGTAAAGAAAAAAATATATTCATAAAACTAAATTCTTCACAAGGAATGAGATCTATTAATTCATATTAAGTCCCTTCAAACATAAAAACACCCCTACAATATTTATGAATTTGATTACTAGTTTCATTAGAGGATGAATTGACAAATTTTTGGTCATATTTATTGAATTTATTATAATTTAATACAAGAGTATGGGGGACCATGAAGACTATCTAATAATGGTGCTCAAACCTTAAGAATGATGAAAATGTACACGATGTTCAATAAGTGTGACTTTTGGATATAAAAAGTCAAATTATTATGGAACACGATCATAAGTGACATAATTTATATACAACATTAAAATAAAAGTAAATTAAAGAATGGATTATACCATCTAGAGTCATATAAATCCATATTTTTCCTAGATTAGCTGGGTACTACTGTCTTTTTGTGAGAAATTTCTCATGATTGTCTTGCCATTAAATTGAGTTATCATGGAATGTGTAAAGTATTTCAAGTCAGAATAACGAGAGGAAATATTTAAGGATATCATGAAGAAAATAATCACTACACCTATAATCAAACTACCATAATATAGATAAGGTTATTTTACATTAAATGATTCTTTACAAAATTATTTGGATGTTTACTCATGCAGAATGATAAAGTGATAGAATATACCTCATAAGAGTTGAATATCCATGACTATAACTACTCAATGCATGATCTAGAGTTATAATAAATGATATTTTCTTTGAATATTTTGTGTAACTAATTCTATGTAAATTATTGTGAGATATATACTGATCAAAAGAGTCTAAAGTATATATTCACATAGAAGGAGCTCAACATGCATCAAAAAATATGGTTAGAGAAAATAAAGGAATGAGATTTCTCTATTCAGTTCAATCCATGAAAGGGAAATAAGGTAGTTGATGCTCTTTTTTGAAACTAACCTTCTACCCTATCCATGATGTATATTGAGAATGATCCTATCTTCATGGATATGAAAATGAAGTATCTAGAAACCATTACAACATGGAAAACATCCCACCTTTTCCAAATGATTTCCCAACCAGCTGTCTAAGAAAAGGTCAAAGAGGAACAAAGGGATGATTTGGATCTTCAAAAAGGGTGAAATTAGTGAAGGAAGGGAAACTTCATGAGTTCAAAATCGATGAAATGGTTTAATTTGGTTTGGAACTAGGATTTTATTTTTGCATTAATCACATGAGATAAACAAGAAACTATTGTATAATGTGCATAAATCATTTTCCCCATAAATCCTGGAAGTAAAAATATGTACCATGATCTCTAAGAGAAAATTTGGTGGTAAGGCATGAGGAAAGATATTATTGATTGCACATTAATGTTCTTATTGTGATACAAAGTTAATTTAATGAAACAAAAGTCCAAGGGGATAATACAACTATTTTTTATACCCATGTGGATATAGGAGAAAATCACTATGTACTTTGTCACTGGTACCTAAAGAAAAGGAAATGAAACAATTCAATATGGATTGTGGTGTATAAACTCACCAATATTTTACTACTTCATCACTATTTTGGGAATATTTCTCACATGAATAAATTTCCGTGATATATGTAAAAGAAGCTGTGATATTGAATGAGGAAGCACTTTTTCTCTTATCTAATTTTTATATAACATTCACTTTTAAATTATAGAGAATTTTTCAATATGTTCATAACACTAAATTGAATTTTATCATGACCAATCACCCCCAAACTAAGGACTAATTTGAACGATGACATACTGAGAGCTTGTTTGATGGAATTTAAAGAAGGATGGGATCAACATCTTCCTTTAGTTTAGTTATCAGGAAAAAATATCCCACTCAAGTATTCAAATAGATCCAAATAATGTAATATATGGGAAGTTATGTTTAACAGTTACTTGTTGGGATAAAGTTGTTGAACAAAAGACACTTGGACCGAGCCTTGTGCAATGGATGAAAGATATGGTTCAATCCATACAATAGAATATAAAAGATTCTTAATTTGGGTAGAGGTGAGGTGATGAAAAATGATGAAGGGACATAGAGTTTGATGTTTGATAATGTTCTTTTAATATCACTATGGAAGAGAGTCACGAAGTTGGGAGAAAAAGGGAAGCTTATCCCTAGGTTCATTGGCCCCTTTGAGATCCTTAATCACATATGAGTAGTGGCCTATCAGCTTGAACATCCACTAAATATAGATCAAGTTCATAATCTGTTCCCTGTATCTCTATTTATGAGTTCAAACCTGAAATCTTACAAGTACTAGATTTAGAGCTTTTATAAATTTATAATTACCTCTCGTATATGGAGTAGTTGGTGAAAATATTGGATGGTAGAGGAAATGTATGACACAAGATGAAAAATCACTATGTCAAAGTGTCACAGGGAAACCATAAGTGTAACACCCTAAGATTTTATGAGAAATATTTATTTTAATTTCTTATGATATACGCAACACTGAAGGAATCATTCACTCAGACAACACTGGCTTGGCTTGCGTTACACGCAAGAGAAACCTTCCTCGATAGCTTGCGTTGTACGCAATACCGAGTTTCACTAAACAATGATATATTATTATAATATTATTAACTAGCCGTTAAGAATAGTATTAACTTAATTTTTAATTTTATAACATTATAATTCATCTTAAGCATTTTCTATAATTATATATGAAAACAAAATCAATTTTTCAGATAAAAGAAGCATTTTTAAAAAAAATGTAGTTTTACCGCCTTTTGATGAAGAAACCATTTTAAATATAATTTTTGACAAGTTTATAAGTTCAATTTTACAAAATAAACTTCTTCTTTAGAATCAGGATATAATAATTTACATTGGATAAATTTTTGATAATTTTCTAATGACTTTCATATTTTGATGAATAGTAAAAATACGATAATTTTTTCTTAAAAACAACCTTTTTTCTTCAAGATAATTTATATGGTTAAATGATAAAATTTAATGGTTTTAAAGTATAAATATAATATATTTTAACCATTTTATATAATTTATGGAATTTCTATTTATTTTACATTGGACTCATAGGTAAAAACATTTCAATCTTTGGCAATGTTTTAACATTTAAAACCTGTTTTCATAACAATGAGATTAATTTCAAATTAATTATTGAAACTTATGTGTTTTGAAATTTGGAAAATGGATTCCATATTTGTATTAATTGTGTACAAATTATGTTAATAGGTTACTTTTATTTTTTTATTATGAATAGTAACTACGGTAACTTTTATTTACTACAATTAAAGGTAAATCAAGTAATTAAGGGTAAAAATAAGATTATAAAATTACACTACCACCTGAACAAATTTTATTGGATGAATAAAAGTTGACCCATATCACCTAAGGGTCAGAATAGATTCGTTTTATGGACTATTGACCTTGAAAATGATATAATTATAACTAAAACCAAAGAAAGTGACAACATGTCACTCTCTTATATCTTATAAGTATAATAACTTTAATTTAGTGATAAACTTCATAAAACTTCAAACATGAATAGTATCAAGAAATATAATAAATTTATCTAAATCATGTGAATTTATTTATAATTTTTAAATATTAAATTATTATCATTTATGATGACACAATAGTTATGTGGAATTTGTTTTGATTGAAATATCAAATAAATGGTTTTAAAAGTATTAAAATAAATATTATATAAACTATTTAATGTTATACAAAAAATTTATATAATAATATGACATGTTAGGAATTTATTAAATATTATGGTTTGAATATATCCTATGTGTGGATTTTAATTAAATTCAAATAAATGAATAGTGTCAAAATTGACACTATTATTATTTTACAAAAATAACATATTATAAAATTGATTAAAAATAAAAAAAATATTTAAAAATAATAAATTTAAATTTAAATTGTCTAAAATGTCATAAATTATCCAATTATGGATAATTCAAAACATATAAGTAATTATTTATAATAATTTAAAATTTAGAATATTAATACCCAATATAAAATTAAATAGATTAAATAAGGATAAATCAATTTGATAAGGTTTAACATAAATTAAAAACATGTATAAGTTTTATTAGTTGATAATATTACATCCGTAGCTCATCTCATTTTCTAATTGAGTCATTTTTGGATGTTTTTAAGCGAGGTTTGAATTTATTATAAAATGATATTTCCTATGTTTCCAAAGGTTCCCCTCTCCTCCCTTATAAAAGGAAACCTCATACATCTCATATTCATAACATTTTGAGCCTTAAATCTAGGTAAAACCCTGTCCATTTCTCTTCTCCACATCCCTAGAAACATACTAGAGGTCATAGTCTTCTTCAAAGACAATCTTTAGTGCCCTAAGAGGAGGTTTAGAAGAGGTGTGTCGAAGAAGAGGTAATATCCTTTACCAATCCTTTTAAATTTATTTCTTCTTATACTAATTATTCTCTATTTGTTTCATCATAAATTAAAAAAATAAATATCAATAATATAATGATATGTTATTATAAATATGAAACAACCCTATTTCACCTTCTATCCATCCTACAGAAAATGAAATCACCACGCGTGTGTACGTACGAAATACCGTCTCCACACCGTGGTGTAATCTGTTTTCCACCACCACCTTACATGGATGGGTATAATGGTGTAAAGAATAACTATATATGATTATTATAACATGATACTAATTCTGAGATATCCTATCATCCACTACAAGACCATTTAATAATCATGGTAATGAAATCATCGCTCGTGTGTACGTATGACCTACCGTCTCCATGATATGATGTGAATTGTTCTACATGATCTTCATTGAATAATGATTATATAAATTAATTCAATGAATAAATATGATATATATTACACTAATACCATTCGGTAAATCATTTATCTACAACCTAAAAAGTGGAATAAAAATTTATTCGAAAAAACAATCATAAGAACATAAAGTAATGAACACCCGAATTACAAGTAGAAATGAAATATTTCTATTAAGAAGATAGGAATATGACCATATATGATATCATAAAATGAATATGATTCTGGAATAATTCAATTAAATTATTTAAAACATTTACAGGTGGTTTGGATACGTACAAAGCATATCAGACCTAAGGTAAGGGAAAATATCACAACCTCATTTTTATCCGAGATTGTTTATACTTCAGAATTTACTGGGGGATATTTATCATCCACATCCATGTTTCCTCAATATGTAATATTATTTCTATCCTCCTATAATTGTTCAAATCCAATTTTACTTATTGGTGAATTTTTAGTAAAACATTTGAAAGGAATATTTTGTCGTTTTCAGTACGAGATACTTTTTGACTTTTCCGACCAAAGTACGAGAAGAATGTTTTTTAACTTACACGACATGAATGAATTGTTATGGTTTCATAAAAAATTATTTCCATGAATCTTAATTTACATGTTTTCAAGATTACTAACTTATTTTAGTTTAAAATTGTATGACATTTTGAGAAAGGAAAAATGTTTTTGAAGTAAAAAAGGATATTTTCCTCAAGAATGAAGTTCATGTGTTTTATCAAAATAATTTTCCATATAAGATAATATAGGGTTCTGTTTCTATCCCTATTATTACATTTATTTGATTATGTTATGATGGAATTATTTTTATTAAAATCTTTTATCGTATATAGATTATGTTATGATGGAATGATGTTTAAGAATCCCATTTTTATTACAAGGGTTATGCTATGATGTATTATTTATGATTTTGTGGCACACATTAGAATGGTTTCATTATGTGATGGTTGGGACCTATAATTCCCTCCAATGCATTGGGTGATTATTTATATCTCATGGTATAGACATGGATGGAATGACAAGTTAAACTGGTTTAGTTATATAGGACTGGAACGAGGAGTGAACTCGGTTCAGTAATGGAATTTTTCTGCTATGATGGTCTTGGAAATGAGTCTTGACTAATATGAAATGATTTTATATGATTATGTGTGTATGAGAAAAAGTTTCATGTTTTATGTTATGATTATTGGGATTACATTTTACAACTATGATTAATCCCATGTCATGATATTATGATCTCTTTTGCAGGTTATGATTTTAAAAATGTTATGTTCTTATGAATATGATATGATTGATATTTACTTTATTTACCCTTAATGAGCATTTGGGCTCACCCTTTTGTATGTTTTATTTTCCCTAGGTCAGGATGAGGGGTATTAAGTAGGATATGCCGAAAGGGACTCTAGATATGATGAAATAAGCGGGAGACAATACAGATGATTTATAAACCAGTTTTTTATGTTTAATAGTTTCTAAAGACACTATACCTATGTGGTCCTATCATGGTTTTGTTATATTTTGTAATAATTATTATTCAATTCTAAATTAATAACACTGTATGTAAAGTATGGGTCATTATAGTTGGTATCAGAGGAAGGGTATCGTCAACCTTTGGAAACTAGGATGTGAAGGCTTAGTAAGAACCCTAAGGATATTGCTAAGCATAGAACACAATATTATTGCTTTAGAAATGGCCATGAATAACCTATGGTAAGACATACTGTGAGAAATAATAATATTGATTATTTGTTTTTCCTATTATGATTAGTGTTTCTCACACTATGCTTCTTGGTATTAGTCAATGGATGGAACCTGAAGGAACCGTGCTAATGCAGAATGCGATGGGCAATATAATGATTGTCCCCATGAGAAACCAAACGTTATGAGAGATGGAATGAAAAATCTTTTAGTCATGATCACACAACTTTCTCAATCTATGAATCATGTAGGACTTCCAAACCATAAAAGTAAGGAGCAACATTCTATTGAATCCTTCATGAGGCATCATCCACCTTCATTTAGCGGTTCTTCTGATCCATTAGTGGTTGAACAATGGATCAGTACCACTAAAAAGATATTTTTAGTCCTTCAATGTTCTAAACATGATAAAGTCATCTTATCAGTATATCGTTTGGAAGGTGAAACTGATCAATGGTGGAATCTTGTCAATAATACAAGGAAAAGGGATAAAATTGAGTCCATGGAATGGGATGAGTTCAATAACATATTTTTCAAAAAGTATTTCCCTCGTATTCTTCGAACAAAGATAAAGAAAGAGTTTCTTGAACTATAGAAAAAGGATGATGAATCTGTTGGTACCTACGAAGAAAATTTTACAAGACCTGCAAGTTACGCGTATGGGATCATTATCCAACCTGAGAGTAAGATCGATCAATTCTTTTGTGGCTTAAAACCAAGTCTCCGAAGGGCATTAACTATAAGGGACTTCAATGGCTACGAGGAAATTTTTGGATGTGTTCTCAAGGTTGAGATGGAGATTGGATTAACCCATCAGTCATATGGGTTTGATAATAAGAGTTAAATGGAATTCAAAGGAAAATCTAAAGACCACACTAGAAAGAAAATGAATTTTCCCTTATGCTCAATGTGTTGAAAGAAACATGGAGGGAATTTTCTTAAAGGGACAAGTAAATGATTTATGTGTGGAAAATAAGGTCATCAGGAAATTGAATGTTGTAGTGATGGAAAAAAGATGTCTAGTGATGTAAATAAAGAAAAGGCTACAAAGAATGAACCTCCTACACTTCAATGTTACAAGTGCATGGAAATGGGAATTATACCAATCAGTTCCCTAATCCAAGGGTTACTGATGATGATCAACTTCAATAAACTCTTAAGGCCAAAGAAAAAGGAAATCCACATTCAATTTCTATCAGTGATGTTGAGTATGATAATGAAGTGGTGAAAGGTACACTTACCATCCACTCTAAAGTAGAAAATTCTTTATTTGATTCTGTATCCACCCACTCTTTTATTTATGAAGAATTTTCTAAGGGTATTGTCGTACTACCCCAATGGTTAGCTGTTGAGTTAGCTGTGACAACTCTTAATGGCACAATAGTCGCATCAAAAGTTTACAATTCCTCTCCAATTGATGTTTGTGGGAAAGTGCTTCCTGTGAATCTCATGATCCTTCCTATAGTGGAATTTGATGTGATTCTTAGCATGGATTGGTTTTCTTTATATGCATCTCATATCAATTTATAAATAAGGGAAGTCACATTTCATATTCCTGATCAATATATGAGAATCTATCAATGCAAGGATGAAAATAACCTTCCAATGGAAATTTCTTCCATCTTATGGGTGTTTATTCCAATATATGAAGGTCATTTATCTCAAATTGTTGTAGTGAAACTCACAATTACGAATATTCCCATTGTATAGGAGTTTTATGATGTCTTTATAGAGGAATTTCCAGGTCTTCCACCAAACAATGAAGTTGTGTTTTCAATAGAACTCAGACCGGGTGCTATTCCCATTTCATAGACACCTTATAGAATTCCCCCAATTGATTTTCATGAGTTGAAGAAACAACTATAAGATAATCTTGTTAAGGGATTCATACACCCTTGTGCATCACCTTTGGGAGCACCTATTCTGTTTGTTAAGAAAAAAGGTGGATCAATGAGACTCTATATTGATTATCAAGAACTTAACAAGATCACTATCAAGAACAAAATATCCTCTCCCAAGAATTGATGACTTATTTGTCCAAATATGAGGAGATCAATACTTCTCCAAGATTGATATTTGTTCCGGGCATCATCAATTAAGGGTCAAAAGGGAGGATATACCAAAGACATATTTCTATACAAGGTATGGACACTATGGATTTTTAGTGATGCCATTTGGTCTTACTAATTCCCCTGATATCTTCATAGATCTAATGAATAGAGTCTTTAGAGACTATCTTGATTAGTCTGTGGTAGTCTGTATATATGATATTCTTGTCTATTCAAAGAGCAAGGAAGAACATGAAGATCACTTGAGAATTGTATTAAAGACCCAAAGAAAGGAGAATATTTATTCCAAATTTACCAAGTGTGAATTTTTGCTTCAAAATGTTTCATTTTTGGGTCACATAATCTCAAAAGAGGGGATATCTGTGGATCCAGCAAAAATAGAGGTTATCGAAAGATGGTAGAGACCAACAAAAGTAACTGAGATCCGAAGTTTTCTTATTTTGGCTGAATATTATCGATGTTTTGTGAAATATTTTTCACTATCATCTAATCCACTCACCAGGTTGACTCGAAAAGAAGTTAGGTTCGTTAGGATGGAGGAGTGTGAAGAGAACTTCAAGGAGTTAAAAATAAGGTTATCCATTGCACTTGTGCTCACACTGCCTTGTAGTGGAGAAATTTTGTGATCTATAGTGATGAATCCAAGAAGGTATTGGGGTGTGTTATCATGAAAAATGATATCATGATATATTATGCCTCACGACAGTTGAAAATCCATGATGAAAATTACCCAACTCCTGATTTGGAGTTAGCTGCGGTAATCATTGCATTAAAGATTTGGAGGAAATATCTTTATGGTGAAAGGTGTGATATTTTTACTGATCAAAACAGTTTAAAGAATATTTTCACATAAAAGTAGATGAACATGCGCCAAAAATGATGGTTTGAGCTGATTATGGATTACAATTGCTCAATTCATTATCACCACGGGGAAGCAAAAAATGCGGAAAATGCACTAAGTCGACAAGACCATTTAGCTTATCCATGATGAGGATCACAAAAGATTAAATATTTATGGATTTTCAAAGTATGGATCTTGGAAATATAATGGGAGGGAAAAAATATTATCTTTCTCAAATGAATGTTCAACCATCTATACATGTAAAGATTAAAGATGCACAGAAATAAGATGTAGAGTTATAGAAGAAGGTGAGAAATGTTCCTGAATTCCACATTGATTGTGATGAAATAATAAGGTTCAGGAATCAGTGTTGTGTTCTTCCCATCCCAGAATTAAAGAAGGAAATATTGGATGAGGCTCATAGTTCATCATTCTCTATTCACCCTGGAAGCACGACGATATATAGGGACCTGAAAGGGTACTTCCGGTGGGATGGCATGAAAAGAGGTGTTGCTAAATATGTCTCCCGATGCTTAGTTTGTCAGCAAGTTAAAGCTGAGAGATAGAAGTCTAAGGGGATGTTACAACCATTACCCATACCATAATGGAAATGGGAAAACATCACTATGGGCTTTGTCACTGGACTTCCTCAAACATCGAAAGGAAATAATGCTATCTGGGATATAGTCGATCATCTTACGAAGTCAGCACACTTCATTGCAATTAGATAGGATTTCTCTATTGATCAGCTTTCCAAGATATATGTAAAGGAAGTGGTAAGATTGCATGGAGTATGAATTTCCATTATATATGATTGGGATCCAAGGTTTAACTCGATGTTTTGGCGAAGTCTTCAGCATACTCTAGATACAGAGTTCAGTTTCATCACTGCTTATCATCCTCAGACAGATGGTCAGTCTGAGAGGAAAATTCAAACTCTAGAAGACATGTTGAGAGATTGCTCTGTGGATTTCGAAGGTGGTTGGGATCAACACCTACCTTTGGTGGAATTTTCTTATAATAATATCTTTCACTCCAGTATTCAGATAGATCCTTATCAAGCTCCCTATGGAAATAATTGCAGAACTCCAACTTGCTGGGATGAAGTTGGGGAAAGGAAGCTATTAGGACCTGATCTTGTGGATGAGATGGCAGAAAAGGTCAGATCTTTTCAGAAACAGATAAGAGTAGCGTAGAGTCAACAAAAAATTCATGTTGACAACTGAAGAAAAGACATAGAGTTTGAAGTGGGTGATTAAGTGTTCTTAAGAATATCTCCTTGGAAGAGAGTAATGAGATTTGGAAAGAAGGGAAAGATGAGCCCTAGGTATATCGGTCCTTTCGAAATACTGGATCATTTTGGGAAGGTATATTACCGATTGGTACTTACACCAAATCTCTCTCAAGTTCATGATGTGTTCCATGTATCATTCTTGAGAAAGTAAATACCCGATCCTTCACTTGTACTATAATCAGAAGTTGTACTGCTGCATCAAGATCTTTCTTATGAAGAACAGCCGATAGAGATTCTGGATCATAGTGAAAAAGTTTTACAAAACAATACCACTCACTTGGTTAATGTTTTATGGAGGAACCACCAATTAGAAGAAGCTATATGGGAACTTTAGGATATGATGAGGGAGAGGTATCCTCATCTATTTGTTACGAAGTGATGAATTTTGTGGGTGAAATTCATTTTAAGGGGGGTAGAGTGTAACACCCTAAGATTTTATGAGATTTTTTTAATTTTTTATGTTATATGAAACACCAAAGGAATCTTTCAATACACACAACACTGGCTTGTCTTGCGTTACATGAAAGACCAACCTTCCTCGATAGCTTGCGTTGTACACAATACCGAGTTTCACTAAACTATGATATATTATTATAATACTATGAACTAGCCATTGTGAATAGTGTTAATTGAATTTTTAATTTTATAATATTATAATTCGTCTTACACATTTTCTAAAATTAGATATTAAAAAAATCAATTTTTCAGATAAAAAAATTATTTCTAAAAAAATGGGGTTTTACATCCTTTTGATGGAGCACCGATTTTAAATATAATTTTTTACAAGTTTATAAGTTCAATATTACAAAATAATATTCTTCTATTGAATTATTATATAAAAATTTATATTGGATAAATTTTTGATACTTTTCTGATGACTTTCATATTTAGTGGAATTGTAAAAATACGCTAATTTTTCTTAAAAACAACTTTTTCCATCAAGATAATTTATATGGTTAAATGATAAAATTTAATGTTCTTAAATTATAAATAGAATATATTTTTTTCATTTAATATAATTTTTTTTATTTTCATTAATTTTACATTGAACTCATAGGTAAAAACATTTCAATCTTTGACAATGTTTTATCTTTTAAACCCTATTTTCTTAATAATGAGATTAATTTTAAATTAATCACTACAACTTATTTGTGTTGAATTTTGAAAAATGGATTCCATATTTGGATTAAGTGGGTCCAAATTATGTTAATAGGTTACATTTATTTTTTTATGTTATGAATAGTAACTACGATAATTTTTTTACTACAGTTAAAGGTAAATCGGGTAATTAAGGCTAAACATAAGATTATAAAATTACCCTACCACCTTCCAAAATTCTATTAGATGAATAAAAGTCAACCCATATCAACTAAGGGTCATAACAGATTCGTTTCATGGACTATTGACCATGAAAATAATATAATTATAATTAAAACAAAAGAAAGTGTCAACATGTCACTCTCTTATATCTTATAAGTGTAATAATATTAATTTAGTGATAAACTTCTTAAAACGTCAAACATTAATAGTCTCTACAATTATAATTAAAATTATATACATCATTTGAATTTATTTAAAATTTTTAGGGATTAAATAATTATCATTAATGATGACACAATAGTGATGTTGAAATTATTTTATTGATTGAAATATCAAATAAATGGTTTTAAGAATATTAAAATAAATATTATATGAACTATTTAATGTGATCCATGAATTTTATAGATGAATATGAAATATTAGTAATCTATTAAATATTTTTGTTCCAATATATCCTCGGTGTGGATTTTATTTAAATTCAAATAAATTAATAGTGTCAAAATTGACACTATTGTTATTTTATAAAAATAACATATTATAAAATTGTTTAAAAATAACAAAAATATTTAATAATTATAAATTTAAATTTAAATGGTAAAAAATTTCATTAATTATACAATTATGGATAATTAAAAACACATAAGTAATTATTTATAACAAGTTAAAATTTAGAATATTATTACTGAAAATAAAATTAAATAGATTAAATAAGGGCAAATAAATTTGATAAGGTTTAAAATAAATTCCCAACATGTCTAATTTTTTAAAAAAATATTACAACCCTATCTCATCTCATATTAGAATTGAGTCATTTTTGGTGGTTTTTATGTGGGGATTGAATTTATTATAAATTAATATTTCCTATGATTCAAAAGGTGCCCCTCTCCTCCCTTATAAAAGTGAACCTCCTCCCTCTCTTCTTCATAACATTTTGAGCCATCACGCTCGGACAAACCCTATCCATTTCTCTTATCCACTTCCCTAGAAACATACTAGAGGTCCTGGTTTTCTCCAAAGACCATCTTTAGTGGCCTAAGAGGAGGTTTAGAAGAGGCGCGTCGAAGTAGAGGTAATATCCTTTACCAATCCTTTCAAATTTATTTATTCTTCTACTTATTCTTATTTATTTTTTTCATCATAAATTAATAACATCAGTATGAATCATATACGAATATGTTATTATAAATATGAAACAAACCTATTTCACCTTTTATCCATCCTACATAAAACGAAATCACCGTGCGTGCGTACTTACGGAATACCGTCTCTACGCCATGGTGTAATCTGTTTTCCAGCACCACCTTACATGGATTGGTATAATTGTGTAAAGAATAACTATATACGATTATTATAATATGATACTAATTTTGAGATATTCTATCATCCACTCCAAAACCATTCAATAATCATGGGAATGATATCATCGCTCGTTCTTACGTACAGCCTACAGTCTCCATGATGTGATGCGACTCATTCTACATGATATTCATTGAATAATGATTATATAAATACATTTAATGAATAAATATGATATATATTACACTAATAACATTATATAAATGATATATCTATAATATAAATAGATTAATAACAATTTATTTGACAAAACACACATAAGAACAGAATGCAATGAACACCTACAAAACAAGTAGCAATAAAATATTTCTACTAAGAAGATAAGAATATGAAAATATATGATATCATAACAATGAATTTGATTCTGGAATAAGTTAATGACATTATTTAAATCATTATAAAAGAGGTTCGGATACGTACAAAGCACATCGGACCTAAGGTAAGAGAAAATCTCGCAACCTCATTTTTATCCGAGATTCTTTATACATGAGAATTTACTGGGGAATATTTATCATCTGCATCCATGTTTCCTCAATATGTAATATTATTTCTATCCTAATAAAATTTTTCAAATCCAATTTTACCTATTGGTGAATTTTTAGTAAAAGATATGAAAGGAATCTTTTGTCGTTTTCAGTACGAGATACTTTTTGACTTTTCTGACTAAAGTACGAGAAGAATGTTTTTTAAACTTATATGGCATGAATGAATTATTATGATTTCATAGAAAATTATTTCCATGAATATTCCTTTACAAGTTTTTATGTTTATTAACTTCTTTTAGTTTAAAATTGTATGAAATGTTGAGAAAGGAAAAAAAAATTGAAGTAAAAAGGATATTTTCCTCAAGAATGGAGTTCAAGTGATTTATCAAAATTATTTTCCATATAAGATAATATAGGGTTCTATTTATATCGCTATTATTACATTGATTTGATTATGTTAGGATGGAATTATTTTTATGAATTCCTTTATTGTAAATGGATTATGTTATGATGGCATGATGTTTAAGAATCCCTTTTTTATTACATGGGTTATTCTATGATGTATGATTTATGATTTTGTGGAACACATAAGAATGGTTTCATTATGAGATTGGTGGGACCTATATATCCCTCCAAGGCATTGGGTAAAGATTTATATCTCATGAGATAGACATGGCTGGAATGAAAATTTAATACAGTTCAGTGATACAGGACTAGAACGAGGAGTGAACTCGGTTCAGTAATGGACTTTGTACACTATAATAGTCTTGGAAATGAGTTTTGACTAATATGAAATGATTTTCTATGATTTTGTGTGTATTCCACAAAGTTTCATATTTTATGTTATGATTACTGGGATTACATATCACTACTATGATTTATCCCATGTCATGATATTATGATCTGTTTTGCAGGTTAAGATTTTCAAAATGTTATATTCTTATGAATATGATATGATTGACATTTAATTTCCTTACCCTTACTGAGCTTTTTAGATCACCCTTTTATACATTTTCTTTTCCCCAGGTCAGGAAGAAGGGTAATAAGTAAGATATGCTAAAAGGGACTCTAGATATGATGAAATAAGCGGGAGACAACATAGATGATTTATGAACCAGTTGTTTATGTTTCTCAGTTTCTAAAGACAATATTCCTATATAGTCCTATCATGGTTTTGTTATATGTTGTAATAATTATGCTTCAATTTAGAAGTAATAATAATGTATGTAAAGTATGGGTCGTTATAATAAGTATGAAGCAGTGATGTGGGAACTAGTGGAACCGGTGAAATAGAAGTAACCTGACCTATTTTCAACCTAGAATATGAGTTGAAATTTTGAGGATGTTATTTATAAAAGGAGGGAACAATGTAACATCCCAGAGTTTATAAATGATATTTGTTTCCAAAAATAAATTTTAGTTATATTATATAAGTATTATACATATGGAGAACATAGATAAACCAAAAATAAATTATTTAATGAATGGAAATTATTACATTATTCATTGACTAAGCTCGTAAAAATTAGAAATATTACAATGGGAAAAATATAAAATAGAAAAACAATAATGGGAAAATTTTGATCACCCTATTAAACTAGAATCATCCCTCCCACAAAAAAATCTATGGAAAAGAAACAAAAAATTAGTAAACCAATAAACATTATAAAAAACGAAAATATAGAACCTTGGGAGGAATTTTAGGGAATATTATTTTAAGTTGTGTAGTAGTATTTATAGAAGGTAGTGTGACTGTTCGAATTGTAATGTGAATATTGTAATAGTAACCTGGATGTTGGGAATAATAACCCAACAGTTGGTAATAGTAACCTAACCATTTAAATAGCAATTTGACCAAAAAATAATACAATTTAATATAAATATTATTAATCTTTAGTAATTTAATTAAATATAAATATTATAATGTTCAAAAATAAATATTAGGATAAAAAATCAAATAAAACAAAAGCATAATTTTTAATAAACTGTATATTCAGTTATTTCTTAAAAATCATAATTTTTATATTAAAAATTAATGTAACCTATCATAGAAAATTATTTTGATAATATTTATTTCATTTTGTAAAACCGCACGTACAAATATTCTAAGTGTAGTTTTTTTATTAATTTTATGATGTATTTCAATATTTAGGTGAATAGTAAAAATTCATTTTTTTCATAATAGAGGTATATTGAATTACATCATACATGATATAATAATGACCTTAAAATTTATATAATGTCAGGCCTAACAAAAAAATATTTCATTTGAAAAATGAGTTATTAAAATATAATAAACATGATTTCAAAAACAAAAAACGACTTTCCAAATTTTAAAGTAAAAAATATTCCTTTAAAAAACAATTTTCTCATTTTCCACTTTTATTTTTAATAAACTATTGAATCCAAATTATAAAGTGTTTTACATTAAAAAAACCATTATATATTTTTTATTTCAGATTCATTATGTCAAAAATATCACTATTACCCTATTTACATTTGATATAGTATTTAATTTAATATTTTATTCTAAAAATTCCCCTCTCCTCAAGTATAAACAACCCCTCTCCCTCCCCCTATAATCCCAATCCTCCCTCAATTATTAATTCATGATCACTATAAGAATAATATATATTAATACCTTATAATCCTTAGGGATATATTGGATTAAACCAACTCTATTCATTAAATAATCATTTTGTCATAAAAGAAAAGAAACACGTAGAAAAGAGTATTTTTTTATTAACTCTTATATTGTTTTCTTCCTCTCTTCTCTTTTTCCAAAATTATTTAAAAATCAAATATTTTAATAATAATAAGGAATAATGTTCTAATAATATTAATGATATTACCCTACTATAAAATTTATATTTTTGAAATATTTATATTTTATACCTCTCTTTCTCCTCTACTGGACTACGTTCCGGATAACAAAATTTTTAATGAGGAGGTTTATAAGATTATTTATATTTTTTAATTATTAACGAGGGTGTTTCCAATTTTTTTCTTATCACCATCCTTATATATAGATATAAGAAATTATTTATAATATATAAATTTTTTAATATACGAATTTTATGCTTCTGGAATTAACCTTACTTATGTAGAAATTACCTTAATGAAAAATAAAAAAATCAAAATAAAACAAGATATTTTTAAGGAAATCATGATATCAAAACACTTCAACCTTAGGAATAGAAAATGAATAAATATATTCTAATTATTGTAATTTAATAATAGTGTAATAATTAAGCATAATTCACTTTGGGTAAAAAGGTTTAATAAACCCATGTTTATTATTCAGGAGGCATAAAAGCAATGAAATAAAGATGGATTTAATGTAAAGTGATTATCAAACACTAACTCTTTATTCTTGGTTACCTCCTATTTCAAATTTATTTCAATATTATTTTTCTTAAAATATCATAAATAAATCATTTTAATATTAAGTATCATTTATTTCACGGATATAATGTTTTTTACCATTCATAATGTTTTTTAATCCATTTACAACGTGTTTTTAAAAAATAAATCAATTTCAAAAACATCTCTTGAATCCATTTTATTTTTTTTATCCTTTCAAAGAAAAAATTATCTTTTATGAAAAAGTGTGATCTCCATTATTCAATTGGGATTCCTAGAGTTAATTTTATGATGTACGATATGTGAAATATTTTACAAAACCCATTCCATTCCATTGGTAATTTCATGACTACCATTGTTATCCTTCCATGTGGGATGCATGATTAGGAGCATTTTAAGATGTGATAGGTGGAAAAAAATTATATAGAACTATAATGAATTATTTAATGTGATATATCTCATGAGATTATGTTTATTATGTGTGTGGTTTTGATGATTTCAATGGGACCCATTTACACATGGACATGATGTGTCTACACAAAGGAAGTTGTAGCTGTTCATTACCACATTCCATAGGTGGGTAACATTTATCAAATTCAATAGAAACATTCACTCCTTGATTGAAATATGATGATGGGTTTTAATTTCTCAGTCTATGGATTCCTCGTTGGAGATTTTTGAAAACATTGTGTCTCTCTCATAGATTTAATCCATGTTTGTATAAATCATTCATGATTTCATCTCATTATGGATTCAAGTTAATTACACATATTCCATATATACATTTTGATTTATTATTGACAGTTAATAAACCTTCAGTCAAGAGAGTTGTCACATTGGCCATCACTAGGCCTTCTTGGACACTAGGTACATTTGTCACCTATATTTTTCCTCTTGGGAGGACATCTCATATGAGGAATCTTAAGCAAGAAAACCAAATAATACTATGTCGAACATGAGTTAAGGATAATAGGGGTGTAAGTCCTCCAATGATTTTTACCTCTAAAATCCCACAATTTTTCTTGGGGTATGTATTTTGGGATATTTCACAAGTTCTATGTCTTGTGGGGATGGATCATGAAATTTGGTTGTGATAGATTGGGGCACGAGTATGATGTCTTGTAGAGATGGTCATAGGCTTAATTTCATGTGGGGACAATAAGATAGGCCAAAACACCCCATGTAAGTAGATACTGGAGGTACATCTCTAGGAGGGATGATGTCACACTAGGGGTGATGGGTAAGAACTCCCCTTGAGGGGAACCTATGATGGATGGATCCAAACACCCCTTGAGATGAATCGAAGTGGTGTATCCCTAAGAGGGAAGATATTACACCAATGTTAATGGGTAATAATGCCCCTTTAGGTGAACACTTGATGTATGGATCATAATTCCCCTTAATATGGATATGGAGGGTTGATCAGAATTCCCCTTGAGATGGATCATGGAGGTGTGTCCCTAGAAGGTAAGATATCACACATGGATAGATGGGTGAGAATGCACCTTGACAAAAACCCAGGATGGATGGATCAAAATGCCCATTGAGATGGTTCAGGTAGGTATATCCCTATAAGGGATCACATAAGTTTACCATTGGTTGAGAAACTCCTTGAGTAACACCTAATGGGTTGATTAGAACAACCATTAAGGCAGATCTGGGAGGTACATACCTAGGATAGAGAACCTAGGCTTACTATTGTTCAAGATTTCCCTTGTGGGGAAACTAAAGGGTTTAAAATAATTTCCCTTGAATTGGATTAGTGAGGTACGTCCCTAATAGGGAGTAGCTAAATGTACCATTGTTCTGGATTCCCCTTGAGGTGAACATGAAGGGTTGATCAGAGAACCCCTTGAGGAAAATTAGATAGGTACCTCCCTATGAGGGAGAAACTAAGTTTACCAATGGCCGATACTCCCCTTTATGCAACCATGAAGAATTTTCAAAATGACCCTTGAGGTAGATCCGGGAGGTACATCCCTTGGAGGGAGCACCTAAGTTTACCATTGATTGGGATTTCCCTTTAGATAAACACTAAGAGTTGATCAGAACACCCCTTGAGGATGATAATGGAGGTACATCCCTATGTATGAGCACCTAGGTTTTCCATTGTTTAGGAAGTCCCTTGATGAAAACCATGAGGGTTTATCATAACTCCCCTTGAGGCAAAATAGAGAGGTATGTCCCAAGGAGGGATCACTTAGGTTTACCATTGACTGAGATTGAACCTCTGGGAGGCATCATACATACCCTCTTTAGAAGAAATGGTTCAAAATATATTCCACAGTATAATTTCATGTGATAGGACTGATCCATGTAATTTAACATCACGGGGTAAGGACACTCGTCTCAAAAAAGGAGCCTCAACAAGGGATAGTGCGTGTCTTATGCATTGAAGAAGCCCAATGGATCTTTTTCCATGTGAGTGGTATATTTATGGAGGTCATCCCATTCCAATGATACATGGATCATCATGTTCTTGTTGTATAGGGTAATACTATATATTTATGTCATGTGTTGAGGATGTTTTAGTGAAGATAACGTCATATGACTAGTATATGGAGAGGGACCGTTTTACGTCATGTAACTCAGACATGGGTAGACTCAATCCTCACCCTTTGGGCTTACGTGACCATCACTCATGATCATTTTGGTGGGGAATGGCATGGAAACTCTCAATATACAATAAATACAGGATTGGTCTGTCATAGGGACCATTTTAGAGTCTCCATGATCAAAATGAACCAAGGTTAGAGTACCCATGATTATAAGTAGTAGGTAAGATAACAGGTGCATTGAAGGAACAAGGGACATCTAGTAGGGGAATCATAAGTTGTTTCCTGAATGTTTGGAGGGTATTGTTCAAGATTTACGCAAGCTGGGATCACTATCTCAATGGTAGAGAATGGAGTTTGAAGAAGTTGGTGTATGAAAAATTGGTGTTTACATGAAAAATATGGATTCTCTCAGGGCCTCAAGGATACGAGCAATGATAGAGGTTGCATGCAAGAATATTATTTTATTCTCCACTGAGTTTCATTCAATGGGGTTCCACAAGGATCACTCTACTATGGGCCAAGTCAAATTGGGGACTAAATGAGGTCTTTCGTGCATGATTTTCTACCTTGTATGGTCCATGTTGTGGGATGTTGCTGAAGAGGATTACTTTCATGCATGGGAGATTCATTTCATCTTTGGGAGATCCTATCCAAGGGAAGGGGTGAGCATATATTTATAACTAAAATCCTTGGTGGTGGGAAAGAAATAACCTAAGTGTAGAAGGGGTTTTGTGTGTGAATCTCCCTTTTCCATGAGATATTTTCCATGAAATATAGTTAGTTTTACATCACCATTAGCATGAAATGAAACCTATTTCATGAATCATTCAATTATTTCGTGCATTTGTTTTATATTATGTGCAATTTCTTTATAAATCCTATTAGATTTGGTAGAAAACATGAAAAATCATGTTTATTTTTCTTAGAAGAGGTTTGTATGTGAAATGGGATTATTAAATGTAGAAAAAAAAACTTTCACACACCATGTTAATTAGTCTTGTGATGGACCCATGGGATGGAACATGTGATGGGTTCATCCAAACCATTACATTTGAGGCTTCAGATGAATATTCAGTTCCATTAAAGGCCCCCTAAGAATCTGAGTTGAAAGGGAACTAGGAGATTGGGTTCCTAGTGAAACATGATAGTGAGTGGTCCTTTCTATTCTATGGGTGTAGTAAAAATTTGTTTTTGTACATTGAAAACTATTGTATGCATGCTAAATCCATCATCCCATGCCTAAAAATATATGCAGGGGGCCCTCTATGTGGTACCATGACATTGCACACAATAGGCTACCTTGCCCTCATGCACATAAGACATCATTTTCTATGAAAATCCTTCTTTCCAGCCCATATTTTATGCAACATCTGTTCACACATTTGGTTCCATGAAAAGGACTCATTATTCATACACACTTCTAAACAAGTTCCCTAAATAAATTATTTCCTAAAAATAACCTCATATTGCTTGCCCTTCCCTTAAATATTCTAGAATCCTAAAAAATGGACCACTAGTCGAATCATACTGAGATCGAGGCTGAAATTGATGCTCGAAGAGCCAAGATGGTAGGAAATACTTTTATACCTCAAGATAAGAGGGTTATTTTAGATACTCATGTGATTGGGGCCATGATAATTGAGTCTATGAAGAATTATCCACTGAGAAACTACATTCCATTGTGGAATTTTAGGCTGGGGGATGAGGTGAATATCAAAGATATAGAATTCGACCTGCCATAATCATGGTTCATGAGTGGTGAAGGGCATAAAAATTGGAATATCTATGTTCATGGAAACCCCGTCGGATAGCACGAAGCCATAAATATCTACATGTTGAATGGGTGGACTAGGATGATCAAAGTTAAGGAGATAAGGGCAGAAGAATTCCCTACCCACCACACAATAAATATTCAGAGCAACATGTATTACAATACCAATGGCTGGAATAAGGATTCAAATTTTTCGTATGGAGGAAACTTCACTAGGGAATGGGATTTTACATAATAAGTATGCTACACCTTTTTGGAGTATGGGGCAGAGATACACCATATTGGACTATACGAGGAAGTGTGAACATCAATGTACTACTTATACCATCAATTGGAGCTGGTTCCAAAGATCCTTAGCTGATGGTCCCCATATATGAACACATTTCAACCTCATCATTGGGATGTGGGCATCAGTTTGTGGGATTTCCACTACATTGGAGTCATCCCAATAGGGTTCTCATATGATGAGTTCTTTATATTTCCAAACACCTAGAATGATAGGAAACAAACTCCTATCCAAGAACAATACCTTCTAGCGGTGTTAAAGAAAAAGCTGGATCATGCACCTATATTCCACAAGGATAACCTATTTAGAGCATGGTTTGACATGTTTTAAAAAATAATATGGCTGTGAGGATACTAGGGTGGTGTAGTTCCTGATAGCATCATAAAGGAGGAGGCTAGGATCATATTGGTTGATCCTAAAAGATAGTTTTTTTGAGAAGTGGGGGTACAACATGGTGGATGGTTGGGATCTGCTTGTATGTTAATCTTTGTTTCTTACAACATTCCATAGAATATTCCAACTTCTATTCAAGGATACAAGAATGGGATGATACCATGGGATTCTAGTGATGGTAGTAATATTAGCATCTAGAGATAGGGTGAATATGGGGGTGCTTGTGCTGGCCTGACTATATATCCTACTGAGGGAAAGCACATCAAAGAGGATCTATGGACCATTCATGTACTTTCATGGATGTATTGAAGCACACTTTAGCAGTTATTATTTCCCAAATGCTATCAACCTTCAATATTACTATCTATGGCCATCTCTGCTCAATCCTGTCAGGGTTGGGCAAGTGATGATAGATGAGACCAGGGTTATGATAGGGGATGAAAACCATGAGGAATTAAACTTACACCCCTCACAAACCTGGTTGGACCGATGGTGAATAAAATATAGGGGACATGGAGAATATAAGGAGTACATGTAGAGAATAATTTTTTGAGTTCTAGATTCTAGGATCGACAACCACTTCTACATTTAACTATACACACTGTCCTGGTCTTCCAGTCAGTTTAGGTGGATCCATTTGGCGACGAAGGGAATTTACATGAGAATCTAAGAGTATTGGAATCCATTTACCATTTTCGAGATTTGTTGGATACTAATGTGTGTGGCCTTAGGGACACTAATGTGCTACTACCAACCTACATCATTGCTAGTCTATCGATATATTATTCCCATAACTAGGCGGCAGTGTATATAAAAGTGATCTTGTAGAAGCTCATTCTATTTTTTGAGCCAGTGAGTGTGGTTCTATAGAAGAAAGGTAGTCAATAGGCTACTCTATGTAAAGAGAACTAGGAAACAAGGGCATCTCAGTATGGGGTTGTAGAAAGGATGGCATAGGTAACTGTTTCACCCCCACCCCCGAGTAGAGAGGGTTCCCTAGAGAGATCTTGGGGGAATGTAGAGGCTCATAGGATTGGATGATCAGATCTTGAGAGGATCCTAGGAAAAAGTTGATGTACTTGATACAAAAGGCTTTTGAGGTTGTATTCCTACATCTCAATGGAATGGAGGATATCAAAGACATGAATGTTGATGGAGGACATATTGAGAAATCTAATTCAATATGGAACCAAGATTCTAGATATTTGGCATATCCAGATCATGGAAAAGGAGACCTTCTATGATAGGAACGTGTACCATGACCATAAACTCCTTATATTCCTAGTATGGGTACTACGATCATCCTTCCATCCTAGTACGAGTGAGTTTTTGTGGAAATACAAAATATATGGAGACACCACCTATTGATGACTCATTAGAAGAGGAATAAAAAGATGATGATGCATAGTTCTCTAGTGGTAGAGAATCCTAGGGATCTACTGTTGATAAATGGATATCATAAGAGAGTGGAAAAATCATGACCTTCGGAGATGATTTGGTCACACTTCTTCAGGTTTTCCTAAACCTACCAACCTTTATCTATCCTTCCAATTTGTCATCTAGAATCTATATCTAAAGTTTTTCTTTTATAGGGGCATCTCAAGAATGGACAATGGGTCCCTGTTGGAGGGGGTGATGGTGCACCATCGGGTGCTGGGTAGCATCCTCTCAGGCTTGTTCTTATGGTTAATGTAATTAGTAGGCCAATCGAGGAAGATAGTGCAACAAACTCATATCTTCATGTCCTCCCTATCATCTTTGGGAGTATATTCCCTCACATCCTAATAGAGGAACCCACTAGTGAAGTGAAATTTCAATGAAATCTCATCATTGAAATGCCTCTTTCACAAGGTAAGAGCACATCCAAACTCATTTGGATATTTTTGATCTTTTATGGATATTTTACTTCAATGTGATTTTTTTTCCTCATCAGGACCTACTCAATAAATGCAAGAGGAGAGGACACTAGACATTGAAGTTCTGAAATATTCTATGGGGTATCCCATAGTAGAACTTCATACCAATTTCTTGGGACTAAATATACGGATTCTCAGATCTTGTAAGTATTTCTTTCTCATACAAGTTCAAATGACCATTTTAATATTAAAATTGAGTAATGTGTTACCATTCTGAGTAGTTACTAAAGGGTTACGAAATCATTATGTGACTAAAAATGAACATATGGGACCCCTTCTCCGATGGATGTGTTGTTCCATGAGAATATAGTTTTCCAAGTTGATACGGTATTTGTACTGGGTGGACAGTCTACTGTAGTCAGAGGTAATGCCACTGGTGGGATAGTGCATGATGGTGGTGGAGGTGAAGCTATCAAGGAAGTTTAAAGAGAGTATGGATAATATTATGATATGGAAACTATCCCGTATGAGAGAATTCTATATGAGGACCCTATTACTATCATTCTTGCTGCTTTCCTCATGTATGATCCAACATTGCTGGAGGAGTTGGATGTCTCTAGCTCTAAGGATGCTATGGAGAATCACATGTTTTAGAATAGGTCATGGAAGAGAATACAATGATTCATAACCCAAGATATAGAATCACACTTTTTGTGCCAGATGAGGTCTCTCTATTATTTTCTATGCAATTTGTGCACCAAAGGGGAAGAAATTTGAGGTCACGACACACTGATCCATGACTTCCTTACTGAGTGAGTGGGTGAAGGAAGACAACTTTTAAATGTTTCTTAGTTCCAGAAGAAGTCTATCAGCATCAGTATGATCCAATAATTCAACCAAGAAATCCAAAAAATAGAGGATAAAATAAATGAGCATGCTTCCTTTCACAATGCTCAATCAGAGGCTTTTAGCTAATTGGGGGATCCACTGGAGGAGGTCAATAATCAAATTAAGTAGGAAATTGATCAAATAGCCAATCCACAAGATTAGTGGGACCTAGGAAAAATTATAAATGAAAATATTCATCCTATAGATAATGAGGAGTATGTAGAGTTTGGGTGGATACACTAGGCCTTACAGCCCACATTTTAGAGGTTGGTGGAGCTACAACACTCAATTTATGGGGTAGATCCGTACAAACAATTTTTACAGGACTCAATATATTTTCAAATATGTGGATGAACCATGCCAAAATCCACAATTTTATTGTTTAAAATTTTCACATTCATAGAAATATTTTATTTACTTTAAGTTCTCAATTCAATCATATTTCAAAGGCAATAAATAAGAAATCCCAAAGCTCACATGAGTCATGATTGGTGTTAGAAATAAGGTATGTCAATGTGATTGATCATTCACATGATAGTGTTTGGAATTATAGATTATTTAGTTAGATAATAGAGCTCTCAAGAAATTTGACTTTCTTTTATATTATGTGTTAGTGCACAAATGGGATAACACTGGTGGTGTTGAATTCTATCAAAACAATGGGGAATGAAAAGTGTGAATCATGGTACCCAAAACATGAGAGTGGTATCACAGTATAGGATAACTATTAACCATGTTTGAAAAACAATTTCCATATCTTTTAGTTGGGAATAGGGAAAAAATGTGTTTCAACTGCTGACCAATACCAAAAAATGGAAATTTGCAGAAAATGTTTTCTAATGTCCATCGAGACTTTATCTGAGGGTGGAAGGTGATCGTTGGCTAGACACTACTCTATTATGGGTCCCTTCAGATGTGGAAGGGAATTATGATCAATGTTAGGGGAATGAAAATCATGGAAATGATGTGATGGAATGTTCAAAAGGATTCCAACACTCTTGGAATTTGAACATAGTGGAATAAGGAATATTGGTGTGGGCATATTGGTCTGAACAAAAGTCATAAATTTTTACCTGGAGGAGCATCATCATAGATGATGATTGATGGTCGAATGAACATGAATGATATGGTAGGTAATGGACACCGAAGTAAATTGTTTCTAAGGATAGGGAATAACATTTCTTCTAGTTTTACATCATTATATGAGGATGTTAAAAATGTAGTTTAACATCATATGGTGAGGATGTTGGACATGCAATTTAATTTCATGCAGTAAGGATGAGACATCATATTGTTTAACATAATGTGATCAGGTTGTGCCTCATATTTTAATGTCACGTGACTAAGATGATGGAACCTATTTGAATTATTCACCAATTATCCCAATATTTCTTCCTCATGTCTAATCAAGAGGGAATCTCATGTTCATTCCATAGGGTATAATCATAGTTTAGAATCATGGAAAAGAAGACAGTGAACCAAGATGAATGATACTCATTTTACTATAAAAGTGAGGAAAATAAAATTAGAAAAATTGGGAAACCCCACAACAAGAAATGAAATTTGGGTTGGGTCACAAATATTTTATGATTGTGTTTCTTAGGCCATACACGCAATTCAAGGGCATGTTGCATGAAAAAATACTCCACATTTATGGTCATAGAGTTCAAACCCCTTGTAAATAGTTTATGGTTATAATGCTTGGAAAAAGGGGGTGTGTCTTGACGGAATGTGCATGGTACCAAAAAGGTTACCTGACGTGAATTCATAGGGTCATAGGAGGCCTCCTAATGCCACACAAGGCACTCACTAGACAACATTAACAAAATTTAATGTCGTGTTTCATGGACCATGAATCACAGTGTGGTAAGAATCTGACACTAGTAGGGGGATACCCTCTAGAATGGGAGTACTAAATCCTCTCACACTTGAATATGAGGAATCCCAAATTTATATGAGGTAAGTATACAGTTTCATATCTTGTTATGAGAATGTTAATGGTTATTAATCCCATATTTTCCAAATGGGGAATACTGGTTTGATATAGGTTATATTCATATCTTATTTAGTTTCATCCTAGACATTCATGGGGGTAATACTATAGTTTAAGCATCATTCATTGATGAAATTACTTATTTATATCAAGATATGATGGAATACAGACCTACTGATGTGTTAATGTAATAAAATGGAGATGTTACTTGGATATAGGCCCATGATGAATTTTTGGGGGATTTCATTGCGAGTAACAAATGGTCTCATAGTGAATCTGTAGTTGGGACTGAGAATATAATGTCTAGGAATAAATATATATCCCATAAGGATTGGAATCAAGCCACACATAGCTTGGGGGGTGACAAGATACAAATTTTGAGATCATACAGTCTAGATCATGGGATGAAATAGGTTTCAAGGATGTTCATGTGGTGAATGAGATAAAACCCGAAGTGAATGATCCAATGAGGACATTCACCACATGAAAAAACTAGGAAATAAATTGCACATAGTTTAAGGTCATACATTATGGACCAGGGAAAAAAATTAATGTCATGTTTCTTGGATTGTGGAGGGGATGTTTTTTCTAGGGGTATATGTGTGGAAAAAAGGGTAAACACCATCTTGAATGTTTTATGGAGGTCTGTGTACCACACAAATACCAGGAAATAAATTACATATAGTTTAAGGTTGTAATGCTTAGACCAGGGAAAATAGTTTTGAGTCATGTTTCCTGTATTGGGGAAATGTCGGTCTCAAGGGTACTTATGTGGAACAAAAGAGGTAAGTTCTAACGCGAATAGAGCCAAAGATGCTCACATGCCACATAAAAACCTTGAGGCAATCTATACACAATTAATGGTCATAATTATTAGAATGGGATTGATGCCATGGAACCGAAGTTTCTCTAAATTTATAGCATCCCATAGTTATCATGGGTTATCCAATGTTCATGTCATGGGTAAGGTTTTTTTCCCATATCATACTTATCGCACGAGGCATCCCGATATCAAATGGAGTAAAAATTATATCTCATTAAGAGGAATCCCAATTTTGTTGATGGAAATATTGCAGTTTAACGTCATACATTGAGGATGCCATGATTTGTAGTTTAAAGTCATACAACTCAGACTATAGGGGATGCACATAGTTTAATGTCAGAATTCTTGGACATGCATCAAATAGTTTAATGTTTTTGTTCATGGAAAAAAATTTGATTTTTAGTTTAATGTTTTCAAGATTAGACCAAGAGGGGGCATCGTAAATAGAAATATGTAGCATAGTAGAGTGAAAAATACCTTTGTGAATGAGGGCCTAGGAGACCCAGTGCCACACCACATATTTTTGGGAGACTCACACACATTTTAATGTGGTGATTCTTTGACCCAAGGCTCATAGTTTAAGGTCATATAGTTGAAACCAATAGAGTGTAAAGTGTTTCAAAGGGGGTATATATAGAATGGTATAATGATACCCTGATATGAACTATGTCTCATGAAACCCAATCATCATCCAAAACATTTCTATGGAAGATTGCACATAGTTCAAGGTAATGATATTGAGTCATTATCTCCTAGTTTAAAGTCATAGAGTTCTAATCAAGAGGGTGTATTCTAAAAGGGACATGTGTGGCATGACATGAACAACCCACATGAATGAGGTATTAGGAGTCCCAATTCCACACCATGCACACCCATGGAAGATCTACATGTAGTTTAAATTCATGATTCTTGGACTAAATGATTTTAGTTTAAGTTCATAGAATTGGAATATGTTGCATGTTTCTTATGGTCATAATGATTGGGAAAAGAGGGTGTGTCTTGAAGGAATGTGCAAGACACTGAAATGGTAACCCAATGTGAAAGGAGGGTCCTAGGAGTCCACATAGAAGCAGAAAAGACACTCAAGAGAAAAATATAACATAGTTTATGGTCATGAGGATTAGACTATGTCTCATTTGTGTAGCTCAACCACATTAGTACACACCTTACCAAGACACCTAATCCAATGTGAGTCTTGCTTGGTGTGGAAAAAAAGACCTGGTAAGTTGATTTCATTGACCCATGGAAGTGCGTAGTACGGGAAAAGAGATGCATGAATGAGAATGTCCCAAAAACACTAACCATCCAACTTAACATTCATAGATGCATGGATGGTTGACACCATAGGTGTTAGAATTACACCATAAAATAGGGAAGTGTAAAGGAAGGGAAGTCAATACTTCTATGACCTAGATAAGGGGGTGACCGATGGGTAGGGATTGATTGTTGACCATGTTCAAAACACAAGGACAACAACCACACAAGTTAAGAATGGGGAAATAAAATGATGGATAAATTGATGAATAAGTTCGAAACATAAAATTTGATATTTATTTCTATATATCCATAATATCGTTGGTACATGATGGGAGGTGATCTATTTTGGACAGGAACCATCACTGTTAGGGGGCCTATTTACATTTTACGGATGATAGAAACCCAAACGGAGAAACAATCAAAGTGTAGAAATGGATTGAGGAAATATCTGTTTGTGATTTAAAACTCTAGGTTCCATGAAAAAATGTATTTGGGAACACTAATTGAGTAATATCATGAATTAGGACTCAAACCTAGGTGTTACAATGTGATTAGGTTCATATTGAATCAGTAATGACTATTAGTTCAGGGTCTTAAAGCTCTGAACATAAGCTCTTATTTTATAGTCATAGAGGATCTTTCTTGGGAAACATAAATGGAAATATGTTTCCTAGAAGAGTTAAAAACCAACATTGATGAGGACTAAGAAGACCCACTTCAACAAAACACATTCTTTAGAAGGATCCCATCGAGTTTAATATCATGATTCTTGGATTGAGGATGGATATTAATTTATGTTCCTAAAGCTCAGACCCTTATAGGGACAAGTGGCTAAGGGATTTGATGAATTTTTTCCTAGTCCCAAAGATGATAAGTCTAGGTATCCCTACATATCCCATGAGGATGGGAATCAAGCCGAACATTGTTCCGGAACATGGGGTAGTAAGAGACTAACCTTAGTAGGGTTGATCCTCTCTACCGAGGAAACTAAGGTATCTTAGGGATATCAAGAGAGATACATTGTTTGTAGAATGGGGAAATTTTTCTGAACCATCCCATACATACTGCACGATGTATCCCAGTTCAATAAGGGTAAAACATCATCTCTTATGCATTTAGGAGGCATCCCAAACTTTTATAGGTTATGTATGAAGTTTAACGTCATGTACCGATGACATATTTTCCTCATGTATGTATTATACCAGACATTCTAGAACTAGTCTTGTATAAGAATGTATTTAAATTGTGTGTGCTGAGGATGTACATATACATGTTGCATGACGGTGTGAAAAACCCAACATGAATGGAGATTGAGGAGGCCCTTATACACACCTCATATTCCTAAGGGGACTTGTATATAGTTTAAAGTCATGATTCTTGGACTTGAATTCCTTTTTTAATGTTGTAGATTTAGGACACATCGCATAGTTTTACAATGTGTGATTATGATATGTCCCACAATTTAACATCATGTGACCAAGATGGTGGTGGTTTTGCATTTTAATGTCATGCAACTAGGATGTGGAACTACGAAGTTCTACATTATGTAACATATAAGTTTGGTGTTGCAAGCTCCAAAAATGAAATGATACTTTAGAAAATGGAATTGGTAAGAGGAATGATATTCTCTCCATCCATGGGGATCAAAGAGTATGCTTCATTGGAATAAACCAAGTGAATAATGTAAGGTCCTTACTAATTAGGCTCTAGCTTTGGAATATTATTTCCAGGTATCATTTCAATCATGAGAGACAACACCATATCAACATAGAGGAAGAATAGGATGCAAGAATTCTTGTTAAATTCTTTCTTAGTCCCATTCTATTACCTCCATAGATTGTTCATGTCATGGAGCTTATTTTCATAAAGGGATTATAACTCATCTAGATGGACATATACTATTGTGGATGGAATCTTATGCACATAGAAAACTATTCATAGTGATGGTAATTGAACCTCAATGGTCAGGACTACCTATGTTCCATACTCTAGGGAATATAAAGTCAAATGGGTGGAATTCCGAGACATTACTTGATGGGACAGAAGTGATTTGGGGAGCTTGTTCGACCATCTTTTCAAATATTGAGAGTAGATTAATCCAAAGACCTTCTTAAGGTCTATGATATGGTCTGAAAACTAGTGATATTTGACCACCAAGTCAACCACATAACATTCCACTAACATCCCCAGAATCAGTTTGAATATGTGGTGCATGACCCATTGATAAGTGTCTATTTCATTATTCAGGTTTAAGGGAATCACCATATAACAAAGGGTCCTTTCCAGCACCCTAAAGGTAGTAGACTTCCTATCCTCAGGGTCCTTCTAGATCTTGTTGTACCTACTGTATCCTTGAACAAAGGAGAGGTCATATAACCTTAATATATCATTATTACTTACTTCTTTCACTAGAATGGGAACATCGTTCTCTGAGAAATGGTGGTTGAGATACCATAATATAGACTCTGATAAGAGAATTGTTCTTCCCAACTAGGATGTAGTTGGCTAGAAAATTAGGGTATGATACTTTAATAAACAACATTGTATTTGAAAACATTATCAACATCAGCATTAACCATAGCATAATAAGAGGGGTTAATTTTTTGGGATGATACCTAAACCCGCATTGGATCACTGGGAGGCTGAGATCGTGAATGGAGATGTGAGGGTCTAGTCGTAGAATCTAATTTGAGTTCCAGGTGAAGACATCATGATTCATCTTTGAGAGGGCCACAAACCACTGCTACAATTTTGGAGTCATGAAGGAAATTATCAGTGACTACCTCATATCTACCTTGATACTAAGGTTCACCTGAATCAACTATTTGATGGGTGTGGAGAACGAATATTCAAATATTTGAGGAGTTTATTCCAAATTGTCATCATCATCTGAGGTAGGTGAATTAGTAGGAGGAGGATTTCCATGGATAACTGACTCTAGATTGAAATTGGTGCCTACTTGGGTAGATGCAAAATCTACATAAAGGGGTTCATGCTCTACTGAAACCATGGTTATAGATGTTGTTGAACCAATTCCATCAAGTATTCAACCACGAGATCCATTCATGATGTTAAATAAATGGTGGATATTTGACTTCTAGTTCAAACATTCTCTACAAAATAGATGGGCATGTTATGAGATGGTGTCCATAAGGAAAAACAATCAATAATTTACATGGGTGGGGGCTTATGGTATCACTCATTCCTATCCCATGTAAGTGTATGAGGTAATACATGGAGGTTCCTCACATTTAGGGATAAATGCCCCTTTTTCAAAGATATGACAAATGAGTATCCTAAATCCTCCATTGTGGGTTAATGCCAATGAATCGGGAGAATTAAAGTATCATCTATGTCTTCCCATAAGCTAGATTTGGTGGTTTTGTGTTCAGACTCATTTTTCTGAACTTGCTTCTGATTCCCCTTGTTATAGAAGTAATAAAAATAGCATGTTTGACATGAGTCAAAGAGAGATGCATCACCTTAGAGTACCCCTACTCAACCAATAAGGAAGTATTTTAAGTATTTTAGATATGAGTAAGGATTACTACATGAAAATGAATCCTAGACCTTCCAAAAAACATGTTTTATGTGGAATCCTATGATAAAACCCTGAATTCAACACTTAATATTAAGCCAGCAAACCGTGTCTTCAAATGAATCCTACCACATGGTCTCTGCTCAGTCCTATCATTACCCTAATTCTTAATATCATAGGGAGTCAAATAATCTTTAGTTAGCCCCAACATAAAGAGTGGCTGGGTTGGGATAATATTACTCCTAAATTCTTTGTTGGCTAGATAACTATAGATCATCATACCATTTAACTGGACTATAATATACAAGAGGTAGGCGTGCCCTTAAATGAGGGAAACCTCCTCTTCTCCAGAGAACAAGATAGAGACTTTGAATTCCTTTTGATCAGACTTCTCTACATAGTAGGTCTATGTAGAAGATACCTTTGGTTCAAACTATAGGGGGTTTCTCAAAGCCAATATAAAGGTGTCATTCATTTCTTTTTACAAGTGGAGGGCCTCGAGGATCAAGAGCCTTGTATGTATGTTGGTGAGGTGAATCAAAATGAATTACTTCTATGAAAAATCCATGATTTTCCTCATAGTGGGAACTATTTGGTTGGGGGAACAGTGGGTGATAGAGGCTATACCCCTGGGTTATGGATACAACTACAAATATTCTATTTTTGACTAGATAACTCTCCTAGAACCACTTTTGAATACCTGTCAGTTGAATAAGTCCGTGCTCTAGTCAGACACTTCTAATTATGTTATAGACCTGAATTCACTGCTTGGTCAGTGATTATCCCCTAAAAGGGGCTAATATTAATTTTTTATAACATAATATTCATGTTCTTTATTAATCATATACACCATTATTAGTGAATTTTACACTTTGAACATTATTTCACATTATGATAGTAATTCCATCTTAAAATACACTATTACATGGTACCTACATGAACATCTCATAAAACACATAATGGTATTTATTTTTTGTTCATATGATATTTTCATGTCTCCCGTGATATAAGAAACAATTAATTCTTTTTTAGCACTTGGAGATTCAGCTTGGAAGACCACAAAAGTGGGCTTTGAACCAACCACATTCTGGGCGAAGTGATTAAGACATCAGCTCAATAACAGTACTATAGAAGACATAATTAAATCCCAATGATTATTAAAATTTAAATTAATATAGAGGATATTATTGGGAACATTTCATATAATAGTGGCTGATACTAATTCGGAGTTTTTATCGTGTTCCAGGAGGCCCAAGTTGATGATGAAATTCTAGTCCAGATTCTGAGTCCCAGAAAAAAAGCCCACCATTTATATCATATAACGCGAACCACAATTTATTTTGGGATGAAAGTTTACAGGCATTTAGAGGACATCCGGGTATACATTTTATCCTTCTATGGTCCACTCTAATTCATTCCTATATAATGTTATTTCGTTGCATCTTTCCGGTGGATGCAAGATGGATTCCATTTTGGGGGAAGAGAAGAAAAGTCACATCTCCATTAATTGTCCACCAACCATTCCCCAAACCAATTAATTAATAGAACATGGGATGATGGGGGCTCATCAAAATAAATCCAAAATTACTATTTATGGAAGTAGTGGTGGAGGAGTTTTGGAAACATGGTGCTTTGTTTTCATTGTAATGTTATTATGCCAAGTTGTCTTTGTAATGTTCCTCCTTCTCATGTAAGTTGTTCGAATCACCTTAGTTTTCAATAAAAGTTTTTCTTCTTCTATTGTTATTTTCATATTAATATCACCTTAATACTGTTTCCTCAAGGTGTGAACTTGTTCCCACCAAACCTTGTGATTTTTTTCACACAATAGTGGAGTGTTTGTTATTTTGATGTTTTTACTTCTTCAATTCCACTCTCATAAGTCTATTTCCCGCTTCTGTTGACAAAATATCATCAATGGAGGGATACATCTTTTATGGGTTGATCTAAGAGAGTAGAAAGGGGCTCTATTAGATGTTATTTATCACTCTCTAAAGGTTATTAATTTCTTTTATTTTAGTTTCCTTCATTCAATGATTTTATCTCTTCCTCTTCATTATTGAATTAATTCACCCCACTTTTATATTCTAATTAGATCCTTTACCTTGGAGTGCTGATGAAAATGATCCTACAGGTGTATAGATTATTTGAATTTGTTTTTGAAGGTTCTTAATTAGTAAGTGATGAGGTTATTTTGAATTCATTGTATGAATCCTTTTCACGATAATGAAATTGAAATTGTAAAAGAAAAAAAAATTCATCCAATCCACTCCAAGCAATAACCATGGATCAACTCATTTTCTCATAATTTGAATTCACATAGATCTTTTAGTGAACTTTTAAAACCATCTAGAAACAACCAAAGTTTTCCGTTTCATATACAAAAATCCATCTCTTTTTATAGAGTGTCTAAATGTTATTCTTAGGTCTCTGAGGATTCGACAACTCAAGCTACACTACAAGCGACTGCTTAAACCTTAAAACTTGGGTAAATTTGGGCGAAACCAAATTTTTGCACCGTTTCTGGGTAACAAGTAAGTTCCTTAGACCAAAAACCATATTTTCTTACCCACATTCTTCTAATCTCACCCAAATTCCCTTATCTTTTCCCATTCTCACTTTTTTTTCTTTTGGCGCATGTCCACCTACACATGCGATAACTAAAACAAATTAGTTAGGGTGAAAAATCCTAGGATATGGGAGTCAAGTTAATCTAAGGGATTGTTCAAATTTGATCAAAATATTTTTAAAACTCCAGATTCACTAATTAAAACAAGTCCAATGGAGGGTTTTCAGAGAAATTAAATGGTAAACCCTGTGGGTGATCCAATGGGAAACCCAAACCAAGAAGATCCAAACATAGGGAATGTGGTCGATCAAACCATGAATGACTACCTCACTAAGCATGGACCAATTCCAACTCATGAATTAGACACAATTCCCTAGGAGATGCCAACTACATCTTTAAACCCCATGTCCTAAACCACCTTCCAACATTACATGGAATGGAGTCTAAGATGCCTTACCTTCACATTAAGGAGTTCAATGACATTGTAGAAACCATGTGTCCCCCACATCAACTTGAATCAGCAAAAATGAGACTACTTCCCTTTTCATTAAAGGATAGAGCTAAAAATTGGCTAAACAATTTGAGACCATCATTCATCAACTCATGGGACCAATTATAAAGGGAATTATAAAAATAATAATTTCCCCACCACAAAACAATAGCACTTAAAAAGAGCATCCAAATCTTTTTTGAAAAAGAGGGAGAGTCATTTTATGAAACATGGGAGATATTCAAAGACACCATAAACATGGTTCCACACCATGGTTTTCCTATTATTGAACAAGTGAGAATTTTCTATGAAGGGGTTATATCGGGAAACAAACAATTAATTGACATGATGTGTAATGCGGCCTTTAAAAAAAATACCCAAATGATGTTTCTGAGTATCTAGAAACCCTTGATGAAAAAAACCAAACAAGGCGAACATCACCTTATTCTGAAAATCCACAAAGAACTACTGGAATGCATACACATAGAAAAGAGGAAATCCTCATGGCTAAAATATCAGTACTTACTAGTAAGGTTGAAGAGATAGACCTCAGAAAAATGCATGAAATCTTAACTATAGACCATGTTTGTACAATTTGTGACAAACATGACCACAAAACAAACAACTGCCCAACCATTCCATCCATCAAGGATGTTCTTCTAGGAGGACCAACTGCTGAAATCAATGCCCTAAAATTTCAAAATCCTCAATACCAAAACACATTCAACCCAAGGTATAATGAACACCTAGGTTTCCTCTGGAGAGATAACCAATAACCTACCAACCATGTAACACCCCGAGCTTCCACGATACGTTTCTCTTTCAATAATAGCTTGCATTGTATGCAAGTTCGAGATTCTAACACACCGCGACCAATCAAAATAGCCATTATGTATAGTAATAGCAAATCTTTGAAATTATATATATTTTATATTTCAAAATGGACTTCATTTTTGGATTCGGAATATCGAAATTAGCCTATGATGAATTTTTGGTATTTTTCTGAGAATTTCCAATTTTTTATGAATAGTGAAAAATACTTAAAAACAACTTTTTTAATCAAAATATTTTATAGTGATAAATTATACCATTGAATGGTTTTAAAGTGTAATTAGAATATATTTTTACCATTTTATCCAATGGTGGTCATTAGAATTAATTTCACTTTGAAATTAGACATAAACAATTGTCAATCTTTTGATATATATTGTTTCTTAAAAACACGCTATTTGTTGTGACAGCGGGAATTAATTATAAAATTAATTAATGCAACTTATATGTTATGAATTTTTTAAAATAGAAATCATTTTTGAATTCCGAATATCAATTATAGCTTAGGGTGAAATTTTGGCATTATTATAAAAAACTTCAATTTTTGATGAATAGTGAAACCACTAAGTGGTAGTTAAAAACTGATTTTTTGTTTAAATGAAACATTAACACTTCTATGATTTGATTTTAAAAAATCCAGAATACATGGTTTTCATTATAAAGTAAAATGTGGTTCAATGGTATTAAAGTAATTTTTTGGTGAATAGTAACATTTAAGTTTTATTAATCGCGATTAAAGGTAATTAGTGAAATTTAAGGTAAAAATGGTATTATAAAAATATGAAATGACCTTTACACTTGTACTAACCCTATTGGATGAGTCATGGACGACCAAGAAAATCCATGGGTCAACTTGGGGACCCCATGGAGCCACTTTGGTTGAAAAATGACATTAAAAACTTTTAATATAATGTTAAAATAAAAATGTCACAAATATGAGTTGTTTTACTAAAACAATTTTTAAATGGGGTTATAGAAATCATATTTTTGACTATAAATATTCATTATAAGGATAAAAAGATTTCCTACATCATGATTTTTTTTTAATTTTGATACATTAAATAAATTAAATTATTTATGACACCATGATGATGCAGTGATTACCTCATTAATTAATGATTTAAATAAAATGAAAAGATAATGTAAAATCCAAGGATTAAAATTTTAAAAAACCTATTGGATGAGTATATTTCGATCCCTTATCACCTTATCCTAAAAATATATCATTGTGTGACTTTTAGAATCCGAAAATCATTTCATAATAATGTAACATTTCAATCTTTCCAAGAGTGCCCCTTCCCTCCTCTTATAAAAGGCCCCCACCACTACCCCCTTATTCACACCTTCAAGCCATTTGGCTCGGCCAACCTCTGACCAAATAATCTCCCAAATTCCCTCTCTTACTCCTAGAGGCCTCACTTTGGGCAGAATTCTTCCCAATGAAGCCTTTGGCTCAAATCAAAAAGAGTTACCCGATTTCAAGGTAATGTCTCCTCTAATGTTGTTTTGTTTTATTTTGCTTCTCCAACCCTATAAACTCTTTTTATTATTTTATTTTGTAAAAAAACCAGTATATTAAATATACTAGGATGTTGTTATGAGATGGATTTTATTTACACTTACACACACCTACATCTAATGGTTAAAGAACATAATGTTTCTATGGATGGAAAATTTCTGCCTCATGAAACGATGATTGTTAAACACTCATACAACACCTCTCATGGTGGCCATTATGATGACACTATTTTTATATATTATATATATTATGTTTTTTTTGTCCTTATGATTCTGTATTTTTCATTTATGTCAATCCTTTACGATTTCCATTATGGGTAAACGTGATAATTTCATTTTAGGAAGTGCGGACTACCGCCCCCTCAAAGTGATTTGAATCGTTAATGCCATATGTGGGATGTATAAAGGATGGAGTAAATAGTATTATACATTACATTATAATGGAATTATATTATACCTTTACATAATTATATCCTCATTCCATTAAATACGAAATATAAATGAATGTAGAGTTCATGCGTACGTACGACTTACCGTCTCCATGAACGGTGCATTTCATTTCTTACCTCTAAAGGTTATGTAATATTATAAATGAATTTATATACTGGATATATATGATATATATGATATCTACATAATGAATATAATTCTGTATATAATTGATATTTTACCACATGAACAACTTGTAATTATAAGAAGTTTATTTTTGACTCAAGTACCAAAGATCGACAAAACGACCGTTATTAACTTAAATAATTAAATAATGTTCATAACATGGTAATAAGTGATATAATAGGAATAATGAACATGAAAAAGGTTCTTAAGAAAGAATAAATTAACTCTAGTTTATTATCCAGGAGGTTAAAGAATGGTCGAGTCAAGTCATAAATGAGGTAAGGGAACTTCTTAACCCAATTTCCATTCTTTGGGTTAATCTCCTACATTCAAATTATGTCTAGATATTATTATGTCCTGTCTTGTATTTTTATTTTATTTATGTGTACTTATAGTGAATACACATAATATATCTATTTTAGAAATTTTTTTTATCTTTTTAAGGGACTTCGTCTCAATCACCATTCATTGAGGCATATTTTGTTTTATACACAAATTTATTTTATACGGTTTATAAACCCCTTTGACTTTTACGTTTATTCAAAAGGAATCTTTTTATACGAAGCGTTTTACTAAACGACAAAAAGGAATTTTTTTATTGTCATACGTATGCGGCGAAAACGACTTCTCTACTGCCGTGACCATTATTTGAGTTTTGGCTTCCTCTACAAGCCATAACTTTTATTAAATGAAAAATAATAACAAAGTTTTAATTTTCTTTTATTTTGGTATTGAAAATGGTTTTGAAAGTGTTTTTTTATTATATCAATGTGTTGTATTGATATCTTGTGATTGAAATGTAGAAATGTTGTGTTTCCTTTATGCATGTTTTATGTGATACGATTATGTTATGGTTTATGATATGTTTAAACCTGTTCATATGAAGAATGAATTGGACTTAATAAGTGACGGGTCGAGCCCGCTATAGCTCCTCGATGCATTGGTATGTCTCATGAGACAAACTAGTGTCTTGGCATGAGGCCTTGACAAAATCTTATTTGTAGTCTTGGCACGAGGCCTTGACTACGTGGTTATGATAGTCTGGAATTATGCATTCCATCATTATGAAAGTGGTTTGATATTGCATGTGATTATTCGACCAGTAGAATATCCATGTGAATAAGTAAATGGAATTATCTCATTTTACTTTTTCGATATTATGTTGAAGTTCATGTTTAAAAGGCTTTTGTTTTAGTTATACTTTGCCTCAAATGTTAATGTTTATTTATGAAAGGTTCCGCAATATTGTTATCCTTACTGAGCATCTGAGCTCACCCCTTCCAATGTTTTAATTTTTCCAGGATGTGAAGAAGTATATTATGAATGACCTACATGGATAGTATGAGGGTATATGAATACAAGATGTTGTTGTAGTTTTTTTTACATTATGATGTAATGTAAAACTTATGAATGTATCTAGTGTTTCTAAGGCTACTAAACTAATCGGTATTTCGAGACTTGATATTTTGTGATCATGCCAATGTTACGCAATAATGCACCGACTCTGGGTAATTGGGGTCGGGGAGTTACAGTTGGTATTAGAGGCAGTTTAGTACTAACCTTGGAATCGAGATTTAGATAAACTCTGATTAGAGCACATAGCCCAAAGATAGACTTTGAGAATTAGTATAGAAGAACTTCCTAGAATTTTGGTATTATATAGATTTTGTGAGTTTTCCGAGAAATACTTCCCTGTCTGGATACGACCAGGTAGAGGCGTCTCTAGCACAGATGCACCTAGGGGTAAAACCCAAAAATACCGCTTTGAGCTAGACTTGAACGAGAACTAGTGCACGACAACGGGCCTTGCTGCACTCTTGGTTAGGACACTCCCAGGGGATATTCTTAGGATAATTATCATTTTCATTACAAACCATTATGAAAGGTTTATGAGTATATACTTCCTCAAAGAAAACTTTTTTATAATTATGGATTATATCCATAAACCATTCATTTTACATTAAGTATTTTACAAGTTTGGAATTATTCATTGCAATTCATAAACTGACCTAGTTTATGTCGTTGTATAGAAATGGCGCGCATTAGAAGGAATGTGAACTCCATCCATACGTATGATCCAAAGAGTAGGAAGGATCATATCTTTCATGGTATTAATCCAAAATTTAGAAGGGAAATATTCTCCCATTTATTCTCAACATATGATGAAATAGTATCATGTGTTAATAAGATAAGTAAATAATTCTCTGAGTCCTATGGATTTGAAGGGAAGCAAGAGAAGAAAAGGATGGAAGAGAGAAATATGGATAAAGGGAAGAGGGAAATGAAGAATTTTCCAATATGTGATAACTGTGGGAATAAACACCTTGGAACTTTCCTGAAGGGAATGAGAGTTTGTTATAAGTGTGGAGAAAAAAGACACAAAGTGCGTGACTGCAAGGGTAAGAAAAATGTTTCTACTGTACAATGCTTTATCTGCAAGGAGTGGGGACACTACGCAAACCAATGTCCAAATCATCAGATTATGCCCCAAATGATGCTATTCGATAATAATCAAGTTATGATACTACCCCAGATGAGGAGGAATGATTAGAGTTCTTATGTAGTTATTAATGAATTATCTCATTTGAGTGTTGTATCAATGATGTATGGGTTATAATAATTATGGAGTATATAAGGATTGTACTATATTACTATTTCATCAAGGACTTGAGATCGTGTGGAACCATGAAAAGTGACTCCACAGTAGGTTAAATTTTTGGAAAATATATGGTTCAGAGAAAGATAAACCATAATATGGTTCTGATGTCGAGATATTGATTTTGGAATAATACATGATTGATTTGGATAAATTATATTGGATATTCTTAACTTCCCTAAAACTGATTAATGGTTTTTATATATTTTTGGATAGAAGGAGTATATCTAGTATTATATAAGGAATAAGGGATCATGAATGTAATCAATATGGATTTATGGTAATTCAGGATGTTGCAGTGTTTTAAAATAATACATGATGAAGGTGTTCATATGTTGTTACGCGGAAAAAAGGATCTTCATAATGTTTACCTTCTTATAAAATTTGGACTGTGAGTTGGACATAAGTATTTTGAATAACTGTAAAGGTTGGAATGGATTAAGTTGAACCTTGGATAGTATTGATTAAGGTTAAAACATTTCTGAATATTATTTTTGGAATATTATAATTCTGTAGTTTTAGGAAAAGGACAACCTATAGGTTGGGGGATAACACGTCGCGTCGGAAAAAGCTGTAGGAATCGAACCCACAACCATAGTTTGACATGACTTTATTACCTACCACTAGCCTACAGCAAGTACCTGGTTATTACAAAATATTTTTCCTAATCTAAATGGTCTGTGTGAATATTTTGAACCTTGTACGATTAGGATAAATATAATATTTTTGAGTTCTATTACCTTTTAGAGTGAAAGATGGGTTTGTGGTAAAAATTTATTAAACAATGGAAGTGTACATGACAAGTAAGTATATTTCCTGACGTTCTTAGTAAATCACCTAAATAAATTCCTCAACTTTATGAAAGGTAACTTAAAACAAAAACGTTTCTGGTTAACTTTTCCTACTGGGGAATCAATGATCGTTTAACCAATCACATGTTTGTGATTTTCTTGTAGTTAAACTTTATACTTATCCTATTTTCTACAAATCTCCATCAGACCTTTATGGTTTGTTTCTCCTCCATATCTATATTTTTATAGAATCATAGTATTGGCTATCTCGGGTGACCTTTGTACTTCTCTTTCTTTCTTTTAAAGTTATATTTTTATTAACCTTATTTCTGATGTGGGTTTTCCACAAAGGTATTCTTTATTTTCAACCTTTTATTTTCAAAGAAAAATTTCAAATTATGAGGACAAAATTTATTGAAGGATGGGAGAATGTAACACCCTGAGCTTCCATGATATGCTTCTCTTTCAATAATAGCTTGCATTGTATGCAAGTTCGTGATTCTAACACCCCGCGACCAATCAAAATAGCCATTATGAATAGTAATAACCACTTTTTGAAATTAATAATATTTTATATTTCAAAATGGACTTCATTTTTGGATTCAGAATATCGAAATTAGCCTATGATGATTTTTTGGTATTTTTCTGAGAACTTCCAATTTTTTATGAATAGTGATAGATACTTAAAAACAACTTTTTTAATAAAAATAATTTATAGTGATAAATTATACTATTGAGTGGTTTTAAAGTTTAATTATAATATATTTTTACCATTTTATCCAATGGTGGTCATTATAATTAATTTCACTTTGAAATTAGACATAAACAATTGTCAATCTTTTGATATATATTGTTTCATAAAAACACACTATTTGTTGTGACAACAGGAATTAATTATAAAATTAATTAATGCAACTTATATGTTATGAATTTTTTAAAATATAAATCATTTTTGAATTCCGAATATCAATTATAGCTTAGGGTGAAATTTTGGCATTGTTACGAAAAACTTCAATTTTTGATGAATAGTGAAACAACTAAGTGGTAGTTAAAAAACTGGTTTTTCATTTAAATGAAACATTACCACTTCTGTGATTTGATTTTCAAAAATCATACATACATGGTTTTCATTAGGAAGTAAAATGTTGTTCAATGGGATTAAAATAATTTTTTGGTGAATAGTAACTTTTAAGTTTAATTAATCGCGATTAAAGGTAACTAGTGAAATTTAAGGTAAAAAATGGTATTATAAAAATATGAAATGACATTTACACTTGTCCTACCCCTATTGGATGAGTCATGTCCGTCCAAGACAATCCCTGGTTCAACTTGGGGACCCCATGGAGCCACTTTGGTAGGAAAATGACATTAAAAACTTTTTATTTAATGTTAAAATAAAAATGTCCCAAACATGAGTTGTTTTACTCAAAAAAAATTTAAATGGGGATATACAAGTTATATGTTTGACTATAAATATTCATTATAAAGATAAAAAGATTTCCTACATCATGATATTTTTTTATAATTTTTAGACATTAAATAAATTAAATTATTTATGACACCATGATGATGCATCGATTACCTCATTAATTAACGATTTAAATAAAATGAAAAGATAATGTAAAATACAAGGAATAAACATGTGAAAAACATATTGGATGAGTATATTTATAACCCTTATCACCTTATACTCGAAATATATCCTTGTGGGGCCTTTAGAATCCGAAAAACATTTCATAATAAAGTAACATTTCAATCTTTCCAAGAGTGCCCCTTCTCTCCTCTTTTAAAAGGACCCCACCACTACCACCTTATTCACACCTTCAAGCCATTTGTATCGGCCAAAATCTGCCCAAACACTCTCCCTAATTCCCTCTCTTACTCCTAGAAGCCTCACTTTGGGCAGAATTCTTCCCAAGGAAGCCTTTGGCTCAAATCAAAAAGAGTTACCCGATTTTAAGGTAATGTCTTCTCTAATATTGTTTTGTTTTATTTTTCTTCTCCAACCCCCTAAACTATTTTTATTATTTTCATTCATAACAAAACCAGTATCTTCAATATACTAGTATGTTGTTATGAGACGGATTTTATTTACACTTACGCACACCTACATCTAATGGTTAAAGAACATACTATTTCCATGGATGGTGGATTTCTGCCTCATGAAATGATGATTGTTCAACACTCATATAACACCTCTCATGGTGGCCATTATGATGACACACTTTTTATATATGATATATATTATGTTTTTGTTTTCCTTATGATTCTGTTTTTTTAGTTTATGGAAAACCCATATGATTTCCATTATGGGTAAATGCGATAATTTCATTTTAGGAAGTGCGGACTACCGCCCCCTCAATGTGTTTTAAATCGTTAATGCCATATGTGGGATGTATAAAGGATGGAGTAAATGGTATTATACATTATATTATAATGGAATTATATTATACATTTATATAATTATAACCTCATTCCATTAAATAGGAAATAGAAATTAAAGTAGCGTTCATGCGTACGTACGGCTTACAGTATCCATGAACGGTGCATTTCGTTTATTACCTCTAAATGTTATGTAATATTATAAATGAATTTATATACTGGATATATATGATATATATGATATCTAAATCATTAATATAATTCTGTATATAATGGATATTTTACCACATGAACAACTTGTAATTATAAGAAGTTTATTTTTGACTCAAGTACCAAAGATCGACAAAACGACCGTTATTAAATTAAATAATTACATAATGTTCATAACATGGTAATAAGTGATATAAGAGGAATAATGAACTTGAAAAAGGTTCTTAAGCAAGTATAAATTAACTCTAGTTTATTATCCAGGAGGTTAAAGAACGGTTGAGTCAAGTCGGACAGGAGGTAAGGGAACTTCTTAACCCAGTTTCCATTCTTTGGGTTAATCTCATAATTTCAAATTATGTCAAGATATTATTATGTCCTATCTTGTAATTTTACTTTCTTTATGTGTAATTATAGTGAATGCACATAATAGATCTATTTTATAAAAAAAATTTATCTTTTAAGGGACTTTGTCTCAATCACCATTCATTGAGGCATATTTTGTTTTATACACAAATTTTTTTTATACGGTGTATAAAACCTTTTGACTTTTACGTTTATTCAAAAGGAATCTTTTTATACGAACCGTTTTACTAAATGACAAAAAGGAAAGTTTTTCTTATCATACGTATGCGGTGACAACGACTTCTCTGCTGTCGTGACCATTATTTGAGTTTCAGCTTCTTCTACAAGCCATAACTTTTTTTAAATGAAAAATAATTACAAAGTTTTAATTTTCTTTTATTTTAGTATTGAATATGGTTTTTAAAGTGTTTTTTTATTATATCAATGTGTTGTATTGATATCTTGTGATTGAAATATGGAAATTTTATGTTTCCTTTATGCATGTTTTATGTGATACAATTATGTTATGGTTTATGATATGTTTAAACCTGTTCATATGAGGAATGCATTGGACTTAATAAGTGGCGGGTGGAGCCTGCTATAGCTCCTCGATGCATCGGTAGGTCTCATGAGACAAACTAGTGTCTTGGCATGAGGCCTTGACAAAATCTTATTTGTAGTCTTGGAACGAGGCCTTGGATACGTGGTTATGATAGTCTGGCATTATGCATTCCATCATTATGAAAGTGGTTTGATATTGCATGTGATTATTCAACCAGTAGAATATCCATGTGAATAAGTAAATGGAATTATCTTATTTTACTTTTTCCATATTATGTTGAAGTTCATGTTTAAAAGGATTTTTTTAGTTATACATTGCCTTAAATGTTAATGTTTATTTATGAAAGCTTCCGCAATATTGTTATCCTTACTGAGCATCTGAGCTCACCCCTTCCAATGTTTTAATTTTTCCAGTATGTGAAGAAGTGTATTATGAATGACCTGTAGGGATAATATGAGGGGATATGAAGACAAGATGTTGTTGTAGTTTTGTTTTACTTTATGATGTAATGTACAACTTACGAATGTATCTAGTGTTTCCAAGGCTACTAAACTAATCAGTCTTTCGAGACTTGATCTTTTGTGATCATACCAATGTTATGCAATAATGCACCGACTCTGGGTAACTGGGGTCGGGGCGTTATAGTTGGTATCAGCAACAAAATCTGTACCCCCATCAGAACTACCAAACCCATAAACAGTTCCAATATCAACCTATCCAATACCAACAACCACCATTCCATCTTCAACAAACCGTCCCACCTCCAAAATATCCCCCAAGATAAACCAATATTCTCAAGCACCAACCCAAACTGTTCCACAAAGACTACTTTAAAAACTGTGCAAACAAATAGGGAGGATGAACTCAGAAGTCTCTTCCCTTAAACAAGAACTTCAAACCATCAAAAATGGAAAGGAACCCATGCTTACTCTCGTGGAACCATCCTCAACTTCAAGGGGAGAGTCAAGAAGTACTCAAACAACTCATGAACAACTAAAGGCAGTGACTATTTTAAGAAGTGGGAAATCAATTGAAAAACCAGAAAAAATATGTCAAAAACCATGTGAAGCTTCAAAATCTAATGAAAATTCAAATGAACCACAAGATAAAACTGAGGAAACTGATAACAATGTGAAAGAAACAACTCTTGAACAAACAAACCCACAACCTGCACAATTTCCTCAACGCATGAGGGGGGAAAACAAGCCTGAATAGAGTGGAACATTGAGGGAAATATTCTCACAAGTCAAGTTGAACATTCCCCTTCTCGATTCCATCCAAACAATAACTGCCTACTCAAAGTACCTTAAGGACTTGTGAACTTTTAAAAGAAAATTTTCACATAAAAACAAAGTCCTTTTGGCTGCTTATGTGAGTACCACCATTCAAGGGACCTTTCCTCCCAAGTTGAAAGACCTAGGTTTCCCTTACATTAATGTTGAACTATGAGAGATCAAAGTTATCAAGGCCTTGTGTGACCTAGGTGCTAGTTTCAATCTCATACCATATGCTGTGTACTGCCAGTTAGGCCTAGAAGAGCGCCAACCCACATCTGTCACACTTCAACTTGCTGATCGTAGCATTAAGGTTCCAAAGTAGATTTTAAATGATGTTCTGGTAAAGGTTGAAAACATTATCTACCCTGCTGAAATCATTATCCTTGACAACCATCCAAACTTAGGAAATAAGGAACAAACCCTAATCATCCTTAGTCGTCCTTTCCATGCAATAATCAACTCTGTTATCTGAGTATGAAATTGGAACATGACCATCACCTTTGGAAACATGAGTCTAGACTTGAACATCTATAATGCAAGATCACAAATAGGGGATGATGAGGACATTCATTAAGTAAACATGATAGGATGTATTGATAATTAATCCATAGAACATCAAGGAATATTTTATAGATGTTTAAGTCAGGATGAGATTGATTTTCTTTGTTCACATGAAGGAAGTTTATCTCATTGGATTGAATATTTTTCAAATTACTCTTATGATTAATTCTTAGGTCCAACAATCCGTGAAACCTTTCAGGAAACCAAATTCATGGAGACCAATCAAACTTACTTCCCTAAATTTGATCAAACCAATCTTGTAGCTGAAACTATTATATGTGGGGAATCAATCCTATCTGAATCTCTAAAAAAAGAAATTGATATTGATCCAATGTCCCAATCTTCTACTGAAATTCTGAACCAAACTGATCTTGAATTGATAGAACTTCCCTATGCACTCAAGTATGCCTTCCCAGGGGACAATCAAACACATCCTATTGTAATTTCTTCTTCTCTTGAAGATAATAATGAGTGGATGATTGTAGATGTCATTAGGAAACACAATAAATCCATTGGTTGGACCCTGCCTAATATTCCTAGGATTAGCCCACTTATTGGGACTCATAGGATTGTTCTGGAATCTGATTCAAAGCCATGTCATCAACCTCAACGGTGACTCAATCCTAATATCATGAATTTTGTAAGGAAGGAACTTCTGAAATTATTAAAAGCTGATATCATATATCCCATAGCTGATAGTGAGTGGGTCAGCCCAATACAAGTGGTTCCCATGAAGGCAAGAATGACTGTGATAACCAATAAGGATGGAGAGATTCTTCCAACAAGGGTGAGTAGTGGATGGTGGGTCTGCATTGACTATAGGAAGCTAAACTCATTCACCAAGAAGAACCATTTCCCATTACCATTCATTGACCAAGTCCTTGAGAGAGTGGCAGGTCATGGCTTTTACTATTTCTTAGATGGGTACTCAGGGTATAATCAAATTGTGGTCTCCCTAGAGGATTAAGGGAAGACTAAATTCACCTGTCCATTCGACACATTTTCTTTCAAAATCATGTCCTTCGGGTTAGGAAATGCCCCTGGAATATTTCAGCAGTGCATAATGGGAATATTCTCAGACATGGTAGGGGATTTTCTTGAGGTCTTCATGGATGAATTCTCTGTTTTTTTCGATACATTTGAGGGATGTCTAAGGAATGTGTAGTGATTCTTGTCAAGATGTGATGAAAATAATCTGGTCCTAAACTGGAAAAAATGTCATTTCATGGTTAAATATGGTCTAATTCTAGACCATCTGGTCTTAGGTAGGGGGATTGAAGTTGATAAAGACAGGATTGACATCATTTTTTACCTTCCATCTCCCAAAATTGTCAATAAAGTGAGGTATTTTTTTGGACATGCTGGTTTCTATAGAAGATTCATCAAGGACATTAGTTCAATCTCCTGCCCCCTTTGTGCTCTCTCAATAAAGGATGTCCCATTTGTTTGGATAGAAATATGTGAGGGTTTATTCTCAATGCTCAAATACTCTCTCACCTATCCTCTCATTATGAAATCTCTAAATTGTAACCTTCCTTTCGAACTTATGTGTGATGCCAGTGACATTGCTGTAGGAGATTTGTTAGGATAACGTTGTGATAAAACTCCTTATGTCATTGCTTATGCAAGAAAATCCTTAAATGACACCCAAATCAACTACACCACCACTGAAAAGGAGTTACTTGATATTGTGTTTGCCTTAGAGAAGTTTAGGTCCTACTTTTTTGGATCCCCCATCACTGTGTTCACTGACCATTCTACACTAAAATACCTCTTCCAAAAACAAGATGCTAAGGCTAGACTGATTAGGTGGGTCCTTCTCTTACAAAAATTTGACCTCAAAATCAAGGATAAAAAGGTCATTGTAAATGTTGTAGTTGATCCCCTTTCTAGGATGAAATTCAAAGACAATTCAAATCACCTTTTTTGTGTCTGATTCATTTATTGATGAACACCTATACTCTGTGAGTGATTTCCCTTGGTATGTCGATATAGCAAACTTCTTAGTTATAAGAGTCATTCCAAAATTATTAGGGACTCAATATAGATATAAAATCATTTCTAATGTTATGAACTATGTGTTTGATGATCCATTCCTCTATAAGTTCTGCCCTGACCAAGTCATTAGGAGGTGTGTCCTAGAATCAGAACGAAACTCCATCCTTAAATTCTGTCATTGTGAGGCTTGTGGAGGTCACTTTTCCTCTACGAAAACATCTGCTAAGGATCTTCATAGTGGTCTCTTCTGGCACACCCTCTTAAGGGACTCCTACTCATTTTGTCAAATTTGTCCTAGGTGTCAATATGTAGGGTCCATCACAAAAAAAATCAAATGCCACTAACTCCCATCTTAGTGATTGAAATATTTTACTATCGAGGAATCGATTTCATGGGTCCCTTCCCAAACTATATGGGATATTTGTACATTATATTAGCTATCAACTATATCTCATAATGGGTTGAGGTGATTCCTACAAAATCTAATGATCATAAAACTGTGATTATATTTCTCAAGGAAAACATAATATCTAGATTTGGAATTCCTAGGTCTATCATTAGTGATTATGGAACTCATTTTTGTAATCATCCATTCTCAGAACTGATGGAAAATTATGGAATTTCTCAAAAAGTGTCAAATTCTTACCACCCACAAACCAATGGTCAAGCTGAGTTATCCAATTGAGAAATGAAACAAATTCTTGAGAAAACAGTTAACCCATCAAGGAATGATTGGTCAAACAAACTATTAAATGCTCTTTGGGAATATCGAACTGCATTTAAAACCATTTTAAGAATGTCCCCATATAGGTTGGTTAATGGTAAAGCATTCCATTTGCTAGTGGAGATTGAACACAACGCATTTTGGGCAATTATGAAAATAAATTATGACCTCTCAATTGCCGAAACAAAAAGGAAATTATATCTCAATGAACTTGACGAACGTAGGATGGAGGCTTATGAGAATTATAGGATCAATAAAGCTAAATTACAAGACTATGAATCTCAAAATCTTAAAGAAAAACACATTGTACTAGGTAAACCAATTATTTTGTATAGTTATAAACTTCATATACACCCAGGAATGTTGAGGTCCATATGGTCAGGCCCATACATAGTTCATAAGGTGTACCCCCATGGGGCTATAGAAATTAAAGATCCCACCAATGGTCAAACCTTTAAAATTAATGGCCATAGAGTCAAACCATTCATTGAGCCATTTCTGTAACATGAAGTTATTGTAGACTTGTGTGAAAAAACCTTAGATAAGGAAAATACTTAAACAATTATGGGTCTAAGTTGAGCTAGAGACGTTAAATGAAAGCGTTGCACGAGAGGCAACCCATGGTTTTCATGTTTTACTTTATTTAATTATAACTTCAGACTGTTGAACTGTTCTTATTTAATGAGTAAGGATGAGTATGAAAGGGGAGAACCATATTCACCCATGTCACATGGTGTAATCCCTGAGTAACACCTTATCCATAAATTTAAGAGAAGAAAATGTATCATCAGTTTGTTTTTTATCTATGTGTTTGTATGTTAAAGGAAAAATACAAAAACAATTCCTTAGACTATTGAACTATACATCTTTAATGACAAAGGATGGGTATAAAATGGGAGAACCATATTCACCCATGTCACATGGTGTGATCCCTAAGTAATACCTTACCCAGAAATTTAAGAGGAGACAATGTATCGTCAGTTTATTTTATTTTTATGTTTTTGTAGGTTAAAAATAAAATAAAAATAATAATAATTTAGATTGTTGACCTATTCTTATTTTATGAGTAAGTATGGGTATAAAATGATAAATCCATGTTCTCCCATGTCACGTGGTGTGATCCCTGAGTAATACCTTACCTTGAAATTCAAGAGAAGCCAATGTATCATCAGGTTATTTTATTTTGTTTTTATGTTTTTATGTTAAAAAAATATACAAAAAATATATATATTTTTAATTTTTTTTAATTCATGTCTTAGGTTATTGGGAAAAGCTTGTCAAAACCTTCCAAGACATTGGGAGTCGAACCAGGACTGAAGTGGGATTGGGGAATGCATTTTCAACATCAACCACTAGGTGACTTCATTCCATGATTTTAATTTTCAATGTATTGTTTGAATTTCTACCCCACCCCTTCTAATTTTTCATTTCTTTAAACACTGGGGACAATTTTATTCTATGTTGGGGGGAGATAAAATAACCGCATTGATTTTTTTTCATCATAAAATGCATGGAAGGAAAATTTCCATAAACCTTGAACATGATAACACACATTGCAAACTCTGAAATTGGATATCAAATAATTTTGAAATCCTTGATTATGATTTTAATTCAAATTTAAGTTCATGAGCATAGATTTTGGAAGGTGCTGTTGTCCAATGTGATTTTTCCCTGTTTATATTTTCATCCATTTATTTAAAAAAACACAATGCACATCCTTTAGATTGTGGGGTATTAGTTTGAATTCTTGGGGTCCACAATAAATAGCATAGGGTTGGTGATCATTTTAATTTTAACATGAGTATTCAAAAAAATCAATTGCGCGTAGAGTAATGAATTGACCTAAAGTGTGGCTTTAAGCACTTTGGAATCATGACTCCATAGTTTTCTGGCTTGGAGTAGGGCATTTGATCTCTATTTGTGGTAATTAGAATTTTTTTTGATTGAGTTAACTCGAGATGATGCCTGAGTATGTGAGCTTCACTTGGTTCCGTAAGGTCATTGTTCCTGGGATTCATCGACAAAGTCTTTCTACATGGGTTGACTCGATTGAGTTCAATTTCAATTACCATGGAAAAATTGCAAGAAAAAACACAAAAAAAAAATTTAAAAAATAAAAAATAAAAAATCAGTATTAATCTTAATATTAAAATTTGATTTCTCCTAGTGATTCCATCTTTTCTCCCTCGAATGAAAATGAACCCCCTTGTCTATTGTGACGCACAACACTTTATCATCCTTAATTGAATTTAGATGAAAAACTGTGATGAATTTGAACAAAGGAATGGGCTTGGGCTTGGGATATTCCTATGGATATAGCTTTTTTTCAATGATTTTGATGGGTTTCATTTTTTTTATACGGTATTTGGGTGAGCAATGTGTATTATAATGTTTTTGGAAAAAGTAATTCAAATTTCATATTTTTGAGAAATATTTTTCTCGGGACTAGCAAACCTCAATTTGGGGGGGTGTGATTATCCCCTACAAGAGGCTAATATTCATTTTTTAAAATATAATATTCATATAATTTATTAATCATATACACCATTATTAGTGTATTTTACACTTTGAACATTATTTCACATTATGATTGTAATTCTTTCTTAAAATATACTATTACATGGTACCTTCTTGAACATCTCATAAAACACATAATGGTTTTTATTTTTTGTTTACATTTTATTTTCAGGTCTCCCATGATATAAGGAACAATTCATTATTTTGGAGGACTTGGATATTCAATTTGGAAGACCACCAATGGGGGATATGAACCAACCACATTCTGGGCGAATTGATTTGGACAACATCCCAATAAAAGTACAGTAGAGGATAGAATTGAAGCCCAATGATTCTGAAAATTTAAATTAATATATAGGATATTATTGTAAACATTTTCATATAACAGTTACCAAAACTAATTCGGAGTTTTGAATGGTGTTTCAGGCGGCCCAAGTTGATGAAGAAATTATGGGCCATATTCTGAGGCCCAGAAAAAACAACACAACAATTATATCATATCTCACGAACTGCATAATATTGTGGGATAAAAATTTACATAATTTTAAAGGATATATGGGGATACATTTTATAATTCTATGGCCCACTCTAATTCATTCATATAGAAGGTCATTTCGGCGCGTCTTTCTGGTGGATGCAAGTTGGATTCCATTTCGGGGGAAGAGTGGAAAAGTCACATATCCATTAATTGTCCACCCACCTTTCCCCAAAAAATTAATTAAAGGCAAATGGGATGATGGGGCTCGGCCGAAGACATCCAAAATTCCTATTTAAGGCAGTAGTGGCAGAGGATTTGGGGAATCTAGGTGCTTTTTTTTCATTGTAATGTTATTATGCCAATTTGTCATTGTAATGTTCTTCCTTATCATGTAAGTTGTTTGAATCCCCATAGTATTCAATAAAAGTTCTTCTTATTCTTTTGTTCTGTCCTTATTAATATCAACTTGATACCATTTCCTCAATGTGTGAACATGTTCACACCAAACCTTGTGATTTTGTTCACTCAACGGTGGAGTGTTCATTATTTTGTTGGTTTTACTTCTTCAATTCCACCCTCGTAAGTCTATCTCCCACAGCCGTTGACAAAATGTCATCAATGGAGGGCTAAATCTCTTATGGTTCGATCCAAGGGAGTAGAAAACGGATTTATTGGATGTTATTCATCACTCTATAAAGGTTATTAATTTCTTTTATTTGAGTTTCTTTCATTCAATTATTTTCCCTCTTTCTCTTCATTATGGAATTTATTCACCCCACTTTTATGTTCTAATTAGATCCTTTTCCTTGGAGTGCTAATGAAAATGATCTTACATGTGTATATATTATTACCATGTGTTTATAAAGGTGCTTAATTAGTAAGTGATGAGTTTATTTTGACTTCATTGTATGAATCCATCTCAAGATAATGAAATTGAAATTGTAAAAGAAAAATAATAATTCATCCAATCCACCTCGATCAATAACCTTGGATCAACTCATTTTTCCATAATTTGAAATCACATAGTTATTTTAGTGCTATTTTAAAACCATCTAAAATCAACCAATGTTGGCCATTTCATATCCAAAAATCGATCTCTTTTTATTGAGTGTCTAAAGGTTCTTCTTAGGTCTCTGAGGATTCAACAACCCAAGCTACACTTCAAGAGACCGCTTAAACCATAGAACATGGATAAATTTGGGCAAAACCAGTCAGTTAATAAATCCATCTCTAGATAATATTCTTTATTAGTTAACATTTTCAACCATTGTAGTGTATTTTAAGGAGTGTTCTATGATGAATATGCCTACTAGGCTCTATGAAAACCTGATGCCTAGTTTCAGTAGCATTCCTGGTTCAGTTTGAGGTTTTTTTTTGATAATTCCAATGGTTTACATGTCCTCAATATCTCTTTTTTGGGTGTCAAATAGAGGAACCCATGGGGTTATCATTAAATTCCACATCATCAGATAGTGTGAAGAGGTCCACCAAATCAACAATTTTAATATTGAAATACTCATTCTATTAATTAGAGGGGTCTCCTAGAACTAGGTGGAACCTGGATGTGATTCCCAACTCTAGAGGCATGGATTCACCGAGAGTGTGCGATTGATTAGGCACCATATGGGGTCTCTAATTTCTCATTAATTTTCAGTATATTCTATTCATAGAGTGATAAGGCTTTGAAATGGATGTAGAGAATGTTTTCAGAGAAGTAACTATGACTGCAGGAGGCTATGATCTACCTAGGAAGACACACATGTCACTGTGGGTTTGTACGACTTATCTAGAAGCCAACCACTAGTCATACTTCTGAGATCCACAACTAGAATCTATCTTCCATTAACTTAAACCCGCACTATCATTATTGATCCCATCAGAGACATGAGATACATGTGTTATAAAATTTCCCAATTTGAATAAACTGTTATTCACTTGTTCTTGGAGCCAATCCTTGAAAACGTAGAATTCGTTGATGGTATGTTTGAGGATCCTATGGTATTGGAAATGGTTAGGGAGATCAGTGCATCCAATTTCCTAGGGTCTCCTTTACCCTGGAAGCCTCTGAATTCCATTTTACATGCCACATATGAAATAACCAAGGACTTTGCAGCCTTGATGGATTAAGTATCATGTCTTCTTCCTAGAAAAGGTACTTTGGGAGGATGGACTTGAGTAGGGGTTAGGGTAAAATTATCTCATCTAGGTAGCAATAATTACAGTCAAGGAAGAGCCTATAGGTTTTTTGTTGTGTGATGGTAAATTTGGTAGGGAAAATTCACTTGACAGGGTTCATTAGGTAGAGGATAAAATAGCTTTTGTGGCCCAGGAGCCTCCACCAATACAGTGATAGTAGGCTCTACTTTGACATATTTTCTTATAGGAGACAGAATAGGTAGTGGGAATATCTTCTTGGATTTATACAAGTCTTCCATTAAACACTTGTCCTTATCATAAAAATAATTGAATCCTCATGGGATGTTATGAGTGATAATTGTATGAACGATCTTAGTCTTGACATTCATGATGAACATCATTAGTAGATGATCCTAAGTTAGCATCTTGTAAAGTGTGTATGTGAGGCCTTTACACCTGGTGAAAAAAGCTGTGACTCACTCCTAATTCCTTTTATTACACTTCAAGTGGTTATGAATGATTGTATTGTGAGTGGTGGAGCTTAACTGGTAAAGGAAATTTCTATGTAGATCTACATAGCCAGTGAAGGACCATATAGTCATATCGGTGTACCAGATATATATAATTCCTTATAATTTCTAGACAATGCATCAGATCATGGTGTTCCCAAAATAGGTCCAAAAATTGAGAAGATGTGGTCCAAGTTCTGCAGTTGATCTCCCATCTTTTTTAAATGAAAAAAATATGGTGTTTCCAAAATCCAATGGTGCCTGCATGTTATACACCCCTATTGGTACACCTTTCTGTCAGGTAGGATTAGCACATGTCACGTCTTTAAGGCCTTAAAGAGAGAAGTGAGAGTGGATATCAAATCATCCTATAAATGGTCCCTATCTTGACAAGTATTATTTACCACCAATGCATTGACATGATTAATAGCTCCATGAGAAGGATTAGTGGATTATGGAGTGGCAGGACCTAGATCCCATGAAGGATAATCACGTTGCTTAGGAGGGTTCAACGACTCATATACCGACCAATTTCTATAGGACCCTGTATTTGATCTATCTAGATGTATTGGATTTTTTATATTGACTGGGGAAAAATAATGAAGATGGAATTGATGCAACATTGGGGGAAAAATGAGATCTCGTCAGGCTGCACCATAATATAGATGTTGATTATCCAAGATCTCATCAATGATTCTTTTTTCTCTTCAACCTGCTTATGAAGGGTGGAAACTATGGAATATTCCTTTTTCATTGGCATAATATTAGGAATATTTTATGTCCCGACATTTGTTTTACCCTTGTTGAGATGTCTATGGGAATGAAATGCTTCATAGGTATCCCTGACGATGAGTGCGTTCCTTTGCTGGTAGGTGTGGAAACCTATATAATGGTTCAACTAGTACTTCATTGTCTATTGATGCAGGTGTTCCCTATTAGACTCTAAATTGGTTCCCTTTCTCCTAGGTAACTCAAGAACAACCATGTTAACCATAAATACACTAAATGTATTATTTTCATCGCTGATGGTTATGTCAAGCTGTTGAAGGTTAAGGATGAAGTGGAGAGAAACATACTATCCACATCCTCGGATCTTCACATGTGGAGAAGCTTCCTCCATAATCTAGAGAAGAACATTAAGGATCTTAATTAAATGTTTATGGAGGGTTTTACCAAGGTTGTACGACATAGGGAGTTGATCCACTAGGAGTGTGGCCAACTCAACCCCTAAACACTATTGATCGATATCCTCAAAGTGCCCTTGGCTTCCTGGATAAGACAACTGATTATCAGAGAGGTAGTGAAGAGTACCCTAGATAGCCTATAGGAATCACATAGATTGGCCCCTAGTGAGGGACTCTAGGATGTCAATGTTGGGTGTTTTTGGTGGCCAAAACATCAGAGAGAACTATTTGGTATCTAGAACCTCCCACGTGCCCTCTTTATCAAAACATTGTTATTGGTCAACCCATATTTCAAATGGTACTGGCCGAGAGATAATATGTGACACTGATATTGATTATTTTGGTGGCTATATAGATGGTAGATAATCCATTATTTGAGTAATCTGTTCACTACATGCTTAGTCATCTCTTAGGGGGTGGTACCGATTTCATCATCATGTCCCTATAGAAAGATGTATTTACCATTTCCTCCTATGAAAGGTAAATAATGGTCATTAGTGTCTCAGAAGTATGTTGATCAACGTGGTTCTCAACATATGAAAGACCCATCCCAGACTAGAAAATTACTCATTATCCTAGGTAAAGGTAGAGAGGGAGACAAGTGAAGACAAAGATGGATGCACGACAACCCCCTAGAAGGGGGCCAAAACTAAATCCACATGAATATACTTATGGGGGGATTTGGGGATCTTATAGAATTATCCTTTTTGGATGGTTAGTATCTCGTATAGAGATCTTTACCTAGACTCTATTTGTTTGGGTGGGAACACCGTCACTGAGTCATCTGTATCCTTAGAATGAGATAGGTCGATAAGGTTAATGTCGACTTAGATTTTTCTGGAATTTCACTTATAGAAATGTTTTTTATCCCATATACCTTGGGATGTTTCTTTAGTTAAGGGTTCCTCTTTGGTATGTGGAATACCTCTATTCTGGTGGGTGGTAGCATGAGGAAGACTTCCACTATGATTGGTTGGAGTGCATAGAGGGCCTTTACACTAGTTGAAATGTACATGGGGATGATATCTGTGTGGAGAAGAAGGAGTGAGGATAAGTCCACCATACTGATTTATAGTGGTATCAGGATAACCTCTACTTTGGTTGGGGATGGTTTGAGGAGGACCTCCACACTACATCTCATCATAATGGGTTAGCCCGTAATGACTGTCGGTGATTATGATGATAGTCTGAGTCATCATAGCCTATCTATGAGGTGGTTGGGGTCTCAATCCCACTTAAGCAAATATGTATTCTAATTCATCTACGGTAGTTATCTATAGGAATTCTCCACTAGTGGAAGGGTCCATTAGAGCCATGGAATATGTTTAACATTTTCAGGCATTCTCTTGGACCTTCCCCCAATGTTGGTGTTAGGTGGCTCAGACTAGGACTGGTAGAGAAGGGGTAAAGGCCACATGTTCTTCTAATTAAGGGACCTATTGTTGCTGGTGTTGATGTGGAATGGTGGGAGACCTCTATGGTGGATCCCGGGAAGTAGTCATACTAGGGTGACTGAAAAATTCCCCACCTCCTTGGTATAGGGAAAATAGTCATATGATCGCTTTGGGTAGAGACTCCCGAAGTGGTTTATAGTTGGAATGAGGAGTGGATGATCCTTATGAAGCCCTTGGGGGGGCAGTGTCTATGAGGTTCTGATTCCTCTAGATCATGGAATACCATATCCCTTATGGGAAGGAATCTCTATTTCTCTTATTGATGTTTGATTGTGTCAATCACCCTTCGATGGATGATTTTCAAAGGTTATACAGGTCGTGGTCTCCAATTATTCAAAGTTATTGTAGAATTCATAGAGGGAGAGTGGTCAGGTTAGATTTCCACATCATTGTATATCCTTCCCCAAAATATATGGGCACTATGTGCCCAATTTCCTATTGTGAAATTCATATAAGGTAGGTCTATTCAACCTTCAGTATTAGCATAAGAAAAATGATACCCAGTTCCCTAGTATCATCCAATCATCTAAAGAAGATAAGGATGAACACTAAATATGTCTTAGAACATGAATTTCAAACATTTACTACCACAATTTATTTTTAGTTCCATACTAGGCACACCATTTTCATGGTGTGATTGGGTTCTAGATATCTTGATATGGTGAAAAGAAAATCTACCAATTCCCCAACTCTACTAATCCCCAAGTTGGGGAGAATAGTTTCATGTAGGGTTTACCAATTCTATTTCCAACACTTTCATCAGGGATCTCCTGTACGTCAACATGATGTGTGTGCCCTGGAAGTTATAGATCTGCATTCCCTATTTCCAAAGGTGGGAAGCTTTCTTCACATTAAATAGAGACATCCTCTCCTTGATTGAAATGGGTTGATTGGATACCTATTTCTCCTTCTATAAATTCTTCATTGGATATTGACTCATTATATGTGTCTCCATCATAGATTTAATACATGTTCGTGGAACTCATTCTTGACACCATTTCTTTTTGGAAAATGGATAATTACACTACATTCATCTGAAAATTCCAATTTAATCTTGATAGGGTAGAAATCATTGGTTAAAAGAGTAGTTAGATTGGGAATTGATGAGCAGGTCTGGACATTGGGAACATCGATCACATGTATTCATCCTCTTGGGAGAAAATCACATATGAGGCATCTTAAAGTGTGAAAATCATGGCAACCCATGTCAATGAAAAGTTAATGATTAGTGGGACATAAATCTTTCTTGGTCTTTTTACCTCATACATCTAACACTTGTGCATGGTGTATGCATTCTGAGGTATGTCACAAGTTTTATTTCATGCGAAGATGGATCAGGAAATCTGGTTAAGATGGATTAGGACACACATTTGACTTCTTGTGGATACATTCACATGGATAATGTCTTTTTGGGATAAGATGAATAGAACAAAAAAACATGTGGAGGCAGATCAGGGATGTGCATTCCTAAGTTGGAAGATTTCACACCTGGGTTGATGGGTGGGAATCCTCATTAAGGTGAACCCTAGATGGATGGATCAAAATTACCCTTATGAGGAATATGGGGGTTCATCCCATGGAAGAAGAGGTAACTTCTGGGTTGATGGGTGAAAAAACCCCTTGAGGCAATCCCTGGATGGATGGATTAGAAATCCCTTTGAGATAGATCTAGAGGGATGATTAGAATACACCTTGAGATAGATTAAGGAGGTGTGTCCCTTGGGGGGATGATATCACAGCCGGGTTGATGGGTGAGAACAACCATTGATGAGAACCATTAATGGATGGATCCGAACACCTCTTGAGACAAATCTAGAGGTTTGATTAGAATTTCCCATGAGACAGATCTGGGAGGTACATACCTAAGAGGGAGCACATATGTTTACCATTGGTCAGGATTCACCTTGAGGCAAACCCGAAGGGATGATCTGAATTCCCCTTGTGGAAGATCAAGGATTTATTACCCATAGAGGGAGAACCGAATTTTACCACTGATAAGATGATTCTTGAGGGAAACCTGAAGGGCTGATATGAATTCTCTTTGAGTCAGATCATGGAGTTACATCCCCCGGAGGGATCACCTATGATTACCATTGGTCAGGACACCCATTTTGGATAACCCAAAGGAATGATCAGAACTCCCATTTATGTAGAATAATGATGTACACCCCTAAGATGTAGCACCTATTTTTACCATTGGTTTATATTATCCTAGAGGAAAACATGAAGGGTTGATCAGAACACCCCTTGAGTCATATCAGGGTGGTATATCCCTAGGAGGGAGAACCCACGTTTAACATTGTTAGGGATTACCCTTTAGGAGAAACTGAAGGGTTGATCAGAATGACCCCTGTGGCGGATTTGGGAGGTATATCCCTAGGATGGACCACCTAAATTTACCATTAGTTGGGACACCCCTTTAGGAAAACCTGAAGAGTTTATCAGAACTCCCCTTCAAGTGGATCGAGGAGGTATGTACCTAGGAGAGAGAACCTAAATTTACCATTGGTTAGGATTGTACCCCATGGAGGTGTCCTATGTATCTTGTTTAGAAGATATGGATCAAAACACATATAGTTCTATAAAATAGTTTAATGTCACATGACAAGATTGATCTATACAGTTTAATATCATGCAGTAAGGATGATCGTGTCGTGAAAGGAGTGTCAATGATGGATAGTGTGGGGATTCACCATTGAATCTTCCCAGTGGATCTCATTCCTTGTGAGTGGTAAAGGTGTGTGGGTCATTATATGCCACTCATAAATAGATCATCCTATTATTTTTAAACCAGATATGACTGTAGTTTTATGTAATCTGATAAGGATGTTTTCATTTATTTTAACATCGTACGACTAAGACGTGCATCTATATAGTTTTACTTCATGCAACATAGATATGGGTGGACTCATTCCTCACCCTTAGGCTTATCTGACCATAACTCATGAACCTTTGGGCGGGGAATGGAATTCGAACTACCATAGTAAAACGATGGAGGAGTGGTCAATCATGTGGTCCAAGTTAAAGCCTCTGTGCTAAGAAGATACTAGGGTCTGAGTATCCATGATCATAAGTAGTGGGTAAGATAACAGGTGTACTGAAGGAATATGGTATGTCCAGTATGGGACTCATAAGTTTTTGTGTTCAAGTTAAGATGGTTGTGTCAAAGGGTTGTGTGATTAGGGAGTTCTAGAAAAAGGGTAGGGCATGGAGTCTCAAGAACTAGTTTCACACAATATTTGAGTTTGAGTGAAAATAGGGTTTCTCATAAGGCCTTAAGGTTGTAAAGAAAGTTTGGGGTTGTGTGTAAGAAACTTCTATTTCATTAACCAAAGAAACATTCAGCGGGGTTTCATGAGGATCAATACACTATGGTACAAGTCAATCTTGGTCCCATAAGAGGTTTTCATGAAATATTTTTTAACTTGGGTGGTCCATGTTGTGCATTGTCATAAAAGAGGAGTACTTGTGCAAACAGAAGAGATGTTCTATCATTTGGATAGCATGTCCATGTTAGGGGAGGGCTTCTAGTTATATTCAAAATCCTTAACGATGAGTGAAAAAGATCCTAAGAGTAGAAGCAGTTTTGTGCATAGAATATCCCATTGTCATAGGAGCTCTTCCACATAATTTGGTTAGTTTGACGTTTCCTTTGGTAGAGAAGGGATCAATTTCTTGTATCATTCAAATCATTCATGAATAAATTATTTCTTGCGTGCACGTTCCCTGAAAATCCTGTTTTCTTTGGCAAACAATATTGAAAATCCCTTCACATTTGGCACACAATAGTTTTTCACGCAAAAATGGGATTCTCGCGTGCATGCACTAAAACTTTCACATGACATTTTTATGGATCCGAGAATGGTCCCATAGTGACGAAACATGATTGATTCATCCAAAATGACATGTTTGAATCTATTAATTTTATTTCTACACTAATAGTGTGAACATGTGACTTTCATTTTCTATAATGATGATGCTAAAATTATGAACATATGTTATGTGTGAAAATGATGCTAGATTTATTCACCACAATGTCTTCTATTTGACCACAATGACATGATGTTTCATTTTTTATACCTATTCCTCATTCCATTAATTTATAAAATGTTTTCCTTACAATGTTGCTAATGATATTATGATATGATGATATTGGTTATGCTCAATCATGTAATATTGATTCATTCCCACCATACCCCCCATATTGGGCTTTTATCTCACCCCTTTCTGTGATGTATATCCTAAAGTGACTTCATGTACTAAATAGATCATGAGATCTTTTTAAGGGTAACGAATAATGATTTAAATAATGTTCAGGTTTTACTATATACAGTTGATGTATGGGCCTAATTTTCCCAAGATACTAAACCTTTAGATTTGGGATTTGTACCACTATAATTTTTTTAATCATAAAAATGTTGTAATACTCATGGAAGAAAATATCATTTCTCTATACTAATCCATTCAATATGAAAATGATATATAAAAACCTCTATTTTCTTATGAGACACATTCTTTTCCTTTCTTTGGATCATAGCATGAACCAGTTCCTTATTGTTACTCTTCTTATTACAATTAAATATTCATAAAAGTGATAGAACTACAGGAAATGGGTTACGTAAAAATTACCACTAAAATATAGGCTAGTATATATCATATTAGTGAGATATAATTTTCATATAATCATTAATTAATTTAATAACTATTAAAAAATAATTTTGTAAATAAAATAAAATAAATAAATAAATCGTAGGAAAAACATGTCAATATCATGCTCATGATCACCAACCACATGCAACAAATATTATATTTTTTTACAAAATTATATCATTCTCCAAATTATATAATAAAAATTAAACAAGTAAATTTAAATGTTTATAATTCTTTCTTCTAAGGGGTTTAGTTGGTTCTTGTTTCACAAACATTTTCTAAAGGTGGGTGAACTCTTGATCACCTAGAGAGGTGACAAGGAAACCATTTGTTATATGACAGGTTGGCTGGTTGGATCACCCCATAGAGGATATTTTTACCTATATTAGGACCATATTATAGGTTTAATACATGTTTATGAAATCCATCATTATAACAATATCAATTACCTTTGTATGAAAGTTATTGATTAAGAACATGACTTAGGGATAATAATGTATGTATCAATGGTTCTCTATCTTTCTCCATTTTATAAATTATATTATGTTTAAATGTTTTACTAATAGGTAATATTGGATTTATTTCCATATTGGGAGGACGAAGTTATTGTGGAGGTTTTATTGGGCCCATTAAGGGGGATTCCTATGTATCCCTATAATGGTAATTAAAACCCATATAGTTCAATAACATTTAACAAGTAATTCCATTCCATTTAAGGATTTGTGACAAGGAAATATGTGGTTCTATTTAACTCATGTAACTATGACCAATGTTGTTGCCTTTAAAATCATGCATCCCTGACCAATCTGTCTTGTTTATTTTCTTCATACAACATGGATAATTCTGATTAGTTAAATGTTATATATAGTGGAACAATATGAGAATAGAAATTGTTTGGTGTGGGACTTACACATGATTTTCCCTTTCAGGTTTTACTCAATTTATGATTCAAGTAATGGTCTAGTAGGGGATTACCCTGAGTTTGAGGTCCATTTATATTCATCTTCTATTTATTGGTAATTATATGGGAGGAAATTTTTGGAGTTAGTGTTCTAGAACAAAGAAATTTGTACATGCGATAATCTATATATTTATAGATTTGAATAATATATTACATAATACATATTAATTACTCTTTTATGTTATATTAATGTGATAATATAAAAAAATATTCTTCTCTATGACAAGGATATTGATTTTCCACACTATGCTGATAACTGTGATGTGTAATGAGTATACTATTAATATTTTTTATACCATTGGATAACATAAAATGAAATGATACAAAATATGTTGAATTTTAGGTATGATTATTTATAAGTCGATGAGACTTTATTTCAAGAATTTTACACTTATTAAAATATCCATGATATGATATTATGAGGGAAGAATCACCTGTATGAAAACTAAATTTTTATATTTCATTGGATATTCCTATATGCAATTGTAAATAATGATATAAAGAATTTAATATTATTAATAATAGATATTGGGAATCATGTAATTTTATGTATTTTCCAAAATAATGAAACCATATGTTTGTGAAATAGTAGGATAAGTTGGGATGCCACAAATGGTATGATACTTATAAATAAATTTGGGAACAATTAGTCCCTTCCATATTCTAGAAAGTTGATATCTCAATCCATTGATTGAAATGAAACCACAACATTAAATTTCATAGTCATGGTGTATTTATGAGTTCATTTCATATAGTAAAAGAAATACACATCAAGAATATAGGTTGATTGCATGAGTATGAAATATTCTTGATGAGATATCAAGAAAAATATATTAAATTATATATATCGTATTTCAATGTGGTTGTTGTTGATGTGACATATCTTCTTCCCCTATGGGAACCTTAGCCCATTATTAGATAATAATATTTTAATTTAGGAAAGAAAACATAATTACACTCAGGAGAGTCATAGAGGGCCACTCACTATTTTTTTACTAATCTCATTTAAATATTATTTATATTAATCATTTGTATTAAATATTGTCCTTAAAATGAAGAAGTAATATTTATTCACAATTTATTGATTATAAATAATAAAAAAAATAAATCTCTTGGAAATTATTTAGGAACATTGATATATAATATTTATTTATCTATTTTCATTCGCAAGGTAGTAAGTATTTATTTATTAAATAAATAATTTTTTAGTTATGTAAATATTAAATAAATATTCATTCACTAGACCGTGAATAGAATATTTATTTTAAAAATCTCTGGGAGGAAATGAAGACTTGCTTTTTGTTAGATGATATGTATTTCATTACCAGACAATAAACTAGTATCTATCATTGTACGGGTTAGAACATTCCTTGAAATAATATATTATTATTATTATTCTACGTGGAATGGTGTATATTAGGTGTTTAATATATTATTACGGACCTTTAAATAGTTAATTTATACTAAACCCTATAATTTTATTTATATATACCTAATTATGAGAATTGTGAGGGGTTTGTCATTTGTTGGGAACAAAACCTATATTCCATAGAGATTTACCTCTAGTAAGAACATCTATATTGGTTTCACTCAATCTTGAGAGAATATGCTCCTCCTTCATCCTCTAAAGGTAGATATATCAAGAGACAATCCTTCAAAACTAAATATCATGGTAGCGATCAATGGGAGAAAAACAAGATGATTTGTACCACCATGAATGCACCCAAAGTATCATTAATGATGTTATGATACCAGAGGAGTATGAATTATTTACCACTAAAGGGGATCTACCTAGGGTCCTGATTTGCAGAATGATAGTGCAACTGGAACTGTTTTCAGATGATCAACACCAACATCAAGGAATATAACTCAAGACTGAGGTATTTATTCTTTCTATAAAATAAATTGTAAATTTAACATGTAAAGTCCATATCTTGATTTAAAATTTATCTATGAATATTATTTGGTAAAATTAATTGGTCATTACATTCATTAGAATTTAAATTTTGTTGAGTTCATGGAATTCAATAAAAGATATGTTTATAAGGACCAAAATTTGTTCTTTTAATACATCTAGAATATACAAGTGGTATTTTAGAATTCACATTTGGAGTTATAATTATTAAAATTATTGATTAATTTGTGTGTTTAAATTTTATTTTCCATTTCTATAAATTCATTATTTTGATCTGATTGTTATGATACCTTCTTCTCTTCTTCATTTCTTACTAATATAACCAATAATTAGTTAAATATATGCTAATAACATCAAATGATCCTATATAGAGGTTCCAATAATTCTGGATAGATTTTATGAGATAATATGACATGTAACCTGTTGGTACACATTGTGTACCTGTGTACCCTATACCAAGATGAACCATATTAAATAGGGTTTTTCATGAAATAAAAAATTTTGTATGTATTAATACATGTCATGTGTTAACCATTCCATACTTACACACATTTTTCTATACTACAAGACTTGTAACATGGTTACACACTTTATAGTTTATAAATTTTCACAATGGAAAACATGGAGTGAAATACATGTCATATATTAACACACAACACATATGAATAACAATCATAACAATTAGGGGTCACATGATGTGTTACTTACATAAAAACTATGTGCCACATTATTTTTTATAGGTTATTTACATGCCCAGTCCCTAGGTGTGTGTCGTGGATATACTATAAATAGATACACACAACATGTATATGGCTTGTACACATCATGTATCCTAAAAGATTATATGGAAATATTAAATTTAATGAATTATTATATTAAACCACTTCAACACAAGTTTATGTTTAATTTATTAATAGTGAACTTTTGTTGATAGGTTTTATATAATATTAAATTTTCAATTAATTATGTGTTAAAAAAACTACAAGTTATATATGGTTTTTAAACATTATATGTAACACCCCGAGCTTCCACGATACGCTTCTCATTCAATAATGCAATAGCTTGCATTGTACGCAACTTCGAGTTCTAAAACACCGCGACTAATCAAAGTAGCCGTTATGAATAGTAATAACCACTTTTTAAAATTATAAAAATTTTATATTTCAAAATGGACTTCATTTTTGAATTCGTAATATCGAAATTATCCTAATTTGAATTTTTGGTAATTTTCTGAGAACTTCCAATTTTTTATGAATAGTGAAAAATACTTAAAACAACTTTTTTAAACAAAATAATTTATAGTGATAAATTATAATATTTATTGGTTTTAAAGTATAATTAGAATATATTTTTACCATTTTGTCCAATGGTGGTCATTAGAATTAATTTAACACTGAAATTGGACATAAACAATTGCCAATCTTTTGATATAAATTGTTTCTTAAAAACACGCTATTTGTTGTGACAGCGGGAATTAATTATAAAATTAATTAATGCAACTTATATGTTTGGAATTTTTTAAAATAGAAATCATTTTTGAATTCGGAATATCAATTATATCTTAGAGTGAAATTTGGCCTTGTTCTGAAAAACTTCAATTTTTGATGAATAGTGAAACCACTAAGTGGTAGTTAAATAACTGATTTTTCGTTTAAATGAAATATTACCACTTATGTGATTTGATTTTCAAAAATCCGACATACATGGTTGTCATTAAGAAGTAAAATGTGGTTCAATGAGATTAAAATAATTTTTTGGTGAATAGTAACTTTTAAGTTCTTAATCGCGATTAGAGGTAATTAGTGTAGTTTAAGGTACAAATAATGTTTTAATAATATGAGATGAGCATGAAATTTGTCCTAATCCTATTGGATGAGTCATGGCCGACCAATAAAACCCATGGGTCAACTTGGGGACCCCATGGAGCCACTTTAGTTGGAAAATGACATTAATATATATTTATTTAATGTTAAAATTAAATTGACACAAACATGAGTTATTTTACTAAAACAGTTTTTAAGTGGGGTTACACAAGTCCAAATTTTGACTATAAATATTCATTAGAAAGATAAAAGGATTTCCTACATCATAGTATTTTTTTTATAATTTTTAGACATTAAATAAATTAAATTATGTATGACATCATTATGATGAAGCGATGACCTCATTATTTAACGATTTAAATAAAATGAGAAGATAATGCAAAATCCAAGGCTTACACTTGTCCAAAGCCTATTGGATGAGGAGATTTTGAAACCTTATCACCATAGCCTCGAATTATATAAGTGTGGGACCTTTATAATCCGAAAAGCATTGTGAAATAATATAACATTTCAATCTTTCCAAAAGTGCCCCTCCTCTCCACTTATAAAAGGCCCCCATATCTCCCACCTCATTTACACTTTCAAGCCATTTGGCTCGTCCAAACACTGCCCAAATACTCTCCAAACGTCCCCCTCTTACTCTTAGACGCCTCACTTTGGACAGAACTCTTCCCAAGTAAGCCTTTGTCTCAAATCAAAAAGAGTTACCCGATTTTGTAGGTAATGTCTTCTCTAATGTTGTTTTGTTTCATTTTTATTCTCCAACCCCTTAAACTCTTTTCATTCCTTTCTTTTGTAACAAAAACAGTATCTACAATATACTAGGATGTTGTTATGATAAGTATTTGGTTTACACTTACACACACATTCGTCTAATGGTTAAAGAACATACTGTTTCTGTGGGTGGCGAAATATTGCCTCACGAAACGATGATTGTTCAAATTCTTTAACACCTATAATGGTGGCCATTTTGATGACACTATTTTCATATATGATATATATATATTATGTTTATGTTTTCCTTATGTTTCTTTATTTCTCATTTATGGCATACTTTATGATTTCCATTATGGGTAAACGCGATAATTTCATTTTAGGAAGTGCGGACTACCGCCCCCTCAAAGTGATGTGAATCGTTAATGCCATATGTGGGATGTATAAAGGATGGAGTAAATGGTATTATACAAAATATTATACTGTAATTATATTATACATTTATATCATTATGATTTCATTCCATTAAATACGAAATAGAAATGAAAGTAGCGTTCATGCGTACGTACGGATTACCGTCTCCATGAACGATGCATTTCATTTCTTACCTATAAATGTTACGTAATATTATAAATGAATGTATATACTGGATATATATGATATATATGACATCTAAATCATGAATATAATTCTGGAGATAATGGATATTCTACCACATAAAACAACTTGTAATTATAAGAAGTTTATTGTTGACTCAAGTTACCAAAGATCGACAAAACGATCGTTATTAACTTGAATAATTACATAATATTAATAACATTGTAATAAGTGATATAAAAAGGATAATGAAATTGAAAATGGTTCCTAATAAGGTAGATATTAACTCTAGTTTATTATTCAGTAGGTTAAAGAACGGTTGAGTCAAGTCGGACACAAGGTAAGGGAATTTCATAACCCAATTTCCATTCTTTGGGTTAATCTCCTACTTTCAAATTATGTCATGATATTATTATGTCTTATTTTGTATTTTTACTTTCTTTATGTGTACCTATATTGAATACACATAATATATCTATTTTATTTTAAAAATTATCGTTGTAAGGACTTCGTCTCAATCTCCTTTCATTGAGGCGTATTTGGTTTTATACACAAATTTCTTTTATACGGTGTATAAACCACTTTGACTTTTACGTTTATTCAAAAGGAATCTTTTTTATACGAAGCATTTACTAAACGACAAAAGGGAATGTTTTTGTCGTACGTATGCAGCGACAACGACTTCTCCGCCGCCGTGACCACTATTTGAGTTTCATATTCCTCTACAAGCCATCATTTTTTTAATGAAAAATAAATACAAATTTTTAACATTCTTTTATTTTGGTATTGAAAATGGTTTTAAAAGCATTTTTATTATAACAATGTGTTGTATTGATATCTTGTGATTGAAATGTGGAAATGTTATGTTTCCTTTATGCATGTTTTATGTGATACGATTATGTTATGGTTTTTGATATGTTTAAACCTATTCATATGAGGAATGTATTGGACTTAATAAGTGACAGGTGGAGCCCGCTATAGCTGCTCGATGCATCGGTAGGTCTCATGAGACAACTAGACGTGGAATTGGCTGAGGCCCTTTCCCAATTTGATTTATGGTTTTGGCCGAGGCCTTAATCATTTTAGACGTCTTGGCCGAGGCCTTGACAAAGTGTTTCAGAATTTCTGGCATTATACATTCCCTCATTATGAAAGTGGTTATTGATATTGCATGTGATTATTCGACCAGTAGAATATCCATGTGAAGAAGTGAATGGCATTATCTCATTTTACTTTTGCCATATTATGTTTATGTTCAAGTTTAAAAGGCTTTTGTTTTAGTTACACATTGCCTTAAATTTTTATGTTTATTTATGAAAGCTTCTGCAATATTGTTATCCTTACTGAGCATCTGAGCTCACCCCTTTCAATGTTTTAATATTTTCCAGGATGTGAAGAAGTATTTTATGAATGACCTGCAGGGATAGTCAGAAGAGGATATGAGTGTGGACTATGAAGACCATGTTATTCTAGTTTTTTTACTTTTTGATGTAATGTAACGTTTAAGAATGTATCTAGTGTTTCCAAGGCTACTAAACTAATCGTTCTTTCGAGACTTGATCTTTTGTGATCATGCCAATGTTACGAAGTAATGCACCGACTCTGGGTAGCTGGGGTCGGGGCGTTACAGTTGGTATCAGAGGCAGTTTAGTACTAACCTTGGAATCTAGATTTAGATAAACTCTGATTAGAGCACATAGCCCAAAGATAGACTTTGTGGATTAGTATATAATAACTCTCAAGAATTTTGTTATTGTAGAGATTTTGTGAGTTTTCCGAGAAATACATCCCTGTCTGGATACGATCAGGTAGAGGCGGCTCTGGCACAGATGTACCTAGGGGTAAAACTCGAAAACAACACTTTGAGCTAGACTCGAACGGGAACTGGTGCACGACAACAGGCATTGCTGCACTCTTGGTTACGACACTCCCGGGGGATATGCTTAGGATAATTCTCATTTTATTTACAAACCACTATGAAGGGTTATGAGTACATACTTCCTCAAAGAAAACATTTTCTTTTTATGATTATGGATTATATCCATAAATAGTTAAATTTATGTTAAGTGTTTTACAAGTATGGAATTATGTATTTTGATTCATAAACTAATCTAGTTTATGCCATTGTTTAGAAATGGCGCCTAGTGGAAGGAATGGAAACCGTATCAATGCACGAACTTCGTGTAGGGATTGCCGTCCTGCTCAAGATAATTATTGTGGATCTGGAAATACAACTGGTGCTGATCAACTTATTACCATACTAGGACAACTCACTCAGGTTATGAATAATAACCTTACTCGTATGGAGCACCCTGATCCGCAACGTGGAGGATCAATGCTAGACCGTTTCATGAGGAAACAACCACCAACCTTCAATGGGGGTACAAATCCGTTAGTAGCTGAGCAATGGATAAACTCCTTAGAGAAAATATTCCATGCCTTGGGGAGTAGCGAAAGGGAGAAGGTTGTCATGGCAGTTAACCGCCTCACTGGAGATGCCGATCAGTGGTGGTCGCTGATTCAAAAAACAAAGGAAGATGATGACGTATCGAATATGGAATGGAGGGAGTTCAAAGATCTGTTTTTAGAAAAATATTTTCCTCGTGACCATCGAGCAGATATGGAAAGGCAATTTCTGAGTTTGAGGCAGAAGGAGGATGAGAATGTCGCAAAGTATGAGGCTAACTTTACAAGGTTAGCGAGGCATGCTTCCGATTATATACGTAACCCAAGGAGTAAGATTGATCGTTTCTTTGATGGGTTAAAACCATTTCTTCGTCGAGCTTTAGTATCACAATCCTTCTCATCATACGAAGATATTGTCTCATGTGCTATCAAGACAGAAAAGGAATTCTCTAAGTCTTATAACAACAAAGTAAAGCAAGAGAAGAAGAGAACGGTGGAACAAGAGACAGATGAAGGGAAAAAGGGAAAGAAGGATTTTCCATTATGTGATAATTGTGGGAAGAATCACCCTGGTACTTGCCTAAAAGGAATGGGAGTTTGTTATAAATGTGGAGAAAAGGGTCACCAGGCTCGTGATTGCAAGGGAAAGAAAGAGGCTGCCAAAGTTGAATGCTACAATTGTAGGGAAACAGGGAATTATGCAAATGAATGTTCTAAGCGTCAAGGAAACTTACCTCAGAAAAGGCCAAGGGATCAAGGCCAATCTTATGCTGTGACTACAGTTGAAGAGGAATAATTAATGTATTGGTGCTTTTGGACTCAAGGATTATATTCTGGTTATAAGAATAATGTGATATATTTATATGGATTGTACTGCAGTACTTGTTGATTTCAGTAAGGTTTTAATATGATTAAGGTAATCATATTTTTTGTATGTGACAATAAGAGAAACTTTTCTTTGTTTGGGGAATCTGATGTTACAATTGATTTTGGAATTTAGAGACCTTTTAGAGAAAGTCTGGACGGAGGTATTTTGGATAACTATTAAGGTTGGAATGGATTAAGTTGAACCATGGATAGTATTGTTTAAGGTTAAAGCATTTCTGAAGATTATTTTTGGAATATTATAATGCTATAGTTTTAGTAAAAGGACAACCTGCAGGGTGGGGAATAACCCGTCGCGTCGGACAAAGCTGCAGGAATCGAACCCACAACCATAGTGCGACAAGCCTTTATTTCCTACCACTAGCCTACAGGAAGTCCCTGGTTATTACAAAATAGTTTTACTAATCTAAATGGTATGTGTTAACATTTGGAACCTTATACAATTAGGATAAATAGAATATTTTTGAGTTCCGTTACCATTTAGAGTAAAAGTTGGGTTTGTGGTAAAAATTTATTAACGAATGAAAGTATACATAACAAGTATGTATATTGCCTTACATTCTTAGTAAATCTCCTAAATAAATTCCTCAACATTATAAAAGGTAACTTAAAACAAAAATGTTGTCAGTTAATTTTCCAACTGGGGATTCAATGACCGTTTAACCAATCACAAGTTTGTGATTTTCTTGTGGTTAAACTTTCTCCTAATCTTGTTTTCTATAACTCTCCATCAGACCTTGATGGTTTGTTTCTCCTCCATATCCATATTTTCATATAATCCTAGAATGGGCTATATCGGGTGACCTTTGTACATATCCTGCTTTCTTTTAATGTTATATATTTATTAACCTTATTTCCGATGTGGGTTTTCCTCAAAGGTATTTTCTATTTTCAACCTTTTATTTTCAAAGAAAAATTTCAAATTGCGAGGATGCAATTTATTGAAGGAGGGGAGAATGTAACACCCCGAGCTTCCACGATACACTTCTCATTCGATAATGCAATAGCTTGCATTGTACGCAACTTCGAGTTCTAAAACACCGCGACTAATCAAAGTAGCCATTATGAATAGTAATAACCACTTTTTAAAATTATAGAAATTTTATATTTCAAAATGGACTTCATTTTTGAATTCGTAATATCGAAATTATCCTAAGTTGAATTTTTTGTAATTTTCTGAGAACTTCCAATTTTTTATGAATAGTGAAAAATACTTAAAACAACTTTTAAAAAAAAAATAATTTATAGTGATAAATTATACTATTTATTGGTTTTAAAGTATAATTAGAATATATTTTTACCATTTTTTCCAATGGTGGTCATTAGAATTAATTTAACATTGAAATTGGTCATAAACAATTGCCAATCTTTTGATATAAATTGTTTCTTAAAAACACGCTATTTGTTGTGACAGCGGGAATTAATTATAAAATTAATTAATGCAACTTATATGTTTGGAATTTTTTAAAATAGACATCATTTTTGAATTCGGAATATCAATTATAGCTTAGAGTGAAATTTTGGCCTTGTTCTGAAAAACTTCAATGTTTGATGAATAGTGAAACCACTAAGTGGTAGTTAAATAACTGATTTTTCGTTTAAATGAAATATTACCACATTTGTGATTTGATTTTCAAAAATCTGACATACATGGTTGTCATTAAGAAGTAAAATGTGGTTCAATGAGATTAAAATAATTTTTTGGTGAATAGTAACTTTTAAGTTCTTAATCGCGATTAGAGGTAATTAGTGTAGTTTAAGGTACAAATAATGTTTTAATAATATGAGATGAGCATGACACTTGTCCTACTCCTATTGGATGAGTCATGGCCGACCAATACAACCCATGGGTCAACTTGGGAACCCCATGGAGCCACTTTAGTTGGAAAATGACATTAATATATATTTATTTAATGTTAAAATTAAATTGACACAAACATGAGTTATTTTACTAAAACAGTTTTTAAGTGGGGTTATACAAGTCCAAATTTTGACTATAAATATTCATTAGAAAGATAAAAATATTTCCTAAATCATAGTATTTTTTTTATAATTTTTATACATTATATAAATTAAATTATTTATGACATCATTATGATGCAGCGATGACCTCATTATTTAACGATTTAAATAAAATGAGAAGATAATGCAAAATCCAAGGCTTACACCTGTCCAAAGCCTATTGTATGAGGATATTTCGAAACCTTATGACCTTAGCCTCAAATTATATAAGTGTGGGACCTTTAGAATCCGAAAATCATTGTGAAATAATATAACATTTCAATCTTTCCAAAAGTGCCCCTCCTCTCCACTTATAAAAGGCCCCCACCTCTCCCACCACATTTACACTTTCAAGCCATTTGGCTCGGCCAACCTCTGCCCAAATACTCTCCCAACTTCCCCATATTACTCCTAGAAGCCTCAATTTGGGAAGAAATCTTCCCAAGGAAGCCTTTGTCTCAAATCAAAAAGAGTTTCCCGATTTTGTAGGTAATGTCTTCTCTAATGTTTTTTTGTTTCATTTTTCTTCTCCAACCCCTTAAACTCTTTTCATTCCTTTCTTTTGTAACAACACCAGTATCTACAATATACTAGGATGTTGTTATAATAAGTATTTGGTTTACAATTACACACACATTCGTCTAATGGTTAAAGAACATACAGTTTCTGTGGGTGGCGAAATATTGCCTCACGAAACGGTGATTGTTCAAATTATTTTAACACCTATAATGGTGGCCATTTTGATGACACTATTTTCATATATGATATATATATTATGTTTAGGTTTTCCTTATGCTTCTGTATTTCTCATTTATGGCATACTTTATGTTTTCCATTATGGGTAAACGTGATAATTTCATTTTAGGAAGTGCGGACTACCGCCCCTCAAAGTGATGTGAATTGTTAATGCCATATGTGGGATGTATAAAGGATGGAGTAAATGGTATTATACACTATATTATACTGGAATTATATTATACATTTATATCATTATGATTTCATTCCATTAAATACAAAATAGAACTGAAAGTAGCGTTCATGCGTACGTACGGCTTACCGTCTCCATGAACGGTGCATTTCATTTCTTACCTATAAATGTTACATAATATTATAAATGAATGTATATACTGGATATATATGATATATATGACATTTAAATAATGAATATAATTCTGGAGATAATGGATATTCTACCACATAAAACAACTTGTAATTATAAGAAGTTTATTGTTGACTCAAGTTACCAAAGATCGACAAAACGATCGTTATTAACTTGAATAATTACATAATATTCATAACATTGTAATAAGTGATATAAAAAGGATAATGAAATTGAAAATGGTTCTTAATAAGGTAGATATTAACTCTAGTTTATTATTCAGGAGGTTAAAGAACGGTTGAGTCAAGTCGGACACAAGGTAAGGGAATTTCTTAACCCAATTTCCATTCTTTGGCTTAATCTCCTACTTTCAAATTATGTCATGATATTATTATGTCTTATTTTGTATTTTTAATTTATTTATGTGTACCTATAGTGAATACACATAATATATCTATTTTATTTTAAAAATTATCTTTGTAAGGACTTCGTCTCAATCTCCTTTCATTGAGGCATATTTGGTTTTATACACAAATTTCTTTTATACGGTGTATAAACCACTTTGACTTTTACGTTTATTCAAAAGGAATCTTTTTTATACGAAGCGTTTACTAAACGACAAAAGGGAATGTTTTTGTCGTACGTATGCGGCGACAACGACTTCTCCGCCGCCATGACCACTATTTGAGTTTCATCTTCCTCTACAAGCCATCATTTTTTTAATGAAAAATAAATACAAAGTTTTAACTTTATTTTATTTTGGTATTGAAAATAGTTTTAAAAGCATTTTTATTATAACAATGTGTTGTATTGATATCTTGTGATTGAAATGTGGAAATGTTATGTTTCCTTTATGCATGTTTTATGTGATACGATTATGTTATGGTTTATGATATGTTTAAACCCATTCATATGAGGAATGTATTGGACTTAATAAGTGACGGGTGGAGCCCGCTATAGCTCCTCGATGCATCGGTAGGTCTCATGAGACAACTAGACGTGGAATTGGCCGAGGCCCTTTCCCAATTTGATTTATGGTTTTGGCCGAGGCCTTAATCATTTTAGACGTCTTGGCCGAGGCCTTGACAAAGTGTTTCAGAATGTCTGGCATTATACATTCCCTCATTATGAAAGTGGTTATTGATATTGCATGTGATTATTCGACCAGTAGAATATCCATGTGAAGAAGTGAATGGCATTATCTCATTTTACTTTTACCATATTATGTTTATGTTCAAGTTTAAAAGGCTTTTGTTTTAGTTACACATTTCCTTAAATTTTTATGTTTATTTATGAAAGCTTCCGCAATATTGTTATCCTTACTGAGCATCTGAGCTCACCCCTTTCAATGTTTTAATATTTTCCAGGATGTGAAAAATTATTTTATGAATGACCTGCAGGGATAGTCAGAAGAGGATATGAGTGTGGACTATGAAGACCATGTTATTGTAGTTTTTTTACTTTTTGATGTAATGTAACGTTTAAGAATGTATCTAGTGTTTCCAAGGCTACTAAACTAATCGGTCTTTCGAGACTTGATCTTTTGTGATCATGCCAATGTTATGAAGTAATGCACCGACTCTGGGTAGCTGGGGTCGGGGCGTTACATTATATACCCCACATACATTAAATCAGTACAAAAAATATAATCTTCATGCATCTAATGTGTAATTTATTGATACTTAATTCTATGAAATTATGTTACATGTAATGTGTGTGATATTTCATGTGAATTCACTTTATACAAAAATAAAAATGCCGAGTAGTTCGGATATGTATTCACAAAGATTATTCCAAGTACACGTTGGGTACTTATATTGTTAAGTTTTAAATAAAATTAATTAATTTAATTTATTTAAAATAATTGAAGAATAAAATCTCTAGGATATTATATATATATATATATTAAGATAAAAGGAATTTATTGATTAATCAAGTAAAGAATCAGATTAATTTACATGTGTTTTCTATTAATAAAAAAATGTATTTAAATGAACACTGGCTAGTTATTCTAAATACATATTCATTGCATACATGGATGATCATTATATTTGGTCGACCTATGTCTGTGTATGGTTTTTTAATCTAATTATTACACTGGTTTTTTCAATTATTACTGTTAAATTAAGATGATGACTTGTGATTCCTCCCTTCCTCTTTATTATATAATGTCATGCATGCCCATATTTCCATTTATATAAACCCCTAATTTTGTTTCACTTAACCCACTTGTGATGTAAAATAATATTTATGGATAGAGATCCTTGTAGAATCGAGTTATCTCAACATTTAATTGAGGTACTCAGGTGAAACCAAATGAGATGATACATATGAGGAAAAGTGGAATGTTGTAACTTGAGTCTAATCCGAATCAATGAGTTTTCCATATAGTTAATAGTTTTTTATGTTTTTTTCAATAAAAAACTAATATTTAAACATCCAAGATATGTTACATTTTATTTATCTTATTTATATCTAATAACTAGTTTATTTTAACAATTCAAGACCAGAATCACATAAATAAACAGATAAAATTCCATTATAGAATCTAAATAATTTGATCATATATAAATATTTTCTCATCATTTGGTTTTTAACTTATGTAAACTTCATTTAATATTTACATGACTTATAAAATAAAAAATAAAAAATGGTAATAATGAATTAAATACATTAATTAAATATTATTTTAGATAATGACTTCCATAATCTGAATTAAGATGCACCATTAGTTTAAGTGCCACTTCATCCTCCATCAAGGGAACTTTTAATTTTTGAGAAGGCTCAAAAATTATAATGGGTTAACATAAGTGAATCTATTTTGGGTTTAATGGTCTTAGTTTTTATTATACAAATTTGGAGGTATATGTTTAGGGGATCCAAGTTATGGTTTTTGGATTGAGGAGTTCACTCAACGAATCAAGGAGATTAAACTCTAGATTTTAGAAGGCCGAATATCTTAATGATTTATTATATTTATCATGGACCCTATCTCGATTATAAGAATGGAAATGGGTAAACTCTAGAGTAGATTGTATAAATTATAAGACATTCCAAATTCAATTGTGTCGTATATTGGGTTTGGTAAAATAGTGGGAGTGTAATAAAATACAATTTATTATGTCACTTGTAGTAATAAAATATTATAGAAATAATATATTGTAATATTAATTTAAAAAAATATAAAATTTCATCAACCACATTATCCTTAGGATCAATTCTATAGAAAGACTATCTCATAACTTTTAGTAACATTAAGGAATGGGGTAGGTGTTTTCACATTGTATTAGGCCATAAAAATAAGTTCTATTTGATAAATAACATACCTTATTATCTTATTGCTAATAAGGAGAGTGATAAAGAGTAAAATACATATGAAAAACACTTGAATTACGTACTAGAGTTTCAGAATATGATGTTATCGTCCATTTATATATAACTCATGAAATCACATGACAATATGGATAACAATATTGTTTTTATTCACATATTGTGATATTTTTCATGTGTATAGGAATGAATTGATGTATCAAAGTTTATATTCATGATAAAACATATAGAATTTGTTCTATTTGTATTCATATAGTCAAACTAGTTAGATACATTATGTTTCTATAGGTTCTAGGATGTAAGCTTCTCAATAAACTATGCACTGATCTCAATATTTCATATCTACCTCATTGATTCACCATTGTTGTAGTAAATTTTAATATGAAAAATAATTAAAATCCTTTAATTGATATCTACACTATTCATTTATATTTTTACAAGGGAATTAAGTGAAAAATTCTTTCATTTATTATTGTGAATAAGAGGGATTTAACATCTCTAATCAGGTGCCACATTCCAGTGACCCAATCTAGTTTTCCATAGGACCTCAGGCATGTCTTCCCATACACAAGAGGATACTGACTAGTTTTGAGGGTCTAACAAGGAACATGGTAATAATATACCATATTTCTCAAAAAAATACAACATATGGAATAAAAATATCAGTAGTTAGTATAATATTATACAATAACAATAAATATTGTGCATCAAATAATAAAATCCAAAATTAGGGAAAACAACCATAAATAAAAAAATTAAATATACCATTCCATGTGACTGTCATGTTTTAATAGAAAACCAATAATAAAGACATATTTGAAAAATCACAACCATGTCCTCAAATCATGCCCAAACCCCTCATCTATAGTTCTTCCTGAATCTAAACCCATCCATCTAACATAGATCCTTTTCCCTTATCCTAACTCGCAAACATGAAGACTAATCAGGTACCAATAGATAACCAATGTAGGGAGAGAGTACAACTAAGTAGGCCACCACCAATAGTGTCTAAAGAAATAACCAATATATAATAGTGTATGATGTAGTATAAGGAATAATAAATTGGTTAGAATAAGTAAACATGCTTCACATTTCTTAAGGGCTTTCATTATCATTCAGTTCCAATTACATTTTGGTACCTTGGTGCATCAGTCCACGTACTAATTCATAGATAATTTGAGTATTCTTATATCATCCTTATCATGGGTATGTAAAGAATAATTATAACACCCAAATCACAGGTACTTGGAGCATCAATCCAACACCACAATCATGGGTACTTATAACCTCAGCATAGCACATATTCTATTACATTATTCACACATATCCAGGTTAAAGATTAATTATCTTTTTTCAAATATAAATCATGGTACAATATCAATTAAAACATATCTATTTCCCATCATTCCATCCCATAATAAATCAATTTAAATAATTTCACCCAATTACAATCAACCATCTCATATATCATCAACACTTCCATGTTAATAAAAATAATCATTTATAATAAGTTATCAAGATAAAATATTTTACCATTAGTTAAATTTCATAAACCGATAAATATCCTTTTTCATTTCAAAATTATAATCACAAGGAAAATTGGTACACCCCTTGGGTCGCCATTTAACCTGGTCTCTTAATATCCAACTAATCCAATGAGATCTGGGAAGGGTCACACAATTTCATAGGGATTTAATTAACTTTTCTATATTAATCATAATCGCACAACATAGTTACACAATGATATGAATATATCACAATATCATCATCAAGACTATGGGAATTAGACTGTAGACCACCTACCTTGGGATCATTTATGAACATCCACCAAACCTTGGCCCTTGATTCGAGGTAGAATGAATGAAATCCCAATGGAGAAAATGATATTGGATAAAAACCTAGGATCAAGATTCAACAAAATAAGATCCATTAAAACCTAGATCAATACCATCAATAATAGGAGGATTCATCCCTCCCAAAATTGAGAGAATGAAGGTGGATAGGTGACCTAAATCAAGAAGGTGATCATATTCTATAGAGGAGTTAATTTCTCCCACCAGATAATTTATTTGTAGGATAAGGTGTTCAAGGGGTCTTGGAATCCTCTTGGTAGCCACCAAAAGTGAACTAAATTGATTTAGGTTGATTGGGGATTATTAAGAATAAAATTTTGGGGTCCATTAATTATTAATTAGAAATTCATGGGTTTAAAAGCCAGTGTGTATGGCTTCATGTATGGGCCGCTTGGTTAGTCAAACCATGTTCCCTTACCGTATTCAACTACTATCCATGGTGCATGGTTTCTCCTAGATGTGTGAATGGTTTTTTAAACCTAGTTCAAACCAAGAAACACCCACTATCTCAATGTGCATGGTTTTATAGGGGAGGCTGCACTCTTTCAAAATAATACACACAGACCGTGCACTTCCCAAAACCCCCCAAATCTTCCAAAACTAATACGCAAACACCCGAGGAAAGACACAAACAAAAAGAGATTAACAAGGGTAAATGTAACATGTAGATGAGTATTTGAAGTTCTTAAGAAAGGTAGATGTCTTACAATATTCCCACCTTTTAAAAACTCATCATTGAGCTACACTCTAAAGAACCACTAGGTTTCTCTAGTGAAAATGTTTGGCCAAAGGGCATGTATATCTGCTTCTCCTTCCCATGATTTCTCTTGAACAATACCATTATTCCACAATAATTGGAGTAATGAAATGGTGTTTTACAAAAAAAAATCTCACTGCAATCGACACCACGAATCGGGTGCCTTCCAAAGGGTGCATTATCATCAAGCTCAACGTCATCAAAATCAATCACACATGAAGGGTCTGGGTGATAATGCAGAAGCTATGACACTAGAATAAATTTTACATAGAACTATACCTATGTGGGTGATCCAATAGATAAGACACTTATCTGTTCCACTCCAGAATCTCAAATGGTATGAAAAACCTGTGAACCGAATTTCCCTACATCTAAATCTGACTGCGACCCAATCTTGGCGACACCCAAAAGAAAACACCACTAACCACTATAAACTCAAGTGGTAAAAAAATAGACCAGTATAGTAATTTTTTATACTCTTCACTATATAAATATATTTTTTAATAAAATAAAACTATTAAGATATCTCGTTTTTGAGTCTCGAACCTGACAAATTTAACTCACCTACCTCTATACAACATAAAGGTGATCTGTATGAAAAACCATAGAGTGCCTAATATGGTGAAATCTAAGTAGTTTCCTAAAAACTGTATTTATAGGAGAACTCAACCATTGCTAATTTCTTCTCCCAATACCCCCCCCCCCCAAAACAATTCTTCGATGCATGTCCGAAACATGTCCACCAACACTTCAACAGTGAGCTCAAATTTCCTATATGTCTATGGGTGAAACACTATACCTAGAAAAACATAAGTACCATGATCCTTATGAAATAATTGATAGAAGTGAAAATAAAAAAATGGATCATGATATGACACTTTACATTGGGTCCCCCCTTGTAAACAAACTATCTCCAAAACATATAAGTCTCCCAACTGACCAACCGTGAATTTTTCTAAAATTGGAATGAAATGGGATACTTTTATCAACTAGTCCACAATCTTCCATTTCAAATCCTTATTTAGAGGGTTCATCATAAGAGATACTGCAAATTCCATTGTGATATTTTCTGATTTCTATTATAGAATGGGGAAGGTAAATAGAAGCATGATAGGTGGCTGATTCCCAACCTTCACTTATTGACAAGTGTAGGATCATGTTACAAAACCTATAATATACTTTTTCATTCACAGCTAATAACGCTATCTCTGAATATCATGTCACATTTTTCAAACTAGGGTACATATCTCACTTTGATGAATGAAAGTCAAACATCAGATCTTTCCATATACAAGTTTCCACAACAACATGTTCCCAAACATATATGATCACCCCCTCATCTATAGTTCAATTGGGAGGTGGATCCCCACCTTCAAAACTATTCATCAACCCCATAAACTCTATATCCTCATACTTCCATTCCATAAACCAAGTCCACAGTGTAGGTTCAATATATAAACCTACAAGGGTAATCTATTCCCACACCTCATGAAAATCCATGTGCATCCCAGTCAGCAAAGCCATCATTTTCCACTAATAACTATACTCCTTGACTGCATGATTATGTGTCTTTTGTCATAAACATTCAACAACACTATTCCATTACCATAATAAAAAAATTATTGAAATGAATAACACCTATGATACCACTCTATTACATCCCATTCTGGGTGACACATACTGGTGCCCCGTGCCGGTTCACCACATGACCCCATGTGTCTTCTCGTACACCAAAGGCTACTGACAAGGAGTGAGGGTCTAACTTAATAAATGGAAACGATTCAAATTATTTATAAAATTGAGACACAAAAAGGAATAAATATATCCATCCTCAAGATAAAAAAAATATCCCATAAGGACCATGATTCCCAAAATAAAATACCAAAATAGGGAAAATAACTTTAAACCACAATAGTAAAAATGTCATACCATGTGGGGGTAAAGTGTTGACTAAATATCCAAAATAACAAAAAACTAACAACTCGAAACAGAGTGTTGACAACATGCCTGGTAACCCCATCTAATATCCTTCACAAATACAAAATAATCCATATTTCAAAGGGCCTTTTCCATTTTCTTGTCCCCCAAACAAGAAGTCTACATGGGTTCCAATTGGTATTCCAAGTAGGGAGTGATTAGAAATTAGTAGGCCTCTAACAATAGTGCCTATAGTAAAATGAAATCAATAATAGTGTATTTGGTAGTATAAGGAATAATAAGAAGGTAAAAATAAGTAAAAATGTTTCACATTTCACAATTGACTTCATTAAAATCTAGTTCCATTTTCATTTAGGTACCTTGGAGTATCAACCTAGTTACCATATCATGGATACATGGTTCATCATTTCAACCTTATTATCATGGGTACAAAGTTCATGAGTCTAGAACCGAAATCATGGTTACTTAGAACATTATCCCATTACCAAAATCACATGATCATAGAGCATCATTCTAGCACCAATTAAATTCTATTATTTACACATACCCAGGTTCATAATTAATTACCTTTTATCAAATATTCAACATGGTACCATTTAATTTACAACATAGGCATTTAACATTATTCCAACTCCTAATAAATTATTCTTAACCATTTATCCCAATTACCATCAATCATACCACATATCATTAACACTTCCATGTTAATCCAAATAATATTTCATATCAAGTTAACAAGATTAAGTTTCTTCGGTTGTGGAATAGTGGTGAAAGGGTGAGGGCCATAGAAACAATGTTCGACAATGTATGGGGTTTGATTACTAGGAGCCCAATCTCATGGAAATTTCTACCTCCCATGCTCTTCTCTCCTTTCTGGGTCACTTGGTGTCTCATCGGGTGGGAAGAAGGGTTCCACCCACCATATAGGGAGATTTCTATGATGAACCATCACTGATCGGGTTGTGAACCCATGGGATTCTCTGCCATCTCAATTGGAAACATCTCATTTAGAACTAGGGATTCTTTGGATGAACTCTTTGTGGGGAGGGGGGTTTCTGGGTGTGGAGGGTTTGAAAAGGCCAATCATGAAGAGTACCTCTCTAAAGAAGTTAACATGATTAACTAATTCACCATTGGTTTAATTTTATAAACCTATAATTCCCAATTTTCACTCTAAAATTATAATTTTAAGGAAAATTGGAACACCCCTTGTGTATCCATTTAACCCAGTTTCATAATATCTAATGAATCCAATAGGATCTAGGAAGGGTCTCACAATTTCATATGGATTCAGTTAAAATTTCTAAATTAACCATATTTTCACAACATCATTACACAATTATTTGAATACAACAATAGATCATCTTCAATACTTTGTGAATTATCTTGTAGAACAGCTACCATAGGGTATTTGATTAATATATGCCCAACCATGGCCCTTGTTTTGAGATAGAATAGATGAAATCCCAGTTGTTAAGATGATCTTGAATAAAAAACAATAAAAAATATTCAATGAAACAAGTCCCACTAAAACCAAGATCTATACCATAAAAACTGGATGATTTACCCCTATCAAAATGGAGAAAAATATGAGATTTCATGACCTGAGCTACTGAGGTCTAAGCCACGACTACCCCAACCCCGTCTCCAATAGGCTAGGGGATGGAAACCAGCATCAAGTAGGCATATCACACACACAAGGGGAATTATTCCAAAGTCCTTATACATACATAGAAATCTCCAATCCCATAAAACTGTAAAATGTAAAAATAATAATAGCCATGCATGCACACATATAAAATACCACAATAACAGTATGGCGTTAAGTACTAGAAAAAATTGACAAATACAATCCCACCAAAAGAAAATGAAAACATGTCCAGCTTGATATAAAATAAATTCTATCAAGGTAATCACAAGAACAATGCTTGGTCTATCTAGGTCATTAAGTTTTTCCTACTCTTAGTCCCTCTAGGATCCATCAAAAGGTTGTTAATCTGTATAATACATGACATGTGTGGGAAAATCCCCTGTAGGGGTGAGTATTATAATACCCAATATGATATGCCGAAATCAATAAGAATATACAATCAAGAGTGATAGTAATTATCTCATTAAATTTATATTACAATATAATAAATAACAGGAACATGTAGATACAGTCATAATAAACACATAGTATCAAGTAATATCAAAACCATACTTCCATCCTAGGATTTTTGCATTAAGATTCCATATATCACTCATCCAAGAGAATACATTCAATTATTCAGATTTCACTGATGGAATCCATCTGAGATTTCATACTCATTTGGTCTCACCATATAATCACACACTAGAAGTCTAAATAAAAGGATACAAAGATATGAATTACACCCAAGACCATGAGTTAATACCAACAACCCAATCCAGATTAACTCTTAATTAGGGGATTAATTCCTACGTAATATTGGTCACAGTGATAATAAGAAATCCACATAGGTAAATGATGATAATATAAGATCTCACTAAGAGACACATGGAAGGATACCAACTGCACTATCCATGACCGAAGATAATCTAAAGGGATCACCATCCAATTCATAGTATGTGACTACATACTAAACCCTATGGGAATAGATCAAGGGACTTCTCCCTAATAAAATATTTCCTAGATGAAGAGAATAAGTTATCTAAGACATATTTGGAGAAGTACAAAACATGTACTATAAGTAATGACATGTCCCTTTGCTATCAATATTTAACCAAGTATCACGGCCCATGCCTATTTCTATGTATTTGTTTATGTATATAGCATGTATGAGCTTGTGTACTTCTGACCGTGTTCATGTACATGGATCTTCTGATATACACCTGGTGTGGCTGTGTTTGTGTCTGAGTAAATGAAATTTCAGAGCTCATGTAATCCTGACCATGTCCATATACCCTCCAATGTACATGTTGACCCTCCAGGTAAGGTTGACACATCGTGTGATAGACATCACACACCGTGTGATTTTTTTATTCCCATTGAAACCATAGTGCTGCACTACGGTACCAGATGATATGTAATTTCGGATTACATTCCATATAATTTTGAATTTAATATCATCACATATTTTCTTTATGAATTTCAACATTTGACATCACCTCCATACATATCTCTAAAAAACAGGACTGTGTGTTTATCCAACCCATTCTATCGCTGACTATTGAGTTTGAACCCTTGAATTCATTTTGAAATCATTTACATGTTCGATCTGTGGCCAAGACAATGAGCTAGGATGAATGGAAACCATCCATCCATTCTGATACATCTTTGATCATAATCCATAATCATAAATCATCAATATAATCCTCAACCTCATGTCATACTCACTTTATTAATCCATTTCACTGAAGAAAAGTCACACAATAATTGAATACTGGATATTTCATTGAATTACGGGTCAAATGATTTGATCGTAATGAAAATATGAATAATGGTGGAAGAAATACAAGAATCACAAGAGTGGAATGAGCATAAACATTGTTTGGTATTACCTTGATCTGTTGACATTATAATGATGGGAGAATATCCCAAACAACCAAAAAAACTCTCCCAAATTCTTGACAAATTAACCCAAACCTGTAGTACGATCGATCAAAGAATCAATACCTTTGTGAATTGAATTTATTTCATTATTGGATAAGAAAATTGGGGAAAATCCACATAAAACAAAATTAGAACCTTAAGATTCATTCATCACTGATGAATATGGAATACGAGTCATTGTCATTGATGTGATCCTTGAATTATAATAGCACAACGATCCTTGATCCCAACCGAATATGACATCATCATCCAAGAACTATCTCCTCTAAGAAACTCCCTCAATTTGTATGTTTATATATCTAAACATAAAAATTGGTCATAATAACATATTTATAGACCATGAAATGTTATGGTAAATAAATGGAGTAAAATAAATAATTTATTTTATTCATTTAATAACCCACCCAAAAAATAGCTCAACCTAAACGTATGACACGATTCAAATGTTTTGTTATTCCTATGGTAAAACCCATGCTCTAAAATCAACTACGACCCCATATATTTTATTTGAGTATCATTTTAACATTTATTTAACTTTTTCAAGAAACATTTACATGCGTGATATTTAATAGATTTAATATATTTCAAAAATTTAGTTCCAGGTTCACTATGCCTCAGAATCTGACATCTTCTCATCTCATAGATCTAAATTAATCCAAATAATATTCTAAGGTAATACATGAAAAAATTAAATTTGTTACATTCACTCCACCCTGGGGACTTACATACTGGAAAGGAAAAAAAGTATACACAAAGAGATGTAGGTAATGAGCATGAATTTGGGTCTCCCACCTCTGGTGACCTCATGAAGATTCTTGTGCTACCTCTAGAAACAAAGTAAAGGAATAAATAACCTTTAGACGATCCTCTCATGCCGATGCTAAATTTTACCATGAAATCTGAAAACATGGCCCCATGTTCAATTTCTAACTCTACCCTGTTGATAGCATGAGATAGGACATGCACAAACCTCCTCACATATGAGACATGGGAAATGGAGTGTAGCCATTTTAAAAATGTTGGATGAGCTAAGTGGTAAAACAACTCATAAAATCTATGAAGTATCTAAAAAGGGATAATGAATATGGGATATAGCATTCCTCCTCAACGAAATTTCATTAAATCACATCTATGTGAGACCCTAAGGAACATATGGTCTCCCTACATGAACCTAAAGGCCTTCATAATTAGTCCGTATATGACTTATGATGAATTTATTAAGCCCTCATCTACTCCTAGATGATCTCCACCTTCTGTATTGTGTCTAGCCCCACCTTTAGGTCCATAAGTACTCAGTCTCCAAGGTCAGTACAACATAGTGCTGACCTTCAGGGTATCCCATACATGACCTCAAATGGTTCCATACTGATGGTGTAGTGTTAGATTTTTTTTCAAAAAAACAAAAAATTATATGTGGTCATCACATATAAATCCAATGTACATCATGAAAATATGAAACATTTTATCCTGAAACTAAATGGTCTTCTTAGTATGGCCATCGTTTTGGTGGTGAAATGACGTGATCAAACATAACTAAGTCCCAAAGGCCTCATGTAATCCCTTTCATAACAGATATGTTAAGCGATCATAATGATCAGAAACAATTATTAAGGGAACTCAATGGATCTGAAATATCTCTTGTATGTAGATAAGTCCCAATTCTACTGAACTTTGATCTTAGATAGCTAAAAAGTGGGATGACTTGGTGAGTCAGTATATGATCAACCAGATATAATCTTTCCATTTAGACATCTCTGGTAACCCTTTCACAAAGTTCTTAGATATCTCATCCCACTTCCACTCTATCACCTTAAGTGGTTGAGCTAAACCCACTCAAAATTGGTTCTCATCCTTAACTTGATGACTAGTATGGCATCAAGAGACAAACTCAAAAACATCCTTCTTCATCCCCATCAACCAAAACAGAAACCATAGGTTATAGTACATCTTCACCACAATTGGATGTACTACCAAGGGATATGTAAGAAAATACCTTAGAACCTCCACCCACGACATCACTGGTACCAACATACATCCTATTAAAATAATTACATACATACCACCTTTACAAAATATATCATTAGTATATATAGTGGATATTTGGGTACATCAGGTCTCACAGTTGGTTTCCCCAAGCCGTACTTCCTTAAGTCACTATAAAAGTGGTGGGGTTACAACTGTTATATAGAGGTAATATTCTCCATCCCCATCCCTAAGGGATAACTATAATGAGGATAACTACACTCACACCTTACTCAATAGTTTCCAATAAGATATCCAACCAAGAGAATCTACCACCACGTTCTCCTTTCCAAGAGTATAGATAATATTAAAGTCATAGTCTTGGAGGAAATATAACCATATACATTGTCTCTAGTTAAGATCCTTCTAAGAGAAGATATACATGATATTCCTGGGGTCATAATAGATAACATACCACTTAACCATCAGGCAGTGTCCCCACATCATTAGTGTGAATACTATCACAACTAACTCAACATTTTGGGTTGCATAGTTTTGATCATGTGGTATCAACTGACACGAGCCATAATAAATCACCAACTAATTTTTCATCTTTAAACAACCAAGACCTACAACTGATGCATCACAAAACACTACGTACTTGACACCCTCCTCTAGAAATATCATGATGAAAGTGCTTGTCAATCTCTTCCTTAACTCCTGGAAATCCTACTAACACCTCTATGTCTACACAAAAGGATGACCCTTTAAGGTTAAAACTACTAAGGGAGATGATATATTAGATAAATAAGGTATGAATCTACGATAGTATCCTTATAAACCAAAGAATATACACACCACCATCACCCACTTGGGTGGATCCCATGATCAAACTAACTTGACCTTTGTTTTGTCCACTACTATACTTTATTATGGAATAACATGTCCCAGAAAGCTGATCGCTTGAATTGAAAACTATCATTTCAAGAGATTATCATAAAGATGGGGTCCTCATAGTAAGTCCAAGACCATACTCAAGTTTCACACATGCTCCTACTCTGGCACCAAATGCACAAGGATATCGTCGATGGAGACTACCACCGGCTGTTATAGGAAAGTGTGAAGGAACCAGTTTATGAGTCCCATGAACAAGCTAGGGAGCTTATCACATAGAATGACATCACCAAGTAATCATAGTGACAATAAATACATTAGAAAACCAAATTCAATATATCCTCTTCTAGTACATGTAGCTGGTGATATCATAATCTATGGTCATTCTTTGAGAACCACTAGGACACTCTCAACTGATCAAAGAGGTCATCAATCCTTGAAAGTGGATAATTTCTATTTATAGTATCCTAGTTCAGGAGATGGTAACCCACACAAAAACTCTAAATTCAATCCTCCTTCTTAAAAAAAACGTAGAGGCTATGTAGAGTGAAACACTGGGTCTGAAAAATCCCTTCTTCTACTTGTCCTTCAACTACATCCTCAGCCCAGACATCCCTACAGGTAACATCTGATATCTTGGTGTAGATATCAAGATTTTCTTATTTTTTAAATCAATATAAAATAATATCCCTTGGTAGGGTGGTAATCCTATCACATCCTCATGGAATAATTCCTCATACTCCTCAACAAGTGTAAGAAAATTAAAGATAAAAAATACACTACACCAAGAGTCATTCTAGAAACATTTTGTGTAATGAACTTCAAAATCCTATATATTAGTGTATCCATCTATAACTGGGTTTCCATTTGTTGGGAAAAAATCCCTCAAGGCATCATTGAATCATTTTTGAGATGATTGTGTTTGTTGACAAAGTGGACATCTGAGTGGTGATTGTTGACAAAGAAAAACAATGACATACAAATTTGTTGACAAAGAGGATTTCATGATGGAATGTCAAGTTCAAGAGATGAGGTCAACGATCCAAGTTTAATTCAAGAACGTCGACAAAAGGAATGGATGATCTGGGGGTGGTACAAAAGAAAAGATACAAGGTGGCGCCGTTTTCCAGTGTTTGCCAAATTTTTGGGCCTGAAAATCGACAAATGAAGAAAAGTGTTTTTGGCATAGGGACCTGCACGCCTAGGACGTGGAGTATAGGAAATGTGCGCGCCATATGTAATTCAAGATCAGAAGATAAAAATATGGCTAAGGAAATAGGTTTGTACAAGTTTGGGAGTTGGTCGCGCAAGTGTTTAAGAGGACAGAAGACTTGCGCGCCGAGACTGGGTCGCGCAGGTGACTTGCGCGCCGTCGCGTATGGTGGTAAATTTGAATATAAATACTGGACCACCCTTCTTCATTCCTCACCGGAGTTCAACACTTTGAGAAATCAGAGCTCCCGTCGTGCAGGTGTGGTGGTCGTGCAAGTGGTGTGTGTGGTCGCGCAGGTGGGACTTGCACGCCAGGGTGATAGTTGCGCGCCAGTGTTTGAAGCTGCGTGCCAGTGTGGAGTTGCGCGCCAATATTGGATTGTGCATAAAAGGAAGTGAGTCGTGCAAGTTTGGAGTTGGGGAATCTGGTGTCGGTCAAGTGTCTGAGGAGGACTTGCGCACCCGTTGTGACTTACGCGTCGATACTTGCGCACCGAGATTGACTTGCGTGCCAAGTAAGGATTATTTCCAGCAGTGATTTTTGAGCTGCGTGGAAGCTGGAAGTTTTCCCGATGCATTCAGTGAAAAGAGATATTCATATACGGGTGAAAGTTGTACTTCAACAGATAATCTACATACAGAGGGAGATGCATTATTTCATGCAAATGAAGAGACCTACCGGTCTATAAACTGTGAGTGGATTCCTTCCAAGAGTAGTGAGAAAAGGAAGAGAAAGAAGGTGATCCTCTCCACCAGCAGTGAGACAGAGGGAGAGAAATAGGAAGTGACCCTTGGGAAAGTAGTGAGCTAACCCTAAACTCGTAAAGGCAATGAGCCTGGGCTTAGAGGTGATCTATCCCGAACCTTGTAATCCACAGCTAGTGAAGTTTAGTGGAATTTGGTACGACCGACAACTTATCGGCGTATGCTCCTTGGACGTAGCCCTTAGCATTGAACCAAGTAAAATTGCTGTGTCCTGTGCATATTTTAATTTCTATTTACTTTGTGCAGCAGGAGAGAGAGAATAGTGTTTTTCTTAACAGCGAAACAAGATCAGAACAGGCGTTAATTTTAAATTAGTCATACCCTGATTCACCCCCCCTCTCAGGGTATTCAGCCTTGTGGACCTAACACCATTTTACCCACAAAGGAAAAAAAATCTTCAGATCACTATGAAAACACCACACCCTGCACCTGAAATTGTCTATCTAGGAGTGAACTATGGGTAACCATTCCATACCTTAGATTATATCATAAGGCCTTATCTCAAATAAAAAGAGATCACAAGAAGAAATTCACCTCAAGAGTCATGTAACACTGTTGGTAGAAGTGTGTGATTACTAATCACTAATAGTACGAGTATCCCAGTGTAATGGTCAATCTAAGGGCTCGAACAGAATCCTTAACTCTCAAACAAGATAAGTGGAAATAAAGGAATGAATCACACATGTGTCTATAAAAACTAAATATAAATTAAAGAAGAAACATAACATACTATGTATCATCCCTAGATAATCTAGGTCATAATACTCTCCTGTCTGTAGCTTCCCTCACCCCTATCCACCATCTCCTTAAACTTGGTGGGGACCACCTGGGGTAGTGGTGGAAACTAGTCAAAATGTCTACCACCTCCAGTTATCTCCCAGCAACATTAGAGAGTATTCTACCATGCAGACCTGACTTCTTCTACTACTTCCCATCATTTGGTGGCCCATCCACTATCTCTCAATCCGTCATATGGAGGGTCGACCAATCCTACATGAGATTTCCCCTACCATCATAACAGTAGAACTACCTCTCTCATGGAAGACTATATTCATCATGTGAGCCCTGAACCTAAGAACCTCTATCCTGAGATCACCTCTTGAAATATATCACACATCTAGGTCCCTCTATCTATAATCAGCTCCCTACCACTGAAGTCTCTGCTCCTATATTCACACTATCAGAACAAACTATTTAATTATATTCGTCTATGAAACTCTAAACTACCAAATAATGTTCTAGAACCCCATTATAGATATGAATTCATAGAGGTATCAATATTGATTTGATTTCTATGAATAATTATATATTGAAGGATTGATCCAAAATGAACTGATCACACACCATATCCTTCGAGTACTAAGAGAGGTTGGTGAATCTCTATAAATACTCATCCATAGTATTAATATCCTACTGAAGCTGGAGATAATTCTAGATATGAACTACCCTCAACATATTTAGAGAAACATAGTCTCTTAAAATGTGATTTAAATATGACTATGTTAGACTCACATCATCATATGATTGGGGAACTGATCCCCACCATTGTCCTATAGAACCATGAAGAAGGCTCACTACCAAGGACACCATCTGGTCTGTAGATTTCGTGACAAGATGGAAGATTCATGTCAATGCCTCAAGCCAATCCTTAGAGGCATTTGGGTATGGCTTGTCCATAAACATGAAGGGTCACTAACGCTATAACACATGAAGTGAACTCATCATGGGAAACTAATATATTTTACTTTTAGTTCCATATACATCTCAACTTGTGGTGGTAATACTAGTGTGAAACCAAGAGGTAACACCTCAAAATCATGTCCTTATATCAAAGCCTCATCATTGAGGGAATCATCCTTGTGATTTTATTACTAAATACTATATAGAAAACACCGTGGAGGAATCCAATAATTGACAAGATATACCATGATCAATGAGAAGATATGGATATCTTACTCAAGAAGGGAATGAAAATCACAACCCATTCCTATATGATGGATTTACCAATGTTTTCGCTATAAACAATTCCTACATGTACCGAGTAAAAAGGTAGTAGAGTAGAGTCTGAGTGTATGGATACATTGAAAACCACACCAATACTAGAATCCATAGCCTAAAATATGAACCCAAATAACTTAAGACAATTTCACCAAAACCAATATCATATAATTTGATAGTAAGGTAAAACCAAATTCTCTAATACCACTCTACCAAACCCAGCCCAATAGGTCTTGAACCACGACTACCCCGAGACCAAATCCAATAGACCATGGGCCAGAGATAACCATTGAGTAGGAATATCACACACATAGGAGGCCTTATCCTAATGTATCTATAAACACATACAACTCTATGCCCATACAATGATGAAATATAAAAAATTAATTACCATGCTTGAATATATCTAATATCTGACCATCAGAGTATGAAAAAATTAACTGGAAAAAAAGTAGAAAAAATAATACCAAAAAATAAACAGAAAATAAGCCCAACATGATAAAAATGAAAAATACAAAAGAAAGCATATGAACACACTTCAATATGTACATTTCACTAATCTTTACCTTGTCCTGGTCCCTATAGGACTCCATCAAAATTTCGGCCATATATATAAGACATGACACATGTAGGAAATTCCCTTACATTGGTGAGTATAACAATAACTAGTAGGAAACCCAAAAATAACAAAGCATATAACATTAAGAATGATAATAGTCAGCTCATCATAGGTATATGAAAACAACAAATATAGAATGAACATCTAGATATACTCATAATAGACACATAGTATCAAGTAATATCACAACCACACTACCATCCTAGGATTTCTACTCAATGGTTCCATATAAAACTCATCTAAGAGAACAAACTCACTAGGTAAGATTGCCCCAATGACATCCATTTAAGATGCCACTCTTATTAGGACTCTCCATAAGAAGTACATGTTGGAGGTATTCTTAGAACTATACATATATGGGGATTACTCCCATGTAAATGGGGTAATACCAACAACCCAATCTAGATTAACCTGCAAAGTTGGGGATTGATGCCTGAATAGTGTTCATCTAAAAGATACCCAGAAATCCCTTGAAGGAAATGATGATGATATAGAATCTCACATTGGGCCTCATGAATGGATCCCAGAAACACTATCTGATACTGAATCTCATCATATGAGATCAATATCCCTTCCATATGATGTGACTCTATACTAAAACCTTAGGGAATGTATAAATGTAACATACCCTAACAAAACTTGACCACTTTAAAGAGAATAAGTTCACCAATCCATATCTGGAGAAGTACATGGTGTGTCCCATCAACATCGAGTTATACCAGTGTATCACAGTCTGTGACCATTTCTATGTCTATATCCAAGTACGCATCATGTCTAAGACCATATATTCCTAACCGTGTCTAGGTACTTGTCTCTACCCATGTACACCTGGCTTGGGTATGGCCATGTCTAATTACACGGCATGTCTAAGTCCATGTACTCTTCTCCAAGATTATGCACCCTATGCAGTACATGTCAATATTTTAAGTAAGGGTCACATGTCGTCTAATAGCTATCACATTCCATGTGATATTTTTCTTCTTTCGGAAACCCTATTAACACACTGGGGGTCCCCCATATTGTTTAATTCAAGATTTCATTCCATGTAACAAAACATTTCATAGAATTCGATATATTGTTCATACATTGTTTTCCATACCTTATCTACTACATGTATTAGTAGAAAACATGAACCGTAGGTTGATCGACCCATGCTATTACTGATCACCAAGCTCGAGCCTTCGAATCCATTCCAAAATCATCCACACATTCCATCTGTAGTCGTACCAATTAACCAAGATGAATGAAAACCATTTAACCCATCCCAATCCATATATGATTTTACTCCATAATCATTTCACCCCAATAAAATCCTTGATTGTTTGCTGTACCCATGATATCGATCTATTTTGCTAAATAACAGTCGCAAAACTATCGAATATCATGTATTTTTTCCAACCGTACTCTAAAGAAATTTCTTATGATGAATGTAAAAATAAAAATGAGAGAAATCCAAGAAAAAATTAAGGGAATGAACCTAGGCCATGATTTGGTTTCCCTTGATCGATTTCCATTAAAATGAATAATGAATATCTGAAACAAACAAACAATTTCTCCCAAATTCTTTGTAAATAAACCCATAACTGAAATACAATCGATGAATGAATAAATAAATTAGTTAATTGATTCAAATTCATTATTGGATAAGAAATAATGGATAAATAAAAATAAAATAATTGAACAACCTTAAGATGGATCGATCACTAACAAAGAATTAATCTGTATCATTTTCATTTTCAATATGCATGAATTCATCCGGTGCAACGATCCTTGATCTGAACCCAATCCAATGTCATTTTCCAAGAATTATCTCCTCCAATGATCTCTCTAAATTTGTAGGGTTATCAGACTAGACTTGAAAACTAGTTATAACAACATTATTATTGATCACTCTAGGTCATGGAGAATAAATAAAATAATATAAATAATTAATTTTATTCATGTAATTATCTTACCACAACTACGCTAAACCAGAATGTTCGACGCACCCCTTGTTTATGTTGATCTTCTAGTAAAACCAATGATCTACACTCAAAAAAGCCTTTTATTTATGATATGATCCTCCATTTAATAGATATTACACTTTTTCAAGAAAACTTCACATGCATGATATTTAATATATTTAATATATTTTAAAAAATTAATTTCTGGCTCATCGGGCCTCAGAGCCATACACTGTCTCAGCACCTAGATCTGAATTAATCCACATAATATTCTAAATTAATAAATAGAAAATTTATTGTTGTTATAAGAGAGGAGTTAATTTCTTCAAATAGAACTTCAATTCATAAAAGAAGGGATTCAAGGAGCCCAAGAATCATATCGAGAGCCTCTTAATGTGAAGAAAATCAATTTAGATTGAGTGGGGGTGATTAGGAATAAAAAAAGGGTCCATAAAATTTAAATTAAAAATTAGGTGTTTTAAAAGTCTACACACAAGGTTTCTTGTATTGGCTATATTGGTAAACAAACCATGCACCCTAATCCTATGACCCTATTATCCATGTTTCATGGTTTCTCCTAGTTGGGTGCATGGTTTGTGAAAACATATTCCAACCAAGTTACTCCCACTATCTTAGGGTTCATAATTTTCTAGTGGAGGCTACATGATTTGTTAAAAATATGTTCCAACTATTAACTACCCCCCCAAACTGAACATGCACAACTCAACCTAATGAACCAATGATAATCCCATAATAAAACAATATTAAAAACAAGGAAAAAATTACAAGAAGAAGAGTAATATAAGATCCTTGGAATGTTTTGGATCATACAAGAGATGTCTAGGAGAAGGGATCCAAGTGTAACTCCAATTATAAAGACTATTCAAAAACCCTTCAAAGAAGAGTAGTATCAAATTGAAAAAGGGATAAGTTTGTCATCTATTTCTCATGTGGAAAGAAGATCCACTAGAAAAACCCTCACCCAGAAAAAGAAGCAAGTGGTATCTTTAGGTGTATTTGTTATCAGGTTAAATCTATCTATTTCTGAAAATGTGGTATTAGATACCACATGTGGTTCTCACATATGTATTCAATTACATGAACCAAGTATATTCTAGAATATTTACCATGGTGAGGTGAAATTATGCATATCCAATGGAGCCAGACTTTCTAATGTGTCTATTATAGACCACCACCTCATTATTCCAATTGGAATGATATTTATTTGAAACATTGTTATTAAATGAGATAAATTACTATAAATTACATTTATATGTCCAAACTTGATATATATGGATTTAATTTCAAAATTTGGGAATTAGTGTTTCTTATCTTATAAATATAGCATATGTTATAGTACATCAAAAATTAATGATGGACTTTATGTGTGGGATTTCACAGACCATTTAATGGTAATAAATAACGAACATAGTTCACATGAATCATATCTTAGGTCATGTAAAGGAAATCACATGATGACATTACATCAAAATGGATATTTAAATTCATCTAAACTAAAACCACTTAGTGTATGTCAAGCCTATTGGTAAGGAAAAATGAATAAAGCCCCATTTAGTGAAACATAGGAAAGGGCCAAAAATATTCATGTATTGGTATGTAAATATGTTTTGAATCCATTAATAGTTTAATAAAGGGGTATATACTTATACTTTATAATTTTTACTGATGAATTTCATAGATATGGATATATATAATTAATGAGGTATAAGTATGATTATTTTGACAAATGAAAAGAATACAAGAATGAAGTTGTGAGTCAACATGCTATGAAAATAATGAAAATCCACTAAAATTTAGGTATAAAATACCATAACTAAGTATTTATTGACTATTTATGGAATTTTAAGATTATATCTAGACCCATGCTTCCTTATACACTATAACAGAATAATGCACATGAAAGTAGGAAGTATGACTTATTGGACATGGGTAGATAAATTATGAGGCATATATGTCTTCCATTACCATTTTTGTCTTATGTGTTGTAGACAACACAAAAAATACTAGACTGAGTTTCAATTTGAAGTAGAAAATAATGTTCTATATGATCTCTTGTATAGAAATTAACTTTTTTTTGTTTCATATAATAGTGTGGGGTTATGAAGGATTCATTAAGTCTATTTTAGAAACAAATATTTAACTTAGAGGCACTAAATGTATCTTTATAGGATAACCCAAAAAAGAAAGGTGATATTACTCATATGAACCCTCAGATATGAAGGTTTTGGTTAACAGGCATTCCATATTCCTTGAGAGGGATCATATATATAGAAGAGAAGGTGGTAGATAAATAGTTCTTTATATGTTCTGAGTGAAGATACCTAGGAGTTTTCATATGAACATATTCCAAAAAACTATATGGAATAGTATATTCTATATTAATAAATACCATGTAGAAGTACACTAGTTTTAGAAGACCTTTATTTTGGTATAAATTATAGACACCAATACTAAGTATGGATTTTTGTACATACTTAAATGGATGATGAACCCATTGGTTTCAAATGAGTATTAACGAATAAAATGGACCTGGATGGAAAAGTATGAACCAATATAGAATGAATATTTTCAAAAGGGTCTAAATAATGTCATGGAATAAACTATATTGAAACATTTTCACCATTTTCTATGATAAAATCCATCATTATTATAATTTCCATAGTGTCCTTCTATGAAAATGATATTTTTAAAATGGATGTAAAAAATTACTTCCTTAATGGAAACCTTCATGAAGATGTATATATGATAAAACCAAATGTTTTTGTGACTCCAAAGAATTCCAAAAAAGCATGAATGTTGAATAAGATCATTTTCGAGTTAAATAAATCATCCAGGTCATGGAATATTCATTTCTATGAAGCCATAACAAAATGTGGTTTTATAAATAATGAATGTGACCCTTATGTATATAATAACTTTAATGATAGCATCGTCATTTTACTTTTAGTATATTATTAGGACACATTACATATTGGAAATGATATACTAGTCTTACAATATATTAAGACCTGATTAAAAACATGTTTCTCCATCAAGGACCTATGTGAAGAAGCATATATTCTTAGGATCAAGATCCATACTGATAGATCCAAGAGGCTTATCACATTAAGACAATTTACATATATTAACTAGATACTAGATAGATTTACTATGGAAAAATTCGATAGGGTATTGTTTCTAATGTCACATTGAATTTAACATTTTAGAAAATATATCCTCAAACACATACGGAGAGACAAAGGATTAAAAATATTCTATATGTGTAGAAAATTGGGTCAGTCAAGAATGATATGATATATACAAGTATATATGTTTCCTATGCCATATGTGCGGTAGGAATATATTAAACTAATTTGGGTGACAATCATTGTATGGCAGTCAATACAATACTAAAGTACCAGAGTCATACCAAGGACATGATCCTGGTTTATAAAGGAGGTAAGGAGATGATTTGAAAAAATATATATTGTTTCTAGTTTCCGAACATATAATTATGATATAAATTCCCAATAGGGATATATATTTATAATCAGTATAAGTGTTGGGAGAGAAAATGGATAAAAGAAATCCAGGGTTTATAATTATATATTATAATGCGAGTATATTTTGACATCTAAGGCAGCTAAGGTTGTATTTTGGTGAAGTATATAGTCTATTGAGTACTGAAGAATGTGGTGGGTTTAGGTACTACATATCCTTTACTAATAGCATTAGATTCTATTTTTATTCATTTATGATAGTAAATAAATATGAAATTTATTAATAGTTTTTAGAGTTTCATAAATTAGTAAAAAGTAAATTGTAAAAAGAATTAATATTCTCTGATCAGATCAAAGTGGTGAATAATTACTCCCATGTTTCACTAATAATTTGAGATATTGTGGAATTATTCCATATTTCACTCCTCTATGAACACAACTATAGAATAAAGTGTTTAGTATGAGGAATCATAAACTATTAGGCATGATTTTTTTGTTAATGAGATTGCATGACCTCCAAATTTTATTTCTAGAATATTCGTTGAAAACATATGTGTTTATAATTAAATTTATTATATTTAAGTCATTTATAAATACAACACATGATATATAAAACAATAAATATCACAATATTTATTTTATTATGATTTTTGGTTTTTAATCACTCTTATAATTACTTCATTCAAATAAACATGACCATAAATATGATAAATATTTATTTTTTATTTATCCTATAGAAACTAAGAAATAAAATTTCTCAAAAACTGAATTGCACAAAGTCTTTTTGTATTTATTTTTTAAATTCATTGCGAAGAAATAAATTAATTTAGGATTCAATAGGCGAAAAGCATAACTTTGAGATGTTCAAGACTAAAAAATTAAATGTTTTTATAAGATAAAAGTATATCTATTTCTATAAATAAATATGGAAGAAATTCCAAATCAGGTTATATGAGAACCATGAAGGTCTTGTAAGATTTATGAGGATCTCAAGAGATGTGGATTTCATGCAGAAAATGATTATGAAGAAATATTAATAGGTGATGAACCTATAAACTAATATGAATCCATAAAGTGTTCAAATTATGAAAAATTATTAGGAAACAAGGGATCGGTAATAAAATCCATGTACAATAATCAAGTATAGAACTTGGTGGATGAAACTAAAGGGACGATGCCCATAGGGTGAAAGTATGTTTTCTAAAAGAATACTAACATGGATGGAAGAGATTATATCAATAAATCACACCTAGAGTTTAAGGGTTACAAAAAAATCATGATATTGACTATAAAGTAACCTTTCACTAATTGTGATGAAACATTCTATTCAGATATTTCTTTTTATAACTTCTCATTATAATTATGAGAAATATAAAATGGATATGAAAAATAAATTCCTTATAAATAATTTAATCATGTAAATGTATATGATACTACTATTTTTTTGACATCCCAAATGAGTTTTCAAATTTTTTCAAGTTACGAAAATATACTTATGGATCGAATTAATCTTATTGGAGTAGAATACGCGGTTTGATGATGTAATCAAAGAATTTAGTTTCATAAACATGTAGGTGATTATTTTTTATAAAAGATAATTAGGGGGAGTGTGGTGTTATTTATGATATTTCATGTGGATGACTTAATTATTATCATAAATCATATCCAAATATTACATTATGTTAATATGTGGTTGGGAAAAATATTCTAGATGAAAGACTTGAGTGAAGAAACATACATACTAGGTATAAAGATATATATTGATTGATCTAAGAGGATTCTTAAACTAATTCAGAACACATATATTGTAAATGAGGCAAACTTTTTCAGCTAGAGAACTCCAAATGAGGTCTTTAACACTATTATGTGGCATGAGTCTTAGGAAGATTCAATATCTTTCTAATGATTTGAATAGGTTTGATAGAATTTTTTATACATCCACTATAGGATATATCACATATACCATTTTTTAATCAACTTTATGTCATGTATTATTTGATAATAACATGTAGATACCAATCCTATCCTAGAGAGAGTCAATATATTACTATTATGAACATCCTTATGTAGTTGAGAAGAACTAAGGATATGCTCATTATCATTAGAGGATATGATAATATCTATCTAAATGGGTTACACTGATTCTATTTTTCAATATGATAAATATGGAATGATTTATAAATCTATTTTCATGTTTTTTCTTTGTGATGGAGCTATAAGTTGAAAGAGGTCCAAAAAATACATTGGAATATACATAATAACAATGGTAGTGTATATATCTATATTAGATGATGTGATGAAGCCTATTTGGATGTAGAAATTCATTTCTCACCATAAAATTGAGGGATAAATTATTCATTAATAAGAAAATAAGGGATCTATTTCGTAGTCCAATGAAACATGGTCTCACGAAAGGAACCAAACACATCCTTTTTATATACCATCTAATTTGAGAGATTATTAGAGGGGTGATGTAAAGTTATGTTTTAAGGCTAAATAGGAGAATGTATTGGATCCATTGAAAAAACCATTACAAAAATTATGTCCATGTTTAATATCATAGTATCAGATACATGATTTATTTTATTAAATTATTTTAATATATTTCATGAATATATAAATAAGAAAATATCCATTCAGTATTCATTCATGCATCCAGTAATTTATATTACATGAAAAGTTGAATGATTATATCCCATTAAAGTATGTCTTTGAGAAGTCCCTAGTTAATGATCCTCATGGATTATTATGGGTTAATATGATGTTCAAATGTTAACATGAGTAGTGAAATCTTGATACAATAAGTTGAGACTTATTATTTGGACTAAACCACCAAAACTGTATCTCATGGAATTCCATACCTTAATCTAAATACATAGGGGTGTATGATTATTATGAATCCTTTTTCATATTGTGTTAATGATATTTTTAGCATGAAAACAATCATACTTTGATAAATTTGTTTCATAATCCTTGAGTATTATATAATTAGGGGTGTTTGTGTATCATTTTGATCATTTTATCAGTTGTGACTCAACTGTGATGATATTTTTCCACACGTGTGATGAGAAAAGTTATCTGGACTATGATTGAATTAAATTGAGGAATTTAAGGTACATGATTAGCTAAGTGAAATATTATGTTCATGGTTATTTGTGTGAGTAATATGTGATTTACTAATCTACTGGTTTAATGACATGTGACACATTCATCAACCTTGTAAGTCTTTTTTAGAGAATCATAAATTTAGTAAATACATGGTCATGTCTAGTGGGCACTATAGGGCATGAAAAAAATTTATTATGTAGGTATACATATAATGTATGTGATATATCATATGTGGGAATAATAATGTATAGATATTATCATGTTTCATCAATATTACACCATACCCATTTAAATATTGAGTAGCACTGATGATTTCTTAGAGACTGCTCTTTTATTATACCTGTGAAATTATGTTACATCTTTTTGGAAAATAATATAGAGGCCAATAGGGTATTATTATCCAATAAAATGGATAATATTGTTTTTTTATATTATAATATACATGCGATTCAATTTTCATAAAAAAAAGTACTAGTGAGATTTATAATTTGAACTACTTTTCTTATCATGTTTGTAATTCCTTCTTAAAATGCAATGTTACATTATACATTTTTTAATTGGTCCTAAAACAAACTAATGTTATTTATATTATTTTCATATTTCATTATAATGTGTCCAATTATATTATGAACATTAAATATATATATATATATATATATATATTAGAGATTCATTTCAGGTGACTAAGAAAGTGGGTCTTAAACCAAAGAAATTCTAGGTGAAGTGAGCTAGATAGTATAACAATAAAATAAATTTTTAGGCCATGATACAAGAACAATTAAGATAAAATTTTAAATGGAGATAAAATAACTATTGGTTAACATTTAATTAAACATATTCTTGAGCTAAATCTATTGATTAAAGGTATTTATAGTTGGAAAAAGTTGAAGATGAAATTCTAGGCCAGATTTTTTGGACTGGAATAAAATACCACCATTTGGAAAATATCTATAAAACTAAATATAAAATTGGGATGTAACATTATAGGATGTTAGAATAAATATGGGTATTATATTTATTACTCTATGGACCACCAAATTTATTCCACCTAGATTATCATTCTGATGCCTCTGTTGGGTTGATGCAAGCTGGATCCCATTTCGGGTCAAGAGTGAAAAAGACAACATTCCAAATACAGTCCACCACCCAAGGCCTACCATAATCATGTGGGAATAAATAGATCAATGGGGGATAAACCAAAGTGTCTTCGAATTAAAATTTAAATAAGTGGTTCTGAAGTATTTGTGGGATTTTTTTTTGTTTATTTCAATTGTATTGTTATGTGGTGATTTTATTATCTTAAGTGTGATCTTACATGTAAGTTGTTTAACTTCACTATACTTTTCTTATTTAATATTATTAGTTATACTTTATTCATATTATACTCATACATATAACTCTTATTCAATTCATTTAATGGTGTTAAACAATTCACACAACCACAAAAGTGGTTTTTATTTTATTGTTTTCTCTTCTATAATCCCACTTCTTTAAGTCAACTTCTGCCTTCTATTGGGATCTTTACATCAATAGAAGAATAACCCTCTTGGGGGTCAATTCTATAGAGTTTCATGGTTCTAGATTAAAAGTTATTTTTTGTTCTTATATACTTAAATTACTTCATTAATTTAAGGGTTCCATTCAATGACATGTTTTCATCATTTTGTTTTCCAATTTTAATGATGAGATATTTTGATTCCATGTATAATATTATTACTCAATGTTATAATTAAAATAATCCTCTATGTGATCTGGTGATTAGAAATATAAATTTTCATGGATTCAATTGGTGAATGATTTTAGGGACCTGTATCATTTATTTTAAGCTTCTTGAACTAATCATATTAATTTTTTTAAAAAAATAATATCTATTCTAGTCCAAGAAAAATAGAATAGAATCTCATATTATATAATGTTTTTATTTCAAAATCATATAGTGTTTTATTTTTTCAATTAATATAATTATCATTGGTACTTTAGTATTATAGTATCATAATTATAGTAAAATTAGATGTTGATCACCTCATAGAAAAAATACCTAACAAATCATTGTGTCTAAAGGGTACTTTGCCAGAACGTATAGATTTGACCCCTACTTGTACTATATTGACCTATTATTACTATATAGTAGATTTTGGAAATACCAAATTTCGGAATCATTTATAGGGACCCATCTATGTATTCTCAGACACTTACCCTCTATCCTCACACCAAATTCTCAATTTCACCCCCATTTCTCTTATCATTTCCACTTTCTATTTCTATGTTTCCTAAGAATATCAAATCCTAATTTCAATCTACTCCAATGTATTATATTCCACATTACCCCTTCATAAAACCAAGATTTAATAAAATTTGAAATAAATATTGGGAATCCCCTATCTTAGGGAATTTATTTTTCCAAACCATGAATGATTACACTTCACCCAATAAGATATACAATCATTGGGATGATGAAGTTTCAAAGGATAAGTTTATTACTCTATCAAGGTTGGTTGAATAGATCAATATTAAAGAATTAAATTATGTTCAAACCCTTATAAAATATATTTCTCATACATTTCTTGAATAATTGTGTAATCCAATAGAGATAATGAATTCCGAGGTTTCATCTTTGAGAATATAATTTAAAATAATTAAGACTTGGGAGAAACATATCCCTACACTAACTGTCCCTTCTATAAAATTATGTGTACTGTCTTTTTTCCCATAAACCACTTATGAAAATAATTAAGAAATTTCATTTGAATTTGGGATAGATAAAGAGGATGCATGAATTGTTGAGGGATATTTACGTCAAAAGGAATGATATTTTAATTGTTCAAATGGGGGGATTTTTTTCTTGGATTAAATCACAAAAATATATATCCAATAATTATGTTTCATAATTACATATCATTGAACGATTATGAAAATTCATGAACTCCCTACTTGTACCCATTCTATTCACTGAACAAAAATATTTTGGGGAAAACACTAGTTTTAAATGAAATAATCAAGATTGTTTATAACACCCAATCAATCTCAATTACTTTTAATCAATCAAAACATGATAATAAGGATTTTCCATACTCCTAAAATTTTCATTCATTAGGGATATCCAAAACCTTTTGGTTTTCATTATTCATTATCTTGATACCAAAAAATGGGGTGTGATCCCTGATGTATTAGGAAAGACTACAAAATAAAATAGATCAACCATTTATAATATTCCCTGTATTTTATCACTCATTGTAAAACATATGATTTTGGATGAAAAAATAATATATAAAAATTGATCTCAATAGAGTAGATGTAGTAAAAAATGTGGCCTTTAAAATGTCGGAATTTTTTATTGGAATGGTTGGGGAGGTCTAAGTATCCCTAGAAACCTAAAACTAGGGGCTTTATGGGTGTAAACCCAGTTTATACATTTATTTTATTTTATTTTATTTGATTTTGTGTGTTTTTTTGTTAAGGTAACCCCTTTGGGGTTTTAAATGTGATCTAATGATTTTTGTGTGTAATATTTAATAGTTGAAGAATTTTAGTATTTTCAAATCAGAAAAATGACTTTGAGAGTACAAACCAAGAATCAAATAACCCCAAATGAGTCTAATTGTTGCATTAATCCAAAGAAATCAATTTTTTATTGATGGGTCATTGATTTTAAAAAAGGTGATTTTTTCTATGACTTGAATTGAAATCACTTTCTTGCACTCTCTTTTTATGGTTCTGACCACTCTACTATCTACTCTTTTAACACTGAGGGTTTTGCCATTCTAAGTCAAGGGGAGTGGAAATATGAGGTTTTTAAAAAATATATGATTTTATAGAAAATTTTATTTAAATTTCCATTCATGAATTACTGTATATTGTGAAACATTCTAACTAAATATCAAATAATTTTGAATGCATTGATTCTAATTTAATGGAAAACTTAAGATCATGATCATAGTTTTTGGAAATTGCAGTTTTCTGATGATAATATTCCCTATTTAATTATATATCATTTTAATAAAAATATAAAAATGAAATTCCATTGGATTTTTGTTTTATGTTTTAGTTTAAGGGTCCCTTTCATCATAGTAAAGGACTTGGGGACACATTAAGTCTAATTTTAGTATCTAATAGAAAAATAAAAAAAAGATACACAGAGAAATGTTTTTTAAAAATTTGTGCAACCCAACAATTGGGGATTGTGACTCCATAGTTTTTTATGGAATTTCGGCTTTTCATGTATATTCTAGATCATGGAACTGAAAAAATATATTGTTCTCGAAACATGGGGATCATTAATCCATAGTTTTATTACCTATAGTTAGTCCTTTTCATCTATATTATGCTTCAAAAAGATAAAAAGTAATAACAAAGGTTGAAGAATAAAAAATTGGATACCCATATTATTATTTAATTTGATTCACACCTAGTGATTCAATTTAGTTTTCCCCTTCAAAAATAAAACGGGCCCCATGATTTATGGGATGCATGATACATAATAATGTTTAATTAATATTGGATGAAATGTGATAATGAATTAGTAAAAAGGAAGGGGCTTGGGATTGGGAAATTCATATGAAACTACCTTATGATAAATGAATGTTGATCGGTTTTGTAATTTTATGTTATGATGTATTTTTGTAAGAATTGTATGGTAAAATATTTTTGGGAAAAGGGAATTCAATTTTTGAGATACTTTTTTCTCAAAACTAGAGAAAATCATGTTTGGAGGTGGGATTAACCATTTAAGGGGGATAATATAAATTTTTATATTATAATATTAATGTGATTAAAATTCATAAATAGTTATAGTCCTAAATTTTAAAATTTTAAATGTTTTTCTTAACATGTATGCAATTTTTTACAAAAATTCAATATTACGTGATTCATTTTTGAACACCTATTAAAAAAACCAATGATATTGATTTTATTTTAATATTAAAATTTCAAGTATTCCATGATAAGAGGAACATTAGATCCTTATGTATCTTTTGAAGATTCATTTGGGATGATGAAAAAATATGCCTTGAACCTAGGAAATTTAGGGTGAAGTGAACTGGATAGCAACCTAATAAAATAACTATAAAAGCCATGATAAAATCCAATAAGGATCAAATTTGAACTGTTGGAATAGTAAACCATAGTTAGTATCTAATTAAATATATTCTAGAGTTAATTATGATATTTTAATGGAGTTTAAGTCAGCCCAATTTGAAGATGAAATTCTGAGCAAGAATCTATGACCCAGAATGACATCCCACAGTTACAACAATATCTATAATACAAAAATTCCAAATTGTATAAAACCTTAAAATATATTAGGGAAAATCATGTGATTAAATTTATACTTCTATATAATACAAAAAAAATTTCCATCAAGATTATCATTTCAAAACATATGTTGGGTCGATGAAAGTTGTATCACATTTTGCATGAAGGGTGGAAAAGTGCACATTCTACCAAATTTACACCACCCTAGGCCTACCATAATCAAGTGGAAAGAGTTGAAACATTTATGGATTTACCAAAAACTCTTTAAATTTCTATTTATGGATGTTTTGGTAAAGTATTTAAGGGAAGATTTTGTATTATTTCAATTGTAATTTTATGTTGTGGTTTTTTGTCTTAATAGTTCTCTTAAATGAATGTCGTTTTATTTCACTTTAGTTTTATGGTTCAATGTTCTTACTTATCCATAATAAATACTATTCTTATATTTATCAATATTATTCAATTCATTTAATGTTATGAATCCATTCACACAACCATGCAAGTGATTTTTATTTGTTTGTTTTCACTTCTTTAATCCCGTTTCTTTAGGTCAACTTCCACCTTCCATTGAGAACTTTGCATCAAAGGAAGAAAAAACCTGTTTTTTTGTTAATTACAGGGTGTTTCATGTGGGATTTTTATGTTATTTTATGTTATTATATTATTAAATTATTTCATTATTTTAAGATTTACATTTAATGGATTATTTTCATCTTCATCTTCACCTATTTTAAGGATGACATATTTTGCCTAAAAAAATGATCAAATTCCTTAGTGCGCTCATTAAAATGACCCTCTAAGTGAATTTCTTATTAAACATGTAATTTTATAGGGTTTAAATTAGAGAATTATTTTAGGGAATTATCTCATATATTAGAAAAATATTTAAATAGAGAGTATAAATTTATAAAGAAAACAATTACATTAATCTTAGCCCTAGAAACAAACTAGCATTATAATATCTTCTTTAATTATTTTATTTCAAAATATTAATGAGTTTTCTTTCTTCAATTAAAATAATTATCTTGTATAATTTAGTATTCTTGTATCCAAATTCAAATAAACCATAAATATGGCTTCTTCATCGATAAAATCATTAAAAATTCAGAGGGACTGAAGTTCACATAAATGTCCCGGTGGATTCGACCAGTACTTATACTATAATGAATGATTCTATATTTAGAGAAAATTTGGGAAAGAAAAGGGTCACATATTGAGGTAATAAGAAAAGTATTAAATTTCAGATGAAGTGTTTTTTTCCAAAATAGTGATATTTTTTATAAACCGTATCGAAATTTTTTAAATTCATTAACAAAGAGTTAATATGTTTTTCAAAAAGTATTTCTGGGAATTTAGTTCTTGTTGGAGAATATTGAAAATTTAATAAAATATAAGAGATAATATTTTTTGAGATACCTTGAATCATAATTTGTGATTTACATGTGATGACTCATAGTCTATGATATGATCATACCATAAGCAACATATAGATGCCAGTGTAAGCCTTTATCGTATTGTATGATAAGGGTCACGATATGGGATATGGGTGCATGAACACTTATATATGTTCATATTTAGTTTCAATTAGTTATTAATCATATATTTATTCATATTATATGAATAAATTCATAGTATAAACGTTTAAAATGTTCAAACAATTATAAAAGCTTTAACAAACAATAACACATGTTTAATTCCATGAGATGGAAGCTGATTCTCCCACACCCTGATTCTTTGGCCCTCTTCATTTATTGAAGTGATTTTATTAAAGGGATAACTTAAAATTTTGATTAAAATTTGATACATTCAATACATAGTTGAATACCTCTTCCTCCCTAGCCGACATTTAATTTTTCTAAGAAGGCATTAACACCACATTAATGATTTTGTGTCCTCTCATTACAAATGTGGATGCTAGGATGGTGTACCACATCTAGAGGTTTGAACTTTTTTTATCCCTATGTGATTACATAACAGCCCAGATTTCCAATGATTATTTTTATTATTTTTATTTTTAAATCAAATATGAAAAGTTTATAGTCATTTAAAAGTTTTTAGTGATATTAACCAAGAATTTATATACCTATTTATCACTCAAGTTTTTTCTATTATAAGTTTTTTTTCAAAATATAAATTCAAGTATAATCATATTTCATATATTGAAATAATTTTATAAAATCGATTTTAATGTGTGCACAATTATATTAGAATATATAGTTTTATTTAACTACATGACCTTTATTAATAGTTTTATTTTAAGATCATCATGGTAATTATTTCATTGTATTATAAATGTTATGAAAGTATGATACATGTTTTACGTGTCACAAATTGTAATATATAACCATTTAAAGTAATGCCATATAACATTTTATGTGAAAAAATGATGAATTGTTAAATATCATATCACACTAAAATAAAATTTCATCATGAATTTTAAATTTAAATTATAGTAGATTAAATTTCTAAATAATTAATATCGTAATATATGTGCATGTTTTATTAGTCAATAAAATATCCTTTTAAAAAGTTGAGTAACAAGTTTTATATTGAAATAGATTCATTAAATATTAAATATTTTTATTTTAAAATATAAATAAACGTATTTATATTGACTTATTATAACAAAATAATAACAAAATTTTGATATTGTATTTTTTATAAAATGAAATGGTCATTTATATGCCATTGAAATCAAAGTGTGTAATGTTTTTTAAACTAAAACTATAATCTAAATTATTTAATTAAAAGATAAAGTATACATAATTAGTAGAATAATTTCAAAAAATAATTTTTTACTTGTATAAATATTTACTTATCCATCATATAGTAATCAATATAAAATAATAAATATAATGGTAATCAGTCATTATAAATTAAATATTTTTTTATTCTAAACAAATTTCTTTTCCATGAATTGTGTAATTTTAATTGAAAGTTTAATTTAATAATTTTAGGATAAAAATTTGATAAATTGAACTTAATGTTTTAATTTATTATATCAAATTTATTTTATCATGATATTACGATATTTTTCTGAAAAAAATTATTTTTTGTTGAATAATAAAAAAACATTTTTACAAATACTGTAACTTTTATGACATCATCAGGATAAATAATATGACTTGTATATTTATGAAGCTATTTTCTCATCCCAAATTTTTTTCATGGAAGATTATAATGATTTTAAATATATTATTTTTAATTTATAACTCTATATTCTACATTTTCAAACCTAAATAATATTTTATTCTACAAAATTTGTTTTCTGATATTTATATTTAATTGGGTCTTTAAAAGGTTCCATTGAATTTTTTCTTGATATAAATGTTGAATAATTTTTTTAATTAATGGGTAATATTTTTTTTGTTTATTACTATTCTGATAAAATATCAAAATTCTTAAAATAATCACTTTTTGTTTTCTAAAATACTTTTATCCATCGACCCTTTACTATACCTCTCCTCACACATTAAGATTCCTAGCTCAACCAAAATTTTTAGAAATAAATCCCCAACACTCTTATACCTGTCCTAGAGGTTTTGGTATCCTCAAAATAACACCTTCCAATGGAAGGATCCAATTTGAAAAGGATTCATCCTAAGGGGTAAGGTAAGAACTCCTAATCACTATCTCATTTATATTAATTTAAATGTTCTTCTTTTACCACATAAAAATAAATTATACCAATGATAATATAAATAAATAATTATCATTGGTATAATTAAATGTTACTATTATGATGGAATAACTACTATCTCCCTTCCTCCTTTCTATTTGAAAATATAAAATTTCACCCGTATTATAATCGGTTCACTACCTCCTTGGATGAATTATTTCATTTTTCAATATCATATTACATGGATAATTATAAAAATGGATTTAATGAATAAATAATTTATTTATGATATTATAATTATTTTTTAATGATAAATTTTCTCTTAAATTATTGATATTAATAATAAATGATCATACTGATTTTAGGAGGCCAAAACGAGCATAATGAGACATAATTAATAATTTGAATCTATTTTGGAATATATGAGGTATAATTTTTTTATATAATGATAAATAATATATAAATATAAAATTATATAAATTATGGAACTATTTGGTAACACTTTTGACCGTGTTCAATATACCATAATTGTTTTAGGGAAATTAACCTTATAGCCCCATGTGAACGATGAGAGAAAAATAAATACCATAAATGAGTAAAACATGATAATAAATAGACATTAAAATAAGAAATATATAAAATGATGGGTTTGAAAAAATTATTTAACAAACATAATTTTGTTATTCATGAGGTCAGATACACAAACCATGCGATTCTAAACCCGATGTATGGGGAATAACAACTCAATTAACATACATTGAGTTATGATAATTTTTACAATTCCCTTCCTAAATTAAATTTCCCACCATCAACTACAGTTTTTTCTAAGAAGTTTTCTCTCCAATTATTCATGTTTTTATAAATTAAAATCTAACACTATTGTTTTTTGAATATTTCATTTGGTAAAGATAATTAATGGAAATATATGTTTTTTCTTTCCATGTGTCCATTTATTTAAATAATTATAATTATTTTTGTCATATTTTATATTCTATGAATCAAATTCATGTTATTTCGACTTTAAAATTATATTATACTATCATTTCAGATGAACTAATGGTCTACTTGATCGACTTATGAATTTATAACTGTTAATATTCTTTTTTCATAAGGGTTCTTTGTGTTAATTTCAATTCCATATGATATATTTTAAATAAGAAACTATTTATTTGTGATTTGATGTACTTAATGTTCAATGAGTTATTTTATAATAAATTAAATTTTATTAATTTCACATTAAATTAATTTTTTGATCTATTTTCATGTGCTTTTGATATATATATTATCAAACCCATAATGGAATTCATAACTACATTTCTTTTCATTGAGCAATATCATTCCATTATTGATTATGTTATTATAAGATTATGTTCATGATATCATATGATTATTTTATTTTGGATATTAAATTTCTTTATATATATTTATATTTATTTCACATAATCTATTCATTAATATATTCTTACTTCACGTGTTGTGTTCTTGGTAAGAGAACTGCTGAACCACCCACATTTCCATTGTGTTATCCATTCTCCTTCTCTCTATATACCTCAATTTATATCTATAATATTACAATTTAATTATTACATTATTTTTATAATTGTTTCTTACATATATATAGTTTATCTCCATTTATTTTCATTTATTATATGTACTTTTCAAGTTCCCTTCTCAATATTTATTTAAAACAAACCTGACTAAAAGATATTTCTAGTTTATTATTCATTTTAATGTTCCAATATTTTGATTTTTTTCCACTCCATTAATTCCAAAAAATAATAACTATATTATGTAAAACTATTTCAGTTTATTAATTTATTTATTGAGAACACCATTTTTTCGCATTCTTCAGACATTCATTACTTATTCCTTAAAACATCGTATAAGATGTTCAGTTTAATACCTACTTCTCCACTCATTTCATATGAATTTTCTTACTGTGAACATACTATTTAAGACCTATTCCAATTTTTCAAATATAAATATCCAAAAAATAATAATTACTTCTTCTATTGAGAATCATTATGATATATCATTAGGTTATGTATTGAGATATGATTATGTAACCCATTCCCTTTTCATGGATTCTATTTTTTATACCTTATTAATGATTTACATTATATAGAACACATATTACTGTACTTGTTATGATGTAATGGGTGGGTCTATAATTATACATCCAAATTTCATTGGGTAATTTTTTCAACTCATAAGATATTATTTATGGTGCATGGGAAATAAAAATAGAACACAATATTATCTTTCCTTGGTAGTGATCATTGTCCCATGTTTATGATGAATTGGGAATGGGAATTGAATTATACTTATAATGTATTATATTCAATAAATGGCCTATGTTTATAATGACATGAAATATTTTTATGCCACATTCTAATGATTTTTGTGATTACCATGCTGTATGAGATCTTATCTCTAATGTTATGATTTTTTGATTGATTCCATGTCATGTCTACTATCACTCATAATATCTCTCCCCATTTTATTCAATATTTTATTAGTATTTTATCATTCCCCCTTTTGACTAATTATTTAATTACATTAATATTATATTCATTACATTTATCACATTACCATGTCTCTCACCCATTTATGATATATTTTATCACTATAATCGTTTTACCCCTTATTGAGCATACGAGAACACTCCTTTTATATGTTTCCATATTTCCCAAGGTGATCATATGAGATGAAAAGATTTTGGATATTTTATAAGTGGTTTATGATGAATTATTATTTTATAATTTATGGTATAAAATTGTTTGATGATATATTGTGTTCCTTGGGTGTCAGTTGTAATTATTGGGATGCATTAAGAGTATATATTATTTAAACTAGATATAGAGGTATGGTTCTAGGGGGGGTATCATTTTAATATCATATATAATTTAAGTTATTTTTGGTAGTTTCTATTATTTATATTTGGTAATATGTCCATTATTTGATAACAATTTTCTCTAGAGTACTATGTTAGTTATATCTATTTTTACCTTATTGGTTTAACATTTTCATTAAATTTATATTGAGTCATAACATAACCCTTATATATTTAATGTTGATGATAAAATTATGTAATATTATCTTGGTTTATGGAAATTAAATAAATCATTAATAATCGATTTAAAATGTGTAAAAACTAGGTTGATCCAATTTTTTTAGGGGGAATATAATACCCCATATTTCCACTAATTATATTTTTTGAATTTTTGTACTGAAATTAAATATATAAATATTAAATTTATTTTTTCATTTTTATTTTAAATTATATCAAACAAGAGTTTAAATAAATATGTTGACGCTCCTTTCCTTCACAGAGTCTAATTAATTGAAAAGGGAAATACCTTTAACCAAAAGTGATTCATCCGTGGTAGAAACATAAAAAATTGACAAAGGCATGAACAAATATTCAATTGCACTTGGGTCATGCAAGTTCCACCAAGGTCGTGCAAGTATACTTGTGTGCTACTCAGTGGTCGGGCAGGTGACTTACGCGCCCTCTTTGTATTTCTCCCAGGGTCTTCACCAGCCTATAAATACCCCCGGTGGGCCCACCAATTCAGGGAGGAAAAATTCCAGAAACTTGGATTTGAGATCCCGGTGCCCTAGTCTCTTCTAAATGTTTTTGAACACTTCTAAGGTAATTTCTTACCTAGAACAGAAGATCTAAAGAGATGGTGTAAGGCCTAAGTGTGGAAACTCATCATCACTTGCGTGCCTAAGTGGCCAGCCCTTTAGGGAAATGGCCACACTTGCGCACCACCTTACTCCTTCAATAGAACTTGCGCGCCCCTCTTCTGGAATCCTCTAGGGATAGTACTAAGGGATTGAGCCAATTCTCGCCCAAGTATTAACCTAAGGGTTGACTGTCGTGCAAGTACCCATTTGTCGCGCAAGTATACTTGCGCGACCAGGACTTGCGCACCACCTTCTTTTTGAGTTCCCCTCCTACTTATTTCACCTCTCTTATGCCTATCCACCTATCCTCTTCAAGATTAAGCCTTAAGAACTCTCTCCAAAGCCATTCATGGCATTATTTCTTAGTTGGCTCCCTTATCTGAAAGGAATTCTATGGAATGTCTCTTAAAACCATGTGATTCTCATATTGTTATGTCACTAAAGTCAAGGATTTTATTCATTCAACCTCATCCTTTAAGATAAGAGAATCCTTAACCTGGGCCTCCTTTTCAAGAGTAATCCCTTGTCCAAGTTCTCTTAATTTGGGCATCCTCCTTAGGAATCAGCCCCAAGTCCCTTAACATGGGCATACTTTTTAGGAATAATCCCCAGTCATAATTTCCCATATCTAGGCATCCTCCTCACGAGTAAGACCCAAGTTCCCAAATATTCGCATCCTCCTTAGGAGTAAGTACAAAGTTCCCAAAATCTGAATTTCCTTAACCTGGGATTCCTTTTCAGGAGTAAGCCCCAGTCATAATTCCCTTTAACCTGGGCCTCCTTCTCAGGAATAATCCCCAGTCATATTTTCTCTTAACTAGTATTAATTTACTTTTGATTTGGGCTTCCTTCTCAGGAGTAAAACCCAATCAAAAGTCCCCTCCTAATTTGGACACCTTTCTCAAGAGTAAGCCCCAAGTTAGAGTAACCAAATCTTCATAAAGTATATATACCTTTATGGACCTTGTTCCTGGGTTTCTTCCCTGAAGTAAATCCCAATATTCACCTATTTGGGCAGTCATATATACCTAAGTCCCATATCATTTCTTATGATGGAACAATTGTCTGGTTTTACCAATACCTCTTGTTTCTCACATCGAGCATGACTCACGGGAGCTTAAAGAGTAAAATAAATTATGACACCTTTATTTGAGCCATCAATCATAAATAAACCCCATACTTCTTTACTCAAACTACCTGGGTTATGATTCCTTTTCTAAAACAAAGGATATGTAGGTATCCCATCTGTGGATACGATCCCAACTCTGAAAAAATCCATGTCCTTCTGAATGACAATAAACTTCAAGTGCCCTACTAAGTGGCATCAAAACCACTATGGTCATCATAATGACCAATAGAATTTTATATTATGTATTTAAGGATACCATTGACTAAGAATCTCTAAAAAAATACAGATGATTCTCTATCGATGATGAACCTCGAATACATATAAAAGATTATCTAAATCTCATACATATTAATCATTGATTATCAGATCTGAAGAAAATCTCATTTTATACTTGGATATGTAATAAGGATTCACAAACATAGCTTAAATATATAAAGAGATTCTCGGAATAGACAATAATTCCCCTAAAAAGGTGTGATGAGTCTGACCTCCCATCCTCTGGAGCAATGCAAATTCTTAAGACCCATCAGTCCTTAACTAATAAGCACCTACCTTTGGAAAGTAGGTCCAAATGGATATAGAATCATTGGATGTTTCCGGTTCTACGAACAAACCAGTTATAAAATTCCTGGAATGTTTGAAACTTAAATCAATAAGGTCATCCCCAATTCCAGAGGAAAAAAATGGTGAACCTGAAGTGAATCCTTAACCAAGTTAAAATGATGTTTTACTTATTTTTTAGGACCCTATTTAATCTCAATGAGAGGGACAAAAAGAAGTCAATAACATATGTGCTTATCCAAAAGATGTAGTGGACGAACTTATCTTGTTACGTCTGTTATATCAAACAAGAACTCTTTTACAATTTCTTCTGCGTTACTGAAATGGCTTCTCTTAAGTTCACACTTGTGAATACCTCTGTTGTGAAGGCATCTGCTACTACTCCTACTGGATCACCATCCGCTCTGAGGAAGACATAACTTACTCAGAGTCTACAATGCTGGGTATCAAATGCTCTGGTTAAGGAGTACCATCAAAACGGTACTATTATTACTATGTAGGCCGCTCGACAAGCCGTCTAAATCAATAATTCACCCTGGTCGTCTAGACAGTGATGACCAGCGATCAAGAAGCAGGTGGTACCAACCACCACTCCAACCATTTCGGGTCGTTATCCTAGAAATTAAATCACCATTCAATCCCATATTCTGGGGAGGTGAATGACCTAGTCCCTTAGGGCTTTAATTCAAGGAGACAAGAGTCCATCTCAAGGGCTCCCATCAACAATTGCTTCTAGACTCGTGCGACAGTGCCCCATCAACATGATGAGGGTATCGTCTCCAGGCGTTTGGCTCAGGTTCCTCAAACCTTAGCAGGCAAGACGAACCACTAGAGGAAAAATCCGGTCAGCAGTGAGTAGGTTCTCATCTCTGCCATCTCCAGAGAAGTACACCAACCTAACTTGGTTGCATGAAATGAGCTGGCACACACAACCATCCGTTTTAATCTCGCTGTCTAGAAGACTCATCTGGCAGTAGCATGCCAATCCCACCAGACACTTCTGGCGGAGTACTATAGACAGGAACATACACCTTTTTATAAACCATCAGCTAGTCCACAGGCTCTTCTGACAACATGCGATGTAGCTTGCCAACCCAATGTGTTGACAACTCGTAAACAGGCACATACACCTGCTTAAACTTATCAATCCTGCCAGCAACTTCGTCTGTCAGTATTGAAGGAAGTTCATCAACCACGTTCGTTGGAATGCAATCAGCAGGAACATACACCTGCCTACATTGATCAAGCCTACCAATAGTATGGTTTCGTAGCATTCGGAGAAGCCAGTCGGAATGCTCCGGCGAAAAATAGGAGGCAGACTCAACTCTCGGCCCCCACACATGAGTACTGTCAGAATTCACTTGCAGGAAAAGGAGGACAGGAGCAGGAACACACACCTGCTCCAAGCATGTAATGGACGTATATCCCCGTTCCGACAACTGAAGTCACCAAGCATATTCTATCAATGGTGAAAGAGAAGAAACAAATCCCTACTCATATTCAGGATGCCTATAACATCTTCAGCAACATCTCAGGGAAAGACACATAAATCTATCCCTACCTGTGGAGTGACACATCAACATTTCACACCAGAATAGACACACACATCTATTCCAATCCAAGAGGGTTGTGGGGCGTACTCCCCCATATCATACGGGCAACCATGTTAGGCACATACACCTGATTTGAGTGGAGACAATCAGCCTAACCTGATCAATTCTTCTAAGCAGGTACATACACCAGCCCATAATGACCACTTTATTAGACAAGTGGTTCCCAAATTGAGTAATAAGGCGTCTAAGAAGAAGACCTTCCCAGCACAGTCAAGAAATCAAGGGCCAACTTGTAACAAGGCCTTACTCGATGATGGAGTTTTTGATGCACTCAGACAATTATCTATTGAAACCTAAGATTATAATATCTCTGTTCCCAATAGTGGAAACATTAATTCTGAAGGTCTGCATTAGATACTTCCTCATGAAGGCTTTCTTCATAAAAATGTGGTCGATATCGAAGTTTCATCTTCAGATGATAGCTACAGGAACCCTCTGTGTGGTCAAAAGACCAAGGAGAAAAATGTTTCATCTTTTGCTGTAACCCACCATGGTGGTCCTCCCCATGAGGATGAATTTAGCTGCAAGAGTCATCTCCGCAGTAATAATGCACATTGCCTGGAAAATGATCCAGTGGACAATGTAGTGATGATAAAGCCCTCTTATCTTGAGGCACATGCAAATGTGAAGCCAATAATGTATTATGCTTTACCACTATTAGGTGAAACACTTTCTAAATCATAAGATAGCCTGGGGTGTGTAGGTCATTATCCGAACCACCCCCGGGTCATTCATCTTCTAGTTTGATTAGTGAATTCTCTATCAATCTTGTTGAATCCGATGAAGCAACAAGGAAGCACCAGCTCTGGTCTAATCAGGTAGAAGAATATTTATTGAATGATAAAGAGGAAGTAGTGAATATGAGAAAACTAATGGCGAAAGGTGAAGTGCCAGTTATGTTTTGGCCTTTGGCTAATTCTTAGTATGACATTCTAGAGATGTTGACAGAAGATGGAATTCGTGACATTCATATCAACATATAGAAAACTATTTGTCAGTTGAAAAAGAAAATATTATCTTATGATGAATATGAAAATCATATCATGATAATATAAGGGTTATAAAACCAAATTGACTTGGCATCTCTCTTAGTTTCTCGATATCTGAAGGCTGAAAAGCAATAAAGAGCCCTTCAGCATTCATGCCTTGGCGCACTAAGAATATTGTGACAGTTAATTACCAATGCCCCATATGGTATTCATATCAGGGGATGAGGTATTCATGGAGCACTACATTTCACTTTCCTATCTAGTTAGAAAAGCCCACCGAAGATGGTCTCATGCAATGTTATTGCCCATGGCCAGCCACAACCAATGGTCTTTGTTTGTAATCAAAGGTCAGCACATGATTAGACTTCAACTAGTTATTCTAAAAATAAAGTATACAAGGAACATGTTTTTGAATTACTCCTACATCTAGCCAACGAGAATATTGAACATGCCTCTCATTTAGAGCAAGCACATCACCAAGTGACAGAAGTGTCAGAAATCATCCAACGATCTTTTGAGTCGGGTGATAAAAGTGGATGCATGTTGATACATCCAGCAAATTTCTGGACTAATGTTCACAAGATCAGGAGAGATTACAAGAAAGTCTCAGATATAGCATATCAAGAACCACCCCATCTTTCTAGACTAGGGACTCTTTTAACCCAACCCTCAGAATTAGCAAATAGGATTCGAGGAGTTGAGCAGAAATAGTAGGAACAACCCCAGTCCACAGGACCTGCCACTTTTTCAAATCATCAATCTCTCCCTCAGATAAAGTCAGTCTTCTCTCGATTAGGGAAGAATACACAAGAGGAATGAAGAGTTAAATTATCAGGATATTCCCTCCAAATTATGGTTCGTCCAGATGTTCCTGAGGGATCGGATCAATAGAAGACAATGTCTCATCAGGGACATGGAAGAAGAAAATATCACAGAAATGCCGATAGAAGGGATGTAATTCATTATGAATCAATTAATGTCATCAATGCTGTTGTTGCTGATCCACTAGATGAGACTCACTCAGAGGGATCAGATGAAGAGGTTCCTGCTGAAGAAGTTGTACGCATAGACAAAAATAAAGAAGATGTGCGTACACGAAATCAAAGGATTACCCAGAACCTAGGTAATCCTTCAAGTAACCCACATCCCCCTCTCTGAAAGGTGTCCAATAAGGGGAAAGGAAAGAATCAGGTTACATACCTTTCTCTAGAGAAGGCCAATTGCTCTCACTAGAGCAAATATTTTCACAACAAGAGGAATAAATGAAGGAATTGAGAAGGTTGAACTTAGAACTACTTCAAGGTAGTCTTCCTCCTAAGCGTGCTGGAGTCAGTCAGCCAAGGGAATTTGTTTCAGCTACTAAGATGGATCAATAATATCCTCCTCTACCAGTACACCCTCACAGGTCTAATCCCATGGGTCATGTGAAACAACAATCAGCAGTGCTACCATCAGTTGTAGTACCAGACACCACATCTGTACCAGCTCTAGTCATTGCACCTGTTCAGGTCCAAGCTCAACCGGATGTCTCTCAAAAGTTAATAACTAATATTGAGTCATTAATATCTCGGTTGGAAGCTATGGAGGGAAAGCATGCTCAAATTCAACCAGAAAAGATAGCTTATCCTGAATGGGTTGATGAAATTCCTCCCCCGTCAAATTTTGCAAGTACCACATTCCAAATCATTAATGGTTCATGAGAGCTAGAGCAGCACTTGACACATTTTGTTTCTCATTGTGATCTTATGATGGGAACCCCTCAGCAACAAGAAACAGTTATGCTCAGGTGTTTTGTATAATCATTACAAGGTCCTACCTTTGTATGATACACAAGCTTGAAATCCCGGTCAATTACCGGATGGGAGGATCTCCGCCATTGATTCCTTCTTCAATTCAGTTCAACTTTGCCAAGGACAATATTTTTTGATCTTACAGGCTATAAGAAAAAGGAGAATGAATGGGTTTCAGATTTCATTACTTGCTGGAGGAGATTAACATATTCCCCGATCTTATCACTCTTTCAAGAGGAATTGTTACCAATTTTTGTGGCAAATTTGCGTGATGAGTTGTGCACACCGCTGATCCCTGTGAAATACAGAAGACGGTTTCGAGACCTTACTTCAATCTCTCAACAGATTGAAGATTATCTTATGAAGACTAAGGATAAAGCTCATGTAATTCCATCAGATCCAGGAAGAAAAATGGGTAAAGAAGAGACTGCTACAGTTATGCTTAAACAAGCACCTGCACCAGCTTCTACTTCAAAACCTTCATCTTCTCGAAGGGATCCACCTCCTGAGCACCAAAAAAGAGGCCGTTTCGTAAAGATGATCAAAGAGATCAAAGATAAAAACAATTTGAGGATTTTAAGAGCAATGTTTACTCATTCAGAAATGAAAAATATCCTGGTTATTTCATTTTGGATCTGGAAAATAATTTGGTTCAATTGCCATGGCCCAAGAGGCCGAACAAGGAAGGAGATGAAGACCGTCCCAATTATTGCCCATTTCAACATATGTTGGGGAATCCCATTTAGGTGTGTTTTGTCATCAAGGACCTTCTCACAAAAAATGGTCAACTTGGGACAAGTAAAACTGAGTGGTTCTTCAGCTCAGGTAGCATGTGTTGCTACTACAGATCCAGAGGAAGAAGGATAGTGGCAAGAATTAAAGAAAAAAAATGCACAAAAATATGATGATTGGATGGTTAGAAAAACGATCAACCAAACTCATGACATTTTGAGAACACAATTAAAGAAAACAATTATGTGTTATTCCATGAATGCTAGAACAAAACCCTCTTCATCAGAGGGAAAATACCCAAAGAAACGGAATAATTCAAAGAAAGAAGAACAATCAGAAGAAGATGAAATCATGTCAAAGCCTATGTTGTATTTGACTGTGGAAGATTTTATGCCATCTACTTCAATGTCACGGGAACTGCCCCACCAAATGGCACAACCTAAACAGGATAATCAAGCAGAGTCTTCATCGGATGAAGAATTGATCTTCAGTTCTGTTAATATGATTCAATTAACAGATCCATATGCTAGTCAAAGTTTCGATTTTGATGAGCCCGAGTTCCTTGTATCAAATAGAGGAATCAGAGGATGTTCCAAAGGCTCAGAATACAATGGAAGATGTGGATATTTCAAAGGCCACTATTCCAATTCTACCCCTTCTAGAACAGTGTATGCACCAGAAACTCATGGTAGAGCCCTTCAATGAGCTCAATATGAAAAAGAAAGTTCGTCCACACAAGGCAGACTCAGTCCTGACAAAATTATTACTGAAGATCGGTTGAAGGTTCCATCTTCTTCCTCTCAGCAATTAAATAGACCTATTCGGTCTAATCTTTGAAATTCATAAGTATTACCAACTCCTACCCCGATACAAGATGTATCTACTTCCAAAGCATCAACTTCTAAGGCACCTGCGAAACTACATGTTCCTGCTGGGAAACGTAGAACTTTGGATCAAAAGTATGATGTATTGAAACACTTGGCCCAAATACCAGCCAAGTTATCAATTTTGGATGCTTGGAATTTATCGAAGGATCTTTGGGAGGCACTCGTCGAGGCTTTGTCGAGTCCTCAGGAGTTGGAAACTGAAATTTATACAGCTGAATTATACCATGTAGAGAATAATCCTACAAAATTCCATGCAGTGATATCTTTCACAGATGAAGATGAAGATGATTTCGTGCATGGAAATATTAGACCTTTGTACTTATCTGGAAAGGTCAATGGTGTAGACGTTTGAAGAGTTTTCATTGATAATGGTTCAAGAGTCAACCTCATCCCCATTCGTACACTTCATCAATTGGGCCTCATAGAATCTGATTTATCGCCTTTTACTTTGATGTTACAAGGATATGATAAAAATGAACAAGAACCTCTAGGTGAGATTACACTCAGAACTCAGTTTGGAGATCTTGTATCCAATTCAGATTTCATGGTTGTTGATCAAGACTCTCCCTTCAACATCCTGCTTGGAAGACCCTGGCTACATCAACATGAAGTTATCCCTTCATCATACCATCAATGTCTCAAATATTGTTTTGATGGTCAAATTAGAACATTTTATGGTGATAAATCCCTGTTCAAGACATGTGAATCTCATTAAATTGAGGCGGAATTCTACCACATGAAGGGAAAGGAGAAATCAACAACAAGAGGGATTACCAATGTTAATGGTCCATATGGTTTGGAAATGATTCCAGTAAACCCATTTACATGTGTGAGTGCAGATTATGTGTTTACTATCAGTCAAATTGACAGGATATACCCAAATCAAAATACTCCTATGGAAACTTCCATAATGTCAATTACGGCAATCAAGCCAGACAACATGGGAGAAATTGGTGATTAATCAAGAAATGATGAATGCTCAAATGGGGCAGTCTTCATTTCATCTACTGAAATACATAAAGTCTATAATTCGCCAAATAGGCCAGAAGAAGTTATAGCAATGTCAGAGGTGAATGATGATGTCGATTCTCAATCCATCATCTCTTCTTTATTACCCAAGGAAGACCCTTCATCATCAATCATGTCAGAAATGGAAGCTTCTTCTTCAAGATGTTCAAATTTTAACATATCTTCTGATCATAGAAATTCTACTTCATCATATAAGTAGAAATAGAAGAAATAACACATGCTAAAGAAGAAGAGGAAGATCTTAGGGATGATCCTCTAGCATTTGAAGAGGGTATCTCTACAACCGTGGATGAACTCAGAGAAATAAATTAGGGTACAATAGAATATCCACACCTCAGTTTAATTAGTGTGGCCATGACTCTTGATGAGAAAGATATGTAAATTTATTTTTAAAATAAAATCAAGATATATTTTCTTGGAACTATACAGAGATGATATGGATTGATCCTGATGTTTCCACTCATCGTTTGGGTTTTCCAGAAGAACATCGAGGATTCAAACAAGCTGCTAGAAGAACACACCTAACCAATTCTTCCAAAATTGAAGCTGAAGTGGATAAGCTAATCAAAGATATCATCGTCAGAGAAGTTCATTATCCCAAGTTGTTGGTTAATATTGTCCTAGTGAATAATTAGAATGGGAAAATTAGATTTTTCATTGATTTCAGAGATCTTAATCGGCATTGTCATAAGGATGATTTTCCAGTACCAATTACAGAACTCTTAATTGATGCAACAACTGGCTATGAAGATCTTTCCTTCATGGATGGATATTCTGGATATAATCAAATCCGAATGGCTCCAGAAGATAAATAATCTACAGCCTTCAGATCCCTTCAGGGTGTGTTTTGCTATCGGGTAATGCCCTTTGGCCTGAAGAAGGCAGGCGCAACATATCAGCGTGCCATGCATCATATCTTCAAACCCGTTTTTAGGGAAGTTTGTTGAATGTTATGTGGATGATTTGGTGGTTAAATCCAAACAGAATTCTAATCACTTGGCTGATTTGGAAATCCTATTACATAAACATCGACAACATAATTTGAAGATGAACCCCTTAAAATGTGCTTCTGGGGTAACCTCGGGAAAATTCCTTGGCTTTGCTGTACACCGCCTTGGTATCGAAGTCGATCTTGAGAAGACAAACTCAATACTTGTTATGTCGCCACCTTGAAATTTGAAAAAATTTAGAGGACGTCAAGGACACTAGGCCTATATTTGGCGTTTCATTTCTAATTTGGCAGGAAGAATTTACCCTTCCCCAAATTGATAAAGAAGGGAGTCACATACTAGTGGACTGAAGAATGTTAAGAAGAATTCGATATTTTCAAGAAGTATCTCTTGATTCCACCAGTTTTAATGCCACCTATTGAAGGAAGACCACTTATCCTTTATGTGACAGCTTTAGAGTGATCATTGGGTGCCCTTCTTTCTTAGAAGAATGATGTTGGGAATGAAAACAACCTCTACTATCTCGGTCAGACTATGCTTGAAGCAGAAACCCGATATTAAAATATTGAGAAGTGCTACCTAGAATTAATCATTTCAGTTTAGAAGTTGATACACTACCTACAAAATCACAAGGTCCAATTGGTATCTCGCAATAACTTGCTCAAATTCATCCTTAGTCGTCCAATGCTTATAGGACTTCTGGTAAGATTGGCAGTTATTTTGCAGCAATTTGATAATCAATATGTGTCTTAAAAGGAAATAAAGGGCCCAGATCTAGCTGATTTCCTTCCTGAACATCCTTCAGTAGAAGATACATCTTCAGATATTGAACACTCTGATGAGGAAGTATTCTTTATTCATGATAGTATTCAAACATGGGAAATGTACTTTGATGGTGCTTCCAGAAGTCCAACAGGGAGGAAAATGGAAGATCCTAAGTTCAACAAAGTGGGGTTAGGAGTTGTACTCATTTCCCCAGAAAAGGAAGTGCCACCTTATTCCTTCTCATTATTGGGAGGTGGTACAAATAATGAAGTAGAATACCAAGCTCTTATCCCAGGATTGGAGTTGGCGCTTTATGCACAAGTGAATCACTTAAAGGTGAAAGGTGATTTAGACCTGGTAATCAAACAAATCAATGGGGATTATGCCATTAGAAAAGAAGAGATAATCCCTTTGTATGATTACATCAGAGAGTTAATGGCGGAATTTCCTACAGAACCAACATTTTCTTATGTCCCGAGATCACAAAATGCCCAAGGTGATTCACTGGATAATATATCCATAGCTCTGGATGATCCAAATCGGGATGATGCAACCATCAGTATTGCCCACCATCATATAATTTCACCTTATGTTCAAACTAGAACAGAGGAAATGAATGCAATTAGTCCCATTACTGAACCATATTGTCATAATACAGGATGGATGACACCTATCAGGGAATACCTTCAAAACAGAACACTTCCGCCTAATAGAGCCAGGAAAGAACAAGTCCGGATATGTGTGGTCAATTTCACTCTTTATGATATCCCATATCACCTAGAGAAAATTCTATACAAATGCGGTTTTGATGGATTTCTCTTCCGATGCATTGATGGTGACGAAACAATGGCTGCCATGAATAAGTATATGCAGCAGTCTGTGGTGCCCACTAGTATGGACATAGACTATCTGATCAAATTCGAAGGCTTGGATACTTTTGGCCTTCAATGATAGAAGATTTTGTTTATTTCTAAAATAAGTTTCATTCGTGACAAGTACATGCCAACTTCATTCATCAACCCCCAGAGTTTCTTCCTACAGATAAATACTCATGGAAATTTACCACATGGGGAATGGATGTGGTGGGACCTTATCCTTTGGCAACATCCAAGTAGTTTAAGTACATTCTTACTGTTAATAACTTCTCTTACAAATGGTCAAAGGCAATACCCATCAAATAAGTCAGTTCTAAATTCATTTTTAGCTTCATCAAGATAAACATCATTACTAGATTTGGTGTCCCTCATACCATACTAATGGATAATGGCACCATCTTCTGTTTATCTGAGGTGAGGAAGTTGTACCAAGAATACAACATCAAATCCAGTCATTCATCTTGGTATCATGAAATGAATAATGTCCAGATATCAGCTTTCAACAAAACTCTTTCAAACATACTGCAAAAGATGGTGTATAAAGATAAGAAATCATGGCCTAATAAACAATTTCATGCTTTATGGGCTTATCGAACCACCACCCGCACTGCAGCGCAGTCATCTCCATATTCATTTGTATATGGAATAGAAGAAGTCTTGCCCATTTAGGTTCAATTACCCTTACTCAGAGTATCCATTTGTGATCAATCATCTAAAGATGAACAATCTCAAAAGCAATTGGATGAATTGGAACGGTTATATGAGAAAAGATTTTCCACCGTACACCACTTGGAAGTCTATCAGAATCAAATATCACGAGATTTGAACAAAAAAGTTAGTCTTCATTCATTCGTTCAGGGAGAATTGGTATTAGTTCTCATAACTACAATGATACCAGGAAAGAAACCTCCCAAGCTTCATCCAAAATGGGAAGGATATTATTCAATACATAAGGTCTACCCCAATAGAGATTCTTCTTTAATCTCAATGGATGGAGAACTCATCACTACTCCAACCAATGCTAGATTTATGAAGAAGTATTTTGTGTAACACAAATGCTTTGTCATCCAGCAAGATGTAAAACTACACCATCCACAGTCCATGCATATGACCTTAAACTATTTTCATCCCTTTCGTCCAACATGAGGTTAAACTGTATTTTCTCCATCGTCTTAGCTACAGGATGCTAAACTATACAACACCATTATTGTCCAACATGACATTAAACGGTGTCCCTATATTTGTCCTACATGACATTAAACTATACTGCTCATTCGTCCTACATGACGTAAAACTGGAAAAGTCCCTAATACGTCCAACATGACGTTAAATTGTGTCCTATTTTTTCCTTACCGCATGACATTAAACTGCACAATCCCCCTTTCATCCGACATGGAATTAAACTGTATTGTCCCCATTGTCCTAGAAACATGACATTAAACATTATAGAAGTCCCTTAATATGTCCTACATGACATTAAACTGCATTTTTCCCCTGCTACATGAAACTAAACTGTGCAGCACCAATAGTCCTCACTGCAAGACTTTAAACTGCATAGTCCCTTCTTAGGTCCTACATGACATGAAACTATGCATTGTGAAGGTTGTTGCTACCTCTTGTTTCTCACACTGAGTACGACTCATGTGAGATTAGAGTAAACTTCAACCATAACACCCTCTCTGGTCCGCTAATCATGCGTAAGTCCCAAAACCATTTATTAGGTGTTTGTCCCCAATAACAACTTGATCACTAATTCATTTTTTTAATTGAACTTTGTGGACTATGATCCTTTCCTTCTAGGATGGGTATGTAGGAAACCTCCTGAGGATCAAGCCCAAAACTAATATCTTCACATCAGTTCACCTCCATCTCATACGATGTTGATTTGTGAAACATCCCCCAGAATCAATATCTTTACATTGGTTCACCTTCATCCTTGAAATAGGACGTTAAAATTACAACACCTTTTGTCCTGTATGACAATAAACAACAACATTCTTTGATACCATCAAATGAGAGGGAATAATTATTTACACTGATCTCCAATCGTGTTATATATTAAAGACTACGTGCATACATGGAAATACCTGAACCTTTTATCATGGGTCAAACCATCATTGCACTAAAGTCCCCTTTCACCCTTCACATGTATGAATCAAATCTATACAAAGGGTATTTCTAGAACTAAGTGGTCTTGATTCCCATCCTTATGGGATATGTAACAAAATTCTAGTGTCCCTCGAATCCAGCCCCAAGTATTTGGGCCTAACCCCAAATTCCATTTTCAGTCCCCTGGCTGAAAAGTCCCTATAAAAACACATGCAGTGTATTCATTATAATGGTCTGAGTTCTGTGATACTAAACTAAGATTTCCTATACATTCATCCAACATGACATTAAACTGTATTTCAAGAACTGTGTATGGCTTGATTCCCATATTTATGAGATACATAGTGTAGTACAACATCTCAATTAAGGACTCAGCCACAACATGATTATGGTTATCATTGGTCTGTGTATCTCTACATACATTGAACAAATGCCCATTTTTTATGTGTCATACTCCTAACCTTAAATACTTCTAGATCTTGATAACCCTTTTCTTGACTTCTGGTTACAAAATGTCCAATTTCTGAGAGGTCTTTTTCCTGACTATGCAGAACGAGCCCTTAGGCGGCCTTGCATAAACAGTCTACATAACAGAATTATTAGCTAAAAGATACTATTATTTGACTATGAAGACAATGCCCTTAGGTGTACCAATGTAATTCAACCCCCTAATGTGTTTGTTAAATAATGGCAACTTCATTCTTGGGAATAAAACCTCTGTTGTCCTTATTGGTCTTATCAACAATATGTATGGATCCAAAAAAAAATATAGCCTTCCATAACATATTTGTCCCATGTTCTTTTTCATGATCTAAAAGTATTCAAGTCTATGGTTTATATTTATCTTCCCTATGTTTGGGTCAGATCTTCATAGGAGTGACATTCATCCAGTTCTCAGACGATCTTGATTGGGAATATTTTCTCTATATCCAAGTACCTCTTTCCATACAACAAACTCTATGCTTTTGAAAATTTGAATCTCCATAAACATCCACAGGCTTTTTAGCAGTAGAAAAGTAAATTTTCGAGAGTTATTTTGCCTGACTATGCAGCACGTTCCCTTAGTAAACCTTGTATAAACAGTCTACATAACATACTTTTCAGCCAAGAGAAACTATTATTTGACTATGCAGCCAATGCCCTTAGGCGGCCCTGCATAAATCAACCCCCTAATAAGTTTGTTAAATAATTGTAACTTTATTCTTGGGAACTACTTCTTCTAATGCCTTTATTTATTTTTTGTATCATTCCTCATATTCAAAATTTCTTAAGTCATAATTTACATTTTTTCCATCATACTTGAGTGTGGTAAAATGTTTTTAGATATGTTTTCAAGGAATTGAGTAAATTTTAACCCATTCAGTCAAAGATATTTCGACCTTAAACATTAGCCTTTTTATGTCTGACATGCATGAATTGAAACTACCCACAAAAGACAAGGGAACTCTGAATAAAAGTTAAGTATCAGCTCGCTAAACAAAAATTTTTGTATGATTTAGGTAATATTGAGCAATTAAAAGGTTCACGGTTTGTAGGGTTATTTATAATAATCCTAGGAAAAATAAAACTATGCTTACTAGGCCCATTGGTTTAAGTAAAAATTTAATGTGGGTAATAGGAAAATGTGTGCGCAAATGATTTAAAATGAAAGTGTTTTTTATTCCATTTGACGCACAAGAATCAGGAGGACATCCAAATATTGGAGCCACTTCTATTTTCAAAGAATTACAAAAGGCTGTCAACATAAATCTTCACTTGATTTATAGTATCCCAAACTTCATTAGCAGAAACTTGAAGCTCATGCACTCGACCAACTTCACAATTTTCATCTTGATGGAGTGCATTATTGGCATCTGCAATGGATTTCATACCGTTCGTTTGAGATCCTTCCAGTGAATTGTTCAGTTGGTCACATTCCCCAGTAACAACATCTAATTGTTGCTGAAGGTGCATCTACTGGACGACTTTATCTTTGATCTTATGCTTCAGATCCTTCATCTTGGCAGCATAATCAGCCTCATCTCGGGATACCGCAACCTCAAATTCGCTGATATTGGCTGATAGCTTCACCCTGGTCAAATATTGATGGAACTTTTGCTCCTGCTCCCTCCTTAAGATGACTTGTTTTACCGCAGCATGGATCTTTTGATATCCAAAACTGTCAAGTCCCAGCATGACGAACAAGGATGATAGTAGTGGGATCTTCGATGACAGCTCTTCAAGAGGCACTTCAGATATGATCTTCCATATGTTTTTCCATGACTTGCATCGTGAAAATTGGAGCGCCTTTTGTACATCTGGATCCGACTCAGCATCACTGTCATAGGGGGGAATATAATCTGGGAATAATGCACTTAGGGAAGTGCCCTGTTTTTCTCCTTCCTCCCTGACCTGTATTTGTTCACTTTCAATTCCTATTGGGGTGGAGGCTAAGGATTCACCTCCAGATCTAGCCACTAAAATTGATGGTCGTGCATAATCAATTGAAAGCATTGGTTAGTTACAAAGGATAACAAAAGTTAATTGGATGTCTTGCAAAGTATATACAGTCACAAATATTGTTATCCCTTACCCAATGGTAGATCAGTAACTTGAGAAGGCTCCTCCCCATCTTTCCAGGTTTCAATAGGATTTTCAGGATGAATTTTAGGAAGCTCTACGGGGTTCAGCTCCACTTGGGCTAATGTCACTGCAATAGTAGGGTTTTCTGTACCCCCTTCAGGCATTGGTAGTTCAGCAGCTTGCTCAAATAGAATTGCCCATTTCAACTGATCATGATTAGACATGTAATAAGAATTTATTTTTTAATAGGACAAAGGATAAAACTCACGTCCATAATCTTCTAAATTACATGGTAATTTAACATTATCTAAAAAATATTCAATAGATGCGCCAAGTCCCATCATTTCATCCAATGTAATCATAGAATCCTTGTTAATCTCACCAGTGGGATCATTTGATATGTCTTCTTGGCGACCTTTATCCCGCAGTCTCTGACCCTAGACAGCTTCTTCAGATAAAGTGGCGACATCAGTTGCAATGTCCGCCAAAAGCTATAATGCAGGGGTTGAACCTAAAGTATCACAAAATGGATGATAGTTGATGTTTCATTAAACATATTATGAAGCACTGTTGACTTACCAAAAGTAGGCTCTTCTCTTCTTGCAACAACACGCGGAAGGATACTAAGAACATATGTTGGCTCTTCTCCAGGAGCTGCCAAGTCAGCCTGAACTTGTGATTGTTCACCAGTACCCTCTGTAGTCCTCAAAGGAGGATCAGTCCTCTCTCTCAGAGGGGAAATTGAAGAATCCTCCGTAATCCCAAAAGGTATGAGAAATCATTTCATGGGTTAAGTCTCATGATTATCCGAAGGACTTACCAATACTGATGAAGCATTTAGATGTGGACTTCCTCATTCGATGATTTTGCTTATTTGGATTTTTGGGAGTGTTAGCAGTCTCCTTTATAGGTACTTGAATTGGAGAATGGAAAGCCATATCCAACTCCTCATCCATGGCTTGCTTTCCTGGAGATATCTCACCCGACTCGTGAGGAGACTCAGTAGCAGCCTCGATGGTAGTACCACCAGAGCTATATTGTGGCGAAGGAACCTTAGTAGTTCCTTTCATTGCAGGCTGCAGAATGAAGAAAATAATTTCCTTGAGTAAAAAATCACTGACTGAAATCAAGTTGCAAAGCAAATAAGGAAATAGAATAACATCTTCAGGAGCCACATAATCGTGCCACTCCTCATCTCTGGAACCACCAGTTCCCTCAGTGGCACCATTATAATTTATTTTCTTCACCCATTTAGTGACGGGAATGGAATCATCAGTGGCATATATGAGCATTTGCAGCTCTCTGATGTAAGCCTACACTTTATCAAGGTTATCCTTGTAATAGATATTAGTAGAAGCCAGAATATTCCCTATTCCAGGGAGGTGTATCCCCTCACACAAATCCAGCCAGGCAGTTTCAGCACCGTAGTATAAACTTAGTAATGTCTGCACAGCCTCTGGTTGTAGATATTCAGTATGTGTACTAGAAGGTTGTGAGGAAAGTCCTATAATCTTTGACTTTAGCTTCTTCCTAGCTCCTGCAACTATAGATAGAGAATAAGAAAATAAGACTTTTTACTCTATAAAGTAATGGTGATTAAATTTCCACAATGAAGTAACTCACACAAAGATGATGGAGTGGATCTTTTGATTCTGACATGAGGATTATATCAGGCATGAGGCCGCTTTTCCTCTTGTTGTGCTTCATCATCCCCATCCTGGGAATCCGGTGAGTCAGTCCTAGATGAGGAATCTGGCGAATCAACTTCAAGTGGGGAAGCGTCACCTTCCATAGGAAGGGTTTCTTTATCTACAGTTCTCTTCCGTTTCCCCACCTGATAAACCGGGTGATTCATCACCCCACTATGGTATGATGCTAACCAGTTCTCGGTATACCATGTAGTCAAGTTATTTGCTGATTTATCAACTGGTAGATCAAACACTGCCCCAGTCTTCTCCCTATATGTCAGCAACCATAGTTTTCGGGAAACCATTGGATGTTTCTCTGACCTAACATGCACAGGGGGAGATACAACAGTCTTCTGCAAATACTTGAATTGGCGTGAAAATCTATATGAAGCATAGGCCTTACATATAATCTCTCTTTCAATCCTATTGACCAGCACACCATCTCTGCAGGCCAGCATATATGCCCTTAATTCCATACTGGCTGTTCCATCCTCAAAAAACCGCCCGATCGGTGGATTTCTATAAGGAAAGAAATTAAATTCCTTATACATGCTCAGCCTCACCTTCATGTCATAAGAATTGAGAGCTGGTGGAGCAATTCCAGAGAATGCCTGCACTGATGGCCTGAAATAACTTCCAGGAATCTGTACTTCGTTCTATACATTATACATCCTAAAGTGAGTGGCGATCCATTCCCATTAAACTTTTAATAGTCCCACTACTCTTTAAGGAGACTTGCTGATGAAGACATTGAGTAAACTGCTGTGAATCTCTGCTAAAATGGGTGTATCCAACCCAACCATTTTCCCCTCAGCCCACTTGTACACAATAAATAAGGTCCATGGCTTGACGCCTGCCTTTGAGTCCCTGACTGGAAAAAGATAAACACTGAGCCACAAGGCCAAGAAGCCCTCCAGGCGAGCCTTCTTTGGGATTCTCTTATTCACTTCGTATCCCCAATTCTCTAATTCTCCTGCTTCTAGGGTCATCCAGAATGTGCCAAGAGCACCCATCTTCTCTATTTTGGGGCAGGTGGTAGGATGAGTGGGCCTCTTCTCCTTGGGTCCCTTCTTCTTGGATCCCTTCTCCTTCGATCCCTTTTCCTACGGCTCCTTATTCTTCTTATCGATAAGAATCATATTCATCCACTCCTCTGGATGAATATCCTTTCTAGAATGAGTTAAGGAGGTCTCTGACCTCTTGATCTTGTGGAATATTTTCAATAATTCCCGAGCTAAATCCGGATTCTTCTTCGAATCATTCCATGTCTCCTTGGGAGGGATGAATTCGTCATACGTATTTCCCAAAATTCGAGCCCCTGAGATCTTGTGGACATCCCATAGACTGATTCCTACTTCTCCATGAGTCTGATGGAAAGAATTAGTTTCTGGGCTCCAATGGATGAGTATCTCTGGCATGAATTTATCATTTCTGTGATGCATCATATGAGCCTTATCCACTGTTCCAGCATTTATAAATGCTCCTCCACATGAGATATTTGCTGAAGCAAAATTGGTGTAATTCTGATACCAAGAAATTCAGAGATAGTTATTTTCCTTTAGAATGGTAACTTTTCGTAGATGACTGTAGCCATACAAAAGTCGATAGATGCTTTGTGGGAAATCAAGATGATAATTCTTCAGGTACTTGAAAAAATACGGGAGATTGTTGTCGCAGATGGTATATTAATCTTGGCCAATGATGCTCATAATATCATCAATTCTCTTTCTAGAAGGTTCATTAGCCATTCCGATTCTCTTGGGAGCCATCTAATCTACACAAAAGTTGAATAAATTAACTTTTAAATGGGATGATTTTTCATAAAATTTGTGAAGAAATTAAATGAAATGGCTAAGGCATTAAGGCACTCAAGTATAGATGTGCCGAGCAAGTATGGATGTGTCATGCATGTTTTTGGTGCGTAAGTATCACCGCACACATCCTAATACCTCTTCAGCAGCGCAACAACAAAGAAACAATGGAAAACAGAGCAACTTGCACGGTGAAGGTAACATGCGTGGAGAGAGCTCGATGATTTGAAATCCGGGAACTTTCCATGAGAATGGCCGCATATATATAGGCCAGACCTCAACCCTGAACACCTAAAATTCAGCGCGCTCAAAAGCCCGCGCGATCAACACCTTCCCGACGCCATCTGCACGCTCAACACTTGAGCGCTGAAGTTTCTGTGGTTTTCTTCTTTCCTCAGAGTTACATACTCATTTTTTTCGGATCCAACTCTGAGGGGAGACTTTTGATGACGCTACATTTCGTCACAGAGTCTAATGAATTGAAAAGGGAAATACCTTGAACCCAAAGTGATTCATCCTTTGAAGAAACATAAAAAATTGACAAATGCATGAACAAGGATTCAAATGCAATTGGGTCGCAAAAGTTCCACCAAGGCCACACAAGTATACTTGTACGCCTCTCAATGGTCGCACAGGTGACTTGGACACCCTCTTTGAATTTCTCCCAGGGTCTTCATCAGCCTATAAATACCCCCAGTGGGCCCCCCATTTCGGGGAGGAAAAATTCTAGAAACTCATATTTGAGCACCCGGTGCCCTAGTCTCTTCTCAAAGAATCCGAACACTTCTAAGGTAATTTATTACCTAGAACGGAAGATCTAAAGAGAGGGAGTAAGGTGTAAGTGTTGAAACTCATCAACACTTGCATGCCTAAGTGGCCACCCCTTAAGAGAAATGGCCACACTAGTGTGCCGCCTTACTGCTTAAACAGAACTTGCGCACACCTCTTCTGGAATCCTCTAGGGATAGTACTAAGGGCTTGATCTAAGCCTCGCCTGAGTATTACCCTAAGGGTTGACCATTGTGAAAGTACCCACGTGTCACACAAGTATAATTGTGTGACCAGGACATTCATGCCGACGCAGGACTTGCACGTCACCTTCTTTTTGAGTGCCCCACTTGCTTATTTCTCCTCTCTTATGCCTATACACCTAACCCCTTCAAGATTATACCTTTAAAAATCTCTCCAAAGCCATTCATGGCATGATTTACTTATTGGATTCTTTATATGAAAGGAATTCTCTGGAACATCTCTTAAAACCTATTGATTTATATATCTTTATGTCATTAAGTTAGAGATTTCGTTCATTAAACCTCATCCTTTAAGATGAGAGAATCCTTAACCTGTGCCGCCTTTTCAAGAGTAATCCCCACTCCAAGTTATCTTAATTTGGGAATCCTCCTTAGGAATAATCGCAAAGTCCCCTAACCTGGGCATCCTTTTCAGGAATAGGTCCCAGTCATAATTTCCCAAATCTAGGTATCCTCCTCAGGAGTAAGCCCCATGTTCACAAATATGGGCATCCTCCTTAGGAGTAAGTCCCATGTTCCCAAAATCCAAATTTCCATAACCTGGGCTTCCTTTTCAGGAGTAATCCCCAGTCACAATTCCCTTTAACCTAGGCCTCCTTCTCTGGAATAAGCCCAAGTCATAATTTCTATTAACCAGTCCTAATTTACTTTTGATTTGGGATTCCTTCTCAGGAGTAAAACCCAATCATAAGTCCTATCCTAATTTGGAAACCTTCCTCAAGAGTAAGAACCAAGTTAGAGTATCCAAATATCCATAAAGTACATATAAATTTATGGACCTTGTTCCATGGATTCTTTCGTGAAGTAAATCCTAATCTTCACCTATTTGGGTAGTCATATATACCTAAGTCCCATATCATTTCTTATAATGGCACAATTGTCTGGTTTTACCAATACCTCTTGTTTCTCATACCGAGCTAGACTCATGTGAGCTTAGAGTGTAAAAGTAATTATGACACCTTTATTTGAGCCATCAATCATAAATAAACCCCATAATTTTTTACTTGAACTATGTGGGTTATGATTCCTTTTCTAAAACAAAGGATATGTAAGTAGCCCATCTGCGGGTATGATCCGAACTCGAAAATAATCCATGTCCTTTTGAATGACAATAAACATCAAGTGCCCCACCGAGTGGCTTTAAAACCAGTATGGTCATCATAATGACCAAGATACTTTTATATAATGTATTGAAGGATACTATTAACTAAGAATCTCTGAACAAATACAGATGATTCTCTATCGATGAAGAACCTAGAATACATTTAAAAGATTCTCTAAATCTCATACATATTAATCATTTATTGTTAGATATAGAGAAAAGCTCATTTTATACTTGGTAATGTAATAAGGATTCATGAAAATAACTAAAATCTATAAAGAGAGTCCTGGAGTAGACAATAATTCCCCTCAAAAGGTGTGATGAGTCCGACCTCCCATCCTCTCGACCAATGAAAATTCTTAAGCCTCATCGGTCCATAACTAATGAGCACATACCTTTGGAATGTTGGTCCAAATGGATATAGAATCATTGGATGTTTCCAGTACTATGAACAATCCCATTAGAAACCGCATGGAATGTTTGAACCTTAAATCAATATGGTCATTCCCAATTCCAGAGGAAACAAAATATTTATCACTTAAGTTGTTCCAATCAGATGTTTTATTTAATATATTAATTCATATATAATAGAATTTTATTTATTAAAATACTTTTATAAAATCCCTTTTATTGTATTACAAATTCATTTTACATATATAGTTTTATTTAATATCTTTGTTACATTTATTTATAGTTTTATCTTCATATCATCATGGCGATTATGTCATTGTGTTATAATTATTAGTAAATGTTAATATAGGTTTTTATAGTCAAAAAATTATAACATATAACCATTGGAAAAAATATCATATAAAATTTATCTGAAACATGTGATGAATTGTTAAATATAATTTTTATAATAAAATAATTCTTTATATTCAATTTTAATTTTAAATTTTATTTCATATAATTTTTGTGTGGTTGTTATAACATTCTATATACATGGTTTTTTAGTCAAAAAAATTCCTATAAAATTTTAAGTGTCATGTTCTATAATAAAAGAAAATTATTAAATATTTATTAATTATATTTGAAAATTTAATTCCTCTTTTATATTGTCTTATTAACCAAAATTTTATATAAAATTTTGATTATGTATTTTTTATAAAAGTAAAATGGTCATGGAAATATTATTACAATCACAGTGTATAATGTTAGTTTCACTAAAACTCATTTCGCAATTCTATATTTAGAATCTCAATTCCACTTAATTAGTATAACAATTTCATAAAATTTTAATTTTTCTCAAGTATAAATTGTTAATAATCCATAAAATAAAAATTAATATATAATAAAAAATATAAATATAACCTCACAAAAAAAGAAATATTTTTTATTCTAAATAAATTATTTTCCACTTATCGCATTATTTTATTTGAATGTTAAATTTCTAAATTTTATAAGTTAAATTTAATAAAATTAACTTTATTTTCTGATTCAACTCATCAAAATTATCTTAGGGTGAATATTTCGACACATTATGAAAAAAATATGACATTAAATTTTATGAAATTATTTTATTAACAAACAATGGTTCCATTTGGTAATAAAAAATGTTTAAAACTTTGGGAATTGAATTTAAAAACCTATATATTAAATTTAGAAATATAAATTATATTTTATTCTAATAAAAATATAATTTTTATTCCTAGCATGTAATTGAGAGTTTCAGGGGTTCCTTTCAATTTTTTCATAATTAAAATGTCATAGATTGCTCACATGTTTAATTAAGAATAATTTAATTTTGTGGTAATAATTTTTATTCCAATAAAATAGATTAAATGTGAAAATAATAAATATTCTATTCCAAATTACCCCTGTCATTCTCTTATAAATTCCACCTTTCAACACCTCAACTCTCCTTACACTACAAGCTTCTTAGCTCAACCAAATTTTTTTAAATCCTTAATCTACACTCTTATCCATGTCTTAGAGGTTCTAGTCTAATCAAAATATTACCCTTGAAGGAATAATCTAATTAGAAAAGGGGTCATCTAAAAGATTAAGGTTAGAACTTCCAATCTCTTTCTCAGTTATATTCCATTAAATTTTATAATTTTACCAACTCCAAGTCTAATATACCCATCCTAATATTATGAAATTAGTATTATTATCATACTAGAAGTTTATTAAGTTAACAAAATAACCATTATCCTCCTTCCTCTCATTCATTCGAATAATTAAAATGTTGATCGTATTAGGGTTGTTTCACCACCTTCATGGAAAATATATTTCATTTTTCATCATCACATTACATGGATTGTTCTAGAAATAGATTTCATGAATAAATATGATATTTAGTTAATGATTAATATGATTTAAAGACACATTTTCCATTATAATAATTATATTAATAATAAATGATCATTTTCATGACCCCTCCCCACAAAGTGTACCCCTTGTAAGAAGGAAATCGAAGAATAGAGATAGTGAACCCCAAGTCCCACCTCTAGTACACCCAGGGATGGCGACTAGCACTAAGGGTACAATAAACATGCAGATGGGATAACATACCCTCTAAGAGAAACATATACCGAAGAGAGAGATAAGATAGACACTAACCGACCCCTAATGAGACTAAAATATAAAATAAACCCATGTAAACAAGTATAATGTCATAAAATAACTACTATCAATGAAAGTAAAAACTGTAGTACCAAAAAGAAGTAAAGAAGAAAATTACCATGAGACCCAAATAGATCCTATAACCCACAAGCTAGTAGGAACCAACCAGATCTCCAACCTAATCTTAATGACATAAAAAAAGTTTATATACGTAGGATGAGTACAACAATATAATTATTAGGATCCTCCCCAGAGCCTCTCCAGTAAAAGTAATGAAAGAATGCTAAAGAATAGTGAAAAACAAGTGAAAATATCTTTTCACCTAAACAATCATTCTAATTTCCCAGCCTCACCCTGGATACTCTCACCAAATATCTCATACAAGAGAATATAATATAATAATGATATTAATGGTACTTGGATACCACTTCCCCACTGGTTCTCCACTCCTCGCCAATGTCACACATCTTGAGAATCTCTCTTCAAAAGGCTAACCCGTAGATACCTTGGTGAAGCACCACAACATACACTACATGCATCAACATGATCCTCATGGAATCTCACAACCACATCCACATAACCAATGTTACCAGGTAGTTCCTAGGACCCACCACATCCCATATAACACGTACCATACATTAAGTATTATAACATAACCCATTTTATCCTTACACTGAATAAGGATCCTCCAGCCATCACAACGGAGACATGTTATACATATAGTATGATTTTGGAAACTATATCCAGAATATATGGGTGTTAATAACCGAAATCCATTATCATCCTATACACAAATATATAGGGAAAACTAACCCCCATGAATACTAGAACAAGTAAATATGAAGAGAAGAGAGTGGGGATAAAGGGGGAATAAGTCAACCATCCTCCCATCAGGATGTTGGGGAAAACACCCATAGAGATTAGAAAGCCTGGGGTGTTAGTTTCCGTAACCGATAGGGTGGAGTAGCATATTCAAACATAAGAAGTAGATGATATATTATACCTCACAACCATACTATGGGAATAATCTAATATTATACTCAATTGTAGCTAAAATTACTTGGAATTCCAAATTCAAATGCTAACACTAGATATCCTATCACCACACAACCATTTAAAGAGATACATTAAGTTACATTATCCTTTTTTATCATTTTACATTTTACCATAAATAATTCACAGCCATTAATTAAGTATTATCAATTTCCACATTTCATTACATTAGAATCAAAAAAACGTTTCATGCCGTCTAGGCAAAATAAAACTGAGTCCACAAATTCTCCAAAATATAACCTCAACATTGCATCCTAGAAAGCTCCAACCCCATGTGTTAAACATAATTTATTCATTTATTCAACACAATTACCACTTCCCATATATCCATATTTTCTAAGAAAACATTCTAAGCTACTAAACACTAGGGTATGAACACAATTAGTAGATGAACTACTCGTCAATTATTTTCCACCTATACCAGGAGCGTAGACCTTCCAACCATGATAAGAGAAAAACACAAATAACATGGAATACCCCGCACATCTTCGGCTCTCTTGGAAGGGGAGTAAAAAAAATCTACCTCAAGTAGTGGGGAATTTAAAGAAGATAAACAAACAACATATTCAACAAGAATCCTACTTCCACATCGATGAGTAAGCCCAGCTTTGAACCATTACTTCATTTTCGTTGTCCTCCCCAATACCACATGTACAAATCGATGAATCTCACCACTATAGTCATTAAATATTTCCACAATAATTGGACCTCCCTATCCCACATAAAACAATAACCTACCAGGATCAGGCATCCTAGGATCACATCAAGTCTGATCCTCCCATCCCCACATACCACAAGTCTTATATCTAGAGCACATCAAAAGCATCATAAACAAACATACCAATGAGATATCATCCCTAAAACATGGAATCCAAAATTCACACACAATGATCTCTCCTAGCTTCAAAGCATAACAAACATTTCCTTTACAAGCAATCTAGAAACTCAGGCCCCACAAAGGAATTATCTTTATCACACAAAAAGTTTTTATTCCATCTTGAATTAATAGATTCATTATTCAAAAGTTACAAATATGAGAAACCTAAGAAAAAAACCATCACAAGCTATCACAAATTAATTCAATAATTAATTTAACATGCCGTTAAACAATTATAAAAAATAATCAACATGATTCAAATTCATTAAAAAATTACATTATACATGCATATCTACACCAATTTAATTAACATGAAATTAAAACAATAGCTAGATTCATTAAACCTGCCTATTTAAACCATTATCCAATTAATTATCAATTATTTCCAGGTTTACATTCTTTAATAATTTACATTATGAATGAAATGATAAATAAAAAAAGAATAGATATCACACTATCTATAAAATCAAGAGGGATACTGTTGTCACAGTATAAAGCAACGACATCACTACACGATTAATACCAATTATTTAATTTGGTTTAAGTATTTAATTTGGACAATTCCATTATGATCCAAGGGGTTAAATAATGATAAATCTAAGATTTAACATAAATAAATATATATGTATCTAATCTCCAACCTACAAATGTTATCGACATTCTTTTCATGAGAACGGACCGCAAAACAGATCATGATCACCTCTGCCACAACAACTGCATCCACCCGAGGATGCGGTGGCATATCCGAACCAAACAACAACCCAGAAAAACTCCATTAGAACAAAATTATATCATCCAACATAGCATGGAGTGATGATGTGAGAGGATTCAAGATAAAATTGTGAGGAACCACTATAAAACAAATAAAAACACACCATGAATAAAAGTCGGATCGAAGATGGAAGCCTGTGATCGATCCTCATCAAAGGGATCTATAAAATGCTAAAGAGGGGAGTGTCGGGTCTCCTGGGATGAGAGGAAGGGATGTAGAATCCATAGGATTGTGAAAAATCAATCGGCTGAAATGTTTTAAAAACAAACAGTAATGAGATATTACATGACATGTAATTCCCTTTTCATGTCATGTAATGCCTCGAGGATGGTTTTCACTAAAAATCACATTGCCATAATTATTTATTTTATTTTTAAAACCCCCAAAACATACACATCATGAAACTCTCTTTCGTGTTGTGAAACAACCCATGAAATAGAATTTCACGTCATGTAATTTAGTTATACAATGTGTAATCCCCTCATTATAGTTTTTTTATTACAGAACTCCTCCAAATTTCTTCGTAGCCTCCATTGAGAAGATAGATATTTGAAAACACAAAAAGAGTTGATCCATGATGATCCATGACCTTTCATCTGATACCTCTCAAAACATTATTATCCTTGAGAATCAAAAACCAACCCAAAGAGGAAATTGAAAGGGGTCATCTGAACAGCCACCCCATTAGATACCTCTCCAATATTCCACCACTATAGGAGCTCACCACATCACTAGAGGAATAAGTGAAAACCACTTAAAAACCAAAACAACATCCTAAAAACTCACCTAGGGGATATAACTCTCAAAAGATATAAATCCACTATAAGAAACAATAGAAATCCATATTATAACCAGAAAGGGTCCACAACCATCAAATGAGCGACATTACAATAGAAGAGCTAAACATCAAATAGCTCAGGGTACTAAGTGAATATCTACGAATCACAATCTTAAGTACCCTCCCCATGCCACAATTCAGACACAAGACATGAACCAAGGGGATAGAATGACCATATAACACCGTCGTTGGGCGGTCCTCGATCTTTACAGACTACTTCTAGAAGGTCTCATCATCATCAACATCAAAATATCCCAAATCAATGACATGGTAGTCATCATGAATATAATGATGGTGTTGTGACACATTAAAAACATCATGTATCAAGATTATCTATGGGGGGAGTGCTACCCGATACGCCAAAACTCCAACACAATACAACACCTCGAAGAGACCAACAAAATGGGGAGAAAGATTACTCCTATGACCAAACCTTCAATGCCCATGATGGGGAGACACCTTTAAAAACACATGTTCTCCAAAGATGAATTTTAGAGGTCTCCTCCTATGAACAAAATATGATTTCTGATGATCCTGTGCTACGTTCATCCTCTCAGGAATCACTTAATCCAACTCTGTAATATTTTATATGAGTTCCATCCTGAGAATTATTTACACTTTGACCTTAGTTCAACATAATGGAGAATGGAAAGGTCATACATAAAAGTATTCAAAGGATGTCATACTGATGGTGGAGTGAAAAATATTGTTTCAATAAAACTCCACCATGTCAAGGTGACTCATCCACAAACGTCCAAAATCTAGGACATAAGAGCACAATAAGTCTTCAAGAGTCTGGATGGTATAATTTGTCTGACCGTTATGTTGATGAAAATAATTGTTATGGAATAAATAAGAACCAAAATAATATGAGAGACCTTTTTACACCCTGTAGGTAAAACATGGATCTAGATCAGAAATGATCGTCATCATGACTCTGTGGAGTCTCAGCACCTCCTCAAGATACTACCTCAATAAAACCTCCACGAAGTATGACTCATTGATCACTATAAAGTGTAGTGATTTATACAAATGATCTAATACTAGACATATAGAGTCATAGAATCCTTAATATCATGAAAAAATGGTAGCAATGTCTATTGAGATGTTCTTTCTCTTCCATAGGGGAACATATAACATTTAGAGAAAACCACAGGGATTACGGTGCTCAACCTTCACCTTATGGAAGACCAAACATTGTGATGCATAGTCTAAAACTGAATTATTCATCCTCGGCCACCAAAAATGACCTCTCAAGGATCGGTACATCATTTTCACACATGGATGTACCAATAAAGCATAGGAATGGAAATCTTTTAGAACTATATCACACATCACCAAAGGAACAAAAAGCCTTCCTGGAAACAACACTCGGTGTTGTTCAGTTTCATAACAACCATCTGGGGCCTCTCTAAAAACAAATCAGTCTCTCCAGAACTCTACCTCAAGATCCCCTAACTAGGATTATTACACTTTCTACACCATATCTGACTGCAACATCATTTTAAAAAGATAACCTCTACCCTAAAATTCTCTAATTTCCAAATGTAATGCTGAATGTTCCTCCATAACTATCTAGTAGTCAACCGACTCATGCACTACATCACTGCAAAATTTCCTACTTAGTGTATTAGCTACAGAAATTCCCTTCCTAGGTTTATACAAAATCTAAAAGTCATAATCCTATAATTACTGAATCCACTAATGTTAGTGCAAGTTCAATTCATAGTGGGAGATAACACACCTCATACTTTTATGATTGGTGAAGACAAAAAATCACTCACTGATGAGGTAATGTCTCAACAACATCATGGAAAATAATACTAATTCCAATTCAAGATCAGGGTTGGAATAGTTACAATCACATGGACATAACTACTGAGACACATAAAAAATTATTGATCTCAACTTTATCAAAACACAACCCAACCCAAGATGAAAAGTATCACAAAAAACATAGAAGTGAACTAATTATGTTAGTTGACCGAGAACTGTAGCACTGAAAAAATTCTCCTTCAAATACTGAAATGATTCCTAACACTGATCAGTTTACAAGAAATACTGATCCCTTTTTGTTAATTCCATCAGAGGAGTCACAACCTGAGAGAAATCGACTGTGAACCTCCTTTAATATCCTACAAGACCAAGGAAACCTCACACCTTTGACACTATCTTGGGGGATACACAAGACACAACTATTTATATCATTGATGTATCTAAAACTAATCCCTAATAAAATAAAACATTCCCTTAGAAATAAAATTTTCAATCCCAAAATTCTCACTTTGAAAACTTCCCAAACAACTTCTCACAACAAAAAATTCCCAAAAAAGCACAAAGATGATCTACATGATCTGCCTCAGACACTGAGTATAAAAGGATTTTGTTGATAAAAACCACCACAAATTTATCAAAGAACTCATAGAACACAACATTAATTAACCCCATCATCATAGTGGGAGCATTCATCACACTAAACGACATCACAACAAACTCATAATACCCATGATGACAAAAAAAGTAGTCTTCAGAATATCTTCATCATTTACATGCATCATATGATTTCTTGACCACAAATAGATCTCTAATAACTAGCGTGAACCCTTTTGTTGATCAATGAAATAATAAATACATGGAAGATGATAGTGGTTCTTCACAGTCACTCTTTGCAAGAGACAATAATCGATACACAACTGCAAACTATAATCATCCTTCTTCGCGAAGAAAACTAATGCACCCCACAGTGTCCCACTCAACCTAACAAAAATGGACTACAACAGACCATCGAGTTGTGTACATATCTCTTAAAACTCAGAATGATCAATCCTAAATGGAGAAATTGATATTGGACGCATGATTAGGTATAGCTCGATGATGAAATCGATCTCTCATCGAGGGGGTCACGCTACATCATCACTAGGAATTCCATCAGGGTACTCTTCCACAACCCTAGGAAATTCCAAATACTAAACTTACAATGAGCCCAACATCAGCTAAAAAATTATTGATAACAAGGAAGGAACACACCTCAAACCCATTTTATGGTCTTTCTCACCGAAAAACATTACTATCTTTCCATCAACATCGAAGAACACAACTTTCCTGTTAAAGAATTCCATGATAGCCTACAATAAATACAACCAATACATGTTGAGGATGACATCATATAGTTGCACCCATAAACATTGGAAATCTCCCAAAGTGGGGTGTTTCCCCAGAACTAGCTTGAAGTATCTACATTCTTCAAACAAGTCAGCTCAACATCTTACTAGCGTAGTCACTATTAAGGGAACTATAAGTCTCTCTACCTCAAGTTACAAAGAATGGAGAAGGGAAGGTTATATGAAAGAGTCTCTCACTCATGAGTCAAACAAGGAATGCACCCAAGTAAAACAAAATAAAGGGGTTCCTTGAATGATTCCTGGCTCACCTGACATTGGCAGCGCTAAAGCATGAAGATGACCACAACCTACTCCACGACCTCTCTTACCATGTCGATGACCACCTCTACGACCATGATATTCTATCTAAGTTCATGGAGAATACAAAGGATCTCATATGCTCATCCAATCTAATCCTTTATAATCCAAAAATATAGAAACCTACTGCTGCTGTCTAGGATGGAACTGCCACAAAAAAAGATCCTAGATCAGAAAATTTTTGCACGCTGACTGCTTAGAAAGGTCAAGTATTCTCTCCTTTGATGACCCCTGCCTCCACAAGATAAGAATGAATTTGATCCCATGAAATGGTCCTAATAGATGCATCCCTTACAGAAACAAGACTTTGAGGATTGGGACCTGACATCGACTAATCATAAGCTCTTCTGTCCTGAAAAATTAGAACCTCGGACCACAGATATACTTTGTGATAAATCATGAAGACTCCCCTATCGTGATAATCCGGTTATAAATAAAATCCTATTGATTAAATTTTCTCTTTTCAGCACCTCGTGATATGGATTCGGCATAAACGTGGTTACATGGAAGTAGATATCTGTATGAAAAGCCTCTTTGAAATGACTTGCCCGAGCCTCCTCATCCTTAATTGGTCAGAAGAATATCAGAAACGATTCCAGAAATAGATTCCAAACTCTCTCACACTGGATCTCCCCTTCACAAAGGTAAGAAGCTTTGGTCGACTATCTGCCATTCCAGTCAATGAAACAATCTCATCTCTGAAATAGTGTCGGAACTCCTCCAACAAGACCACTAAATCCTTATGATCTCTGTGGAACAAGAACCACTACTTCCTCACTACCCCATGCATCATTTTCAGAACCAATGATACCCAGTGCTCCTTCCATGCATGGATCAAAATTAATACTATATCAACCTCTTCCAACTAGTCTTATGTGAATGCATATAAAACAGAGCCCTTATATATTTTAAGACTCTGGCGTAGAAACTCTCAGAGTGTCCTCCTCCATGTTTCGTCATTGTCAACCTCTACCCTACAGTGATCAGTTGGTGCATCCTTCTGAACATATTATTCATGAAACTAAATATGGAATCAACCTAGATCCATACTTACAAAAAAGAGATCAAATTGATCTCATAATCCTCGAATATCAAAGAGTTTAACATTAATTAACTATTTTATTTTATTCATTTTAGGTTAATCTAATCCAAAGTATACCCATTTAAAAACATGCGCAAAGGAGAATTATTCATGATCCTTTCCCAGGTCTCTACCCTACAACCAATGTCACTTAATTTATTATCCAATATAAGCTTAATGGTTCATCCATCAGATCACATGTGCCCTAAATACCCATGTCTCAGCCAGTCTCCCATGTTTACAATGATTTATAAACTCAACTAACACTGTTTACCTACCAACCCATGCAGCCTTACCTGTGCCTAACTCCAAACTCCACCCTATCCGTCAAACTGCCTTTAATACCACTATATCATTACCCCCTCCCCACAAAGTGTACCCCTCATGGAAAAAATGTGGGAAGATAGATAGTAACCCCTAAGTCCCACCACCATTATGCTTTAGGTTGGTGACTAGAAATGAGGGAATAATAAACATGAAAAGGAGAGGCATTAACCTCTAATAAAAACACAAGTGGAAGAGAGATATAAGATAAACACTGAATAAGACACACTTAGACTATAATATAAAATAACACAAAGTACCCAAAATGTAAATTTTTTAAAAAACTATTATAAATAAAAGGAATAACTGTAGTACCAAAAATAAGTAAAGATGACATCGACCACAAATCCCAAATAGATCCTACAACCCAAAAAGATAGTATTAACCATCCTGATCTCCAAACTTCTCCAACTAACCTTAAATATAGTTTATATACATAGGGTGAGTATAATAGAATACTCATAATGATTTTCCCTGAATCTTCTCATGTGAATGTAAAGAAATCATTCTCATGCACATTGAAAAGAAATTACAACTAACTCATCAACAAAACATGTATACTATGTTGCCAACCTAACCATGGACACTGTCACAAAATATCACATACAAGATAATATAATATAATAAACAGTATCAAGGGTGCTCCACTACCTCTTCCAAATTGGTTGGATGCTCTGCCCCAATGTCTCATGTACTGAGCATCTCTCTCCAAAAAGGCTTTCCAGTATACAGCTAGCGAAGTACCAAAAAACATATAGCATGTGTTAACATGCACCTTATGAATATAACGACCACTTATATGTAATATATGTAACTAGGTATTTCTAGGGAGCCACAAAATCTCACATAATATTTATCATACATTGGGTATTATACCTCAAGCCATTACAACCCACATACCAAGTAAGGCTCCTCAAGCCATCACAACCCATACACGTTATACCTATAGTAGACTTTAGAAAACTATATCCATAATATATGTGTGTGAATAACCACTAATCATTATTACCCTCTATACATATATATGTTAAAAAATAACCACCTTGTATTCTGGCACAAGTAACTACCAAGAGAAGAGAGAAGGGACAAAGGGGGTAGTCAGTCATCCATCCTCGCACTAGGATGTTGAGAAAAACACCCCAGGGCTCAGAATCCCCTGAGATTTTAGTTTCCCTAATTGAAAGGGTGGAGTGTAATATTGAAACAAAAAAAGTACATGATATAATATATCTCACAACCACCCTATGGGTATGACCTAGTCCTAGGCTCAACTACATCTAATGTCTCTCACAATTATAGCTGCCACTACTAAGACTAGATATCATATCAGTGCTAACTATTTAAAGAGATACATTATTCTATTTTATGCCTTTTTAACAATTTCACTTTCTGTTAATTAATTCTTAACCATTAATTAACCCAAAAAATTTCCAAATTTCATTATATTAGCATCAAAACAAAGTATCATGCCCTCTAGGAATAAGGAAACTATGTCCATGGGTTCTCAGAAATATAACCTCAGCATTGCATCCAAGTAAGCTCCAATACCATGAGTTTACCATCATTTCTTCATTTACTCATTAACATTACCGCTTTCCATATTTACAGGTATTCTAAAAAAACAATATATGCTATGAAACTCAAGGGGATCAACAAGGTGAGTAGATGAACTACCCGTGTAGTATTTTCTACCTATAACTAGAGATTAGACCCATCCAACCACAAGAATATAAACATGGAACGCACATGGAATACCCTACATGTCTTCTCTTCTCTTAGTAGAAGAGTAAGAAAAACCATCTTCCTCAAATAGTGGGAAAAGTAAAGTAGATAACAAATAATATATTCAACAAGAATCCAACTTCTACATCAATTATTATGCCTATATTCAACACATTTTTTCATCTCTGGTGTTCTCTGCGACACCACATGCAGAAAAAGATGCATCTCGCCACTCTAGGCATCAACTGATGCAACAAAAAATTGGGCATGCCTACCCTACATAACACAACAACCCTTCTGGCTTAGCCATACTAGGATCATGTCACGTCTGGGACTCCCCACCCAATATTTCACAAGTCTCGTATCCAGAGGACATCACAAGCGGTAGAAATAAACACAACAATGAGCTGCAAGCCCTAAAACAAGTCATCCAACCCACACACACAATGATATCTCAATGATCCAAAGCATAAGTCAGTTGTCCTTTATAAGCAAGAAGGAAATTGAAACCCTATAAAGGCATCATCTATATCACACAACATGTTCTTATTCTATCTTGAATTAACCTATTCATTATTCTAAGGTTCCAACTATAGGAAACCTAAGAGAAAATCTATCACAATATTTTCTAAATTAATTAAAAATTTAATTTAACATTCCATTAATAATTTATCCAAATGAATCAACATGCTTGAAGTTCATTAAAAAATTTCCTTACACATTCATACCTGCATTAATTTGATTAAAATCAAATTACAACAACCATATGCATTAAATCTTCCTCATTAAACTATTATCCAATTATTTATAAATTAATTACAGATTTATTTTCTTCACCAATTTCCATTAATAAAAACATTCTAAATCAAGAAATGCATATATATTACACTCTCTATAAAGACAATAGATAAACCGTTATCACGGTATAAATCAACAACATCGCTACCCGATTGATACAAATTCATTAATATAGTTCAAGTAATTAATTATTTCAATTCCATTATAATCCAGGGGCTAAATCAATATAACTATACAATTTCACATATATAAATAGAGAAGCATCATATCACCTAACTCAAATGGTTATCGATGTTCTTCGCATGAGAATGAACCACGAAACATATCACAATCACCTCTCCTACCACAACCGCATCCACCCAAGGACACCGCAACAAAACTGAACCAACCAACAACTGATAAAAACCTCATTAGAAACAAAAGATATCATCCTCCATAGAATGGTGATAGGATTCTAGAGGAATCTAGATCAAATTAAGAGGAACTTCTAGAAAATGAAGGAAAAAACACCTTGGATCAATGACGGATCAAATATGGAAGCCCGTGATCGATCTTCATTAAGGGGATCACTACAATTCCACGTAGTGGACTACCGGGTCACCTTGGATGAGAGGGAGGTAAGTAGAATCCATAGGTTTGTGAAAACATGAGTGAATGGAATGCATTAAAAATAGACATTAGTGGGGCATTATACAATGTGTAATCCCCTTTCACTACGTGTAATTCCAAAAGGTCAGTTTCTGCCAAAAAAATTCACCTCAATTAATTATTTTATTCATTAAACCTCAAAAACATACATATTGTAAAACCCTATTTCATGTCACAAAAGAACCTGCGAAACATGATTTAATTTTGTATAATCCAGTTACATGATGTGTGATACCCCCTTTCTAGTTGTTACTTAACTAAAATCCTCCAAACAACATCCACGCATACTCTTAGGAATTAAATCATAGAAAACACACAAAGGTTTGATCTGTGTGGATCTGGGCCCTTAAAATAAAAGTGATTTTAACCAACCAAAACTATCATACCAAGATATCTTTAATAAATTGAATATATTTTGGACAATCTGTTGAGTTGTATAACATTTTCACTGTTGGAAAGACATATACCCTATAACAATATAATTAAGGATATTTTGGAACTATTTATAGGCCATTTGACCATATTGAACATATTAAATAAGCTTTAGAGAAATAAATAGAACAATCCTATGTTTCTAATGAGATAACAAATATAATAAATGAATGGAATGTAATAATAATTAGACTAAAAATAAATAAATAAACATGAAAAAGGTTTTGAAGAAATTATTTAATGAACATAATTTTTTTATTCATGAGGTTAAACGCATACACCATGAATTTTGTGTCTTTGGTAAGTGTAACTCCAACTCAATTACTATACATTGATTTTTGATCATTTCTCATGTTTTTTTCATGGATGAATTTTACCACCATCCACTTTATTTTTCTCTAAGAATATTCCTCTCGAAGAATTCATTATTTTACAAATTAAATTCTAGTTATATTATATTTTAAACTTTCCATATTAAAATTAAATTGAATGGAAATATATTGTTTGTGTTTCCTTATATACATTCTTTTGAAGTAATTTTCTATTATTTTAATTTTTTTCTTACATGAATAAAATTCAATTTTTTAAGAGTTTAAAATAACACTTTATATTCAAAATTGATTATTTTATGGTTTTATTTACTACCATATGGATTAATAGTTCACACATTTAATTGTTTATAAGGGTTAATTGTCTCAATTTATAATCCTTGATCCATATTTAAACCTATAAACCTATTATTATTTGACATGATATACTTACTATGTCATGACCCAACCTCCTCATGAAATGCACCAAGTCATCTAACCCCATGGGTCTTTAGTAATACCTTGGTTCCCTTCCCATAACACCCTAGGTTATTACCCATAATGGTCACCTATCAGAATAATTATTATCCTCATAAGCTAATACATGTTCTTTTAGTGTATTTTTTCTTCACTCACACACACCCTACAAAACATCCTAAGAGTTCACCTATCATTACAGTAATCCCAGCCAAGAACATTTAATTATAGATTTCTAATTAGGTAAGACCCCAAAAGTAATGTTTCACCACATTGAAATGGGTTTAAGTGGAACTTTTCCTGGGGAGTTACACTCTCTCACTCCTTTAAAGAACAACGACTATATTGGGGACACCACACCTCAAAACTAGAAGTGACTCTACAAATTATCCCTCTAATTAGATCCAACACTATTTTCCATGAAACAAATTCCCCAATACATGAAAAACTTTATCTAAACCCATGTGTCTTTGGTAATAAAATGGTTTCATTCTAGCACAGTACAAGTTATTACCCAAAATATGAACTTAAAAGACAAATCAATATACTCATAAGACAAAAAAAAATGTTATTTTAGTGTAATTTTTCATCACTCACACATGCCTGGGTAAAAATCCCAAGAGGTCACCCATACTGGCACTACTCTAGAGAAAAAAAACGTAACTGTGTGTTTTTAATTAGGTAGGATCCTAAAAATAAATGAAAACCATGTTGACATGATTAATAACATTTATTCTTTTACATATCACTTTATTAGGGGTGTTATATATTGCACATTGAATTATTTTATCACAAATCACTTTTTGATCATATGATTTTAAATTTTATATCCTAATATCATTTTATGTTTTTTGATTCACATAATACCCAACCCATAAGGGGATTCTTAACTTGATTTTATTTATTTTATTTTATCCTTACATCATTGATTATGTTATTAAATAATTATTTTTATAATAACATTTATAGTTTTATGTTTTATTTAAAATCGTTTTATATGTATTTAAATTTTTTACATAATATCATCAGTGATATATTCATACTTCACATGTTACGTTCTCTATAAGGGAAATCCAGAACAACCCTCTTTTCGTTTAGGTAATACACACTCAATATAAATCACTTTATCTTTATAATCATCTAATTTACATATTATAATATATATATATATATATATATATCTGTTAGTGTTTGTGTGAGTTTCCTTAATATATAACTATTTTATTTTTCCTTTATTTACTGAGGTTATAATTTTTTTCATGTTACCTTCTCAATATTTCTTTAAAATAAACCAGGTTAAAGGGAACATTCATATTTATTATTCCTTTTAATGTGTTAATATTTTATAATTTTTCTCCATTAATGATCTTAAATAATAATAATATTTTTTTAGAAAACAATTATTATTTATTACTGGTTTTATACGAATCACTATGTGTTAACCTTTTACATAGGTTCTTTACCTATTCCTTAAAACACATCATTAGTGGTTAAATTTAAAACCTATTTCTACCCCCATTTACCCTGGATTTTATTCATTTTTACTTCTCATTTAATAAAAAATAAACTTTATTAAAATATAAACAACCTTCAAATTTAATTCATTATTGTTTTTGGAATCATTATGTTTTATTATTTGGTTATGGTTTCAGATGAAATTGTGTATCTTATTCTTTTTTCACAGGTTATTATTATTATTATTCCTTATGAATGTTTTTATTCATGTAGAACATATATTCATGTATATATTATGATTCTATTAGTGAGCCCAAAGTTATATTTGTCCCCAATGAATTAGGTAATTTTTTCATATAATGATATACTATGTCAGGTGCACGAACAATAAGCCTAGAACACTATGTTAAGTTTCATTAGTAGTAATCCTTGGACTATATTTATGATGCCTTGGTATGATACTCAACATATTAATTTGAAATCATAGGTATAATTCTTGGCCTATGTTTATGATTTCGGGTCTTATGTTTACGCCATATTCAAGTGATTTTCATTATTATTATATTCATATGACATCTTTTCTCTTATACACTATTTTTATGATTGATTCCATGTTATGATTATTGAATATCATAACATCTCACCCCAATTTACACAATTATTTAGGATTACTATCTCATTCCAATTTTTCACTTCCAATTATTCCATGATATTTCTCATTTAATCATGATATTTATCAGATGGTCATTTCTCTCAATTTTTTATGATATTCTATCTCAATATAATTTTTTTACCCCTTATCGAGCATTTGAGATCACATTTTTCATATGTTTTCCCATTTAACTATGTTATTATTTGTGATAAAGAGAGTTCTAATAGTTTATAAATAATTTATGAGATAATATTCTATTATATTTTATGGTATAATATGGGTTGTAAAATAATTGTGTTCTTATTTCCCCTACAAACAAATTGTTGATCTTGTGCGTTGGTTGTAATTATTGTGATATATTAATAGTATTTGTTCCTATCACTATATTCGAAAGTGCAGGTCTAGGTCTATCATAGATTATGAACAAAAAAATTCATATAGATTATCCGGAATTGATCTTATTGAATATATGTTTTATACATTTCAGTGTTCTTAATTTTAACACATTGGTTCTATTAATGATAGATTGAACTATTTTATAGGTTTAATTTTTCTACTTAGATCATTAGATAGCACCAATAAAATGTTCGATGTGTCTTTTTTAATATAAATTTCTTTATTCTAATCATAAAAAGTGAAATTTCATAAGGCCACATATCTAACATCTCAATCAACAGAAGTCATAACGGAAATGACAATATAGGTTCCATAATACTTTTGGAATATTGATATATGATCCTCTCCTAGGTATCTATTTCTAGAGTATGTTTCAATTCTTAAAAGAGACTCCTATTCAGGCCTATAGTCATCTATATTTTAACAAAACTATAAAGATGAATATGGTGAATTATCTAGAGGCTAATAAGCAAGTCCCCTCTCATCTAGCCTAGTGGATAACTACATATTCAATAATACAAGTTCATCACACTAGGGTAGAAAAAGTTTGATTAGTATATAATCCATACTGATGTAAAGAGAATAATATATTCATGAGAGAAATTTCTTATAGATGAAGGAACAACATTAGTATTCATTATTCTGTAGTATATATCCCTGGCTAATAAGGTAGTTTAAGAGTATAAAAATTAATCTTATGATGCTATGGAGATAAGATATGATACTTTTACAAAAGTATAAAAACTATGTCAAGATAAAGAGGTTTTACATATGAAATCTTTTAAACTTCAACAAGATATCGATGACATGGAGAAAATATTGATTCATGATTGGGAGTTAATTAAATGTCTAATATAGTAATATTAAAATAGATTATATTATACTAATATATTTTTAACAATCTTGGATATTCTCTAAGTTGTGGATATTCCTCGCTCCCCATTTTCATAATTAAATGAAAAATATTTTTTCCATAGGTCATTGTTTATTTTTTTGACAACATGAAACCTCTATAATATAAAGTATAATCTCTAATTAATCTATAAAAAATTAAAAAATATTTATCTCAAATAATCTTGATTCACCTAAATATTGGTTAGAAATAGCGGTTGATGTGTCGTAGTAGATCGTGTAAACATACCTAAGAGGGGGGTGATTCAGGTGTTGTCTAATCCTTTCAAGTGAATTGTAATTATTTCTTTAAATCTTATCACCAATGGTATTTGAACTCTTATTTATGGTTAAAGAATTTATGGATCATGTTGTATTTTAGTCATTAGGACACAACAACATGTCGTAACGAAATATAAACAGGATCAAATCACATTTGTTTTATAAGGTTCAACCCTGATGTGGGAAACCTAACCATTGTCATGTCAAATCCCTTAGAGTCGTGAATTATCCACTATAATAAAATCACCAAATATAATGGGTGTCTAGGGTCATCCCAAAACCATTTAAACCATATTAAAAAGGCATGGTTACTATGCTACACAAGTAACATGCCTCCATTATATGGCATAGATGATGGGATATCTATACTAATTTCATATTTCTCATCTCCTGCTAGTTCTCCAGTTTCTTTCTCTTTCTAAAGTAGATAATAATCTATCTAGGGATGTCGTTTCACCCAAAATGATATTATACATCCTGAAATAATCATACTCTTCGACTTAATTTTTCTCTTCAAAAACCCTGTACATGTAACTTGGTCTCTAAAAATTACAAGCTTGTAATTATTATTCATAATTTGTTCTTGACCACCTCTAACACAATATTAAAAATAACTATAATTCCAATGAATATTAAAAATAAATTACTTCTAGTAAATCTTCCTCTCTTATTATCTTGTTATTCTCTTTCTTTTATACAAATAATGTTGTAAATTATCATAACTCTTCTTCTTCTTCTTCTTCACTAGAGTTCATAGTGAATATTTTTATATCTTTCAAGATCTTCAATTCTATTTCTTTCTCCTCAAACTAATGATTTAAAATAATAGTTTCCACTTTATTTTCAATTTTATCATCCTAAAACTACACATCACATCACATGAATTGGTGGATAAGTTAAATGTACATTTCATTATTAATGTTACATAACTAAAATTCATGTTGAAAAAATAATCCGCCTAGAAAAAATAAATACAATAAAAAACCTAGATTTTGGGTTCCATGATTTTCCACAGATTTATTTTTCAAATAAAATTTTATTCCATGAATACGCTCATTAAATTAGACTCATTTATGAAGCATGGAAGGATAAAATATTAATTTATTGTTCTCTAAGATTTTATTCTTCTTCTTCCTCGTCTTCTCAAAACATCTCCATGGAAATATGCACTTAAAAAATCTCCACAACTCTAAAAAAGTAATAAATAAGAATTTATATTGTGTAGAAATCATATTTCATTTTCAGATTTACAAAATATGGATGACATATCATTTTTTAGTCTATGGAAAATCTATATAATTTTATCTCAATTATTCTTGAACACTCAAACAACCCTAAATAAATATGGTTTAAACATTGGTGTATAAATCATGTCTAAATATGACATTATCTTTATTATTCTTGAAAATAAGATTAATAAATTTCAACATAAGGAAATAAATAAATTGGAACTTCTACTTTAATCCCAACAAAAAAATCTCATATCATGACTGAATAATCATTATGGTGTCCTAAAATCAAAATCATAGCATAGGAATCATCAGATATATTATTTACAGAATTATAGAATTTTGAAAACTATATATTTCATCATTTTTATATTCTCTTTATATGTTTGAATATAAACCATTTAATTTCTTACAATATTGAATCAAACACCAATCTGTGCGCATATAATCTTTATATGATGATCGAATAACACTTGCATCAAACTAAATCATTTAATCTTCATGAGATTTTAAATATAGAATGCTAATTTTTAATCTACCAAAATATGAAGAGCGTTTTAAGTGTTGAAGTTGTATTATTATCTAAATAATTACTATGGGGGCTTCAAATACTTACATTCATCAAGTCTTACAATGAATGATTACATTCTACTCTATTTACATTATTTTATTCTAGTATATTCCTAAAAATTTCACTAATTTTTGAAGCTTTATGATTATCCAAACCCTTATGTTGTTCAATTTGAAGACTTATATTCTTCATGTATTAGTTTTCCAGACTAATGAAAAATTCATACTCTCTGTATTATAATGATTGACTCTATTAGAGTCTTATGATAACAATATATGGTCAACACAATTATATGATGGAACTCAAAGCCTTAATATTTCCTCAATGTCTTATTTTATCATCTAAAGCCGTACATTCAGTATCGATGAATTACAATTCATTAGAAAAGACATATGTTTAGGAATTATCTATTTCTTTGTGAACTAAAAATCTAGATTTATGCATGTATATTTGAATGGACCTCCAAATTATCTAGGTATTCACCAAACCTTCCAAATAATTTCAAAAATTTCTTCCAATGATGATGATGATGATTAAATTATTTCCAAACACCTGTAATCACAAATCATAGGTGTTAGAGAATATAAAAAACTCTAAATTGAGTATTCTAATAATTGTTTTGCAAGAATAAGTGTATTTCATCTTAAATCACCAATGATCTATATACATCACATCATCCTTCACCCAAGAGTATTTTTCAAGGATGTGTTCTCTAAATTTAGTTAGATTTCTACTATGCTTTGAAACTAATTTACATGTTCTATCAACAACAATACATGTTTTCTAGTCATCAATTCAGCAGCTAACTCCTCTTACATCATATCCTTCATTAGAACTATTGATAAAATATTTCTTCACCTTCAGCACTTTTGAGGACATAATCAATATCTCATTCAATCCCCTAATGTAATGGACTACCCACTTGAATATGACTTTCGATTTATTCAAGGGTATCAAAATTTTATTTCATTGTTATCCAAAGGCTTAGGCTTTAGCTTCAATAATTTTTCCATTAATTACATTAACAATCCCAATAAAAAATAAACATAAACAAGCTATGGTGACCCACAGTTTAAATAAATGATTTCTCTAAAAAATACTTAATAATGTAACAAATTAATAACTTGAAAGGATATTATTAGTTTTAGTGTCTTGGAAACCAGGTACATAATACATAAATTTCATAATAAAAACTTAAAAATATAATTTATTTAATCCTCTCAAAATACACCTTTATTATTACATCTCACGTTATCACATTGGAAGTGATTTTATATGGACATTCATTAATAGAAAAGTGGTGATCATAAAGGCCAATAAGGGATTAACAAAAGAAATGGAACATGATAAATCATCATGGATAAAACATGAAGAATAACATTATGGATCAATCATAAGTACCTGATACATAACATGGAAATTTGGATAAAACATAAAATTTTAAATTCTTAAGAATATCACCAATGTTTATCACCAAGGTGTCATGAATCGTAATTACAAAGGTTATTAACCAAGGTATCATCAAACATTTTATCTATAGAGATTAACTATTTACGCAATGAATTAGAGAGTTATTAGGGTACACATTGAAAATATATTATTTAATTAATTTCACATATATCATTAGTAAAAAATCATTACTAACCCATGATAATTAATGTATGATTTTCATATAAAACATATTAAATTAATAAATAATTAATGACATAATCATTACATCATTTTCAACCCATGACAATGTCATAAATGTTTTATATTTTTAAGTCCCCAATTAATGAAACATGGTTACATATAGGTGAATAACAATGAATAGATAAATGTTTTGGTTATTCAAAACATAAGGATAGTTCATGAAAATAAAAAAAATTAATGGAATCATTTAAATAACATAACAATTATGAAATAACGATTACTGAATAAGATTAAGGATAGGGTAGGGAAGTATAACATTAATAGAAAATAATTTAGATAGTAATAGATTCATTTAAATTTATGATTGACAATTAGATGAATAGACATTAAAAAAAGGAAGAAAATGAAATTAATGGAGTAAAGAGAAAGGGAATTCCCTTACCTAGAAAAGGGTCTTACTGGGACTTGAGGATGGAACATAATATAGTAAGAACACCTGATATGGACTACATGGTAGTAAAAAGTAACAGAACTTCATGTATAAAGTGCTTAGAGTAGATAATAATTGTGGGATTGGTGGGTATTTAATAAAATAATAGTATTTTTTTAATAATTTCAATATATTGGTCTTGGAATTATAGGATGTGGAAAATTAAAAACCATTGGATTAAACAGGGGTTTTTTCATGGATTTAGACATTTATGTGACGTTTCTGAACATTTTAATGAATTATAAAGGAAATAAATGTTTCACTAAAACATTGGAAACGTAAAAGTAAATTTTACAAAAAATATTGTTTTAAAAATATTAATTTTCATTGTAGAATTTTTAGAGTCATTTGTTAATTTAGAAATGAATTTAAATCCATTAAGATAAGTAATATTAATATAATATTTAATTTTTTTTCAATAAAGAATTTAACATAATTAGTATATCACTTTTGTGTATTTATGATGTCATAATACATTTCCTATATTATAGTGTATTTTATATTTTACCAAAGAATTTGGTTATCTTGGAAAAGAAGGAAAAAAATCACCCTTATCTAATATCAACGTACTCATTTTGAAAATTTCATCCATTTTATTTGTAAAATATTCTATATATAATAAATTTAATTTTTATATATCAATTAATTGTTTATTTAAAACCAAAAATTTTCATTATAAAATCAAATTTATATCCCCTTTAAAAATTATATATAATTTCATAAAAATATTCCATGAATAAATGTTTTAATTTTAAAACTTTTATATACTTATTATTTTATTTTTAATTCAATTTAATGGAAAAAAAATATTTATTTATTTCAAAAAATATATCATCATAACCACTTTGTATAGAAATGTATTTTACCATATTATCTATTAATATTCATTATAGATTAGGGTGTAACAATAAATGGGAATGAAGAGTCAATAAAACTATCACATCATTTCTAAATTAATTACACCTTAATAATAATAGAGAAAAAATACATAACAATTTTTTAAAAAGACATATTCTCTAAGGGTAATGTTTTTTATGGAGGTAGTTTCCTTAGGTGGTTTGACCAACATAGATCTATTGGTTATTTCCAATATCTAAAACTTCTCTCGTTAGATATTTTGTTCAAACATCACTTATTAATTCAATACTTGGGAATGATCAATAGAAAACCCCAATGATTCTAGAACCATACCTAACTTTATAAAATGAGATTTATAGGGAATGATTCTTCTATATGAGTTGAATGTTTCTTCCTTCTACATTAAATTAATTTGAATCATTACCCTTACCATAAACTAACCCCAAAATTAACTTTATAATGACCATATTACCAATGGTCTAATTAACAATGATCATATTGACTAGCAGTCTTGTAATAATAATGTTATAATCACATTATAATGTCCACATTTCTGATTACATTATATATATACAACCAAACATCGATATTTAATACTTCATTCCAAATTTTTTTTTAAATTACTTTTATAATGTATATCATTTATCCACAATTTATTTTCTATTTAATAGTTTTCATGGAAGGTTTAATCATCTGGGTAGAGTTTTATCCTATGGATTATACCATTGAATGGTTGTTATTATTTGGTTTTAATATCTATTTACTTGTATTAAAAATAATAATATAATTATTACCTAACATGTAATATTTTGTTTAGTAAAAGTCCTTCTATATACTTACATTATGTAATAAAATAGTCATTTTGAAAAAGAGTTCTTTGATTAATCATAAAATGAATTTTTAGACCATCAAATTGTCACCCTTATGAAATTTCATCATTGAAATTTGATTCCTATTCAAAACACACGTGTTTATTCTTCCTCCATTAATTATTCAAGTTCCCATGTGGCTTACCCAATATTATGACTTCTCTATAGGACTTTCAAAAGTTGTATCATCTTGTTCCTCAACATGTGTTCCCTTATATTAATGAAATGAATTGGTTCCCCTTCATATGAAAGTTTAGGTTTCAATTTAACACCATTAATATCAATTATATGTGTTGGTTCAGACATATGTATTCTCAATAAAGACACATTGAATACATCATGGACATTGGAAAGATTTTTTGGTAGTTCTAATTGATAAGAAAAATCTCCAACATGCCATAGATTCTAAAATGGTCTAATGTAAATTTAACTAAGTATCCCCATCTTTCAAAATATCAAAACTAGTTTCCTTGGTGATATCTCGAGAAATACATCACTCGCAACGTGTAATTATTTGTCCTTAATTTAGTTATCAACTTAAATTTAATATGGGATCTGAGTACCCTCAAAATGTTTTTAAATAACTTGTATATTTTTTATTGTTTCTTTTATAATATATGGTCACAAGAGTTTTAAATATCTTATTCCATCCCAACATGTTGGAGTTCCACACCTTTTTCTATATATATATATATATTCAAAAGGGTTCATTGGAATACTTGAGTGGAATTTTTTAATTATATGAGAACTCAAAAATTAGATTAAATTGTTACCAACTCCATTGAAAAAATAGTTCACTATCCCTTACCATGTATTCCAATGTTTGAAATTTCCTCTCAAAATTAGCATCAATTTTAGGATAACATATCATGATAACATTTAATTTTTCATTCATATCCTTTTTAAATACCCACCAAATTTTATAGGTAAAAACATGATCTTAGTTCGACATAATATAAAATGGTACACTAGGGAGTCTCACTACATCTAGAATATAGAGGTGAGATATGAAATCTTGGTAGAAATCCAATATTTTGGAATAAAGTCAGTTGAATTTTTCAAATTGTCAATAATTACACATATATAATTGTTTCCTTTGATTGTCTTTTCTAGGCCAATGGCAATGCACATAGAGATTTTTTCCAACTTCAATACATGTATTGGTATTTGTTGTAATACCCCTTTGTGAAGTTTTCACTCCTTCACTTGTTGACACACCAATCACCTTGTAACATAAATGGCAATCACACTTTTTATATTATACAACTAATAATGATCATGAAGGTACATATATATTTTTTTATTCTAATATGAATTGAAAATATAGATCTATGTGATTCATCCATTAGCTCATTATTCATATATGGAATAAATGGAGTATGTAGTTTTTTCTAAAATTTTAGTACACATTCTTGGTCAATATTTAATCTATGAAACATTCCATTTCTCAAAGACTCTATCTTCTTTTTTATTAAAGGATCATCTCCTTTTATATTTCTTGATCTTCTATAGTAATGATGGTTGAGAAATCATTTGTGATGGGTTTAATGATTTATCTTACCTTATGAAACCCATGTCTAGGTTAATTATTAATGTATCTCCTTCAATCCTCATCATAGTTATTACACCAGGATAATTACTACTCAAGGCAGTCGCAACAGAATCTTCTTTTATATGGTGATAATTAAATGAAAATTCATAGTCTTTAAGAAGCTCAAACCAACACCTTTTTCAGTTCCTTTTGTGTGAATATATACTTCTATTTTTTTGGTATGTGTATATATTACATATTTCCTAGTAAAAATAGTGTCTCAATATCTTTAGAGAAAAAAATGACTATAGCTAACACTAGGTCCTTATTATGATGATGTTTCTTAATAGGATTTAGTTTTCAAGATGCATTGGTTATTACATTTCAATTGTTCTTGAGGACACATACTATATCATTTAGAGATGAATCACTATAGATAATAAATAATTCTTCTATAGAGGGAAAAATTTGAACATGTTCAATAATCAACATATTCTTTTATTCTTCCAAAATTTCTTAACACTCATTTATCTGGATAAAATTAACTATTTTTCTGGTGAACACAGTTATTAGATTATAAATTTTTTTTCACAAAAATTCTATAATATATCACTAAACAAAGGAAGCTAGGAAACTTTTTTACTATTGAATGATTATGCCACTCCTCCACATGATTTGTCTTAGAAGGATCAACTAAGATTCCATTTCTAGTTACAATGTGTCATGGGAATGAAACTTTTTTTTACCAAAACTATTACTTACTAAATTTTCCAAATAGATTACCATTCCTCATAGTTTTTAATATAACCTTTATTATTTCTTCATGATCCTCTCATATTTTTGAATATATCATAATATAATCAATAATGGCCACAAAAAAATATCATGGTAATACTAAAATACCATATTAATCAAATCAATAGATATGATAGGGGAATTAGTAAATCAAAAGGAAATAAAAATAAACTCACAATACACAAATTGTTTTTTGATAATAGTATTTTGGAGATATTTGTTGTATACCCTCAACTGATACTACCCCAATCAGAGGTCAATATTAGAGAATAATTAAGCCCTTCAAATTTGGTCAAACATCTCATCAATCCAATGGAGAGGGTACTTGTTCATTACTGAGATCCCATTAATATATCAATAGTCAATTCACATCTTCATCAATATTTATTTATTTTTCAAAAGGGGACATGTGATCCAAAAGGACAAACTCTTGGATAGATAAAATATTTTTCCATGAGGTCATGTAGTTGCTGCTTTAATTCTTCTAACTCCATATATTTCATTCTACATGGGGTCTTTGATCATGTATTTGATCCAAGTTTGAGTTCAATTGAGAACTCCACCAATATTTATTGGGGATTTCAAGGTAAGTAATCATGAAATTAATCAACATATTCCTAATTATTTGGTACATCATTAATATTTATACATTTCTTAATTTTCCTTATTCACAAATTTCATCTATAAATAATGTAATATGAGACAGTTCTTAGTAAAACATGAGATGTGATATCTCTCTTTTGAACAGAAATATGGGTTGTTCCTTCAAGATAATATAAATTTCATTTTTTCTATAGTTTATCTAGGAATTATATATTGAAAACCAATTAAAACCGTGTATTATGTAAACTTTCCCCATTGGAATGACCATTAGGTTTGTAGAGATATTTCCCTCACCAAATTTAATAGTGGAATTACTTTATTTCTTTGATTCCTGAATAGTTCCTTGAATTTTTTTAATAATAATATCTATCATTAGAAGTTAAGGTATTTTTGGGATATTCTTTAAAAACATAATTGAAATAAACGAACACATTGAACCTGGATCAAATAATGAACTTTCTAGAATTGAGTGTATTATGAGTGTACCTTCGACAAAACTATTCAGATCCTTGAATTTATCTATTGGGTTTAAAAAATAATGATCTTGATCTTATGGAATCTACTCTAATTAATGGTGGTTTTTATATATTATATTCTATTTTCTATATTTATTATTGAATCTTCTATGATACCCACACTTGAAGCATTGCATGGAAGGTTGTGCTTGAACCATATTCCCTTTTTCATTTGAGTTCAGATATTGAGGATTTACATGTTCATGATAATTTTGAGCTATGTGTCCATATCTTCAACACATGTATCACTTTAAATAACCTTATAGACAATAAATAAGATGAATATTCGCACAATTTTTTACACAAGGGATGTTGTACATTCTTCCTAAATGAGTTATTCCAAAAAAAAATATCCATCCTTTTCTTCTTGAAAATTTCAATTGAGTTCATTGGGTATATCTAAACTACTGTTAATATTTGTTAGAACATCATAATTTATCTTTGAAACTCCCAAAGTTTTGGATTTACACTAATTTCTAAAGATGGGGTCATAATTCACCATTGAATAAGTTGATATTTATATAATAATACGTGATAAATTTTGAATCAGATCATGAAATCCTTTTAAAGATCATCTCAAAATTCCACACCAATTCAATTTATATTTCTTTCAAATCAAGGAACTACCTCTCCAAAGTGGTTATGTCACAACCCGTCCTCGGGGCCCGGGCCGTGACTACCCCATGCCCGCCTTCCATAGGCCATGGGCTGGCGACTAGCACCAAACGTGTAAATCCTGATAAAAAGGGAAAAAATTTCCTTTCATATAAGTAAACAACACAATAGAGTACCCAAGTGAAGTAAGAACTATGTAAAACCAAGTACAAAAGTAAATGGGATAGTATAAAAACCCAAATGAAAGTACAGTACAATTGAGAAGGAATGTACAACATCAGTAAAGTGTAGAAGCAACCACGAGTCGTCCTCCATGAATCCCAGCTGAAGGGTGGGTACAGATGGTATCCTCGGCACCTCGGGTCTGTCCGTCCACTCCGTGCATGCCTCACTAGGCGGTCCACCTCCTGGTACCATCTATCTTCAAAAGACTCCTCCACATTCAGTGTTTTACGTCGTCTACATACAAAACAACGTAGTGAGGGCATAAACCGTGCAGCGGTGAGTATACGATACTCAGTAGAGACCCTGAGTCCCACGAAGGTCTCCCAAAATCTACGAGGGATAAACCACAAAGGAGAGAAACAATTCCGACGAATCAACCAACCCTACTTAGGTATATGCCCATACATATACCTAAGTTTTCATTCTCAGTTCGGCTCCAACTCTCGAGCCCAAGCACCACCCAGTCCATACAGGAATGTTAGTCAATCACATCAAAGATAATTATTGAAAGTCAAGACTCACCTCACACATGTATACTACTCACGAAGAGGGGTGGAGATGATTAGATGTAGCCTATGAATCCTCTCCTCTTCCGAACCCACGAAGGATCCAAGTAAAGTAACCATCGCTACCAAACCCACATAGGATCCAAGTACAGTGTTATTCCCTGTCGAACCCACGGAGGATCCAAGTACAGTCGTCCTCACTGCCGAACCCACGGAGGATCCAAGAATAGTCATCCTCACTACCGAACCCACAGAGGATCCAAGTACATTCGTCCTCACTGCTGAAACCACAGATGATCCATGTACATTCGTCATCGTCGTCAAACACACAGAGGATCCCAGCACGGTAGTCATCGCAGTCGTAGCCAGCTCTAGGGTTCCCGCACGCAACATGCTTATTTCTAGGAGGGTCCGCTCCTCGAGCCAAGGGGGGTCGATACATCAACTGTAACTAAGTCCAGATTTTATTTATCCTGATGTTTTGCCTTGTCAAAATAAACCCAACGCGACAGACGGTGCGTCAATCAGACGCATGGTCTGAGAGTTATTGGCTTTTCCGTTTCAGGGGCCCTGTTGGTTTTTAAGATAAAACCAAACCAACCTCACTCCAGCTATGTCCAAAACTCCAGTGGAGTACGCCAAAAGAACCGTCCCATCAAAATTAATTCAACGTAGTTGACGGCACGTCAATCGGACATCCGTTCCTTAAGTTATAAGTGTTTCCGCTCCAAGGGCCCGGTTGGTTTCGGGTTCCAAACAGCCCCTCGGTACACCAACATTGCCAATACCTCAATTTTAGTATACTGAAATGGCCCTCTCTATCCAAGTATTTCTACATAACTGATGGTGCATAGATCAGAGGTCCGTAGCTCATGTTATGAGAAAAAGACTGAATAATGGTCCGAAGTGGGGGGTCTGCGCCCGGTCCGACCCGACCCCAACCACCCCTGGTAGACCTGACCTGGGTCCGGGTCCAGCCCAGACGGCGCGACCCGGTCTGCGTCACCCACCACGGCCCGGCCGGGGGGTGTGATGGCTCAGCCAGCTGGCCGAGTGGGGGGCGTGATCCCCGATTCCGCGAACGCGGCGACAGGCTGGCGCGACTTGTCTCTGGAATCCCGCACGGCTACGAGATCCCTTCATCGACGCCGCAACCGGGTTAGTGGTGGGCTTCTGCAGGTAGTGCGCTGGGTCACTGCCACTTCCAGGCGGCCAGCTGGTGCCGGCCTCCACCTCCAGTCATCGGTGGCACCACGCCGGCGACCCGCGCTACCGCGGTCTTCCACGGGCCACCAGAGTCATTCCGGTGGTCTGTTTCTCCTTCCGTCAGCGCCTACGGTCATCTCGGGATCCGAACTTCACTGCGAAGGATCCAAATCACCATTGCGGACCAGTTTCGTCATCACCAACATCCTGCGCATCAAGAACAATACGGTGACGGGTTCAGACTTGTTCATTAGTCCATACCCACCGTGTTAGTGGTTCAAAACATCACCCAATAATTAAATGACATCCTCAAGGGTATAAATCACATAAATGAAATATAAAAATCCCCCTAGCTTAATTTTTTTTTCATACATCATCGATCCGCGGAAGATGAGAATCGCGGTAGACGGGCATCGCAGAAGAACGATGTCATTCCGTCAACGATGGAGGAAGGGTCGTTGTCATAGGCGACGTAGGCTCCTTGACGTCGAGGTGCGTTCGAGGAAGATGCGTCATTGGAAGAAGTTCTTCACGTTCTTCACCGGGGCTGTTCTTCGTTTGAAGAATGGTGTTCTTCATTAGAGAAGGATCACCTCTATTTTGTTCTCCAGAGCCCTTTTTCCCACAAGTGATTTGCCAACACAATGAAAAAAGGAGGCTCTCAAATTAATAGAATTTCCATGAAACTCATATTAATTCAAAAGAGCGTCAATTAATTAGCGTCGATATTAATTATAAGATTTGGCACATTTAATGGGAAGAGGGAGGTGGGAAGGCTCCACCATTAATGAGTAGTTGTCAAAGGAAACAACAGGGAAATAATGGGGAGTTGATGGGTGGGGCTCGTGTGGGACCCACCACACAAATATCCACAGTTGGGAGGAAATAACCAACCCACAAAATAAAATTATGTACCACACAATTTTATTTAGTTTAAGATTCAACCCCAAAAATTAAATTTCAAGCCGCATAAAATGCAACTGCGGTAAAGGTCCACTTAAGAAATTATCGGTGTTGCGAGTTTATCGGTGCACTCAGATTTCAATTCTGAGCCCCAGTTCAAAAGATAGAAAAAACCGCTCATTAGTTTACTAAACATACCTGAGCTAAACTTATGAAATTGATTCCGAGCACACCGGGTCTTGGAATCTAGTGCCGTCAAAAGCCACAGACTCGTAAAATTCCAATGTATTTAAGAAAAAGGAAAAAAAAATTCCTTGAAATTTCCATGTCTTTATATTACTCTCACCTCAGGGCTTTACATACCCATAAAGATACAACATAAACTAGGGAAACAAATGACGTTACCGAGCATGCATTTGAGCCTCCCGCTCCCAGGTGCTCTCTTGGAGGTTCTCGTACTGCCAAAGAATGCGCACCAGACGAATCGACCATCCATGTAGGACCCACTCATATCGATCCTCAATATCCACTGGGACCTCCGTGAAGGTAGCCCTGTCATCGATGTCCAGCTCCCGATGATTAATGATGTGCGTCGGGTCATGCACATATCCCCTTAGCTGAGATAAATGGAAGAAGTCATTCACCTGGTGCAACTGAGGTGAAAGGGCCAGGCTGTAAGCCACCATGCCTACTCTTCTGAGGACCTGGAAAGCCCCGATGAAGCATGGAGATAACTTTCCGTCCCATCCAAATCTTGGTTATCCAAGTCGAGATGAGACTCGTAAGAAAACATGGTTGCCATCCTCGAAAACCAGTGGACTCCATCTCCTATTAGCATAGGACATCTGTCTACTCTGTGTAGTCTTCATCTGCTCTTGGATGATCTACACCTTCTCCATTATAGCCCGAACCATCTCTGGTCCTACAAGTGCAGACTCCCCAGGGTCATTCCAACACAAAGGTGATCTGTATGGTTGGCCATAAAATGCCTCATAAGATGCCATCCTGATGGTGGAGTGGTAGCTATTTTTTTACACAAACTCCACGAAGGATAGGTGATCCTCCCAACTGTGACCAATGTCAATGACACATGCACGGAGCGTGTCCTCGAGAGTCTAAATGGTCCTCTCCGTTTGGCCATCCGTTTGAGGAAGAAAGGTTGTCCTTAGGAATAGCTGCATCCCAAATGCCTCCTACAACCCCTTCTAAATCTGGGATGTAAACTGATCTTCTCGATCAGAGATGATTGACAATTGCACACCATGAATCCGTATGATCTCCTAAATGTAGAGGCATCCCAAGCTCTTTACTGAGCCCTGCTCTCTGATCGGAAGTAAGCGGGCTAACTTGGTGAGTCGATCTATGATCACCCAGATGGATTTGTGTCCTCTGGAAGTACGTGGAAGCTCCGTCACAAAATACATGGATATCCCATCCCACTTCCTCTCCAGAACTTGTAAGGGCTCTACCAAGCCTGCTGGTACCTGGTGCTCCACCTTTACTTGCTGTTAAGTGAGGCATCGTGAAATGAACTCTGCTACATCCTTCTTCATACTCGGCCACCAGTGCTGTCGTCTGAGGTCCCGGTACATCTTCGCTACTTCAGGATGTACTGCTAGATGAGAACTGTGAAACTCCCTCAGCACTTCCTCTTGCAGTGCAACTTGTACCATGGTACGTCCCTTGAAGAGAATGGCCTGCTCTCCTCATTCATAAAATCCATCAGGTGCTTGCCCTGTGTAAATATGAGCACGTCATGTCTCACAGTCAATGTACCCATGTTGTGCCTCTCTGACCCGCTGAAGTAGTGGAGGAGTTACTGTAGAAAGTCTTCCCCATCCCTATCCATGAAGGATATCTACAACACGGCTAGCTGCTCTGTTGCCTCCCCTAGCAGCTATATGCCTGATACCTTGATGAGAGCATCAGCTACAATGTTCCACTTACTAAGAGTATAGACTATATCAAAGTCATAGTCCTGGAGGAACTCGAGCCATCACCGCTATCTCAGGTTGAGGTCCTTCTGCAAGAAAATTTACCAAAGACTATGGTTGTCAGAGTAGACTGTAAAGTGCACGCCCATCAGATAGTGCCGCCACATCTTCAGGGTGAAGACCACTGCTTCTAACTCTAGGTCATGGGTAGCGTAGTTCTTCTCATGTTTCCTCAACTACCATGAACCGTAAGTGATCACTGCTTGCTCCTGCATCATGACACACCCGAGTCTGGTCCCTGATGCGTTGTAGTAAACTACATACCCTACGCCCTCCTTCGGTATCCTCAAGATGGGCGCACTGGTCAATCTCTATCTTAGCTCCTGGAAGCTCTACTGGTATCTATCTGACCACATGAAGGGTTTCCCCTTCTTCCTCAAAGCTAAAAGTAGTGATGCAACTCTGGAGAAGTCTGGACCAAACCTACGATAGTACTCAGCCAGACCTAGGAAACTCCGCACCTCCGTCACACTCATGGGTAGCTCCCAGGAAAGTACCACCTCGATTTTCTCAAGTTCCACTGCAAATCTCACCTTGGAGATGACATGTCCCATGAAGTGAACCTCTCAAATCTAGAACTGGCACTTCGAGAGCTTACTATAAAGCTGGTGCTCTCGGAGTGTGTCCAGTACTACGCACAAGTGGTAGGCATGCTCCTTCTCAATAGCCGAGTAAATATGTATATCTTCAATGAAGACTATGAAAAACCGATCAAGGTAAGTCTAGAAGATACTATTCATGAGACTCATGAACACTACTGGAGTGTTTTTCATTCCAAAGGGCATAACCAAGAACTCATAGTGGCCATACCGACACCTGAAGGCCGTCTTTTGCACATCCTCATCTCGAACTCTGAGCTGGTGATATCATGACCTGAGATATATCTTCTAGAACCATCGTGCTCCATTGAGCTAATGAAAAAGGTCATAAATCCTCAGAAGTGGGTATATGTTTCTTACGGTCACCTAGTTCAGGAGACGATAGTTGACACACAGTTAAATCTCCCATCCGCCTTCTTGGAAAACAAAATCGGAGAATCCCAGGGTGAAACACTGGGTCAGATTAATCTTTTCCCTTGCAAGTCCTCCAGTTGTACCCACAGCTCATGAAGCTTGGTGAGATCCATCCGATATGCTGGAGTAGATATTGGTGTTGTCCCAGGGTATAGGTCTATGTAAAAGTCTACCTCTCTTCAAGGTGGTAGTCCCAGAACATCGTCAAGAAAAACGTCCTCATAATGATCGACCTCAACAGGAAAACTCGGACTCCGCACATCATCCTCTCCTAGGATGAGACTAGACAACTGATGTGTTATCGGCTTCCCTCTCCTATGCATAAGTTCTTCTTGTGCTGCAAAGGCTCCCTTCTCACCAGTGAAGGTGAACCTGGTCCCATCCATACGAACACACCACACTTTGCGCCTAATACAGTCGATCTGGGCATGGACTGTAGATAACCAGTCCATACCCAAGATGACGTCGTAAGGACTCGACGCTACTACAAGAAGATTTCAGTCGAAGCTCTCACCTCCTAGAGTATTCTCACACTGCCGGCACCGGTGTGTAATCATCGAGTCTGCTCCTGTAGGAGTCTCTAGCCGTAAGGATCGAGCCAAGGGCTCCGTCAGAATCTTTGAGCTCCAAACAAGGGTAGAGACAATTAAAGAATTACTTGCACTTGTGTCTATAAGAAATGAGTAAAGGGTGGAGTAGACATAGATATTACCTCGAATAATCTCAGGTGCGCCGTGGTCGTAAGCCTCCACTGCTTGGAGCTGAGCCTGCCTCTGTCCACCAGCTCCCTCTTGTCGGGGTGGACCTCCTAGGGGTGGTGGTCATAGAGCCTCAAAACGTCGTCCATCACCCACTGCTCGGCCAGCTCCTCTTCCTCATCCTCCAGCTCCCTACGGACCACCATGGTCGAACCTCTTCCTCTTCCTGTGAGGTCTCTCCACTGTCTGCTGCTTGTCTGCATGTCGGGTTGGGCAGTCCCGAGCCATGTGGCCCTACCCACTGCATGCATAGCACTACCTGCCCTCGTATGGATGGATCTGCTTCGTGTTCCCCATGCATCTGAACCAGAATCCTGGGGTCACACACCTGATGGACTGGTCCACTAAGACCTCTGAGACTTCTGTCTACTACCGGATGCACAAGACTCGGCTACGTGTGGCCCTGCGGTGGGTCTCACTGTTGGCGTCAGCTCAGCAAGAAATCTTCCTAGAAGAAGGGATCTCTCCAGCACTTTTGCCTATGTTGGAATGGTGAGGGAGACCATTGAAGCCCTTATCTCATGCCTTAGTCCATGCTCGAAGGAATAGGATCAGAAGAATGGGTCCAGTTCCATGTTCATGGAGTAGCGCGATAGGTCGGTAAACCTCGTTGAGTACTGAGCTACTATCATACTGCCCTACAATAGATGAAGTAACTCATGGATGTGCATTCCACAGATGGTGGATGGAAAAAAATCCGAGGGGAAGAGACTCTCGAAGTCTGTCCAAATTAGAGATGTCTCGTCGTGCACCTAGAGAATCAGGCTCCATCATCTACCTGCTGCTGCATGCAGAAGACTTGTGGCAAGGATCAACATAAGGTTGGCTGGTTTCCCTAACAATTTGAAGACTGTGACGATATCCTCCAGCCAATCCTCGATTTCCTGAGGGTCCGTCTCTCTGCAGAACCCAGGCGGCCTCTATCGTTGAAACTCGTGCAATGCACTCAGATGGTGTGGAATCTCTGCTGTTGGGGCTGGCCACATCAGTGGCTCAACAGGTACTGGTACACCTGGTACCTCTGCTGTAATTGGACCCTGCACTGAGGTGTCGTCTCTCGGTGGGCTACTGTCTTACACTTAACTCGAAACCCTAGCTGGCTGCCTTCGTGGGGCCATCTTGAAAAGAAACAGGTGTGCCACGGTCAACAGTATACCTGGTGAGCTGAAAAAAAGTAATCAAAATGAAGTTTTTTGAAAGGAAACACACACGAAATCCGTGTTTTCGTGCACTGAGTCAGAAATCAGAGGTCAGGATCCTGGTGTATGGATACGTCGGCCGCCGCACAAATACTGGACTCCCTTTACTGAAAAACTCACTCAATACTCTAAACACTAATTCTTCACAGAAAAGAAATTACCAGAGTCCTGAGTTCTATGGTCGAACCAACTCCCCTATTACCAATTTTTCACGACCAGTCCTCGGGGCCCATTCCATGACTACCCCAAGCCCGCCTTCCATAGGCCAGGGGCTGGTGACTATCACCAAATGCGTAAATCCCCATAAAAAGGGAAGGAATTTCCTTTCATATAAGTAAATAACATAATAGAGTACGCAAGTGATGTAAGCACTATGTAAAACTGAGTACAAAATTAAATGGTCCAGTATACAAACCCAACTTAAAGTACAGTACAACTGAAAAGGAAAGTACAACAACAGTATGGGAATGAAGCAACCATCATGTCATCCTCTGAGAATCCCATCTGAAGGGTGGGTACCGATGGTCTCCTCAGCACCTCGGGTCCTTCAGTCCACTCTATGCATGCCTCACTAGGTGGTCCACCTCCATGTACCATCCAGCTCCACAATACTCCTCCACGATCAGTGATGTTCGTCGTCTGCATCCAACACAACATAGTGCGGGCATAACCCATGTAGGGGTGATTATAAGATACTCAGTAGGGACCCTGAGACCCATGAAGGTCTCCCAGAATCTACGAAGGATAAACCACAATGGAATGGAACAATCTCGAAGAATCAACCAACCTTAGTTAGGTATATTCCCATACATATAACTAAGTTTTCAATATCAGTTTGGCTCCAACTCCCGACCCCAAGAACAACCCAGTCCATATAGGAATGATAGTCAATCACATCAAAGATAATGATTAAAATTAAAGACCCAGCTCACACAGGTATACTACTCATGAAGAGGGTGGAGATGATTAGATGTAGCCTTTGAATCATCTCCTCTACGGAACCCACGTAGGATCCAAGTACAGAAGTCATCGCTGCCAAACCCACGGAGGATCCAAGTACAATAGCCATCAATGTAGAACCCACATAGGATCCAAGTACAGCCCTCCTCACTGCGGAACCCACGGAGGATCCATGTACAGTCGTCCTCGCTGTCGAACCCACAGAGGATCCAAGTATAGTCGTCCTCACTGCCGAACCCACGAAGGATCCAAGTACAGTCATCCTCCCGGTTGAACCCACCAAGGATCCATGTAAAGTCATCATCGTCATCAAACCCACAGAGGATCCCAACACGGTAGTCGTCGCAGTCGTAGCCCGCTCTAGGGTTCCTGCACACAGCACGCTCGATTCTGGGAGGGTCTGCTCCTCAAGCCCAGGGGGTCGATACATCAGCTATCACTAAGTCTAGATTTGATATATCATGATGTTTCGTCTCATCAAAAGAAACCCAACGTGACAGACAGTGCGTCAATCAGATGCACAGTCTGAAAGTTATTGGTTTTTCAGTTCCAGGGGCCATGTTGGTTTTTAAGCTAAAACCAACCCAACCATACTTCACCTGCATCCAAACCTCAAGTGGAGAATGCCAAAATAACAGTTCCATCAAAAGTAATTCAACGTAGTTGACGTCACGTCAATCGGACATCCGGTCCTTAAGTTATATGCTTTTCCGCTCTAAAGGCCCGGTTGGTTTTGGGTTCGAACAAACCCGGCCATACCCAAACTTCGCCAAAACCTCGAGTGTAATATACCGAAACGACCGTCTCGATCATGGATTCCTAAGAAACTAACTGTGCATCGATCAGAGGTCCCCAGCTCATGTTAGGGGAAAAAGATCGAAAAAAAGTCTGAAATGGGGGGTCTGGGCCCGGTCCGACCCGACCCAACCCACCCTGGGTCGGCCCAAACTTGGTCCGGCCATGGAGGGCATGGTCCTGCCTGGCTGGGTGCGGCCCGACTTGGCCAGCGAGGCCCGCTCCGGCCAGGCTGGGGGGTGGGCTCGCTCGGCCAGCTGGCCGAGCAGGGGGCGCGGCCCCCGGTTCCACGAATGCGGCGCCACTTATCTTCTGGATCCCGCGCAGCCGTGGGATACCTTCCTCACCACCGCGGTCGGTGCCGTAGCGGGCTTGTGCCAGCGGCACACTGGGGCACCGCTGCCGCCGACCAGCGCCACCGCTGTCTTCCGTGGGCCACTAGAGTCATTCCAGTGGTCTGTTTTTGCTTCCGTCTGCGGGTGCGGTCGTCTTGGGATCTGAACATCACTCCGAAGGCTCCAAATCGCCATTGCAGACCCGTTTCGTTGTCTCCAACATCCCGCGCATGAAGAACAATACGGAAATGGGTCCTAACTTGTTCGTTAGTCCATACCCACCGCATTAGTGGTTCAAAACATCACCCAACAATTAAAAGACATGATCGATGTTATAAATCACATAAATGAAATATAAAAATCCCCCTACCTTGAAGTTGTCGTCGTACGTCATCGATCTGTGGAAGATGAGCATCGCGGTAGATGGGCGTCGCAGAAGAACAGTGTCATTCCGTCAACGATGGAGGAAGGTTCATTGTCGTAGGCGATGTTTCCTCCTTGACGTCAAGGTGCGTTCGAGGAAGATGCGTCGTTGGAAGAAGTTCTTCGAGTTCTTCACCAGGGGTGTTCTTCGTTTGAATAACGGTGTTCTTCGTCAGAGAAGGATCACCTTTCCTTATTTCTCCAGGGCCCTTTTCCCACAAGTTATTTTCCAATGTAAAGAAATTAGGAGGCTCTCCAATTAATAGAATTTCCATGAAATTCATATTAATTCAAAAGAGTGTCAATTAATTAACGATGATATAAATTATAAGATTTGTAACATTTAATGGGTAGAGGGAGGTGGGAAGGCTCCACCATTAATGAGGAGTTGTCAAAGGACACAACAGGGAATTAATGGGGAGTTGGAGGTTGGGGCTCATGTGGGCCCCACCTCAAAAATATCCATAGTTGGGAGGAAATAACCAACCCACAAAATAAAATTGTGTACCACACAATTTTTTTAGTTTCAGATTCAACCCTAAAAATTTACATTCAACCTGCATAAAACGCAACTGCGGTAAATGTCCCCTTAAGCAATTATCGGTGCTGCGAGTTTATCGGTGCCCTCAGATTTCAATTCTGTGCACCGGTTCAAAAGATAGAAAAACCCGCTCATTCGTTTATTGGACGTACCTAATCTAAACATCAGAAATTGATTCCAGGAACACCAGGCCTTGGAATCAAGTGCCATCAGAAGCCACATACTCATAAAATTCCAACGTATTTAAGAAAAAGAAAAAAATTCCTTGAAATTTCCGGGTCTTTATAGGTTCTGATGGTAAAAGGAAAATACTTGTTGAAAAATAATTTTAATATGTATTCCCATTCAATGGAATCCACCCTATACCTTTGATACATGTTCTTGATCAGTGTATACCACTGATCAACTTCTATATTTATGTGATATTATGTCATTGTAACATTCTCTTGGTTAGAATGTTGGAGTATAAAAAATAGGTTTTTTATATTATTGATCCATTATTCAATGATCATTGGATTAGAGATTCCACTAAAATGGTGTGTTTGTTTCTATATTAAGGATTAAAATTCCATTTGTTCGTTCCTGGTTGATGATGGATACTCTACTTATTGTAGGTTATTATTCATTAACTGAGTTAAATTATTCATCAACATCATGAAATATTAAACTAAATATACCATCATATTATAAATACCATGTTTTCATTATCCATTGTATCTATTATTTTCCAAAATCCTTCTATTTCCCACCATTTTTCTAGGATAAAACCCCAGTGGGAAACATGATAATTTCAGGGATATTTTAATTTTCAAGGGATTTTAATTCCTAAAACTTCATGATTCAGAGATTTTATTATTTAATATCATATAATAATAAATAAAATTTGTATATATCTTTCATATTGGTTCATAAAAATCACGTGATTAATGAAACATATCCTTAATAAATTTTAAACCAGATGTCCAGTAAGGCCACTTTTTCAGGCACTAGTGGAGGATAAAATTAATACCATATGAAACATTTTCAGGGTTATTACCCCTAGGTAAACTATTCTATATTCACATCCACATGTATAATCTAGATCATGATTTTATTTCTTGGAAACCACCCAATTTATACTCACAAAAACTACAATGATTCTTTACTATATTTAAAATTATACCTATCGTAATTACAAATGTTTTGTTTGTATTAATTTTAACAAATAATTGAACCTTATGTTTCATTCAAACTATGGAGACCCACCTTATTAATATACGATTTTTAACACAATTTCTTATCAACTTTGAAGGATGTTTTAAGGATTAGTGTCTTGAAAACCACCTACATAATACATGAATTTCTTTTAGAAAACATAAACATAGAATTCATTTTATCCTCTCGATGTAATAAATTATTATTCCATCCTAGGTCACCTCATATCAAGTGATTTATTGGGGACATACATCAATATAAAATGGGTGCGAATAATGCTTTTTAAGGGATAATAAAAGGAAATGGAACATGATAGATCATTAAGGAAAAACATGTGTCAAAACATAAGGCAATAATCATAAGTACATGATAGATAACCTGAAAATGTGACTAAAACATAAAAATGATACATTCATAATAATATTACAATGTTTCATTACTATGTTTTCAAAAAACATAATTACCAAGGTTATTCAATAAGGTATCATAAAACATGTCATCTTTATATAATATTTCTTTAACTAATGAATTGGAGTTATATTAGAGGAAACACTTTATATGTTTACTTTCTTGCATTCCACATATACCATAATAAAATATATCATTATTAACCTATGGGAAATAATTAACGTTCTTCATCTAAAATTCATTAAATTAGTAAATTCGTATAAATATGAGAATGAAATCATTTTTTACCCATAAAAAGAACGCGGGTTTTATATTTGGAAGTACCCAACCAATAAATGATGGTTACATCTAGGAGAATAACCATTAATAGATAAATGGTTTGGGTATTCATAATATAATAATATTTGATGAAATGAATTAAAATTAAAAGAAATATTTCAATATCATAACAGTTATGGAAAAAGCATTATTGAATAGTATCAATGAGAGGGCAGGGAATCAGCTCATTAATAGAACACAATTTTGAGAGTAATGGAATCATTTAAATGAATAAAGCATAATAATATTTGGATACATTAATAAAAAGGATGTAATTTATAATAATGAAGGAAATAGGATGAGTATAAGGCCCCAAACTTAAATGTTACATAATCTTGAGGTATGTCAATAATTTGACCATAATTCACATCAATGATCTTTTCAGGATTAGGGATTTAGAGAATTAGGTCATAACTCATACATAAGAACATAAATATTACAAGTAGAATCTTCTGTTCACTATCATTTTTTTCATAAAACAATAACTCTTAAAAAATAAACATGTTATCGTCTCATGTTTTAATAGCATAACTTTTCCTTGTTCTAATTCTTGAATTTATTCTTCTTCAAGTACAGTGAAAAAAATTTCAAAACCTGGGATGAGCATAAAAACCTCAGTAATGGATACATAAAGAACGAAACCAGTTAGTTATGGGAAAACATGAAAACCATGAATACCTTATAATAAAGTAATACTTTTCAACATTAATAAGTACCAAAAACACTTCCCTGAATATAAGATCATTTCATAACATTTTTGTAACAAAAAATATTACCAAAAATCCCATAGAAAGAAACATATAACAAATAAAGGTATCTGGGGACATAAAAATACATAAATGGAATAAATATACGGCCAACTTCCACACATATCACTAAATGGAATATCCATACGACCGACTTCCATACCCAACGCATTTGAGGTTATAAGAGAACCGCCCATCCATAATTTATCACAGAACCACCCATATTTGGTATATCACATAACCACCCATCATTGTTTTATCACATAACCACCCATCAAATGTCCATGTACCATTATATAATCATAACACATTAAATATTGCAATTCTGAACATTTCACTCATAAAATTTCATTTTCAATCACAAGAGATCATTTCAAGATATTAATATTGTAAATTCACTTTCAAAACCATTTTCAACACCAAATCAACCAAAAAGGGAATAATGGATTTATTTTCCTTTTAAAAACATTAAGGCTTATAGAGGAATTAAATATCAAAAAATAGTTATGGAATCAGAGGATTCCTTGTCACTGGATACATTAAAAACATTCATTTTTGTCATATAGTAAATTGATTCATAGAAATATTAATCCCTTTGAATGAAATTAAAAGTCAAATGGGTTTATTATACACTATATAAAATAAATATGTGTATATTATCAAAATATTCCTCAATGAAAGGAGATTGAGACGAAGTCCCTTACCTCGAATCCGACTTGTCTCGTTCGCTCTTTAATTTCATGAATAATAAAAACATGTTAATTTCTACTTTATTTAGAAACTTTTAAAGTTTATTATTCCTTTTATATCACTTTTTTCCATGTTATAAAAATTAAAAAATTATTCATGTCCATATCCGTTATTTTATCAATATTTGGTACTTGAGTCAAAAATGAAATTGTTTTGATGTAACTTGTCCATGTAGTCAAAATTACATCATCTCCAAAAAGTTATTATTAATGATTTAAATATCATATATAACTAGTATATACGTATTTATTATGTACATAATATTTGGAGATATGAATTGAAATGCATCGTTCATGGAGACGGTAGGTCGTACACATACATGAACCCTACTTTCATATCTTTGTCATATTGAAGGAATGAAAACAAAATGATACATAGGTATATTATAATTATAGTATAATATTGATGATATATATGTTAAAAATTTAATTAACATCACAATTTATACTTTCCATGTTTGGAATGAACGAGTCATATCACTTTGAGGGGCAGGTAGTTCGCACTTCATCAAATAAAATTATTGTATTTACACATTATGGAAAGTATAAATGTATGATGTAAAAAAAGTATAAAATAATAGATATAATATAAATATAATATATATAATATATATATATAGTTCCATCATAATGTCCACCATGAGACATTGTAGGAGAAAATTCAATAATCACCATTTCGTGAGGTAGTAGATCTCTGTACACAGAAACAATATGTTCGTATCCATTAGATGGAGGAGTGTGTAAGTGTAGTTCGAATAATTATCATAAAAAAATACTAGAATTTTTGTAGATAACGTTATTCATTGGACCAAATGACTAAATCATATTTATTTTTAAAAGAAAGTTTACAGATGTCCAAAATATGGGATCATATTACAATCATTTTCATTCAAGGAAATAAGAGGAGAAAGGAGGTATTCGAGCCAGGTAATTTCTTGATTTATGCCCACGATGACTAGGACATCTGCAACTATGTTTGATTCTCGATAAACATGTGTGATGATATAGTTAATATTAATAAGCGAGCGGTTTCATTCCATCCAACAGGTGGTGATCATCCAAGCAAGATGAATTATGCCATTCCAAATTTCTTGTCCGATGGTCATCAAGTAACATTAAATCTAGATGTTGTTCCATACAAAGAGCTTAAAAAAGGAAATATCCTATATCAAGCCCATAATCTCTACTTAAAAGGAGGATTCAATTCCACATTTATCCATGAATAATCCAAGGATCTGACCGAGGTTATTCCTGAAGACAACACCACACCCACCAAGGTCCAGCTTTCCCTTGTAGGTGCCATAAATATTAATTTTGATCCATATGGGGAGAGGGGATCTATAGAAAACTTCCAGAGTGTAGTGTAGTTGAAAAAATCAACACTAATATGAAGACATTCCTAGATTCCATGGTCTTGCATGGTGTTGTGACAATTACCCTATTGTAACAAATCAGCTTCATGTATGGCAATAAGGATCCACATCCAACCTTTATTTAGATTGAGTGAGTAATTGTTATGAGTAATAGCATTCTGATCATACCATTTCCAATGGTAGAACTCAAAAATTGCTGTAAGGAAACGGTTTTTGATTTGATGAGAGCCATCCAATTCTGCACATTTTTTTATCTGAGTTTTGACAGAGTCAAGAATCAACAATATACAATAAAAAATGTTAAGAATATATTTCCTAAGAGAAAAAGTAGTAGAACAAGATAGGAATAGGTGTTTTTCATATTCTCTATATAGAGTACAGATTTTACACTTAGAGAAAAGATGGATACTAAAGGATTGGAGGAAAATCTCAATGTGGACTCTATTGTGTGAAAGACACCAGATGATATTGAATCTTGATTGTTTAATCTTGGGGTTTTTATAATGCTTAATCTAGATATTATCGCTCTCATAGTTACAAAAATGTTGATTGTATATTTTTTTTGAGTTAAGAATACCATTGTGAGAAGGCTCCCAAATTAGAAAATCATTAATTTAAGTGAAAGATTAGTCTTTAATTAAATTCAAGATAGAATCAAGGAGGTCATAATGTTGAGAGTTTAAAATTTCTCTGATATAGTTTTTGGTAATTTCAGATGTTTGATTAGAAGATATCACAGAGATTAAAGGTTTGTTAGTCCAGTTATCCATCCAGAATTTCAAAGAAGATCATCTGAAGACCATCTATCTATAATTATTCATAATATTAATGAAGGAGTGTTTGATGGAAGGATATATGGAAGAACTGATGAAATTAGAATTTCCCATCTTATGTTTGTCAAAGAACCACTTTCTAGGAAAGGTAATAGCTTATGAAGTATTATGAAAGAGGTTCCAAGCGAGTCTTGTATGGAGGGATTCATTGAAGAGTTTAATGTTTTTTTCTAATTCTACCATTATCAATGGGAATTCAATAGGTTGACTAGGGAACAATAACATGTTTCCCCTCAAGAGTAATACCATTCCAGATGAAATTTTTGATAGCGGTGTTCATTTTTTAATAAGAGAAACATGGAATTTATAGACTAACATGGAGTAAACCATCTTGGAGACAATATTTGATTTATCAAAGAAAGTTTTACCATACGGGGAGAGAGATTTACCTTTAGATGAAGATACCTAGTTAATAACTTGGTCAATAATGGGAAAGAGGTGAATAGATTTAGGTCTGCCCCAAAAAATAGGAATAAAAAGATAAGTTAAGGGGAGCGTACCTTCTTTCCAACAAAAGTCACATATAATGTTAACTTTTCTGCTTGGGGGAAAGTTCTTCCCAAATAAGATGTAGTAATAATTCCAACTTATGGTTTGACTAGAAACCTCTTCATATTGTGAGAGAGTTGATTTTAGGTTAAGAATATTAATTTTTCACCTTGAAATAAAATAATAATGTCATCAATGTAAAAAAGGTGAGTTGGGGAATTTACATTCCTAGAAACATGGATGGGCTTCAGCTTATTCTGGAGTACCATACAGTTGATTAGATGACTATGGTTGTACTCTGATATAGATAAGAGGATGGAAGAAAGGGTATCACCTTTCCTAACACCTTTTGTGCATTCAAAATAACCCTTGGCGGAACCATTAATCAGAATGGAGATAGACATCGTGTTAAAAGATTTTTTGATTCTAGTGATTTTAGTGATGATTTTATAAATAGTATTGATAAGAGAAATGGGAATGAACAGGTTAATCTTGGAAGCATTATCCTCCTTAGGGATTAATGTGAGAAACTTGGTATAAAGGGTACAAGGAAGGACACCATTAGAAAAAAAAGGATTTTTCAAGATCACAAACATCTATACGAATCACATCCCAATAGTGTTTAAAGAAACTATTTTTGAAACCATCAGGTCCCAAATCACTATTAGTGTTGAAAGAAACTTTGATTTCATGATCCAGTGAAGTGATGAGGAGGAAGTTGTTGTCCTCATCAGTGATCAAAAAGGGGATGACTCTAGGGAGGAGGTCATTGTTGTTTTCAATACCATTGAAGACTGATTCATAGTATGAGACAATATGATTGGTGATGTATTCCTCATTTTCAAGAAGGTTGTCCTATCCTTTAGAATGTTCAATGGCCTGTAATCCTTCTTGATTATTTGAATAGAGTTATAGAATTTTGTATTTCTTGTCACTTCCAGTTAACCATTTAACTTTAAACACTTGTTTTCTCATATTTTCCTTGAACATGAGAAAAGCATTGAGTTTGAATATGGTGTTTAGTTCTTGATTAGGATCAGTGATGATGTCAAAGATAATGCTTTTGTTTTACAAATCATTGATGACTTTATAAAGAAGCATGATTTAATTGTTAACTTGTATGGATTTAGAGCTGCACCATGTTTTTAGAGTCTATTTGAGATGTTTCAATTTGAGGTTATTTTAAAAGGAATAATTGTTATGAGACATTGAAGACCAATCGTTCTAGATGATATGGGTGAAATCATCATCAGATAGCCATGAATAGTTAAATCGAAAAGGAAACTGGGGTTTCATGACTATGGAGGACACATTGACCAAGATGGTCTGATGAATAGAATTTATCCTGTGAAGAGTGGTGCTAGAGATAATGTCCCATTAATCTAAAGCAGTGACATTCGTGAAGGCTCCATCCAATTTGGAGGAAACCACTTTGTCGTAATATCTTCTATACCAAGTTTATTCTGCACTAGTGAGATTAATATCAATGAGATTGGTGTCTTCAATCGAGGATTTAAATTCTCTCATGGAAATAGGAACATGATAAGGTCCACTTTTCTCGCTTGAGTTAAGAATGGAATTAAAGTCTCCAATTATGAACAAGGGGTAGTAATGTTAGTGCGTAGGTATGAGAGATTATTCCAAAGAGTTCATCTTTCTTTGTATCTATTTTTATCATAGAAAAAGGAGTAGAAAGTGTAACGCCCCGACCCTAGTTACCCAGATTCGGGGAATTATTACATAACATTGGCATGATCACAAAAGATCATGTCTCGAAATACTGATTATTTTAGTAGCCTTGGAAGTACTAGATACATTCATAAGGTTTACATTACATCATAAAATGGAAAACTACGACAATATTGTTTCCATGGAAAACACTAAGATCCAATAGACTATCACTGTAGGTTGGTCATAATATACTTCATCACATCTCGGGAAAAATTAGACATAGAAAGTGGTGAGCTCAGATGCTCAGTAAGGATAAAAATATTTCAAAACTTTCATAAACAATCATAAACATTTAAGGCAATGTATAAAACTAAAACAAAAGCCTTTTCAACCTAAAAATCATCGTGATATTTAAAATATAAATCAAAATAATGCCATTTACTTACTCACATGGGTATTCTACTAGTCATATCATCACATGAAATATCAATAGCCACTTTCATAATGATGAAATGCACAATGCTAGACATTCATAACCACATAGTCAAGGCCTTGTTCCAAGACTAAAAATAACATTTTGTCAAGGACTTGTGCCAAGACACTAGTTTGTCTCATGAGACCTACCGATGTAATGAGGAGATTTAGCTGGCTCCACCTGTCACTTACTAAGTCCAATGCATTTCTCATATGAAAAGATTTAAACATAACATAAATATTCTTACACTAGTGCAAAAAACGTTTTTTACGTCGGTTATTTTTCATTTTTTACGTCGGTTTCTAGACGACGTTAATAAGTGCGACGTTATAAATAAGGTTTTTGACATTGGTTATTTAATAACCGACGTCAAAAACATAAAATCACGATGTTTATCACGTTGGTTATTTAATAACCGACATGATAAAAGTCCTGGAGAATGGTTTATCACGTCGTTTATTTAACAACCGACGTGATAAAAGGCCTGGAAAATGGTTTATCACGTCGGTTCTTAAAAAACCGACGTGATAAACCGGGGTGAGCGTGGTTTATCACATTGGTCCTTATAAAACCGACATGAAAAACCGGGGGAGGGGGGTTTATCACATCGGTTATTCAATAACTGACGTGATAAACCATTGTCCAGGCCTTTTATCACGTCGGTTATTCAATAACCGACATGATAAACCATTGTCCATGCCTTTTATCACGTCGGTTATTAAATAACCGACGTGATAAACCATTCTCCAGGCCTTTTATCAGGTTGGTTATTAAATAACCGACGTGATAAACCATTCTCCAGGCCTTTTATCAAATCGGTTATTAAATAACCAACGTGATAAACTATTTTCCAGGCATTTTATCACATCAGTTATTAAATAACCGATGTGATAAACCATTCTCCAGGCCTTTATCATGTCAGTTATTAAATAACTGACGTGATAAACCCAATTTTTTTTAAACAGAATGTAGTCATCTTCTGTCCACCAGAATCAACCAGAAAACAAATCAAGAAATCGTACCACAAAAACAGAAGTAGATCAAAATTAAGCATGTACATAGATAACATATAAAACATACCCCCTAGACAGCCCCCACCCTCATTTATACCCCATGGACAACCCTCCCCCACCTCGTTGGAGCCCTCAACCTCATGTATACCCCCTGGACAGCCCTCCCCCACCCCATTGGAGCTCCCACCCTCATGTATACCCCTTGGACAACCCTCCCCCACCCCATTGGAGCCCCCACCACACTCCTGGACTGCCCCCGACCCCCGGACACCCCAAAACACCCCTCGACAACCCCCACCCGCCTGAACAGCACCCCCTCACCCCCTCACCCCACTTGACAGCCCCCACCACACCCCTGGACAGCCCCAAACACCCCTGGACAACCCCCACCCCTGGACAGCACTCCCACACCCCTGGACCGCCTTCCCACACCCCTGGACATCCCTGCGACCCCCCAGGACTATCCCCCACCCCACCGGACAGCCCTCCCAAACCGCTGGACACCCCCCAACCCCACTGAACACACCCCCACACCCTTGGAACACCTCCCCACAGACCCAAATCCATACCAGAAAAACCATCAAAAGTAGACCAAAACAAGAATTAGAGCAAAATTAAACATTCACTTATAGAACATTCAAAACATAAACTGTCAACTTCAAAAAAAACTAAATCCAACCTAAACAACTACCAAATACATAATTAAAACAACAATATTCAAAATTACATTTTACATTACAAACAACTAAAATTCAATCAAACCTGTAAAATAATTTGACCACTCCACTTGTACGTGTTTGATGTCTTCAGCAGTATAGGGTTGAGGGTCATCAAAAAGCTACAAATGAAAAAGAAGATTGTTAACGTGTATAATGAATAAATCAAATTGAAATATTATGGCAATGTTTAAGAGGAAATCGTACCAGGTCAAAATTCACAACTATCCCAATTGTTATTATTTCATACATAAATGTTAACATATAATATCCGCATTCGATGAGGCCTTTTTGTTCATGACAATTCTGTTTGAATGAGTGTAAATTCAATATATTATTTTTATGTAATAAATCAAAAAGTACAAATTATAAATTGAAATTTACCTTCGCATTTACATATTTGATCTTTGCATTTCTTTTCTTTGTGTTTTTTTGAAAGTAGACCCATGCAGTGTTAGAAAATAATACGAATGGGGTAAATTTAAAATTAATTATAATATATAAAACTATTGAAAATTGAAACTTACTTTTCCAATATATTCTTAAAACTTTCCCGTACATCCCCACGAACAGAGCATATCCAATAAATAGCATTCTCCCTTGGGCAAAAAATCCCTAACATCCAGTGATCACTAATAAAAAGAAATTTAATGTTAGTGGGTTTTTATGTTAAAAGATAATTAACTCTTTGAAAGAAATGTGGTTCATACCTCTCGCAAAAAGGCATCATCCAACATTGTGTGATTATATTCTTTTCAAATCTTTCAGCAATATAAACCATTCTTTGTTCCTCATTCAATGCACATACTTTAGGGGAAATCAATTGTAGGTCCATGAATCCATATACTTCTGTCATCTCATTCCTCTCACAAATTTTATAAAGATACCTAATAAAAAACATACATAAGTATACATTTTTAATAAATATAATGCAGGGAAAAGGTGTTAAGACTTACATGGAAAATATTTGCACCACGTTGATTCCCAACTTATCTCCAGTTACAAGCTCCATGATATCAGTTTTTGTAATCCCCACACTTATTTCACATCCAAAAACATGAGATTCCATTGGATACTCATTGAAACCCAACAACAAATGTGAATATCTTGACAATCTATCAAGACCACTGGAATCTGTATCTGATGTCATAACCTGTTGTCTTTATTGTTGTCTATACAGTATTTCTTTACCTTTGAAGTATTCCTGTGAAAAAAATTGAAAAATATAGTATTTTTCAAATGATAAAACAACTTTAATAAAAAATATAATAAAAGATATAACATTCACACCTCTATGGTAATGAGTCGAAGAAGTCTGGATGGCCAAACTAAAAAATGGCCGATACTCTGTCCAACTGTCACCACCTCATCTGTAGGTATTGGTACCCTAGATGATCTATCTATAATATCCTGTACAGTGACCCTCTAATTCTCTACCTCTAATTGTTGATGATGAAATGTATCTCCTATACAATATACCAACCTGTATGCTACTATATGATGTTGACAATCATCAACATACAAATCTCAATATGTAGGAAGCTGCGGCGGAGGCGTAGGATAAAAAATGGGGTCCGCAGGTTGAGGTGGGGGAGTGGTAGCTACTGGTGGAGGTGGAGGATAAATAATGGGGTCTGTAGGGGGAGGTGGAGGAGTGGGAGCTGCAGTCTGAAATTGTCTTTGCATTTCTGCAGACATAGACTGCACCGACTCTCTAATCTTGTCCTCCATCGTCACATTAATATTTTGAACATTAGGCTCCAAGGATTCTATTTTTTTTATAAACCCCCTCAATGTTAGAAGTTGAAGAATGTGGAAACACTTTTCTTACCGATACACCTGTCGGATAACCTCTTACACGACCAGGATGTTCGGGCCTTCCCAATGCTGCAAATAAAATATCTTCCCTCCCAGTAGCTATAAATGTCCCCTCTGAACTCTGCTCCTCAAGAGAGTCCTATATTAATTAATTGAAAATTTCTGTAATGATTGAAACTTATATCAAGAAAAAAGTTAACTTAAATAAATTAAATAGATATCTTACAATCCTCTCAGATACGATTCTTGATTCTTCCGAATGATATTGCCCTTTTTTTCCCTTCCGAGCTCTCTTCCATTTTTCATGTCTAGATGGAGGGGATGGAGGGGCCACCTCTCCAGAGCTTGAAGACTCAGCTCTTAGTTGTTGAAATATTTCCGCCATCATTTGTTCTTCCAATAATGCATACCCTCTCCGAGATAAACTATGAGGGTATACATTTTTAGATTGGATCTCCTAATGAGATTTACTTGTTTGTTGTAATTTAAGAATAATAAATCATTAACAAAACATTATTAAAATCATTTATATAAGAAAGTTTATAAAAGGTTACATTGCCTTTACCAGAAATGACTCTTTTTTTCTACTTTCAAAAAACTGTATCCATGTGTCTTCATCTATAAAATGATATATACGACATGGATTGTTGTGACTCCTATGACCATAAATGAAATCAGATGAGAGGGTCGATTTGAAATCCCTTCATCTCATGGCAGCCAACGATAATCATTTCTTCCTGACTCCTTCAGTGTCAGGAATATCAAATGTCATCTGATAAAGAAGAGGATAAACATATTATATATACTAGAAACATTAAAAGAATGGACAAACAATGACAAAAGATCTTACCAAAATCGTCTCCCACAACTGGGAGCTAATCAATTTATCCACACCTCTCCAATCATCATACAGAATGCTTACTTTGGTCTTAGCCTGAGTTGTAGCAAAACTCTTAAAATCGTTGGCATTCGGACCTCTAGGAATATCATCATCATCAAACTCAACGACTATCCTCTGATCCTGCGTACGGGAAAGTGATAATTTGGGTAAACGTGTGCACCCACGTTTACCAACCTTTGAACTCTTTTTCGTAATAGAAGCATGTGAATGTTCATCCCCAGAGGTATGACCAGCAATATGCACCTTTCCAGAATCATGTGGTTGATCATCTGAATGATCTGTCATTATCCTTCAAATCAAAAAAACAAATGTCAGTTCACAAATATACAAATTCAAATATTTTAATACTACTATAATTAGAAAATAGAAAAGTTTACTAAGTTACATAATAGTAAACATTGGTAATATGGTAAGCATGTTAAACAATGGTAAAGATGGAAAATATGGTCAAGATGGTCAAGATGGTTAAAATGGTAAAAATAGTAAACCTGGTAAACATTGTAAACATGGTAAAGTAATTGTCAGTGAAAAAAAATAAGCATTTTAAAATTCATGTAATGGTTATAAACATGATAAAGTAAACTAAACAAACTTAAAACAAACAAAAACATATACTTATTTTATTTTAAAACATGTTTTAATAAATAAAAAACTTACAATATCTAACATTTATGGAAAAAATAAATGTAAACAAGAAATAAACATATATTACCTATAATTTTAGGAATGTACAAATGGATTGTTTTCCTAAGTTCCTTCATCATGATCGTTCCTTATGGCACAAACTATGTCTTCAACATGATCATCATTATGTTATGTTAATATTTCCATGGAAGTAGGGATCTCACATAAATCAGCATATTCATCAAGTTCATCCTCACCAACATATTTTTTTCCCTTGTAAAACAATAGCCCACTGCATATCTGATTGATCTACTACATAGAAAATTTGTTTTGCATGTGTTGCCATTATAAAAGAATCAGCTGTGTCTTCCAATCTATTCAGATTAACAAGTGTCATTCCAAATTCATCGTGTCTGAAACTGTTGTTACCGTTAAACCAATTACAGTTAAAAACGGGAACTTTAATTTTAAAGTAATCATCCTCCCATATGTCTTCAATCACTCCATAATATGCACTTGATGCAGAAATTGGGTTTTTGTCCTTAGCACTCAAAAAATGCATTGCTTCTGCAAACACCAATACACCACTATTCTGAACTGCACTTCTGTTGTCCTAAGCTTTTGTATGAAATGTATAACCATTAATGTCATAACCAGACCATGTTATCACATTTAAACATGGACCACCCACTATCCATTTTAATGTCTCTGATACATCTGATCTACCAAGAAAAGTCTTTTTAATCCATGACAAAAAAGTTTTGTTGTGCTCATTCAAAATCCACATTTCTTTCTTCTTTGGATGACATTGTTTCAACTCATTAATATGCAATGTGATATAGGGTTGAGCATCAGCTATGATATTCAAGATGTATGATTCTAACTTCTTCATTTGTTCAGCTGACAATGATTTTACTTTCAAGCCGCGAATCCCCTTTCCCTCATTATTAACTCATTCATGGCGAGATGGAGGCAAACCTATGTGTTGTGCCGCAGCCAAGTACCTCGTACAAAACTCTGCTACCTCCTCAGAAATATACTTTTCAATAATGGAGGCTTCAGGTCGATATAGATTTTTAACATACCCCTTTAATATTTTCATATACCTTTCAAAAGGATACATCCAATGAAGATATACAGGTCCACAAAGCTTTATTTCTCGAACCAGATGAATCATAAAATGCACCATTATATCAAAAAAAGTTGGAGGAAAATACATTTCCAATTGAAAATGTATAAAAATTGCATCCTTTTCCAAAATGTTCAAAGCATTCACATCAATATCCTTGTTACAAATTGAATTGAAAAAACAACACAACTTCATTATAGTCTTTCTGACATGAAGGGGAAATATTCCACGCAATGAAACTGGTTGAATTTGTTGCATCATGACGTGACAATCATGTTATTTAATACCTATCAACTTCAAGTCCTTCAATGAGAATTTGTTTTTACATTAGAAGAATAACCTTGAGGCACTTTGGTATCATGAAGACACTGACACAAGATAATTTTCTCCCTCTTTGATAATGTATGACAAGACGGGGGAAGAGATGTTCGTCTTCCTTTAGGAGTGGGAGCTAACTCCAAACATATTCCCATTGATAGTAAGTCTAATCTTGCATTCAACCCGTCTTTAGTATTTCATTTAATATCTAACAATGTTCCAATCAATGAATCACAAATATTTTTCTCCACGTGCATGACATCAATATTATGTTTAACTTCATGATACCTCCAATATGGTAGCAAAAAAAATGACATTTTCTTCCAAATATGTCTATCATTACCAGATTTCCGTGTCTTTCCCAATGTCACGTTAAGGTTTTTCGCCCTCTCAAAATACAGATCAGGGGATAAAGGTTTTTGAGCAGTATCAAATTCGTGTGAGCCATTGGATGCATTTTTAGTCTTCTATAGGGGTGTTCCATAGGAAAAAACTTTCGATGACCCATGTACACTGTTTTCCTCCCATGATGCAATTGACAATATGACATCTATTGTTCAGAAATTGGACATGCTTTATGCCCTTTAACACTATATCCAAACAAATTTCCATATGCTAGGAAGTAATTTATAGTGAACAGAAGCACTGCATGCAGTCGAAAATATTCTATTTTATAAGAATCAAACACCCTAATACCATCAGCCCATAACAGTTTCAAATCATCAATCAACGGTGACAAGAAAACATCAATATCATTAACGGGTTGCTTTGGACCAGAGATCATTGTACTCAACATGATATATTTGCGCTTCATACAAAATTCAGGGGAGAGGTTGTAAATTACCAATAAAACAGGCCATGAACTATGTGTGCTACTGAGTGTTCGGTGTGGATTCATTCCATCTGTGCACAACCCTAGTCTGAGATTTCTAATTTTATTTCCAAATGTAGAGTACTGCGCATCAATTTTCTTCCATTGTGGACAATCAGCTGGATGACGTATTTTTCTGTCACATACCCGCTCTTCAGCATTCCATCTTAACCTTTTTTCATCATGTGAATTAGAAAATAAATGTTTGAAACAATTAATTATAGGAAGATACCAAAATACCTTTGAAGGGAGCTTTGTAATCTCTACATCAGCCTTTGATTTTTCTTTCACCTTGTACCGTGATGTCCCACATTTAGGACAGTCTGACAGAAATTCATATTCCTTCCTATATATAATGCAGTCCTTCAGACAGGCATGTATTTTCTTGTATCCCAATCCCATCGGGCATAATATTTTCTTGGCTTTGTAATGTGAATCTGGAAGATTGTTATCTTTTGGAAGAATGTATTTCATCAATTATAGCAGCTCTGTAAAACTTCTGTCACTCCATCCGTGCTTCTCCTTCAGGTTAATCAATCTTAACACCGCCGAAAAACCATAAAATCTGTACAACCAGGATATAATGGTTTTTCAGCATCACCATATAGACGCGCAACTGTCGGTTCTATCTCAATTTGTTCTTCTACAGTATCGCGAATCATTTCTTCAATTCCATCGGAGTTACCATCTTGCGAATAATCATCATCAGTGACATTCCGTTCAGTTTCACCACGCCAAATCCAAGGGCTGTAACTCGGATTAAAACCATGAAAAATCAGATGATCTTTTATCTCTATACTTTTCAACTTCTTCATATTCAAACATTTCAGGCATGGACAGAAAAAAATGTCACTACTTGGAACATTTCATTTTGAAAATTCCAAAAAGGCATCAACACCTTCCTCAAATTCATTGCTCATTCGATGTGCTGTAATCCAACTTCGACTCATTATTACCTATAACAAATATAAAAAAAATATATATATTTTTAAGATAAGACAAATATATGTTTATATGAAAAAAATCATAATTTTAATGTAATACAATTTAAAATATAAAACAAATCTATAGGTATTTAAAAAAATATGCTTGAATATTATTTTTAAAACAAAATATAGTTAGATATAATAGTTTTAAATTTCATTGAATCAAAGAAAACCATGACGCCTACATAGTTTAATATTGATTGTGGTTTTGATGTTTTAATATATTAGATAAACTACCTATTTAACATGTTATTAATGGTTTCTGTAGACCCTAAATCCATTTGGTAAATATTTTCACACAATTATAAAAATCAATGGAAGTGTTTTTGGGAGGAATATGTTCAATAATTAGATTTTGATGTCCCATATTCTATAACAAAAGGCAATGTGGATACCAAAGCCCTTAGTTTGGTTTTTTATTCTCAAAGGGATTGTGATGAAAAATAAGAGTATAAGTTGATGTATATGATAAATAAAATACAACTATATTTTATTTATGGTTATGACAGAATGAATTCATACCATATCATTTCGGATCTGCTCCCACCAAAAGTAACCCTCCTTAGTTCGAAATGAATAAATTTAGATAATTATGCATGAATTCATCCATGTATTGTTGTAAATAAACCAAAAAGAAGATTATTAGTACTAAAAGTAAAACTAGGAAGAAACAATAAACTCTATATACTCATGAATGCAACTCCACAACACTTCCATGCTACTAACATCTATAAAAAACTACAAATTTCTTTTAAAAACAAAAAAAATTGTTTATATTTATGTATGGTGGGCATAACATGTATACATAGTATGATCCTCTCTAAAACATCTCATGAAAATGTTGAGGAAGCACACTAAAGCCCTATGAAAAAAGAAATATAAATCATCACCTAAAAAAGGAAAAATAGTTTCATATACTCACTATGGATCACTCACAAAATAATTCATATAATTAAACCTTTTCGTATAAAAAATTATATATATATATATATATATTAAAATTAAGGTTCTCGGATACCACTTCTCCACTAGTTTTCCTCTCACACCCCATTGCTAATGTCATGGTGTCACCCCACCCATAAATCATCCTACACCATGTGAAATTGTATCACTTCCATCAATGAATCATATATATCAATGATTATCTCATCACCATATTATCAAAATAGTAATGTGGTGCATACTTAGAAACCACTACATCTTGTTTACATTAAATGTACAAAAATCACAAAACATAATTACAGAATATCCATGAAAAAAAACGAACGAAATAAATTCGTGGAAGGCTTACTTGAATGTTGTGAGTTGAGATGATAGATCTGAGAGGAGTGAAGAAGATAAACAATGAAGCCAAAATGAGTTTAACGCAGGTCGATCGACAAGCCGATTAGGGTTTACCGCGCGAGAGAGACGAGCCGACGGACTGTCAATCAAAAAATTGTAAATGACAGTCCACGGGGCTTTAATTTCTTTAAAAGTTTTATAACGTCGGTTATTATATAACAGATGTAAAAAAGCGCCCGAGCTTTGGGTTTTTACGTCGGTTAATTTATAACTGATGTAAAAAATGAGATATATACAGGTTTTTGACGTCGGTTATACAATAACCGACGTAAAAAACCCCCCGTGCTTTGGTTTTTTACGTCGGTTATTTTATAACCGACGTAACAAACAAGTAGATATATCATTTTTTACATCAGTTATAAGATAACCGACGTAAAAAACCAATGTGTGGGGTTTTTTTTACGTCGTTTATTTGGAAACCGACGTAAAAAACACGATATCTACGCGTTTTTTACGTCGGTTATCAAATAACCGACCTAAAAACCAAAACATGGGGGGGTTTTTTTACGTCGGTTATAAAATAACCGACTTAAAAAACCCGTAGACATCTCGTTTTTTACGTCGGTTATAAAAAACCGACGTAAAAAACCCCGCGTTTTGGTTTTTTACGTCTGTTATTTGATAACCGACGTAAAAAAAACCTAGATATCGGGTTTTTTACGTCGGTTTCCAAATAACCGACGTAAAAAACCCCCCCGCGCATTGGATTTTTACGTCGATTATAAGATAACCGATGTAAAAAACCGAACATGCACGATTTGTAACATCGGTTATTAAAATAACCGATGTTAAAACTCTACTCACCACATTTTTACGTTGGTTATATATAACCGATGTAAAAAATAGTGACGTAAAAAACGTTTTCTGCACTAGTGTTATTAAAACTAGTAAAAAAATGTCAATGATTTATCATAAACCATGAATGGTGTAAAATAATACATCCACAGTCAAACATATCAGAAAACCTTTAATAAAATACAGATGTTTTGTATCATAATAAATTAACTTTAAACAATCTTAAAATCCATCAAAGGATGTTGATCTAGATGAAATCAAAACATTTTTAGAGAAATACCTCTTTCTATTTTGAAATCATTTAATCGTCATGTAATTATAAAAGAAAACATTTATTTTTGAAAATATTCTTATAATATCGTACGGGAAGCTTCGGCAATGTTATAACAGAGAAAAATAGCCGCACCCTCCGTATATGTTAAAAAAAATTGTTACCTTAATTTTGTCGAAAAGGTCATAAGGTAACTTGTTTGGAAAACAACAAAAAGATTAATTTCAACCATTTTATAAATATGCAAACAAGGGTATAAATGACTTATCCCGTAGTCCTGTAAATAGTAAAAGTGTTTTGAAATACATTTTTAAGAAACATGGGCGTGGATAATAAAGATGTCCTAGTAGATACTTAGTTAAAAACAACCTCGGATAATAATGAGATTGTGAAATTAACCCTTACCAATTTGGAAACTTATAAAACATAGACCCCATTACAGCATTATCATACAATGAAGATTTATATACACATAAATTAATGTGTATTATGCAAAGAATACAATTATAGGTAGTAAATACCCCACATAAAAAGAAAATAGTGACAATATAGCATGAATCTCACAGGAATAAGGAGTGAGATGAAAACCCCTTACCCCCTACTTTTCATTAGTCAAGGGTAGGTTAACCTCCAGTATAATGGTTAGATAATTGATATTAAATTATACAGGAATCATATTCATTAATATGATATCATATATGATCTTTTAACATTGCTTTGTTAATAATATCTTAGTATTGTCGTCTTTTTGGGTGTTAGCTGATTCATTTTCTTTTATATGATTTGTTACATAAGTAATGTTTATTAAGGATAGGATGTACCTTAATCATATTAAGAATGATATAAAGTCTTTAAACATTTTTCTAATCATCTAATAAAATTTAGTCTTGAATGGATATGATGGGGAATGAATCTCATCACGTTCGTGGAGACGGTAATCCGTACGTACGTACGAGCAAAAATATCATTCTTTGGATATTAAAATATTATATAATTGGATGGTATATTATATATACAGAATCATTATAATTTTTTATTAATTATTTACATCAATTAAAAATCATTTTTATACCCATCTAAATAATAATGTATTGCATAACAATTACACCACGACATGGAGACGGTAAGCCGTACGTACGCACATATGGTGACATGCCATTAAAAGGATGGATAGAATAATGAATATGGTTTTAATATATTTATAATAACATCACAGTATATAGAATATACTAGAGTTATCATTTTATAATTGAAACAACAAAAAAAGAGGAAGTGGAAGAATAAAGGAACTTGAAAGAGGTGATGAAAAACTTACCTCTTCTTCATATTCTTCCTTTTGATTTGATCAAAAGGGATCCATAGGATGGAATTATAAAAAGAGGATGGCCTCTAGGATAAAGGGAGGACAGTTTATATGGTATTTGGGTAGGGTTTGGCCGAGACAAAAGGTAATGAATGTGTGAATTAGTGAGAAGGTGATGTTCCCTTTTATAAGAGGGGTGTGGGTCACCTTAGAAAAAGCTAGAAATATTATTTTATAATAAAATATTTTCGGATTATTGTGGCTCCAAAATGAATTTTTTAAAATATATGGTGGGGATGGGTCAAAAACCACTCAACCAATAGGTTTTAGACAGGTTTGTGTCACTATATCAACCTTATCTTTTAGATTTAACTCTTAGTTAAATAGTTTGACATTTACCATGTCTCTTTGTATTTTTATATTACATGGTTAATAAACTTACTATTAACTTCCAAGATAATACTAAGTGGTTATTTAATGATACAACTATAATTATATAAGTCATTTTACCTTACCTTATATTTTTAGGAATAAAATATCAGTTAATAATATAATATTTAAAAAAACACTTTAATGTTAATTTTGACACTATTTGGTATTTTGTTTTTTCATAATTTATAACAGCATTATTAAATCTAAAAAGATTCATCTAACCAACCCTGACATGTCATATTAACCTAGAAAATTAGTGTAATTAATAAATAGACTCAAATTACATTTTTTAGTATATTTAAAATATCAATTATTTTAATATTCCATTAATTAGGTAATTACTTCATCATCATTGCATCATAAATAAATTTAAATATTTAAGGTCTAAAAAATATAAATAAAATACCATTATTTATTAAATCTTTTTTTCTTTCTAATGAATATTTTTAGTGGAATTTATATTATGTGTAACCCTATATTAAAAATGTTTTAGTTTTTAATCTTTGAATTTAACACTTTTAACTCTTCTTCGAATTAAATAATAATAAATGTCCTAATCTTATCCAAGTGAAACAAAATTATAATTTTTTATTTATAAATTTGTTTTTTGTCTAATTAAACTCATCAAATAGAATTAGGACTTGTTTTAGGGTTATAATAATATCATTTTTACCATTAATTACCCTATTTTCTTTTAACCGTGGTAAATAAAAGTAAAAAGTTACTTTTCACTGAAAATTATTTTCATCCTATTGAACCGCAATTTATTTACTGATATTAAACGTGTCTCTCAGATTTTTGAAATTCAACTCACAGAAGAAACACATTTATGTTTTATACAAATTTGCAAATTCTCCTAGGAGGTGGGTAAAAGGCGGAAAAAAGTTCGATAAAATTTTATATATCTAAACTTATTAAAAAATGACTCTAATGAATTACATTTAACATATATAAGTATTATGTATATATTTTGACTTAAAATAAATTAAAATAAAATAGCCAATTATTTAACTAAAAAGTCGGGTTTAACAAATAACGTAGTGTTTTTTCATTATTCTTAACAAATTGAATGTTTTTAGGAAACTACCAAAAATTAACCCTATGATAATTTGGATATTTTGAATTCAAAAATCGAGTCTATTTTACCAAATTCAAAACATAGAAGTTTCAATTATTAATTTAAAATTAATTCCCATTTCCATAACCAAAAAGCATATTTTTAAAAAATTAAAAAACTAACAAAAGATTAACATGTGTTTTTGTCAAATTTAAATGTAAAATTACTTATAGTGACCTAAATTGTATTAAATGATAAAAATATAATATAATTATACTTAAAAACTATTAAAATTCATAATTTATCACTATAAATTATTTCGATTAAAAAGTTGTTTTTAATTAAAATTTAGTAATTTTCACTATTCATCAAAATATGAATGTTTTTAGAAAAGTACCCAAAATTTATCCAAACTAAATTTTTTATGTCCTGATTATAAATAATAATTTAATTTCATTAAATTTAATATATAAAATTTTCAAATATTGGTTTTAAAAAGGATTCTCCATTAAAAGGCGGTGAAATTGCATTTTTTTGAAAAATTCATATTTTATCAAAAAATGAATTTGTTCTTATATTATGTCTAAAAAACACATAATATGGATATTAAAATTATATAGAGTATATAAGATAAAAAATTCAGTTAATACTATTCATAACATCTTTTTGAATGGTCGGTTTTGTAAGTTGTGGTGAGTTTGAAATCGTTGTTGAGTGTAGCTCAAGCTATTGAATTACTTTAATGTGATAACATACTATGAAATCATGGGGTGTAACATTCTCCCCTCCTTCAATAAATTGCGTCCTCTAAATTTTAAATTGTTATTCGAAAATAAAAGTTTAAAAATAGAAAAATACCTTTGTGGAAAACCCACACAGGAAATTGAGTTAATAAAATTTAGTCTTAATAAGAGGGAAAAAGAAATGAAAAGGTCACCACCAAATTATGATATTGATTCGGAGAACATTTTTGGAAATTATAGAAACATATTTGGAGGAAAAAAATAAATATTTATAGTGAGTGATTGTTGTCATCAATCCCAAACAAGTGTATAGTTGAGGGCCTCAATGCCATCGATCTATGATGATTTAAAATATCATCAGTTCAACAAACCGTAAGGTATTACGATAACACATTTTTTCTTTTAATATCTCTTCCATAAAGTTTAAGAATTGATTTATTCATAGAATAAGAGGGAATATATATATATATATACATGACAAGTAGAGTTTCATCATTCAACTAATTCCTACCATAAACTCATCTTTCACTCCAAAAGATAAAAAATTCAAAAATATTCTATTTATCCTAATCGTATAGGGTTAAAAAAATGAATTTATATTCAATTGATAGAGTATTTTAAAAAAACTACATTATACAAACTAGGACATCACGTAGGCCAGTGGTAGGTGATAAACCCTTGTCTCCCTTCGGTTGTAGGTTCAAGTATCACGACCTTGCAAGACGCGACGAGTTGTCACCCGACCTCTGGGATGTCCTTTTTATAATAATACAAAAATAATTTTCTGAAATTCTTTAACCATAATGATAGTTTCCATTGTCCCACATAATCCATTGCAAACTTTAGTCTTATCAAAAATAATTCTGTCCAAACTCATAGTCCAAAATTTATAAAGAAGCCAAATACAATGAAAATCTTTTTTACCACATAGAAACATGTGAATAAATTTATCATGTATACTTTTAAAACATAGTAATACCCTATATTACCATAAAACCTTATTGATTACATTCAGGCTCCCTTATTCCTTATAGAATACTATATACATTCCTTATATCTGAAAATTTTTAATACTCCAACAATGATGAAATAAACAAAACATTAATCAATTTCAAGGTAGTCAAGCATATACAATATAATTTAACAATATTAACCATATCTTATTCCAAAATTAATACCTCAGTATAATGACCATATTAAGGTTTATCTTTCCTCCAACCATTTATTTTCCAAAAAGTGTAACTTGTTGTTGAGTCACTTTTCATAGAACCATATAATCTCAAATCCTCAATGAAATAGTACTGTAGTAAAATCCTTATTTATTTCCTTAATTCATATAATTGGTACATCATCGATACAACACTAAAATGACATAATTAGTTAATAACAGAATAAAAACACCAGTCATTCCTCTTCATCCGTGGTAGTATCATAACTTGATTATTATCCAATACCATCATTTTCAGTATACTACGATGACTAGGACATCGATTTGTGTAGTGTCGGACTCCATGAAGATGAAGCATTTTACATTTGAAACCATTTTCTTACCCTTACAATCATGTACTTGGTGTCCTTTTTCTCCACACTTATAAGAAACTCACATTCCCTTCACGCATTTACCAAGGTGATTATTTCCACAGTTATCACATATCAGAAAATCCTTTTCCCCCTCTTTCCTTTATCCACCATTCTCTATACCATCCATTTCTTCTCTTGCTACCCATCAAAGCCATAGGACTAAGATAATTGTTTACTTATCTTATTAACACATGATACTATTTCTTCATATGATGAGAATATGTGGGATACTATTTCCCGTCTAAATGATTGCTTAATATCAAGAATGTTATGATCCGTCTTACTCTTTGGATCAAACGTATTGTTGGAGATATCATTCCTTCTACTGGGTGACATTTATAAAAAATGGGATACATTTGTTCAGTTTATGAATCACAATACATAAATCCAATGGTGGAAAACACATAACATAAATTGAACAGTTTATGGATATAATCCATAATCATAAAAAAAATTTCTTTGAGGAAGTATATACTCATAAACCCTTAATAATGGTTTTTAATTAATATGAGAATTATCTTAAGTATATCCCCTGGGAGTTTCGTAACCAAGAGTGCAGTAAGGCCCATTGTCGATCACCTTTTTCCATTTGAGTCCAGCTCAAAGCAGTTTTTTTCGGGATTTTCCCCTAAGTACATCTGTTCTAGAGCCTCCTCTACCAGATCGTATCTAGATAGGGATGTATTAGTTGGAAAACTCACAAAATCTCTATAATACCGAAATTCTAGGAATTTATTCTATACTAATACTCAAAGTCTATCTTAGGGATATGTGATCTAATCAGTGTGTATCTAAATCTAGTTTCCAAGGATTGTACTAAACTTCCTCTGATACCAACTGTAATGCCCCAACCCCAGTTACCCAGAGTCGATCCATTTCTATATAACATTGGCATGATCACAAAAGATCATGTTTTGAAAGACCGATTAGTTTAGTATCCTTGTAAGTACTAGATACATTCATAAGGTTAAAATTACATCATAAAATGGAAAACTGCAACAACATTGTTTCAATGGACAACACCGAGATCTCATAGACTATCCCGAAAGGTTATTCATAATATACTTCTTCGCATCCTGGGAAAAATAAAACATATAAAGGGGTGAGCTTAGATTCTCAGTAAGGATAACAATATAGTAGAAACGTTCATAAATAAGCATAAACATTTAAGGAAATGTAGAAAACTAAAGAAAAATACTTTTCAAAATAAACTTCCTCATACTGTGGAATATATAAATCAAAATAATTCCATTTACTTACTCACATAGATGTTCTACTAGTCGAAGAATCACATGCTATATCAATAGCCACTTTCATACTAATGGAATGCATAATGCCAGACTTTCATAACCACGTAGTCAAGGCCTTGTTCCAAGACTACAAATATTATTTTGTCAAGGCCTTGTTCCAAGACACTATTTTGCCTCATGAGACCTACCGATGCATCGAGGAGGTATAGCGGTCTCTACCCATCACATACTAAGTTCAATGCATTACGCATATGAAATGTTTTAAACATTATAGAATCATTCATATTAAAACTATCATACAAAATGTCAATAATTTATCCATAAACCATTAATTTTATAAAATAACACATCCATAGTCAAACATATTAAAAAACCTTCAATAAAATATGGAAGTTTTGTATCATAATAAATTAACTTCAAAAGAGCTTAAAATCCATCAATGGATGTTGACATATATGAAATCAAAACTTTTTTTAGAGAAATACCTCTTTCTATTTTGAAATCATTTAATAGTCATGTAATTATATAAGAAAAAATTTATTTTTGAAAATATTCTTATAATATTGTAAGTAAATCTTGGAAAATGTTATAACAATAGAAAATAGCTGCACATGCCGTATAAGTAAAAAAACATTCTTACATAAATTTTGTTGAAAAGGTCATAAGGTAACTTGTATGGAAAATGACAGAAATATTCCTCTAAACCATTTAATAAATAGTCAAAAATGGTATAAATAACTTTAACCCATAGTATAGTAAATAGTAAAAATGTTTTCAAATACATTTTTATGAAACATGGATGTGGATGATAAAGATGTCCCAGTAGATACTTACATAAAAACAACCTCGGATAATAAAGAGATTGTGAAATTAACCCTTACCAATTTTGTAACTTATGAAACGTACACACCATGAAATAAGAATAATACAATGAAGATGTAAATACAAATAAATTAAAGTGTATTATACAAAGAATAGAATAATGGGCAGTACATACACCACAAAAGGGAAGTAGTGGCAATATAGCATGAATCTCACGAGAATAAGGAGTGAGATGAAAACCCCTTACCTTGTAATTTTCCTTGGTCGAGGGTAGGTTAAACTCTTTTATAATGGTGAAATAATTGTTATTAAATTATTAAATAATAATATACATTAATATTATATCATATATGATCTTTTAACATTGCTTTGTTAATAATATCTCAGTATTATCATCGTTTCGGGTGTTAACTGATTCGTTTTCCTTTATATGATTTGTTATGTAAGTAATTTTTGTTTTGGATAGGATATATCTTATTCATATTCAGAATTATATTAAGTCTCTAAAAATTATTTTTAATTATCTAATTAATATTAGTGTTGAATGGATACGATGGGGAATGAATCTCATCGCATTCGTGGAGACAGTAATCCGTACTTACGCACGAGCGACAATATCATTATTTTGATATTAAAATAATATATAATTGGATGTAATATCATATATACAGAATCACTATCATGTTACATTTGTTATTTACATCAATTACACATCATTATTATACTATCCCAAAAATAATGTATTGAATAACAATTACACCATGACGTGGAGATGGTAAGCCGTACGTATGCACGTATGGTGACTTGTCATTCAAGGGATGGATAGAATAATGAATATGGTTGTACAATATTTATAATAATATCACAGTATATATAATATAATGTAGTTATTATTTTATAATGGAAACAACAAATAAAGGGAAAATGGAAGAAGAAAAGAACTTGAAAGATGTGATGAGATATTTACCTCATATTCAGGTTCTTCCTTTTGATTTGATCAAAAGGGATCTATAGGTTGTAATTATGAGTAAATTATGGCCTATCGGATGAAATTAGGATAATTGATAAGGTATTTGGGTAGGATATGTCCAAGACAAAAGGATTTGAAGGTAAGAATTAGAGAGAAGGGGAAGTGTCCTTTTATAAGAGGGGTGAGGGGCACCTTAAGAAAAGATAGAAATATTATTATATAATAAAATAATTTTTGGTTTATAATTGCTCGAAAATAAATTATTTAAAGAATAAGGTTGTTATGGGTCTAAAAACACTCATCCAATATGTTTTAGACAGGTTTGGGTCACTATATTAACCTAATCTTTTATATTTAACTCTTAGTTAAATAGTTTGACATTTACCATGTCTCTTGGTATTTTTATATAATATGGTTAATAAACATACTATAAGCTTCCAAGAGAACACCAAGTGGTTCATTAATGATACACCTATCATTATATAAGCCTTTTGGCCGAACCCTATATTTTTAGGAATAGAATATCAATTAATAATATAATATTTGTTTTAAAAACACTTTTATGTCAATTCTAACACTATTTGGTATTTTGTTCTTGATAAATACATAACAGCATTATTACTTCGAAAAAAACTCATCTAACCAACCTTAACATGTCATATTAACCTATAAAATTAGCGGAATTCATTAAAAGTCTCAAATTACAATTATTTGGATATTTATAATATCACTTATTTTAATATTTTATTAATTAGGTAATTACTGCATCATCATTGTGTCATAAATAATTTTAATTATTTAACGTCTAAATTTTTTAAATAAAATACCATAATGTAGGAAATATTTTTATATCTCTATTTAATATTTCTTGTTGAATTTATCTTATGGTTTACCAAATATTAAAAATGGTTTAGTTATTAAACATTGAATTTAACACTTTTAACTCTTCTTTGAATTAAATAATAATAAATTACTAATCTAATCCAAGTGGACCTAAAAGATATTATTTTATTACTAAGGTTGTTTTTGGTTGAATTAATCTTATCCAATAGAATTTAGACATGTTTTAGGGTAATAATAATATCATATTTACCCTTAATTACCCAATTTACTTTTAACCGTGGTAAATAAAAGTAAAAAGTTAATATTCACAAAAAATTATTTTTATCTTATTGAACAACATTTTACATAAATATATTAACCGTGTCTCTCAGATTTTTGAAATTCAACTCACAGAACAGTTAAATTTATGTTTTATACAATTTTACAAATGCTACTAGGAGGTGGGTAAAAGAATGTAAAAAGTTCCATAAAATTTTATATATCTAAAATTATTATAAAATGACTTCAATGAATTGTGTTTAACATATATAGGTATTATGTATCTAATTTGAATTAAAATAAATTAAAATAAAATAACTAATTATTTATATAAAATGTCGGTTTTAACCAATAACATTGTTTTTTTTCACTATTCATAAAAAATTGAATGTTTTTCGAAAAATACAAAAAATTCACCCTAAGATAATTTTGATATTAAAAATTAAAAAAGAGAGTCTATTTTAATAAATTAAAAATATATAAGTTTCATTTGTTAATTTAAAATTAATTCTCATTATCAAAACCAAAAAGTGGATTTTTTAAAAAGTAAAATCTATCAAAAGATGGACAGGTGTTTATGTCAAATTTAAATGTGAAATTACTTATAATTACCTAAATTGTATTAAATGATAAAAATAAAATCTAATTATACTTCCAAACTATTAAAATTCATAATTTATCACTATAAATTATTTCGATTTAAGAATTTGTTTTTAATTAAAATTTAGTAATTTTCACAATTCATCAAAATATGAAAGTTATCAGAAAAGTAACAAAAATTTATGCAAACTAAATTTTTATGTCCCTATTATATAGAATAATTTAATTTCATTAAATTGAATATATAAAATTGTCAAATATTGTTTTTATGAAGGTTTCACCATTAAAAGGCCGTGAAATTGAATTTTTTGAAAAACACTTATTTTATCTGAAAAAAATGAATTTTTTCTAATATTATGTCTAGGAAACAAATAATATGTATGGTAAATTTATATAGAGTATATAAGATTCAAAATGTAGTTAATACTATTCATCACTGCCTTTTGAACGGTTAGTTTAGTATGTTCTGGTGAGCTCGAACTCGGTGTTGCGTGTAGCATAAGATATTGAATTACTTTAATGGTATAACATACTATAAAATCATGGGGTGTTACAAAAAGTATGTGTTTAATAAATTTTATTGTTTCATCAAAATATCTGGTCAATGATATTGAAAACACTAACATTATTTAAGCAAGAGTGCAGAAACATCCATAAAGAATCAACATTTAGCATATTATTGATTGTTATAGTAAGAACACAATTATGTTGACATAATTGTGATAATTTAGAGGTAAAATACGTTTTAGGGTCAAAAATGGAAAATAACATAGGAATATCATTGTTAACCATTCTTTTTAAAATAATAAACTTCTCAGAGTTAGTGATACCCTAACGATTTGAAAAGAGGATCGTCATTTAAACTTGAATTTGAGTTAGAACTGCCTTTTTTATTTTTTCAAGAGCCATTATTTCTAGTGGACCTTATAACTTATTGGGTATTGTTAGTGTTCTATTCTTGTTCATTTCAAGATGTGGCAGGAATCCTTTTTGTAGGATTCCTAATCAGATCATTCGTAGATGATTCAATAAAATTTTTAGAATAGATCGACAAAGAATTGATGTTATGATTAGAAGTCAAGTTTTGAGATTTCTTAGTGAAATCATCATTAATTATAGATGTAGAAATAGGAATACCTCGAATCATTGAAGTATATGTAGTCTGGTATTGGCCAATATCCTGATCTATTGGATGGTACTGCTTCTGTGGAAATGAAATATTACATGCCTGCATATGTTTAGGGTCTTGTACCAGGGATGTGAAACTAGGCCTGATAGGTTATACATAATTTTTAATACTTTTAGAAGTATTGGTATGTGTCTCAATTAAAACAACCTTAGAAATACTAGTCTGATTCCTTGATTCTACATGAATGCAAATAGATTTAGAGTGCGTAGGGGGAAAAGTAGATAAATCCTTCTCTGAATTTTTGGTTTCCAACTTAATTTTTAGAGTAGTATCATTATTAATTATTATAGAGGAGTGATTAACAGATTTCATAGTATCATGTGTTAATGAAGTGTTAATGGTTTGGTCTAGATAAATTTTTTATCCATCCTGACATCCTCTATGGGTTTAATCTACTTGATGGATCCAATGAGATCCTTCATTTTAGTCACCTATACCGAGGGTGTACTTACCTTGATTGATTTAACAGTTTCCAAATACTTGGATATAGTTGCAGTCATACAACTGGTCTGAGTGATATCTTTAGTAGATTTCAGGATAGAAAGTGATTCATAAAATATATAGAATATCCAGTTGAATCAATAGTTTTAGAGAAATTAGTAGGTTCATTTGTTTTGATGCTGGTCTAAATCTTTGTCCCTAATAAAATAGTGGAATTTAATAGGGAGGGGTCCTAGATTTTTCCAGTACATAATGATGATTTGTGCTCATCCATAGATTGAACTGGAAATGATCCATGCTACACATAGTTATGAGGGGGTGCAGTTCATGCATTGCTTGCAGTACACTTCATGTTTTTACCCGGGTAATGTTCAACATTTTGGTTAGATTCTAAAATCTGTTTAGCTGAGAAATTATTAGATTCATCCTTATTTGATATCCTTATATTTTCTAACACCAGAATTTCATTTTCTTCTAAGAGGAATTTGTATTTAATGGAGTCTTCTTCCTATTTAGCCTTATCAGGCTACTTATTACCCAAGATATCCTCTATGTGTATCACTTTGATTGATTTTTTCTCCCAAGTTTCATATTTCTTTGAGGGCGGTACAGGTTTATCTATCTTGGCATATTTATCCTTTCTATTTCTCCTAATTTACTTCTAATAATTTTCAAATCATTGTGTTAATTGTTTTATAATTACTATACTATAAAAGATTATATGACCAATAATCTTACAATGTTAACAAAATGGATGTTTCCCCCCAAATTCAATTATAATTTTAGTTTTGTATTTATTTTCATTAAAATTAATTGTGGTGGGTATCTTTGAATCAAGGATGATTTCCACCACAACTCTAGAAAAGACACCTAAGTTGGAATTTAAGGTACATTGATCAATTTTTATGGGAGTTTCTATGTAAGATACAATATAAATATGAATTTTTTGCTGGAAAAATAAGAAATTAAGACCTTACAGTTTGACCCAGACTTGTGCCAATGTATTCCTATGTGTGTGCAGATTGATGTTAGTGTCCCAATCAGAGATTCTGAGTAAAACTGGTTTAATATTGAGTTTTTTGGTCCTAAAAAAACTCTCTATATCCTCTTTTTATTTCAACATAATATGGAAATATCCTTTTCTTATTAGAATTAGTTTATAGTTTGAGGAATTCCAACAGAGAGCAATACATGTATCTAATTCAGATAAAGGCCAAGGGTGATCTCCTTTGAGGTAAGAGATGCATACCATATCATAATTCCCACACAGTTACGTGCATTGTTGAAGAGAATCCATGTCTAATTCCACCAAAACCCCATTTTCATCATGCATTTTTACGATGCGTGGATTTATCATGATGTCCTTGCATAGATCTATACTCATCCGCGCATCCATAAATGAGATCCCTTGGGATCTACTAGAGAAGGAATGAGAGTGAGATTTTTCTTCTGAGTCATCCACGTTTTGCGCTTCCTCAATAGAATCATGAACATGGGACACCTTTTTCATCTGAGGATCCATGATGTGTTGTGATTGAAACATCCTAGGTGTAAGGAACTCCTCCATGAGTTTGAAGGTTGAAGGATCAGGCGAGGAAGCCCGAGGCGCTCGAGAATTTTAGAGATAGATGGTCTCCCATCTCTCTAGCACGAAATCTCTAGGATTTTTAGAAAATTATAGTATAGTTGTTATGTAATCAAATAATAATAAGAGAATTAGGAGTGGTGAAAAAAAATAAAGGAAAGGAACTCGAGAAAAGATGTTACCTCTAAATAGGATAACTTCTTTTGGTATGAGCCAAAAGGATTTCTTGAATTCACTTCTACACATGGTAAGGATTCTAGGAAGGAAGTAGGGATTTTGGGAGCTTATTTGAATAGAATTTGGATGATCCAAGGGGCTTGATAGGTTTAAGATAATAGGTAGATGTGGTGGCCTTTTATAAGAGGGAGGAGTGGCACTTTTGGAAAGTCTTGAAATATTATGTTATTATATATTGATTTTCGAATTATAATAGTTAAAATCGATATATTTCAAGGATAAGATGAGTATCGGTCGAAATCCTCTCATCCAATAGATTTTAGACAATTCTAGGTCACAAATTTAACCATATCTATTGGCTTTAACCCGTAGTTAAAAAACATTAACTCTTACCAAGTCTTCTTGTATTTTCACAATATATTGTTAAAATAGTTACTATAAAATTCCAATACAATAAAAAGTGGATAATTAATGACATTTCTAACATTATATAAGTTAGTTTTCTAAATATTATATTTTTAGAACTATTATATCATTTAATAAAATAGTATTTTTTTAAAAAGATCATTTATTCCAATTTTGACACTATTTAGTAATTGATTTTTGTTAAATTCATAACAACTTGTATCATTTGAAACAAAAAAATTAAATCAAATACCATATGACGTAATCATATAAAAAATTAGTGGATGGAATCAAAATGTTCAAATTATATTAATTTTTATATTTATAATATCATTTATTTGAATCTTTCATTAATAAGGTAATCACTACATCATCATTATGTGTTAAATAATTTTATTTATATAAAGTTAAAAAACTATAAATAAAATACCATTATGTATGAAATATTTTTACTTTTCTAATAAATATTTATATTCAAATATATCAGTTATATAACAATATATTTAACTTTTTTTAGTAAAAATAAATATGTGTATGCTATATTTTGATGTTCTCCAACTAAAGAAGAGGTATTTGTTTTGTCAAATAAAACATGTAAAAGTGAAAAAACTAGATTTAAATAGGGTTTTCCATGAAAAGGTAGTAAAATGACTATTTAAAAATATTATAGTAGTTTTTCTTTAAATTGGATTTATTCTCATTTTAATCATCTAAAATTTATTGTATAAAACTAAAACCATTTAAAAAACATGTATAATCATATTTTAGTTAGTTATGATCATTCCCTTCAATATAATGGCTAGTTATTAACTACCATTTAAAATGATAATAATATTATATGATTAAATTTTTAGTAAAACTCATATTTGTGTGCAACGTAAGATTTTAGAAAAACCCATCGTTACATGTCGAGTAAGATATCAAACAATGTGTTATATTTAACAAAAATTAATATCTTATTAATAAATATAAAAGATATTAAAACGTATTATTCTATAAATACATGGGATGATACATCATTCTCCCCTTTTGGAAATTGTATGCCGACAATTTTATTTAATTATCGAATAAGTGGGGGTATTTATCCATCATAGAATTTTTATATTCCACATTGCCACTTTAACCAAATGGTTTTTCCACAAAACCTTTACCGGATGAATCAATTTACTCTAAAACACATGATCTCTACAGTTAAGTATTTGTACTAGTTTTCCCTCATAAAGAAGATTCTCTTCCAACTGAACCTCCTATAGAATCAAAACATTAGATGGATTCGGTATATATTTTGTTAACATTGAAATATGAAAAAAATTGTGTACCTTGGATAAACTTGAAGGTAAAGACACCATGTAGGCTACTGATCCTACTTTATCAAGGATTTAATAGGGTCCAATGAACTTTGGACTCATATTTCCCTTAATACCAATATGAATCACACTTTTCCATAAAGAAACACAGAGAAAGACTTGATCACATACCTCTAAGGAAAGATCCTTCATCTGGTTATCTTCATAACTTTTCATCCTACTCTGATCTAAGATCATGTGCTCTTGAATCAACTGAACTTTTTCTACCATCTCTTATACCAATTTTGGTCCTATCAACATCCCTTAACCTTCATCATCCCAAAAATATTGAGTTCGACCCCACATTCCATATAACACTTCAAATGGTTCCATCTGTGTACTGGAATGAGAAATGTAATTATAAGAAAACTCAATAAAATAAATATGTTGATACCAACTTCAATGATAATCTATTGAACAATCACATAGCATATCCAATATGGGTTTATTTGTTTATTATGACTGCCCATCTGATTGTGGATGAAAAGATGTACTGGAAATTAATTCAGTTCCCAATGACTTCTAAAGGCCTTTTTGAAAGTTAGAAGTGAACCTGAGATCTTGATCAGATAAAATGGAGAGGGGAACTATTGTGACCTTACTATCTCTTTAATATATATTTAATAATTTTTATCTAGAGATAGAGTATCTCTAATAGGAAGAAAATGACCAGATTTAGTCAATCAATCAATAATAAATCAGATTGTGTTGTTACCTTGAAAAGTTTTTGGTAGTCCCATGATGAAATTCATGGACACATTTTCCCATTTCCACTATGGGACTAGAAAATACTAAAGCATCCCTTTTGGTAATTGTATCTCTACTTTAACCTGTTGAAAAATAAAAAATTTCATGTTAATGTCACCAATATCTCTTTTCATTCCATCCCACCAGTAATACATTAGAAGATCTATGTACACATTATTACTTCCATGTTGAACTGAAAATGGAGTACTACGATCTTCACATAAAAACTATTTCATTAACTATGAATCACAAGTCACACATAGAATATTTCTAATCCTCAAGACATAGTCTTTATCAATGTAAAATTCATGGAACTTTCCCTTGTGAACCAATTGTACCTTTTTCTGTAACTCACTGTCTTCTTTTTCCGCTTGCTTAATTCTGTTTGATAGAGATGATTTTATTGCCACCTAAAAACAAAAGAATTTCCCACACCAACTACTTCCAATTCAAAATTCATCAGAACTAAAACCAATGGATCTTATTCAAAACATATAATGATTAATGTAACGTTGCTATTTTGACTCAAAGCATCAATCACTTTATTTTCCTTACGAAGATGTTAATGAATCGTTCAATCATATTTTTTTATTAATTCTAATCATATCCTATATCTCATATTTAATTATTTCGGAGTTAATATATAATTCAAACCTTTTTGATCAGTATATATTTCACACTTTACACCATACAAATGATGCCTCAAAATTTTCAATTCAAAAACAACAACAACTAATTCCAAATCATGTGTAGGTAATTTAACTCATGAGGTTTCAAATGACATCAGGCATAAGAAATTACCTGATCATTCTGCATTAGGATTCAACCAAGTCTATAACACCCCGAGCTTCCACGGTATGCTTCTAATTGAATAATACAGTAGTGTGTGTTGTACCCAACTTTGAGTTCTAACGAACACAACGACCAATCAAACTATCCGTTATGAATAGTAATACCCATTTTTTAAAATTTTATAAATTTTATCACTCAAAATTGTATTCATTTTTGGATTCGGAATATCGAAATTATCCTAGGGTGAATTTTTTGTATTTTTCTGAAAACTTTCAATTTTTGATGAATAGTGAAAAAAACACTCAGTTATAGTTTAAAACCAAATTTTTAATTAAATAATTATTTAATTTATTTAAATTTAATTTAAGTCAAAATAGATACATAATACCTATATAATTCAATGAAATACATTAGAATTAGTTTATAATAATTTTAGATATATAAAAATTTTATTGAACTTTTCACCGTCTTTTACCCACCTCCTAGGAGAATTTGAAAATTCACATAAAACATAATTTTACCACTTTTGTGAGTGGAATTTCAAAAATCCAAAATACATGGTTAATATCAAGGAGTAAAATTTGGTTCAATAAAATAAAAATAATTTTTTGTGAATAGTAACTTTTTAATTTTATTTACCATAGTTAAATGTGAATAGAGTAAATAAGGGTAAAAATGAAATTATTATTACCCTAACACATTTCCTAATTCTATTGGATATAATTCGACCTAAATAAACCTTAGGAATAAAATATTAACCTCTTTGGTTCACCAGGATTAGATTAGGACATTTATTATTATTTAATTCAAATAAGAGTTAAAAGCGTTAAAATCAAAGTTTAATAAATAAAAAAATTTTAATATAAAGTTACAAAAAAGATAAAATTGATTATAAATATTCATTAGAAATATAAAATGATATCTTACATAATAGAGTTTTATTTATAATTTTTAGACATTAGATAATTTAATTTATTCATGACAAAATGATGATGTAGTAATTACCTTATTAGTGAAATATTTAAATAATTGATATTATAAATACCGAAATAAATTTAATTTGATACTTTTAATGAATTACAATAATTTTATAGGCTAATATGAAATTTTGGGGTTGATTAAATGAATTATGTTTTATGTAATAATGCGGTTATGAATTTAGTAAAAACAAAATACCAAATAGTGTTAAAATTGACATAAAAGAGTTTTTAAAACAAATATTATATTATTAATTGATATTAAATTTCTAAAAATATAATATTAGGCCAAGAGAATTATATAATGATAGGTGTATCATTAATGGCCCACTTGGGGTTCTCTTGGATGTATATAGTATGTTTATGAACCATATGATATAAAAAAACAAAGAGATATGGTAAATGTCAAACTATTTAACTAAGAGTTAAATATAAATGATAAAGTTAATATAGTGACCAAAACCTCTCTAAAATATATTGGTTGAAAGGATTTAGACCCATACCAACTTTAGACTCTAAATAAGTCACTTTTTAGCCATTATAAACCGAATATAAATTTATTATAAAATAATATTTTATGTTTTTCCTAAGGTGACCTTCACCACTCTTTTAAAAGGGCACTCCCCTTTCTCTAAAATTCATACATTCAAAGACTTTGGGTTCAGCCAAACCCTGCCCAAATGTCCTCTAAACTTTCCTCACTTCAACATAAAGGACTTATTTGTTTCATAAAGCCAACCTAAGGATCCATTTTTATCAATCCAAAAGGAAGAACCTGTAGAAGATGTAATGTTTTCACCACCCTCTTTCAAGTTCCTCTCTTCTTCAAATTCTTCTATATTGGTTATTTACAATATAAAATAATAACACCAGTATATTTTATATACTGTGATGTTATTATAAATATGGTACAACCATATTCAGTATTCTATCAATCCTTTGAATAACATGTCACCATACGTGCGTACGTACAGATTACCGTCTCCACATCGTGGTGTAATTTTTATTCAAAACATTATTATTTGGATGGGTATGATAATGATGTGTAATTGAAGTAAATAATAAATATAACATTATAATTATTCTGTATATATGATATACCATCCAATTTTATATTATTTTTTTATCAAAAGAATGATATTGTCACTCGGGCGTACATACGGACTACCGTCTCCATGAATACGATAAGATTCATTCCCAATCATATCCATTCAAGTGTAATTATCATTTGATGATTAAAAATAATGTTCAAGGACTTGATATCATTCTGGATATGAGTAAGATACAACCTAGCAATAACAAATACAGCTTATGTAACAAAACATATAAAAGAAAATGAGTAAGTTAACACCCGAAATAATGATAATACTAAGATATTATTAACAAAGAAATTTTAAAAGACCATATATGATATCACATTAATGAATATGAATCTTTTATAATTTAATAACAACTATTTCACCATTATACAGGAGGTTAAACTACCCTGAACCAAGGAAATGTACAAGGTAAGGGTTTATTTCACAATCTCTTCATTATCCAAGGTTGTTTAAACATAATTATCTACTGGGACCTCTTTATCATCCACATCCACGTTTCTTAAAAATATATTTCAAATCATTCTTACTACTTTACAGAATATGGGATAAAGACATTTATACCCTTTTTTGAATTTTTATAAGATGTTTATAAAGGAATCTTTCTGTCTCTTTCAAAACAATGTTCTTTTTTAACCTTTTTGACAGAATTAAGGTAAGAATATATTCATTAACTTATACGGAGGGTGAAACTATTTTACACCATTATAAAATCATTGAAGCTTCCCTTACAAGCTTATAAGAATATTTTCAATGTAAATGTTTTAATTATGTGGCTTTTAAATTATTTCAAAAAAAGTGATATCTCTCTCAAATAGTTTTGATTTCATCTATGTCAACATCCTTTGATGGATTTTAAGCTTATTTGGAGTTGATTTTAATATGATAAAAAAATTCCATATATTATTGAATATTTTGTGATATGTTTGACTATAGATGTGTTATTTTTATACAATTCATGGTATGGAGAAAGTATTGAAATTTCATATGATAGTTTTAATACAAATGTTTTTGTTATGTTTAAACCTGTTCATATGAGGAATGAATTGGACATAATAAGTGATGGGTGGAGCCCGCTATAGCTCCTCGATGCATTGGCAGGTCTCATGAGACAAAATAGTGTCTTGGCACATGGTCTTGACAAAATCTTATTTGTAGTTTGGTGCAAGGCCTTGACTATGTGGTTATGATAGTCTAGAATTATTCATTCAATCATTATGAAAGTGGTTATTGATATTGTATGTGATTATTTGACTAGTAGAATATCCATGTGAATCATTAAATGGAATTATTTTATTTTATTTCTGCCATATTATGTTGATGTTATTGTTTAAAAGGCTTTTGTTTTAGTTATACATTGCCTTAAATGTTTATACTTACTTATGAAAGTTTCTGCTATATTGTTATCCTTACTGGGCATCTGAGATCACCCCTTTATATGTTTTATTTTTCCCAGGATGTGAAGAAGTATTTTATGAATGACCTGTTGGGTTAGTATGAAGGGATATGAGTGTGGTCTATAGAGACAAGATGTTTTTGTAGTTTCTCACTTTATGATGTAATGTAAACATTATGAATGTATCTAGTAATGCCAAGGCTACTATTCTAATTGATATTTTGAGACTTGATCTTTTGTGATCATGCCAATGTTATGTAATAATGCACCGAGCAATACATCCCTTCTTGGAAGCTAGATTTAGATAAACTCTGATTAGATCACCTAAACCTAAGATGGACTTTGATGATTAGTATAGAAGAACTTCCAAGAAATTTTGTATTGTAGAGATTTTGTGATTTTTCAGAGCAATACATCCCTGTCTGGATACGAGCAGGTAGAGGGGGCTCTGGCACAAATTTACCTAGGGGTAAAACCCGAAAACACCGCTTTGAGCTAGACTCGAATGAGAACTGGTGCACAACAACAAGCCTTGCTTCCCTCTTGGTTACGACACTCCAGGGGGATATGCTTAAGATAATTCTCATTTTATTCACAAACCATTATGAAGGGTTTATGAGAATATAATTCCTTAAAGAAAACATTTTTATGATTATGGATTATATCAATAAATTCTTCAATTTATGTTTAGTGTTTTCAAAGATTGGATTTATGTATTGCGATTCATAAACTAATCTAGTCTATGCCATTGTTTTGAAATGGAGATTAGTGGAAGTAATGGAAACCATACCAATGCACACACGCCATGTAGGGATTTCCCTCCTGCTCAAGATAATTATAGAGGAGCCAGTGATGCAACTGGTGCTGATCAGCTAATCACCGTACATGGACAAATCACTCTGGTTATGAATAATAACCTTACCCATATGGAGCACCCATATCCACAGCATGGTGGATCAATGTCAGATCGATTCATGAGGAAACAACCACCAACATTCAATGGGGGTAAAATCCATTAGTAGTTGAGAAATGGATAAATTCCTTAGAGAAAATATTCCATTCCTTGGGGAGTAGCGAAAGGGAAAAAGTTGTCATGACAGTTTATCGCGTCACTGGAGATGCTGATCAATGGTGGTCATTGATTAAAAACACGAAGGAAGATGATGAAGTATCAAATATGGAATTGAGGGAGTTTAATGATATTTTCTTATAAAAATACTTTCCTCATGACCATCGAGCGGATATTGAAAGACAATTTCTATGTCTAAGGAAAAAGGAGGATGAGAATGTTGCAAAGTATGAGTCTAACTTTTCAGGGTTATCAAGGCATGTTGCAGATTATATACATAACCCAAGAAGTATGATTGATCATTTATTTGATGGGTTAAAACCATTTCTCCATTGAGCTTTAGTCTCATAATCCTTCTCATCATATGAAAATATTGTCTCTTGTGCTATAATGACAGAAAAGGAACTCTCTAAGTCTTAAGACTTTAAGGAAAAGCAAGAGAAGAAGAGATATTCTGATCACTCTGGAAATCGAAATAAGGGGAAGAAGGGAAAAGTTGAATATACATCCTTTAGTAAATGTGGGAAGAAACAACCTGGTACATGCTTGAAGGGATTGAGAGTCTGTTACAAGTGTGGTGAAAAAGGTCACCAAGCTCAAGACTGCAAGGGGAAGAAAGAAGCTTCCAATGTTCAATGCTACAATTGCAGGGAGATGGGACATTATGCAAATAAATATCCTAAGCATTACAGAAACTTTCTTCAGAAAAGGCCAAGGGATCAAGGACAAGCTTATGTTATCACAACTACCGAGGTAGAAGCTCTGAAAGACGTGGTGGCAGGAAATTTAATGGTTTCGTCAAGTTTAGCAAATTCTTTATTTATTAGGGATCATCACACTATTTTATATCTTCCCAGTTTTCTATGAAAATTAGATATTTACAATTTGATTTAAAAAGGGAGTTGTTAGTTAAAACTCCTAATGGAAGTATCATTGCTACAAAGTTCTGTGAATCAGTTCCCATTAGAGCATATAAATGTTCTTTATCTGCTGATCTCATCGTCATACCTATGATTGAGTTTGATATAATCCTTGGTATGGCTTGGATTTCGGACCACGATGCGAATATTTATTGTAAGAAGAAGGAGGTTACGATTTTTGATGATGATGATAAAGAACACCTTATCATTAGAGCAGAATTGTCACCATGTGATCCTTATCTAGATCCACCCCCAGTAGCTCAACTAAATTCAATTATCCGGTATGAAGAGAATGAAATAATTGTGGGTGAGGAAAGGAATGTTATAATAGAGGATGTACCTATTGTGGAAGAATATGTAGATGTGTTTCTAGAATATTAACCTGGACATCCTCCACAATGAGAAATTCAGTTTTCCATTAATTTAATTCCTGGTTCAAGGCCTATATCGAAGACCCCTTATAGAATTGACATTGTAGAATTAGATGAAGTAAAGAAACCACTAGAGGAATTGAGTAATAAGGGATTTATTCTCCCTAGTGTTTATCCATGGGGAGCCCCTATCCTTTTTGTTAAGAAGAAAGATGGATCTATGAGGTTATATATCGACTACTGGTAAATCAATGATATAAAAATAATGAACAAGTATCCTCTACCTCACATTGATGATTTATTTGACCAACTGCATAGAGCTCAATACTTTTCAAATATTGAACTTCAATCTGGATACCATCAGCTGTGTGTGAAGAAGGAAGACATTCCGAAGTTATCATTTCGAACCATGCATGGGCATTATGAGTTTACAGTAATGCCTTTTGGGTTGACTAATGTACCCTCTGTATTCATGGATATAATGAATAGATTTTTCAAGGAATATCTCGATGATTTTGTGGTGGTATTTATTGATAATATCTTAGTATACTTCAAAATCTACGAGGATTATGAAAATCACTTGTGCATTATCCTGAAGACTCTGAGAAGACATAAATTATATTGGATGTTTAGCATGTGTGAATTCTGGCTTCAGGAGATATCTTTTCTTGGCCAGATTGTCTCTAAGGATGGAATCTCTGATGATCCTTCTAAGACATGAGAAATCCAAGAATGTCCAGAACCAATGAGTATAACTGAGGTATGCAGTTTTTTTTGGTTTAGTAGGTTATTATCGACGTTTTCTACAGAATTTTGCCCGATTGGAAAACCCATTTACAAAGCTCACACGTAAAGGGGTTAAATTTGTTTGGACAAAAGAGTGTGAAGAATGTTTTTAAGAAATTAAGAATAGATTAGTCAATGCTCATATATTGACTCTACCATCGAGGAATGATGGGTTTGATATTTATAGTGATGCTTTAACGAAAAGAATTGGTTGTGTCCTTATGCATAATGATAGGATAATTGTATATGCATCACGACAGCTTCAAATTCATTAGCAAAACAATCCTACTCATGATCTTGAATTAGCATCTGTAATCTTTTCTTTGAATATTTGGAGACACTATCTCTATGGTGAAAAGTGTGAGATTTATACTGGTCACTAGAGTTTGAAGTATATTTTCTCATAGAAAGAACTCAACATGAGGAAAAGGGGATGGCTTGAACTACTCAAGTATTATGATTGCACGATACAATACCACCCGGGTAAGGCATATAAGGTGGCAGATGCTTTGATCAGAAAGGATCAAGGAGTTTTGAACAAGATGAGAATTGAAAGGGATCCTATTTTAATGGATCTAGTGAATATGGACATGGGAATAACCATGGAAGGTGAAACATCAATGCTTTTTCAAATGGTTTCCAATCCATCTTAACTATAAAGGATTAAGTGTTCTCAGACCGATGCTGAAGAGTTTGAAAAGAAGATTAAACCTGTGAATGATGGTAGATTGAGTGACTTTGTGTATGAAGATGGTATTTTCAAATTTGGGAAGAGACTTTGTGTTCCCAATGTACATTATTTAAAAAGATATTTGTTGGATGATTCTCATAGTTCCAATTTCTCTATACACCCTGGGATCACCAAAATGTATAGTGATTTGAAGGAACATTTTTGGTGGGAAAACATGAAGATCGAGATTGCTGATTTTGTGTCAAGATGTATGGTTTGTCAATAAGTGAAAGCTGCAAGGAAACATCCTGGAGGAGTCATGCAACATCTTCCCATAACTGAGTGGAAATGGGATAATATCACTATGGACTTTGTCATTGTTCTTCCAAAGACCCCTAAAAGGAATGATGAAATATGGGTCATTGTTGATCATCTTACCAAGTCATCACATTTTCATACTATAAGGGAGAATTTACCACTTGAACGTCTAGAAAGACTATATATTAATGAAGATGTGAGACTTCATGGAGTTCCCCTATCAATTGTTTCTGACCGTGATCCCCATTTTACTTCAAGATTCAGGAAAAGTTTTCAAAAATCCCTTGGATACTGAACTTCGTTTGAGCACTACCTACCTCCCCCAAACTGATGGACAATCAAAACGGACTATTCAATCCATATAAGACATGTTTAGATATTTCTCACTTGACTTTCAAGGTATGTGGGATCAATATTTACCTCTGAGGAAATTTTCCTATAATAATTACTTCCATTCAAGTATTCAGATGGCACCAAATTAAGCGTTATATGGAAAGAGATATCGCACAACAACCTGCTGGGATGATGTTCGTGAACGAAAACTTGTAGGCCTAGAACTTATTGAGGAAACAATGGAAAAGGTGATGGTAATCCAAACCCACGTCAATGTAGCTCAAAGTAGGCAGAAGATCTATGCTGATAACCGAAGGAAGGATTTTGAATTTTAGGAAGGAGATCATGTTTTCTTGAAGGTATCTCCATGGAAGGGTGTTATATGTTTCATCAAGAAGGTTAAATTGAGTCCCAAGTACATTAGACCTTTCGAAATTCTATATCAAATTGGGGTTGTAGATTATCATTTGGAAATGCTGCCAAATCCTTCTATAGTTCATGATGTGTTACATGTATCACTGTTGAGAAAATACAAGCCTGACACAACACATGTACTCACCTATGAAGAATTAGAATTGGAAACCGATCTGTCTTATTGCGAAGGGCCCGTCAGGATTCATGATACGAGAGAACAAGTGCTGAGAAACCGGAAAACTCATCTGGTAAGAGTTCTATGGAGAAACCATAGGATGGAAGAGTCAACGTGGAAACGCGAGGAACATATGATGAAGATCCACCGAGTCTTTTTATGCAGTAATATTCTAGAAATTTCATGGATGAAATTTTTTGAAGTAGGGGAGAATGTAACACCCCATGCTTCCATGATACGCTTCTCTTTGAATAATACAGCAGCGTGTGTTGTACGCAACTTCGAGTTCTAACACACACCACAACCAATCAAACTAGCTGTTATGAATAGTAATACCCACTTTTTAAAATTTTATAAATTTTATCATTCAAAATGGACTTCATTTTTGGATTTAGAATATCAAAATTATCCTCGGGTGAATTTTTGATATTTTTCTGAAAACTTTCAATTTTTGATGAATAGTGAAAAAACACTGAGTTATAGTTTAAAACTGAATTTTTATTTAAATAATTATTTATTTTATTTAAATTTATTTTTGGTCCAAATAGTTACATAATACCTATATAAGTTCAAGGCAATTCATTGGAGTCAGTTTATAATAATTTTAGGTATATAAAAATTTTGTTGAACTTTTCATCGCCTTTTACCCACCTCCTAGGAGAATTTGCAAATTCATATAAAACATAATTTTACCACTTCTGTGAGTGGAATTTTGAAAATCCGAGATACACAGTTAATATCAGGGGGTAAAATGTTGTTCAATAATATAAAAATACTTTTTGGTGAATAGCAATTTTTTAATTTTATTTACCACGGTTAATTGTGAATAAGGTAATTAACGGTAAAAATGATTTTAATATTTCAATAACACATGTACAAATTCTATTGGATAATTATAATTCGACCAGAAACAACCTTAGGAATAAAATATGAACCTCTTTGGTCCACTTGGATTAAATTGGGACATTTATTATTATTTAATTCAAAGAAGAGTTAAAAGAGCTAAAATCAAAGTTTAACAACTATTTTTTTTAATATAAGGTTATAAAAAAGATAAATTTGATTATAAATATTCATTGGAAAGATAAAAAGACTTCCTACATAATGGTATTTTATTTTTAATTTTTAGAAATTAAATAATCTAATTTATTTATGACAAAATGATGATTTATTAATTACCTTATTAATGAAATATAAAAATAATTGATATCATAAATACCCAAAGAAATATATGTTGAGACATTTAATGAACTAAAATAATTTTATAGGTTATTATGACATGTTAGGGTTTATTAAATGAATTAGGTTGTAAGTAATAACGCGGTTATGAATTTTGAAAAAACAAAATACCAAATAGTGTCAAAAATGACATAAAAGAGTTTTTAAAACAAGTATTATATTATTAATTTATGTTCAATTCCTAAAAATCTAATAATACGCCAAGATACTTATATAATGATATTTATATCATTAATGAACCACGTTGGGTTTTCTTGGATGTATATAGTATGTTTATTAGCCATATAATATAAAAATTCAAAGAGACATGATAAATGTCAAACTATTTAACTAAGAGTTAAATATAAATGATAAGGTTATTATAGTGACACAAACCTATCTAAAATCTATTGGTTGAAAGGATTTCAACCCATCCCCACCATATCCTCGTAATAAGTCACATTGGAGCCATTATAAACCGAATATGAATTTATTATAAAATAATTTTTTATGTTTTTCCTAAGGTTCCCCTCACCCCTCTTATAAAAGGGTACCCCACCTTCTCCCAAATTAATTCCTTCAAAGCATTTTGGTTTGACCGACCCCTGACAAAATATCCTCTCAACTTCCCTCACTTCAACCTAGAGGCCTTAGTTTGATCATAAAGCCAACCTAAGGAGCCCTTTTGATCTAACCAAAAGGAAGAACCAAAAGAAGAGGTAATGTTTTCACCACCCTCCTTCAAGTTCATTTCTTCTTCAACTTATTATTTCATTATTATTTCCATTATAAAATGATAACTCCAATATCTTCTATATACTGTGATGTTATTATAAATATGGTAGAACCATATTCATTTTTCTATCTATCCTTTGAATAACATGTCACTATACGTGTGTACGTACGGATTACCGTCTCCACGTCGTGGTGTAATTGTTATTCAAAACATTATTATTTGGATTGGTATTATAATGATGTTCAATTGAATTAAATAATAAATATAAAATTATAATTATTCCATATATATGATATACCATCCAATTATATATTATTTTAACATCAAAAAATGATATTTTCACTCTTGCGTACGGACGGACTACCGTCTCGACAAACGTGATGAGATTCATTACCTATCGTATCCATTCAAGTATAATTATCATTTGATGATTAAAAATAATGTTTAAGGACTTGATATCATTATGGATATGAATAAGATACAACCTTGAAATCACAAACATGGCTTATGTGACAAAACATATAAAAGAAAACAAGTAAGTTAACACCCGAAACGACGATAATACTATGATATTATTAACCAAGAAATGTTAAAAGATCGTATATGATATCATATTATAGTATATGATTCTGGTATAATTTAATAACCACTATTTCACCATTATAAAGGAGGTTAAACTACCCTAAACCATGGAAATGTACAAGATAAGAGTTTATTTCACAGTTTCTTCATTTTCTGAAGTTGTTTATACGTAATTATTTATTGGGACCTCATTATCATCCACATCCACATCTCTTAAAAATGTATTTCAAATCATTCTTACTATTTTACAAACTATGGGTTAAAGTCATTTATACCCTTGTTTTTTTATAAGATGTTTATAAAGGAATATTTCTGTCATTTTCCAAAAAGGTCCTTTTTATCGTTTTCGACAGAATAAAGGTAGTAATGTATTTTTTAACTTATACGGTGGGTGCAGATATTTTACGCCATTATAAAATCGTAAAAGCTTCCCTTAAAATCTTATAAGAAAATTTTCGAAGTAAATGTTCTAATTATGTGGCATTTAAAGGATATCAAAAAAAGAGATATTTCTCTCAAATAGTTTTGATTTCATCTATGTCAACATCCTTTGATGGATTTAACGCTTATTTGAAGTTGATTTATTATGATACAAAACTTCCATATAGTATTGAAGGTTTTGTGATATGTTTGAATGTGGATGTTTTATTTTTATACCTTTCATGGATTATGGGGAATGTATTGACATTTCATATGCTAGTTTTAATACGAATGTTTATGTTATGTTTAAACTTATTCATATGAGGAATGCATTGGACTTAATAAGTGACGAGTGAGGCCCACTATAGCTCCTCGATGCATCGGTAGGTCTAATGAGGAAAACTAGTGTCTTGGAACAAGGAATTGACAAAATCTTATTTGTAGTCTTGGCACAAGGCTGTGACTTTGTGGTTATGATAGTCTATAATTATGTATTCCATCATTATGAAATTGTTCATTGATATTGCATGTGATTATTAGACTAGTAGAATATACATGTGAATAATTAAATAGCATTATTTAATTTTATTTCCGCCATATTATGCTGAAGTTAAAGATTAAAAGGCTCTTGTTTTAGTTATACATGACCTTAAATGTTTATGATTATTTATGAAAGTTTCTAATGTATTTTTATCCATACTGGGAATCTGTTCTCACCCCTTTATATGTTTTATTTATCCCAGGATATGAAGAAGTGTTTTAAGAATGACGTACTGGGATTGTATAAGGGGATATCAGTCTGTCATATGGAGACAAGATGTTGTTGTATTTTTTCACTTTATGATGTAATGTAAACATTATGAATGTATCTAGTGATTCCAAGGCTACTAAACTAATTGGTCTTTCGAGACGTGATATTTTTTTATCATGACAATGTTATGTAATAATGCACCAACTCTGGGTAATTGGGGTTAGGGCGTTACAATGTACTTTGAACGGTGTCTCATTATAGATAACAAATTTACCATTCCTAGAAGGTAGGGTCAAAACTAGAGCATTTAACAATCATTTTTCAGTTATTGAAAACAATAATCACATTATTTTGTCAAAATAAACTTAACTCCCTTACATGTTAGCTTATTTATTGGGCTAGATAACTAAGATATTTTTTTCAAGAAACCTTCGGTAATAACCCACTAAACCAAGAAAACTATGAATCTATGTGATATTGATATGTTTGTCCCACTCTTCAAAAACTTTTGTTTTAAAAGGATCAATAGTTACTTCATCTTTTGAAACAATATGACTAAGGAAAAAAAAAATTCAACCAAAATTCACTCTTACTAAACATTCTATATAGTTTATATTATTTAATGGTTTGAAAAAAAAATCATTAGAAGACTTTATGATCCATCCGACTTTTAGGCTATACCACAATGTCATATATAAACACAATCACAAACTAATCTAGAAACATATGAAAAAATATATTCATGAGATTCATAAATATATAAGATTAATTAGATAACCCAAAAGGATTAACTAAAAACTCATAATTCCCATATCTAATTTGGAAAACAGTCTTTATAATGTCATCCTCTTTCACCTTCAGTTGATGGTACCCAGAACTCAAATCAACCTTTGAAAAATACTCACATCCCTAGAGTTGATAAAAAAATCATCAATATGAGGAAAACGATTCTTTTTCTTAATAGTGATGTTATTCAAGGCTCTGTAATAAATAAATAGTCTAATAGAACCATATTTGTTTTACAAATAAAACTGGGGCACCCCATGGTGATGTTCTATGTCGAATGAAACTTTTATCAAGTAATTTATACAACTGTTTTTTAATTACACCAGTTCTAAATGATACATTCAGTGAGGAGGTTTAGAAATTGGTTTAGCATTAGAAATTAATTGCATAGTAATTTCAAACTCCTAATTGAGAACACTGCTAAGAAATTCATTTGGGAAAACATTTTAGAATTAATTAACTACTGTAATTTTACCAATCAAAATTGTTTCTTTCTTTTCAAAAACATGAGCTAAATAACTTTAACTTCCATATTTAATCAATCTTTTAACTTCTTTATATGTTATAAAAGGTTTTAAATCAATGAATAAAACATTCTTGGATTTATAATCTATTTTAGAATGGAAAACTGTAATCCAATCCACACCCAAAATGATATCAAATTTCACAATGGAATGTTCAACATGATTTGTACGAAATACTATCCCACTAATTATTAAAGGAAGACTACTATAAATCTTGGTTTCTTTAATACTTCCACCCAATGTTTTTACCAAAATTTATATATCACTTTCCTGAGGTTTTATTTCAAATTTACTTGCAATGATTTTAGAAAAGATGGAATTTGATGATCTATAGTCAAATAGAGTATTGGCACATTTTTAAAAAAATATAACATACATGTCACCACTTCATTAGACATTACCACATCAACCGTAGTAGTTGAAAATGATTTTTACATGCCCTTCTAATTTTGATGTTGCTGGTTTCCACCCTGGTTAATCAACTTTGTACACACATTAGAAAAATGTACTATCTCATTGCAACTAAAATATCTTACCACTGATTTTTCATTGCCTTCCTGATCATATTCCATATAGTTATGAGAAATATGACTAATATTACAACATTGGAAGAACTTCACAGGCTTTGAGAGATATTCTACTGGATTATTTTTACCACAGTTATCACAAGTTGGAAATTTGGTTTGGTTACCTACAGAATTCTTTGAGAAATTATTTCCCATTTCCTGCCAACTGGATCACATATTTGGTTTGTTCTCACGGAACACAAAATCATCCAAAAAACTCAATTTCTAACTTCTAAAATCACTAGAAAAGTTTCACATAGATTTTGAACTCATGAGAAGCAAACACACTTCGATATTTCACCTTTTATCCCGATTGAAACCGATTTATATTAATATCAATATCTTAGATAAAATTTGGGACGTACCATGACAAACGAGTGAAATTTTCATCAATATAGCCATAAATCTTCCTAATTTTGTCTAAATTACATGAATTTCTTTTCCATAATATGTATAAAAGACATAGGATAATATTTCTCAAGGAATATATTCTTAAATTCATCTCATTCCATGGAATCAATCTCTTCACTTCCTATAATATTTTAAATCATTGAACACCAATAATCAGATTCACCTTAAAAATGAAAAATAATAGGACTAACATTTTTATTGTTTTAACACCCCATTACATGAAAAATAATTTAGTTCTTTAATATACCCTTTAGCTTTCATAGGGTCAGATGATCCTCTCAATGATGGGGGATGTTGCCTCTTGAAATTCTCAACGATCAACATCTTCTTCTACTATTGGTTTTTTTAATCTCGTGAATGGATACCACCAACATTTATCACCTAATTCAACTAAGGCAACACTGGAAAAACCTATTCGGTTCTGATTCTAACCATAATAGTATTTTCATTTGGAATGTTATTTAACTATGTATGCCTTCCCTTCACAACTTCCCCGTTTCCTCGGCAGAAAACCATTCTGTACAAACATATTATAGAAGAAGAAATGGGGTAATATTAAAATGATATATCATTTCAATTTGACCATAAGGTAAATATATTTTATTGATAATATATTAACAATATTATTACTTTTAAATTTATCTAAACCGACCTTTGATACCAACTAAAATTCCCCATCCATTAATGTTACATAATCTTGAGTTAAGTCGATAATTTGACTTTAACTCACATTGAGGATATTTTAAGGTTTTGATTGTTAGATAATTATGTGATAACTCATACATAACAACTTAAACATTTCAATTAGACACTTATACTCACTATCCATTTTTTTCATAAGAAAACAATTTAAAAAAAACATGGTATTGTTACATGTTTTAATAGCATATCTTTTCCTTGATCACATCCTTGAACAAATTCTTCATTTCATTGTGTGAAAAACATTTCAAAACGTGGGATGAGCATAAAAATATTAGTGAAGGATGAAAAAATATAGAAAAATGTTATTCTTGGGATAAAATTAGAACCATGAATACATTATCATAATGTAATAATTTTCACCTTTAAGAAGTAGCAAAAAAACTTAACTAAAAATAAGACTATTCCTTACCTTTTTGTAACAAAAAGATTACCATAAAACCTATAGAAATAAACATATAACATATAATGTTAACTTTGTACATAAACATACATAAATTGAATAACCATACAGTCGACTTCTACACATATCACTAAATGGAATTTCCATACAACAAACTTCCATACATAATGCATTGGAGGTTATAACATAACCACCCATCCATTTTTTATCATGGAACCACCCGCCTTTGGTTTATCACATAACCACCCATCATTGGATTATCATGTAACTACCTGTCAAATGTCCAAGTACCATTATATAATCATAACACATAGAAGATTGAAATTATCAACATTTCACTCATAAAATTTACTTTTCAATGATAAGAGATCATTTCATGATATTGAAATAGTAAATAGACTTTAAAAACGATTTTAAATACCAAAACACCCCATAAGGGATTAAGTATTTTATTTTCATTTTAAAAATATTAAGTATTACACAGGATGGAAAATATCAAAAAATGATTATAGAGGTGGAGGATTCGTTGTCCTAACATGCGTTAAAAACATTCCTTTTTGTCGTTTAGTAAAACTATTTGTAGAAAAAATTCCCTTTTAGTGAAATTAAAAGTCAAAGGGATTTATTATACACCGTATAAAAGAACGAGCTGTATATTATCTTAATATGTCTCAATGAAAGGAGTTTGAGATGAAGTCCCTTACCTCAAATATGACTTGTCTCAATCATTCATTAATTTCTAGAATAATAAAAATAGGTCAATATCTACTTTCATGAAAAACTTATTCAAGTTTATTATTCCTTTTATATAAGTTATTACCATTTCATAAAAATTACATATTTTTTATGTTCATATCAGTAATTTTTTCAATATTCGGTACTTGATTCGAAAATGAACTTGTTTTGATGTTACTTGTCCATGTAGTCAAAATTCCATCATCTCTATAATATTTTTGTTAATTATTTAAATATCATATATATCCATTATATATGTATTCATTATGTGAATAATATTTGGATATAAGAAATGAAATGCATCATTCATGAAGACGATAAGCTGTATGTACGCATGAACGCAATTTTCATTTTTGTTTCATAATAAATGAATGGAAACTAAATGATAAATTGGTATATTGTAATTAAATTATAATATATATTTTATATATGTCACATAAGTGCATTAATGTCATCCTTTATACATTACATGTATGGAATGAATGAGTCAAATCACTTTGAGGGGGCGGTAGTCCGCATTTCATCAAATGAAATTATAGTATTTACATATTATGGAAAGCATAAATGTATGTTGTAAATAAAAATTGCAGAATCATAAAGAAAATATAAATATAATATATATCATATATAATTACAAATCCATCAGAATTTCCACCAAGAGAGGTGGTACGAGAAAATTGAACAATCATCATTTCGTGAGTAGTAGTTCGTCGTACAAAAAAAACAATATGTTCGTATCCATTATATGGATGTGTGTGTATGTGTAGTTTGAATAATTCACATAAAAATATATTATATTTTGGGTACTTATATTTTTATTTAATAAAATAATAAAAATATCATAGGGAGTGGAGAAAGAAAATAAAGGAAATGAACTTGAGAGAAGACGTTACCTCGAAATCGTATACTTCTTTTGATTTGATACAAATGGATTTATTGAATATCCTTTTGCCCAAGTTAAGTATGATAGGAGAAAAATAGGGATGTTGGGAGATTATATGATTATAATTTGGATGATACAAGGGGCTAGATAGGTGTGAGTAAGTTAGTATAGGTGGTGGCCTTTTATAAGAGGCAGGAGGGGTACTTTATGAAAGTCTTGAAATATTATTTTATTATAAATTTATTTTTGAATTATAATAGTTACAAAGTGATATAATTTGATGATAAGACGAGTTTGTGTCTATATTCTGTTAGCCAATAGGTTTTAGACAAGTTTAAGTCAAAAATTTAACCATATCATTTGGCATTAACCCGTAGTTAACAATATTAACACATACCATATCTTCTTGTATTTTCATTAAATATGGTTAGTATAGATACTAAAAATTTAAAATCGAACCACAAGTGGATAATTAATTAAAATTTTAATATTATATAATAAATCATTCCAAATATCATATTTTTAGGACTATTATATCATTTAATAAAATAGTATTTGTTTTAAAAACTAATTTATGTCAATTTTGACAATATTTAGTAATTGATTTTTATTAAAGTCATAACAACTTGATTCATTCAAAAAAATGAATTAACTCAAATATTATATTTCATAATAATCTTGAAAATTATTGGATGGAATTATAACATTCAAATTATATTTATTTTTATATTTACAATATCATTTATTTGAATCTTTCATTAAGAAGGTAATCACTACCTCATCAATGTGTAAAAAATAAATTTATTTATTTTACGTAAAAAATTATAAATAAAAGAAAATTATATGGGAAATATTTTTAGATTTATAATGACTATTTAGAGTTAAATATATCTGTTATGTAACCCTATATTAAAATTGTTTTAGTAAAAAGATGCATGTTTTTGTTAAATTTCACTTTACATTAAATTTATTAATATAACATGTCATTTCCACAACCAAGTGGCTCCGAAATGGAAACAATTAGGCCAAAGGATGATCATGTCTAGACATATACCATAAAATATGATGAGTACACAATTTAGTATTGTTTTATATTATTATAATATTATTTGATTACCCTTATTTATCTAATTTACCCTTTAACCGTGGTAAATAAAAATAATTACTGAAGTTACTATTCATTATATCAAAAAATAATAGGTACCTATTTAAAAACATCTAACATTCTGATTAAAAATATGAATACATTTTTGCAAATTGAAAACACCTAAATTTTACAAATTAATTTAAAATTTATTCCCTTTGTCAAAAACCAGAAAGCATGTTTTTACAATGTAAAAACTATAAAAAGATTGACATTTCTTTATATCCAATATCAATGTAAAATTACAATAAATGACTAAAATAGGAATAAATAAGAAATACATAATCCAATTAAAATTTAAAAATAACTAAAATGATATCATAACTATATCAATAAATTAGATGAAAAGGCAGTTTTGAATTAAAATGAAATATTTTCCACTATTCATTAAAATATGAATTCCATCCGAAAGATACCAAACGTTCAACCAAAGTAAATATTGATGTTATATTTATAATGAAGAAGTATATTGTGTCAAATAGAACATATAAAATTGAAAAAACTATATTTAAAAAGGTTTCACCATCAAAAGCTGGTAAAACATCCTTTTAAAAATATTAGAGTATTTTATGCTTAAAATTTGATTCATTCTCATTTTAAGACTCTAAAATTTACTGAATAAAAGTAAAAACATTTTAAAAAATGTTTAATCATATTTTAGTTAGTTATTTTCATTCCCTTCAATATAACATCTAGGCATTAAATACCATTTAAAATATTATTATTATTATTATTATTGTATTATTATTTAGTATAACTCAAAGTTATGTGCACTGTAAGACTTCGGATAAGCCCTTTGTTACATGTCAACATAGATATCAGACAAAGTGTCCTATTTGACATAAAGTTAATATCTTATTCATAAATATTATTTGAAATGAAAAATTATTTTTCTATAAATACCTGGGATATTATAATGAGAATTCCCTTACCTTGAAGAGTATCATTATAGAACTTGAAGATGGACCCTTAAGACCATAATAACACCTTGTAGGGACTCTATGGTAGTAAAAATGAACAAATATTAATGGATAAAGGTTTTATAGTGGAGAGGAATGAGGGTCTTGTTTTTTATTTATAGTAAAAGAGTAGGAAATGATTAATAATTTCAAATTGTAGGTGTTGAATTTCTATGATGTAGAAAATAAAAATCCATTGGATTAACTATTATTTGTAATCATGGATTTAGATGTTAAAGAAATTTTATATAATATTTTAATTAGTTAAGAACTAAAGGTAAATTTTTAATATTAATTTTCCCATAGGAATTTAATTTCTTCCAAAAATATAGTTTTAAAAATATTAATTTTCGAAATGATTTTTTTTGCAAAATATAGTTTTAAAAATATTAATTTTTATTTTAGATGTGGGGAAGTTATTAATAAGTTTGGAAATTTATTTAAATCCATTAAAATACACAATATTAATAAAATATTCTATATTTTTTCAAGAATGACATGAATTTAGATATTATATCACTTTTATGTATTTATGGTGTCATAATCCTTACTGTATTTTATACGATAATTTTTATTTTACCCAAAACATTATTATCTATGAAAATTATAAAAAATTAAACTTTGGATAAATTCAATTTTGTGGTTTAAAAAATTCCATCCATTATATTAGGATAATTTTATAAATATGAAAAATTTAAGTTTGAAATATAAAATACTTATTTAATAAAAACAACCAATATTTATTATACAATCAAATTTCCACCCATTACAAAAAATATATATAATTGAATAATATTATTTTATTAATAAATTTTTCCTCTTTATAACTTTTATAAACATTTTTATTTTCTATTAAATGTATTTTAATGAAAATTATATATATATATATATTCCAGAAAATACTATCATGGTCTCTTTTTATGAAAATATAATTTATGTTATTCTCAAATAATATGAATTATAAATAAGGGTGAAAAACTAAATAAAAATCAGGAAATAATAGAAACATAATTCATATCTAAAATAATTACACCTTAATCCTACCATGTCCTAGATATATCACTCATTATTACAACAGTATAGGCTGTAAGGGTAAGGTGTGTGATGGTGGTGGTTTCATGAGGTGGTTTGGCCATCATTGATCAAATGGTGATCTAAAATAGATGGAACTCCACTCATAGGTGATTTTCGTTGTGCCTCAATTATTGAATACCTTGTTAGGATTGATGAAGATGAAACACAAATAGTTCATCCACCCTTTCTAGCTTTACATAATGAGAATTATAAGGCATCACTCTACTATATGGGGCCATTGTTTCTTCTTTTTACCTTAAAATAAATATTATAAGTTCCCTTAATGTAAAATAATTATAATGATCACTTTATAATGACTATATTACTGGTGAGGATAATTCCCAATGATCATATATACTAATGGCCATGTAATATAAATGTAACAATCATATTCTAATGGTCACTTTTGAGATTGCATCATATATATATACCACCAAACATCAAAATTTAATACTTAATACCCACATGTTTTTACAATTAATTGGATAATACCTATCATATTACTAATGATTTCTTCACTTTTATCATTTTTCACAGAAGGTATAATATTCAAGGCAAAGTTTGATCCTATAGATTTTACAATTCTGTGGTTTTTTTATATAATGGTAATACTATTAGTTGTAAAAATTGTGATATTTAATATCTATGTAATATTATATATTTTTTAAAATGTAATTATATATACATACATTGTGAAATAAAATTTTCATTACATAAAAGAGTTCTTTTATTAATCAAAGAATGATTTTAGGCTGTTATAGAAACAAAAGTTGGGAGAAAAATCTCCTCCATTATGTCTGTTTTCAATTCCAAATTACTTCCATTAGTGAATGTAATACATCTATACCAGAGAATACAAGAATAAGAGAGTAAAAACAATTCTCACCTAAATTGAAATGATAAGGATGAGATAAAACTTTCTTCTGCCCATTTCTAGATATCACAGACTTAGGATGGAATGATCTCTAAATGATTCACTATTGACTAATTACAAGTGATTATATGAATTTCCAAACAACACATCATCATCATATATTATACTTCTTCGAATCACATCTCTCATATAAATGTGCCATCAAGAAATCAAACATAAGTTTACATGGGCCAACACTTTGTATAAAAAAAGTGATCATTTTAGACAATAAGGATATCCATATTTTCACACATGATACCAGGTTATCTCTTTCACATTTTAGGTACTTAGCATGTAGTTTTTTCGAAATTCATTTGAATATATGTTCACATGATATGTATATCAGAAACATTCATGTATAAATTATTCCCCACAAGGATAGATAATAACTCCCTCTTTATAAACATATTTTGAATAAATTATAAAACATATAAGAGAATATAATAATACCTCATCCTTTATATTTTCAAGGAACTATCATTATTTTTAGATTCGGTAGATTTTATTAATCTATAGAAAATTTAAAAATTTATTGGATTTCCCCTCAAAGTATACTCTCTACCATTCATCACATTCTTCACACACTATAGATGGAACATTATAAAAATATGTGGGGAGGGTGGATCTTCCAGAAATCCCTCAATTTGAATCATTGGGTCGAGATAGATTTATCATCCTAATAATTAATTTAGTTATAGGTATAAAATATCTACACATCCTAATGAAAGATCCATATTTTTATTTCAATATCTATTCATGTTGTGGATTCATGGGATTCTTCTCATCTTGAAATATATATTTTTCTAGAATGGTCTACTAAAATTTTGAAAATAGAGCACCAACATTATTTTAATCCTTCCAATATTTCTAGCTTCATCCAAAAAAATGGTCTATATGTGAATACATTCATTTTGGGAATTATTATCCTTACTCTTATATATTAAATAATTTTTCTCAACAAAAGATGTAGAACCTGAGATCACTGGTTCTATCAATTTTTCATATATCCTGGGAAAATATTTATACATAAAACAACCTTGTGTCTTTCCTAGTTACACCGTCCATTAACATTTTTTCTTTCTATTTTACCTTTCCCTTATTTGGAAGCTTCCCAACATTTTCAAGCGGATTTTCAATAACCATTCCAATTCAACTATATATTTCTCAGAATGACTCCAATATTTATTTTAACTTTTTTAAAAATACTTTTTGATCCATGAGACTCCTATAATTATCCATGGTGTGGAATATCTTACTATTAATAATAATTTCTTCTTTATTTAATTGATATCATATACATATTTTTTTACTCTCTTATTAGGAGAACTGTTTTGATCTTTATTATTCACAAATTTGTCTCCCAAGGCAGAAACATATTCTCCATTTACAAACCTCGAAACTATGGTGGTTCACTTTTACCTTATGTAAATATGTTATCCATAGAATATGTTTAATAGTATTAATTAATACCATGGTATATTATGTTGATAATCTCATAAAAATTATTTATATATTCAATTTTTTTCTTTATAGATAGATATTTCCCATTCAATGATGTCTAATTCATTACAGTATATTTTTTTATTTTTATAAATTTTGTTCCTATATATTTATTGATTTTATAATTTTTATGAATTTTTATATTATTATAGTAATAAATATATCTATGTATAAACCTCTTGAATCACCAAAATCTACCAACTAATCTTGATATTTTCATTAAGTGAATTCTTTTCATCCTGAAAAGTATTCAGTTTTTTGGAAGGAATATAGATACCCAAGCATTTTACACATATTATTACCGGGGTTTTAATCATAAAAATCCAATAATATAATATAAGTATAAAATTTGCTAGTTTATTTTTAATTAAATGTTCATATTACATTAAATGGAACATAAAACATGTAATCCTTATTTAATTTACCATAATGATCTCCAAAAATCCATTTGAGACCCTAAAACTACATGTGTTGACTTGGGGAATACATAAAGAAAGCGATGGACTAAAAATATAAATATGTAAATAAACATGATAAGAAAACATAACATGTGAGTCAAATGAATACAATGATATAATATAAGGGAAGGCTCATGAGGAATCATATAAAAGCATAACATAAAGAAATTGGTATCATAAGTGTAGAATAATGAAGGAAATATTGAAAAAAATTTAACATGACATAAACTTGATGTAAGGCTATTTACATAGACAATATCACATGGTGGACAAAGTCTATTATGGATTAGGTGTACTCCCCAATCCCATACATGATGCATAGGAGACTAATGATTTACCTGATGCACTAGAGTGATATCTAATGAACCCATCATAACATATTAATGATCAATGTGTTCTATAAAAATCAAATCAATTTTAAGTCATAATAGAATAACTCCCCATGGAAATAAAATGGGTTTCATAATACCTCTTTATATCATAATCAATGTAATTTTAATAATGATGGAATTTTTTAAATGAACATAAGGCATGTATTACACCATCAAAGGAAGTGAAATTAAGGTAGGTGTGAATATAGGTGTCAAAAATAAATAATTTAGTAGCATTCAATAATATTAAAGGTATTTATCATTGATGAATATAAACACTGCTAAAATGATTAAATACATTATTGGGGAAAACAATCCTTGCACTTTGAAAATAACTTTTTAGAAAATAATGTTTTAAAAAAATATTATGGGAATCATTTTATTTGAAAATATTCTTGTAAAATTATAATAGAATATTTATGGAAAATAATTTTCATGAATTCTGAAAAGACCATTCATGATGTACACATTAAAATAAGGATTTCTTTGACATTTTCTGTAAAATATAAAATTAAACTGTTAAAAAAAGAAGGAAAGATTTATTTTAAACCATTTTTAAAAAGTAAAAAATGGTAAAAGATCATTTTTAAAAATAAAAGGACTATCGTAAAATCAATTTAGTTTTTTTATAAAACATGGATATGGAAGGAAAATAATTTATGCTCAAATAGAGAAATGAGGTAAATTTAAAAAAAAATTAAAAATTATTAAGTAAAAAATAAATGAAAATTTTACTATTAGATGACAATTTCATGAATAAAAAAAAGATTAAAAGAAAAGGTTCTTGTTATAAAATGATCAGATAATTTCATATAATTGAAATTCAGACATAAATAATCTTGAATAAAATGAGATTGAAACATAAACACTTACCAATTAGTAAATTTTGAATCATAACTCTAATGTATTAATAAAATTAATAATAATATAAAATATCATTATGTAAGAAGGATTTAGAATACAATATATAACATGTGATTATATAAACCATTAAAAATAAATTAAGTCCATAATAGAACATGATTCTCCAAGAAGGATGTTTTGAGATGAAACCCTTACATGAAGCCCAAATCAGCATGTGCATTACTTATCTTCATGAATAATAAACTTATGTTAATTATTTACTTTATAGAGATTTTTTTAAATTTTTTTATTCCTTTTATTATCATTTTCACCATTCCATTTTTAATTTCTTAAAAAATTAATTTCATGTCAAATGTTTTATTGATAAATGACACATATGTCTAAAATAACATTTTTATTTTGACTAAGGTTGAATAAATAATTATTTATTCATTTAAAAATTTTAATAATGAAATAATTATCATTTTTAAAAATAAATTAAAATTTTAAAAGAAACCATGAAATATGTTTATGAAATTTGAACTTGTTACAATCATAGAGATGGTAGGTTATACATATGCATGAGTTATATTTCCATTTTTCATTGATTATGATGGAGATAAGGTATGTGTTTTTATATATTTACAAGACAATAATAATATCATGAATATATTTTAATTACATTATACACCCTTACATATATTATCAATGTGTTGTTCTAATAAAAAGATGATCACATTACTTTGCGAGGTGGTAGTCAGTCGTACGTACAAACTAGGTTATCATTTATTCAGTGGATGGTAAGGTAAGAAATTATTTAATGTATTTATTTTCCAAAATGACTTATTTTTCCATAATATAATATGTAAAATTCAAATTCATTTTTATTACCTTCCATATAAAATGCATGTGAAAAAGGAATCACATCTCTTTGCGAGGTGGTTTTCCACCATACACAAAAGTGATGCTATCATATTACTTATAGAATGGAAATTAAGAATTATTGTGGAATATTATATTTAAATAATTATAATTATATAATAATAATCATATATAACCATTAAATACATCATTATATCGATTTTTTGGATGTTTTTAGGGAAAACAAATTTCATCGGTTCGTGTGGTGGTAGTATGCTATACAGGCGATCAATGGTATCATTTCCCATTTTCAATAGGAGATGTTTTTAGGAAATTAATTTAATAGAAAAACATCTTATGGTATTGAATATATTGACATTATTTTATCATAATTGTTTTTCCTAAAAAATATGGATGGTTTTCCCTGATACCCGGTTGTGGGTGATTGAGGGTGGTTGCATAATCATTTGCATCAGGTTTAACATATTTGTATTTAATGTAAAATTTAAGTAGTTACCACATACTTGACAAGGCATGGACCTATTTTCTAAGGTAAGGTGGTCAATTATTATTTTAAACCCAACAAGAATTTGAAAATCACATTGTTTGATAGGATGGGAGGTCAGTCTCATCACACCATTTTAGGGAGAATTATTGTCTATTCAGGGAAACTCTTATAGATTTATGATATGTTAATAAATTGATTCCTTATCATATATACGAGATAGTTTAACCACATTCTAATGAACTGATCAAGATCATGTGGTGATGGGAACAACAATGTGGCTCACAGGTTCTCTATTTTTATATTCTTCATTTATGATTCTTTAGTTTATAACCGTGTTCGGGATATTTGGTGTTTATTTTCATCTAGGGAGGAGGTTGGTGTCTTGAATATGGGATTAAACCACAATGAGTCATCCTATGTATCCGTTGAGAATATGAATCAATACCCATGTAGTTCATTTGACATATTTCAGGGTCATATGATAGGACTATAAATTATAGTTTAACAAAATGTTATAAAGACAATAATATAGGGATCGTGACATGAGAATGATTCATAATCATAATATTAAAATGGGAATAACAAATCCATTTAGTTCATTTTATGGTGTCTACATCATAATATGTTTGATAACAAGGGCAATGAGTGCGACTTATGCATGTAATGCTACCCTAAATTTCCACATCGGGAGTATTTCCCTTTGAGTAAAGATGAGATGTTAGCATTATTAAATCACACTGAAGGTTCAACACAAAGGGAATCCTCATCATGATATTGGTACAATCTTCACGAGTCTCTAATCCCACTTGATTCATCCTTGGCTTGATAAACAATAGATAGTAGGATATTTGACTCATCACATGAGAAAAGTTTTTTACAGGACTTACACATTAAAGTTTCCCTTAGAGAGGTATGATGACTAGAATCATAGAGAATATGGTATGGATATTGGGCCTGAGGAAATCATCCTATACATCCATTTTATAAATAGTAATAAATATTCTCATAGTTCAATTCATCCCTAACCAACTGACGGGTTTGATGTACTTGATGACATGGTCGGGGATTTCAAAAAAAAAGGATACCCACATGTATGTACACTTCTCATATTCTAATAGAGAAGGAAGGATGATAGACTTATGTGATAATTTAGTCCCATAAGTTAATAATATTTTTGATATAGAGGGAATTACAACATGGTGGATTCCCATTGGATCTCAGGCCTTAGGAAGGAATTCTATGTATCAGGTTTTGACATGAATCAGAGTTCATGAAGTTCAATTCTTCCCAACCCACTGATGAGTTATGGTATGTGATTATAATTGAAGGGATTATTATTATCCATGAGGCACATGAAGGTGAGGTGATTATACTAGGATGGATGCCCATATTAAATATTCATTCATTATCCTTTGACATATAAAGATAGATTATGACCTAAAAAGGTATGTCAAATATGTTGGGTACAACACAAAGGCCTGTTTAAGAGTGTGATACAAATAGTGTTGCATCATTGTATAGCCCTAACCCATTAGGGGTACTCCCCTTGTAAAGGGGACACATAGATGAAAGTTCCTGGATGAAGGTTTATATAGTGTATGTCAAAGTGTGTCTGTTGGACAAGGTGGACATGTCGTATGGTGTCTACATAATAAGTCTAGGGTGTCTGTCCGACCTCTCTCGACATGTCCAATAATGTATTCTAATCATGTCATGGTTTTCTACCTGACATGTCCTGAGTGTCTTCCTAACAAGGTTGATGTGTCCTACATTTGTTCACATGATCAAATATGAAATATTATTGTGTTGTTTCAGGACAATGTTGGCATGTCCATGGTGCTTCACATGATCAGAGATGGCATGTTTAGGGTGCCTCACATGATCAAATAAGAGAAGTATAATGCCTTTTACATGTTCCAAATTACTTGTTCAGGATTCCTTCATGAGATCAAGTTTACTTTTCTAAGGCCACATTAGGGAATCATGAGACCAATGAAGATTCATGATATCATCTGATCCCAATGTAGTTATGAGCTGGAGTAACATGAGCATGATCAGGTGTTTATGTTGCATGTACCGGGGGATTGTTCCATGGACACATGGAAAATAGTGTTCATTTCAGGATCAATGCATTATCAAGGTTTTATTTAAAGGGAAAACATAATGAGGTTTTCATGGTGATAGGATAAAAAGTACATGGGTTCACATGAAATTCATGTCCACGAGACAAGGAGTGTTCACTTGATAAGGGTGAATGGAAGGGAGTGACAATATTATATGAATGAGTATCTTCAAGTGATTTTCATGTCATAGTATACATGTATAGGGCCACATACATATCGATGAGTGAAAAAATTTGGATGATACAAGACGTTTAATTATTTTTGCAATCACGTTACCATAATGGGGTTTTGAAAACATGTGAATGTGTTGCATAATGGAGATGAATTCATGGATGAGGGTACACAACCGAGGGGTTTCAACCCATTTTTATGCATGGGGTTCATACAATAAGGCCATGAAAACATTACAGCATCACATGATTAAGGGAATGTTTTTTATGTTTAAATAATCACATGCTCATGAGGCCGTCACGTAACCAATGTTGCCTTTATAAGGTGCATGGAGGCATCCAGCATGCATATGATACATGTAGAGGTATTTCATTTTAGGAATCTAAAATTAAGGATACAATACAACATGATAGGGGAGTCATGGGAATTATTCACATAAAATATGGTTTACATAAAGATTTCCCAACCCAGGTATTCACATGATAGTGTCACATGTCATTCAATGAATAGTGCGATCACCGGAAGGGTATCACCTTAGGAATCTCTCAATTACCTGGGGAGTTTCTCAAAAGGTTATAATAGGTTCTCATCCCCTTTGTTTTTATTCACTGCTTCTATATTTATATAATATTTTTTCACTTTTCCCTTCCCCTAATGTGTTTTTCAATGGGTGGAGGGGTTTATATACATATAGGAAACCGAAGATGGGGCCACATTTTATTGTAAGGGTGTTACATGCACTGGAAAAAGGTATTGGAGAGTTCCACATGAATATTAAATGTAATATCTCATGAATGGGAGTCATATTAATTATTCTGTAAAGCCATAGTGATGTCAATGTAGCATCACATGAGCATCATTCCTTGATCACATGATCCTTAGAAATCCATGTAGTGAATTCATGCAATCAAATGATTGGTTTCATGTAGAGGATATATTTTCTAAACATTACATTCATGGAAGCCGTGCAATGAATTGGATTGATTATCATTCATGAGATATGGTAGAATACAACATAATATGGCCTCACATTACTATATAAGAGGTTTTTCATGATCTAGTGTAAATTTAGTGGATAACCTCTTAAATACATCACACATGAAAATAATAAAAATACCAAAGGTGTAAGGATCCCGTGCAAGGGAAGATACAATAGTTTATTATATGAAATACAATTGATTTCATTTGGGTCCACATGATCATCCTTTCCATGATCTCACAATCCATGATATGTCTCAATATGGCTTTAAGTAGCTCACATGATCAAATTTAATTGATCACATGATGAATTTAGTGAGGATAATATTCCGGTGATGTTGTACAATCATGTGATCAAAATAACCTCATGCAACCAAGGACCCCCCTATGATAATAATACTAACACGATGATAAAGTAGATACACAATCACATAATTATAAAGTGTTATTGTGATTCCTCTATTTTCTAAAATATCGTATGCATGTAAGATGAAGTTGTATGCATGGGATCACGCTAATCAAGTGTATTAGCAGGACTGTGGGGGGATGTTTGATCTAAATAGAAAAAAATTATAGAGTTAGGGTGTTGGATGTGAACTTTAACATGATCACATATGGATCTCATGAATAGTGAACATTGGAAAGCATGATGTGGAACTAATCAGGTGCCTCATATCAATTTTATCAGACGACATAAATTATTTCCATACAGTTTAAAGTGGAGGGAATTTTTTTGTGCCACACCCATCCCATATTAGACCTATGGTATATTTTTTATGAAATCGATAGGAAAATGTGCTTCCTTAGATATCCAGAAATGAGTACCATGGTCCGCTACCAACCTTCACTATAACTACCCCATGCCATCACTCCCCTCCACTATGTTGTCAACCTATGACAAAAATATTCTCTCTTTGTGAATAAACTTGTATACAGACCCCCTAACCATATTCTAGATAGTTGAGATGACTCCCTAGGCGTGGTTGCGGTGAATCCTAAAAGGTATTGGGTTGAGATATCTTGACTACCAAGCCTTGGTCGGATAATTTTTTTGTTAATGGAATATAAAAAATACACAGAATATTTATCCATGTAAAACACATATATTAAGGGACAAAATATAAGACCTTATAAAATGAATTTGAAGCCAAGAAACTTACAAAATATCAATTTACATATATAATTCCAGTATACTAACTATAAATAAACATTATATGGGAGTTCCACTATTTTATCATTACTATATATATCCGAGAGAACCTCCTATATCCAAACCCAAATTTTGATGAAAAAATAAATCTATAAAAAATTTATAATTTCAATAAAATATGACAACAATACTATATCTATAACCAAACTATTCATAACCCCATTTACATTTATCTCTACTAACTATGAGTTTCAAAGTGAGGTGATCCATCACAGAATGGTTGAGAAACAATCCACTACGAGACACTTATGAGGGGATTTTGAGTCTAAAATAGATTTAAATTTATATTAAAGTGTCAAGAAAAATTCAAAAGGGTGAACCATTGATGGGATGAATCCAAGAAGGTATAGGAGAGGTCAGATCACCCCTGATAAAAAAGTTAAAAAAAGGAAAATCAATAAGAAATCAAGATAAAAAGAAACAATAAGAAAGAGATCCAATTCTAAAAAAAATTAAGACATACCAATCCCATAACCCAACACAGTAAGATAAAATCATAAAAAATACAAAAAAAATATCTAGATTTATTAGTGATGGGGGTAAAAATCTATTACGGTTTATCCCCAACATATTTAGGCTAATGAGAGAGAGTCTTTACTAATGAATATCTTAGTGTGATTCTATTGTAAGACACTCCGGGAGGTCATCACCATGTTAAAAAAGAATGATGTTCTTTTATTAAGGGATGAGAGAAACCCCAATAGGAAAACTAAAGAAATATTTCATCTAGGAAGTGTAATGTGAGACTTGTATGATGCCATAAATAGTAAACATTAGGGAAAAAATGGTAAGAAATCACCCAAAAGGACCAATGAAAGAAGAAAAAATCCAATGATATAGGTTGATGAAACATGAATGAAATCATTAATAAACATGCGTCAAAATGGATTGGAGCGAAACAATGGTCATTGAAATATATAGATTCTATGTATTATATTCATTTTTCATGATGATGGTTTTCTTTAATGTCATTAAATTGATGATTTACCTTCAATTAACATTGAATTTTATGGAACTTTAAATAATTTTTATTTGTTCAATTAAAAATTTCATATTTATTTATATAAAATTATTTTCCACCTTATGATCCAAAATCATAATATTTTTTTAGTTTTATGTGTAAGAAAATGGTTGTAATTTGTGTCATTCCTTGTTATTTTAGAGTCTTTCAGATTTGTATTGAAATTTTCAACTAATCTTCATCAATCACTATTTTACATACTTAATAGGTTTTCATATTTTTAATAATATATATTATTATTATTAATTTTTTAGTGGTCATATTTTGTTTCTTATTATCCATGGAATTCAATTAGTAAATGTTCTTATATTATGATATTTGAACTTATATTTTTGTTTTTTTAAAACATAAGTACATTTTAATTTTTTCGATTGAACAATTTTTGATGATATGAAACTCATTTCTAGATTATAAATTTTAAAAATTGTAGATATTATTCTTTTATTAATGGATTATTTGTTGGTAATTTATATTCTTAAAATACAGAATAGTTTTTAAAAATACAAATAAGTATTTATTTTTTAAATAAAATTATTTAACAAAACAAAATTATATTTATATATATTAAATTATATGTATGGTTAAATGATGGTTTTTTAATGTGGTATGAGTACTCAACCATGGAAATATGGGAAATATAAAAAATATATAAGAATTATAAATTTGAAATTTGAAATTATGTAACTTGATTTAGTTTAAATTACTTATTCAAATTATAGTATTACTTATAAACATTTTTTATGAGATTAATAATATGTTTTATTACATTTAACTTAATGTAGTGATTTTAGTTTTGTTTATGAAAATTTTTCTTAATCATAAGAAATATATTCTCATAAATAATAAATTTTTACTTAATTAATATTTTAAACTGATTTCTTAATGACATGAAATGTATTAAGTGTAGATGAATTTGACATGTCAGTATTTTAGACATTTAAGAAAAATATAATATGATTTCAAGGATAATTTTATTCCAAAACTGAAATTTTATTATCCAATTAATTGTGTTTGATAATTTTTCATTATATTCTTATTTTAATCACTAAATTTGAATTTGAATTATTTTATAAATTCAATATGAATCATTCTAGAATTGTTTTTCTGAAATGATTTTTTAATGTGAATGTATTATTGTAATTGAAAATATATTATGAATTTTTTAAAAATTCTAAAATTTATATTATATATTGAATTTAGTTTTTTCATTTAATGTTGAAATATATTTATTTGGTGATGGATTAAGGTGTTATGGAGTTAATTTATTTAGTTTCCTGACTGACAACTATTATAAAGCCTATGATTTTCATATATTACTATTGAATAGATATTATTTATTGGAAACCGCTACATACTCACTACCTACATGATTAGTGGTGTGATATTTCAATCTTCTATATAATTTTAAGCACATTTTTCTTTCTCGATATGGGGTGAGGGTAATTTATATATGGTTGTTTTATTCCTTATATATATCAGCTATTTCTTCAAGAATGTTTTTTAGACCATAAAAATATATTTAGTGATCAGTGAGATGAATAATATTGATGATAATTTTATGTTTGATAAAGGAAAATAGATTTTATTACTCTAGTGGTCATGGTTATGTTCCATGGAGCTAAATTGATTACCAGTCATTTAAGAAATCCAAAAAATTCATTAAATTAATGATTATATCTAGTGTTCTATTTATGGTGTAGTTGTTTTGTATAGTTATATATCAAATTTTAATTCTTTTCATCAATTTTATTTTAATAGGCGTGGGTTATTGGATTTTTTCTTGGAAGGCGTAGAAAAACATGTTACCAAAGAATATTGAAGATTGGATTTTGTGTTGGTAGTTTTCCACTGATTAAATGTTGATTGATTGAGAAATTGTGGATTTAGGGATATATTATATTCATTAATATATTAAGAGATAATATTTTATATATAATTATGAAAACCACAAAGTAGTTAATTCGTGATATTGGATTTATATAGAAGAAAAGATAAGAGATAAGGTGAGATAACTGAGAATATTATTATCATTTTTTGAACCCTTTCTTCATGTCTATTTCATATTTATGGAAATTTTTTATATTTTTATATTTCCAAATATGATATCAAAATATATTATTATATTTACTTGACTAATGAATCCTATGTATTATTTTACTCTCTATGATGATTTTATTTCATGTTTCTTTAAATTTTATTGTCTATTTTGTATACTTAGAAACATCAGTTTGGATACCATCAAAGTAATGAAATAATATGAATGTATACAAAACATTTGATCATTTAAGCTTTATTTTCATCATTAATAATATATCAATAATTAATTTAAAAATTATCTATAAAAAATATTAGTGAGTCACATGATGGTATAGTTTTATTGATGACCAAAATCAAAACAAAGTTTTCTTATTTTTCTAAATATATCACTCAATAAAGGATGTAATCTATTATAGAAATAAGTTATCATAAATTGATAGAAAATAGAAAGATTTTAGTTATTATTTGAGTTAGATGTGAAAATATTTAAAATGTTGGGAAAAATAAAAATATAAAATATCAATATATGTTTACCATTCTCACACTTCATCGTTTCATCTATTTTATTATTCCTCAATATGTATAAATATTTAGTACGTAATTAATTACATAAAAAGACTATTTAGTTTTAACTTAATCCTATATCATTTTCACTATTTTTATTAGCCTACAAACATCACTCTAACCAATTTTATGAATTTATTTATTCTTATTCTGTATTATAACACTCTAATGAACACACCCATCTTCCAATTGATCAATCATTCCCCACTATACTATTTTTATGGAGTATATATTTGTAAATTTATTTTTTATATGTATAAATGATTCCATGTGTTCAGAATACACACAGTTTTAAAAGATCTTCAGAAACTCCGAATGGTTTCAGAGAAATGAATACATTATTGAAATCATATACTTTTAGGTTTTGGTCTTATATAAAATTTCCACTGAATCTTTGTTATAAATAATTAAATTATATTTTATTTAAAAAAATTATTTTTTTATGAATTTTGATGTACAATAGATTATATACTTCACTAGGAAAAGTTATTTTATTTAAAATATGATTTCCCCCTTTTATACAAATTAGTTTTTTATAACGGTTTAGTTATTGAAATAGAATGTATTAAAATTTTGATAGTGAAATTTATTTTCTCTATCAACAGGTCAATCCATACTCTATAGAGTGGTTAATGGAAAATCCTCTTCACATAAAGTTCAAAGGCTAGTAGCTCTCATAGAGTTGAACACATATGAAAACCACATATAAAAAATAATTTATACACAAAAATATTATACAAAAACATAGAAATTATTTGTTTATGGAATTTATAATACAATTACTAAAAAATATTCTTTAAATATTGGATCTCCCCTGAAATGAACCAAAACGTAGATTTCACAATCATGGAATGTCCAATAAACAGAGGTTTAATTAAAAGAGTGAAAAATAAGGAAGTGGGAATGTTATATCTTGAGGATTTTCAAAGTTATATATTATGTATTTTTAATCAATTTTTATAAAAAAAAATTGTATATTGGGAAAAATAATCAAAATAAGGAGAACCAAAACACAAAACATAAATCATGATATTTAAAAAATAAAATGGGGTTTTAGAGTTATGCAAGGAGGTGATAATATAATGTTTTCTAAAAATATTTAAAATTTATTAAACTTATAAATTTATTGGGTATGAGGTAAGTCTCTATTTAAGTATCACTCTATATACAAATTATCCTATATCCCATTAAAACTAATCACTCTGGAATGGACCATAGTGTAACTATCATTTTAAAAAGTTTTATAAAAATTAACAGTTATTTCAATTATATTATATTTTGATATACCAGTTATAAAATAATTAAATATACTATTGTGTTTTCTAATTAGATCAACACATTTACCCCTTAAAAACTAAACCATAGTCAGTTAATAAAAATAATGCATTTTATTATAATATAAAATTTATAATAATCAAATATATTAATATTGAAAGAATAAAATTTCTTCAAACTAAATTACATTAAACCAATAGTAAAAATAATTTAAAAACTGTATTTCATGTGTATAGCTCCGTATAATGATGTCCCAATTGTTAGATTTCTACAGAAAGACGTTGGTGTCTTAATAAAAACATCATCTTAATATTTTCTCTCCGATTGAGGATAAAGATCTTAAATTAAGATTTTTTGAATATAAAAAACCCTTTCCTCTCAAAAATGATTAATTTCTATCCCTAGGTCAATCATAAATATCACATACCCAAGGTTCTAATTTATATCCAAAATATGAGGTGGTTTTGGCACACATAATATATAAAACAATTTTTTTCAACATTTTTGGTAAGGCTATTGTCTTGAAGTTATTTTTAAAAAACTAAAATGTTATTGACCCACATATATTTTATCATTATAAAAATTATTTTTATCAATTATACTTGTTGTTCTAGTGATATGATCAAATAGGTTATTGGGATTATAGACCTTCTTGATACTTATATCCCACTTATGTAGGGATAAAACCACTAAATATGAGCGAATTTAGATGAAATTATCTCTATAAATTATAATTTTACTCAAATAAACAACTCTTTGTTATGCATAGTTTAGAAAATTTTTCTCTTATACTTTCTTAGGATTTCCAAACCACCCAAACCACAATGAAATCATGGAAATAAGTAAAACTTCACCATTTTTACATATATTAAAATTAGAAAATATAAATTATTTAATAAGTAAATAAATTATAATTTAAATAAATATAACTGATATTTAATTAATAACATTAGTATATAAGTGGATTAGAATAGTGAATCATAATGATATATAGTTAGATTATAAAATATTAGAGAATCTATTAAATTTCATGATATTTGAACAATTATTGAATTATTTAAATATAATTTCAAATTCTTGATAATGAATGTTACCCTTTTATAGGGAAATGGGTAGAGATAAGATAAAGAGACATCACATTATGAAGAGGAAAGGCTAGATGATCCATAAGTGAAAGGGGGAAAATTTTAATTTGAACATAAATAATGTAACACCCCAACCCTAAAAGCCTAGAGGCGGTTCATTACATTATTACATTGGTATGGTTACAAGGAATCAAATCCCAAAATACCAATAAATTTAGATATTTTAGAAAACTAGATTACATATATGATACCCATATTACATTTTGAAATAGAAAATAAATCATGATACAAAATAAAATTAAATGAACTACATCATTGACAGCTTATTCAAAATTTATTCTTAATTTCCTGATAAAAAAATATGGGTGAGCTAATATGACCTGTAATAAGTAAAATAGTATAAATAATGAACCAGTGAGTATAATAAAAATCGAAAGGTAAATTATGGAGAAAAAATTCCATCAAATTATCATGATAAAGAAAATGCAAATATGGGATGGTAGAAAATTGAAATACATTCCATTTAATCAAGAAATTGAGAATAAAATGAATTCAATGTTATGTCAAATAAAAATATCTAATTGATAATAATAATTACTAAATTATAAATATAGGAAATTCTTAATTATTGTAATTCATGTTTCGTAGGAAAATTATACCATTAACGTTGAAATTTACTCAGATGGTAGTTTAAACTACTATGATTTGGCGAAATAATTCTCCTCCTGAGAGTATCAATGCATCATAGGGATTGTATTAACTGATCCAATACCCATAGAGATTTCATTAAATTTTCCCTGAACCATTTCCTTCATGGAAAAAACATTCCTCATATACTGAGTAAAAAATTTAATTAATGAAAAATGCCTTAACAAATATATATATTGAATAAAAGATACATATAATCAATAATCCCCTAGTTAATCACATAAATATCAAAGTGAACACTATATGTAAAAATGGTATATAGTTTAAGAAATTATAATATCCATTTAATGATAATATGGATATTCAATATAAATTTAATTTACAATAAAAATGACCATTAGGATGTGATTTCATCAGGACAAAGTTAACAATCAGAAAATAATGTGATCTTCCGAAGATATATTTTACCACATGGTAATTTTCAAGTAAAACCCCTTGGTTGAAAAAATAAAAATTATAACCATGAATACCATTAATATAAAAGGATCAGTGATATAATATATCAAAAGGGTTGGTAAATGAACCACACAAGATAAGTAAGCGGTGAATGTGACATTTATCTCGCAAATGTTAACAGTGAGATGAAAATCCCTTACACTGCATTTCATTTTGAGTGAAAGTACATTATCCTCATGTATAACAGTTTTAATAGTTCTATTAACATTTAAAATAAAAATAATTATATTAATAATATCATATATTAACTTATTATAATATATTCTTACCCCTTTTTCAATAATCATTCATTATTTTAATTATTTCGGGTGTAATTGCTTAGTTTTTCAAGTAAGCATTGACTTGTCACTTGTTGTTCCTATTACTTATATCATGATATAACCATCTCAAAAATGTAAATACTGATTTAATTATAATATATAATCATTATATATCTATTTATAATAATCCATAATTTTTGGAGATGGGAAATGAAATGCATCGTTCTTGGAGACGGTATGTTGTATGTATGCATGAATTCTACATCTATTTATTTGACATACTACAAAAGTAAGTGATACATATATATAAGTTTATTATTATTAAAATATTATATTAATATCATATATTTCACTTGATTTTATTATAACCATCCCGGAATACATTCGATGTATATAGTGAATGAATCACATCACTTTGAGGAGTCGATAGTCCACACATCCAGAAACGATGTTATCATACCCCCACAAAACAGAACAGATGAAGGTATGTGTTATATAAAAATTAAATAAGAATATATATATATTATTAATATCATATATAACATATAAAAAATGTATTTTCATCCTAATTCCCACCATGAGAGATGGTAAAGATAGAACGAACAATCATTGTTGTGTGAGACGACACTCAACCATACACCCAAACGATAAGTTCATTACCCATTAGATAGGCGTGTCTGTATGTATAGGTTTAACACCAAGAATGAAAAATATAACTATATTTAGGATAATAGTGTTATTATATAATCATGGAATCATAATATATGAGGGTGTTGATAAGGTAAATAAAACAAAAGGGATTTTGGAATGAAGTTACCTCTTTTTTGGGTGACTCCCTTTCGTTTATACAAAAACACTTCCTGGGATAGATTTATACCAAAGGGGTGGATTATAGTTTTAAAGGAGGGATTTTTTAAGCTTATATTATCAAATTTTTTGTGATACAATGGTATATATAGTTGTCAATAAAAGGGATGGATGCATGCATTTTTATAGTGGAGGTGGGGTGGCAGTCTTGTAAATATTTGAAAAGGTATTTCCACCCACGTGTTGACCATGTAATGTGGATCCAATAATGGTAAAATTTAATCCATGGTATTATAGGATATAATTATGGGCATAAAATGGATTTTGGATAAATATATTTTTCATTTTGTCTCTTAATATTAAGGTATAGTCCTTTATTATGTTAATTTTCCTCATAATGAGAGTAATTAATTTTAATCACATCCACTAAAACTTTTTTTCAAAAAAATAAGTTCACTTTATTAGAAATTTTAAATTATTATTATTCCAAATTTTGAATCCATTTTTTCAAATTACAATCACAGAAGTGGAAGAAATTAATTGAAAATTAATCCCGCAGATGGGAAGACATTGCGAGTTTTTAAAGTAAAAATGATCAAAGGTAAATTAATTACTATATCCAGTTTCAAAGTGAAATTGATTTCAATGAAAAAAATTGGATTAATAGATATATAATTTATTTATTTAATATTAAAAAACAATAAAAAATTTATCTGAATATTATAAATAAATTAATGAAAAATTAGTTTTGAATTAACATTAAGCATTTTTCACTATTTGTCAAAAAATGAATCTCCTCATAAAATTACTAAAAATTTAACAGAACATAATATCGATGTTTAAAATTCAATAATTAATTATATTTTTAATATTAAATTTATAAGAGTTTCAAAATTTATATTTTAAATACGTACACCATTAAAAGGTGGTAAAAATTCTTTTACAAAAACATAGGTTTTTATACATAATATTGGGATTGTTATTATCATATGACTATCAAATATATTGGATGAATGTAAAAATATTTTTTTGGATATATAAAATATAAATTTAATACATAAATTATATAAAATAATTAGCATTTATTTGAGTGTGGAAACATGACTAAAGAGTTTTTTCTTTAAATCTTGTGTTGCATACATTACAAACTAACATAGTATTACGTGTTTTAAATTCTATCAAGAAAATTTAATATATCCTAAAGGAAAATAAGGAAAATTATTGGGTTTCTACATTATACCATAATAAAAAAAACTTATTTCTCTAAATTTTAGGGGTATTAACGAATAAAAAGATGTTGGTAATTATCCTTTATAGAATCATATACTTCCCATGTTACTTCTTCCATTTTTTGATTTCTCCATAGTACCATTACTAGATTAGTTATAAAATTTATCAATACTTGTTCTCTCGTATCAGAAATGTGGATGGGTTATTCAAAATATCATAGGTTAGGTTCAAACTATAAATAATCATATATGAGAACAATCATTGGTTATGGAATGTAATTACATAGCATATATATATAGAACAAATCATGTAACATTGAGAAATTTGATGAAATTTCAAAAATATAAGAAAAAAATCCAAATATTTCAATAATTTCAAAGGGTCTGATGTATATAGGACTTAGTTTCACATTCTTACTGAACCTTATAACAACTTTTTATAGATATATTTTCAAGTATACATGATCTACCACTTGGAACCTTAAATATTTCTCCCTTTTATTTGAATATCTATTTTGCCTAATTTTATCTTCTTTAATTTGATCCTGAATATCAATTAAATTTGTTTTTGTATCATAAAAAAGTTATAGGACTGGGAGTTTCCATTCACTAAATTCATCCCAACAAGTTGTTTTTGAAATCTATTTACATATAATGTTTCATAGAGTTCTATTTGAATACATGAATAAAAAATATTATTGTAGGAACATTATACCAACGGTATATACTAATACCATAATCCTAGAAAGTCATTTGCTCATAATGTCAACTTATTTTCCATTAATTTAATTGTTCTATTAGACTGTCCAACAGTTTTAGGATGGTATCTAGTGCTCAAATTAAGCTCACTATCAAGATCCCTCGAATTACATTTCCATCATTTTGAGGTAAATTGGGAATCCCGATCAGAAAAAAATGATAGAGGTGATCCATAAATCCTCACAACTTCATTAATATAAATCCCTATGAGTTTATCAAGAGTTAGGTCTTCTATTATATCAATTAAATATGTCAATTTGGGTTGGCAGAAAATAAAAAACCATATTACCTCATTAATTCTAGGAGTATTTATTAGTCCTTTTAAAAGTATATAATAATTTCAACCAATTTCCAAATAGGTATAAGAATAGGTTGCAGGACTGTTTTATGATACGGCCTCACATCCTTCACTTGTTGACAAACCAAACACCTGGACATATAATCAGTAATTTCCCACTTCATTTTGTCCTAAAAAAATGTTCCATAAGGTCCCAATACATCTTCATTCTTATAGGGAGTGTAAAGAAATCAGAGGTATGAGAATCATCTAATAATTCCACTTTTAGATCAGGTATATTTATAACACATATCATCTTTCAAAATTTTAGAACACCATCTTCATAACAAAATTATTGTAATTTTCCCACATTCACACTGCTAATTTTCCTCTAAATTTTATCAACATAAGATTGATATTTATTTATCGTTTCTAATAAATATTATTTTGACATAATTTCAAAAATGATTGTCATCTCCCCTTCCTTATAAATTCCCAAATCTGTCTTTACTAGATCAATAAACAAATTATTTCTCTCAATCCACATTTGGGTTAGAAGTCCATGACCATTCCTTCTCAATACATCAGCCATCACATTTTCTTTCCTTGGGTGGTAGTGTATTGTGGAATAATAATCCATGAGTAGCTTAAGCCATCATATTTGTATCATGTGGATCTCTTTTTATGAGAAGATGTATTTCAATCTCTTATGATATGGTTATATATAACATATTTCACCATAGAGATAATGTATTCATATTTTCAAAGAAAATATTGCAACAGATAAGTCAATATCATGGGTCAGATAGTTCAATTCAGAATTCTACAATTACCTTGATGAATATGAAATAACATTATAATTTTTCATTATGAAACAACCATGTATCTTCTTAGATGCGTCACTAAATATGAAAAACCCATAACTTCTAGATGAAATAGTTAAACTCATAGTATGGACTAATCTTTGATTTAGTTCATCAAAGCATTATTCATAATCCTTTATCCAAATAAAATTAACCCATTTATAAATAAAATGGGGTAATAGGTTTCCAATTTGGAAAACTTATGAAAGAGTAATGGATAGTATCCTTCTAAACTAATTAAACAACATACTATAATTAGGTTTGTTGTTTTATACCATTATCTATCTGTCATTGTCTTTGAAGGATCAATTGATACTCCATCCTTAGATACAATATGGCCAAGAAAAGAAACTTCTATAAGTGGGGAATCACACTTATTTAATTTAATATATATGTATTCCCTTCTAAGAGACATAAGAATGATTCTCAAGTGATTCTCATGGTCCTCATAGATTTTAAAATAAAATATAATTTCATCATTTAATACCAAAAAAAAAATTATCTAGATATTCCTTGAATACTTTGTTCATTAGATCCATAAAAAGGGGATTCATTAGTCAATCCCAATGGAATTACTATAAACATGTAATGTTCATAACTCATAAATAACTTGTCTTCAGAATGTATTCATTCTTTACATGAAATTGGTGATACCTTGAACAATGTTCAAGATTTGAAAAATATTAGGCTCTAGTAAGTTGTCCAAAAAAGTCATTAATGAGAGTAAGAGGACACTTGTTCTTTATTTTGATGGAATTGATTTCACTATAATCAAGGAAAAATATCATGGATCCACTTTTCTTCTTATTACAAATAATAAGTGCTCTCATTGGTGAAACACTATAGTGAATAAATCCCTTATTACCCAAATCCTATATCTGTTTCATCAAATCCACTAATTCTATAATTTCCATTCTATAGGGAGTATTTGATATTATCCTTGGATTAGGGATTAAATCAATGGAAATTCAACTTTATGCTCTAGGGGATGTTCGAGTAATTTCTCTAAAAAATACATCAACATATTCCTAGACAATAGGTACATCCTCAAATTAAAGATTACTTTCTTCATCAGCTGATGTTGTTTTCTATTATTCCATATGAATTTCATTTAGTAGACCTACTAGGGTGTGGATATATATAATAATTAGGTGAGGATGCTTCTACTCTAAAGATAAGGGATTCTGCATCGTTCTCACAAATTTAAATGTCCTTCTTCTTAAAATAATTTTTTTCATTATACTCTGAGATCCAATCCGTATTAAAGTTTATATAAAATTAAACCATATTTAAATGAAAAGGTCATAAAGTAATGAACTTTTATGTGTCATAATTGAGACTACCACATGGATATTTTTTGCAATGAGACTTCCCTTAAGAGTTTTGACTGACCAAATTCATATTAAATCATGAGGGAAATGTTTGATTTTATTATAGATATAGGTAAGTATAACAGACTCCGATGACCCAAAATCGAATAAAAATTGGGTAAATTTTAATATTGGGTTAATTTACCTATATCCATGTCATTGGGAACTTCTACCTCATTCTTTCTGATTACATATTCCTACACATATCCCCTTGTCCTATTCTATGGTAGATTCCCTTAACACCTGGGGAATTTATTTGATGATTCCCCCCATCTACGTACATGTGAAACACTAAATATCTTTATTTTCCCTCTGCTCTGTGGATTATTTAATATGATAAACATATCTCCAAACTTATAATAAACTCATTATCCCTTCAGGTCTTTCCTAGAATGATTTTTCCCACATTTCACACAAGGTCAGAATTTCATAATTCCCTTCTTCTTCTTTGACACATTCAATTTTATACTGTTCATAAGTCCTCTTCTTCTTTTGGTTTTATTTATATATATCGAATCATGAGAATTACTTCCCTATTTTAATTTCACATAAAACTATCTCTTCATATGATGAAATATTTAAAGAAACCAGCGCCATTCAGAGATTTTTCTTAAGGACATAATAAAATGGTCAATCATGCAGTCCATGTTACATATATAATTTTTTTCCCCATTCATGTATACTATTAAATTTTTTTTATAAACATTATTTCACTAGATACACATTTTTTTGGGTAAAGTTATTTAATTCAGTGTTCATGGTGATTTTTAGATGTTTCCCAGCCAAAGTGAGTAATCTAAAGTTACTAGAACAAAAGGTCACATATACACGTTGTGGAATTTGTCAATATAAAATATGCACCATTACCTAAACATGGTATGACCAGATCAAGATCAAAACCATGTAGACATCTAGCTATGGCACACCATGTAAATACCTTCTAAACAAATTTTTACACCCTTATGGATGTGTTTTGTGGATGTGGTTGAAACTAAAAACTATTTGGGGCATCACTACATTCTGTGTACCATACCAACCGACCGTTGATGCATTTAGAGTCATGGAGTGGTGGAAAAATCACTTATCGGTGGAGAAAACAAGCCTTTAGAATGGTGAACTGAGTAAAAAGTGTGTACTTTATGGTACACATCATTTACTTCTTATGTTTATAAATACGGGCGAATCCCCTTCATGTTTGGGGGTTGTAAATTCAGAGGGAGGTTCTTCCTCTATATCGTTCAACATCCCTCTGATCCAAATTTCAGTTTTTAATTCTATTTCGAATTCTATTTAGTATAATTATTACATTCTCAATATTTCTATCATATCCATGGTAAGGATTGAGTTTCGACTCAACCTACACTATGTGACCATGGTCATAAGAGGCTATTCCCTTTGTGTTGGGATTGTCATAAATTATGGGCGTGTTGTGATTTCAATTATTATTTGTTTCATTTATTATGATTTATATTTTTCAATTACATTAATTAATTCACTTCTAGAATAAACTTTTGTGCCATATCATATCAATAATGACACCAACGATGAAAAATAATGGAGTTGCAATAGCCGAACCCATGACTGTTGGGTATGCTTGTTTTCATGCTTTAAGGGGTAAGGAGATGTAGCAATGTTTTAAGTAGGTAATTATAAAATTAAGGGATTAATCTTTTAAACTACTAATTGATAGATATCAGACCAAGAAAAATCAATTTAATTGATTCCTCATGGTAAATAAACATCGTTTACAATTTTAATTCTAAGGAATGATGATTTCAACAAACCCCAATTGAACTAAAAGCCCCAACATGCTTGTCTTTTGTTTGTTAGATTTTTTCTTTGGTGTTAATTTTATTTTTATAAACAATCCCACCTTTTCGAATTTTTTCACTTCATCCACTTTTTATTTGGATAATCAACTGAAACTAATCAAACTTGTATTGATTACCTTTCTTTTATGCTTTTCCCCATGGGATCAACCCCAACTGCCGCTAGCTACTTAGTTAGTTAGTTTAGAAGGGAAAAAATAATAATTTATAATTTAAACCAAACCTAGTGATAGGTATGATAGTAAATTATATTGCTATTTTCGGGGAACAATGGAAAGAAACTGCACAATCTTGAGTTAAGATTGGTAGGCATTATTTTTCCTTTTTACCTATTTGAGTATTTTCTTGGGATCCTCAACCCACTTACTTATGGATTTTTATTCAATCAAAAGTTGGTACGATCACCCTAGATATGATTTTTATCCATATGATCCAAATTTTTCATATCAGTACCTGTAACAATACTATCCATACATGGATGATGGGTTTCAACATGAGGAACATCTTTTTACATTCTTTATCCAACCCATATCTTATTCTCACTTGGAATTAACTCTGGGTAATACTGAGAGGTTATTATTGATGATGGAGGAATTTACTATATAACAGTTATACCAAACTAAAAGGTTGGGATTATTATGAAATATAGTAAACCATATCTCCATGAAAATTTACAATTTGGATACATCGATATAGTTTAAGGATGAGTGTTATGACCACTTTTAAATTTAGAAAACATGTTATGATGTGAGACCCACCTTTTATTCACTATATATTCTTGAACATACTTTTATGAATTAGAACAGTGAAAATGTGGTCACATCACCACATGTTAATATTGAATTTGATCAATTTGTTCTTTCTAACCCCTCAGTTGATTATGTAATTGATTTGGAACATTCCTGTGATTTGTTTTTAGGTATTCAAAATTGAAAATTTTGAACCTTATGAGGTAGAAGAATTACCTGATCATACCAAGAAACATGTCCACCTTCCACATCTACTTTCCGAGGAGTAGGGTTATGGTAAGATTCCACATAGACCACCTGATGTTTAGAAAATTATGATACAAGGTGAAGGCACCAGACATATGTGGTGGATCGCGCAGTGAAAGACACATACACATTCATATTTTGGGTAAGTACCTATGACATAGGTCAAGACAAATACCCAAAAAACATCTCTTGCTGGGAGGAATCCCAACCAATCTCTATTCTCTTCTTTTTATATATTTAAGAAACACATGGCTTGAATGTCTTCTCTATATTCCGTATAAAAGTTCTTTTTTTGGAAACTATTTTACATAAAGTAATATAATATTTTAATCCATGTGTATCCTTATAAATAGTGTATAATTGTCCTTTTAGTGTATATTTCGATAGAAATTTTAGTATAAATAAATTTTAATCAAGTTAATAAACATCGATGAGGAACAATCATTGGCATGATCGCTATAGTTTTTCTGAGTTGTTAGTGGTTTCAGTATCACAACTCCTACCTATAGTGCATGATTCATTCATTTTAAATTTGTGTTTTCCTTAAATGACATGTGATATGTTTTTCAAAATAAAATTAAACCATTTCAAAGTAAGAAAAAACACTTGGTGGGGATGAATTGGTTAGAAGAGATGTTCACAATGGATCCAGAAGACATAGGGTTTAGTCCTTTCAACCGGTTGAGTTCCATCATTTTTCACATAAATAAAACCACAGAATGCGTATTTCAGTAGATGTCATGTGTTCCATTTTTTCATTAATAAATTAAAACATATTCAAAAATAAGAAATCTCATTTAGGTGATGTAGGTTGATTGGGAGATTCATAGCTGAGGGTTTAAAAGATTTTGGTTTGAACTCGGCTAATCTCCCTGATTCATCCAAATATTTAAAGAATTTAAACCACATTCCATGCATTATATTTCCCCCATGTATAGATTCAACAATAATTTAACTATATAAATTTAAATAATCTTTACAACACTACAAACTTCACTATAATGGTCGAGGGCTTGTGTTTGGATTAGCTGGTCACTGGTTCAAATCACACCCTAAGCACTAGACCAAATGTTGTAGGTCTCTTTTTTGAATTTTAGAAGACACAATATGTATGTATCTGATAAATTATGTGTATAGGTTTAATTTACAATTTATAATTAATTCACTATTATATTATTATTTTTACATTATAAATAAAAATTATTATGTAGTTTATTATAATTATACTTTTATTATTCACAATAATAATAATAATTAAATAAAAGAATTTATATACACAAAATGTATTCTACTAAAAACACTGTGTATCCCGGTTAGAAAACCTAAGAGCACTATTTGGCCAGATAAAATGTCGTGAACCCCCTATCCATTTTCCCTCCTGAGGTGTATATCACACACCACTCCACATTCCTTCCTACAATATCTATTTCAAGAGAAATTCCAGCTTCGAAATATTCTTCATTTTCCTACTCAGTCCAGGTTTGTGAATCTCTATCCTCTATTTAAAAATTTTACAACTATTTATGGTGATTTTAGGATCAAGGATGGTTTTTGTATGAAACATGAAAAACACGGGTTATAAAAATAACACATCTCATGTACTCTAAGTATATGGAAACACTTTGATTTCAAAAATTCAAAAACACATGGAATGTACAGTCAGTAGATGTCTTGTAAATTTCCTCTTGTTTCCCTATAGGAGAATCCGGGGTTCTGATACCACATAGATATACCCCATGATTCCACACACGACCTGTATGCTCTATGTATGCCATGTATCCAATTCATTCAGAGAAGTTTCTATAAATGGGGTACACACATTAGAATCCGTGTTCGGATAAAACACCATGTAGTGAATTCACATGTAATATAATCTATTTTATGACCCCTCAAAGTATGTTCCATGTAAGGGAATTTACAGGAACAATACCCCATTTTATAACACATGGAGTGCACACTTTTCCACTCACAGTTTACTCGATTTTTTTGAACACTTTCCCACATGATCTGTTTATCTAAGGTACACAGGTTTCAAACCCAATCACACTACATGCCATAAGGTCTAGATCTACAGGCCGTGCACTCTTGTTTTTATGTTTGATCTATTTTATTATTTCTTTTTTGTCTACTTTATTTTATTTTATTTTCTCTTCGGCTATGCAGGTTGGAGATCCAGCAAGTATGAAGAAGCCATCACCCACTACTGATGGAGAGAGACCCTGTCAGATCCCACTATAGAGAAAGACCCCACCAACAATATAGCCCCCAGTGTTATAGAGTCTCACATTGGTGATGATGTATCCTCTCCTACTAGAAACATATTATGCGAAATCAGCCACTGGTTTAGCTAAAACCATGGAACCGTCTTCAGCAGCCACTGATCCACCTGCATCCACATCCACACCAACTATAACTACTGAGGGTCCAGTAAAGAAACTCCCACTTCTAATGTGGAACCTTTAGAGCCATCCATTCCTTCAGTGGACTCTGTTGTGCCTGCACCACCACCCACTACTAATATGACCTTAGAGATATCTTCGACATCAGCCTCTATTCCACCCACTGCCACTACAACTAGACCCTCCACATTAGTATTTGTAGCTCCACAATACCCAGATATGGTAGTAACTCGACCGAAAAATCATCCTTTCCTTGTCTTTTAGGAGGTAAATCCTTCCAAAAAGAGGTTATGAGGATTTTCATGGAACAATATAAAATAGAGTGGCCGATTCCTCAAAGTTAGTGTCCCACAACATCTCGGTATCTGGGAGGATATTGAGGAGCTCCTCGGGCACACACATATTCTGGAAACACTGTAGGTCATCACTACTAAATTTAGAGATTATTTTTGGAGTTTTTTTGACATTTGAGTTTGATGGGCCAACTTATTGAGCCACACCCAGGGACATGATCACTACTGTTGGATTCAGGCCGGGTGGATGAGACTTTTCACAGACCATGGATGATTTTGGCTGAGGGTGAAGCTTTTAAACTCATCTTACCACCCCACTTCTTATCTCCAGCCTTACCCACCCTAAGTTATCTGACCTCATTTGCTTATGGTCAGAGATTTCGGGGCCTAATCATAGGTATACACCAAATTCTCAGAAAATCATACTCATCAATCCTACAATTTTCTCACCAATAAGTGATTCATCACCATCCTTTTCCCATTCCAGAAGAATATGGGTGTCGTGTCCGACAGATACATGGGGTTTCTCACCTGTATTGTGCATCATGACCACCCAGACCTCCCTTGCCTTGCAGCCTATTATTTTTTTCCATGATCCGCAACCATTAGGGAAACCTGAATGACAGCTTTTATTCCACTAGGTTCATACACAAACTAGGGGTGTTTGATCCATATCATCCTCACAATCTTTGAAGCTCTCCTCAGTGCATGCACGTAGTCATTATTATCTACCTGAAGATGGTCAAGAAATGAGGAGATAGTTTTGTGATTTTAAAGGACACTCATGCTTTTTATGGGGTGAAAAATATCCCACCAACCCCTTCTAGTTATGATAATCATATCCCACCACCTCCAACCACAGAAATTAAATCACCACATCTCCCTACTTCTTCCCCCATTCCATATTCATCCACCACACCTTCTTCATATAGAACAAACACATCCCTACGTCTTCCCGTACCCTCTGCGGATCTCCCCATCACCCACTACTTGTATATGAGGGACCGCCATCTGGACCTTTTAGAGTGACACCAATATTCCAAATTTCAAGAACAATCATAGATCGAGTAGATGTTTGTTCTTCTGTTTTAGAAATAGGGTATTATATTAACCCTAAAACTTGATCCCCTATCTGATCTTCAGATTTTAGCATCACAACCTCAGTACAGCACTCCAACAACCAATTCTGTTCTTCTATCCACTACTTGACTAAATGCTACTTCTATATCCATCCATTCCATTCTCAGCAATCCTACTAAAAATAAAAAGTACCCAGCATCTCTGGTTTCCAAAACAGATGCTCAGCTACCCGATCCCCCCGTTTTGGAAAATAAAACCTCTAAGGTGATATGGTGACTAGTTTTTTCACACTTAATCCATTATATATATATTTTTTACTATGCAGGTGATGTGATGGTTTGTGGGTATGAAGAATTACTTTTCACTTTCTTTGGTACTCACATGTACTCTTGTTCACTATGGGAATATCTATTTGACTACATTCCATATTATTGTTCTCTCCATAAAGGGATTATTTTTTTGGAGTTTCACTTCATTAATATTATTTTGGAATAACTTCTTTCACTCTATCCCCTCAACTTAGCCCAATTGTTCTTACCCACGTCCTCTTCTCTTCCTTAGTGTTGAACTTAGTGGACCAAGAATAATAATAATTTTGGGGGAGAGTCTCTGACTACACAAGTCTTTTCCTTTGATTTTATCCATGAGATATCATTAATAGTTGAAATATTATCATATATTGGAAAATTTTAATTCATTATAATTATAAATGATAAATACATAAAAGGTAATTTTAAAAGTTACATTACTATTTTAAATATTAATATATTTTTAAATTATTTCTGATATAGTTTGATTCTATATTTAAATTCCTAGACCTTTACATTTATTATAATTCCCATTTTTCTTTATTTCATGACCAGAATGACCTATTTTTATCCTCATTCTCAAGTGGTATTCTAATCCTTTTAACATATTCTGTCTCATACCCTATTTCATGATAAATTCTTAGGATATTTATGACTACTATAACTTTGAGTTTTTCTGTCCAAAACATAAAGACTTTGAATGAAATTTAAATGATTAAGGAAAATTGATTTTTTTCAGCCCCTTTGACCTTGAGACATACCAATCATATAACCATTATAAAAATAATTAGAAACAATGAACTTCCTTGATTGGAAGACACATTTCAAGCATATTTATCCTTCCTACCCTAAGTCATTGATAATATTTTATGATTAATCATTTTATCATTAGATATGGAGTTTTTCTATTCATGGTACATTCCGGTGAGAAACTATAAAATTAATCATAAGAGAGTGAGACTTGTTCATTTGGGTAGAATGGTTCCAAAAACACATTTCATTTTATTCATAGTGGACCTAAAAAATGTGTCTGTGTTGAATATTTAAAAAGAGGAAACAAATTCATTCATTACACATTATTGATGGTGTATGGACCCACGTTTGAAAGGGAATATCATGGTGATAGTGACATTTTAAGAGATATAAATGGGGGTGCATCTTTAGTAAGCATTAATTTTTTGGAATATCATGCATTGAAATTTAAAAATCCATCCTCGTTTTCAAGGCTTTGATATTATTTTTCACATCAATAACTACCCTCCTACTGCCTCAAAATCATTTGAACCTTATTGAATGAACTCATAATTTATATGATTTGATTTCAAAAGTAGATAATGAGAATACATGGAAGTCTATGTATAGAGTGCGTATACGTGAGATAGAACATCACTATGATAAATTGATCTTAAGTGATGTGTGTGTTATTTTCATGGTGAAGTAAACATCATGTCAAATGTCTTTTTATAAAAAGTTGAATGATGAGAATAAAGGTGGAGGATAATATTTAATTAAATTATAAACGAGGAATTATTAAAGTATATTTGAAATTAAAATATGTTTTTCTGCTGTTTTAATATCCTTTGTCATTTGTATGGTATTTATAAGTATAATTAGGTGAATTTTTCTATTTTTACGGTTTGGATTCTATTAATTACATGTTTATATTTTCCTTGAGAGAAAGTAAATGACTATGTGTGGGGGAGTATAATGTTCTCATTTATGTGTACTATTTTATATATTTTTTAAACATGTTTTCACTGAATACACATTATTTTTGTGGGTAATATTCTATAATTTGGTGTTCAAGATGATTTTCAGATATTTCCCAACCAAAGTCATAGATCGGAAGTTACCATAACAAAATTTACCATATACACGGTGTGTAATTTATCACTACACATTGTATACCCTTACATGTAAATGATAAAAACCGATCGAGTGTATGAAAGTGTGGCTATCCAACTAATAAAAACTATGTACAAACCATATGCACTCCATGTACACACTTCTAGATTTGGTTTTTGGTGGTATTTGAAGCTACATTCCATGTGGTGAGGTGCTACACATCGCGTACCCCCACCAACCGACCGTCGACACATTCAGAGTGAAAGAGCATTATACAGATCACCTACCAATAGAGAAAATAAGTCCTAATAATGTTGACCAGAGTACACAACATGTAATTTTGGATACACACTGTGTAGTTTTAAATTATAAAAATATGATGGAAGTCCCTCCATATTTGGGGTTGGACATTTAGGGGGAGGTGTTGTCTCTCTTTGGTTGGACCACCCTCAGATCCTAATTTGATTTTATAATTCTATTTTAAATTATGTTTAGTGTAATCCTACACTTCACCATATTCCTCTCATATCCATGGTAAGGAATGAGTTTTGGCTCAATCTTCACAATTTAACTATGGTCATAATAGGAAAATCCTCTCATGTTAGGGTTGTAATAATTTATGGGTGCGTTGTGATTTGAATTCTATAGTGTTTATTTTATTATGTTTTTTATTTTTACACTTAAATTAATTAATTCAATTCCATAATTACTATTGGTGTTGTATTAGATCAATAATGACAGTAGTGGGGAAAAATAAAGGAGTAGATATAGGTGAACCCACGACCATTGGGGAAGCTAATTGAAATTGTTTTAGGGGTAAGGAACTTTAGTAAGTTTTAATTTGTTAAACACTGATAGAGAAAATATTTTCAATTAATTTATATTGAATATCATTGTTTATACTCCCAAAAAAGTGTTATTGTTTGGGTAATTGTCATGTTTTTAGGTTTTAATGTTATTTTGAACCCAAATGTGAAAAACGACTATTTCTGGATTTTTGACAGATTTTTAAGTCAGGGGTATTTTGGTCATTTCTGGAAAAATAAAATTCCAAATTTTCTGATTAAATTTTTTTTATAATACTTATTTTATTTCCATCATTTTTGTTTTCTGGACCAGGAGCTGATTCATCCATCTAAAGGGTCTAACAATTCATTGAAGTTGGGAATTTTTCCGGGCGGACAGCGTGGACCCACCCAACATAAAGGACATCAAACTCGGACTACAATTATCTAAATGATGTGTTTCCACCTGGGATATGACGAGGAAATATAGGGGCGACTCTACAAGAAATTTGGTGAAGTTTGGAAGTCATTAAGAAGTCCATTAAATGACATACATTTGGAGGAACCATCCTGTAAACTTCATCCAGAAACAGAAATCGAGAATGAAAAATTCATAACTCCTCCATCCGGTTTTCAAATGAGCTGAAATTTTGGGGAGCGACGGCCAAGAGAATTTGTCACAACATTCATGAAGGGTGAAACGCGTGAAGAGGTAATTAATGGGGTATAAAACGCTCAAAATTTCGGGGGTCCAATTCTGCCTATAAAAGGAGGAGAGCTCCTCCCCCTCAAGACATCACATTCTCCACCCCATTCCTTCTTGGGCACCCAGGAGAAGAACTTCTCAGCTTTTTTATTTTATTTATTTTGTTTTAAAATGTCTCTCCTATCCCGAATTATCTCGTTTACCCCATCCATGGAGGGGTAGTTTCATTTGAGTGATCGGAAAGAGGGGAGGCTGGACCTATGTGTTGTGCTTGAGTTTTGTGCTTGAAATGAATAAAATTTGTTCTTCTTTCTTCTTCCGGTTCCAATTCATAATTCAGTATTAAAATCCGAATGCGGTTGTGTTACGGTTTTTATTCTGAAATTATAAATTGCTTTGGTCGATGATCACATCTCCCTCCACCCAATTCTAATCTGTATACGGTGGAACATGATTAGGGTTGGGTGGTGATTGCTCGACGGTTGTCAAGCACGTGTGTAGGATTGTATGTAGAAATCGTGGTTTATTAGGGAACAACAATTCCAGGTCTGGGATTGCTCTAATTAATCAAGAGACCTTCTACAACCCTAAACACATTGGAAGGAGGATAGACCAATCTAAGGTTATGAAAAGGGAAATTCTAATCACATCTCTCTTACCCGTTTAATGAAGAAGAAGAGATAAAATTTGGAAACCATGATGGCACAACACTAAGTCTAGCCGAACCAAATCTGATCACCGTCTTTATCATTTGTTAAAATTAATCAATTTCTGTTGTTTGTTTCTCTCATAGTCAGTCAAATTTGTTAAAACCAATCTTTTTAAGAAAACCAACAAAAAGTGACAACCTTGTTTTGTGTGCACTCCTCTTCGAGAGACTACCTAGGATCAACTGCTATACTATACTTAGGTAAATAAATTATTGTTTTGCCACGCCCCACGACAGGCGTGCGTCAAACTTGGCACTGTTGCCGGGGAGGCAGTGCCTCAAAGTTTTTAAAAAAAAAAATAAATAAAAAAATCTCTTTTGAATGACCCGTAGTTCAAATAGCAATTTATTAGAATTCGATCCAGAAATTGAGCGCACAATAACAAAATTGAAAAATCAAAATATTCCCAAAGAATTTGAAGAAATCGATCTCACTGATTCAAGTGATACCTTGAGTGAAGACTTTGAACCTTTAATAATGGCTCTAAATCCCAATCGAACCCTACGTGACATCTGTGCACCTCAATTTGTCAATCAAAATTATCAACTTGCAATTCCTGCCATAGAAAATGATTTTGAATTGCGAATTAACATGATCCAAGTGCTTCCTAAATTTCATGGTCTTGCAGGTGAAGACCCAAATCGACATATTCAAGAATTCACCTATGTCTGCTCCAGCTTCAAACCTCGAGCAGTCGCGGAAGAGCATGTGAAGTGGAGGGCTTTCCCCTTCTCCCTAGAGGGAGAAACAAAGGAATGGTTGTACAATCTACAACCGGGGGAGATCAGTGACTGGGAAGATCTAAACAAATGCTTTCTACAAAGATTCTTCCCAACATCTAGGAGCACTGCAATAAAGAAGGAGATTTATGTCATCCATCAATCAACTGGAGAAACACTCTACAAATACTGGGAACGTTCCAAGAAGCTTTGTGCAAGTTGTCCACACCAAGAAATAGAATAGGACCAATTCCTTGTGTGCTTCTACCAAGGATTTCTTGACAATGACATGAATCTACTAGATGCCTCGTCGGGAGGATCCCTCATTGATAAATCACCTGCAGATATACAAATTTTGATTGAAAAGATTGCACAAAATTCACAGCAGTTTGGCACTCGAGGTACGATCACCAGAGGGATCCATGAGGTAAGAACATCTGATTCAGTTGATTTAATTAGGAATGAAATGGGTGAACACACCAGGTTGGTGCGACAAATAGCTGTGAACCATGTGAAGGAACAACAAGGGCCGAATCAAGTATGTGGTTTATGCTCTTCTAATTCTCATTACACTGATCAATGTCCAGAAGTACAGGGGACAGAAAGTTGTGCTGCAGCCTATCAACAAAGGCAATACCAACCGCAAACCCAACCAGGGTATGGGTTTCAACAGAACCAAGCCAGAGCACCTTTTCAGCAGCAATATCAGAACCCGATAGCATTCCAACAACCTTATCAGAAGCCCTTCCAACAACAACAAACTTTTGAACCACCACCTTTCCAGCAGAAGAATTATGAGCAACCATCCACAAGTGAACCAACAAATGAAGACCAACAACTGAAGACAAGAGTTGCAGGAATAGAAGATAAGATGGACAAGCTAGCTGATCAATTTGCAAGCATTATGGATGCTTTCACCAAGAACCAAGGTAAGCTTCCTGCACAAACAATTCCCAATCCAAAGGAGAATGTTAGTGCAATCACAACCCGAAGCGGGAAGGAGCTCAAACCAACAGAATAATATGAGGAGGATGAATCTAGGGAACCTGCTGAAGCTCGTCCTGTCCAACCAAAATATGGAGTCAACAACAAAGTAGAAAGAACAAGGTTCAAGAAAGAAAGACTAGAAACACCATTGCAGAAACAACAAAGGGAGAAAAAGGATATTCCAGCACCATTCACATCAGCATTGGTTGAGTTAAAGAAGGGATAAGAAGAACGACTTCAACGGGAAATTCAGGAAACATTCCGAAAAGTTGAGATTAACATTCCACTACTGGATGCAATCAGGCAAATCCCTGAATATGCAAAATTTCTGAAGGAGCTATGTACTAGAAGATAGAGGCTGGATGGAAATGAAAGAATCAACTTAGGAAGAAGCATCTCAGCATTGATCACACCACCGATACCGCAAAAATGTCAAGATCCAGGGACTTTCTCTATTCCCTGCACTATCGGTTCATTAAATTTTACTGATGCACTATGTGATCTTGGAGCATCGATAAATGTGATTCCTCACTCTGTGTTTTCATCTTTGCAGATTGGAGAACTAAAATCAACTCGAGGGGTGGTACAATTAGCAAACAGATCCACTGTTTTCCCAGCTGGAGTCATTGAAGATGTACTTGTAGGAGTGAGAGGATTAATCTTTCCAGCAGACTTTTATGTCCTTACCATGGAGGAAGACCGAGCACCATCCCAATCTCCCATCATACTAGGGAGACCATTCCTGAAAACAGCAAGGACAATCATCAACGTGCATGAAGGAACACTCACCATGGAGCTCGGAGATAATACGGTACACTTCAATATTCTTGATACGATGAAACACCCTTCCAACAATCACTCACTTTATGAAATCTCCCATGATGAAGGTATAGAACCAATTGAAGACTCAGGTATGCTTCATGACTTGTTATCTGTGGTAGAACACTCTTCATTTGAATTTTATAACTCCCATGAACCTGAAAATTCTGATATCATGTTGGAGGATGAGGTAAAATCTTATTTTTTCGATTATTTGTTAAGAGGAAGTAAGATTATTCCAGAGAATTCAACATTAGAAGTAGGAAACATAAATGCAATATCATCCCTTGAACAACCCCCATGTTTAGAGCTGAAGCCTTTGCCATGTGAATTGAAGTATGCTTACCTAATGGAAGGAGAGAAATTTCCAGTAATCATTGCAAATAACCTATCCCATTCACAAGAACAATCATTGATTGACCTTCTCAAAAGGAATTTAAAAGCTGTAGGATGGAGTTTAGGTGATATTCCTGGAATCAACCCTAAGGTATGCTCTCACAGGATATTTTTAGAAAGTGAATCTCGACCAGTTAGACAACCTCAAAGAAGACTCAATCCCACAATCATGGAGGTCGTTAAGAAAGAGATTGACAAATTGTTAGCAGCTGATATCATTTACCCAATCTCTGATTCTCAATGGGTCAGCCCAATTCATGTAGTCCCCAAGAAAACTGGACTGACCACTGTTACAAATGAAAGAAATGAACTGATCCCCATGAGAATACAAAACAGCTGGAGAGTGTGTATAGATTACCGAAAGCTAAATCAAGTTACAAGAAAAGATCACTTTCCTATTCCATTCATTGATCAGATGCTTTAAAGGTTAGCTGGAAATACTCATTACTGTTTTTTAGATGGATTCTCAGGTTATTTTCAGGTACCAATTGCACCAGAAGACCAGGAGAAGACAACATTCACCTGCCCTTTTGGAACATTCGCCTACAAAAGGATGCCTTTCGGGCTATGCAATGCCCCAGGTACATTTCAACGGTGTATGGTGAGTATTTTCTCGGACCACATTGAGGATTGCTTGGAGGTGTTTCTTGATGATTTCACAGTTTTTGGAAATTCATTTGACCATTGCTTGGGAAATTTGGAAAAAGTTTTGGAAACATGCATTAAAAAGAACCTTGTCTTAAATTTTGAAAATTGTCATTTCATGGTTGAAAAAGGGATAGTGTTGGGGCACATAATTTCACAAAATGGGATTGAGGTTGATAAATCAAAATTTGATGTAATAAATTCCTTACCATATCCAACTTGTGTCAAATATGTTAGATCCTTTTTAGGGCATGCATGATTTTACAGAAGATTCATCAAGGATTTCAGTAAGATTTCTCTCCCTCTCTCAAGATTACTTCTAAAGGATGCTAACTTTAATTTTGATTGTGCTTGTAGGGAATCATTTGATGAATTAAAGGAAAGGTTGATAACACCACCAATAATGCAGCCACCCAATTGGGATTACCATTTCGAGATACTTTGTGATGTATCCAACCAAGCTGTGGGAGCCGCTCTATCACAGAGAATTGACAGAAAACCTCAAGTCATCTCCTACGCATCAAGGACCTTGGATGAAACGCAATTAAATTACACAACCACAGAGAAGGAGTTCCTTGCAGTCGTTTTTGCACTAGATAAATTCCGATCATATCTTCTGGGCACTAATGTTGTTGTTTTTTCTGATCATGCAGCTCTTAGGTACTTAATGAAAAAGGCGGATGCTAAACCACGGTAGGTGAGATGGATGATACTCTTACAAGAGTTCAACTTGGAAATCAAAGATAAGAAGGGGACTGAAAATCAAGTGGCTGATCATCTAAGTCGACTACCCCACACCGCTGAAACAGAAATACCAAGCAGAACCCACTTAATGATGAGCTTCCTGGAGAACAACTCTACATCATCAACAGTGAAGTACCATGGTATGCCAACATTGTCAACTATTTGGTAACATCTCAGGTACCCTCTCATATAATCTCTCATCAACAACATAAGCTTAAATCTGAATCAAGATTTTACATTTGGGAAGATACGTTTCTGTGGAAAATTTGTAATGATCAAATCATAAGAAGATGATTTCCAAGAAGTGAAATTGAATCAGTGTTTGAATTTTGTCATAAATTATCATGTGGAGGCCACTTTGGACCTCAGAGGACTGCCCGAAAAGTTTTAGAATCTGGACTCTACTGGCCCACCTTATTCAAGGATGCATATGAATTTTGTAAAAGATGTGAAAAATGCCAATTTTCTGGTAACATATCCCAACGACATGAAATGCCACAAAAACCAATAACCTTTTGTGAAATTTTTGAAGTTTGGGGAATAAATTTCATGGGACCATTCCCAATGTCATTTGGAAATTCATATATTCTTTTGGTTGTAGACTATGTTTCAAAATGGGTGGAAGAAAAAGCAACCAGAACTGATGATGCAAAAGTTGTTTGTGATTTTGTTAGGGCTAACATTTTTGGTAGGTTTGGCGTGCCACGAGAAATCATCAGTGATCAGGGAACTCATTTCTGCAACAGGAAAATGGAAGCATTGCTGAAGAAGTATGGGGTGCATCATAGAACATCTACCCCATACCATCCCCAAACAAATGGCCAAGCAGAAGTCTCTAATAGAGAAATCAAAGCCATTCTGGAGAAGACTGTTAAACCCAACCGGAAGGACTGGAGCCAAAAGATAGATGATACATTATGGGCATACAGGATGGCCTACAAAACCCCAATAGGGATGAGTCCCTATAGATTGATCTATGGAAAGAGTTTCCACCTTCCTGTGGAGTTGGAGCATAGAGCCTACTGGGTGGTCAGAGAGATGAATCTGGACCTTGAGAAAGCTGGGAAAGAAAGAAGATTGCAGTTGCACGAGTTAGAGGAAATTAGAAGGGAATCTTTTGAAAACTCAATGATCTATAAAGAGAGAACGAGGATGGCCCATGACAAGATAATTCAACCAAGAACCTTCAACCCTGGAGATCACGTGTTACTCTTCAAATCCAGACTTAAGCTTATGCCAGGTAAACTTCGTTCCAAATGGGAAGGCCCCTTTACTGTTACTCATGTATATCCCTTTGGTGCTGTGCAGATTCAAAAGGAAGGAGGAGGAAACCCATTCCCTATAAATGGGCAGAGGCTAAAGAAGTTCCATGGGACCGTACCTCAAGAACCAGTGGAAAAGATCACACTCCTTCATCCTGAATACAAATGAACACCTACCAGGTTGCATCATTCCTTTACACTTGACTAAATGAAGTAACTCCAATTTTTTTGAGACATACATTTACATGTATTGAGGACACTACATAAATTAAGTGTGGGGGAGGAAATCTTGTAGTCCAAGAGATTTTTCAAAAAAAAAAAATAATTTTTTTTTGTTTTGTCGAGCCAACGACATTAAACAATGGCGCTACCAGGAGGCAACCCGCATTTTCCCCCATTTTCCACTTGTCTTCTTAGTCATTTACCATCATGATTGAACGAGCCTGCACTATCAACTGTTTTCATTTTTTTTCAGGTCCATTAATGAAGAGGGTGTTGTGGGATTATACGTCGTGAAGAAAAGGATCCATTTGACAGGGGAGTATGAGTTTCAATTCTATATTATCTGACTTTATTCCCTACTTTTTTTAGTCTTTTAAAAAATTAATCAAAAAAAGGCATGCCCACGCTTGAATTCATGTTTTACTTGACTTCTCTAAGAGACATGAGTTTCTTAGGAATCTTGTGATGCCATGTTTTAGATTTCAATGTTAATGAGATTGAATGATTAAAATGGATAATTGGATGATTAAAGTGAAGCAAGGATATTTAAATAAGGACTCATGATTTAAGGGAATTAATTGATTCATGTAAATGAAATTTCCCTTCCATTTTTCTTTCTTTGAATTTCAGAAATTCATGTGAATTAATTTTTTATTATTAATCATGCCATGAGTGATTGTCCAATATCATATTCTCATTCCTGAGAGGATTTCTAGACCAAATATTTCCTATTTTATCTTGAGCATATTTCTTGAGTGATCTTGGGACGTGCCACCTGCTAGAACTTGTATTGAAACTTGTTAAAGCTATGACTGTACAAAACCACATTTAAAATGATTGAGGCATCTATTTGGCTAGCCACATTTTATCCTAAGACCCACCTTTACATTTATCCTTCGTAAGCCCTTAGATGCCATGAATTGCCTTATAGGTTTAAGCCACATTACAATCCAATTTTTCCTTACCTACCTGCACTTTTAGTATTTTTGCATGGTTATTTCAAGTTTGAGTGTGGGGGAAGGGCCTTTCGTGTGCGTTCCTTGGGATATGTATCATTTTTGGGTGGTGTAATGTGTGCGTCATCATTTTGGGCAATGTATTATTAGAAAATTGGGCATGATTCATCAATTCATTATGCTTCTTTCATTTCATCCGATTCTCCATAAAAAAAGAAAAAAAAAGATCAAAATAAAGCTGTGCCTTTCTGGAGCTTTACAAAAAAAAGATCAAAATAAATATGTGCCTTTCTGGAGCTTTACAAAAAAAACATGGAGAACATGGATGATATCATTCTTTGTAATCATTTATTGACTCATGACCCATGTCATTTAAAGGGGAGTGGTGTTGTGATTCACATTTCATGGGGATTTGAGTGAGGTTCATCTTGTGTTCTCACTTGATTAATCATGCATTGTACTTAAGAGTCAAACCTCCTACTTCTGGACTTAAATTATTTCAATCATTTACCCACCAACCCTAAGCCACAGAGTCATTTGAACCTTTATTGCAAGTCCTCATGATTTTATGTGTGTTTTGTCTTTACAAAGTGGAGAAAGTAGTTACTTTACAAGCCTATGGGTAAGGAGCATGTTCTCATGATATGAACATAACTCCACTATTAATTGTATCATGAGTGATGAGAGAAAATATTCAAAGTGAGGTAGGTCATGATTTGTCCTGTTTAATAATAATAAATTGAGAAGCTTGAATGAATGAAAGGAGAAGCTTCATTATTTTTTAAAGGGGAAAAGTAAAATGCATGAATTGATTGTTTCTTTGAAAAATGGGAAATTAAATTGTTATTTTTATGGAACTGGAAAATTTGATTGGACATTGATAATCATTTGATTTTATTCCATTTGAAATTTAAATATTGATGACATTGGTACCCTTTGAATTCCATGTTGAGATTTTATGCTTGAGGACAAGCATAGTTTAAGTGTGGGGGAATTGATTGAGAAAATATTTTCAATTAATTTATATTGAATATCATTGTTTATACTCCCAAAAAGTGTTATTGGATGGGTAATTGTCATGTTTTTAGGTTTTAGTGTTATTTTGAACCCAAATGTGAAAAACGACTATTTCTGGATTTTTGACAGATTTTTACGTCAGGGGTATTTCGGTCATTTCTGGAAAAATAAAATTACAAATTTTCAGATTAAACTTTTTTTATAATCCTTATTTTATTTCCATCATTTTTGTCTTCTGGACCAGGAGCTGATTCAGCCATCTAAAGGGTATAACAATTCATTGAAGTTGGGAATTTTTCCGGGCGGACATCGTGGACCCACCCAACATAAAGGACATCAAACTCGGACTACAATTATCTAAATGATGTGTTTCCACCTGGGATATGACGACAACATATAGTGGCGACTCTAAAAGAAATTTGGTGAAGTTTGGAAGTCATTAAGGAGTCCATTAAATGACATACATTTGGAAGAACCATCCTGGAAACTTCATCCAGAAACAGAAATCGAGAATGAAAAATTCATAACTCCTCCATCCGGTTTTCAAATGAGCTGAAATTTTGGGGAGCTACGGCCAAGATAATTTTGCACAACATTCATGAAGGGTGAAACGCGTGAAGAGATCATTAATGGGGTCTAAAACGCTCAATCTTTCGGGGGTCCAATTCTGCCTATAAAAGGAGGAGAGCTCCTCCCCCTCAAGACATCCCATTCTCCACCCCATTCCTTCTCGGGCACCCAGGAGAAGAACTTCTCATCTTTTTATTGTATTTATTTTGTTTTAAAATTTCTCTCCTCTCCCGAATTATCTCGTTTACCCCATCCATGGAGGGGTAGTTTCATTTGAGTGATCGGAAAGAGGGGAGGCTGGACCTATGTGTTGTGCTTGAGTTTTGTGTTTGAAATGAATAAAATTTGTTCTTCTTTCTTCTTCCGGTTCCAATTCATAATTCAGTATTAAAATCTGAATTCGGTTGTGTTAAGGTTTTTATTCTGAAATTATAAATTTCTTTGGTCGATGATCACATCTCCCTCCACCCAATTCTAATCTGTATACAGTGGAACATGATTAGGGTTGGGTGGTGATTGCTCGACGGTTGTCAAGCACCTGTGTAGGATTGTATGTCGAAATCTTGGTTTATTAGGGAACAACAATTCCAGGTCTGGGATTTCTCTAATTAATCAAGATACCTTCTACAACCCTAAACACATTGGAAGGAGGATAGACCAATCTAATGTTTTAGAAAGGGAAATTCTAATCACATATCTCTTACCAGTTTAAGGAAGAAGAAGAGATAAAATTTGGAAACCATGATGGCACAACACTAAGTCTAGCCGAACCAAATCTGATCATCGTCTTTATCATTTGTTAAAATCAATCAATTTCTGTTGTTTGTTTCTCTCATAGTCATTCAAATTTATTAAAACCAATCTTTTTAAGAAAACCAACAAAAAGTGACAACCTTGTTTTGTGTGCACTCCTCTTCGGGAGACTACCTAGGATCAACTGCTATACTATACTTAGGAAAATAAAATATTGTTTTGCCACGCCCCACAACAGGCGTGCGTCAAACTTGGCGCCGTTTCCGGGGAGGCAGTGCCTCAAAGTTTTAAAAAAAAAATTAAATAAAAAAATGTCTTTTGAATGAACCGTAGTTCAAATAGCAATTTATTAGAATTCAATCCAGAAATTGAGCGCACAATAACCAAATTGAAAAATCAAAATCTTCCCAAAGAATTTGAAGAAATCAATCTCACCAATTCAAGTGATACCTTGAGTGAAGACTTTGAACCTTTAATAATGGCTGTAAATCCCAACCGAACCCTACGTGACATCTGTGCACCTCAATTTGTCAATCAAAATTATCAACTTGCAATTCCTGCCATAGAAAATGATTTTGAATTGTGAATTAACATGATCCAAGTGCTTCCTAAATTTCATGGTCTTGCAGGTGAAGACCCAAATAGACATATTCAAGAATTCACCTATGTCTGCTCCAGGTTCAAACCTCGAGCAGTCACGGAAGAGCATGTGAAGTGGAGGGCTTTCCCCTTCTCACTAGAGGGAGCAGAAAAGGAATGGTTGTACAATCTACAACCGGGGGAGATCAGTGACTGGGAAGATCTAAAAAAATTCTTTCTACAAATATTCTTCCCAACATCTAGGAGCACTGCAATAAAGAAGGAGATTTATGTCATCCATCAATCAACTAGAGAAACACTCTACGAATACTGGGAACGTTTCAAGAAGCTTTGTGCAAGTTGTCCACACCAAGAAATAGAAGAGGACCAATTCCTTGTGTGCTTCTACCAAGGATTGCTTGACAATGACATGAATCTACTAGATGCCTCGTCGGGAGGAGCCCTCATTGATAAATCACCTGCAGATATACAAATTCTGATTGAAAATATTGAACAAAATTCACAGCAGTTTGGCACTCGAGGTAAGATCACCAGAGGGATCCATGAGGTAAGAACATTTGATTCAGTTGATTTAATGAGGAATGAAATGGGTGAACTCACCAGGTTGGTGTGAAAAATAGTTGTGAACCATGTGAAGGAAAAACAAGGGCCGAATCAGGTATGTGGTTTATGCTCTTCTAATTCTCATTACACTGATCAATGTCCAGAAGTACAGGGGACAGAAAGTTGTGCTACAGCCTATCAGCAAAGGCAATACCAACCGCAAACCCAACCAGGGTATGGGTTTCAACAGAACCAAGCCAGAGCACCTTTTCAGCAGCAATATCAGAACCCGATAGCATTCCAACAACCTTATCAGAAGCCCTTCCAACAACAACAAACTTTTGAACCACCACCTTTCCAGCGGAAGAATTATGAGCAACCATCCACAAGTGCACCAACAAATGAAGACCAACAACTGAAGACAAGAGTTGCAGGAATAGAAGATAAGATGGACAAGCTAGCTGATCAATTTGCAAGCATTATGGATGCTTTCACCAAGAACCAAGGTAAGCTTCCTGCACAAACAATTCCCAATCCAAAAGAGAATGTTAGTGCAATCACAACCCGAAGCAGGAAGGAGCTCAAACCACCAGAACAATATGCAGAGGATGAATCTAGGGAACCTGCTGAAGCTCGTCCTGTCCAACCAAAAGATGGAGTCAACAACAAAGTAGAAAGAACAAGGTTCAAGAAAGAAATACTAGAAACACCATTGCAGAAACAACAAAGGGATAAAAAGGATATTCCAGCACCATTCCCATCATCATTGGTTGAGTCAAAGAAGGGAGAAGAAGAACAACTTCAACGGGAAATTCAGGAAACATTCCGAAAAGTTGAGATTAACATTCCACTACTGGATGCAATCAGGAAAATCCCTAAATATGCAAAATTTCAGAAGGAGCTATGTACTAAAAGAAAGAGGCTGGATGGAAATGAAAGAATCAACTTAGGAAGAAGCGTCTCAGCATTGATCACACCACCGATACCGCAAAAATGTCAAGATCCAGGGACTTTCTCTATTCCCTGCACTATCGGTTCATTAAATTTTACTGATTCACTATGTGATCTTGGAGCTTCGATAAATGTGATGCCTCACTCTGTGTTTTCATCTGTGCAGATCGGAGAACTAAAATCAACTCGAGTGGTGGTACAATTAGAAAACAGATCCACCGTTTTCCCAGCTGGAGTCGTTGAAGATGTACATGTAGGAGTGAGAGGATTAATCTTTCCAGCAGACTTTTATGTCCTTACCATGGAGGAAGACCGAGCACCATCCCAATCTCCCATCATACTAGGGAGACCATTCCTGAAAACAGCAAGGACAATCATCAACGTGCATGAAGGAACACTCACCATGGATCTCGGAGATAGTACGGTACACTTCAATATTCTTGATACGATGAAACACCCTTCCAACAATCACTCACTTTATGCAATCTCCCATGATGAAGGTATAGAACCAATTGAAGACTCAGGTATGCTTCATGACTTGTTATCTGTGGTAGAACACTCTTCATTTGAATTTTGTAACTCCCATGAACCTGAAAATTCTGATATCATGTTGGAGGATGAGGTAAAATCTGATTTTTTCGATTATTTGTTAAGAGGAAGTAAGATTATTCCAGAGAATTCAACATTAGAAGTAGGAAACATAAATGCAATATCATCCCTTGAACAACCACCATGTTTAGAGCTGAAGCCTTTTCCATGTGAATTGAAGTATGCTTACCTAATGGAAGGAGAGAAATTGCCAGTAATCATTGAAAATAACCTATCCCATTCACAATAACAAACATTGATTGACCTTCTCAAAAGGAATGTAAAATCTGTAGGATGGAGTTTAGGTGATATTCCTGGAATCAACCCTAAGGTATGCTCTCACAGGATATTTTTAGAAATTGAATCTCTACCAGTTAGACAAACTCAAAGAAGACTCAATCCCACAATCATGGAGGTCGTTAAGAAAGAGATTGAGAAATTGTTAGCAGCTGATATCATTTACACAATCTCGGAATCTCAATGGGTCAGCCCAATTCATGTAGTCCCCAAGAAAACTGGCCTGACCACTGTTACAAATGAAAGAAATGAACTGATCCCCATGAGAATACAAAACAGCTGGAGAGTGTGTATAGATTACCGAAAGCTAAATCAAGTTACCAGAAAAGATCACTTTCCTATTCCATTCATTGATCAGATGCTTGAAAGGTTAGCTGGAAATACTCATTTCTGTTTTTTAGATGGATTCTCAGGTTATTCTCAGGTACCAATTGCACCAGAAGACCAGGAGAATACAACCTTCACCTGCCCTTTTGGAACATTTGCCTACAAAAGGATGCCTTTCGGGCTATGCAATGCCCCAGGTACATTTCAACGGTGTATGGTGAGTATTTTCTCGGACCACATTGAGGATTGCTTGGAGGTGTTTCTTGATGATTTCACAGTTTTTGGAAATTCATTTGACCATTTCTTGGGAAATTTGGAAAAAGTTTTGAAAACATGCATTGAAAAGAACCTTGTCTTAAATTTTGAAAAATGTCATTTCATGGTTGAAAAAGGGATAGTGTTGGGGCACATAATTTCACAAAATGGGATTGAGGTTGATAAATCAAATGTTGATGTAATAAATTCCTTACTATATCCAACTTGTGTCAAACATGTTAGATCCTTTTTAGGGCATGCAGTATTTTACAGAAGATTCATCAAGGATTTCAGTAAGATTTCTCTCCCTCTCTCAAGATTACTTCTAAAGGATGCTAACTTTAATTTTGATTGTTCTTGTAGGGAATCATTTGATGAATTAAAGGAAAGGTTTATAACACCACCAATAATGCAGCCACCCAATTGGGATTACCCTTTCGAGATACTTTGTGATGCATCCAACCAAGCTGTGGGAGCCGCTCTATCACAGAGAATTGACAGAAAACCTCAAGTCATCTCCTACGCATCAAAGACCTTGGATGAAACGCAAATAAATTACACAACCACAGAGAAGGAGTTCCTTGCAGTCGTTTTTGCACTAGATAAATTCTGATCATATCTTCTGGGCACTAAAGTTGTTGTTTTTTCTGATCATGTAGCTCTTAGGTACTTAATGAAAAAGGCAGATGCTAAACCACGGTTGGTGAGATGGATGCTACTCTTAAAAGAGTTCAACTTGGAAATCAATGATAAGAAGGGGACTGAAAATCAAGTGGCTGATCATCTGAGTCGACTACCCCACACCGCTGAAACAGAAATACCAAAGAAGAACCCACTTAATGATGAGGTTCCTGGAGAACAACTCTACATCATCAACAGTGAAGTACCATGGTATGCCAACATTGTCAACTATTTGGTAACATCTCAGGTACCCTCTCATATAAGCTCTCATCAACTACATAAGCTTAAATCTGAATCATGATTTTACATTTGGGAAGATACGTTTCTGTGGAAAATTTGTAATGATCAAATCATAAGAAGATGGTTGCCAAGAAGTGAAATTGAATCAGTGTTTGAATTTTGTCATAAATTATCATGTGGAGGCCACTTTGGACCTCAGAGGACTGCCCGAAAAGTTTTATAATCTGGACTCTACTGGCCCACCTTATTCAAGGATGCATATGAAATTTGTAAAATATGTGAAAAATGCCAATTTTCTTGTAACATATCCAAACGACATGAAATTCCACAAAAACCAATAACCTTTTGTGAAATTTTTGAAGTTTGGGGCATAGATTTCATGGGACCATTCCCAATGTCATTTGGAAATTCATATATTCTTTTGGTTGTAGACTATGTTTCAAAATGGGTGGAAGCAAAAGCAACCAGAACTAATGATGCAAAAGTTGTTTGTGATTTTGTTAGGGCTAACATTTTATGTAGGTTTGGCATGCCACGAGCAATCATCAGTGATCAAGGAACTCATTTCTGCAACAGGAAAATGGAAGCATTTCTGAAGAAGTATGGGGTGCATCATAGAACATCTTCCCCATACCATCCCCAAACAAATGGCCAAGCAGAAGTCTCTAATAGAGAAATCAAAGCCATTATGGAGAAGACTGTTAAACCCAACCGGAAGGACTAGAGCCAAAAGTTAGATGATACATTATGGGCATACAGGACGGCCTATAAAACACCGATTGGGATGAGTCCCTATAGATTGATCTATGGAAAGAGTTGCCACCTTCCTGTGGAGTTGGAGCATATAGCCTACTGGGCGGTCAGAGAGATGAATCTGGACCTTGAGAAAGCTGGGAAAGAAAGAAGATTGCAGTTGTAGGAGTTAGATGAAATTAGAAGGGAATCTTTTGAAAACTCAATGATCTATAAAGAGAGAACGAGGATGGCCCATGACAAGATAATTCGACCAAGAACCTTCAACCCTGGAGATCACGTGTTACTCTTCAAATCCAGACTTAAGCTTATGCCAGGTAAACTTCGTTCCAAATGGGAAGGCCCCTTTACTGTTACTCATGTATATCCCTTTGGTGCTGTGCAGATTCAAAAGGAAGGAGGAGGAAACCCATTCACTATAAATGGGCAGAGGCTAAAGAAGTTCCATGGGACCGTACCTCAAGAACCAGTGGAGGAGATCACACTCCTTCATCCTGAATACAAATGAACACCTACCAGGTTGCATCATTCCTTTACACTTGATTAAATGCAGTAACTACAATTTTTTGAGACATACATTTACATGCATTGAGGACACTGCATAAATTAAGTGTGGGGGACGAAATCTTGTAGACCAAGAGATTTTTCAAAAAAAAAAATTAAAAATTGATTTGTTTTGTCGAGCCAACGACATTAAACAAAGGCGCTACCGGGTGGAAACCCGCATTTTCCCCCATTTTCCACTTGTCTTCATAGTCATTTACCATCATGATTGAACGAGCCTGCACTATCAATTGTTTTCATTTTTTTTCAGGTCCATTAATGAAGAGGGTGTTGTGGGATTATACGTTGTGAAGAAAAGGATCCATTTGACAGGGGAGTATGAGTTTCAATCCTATATTATCCGACTTTATTCCCTACATTTTTTAGTCTTTTAAAAAATTAATCAAAAAAAGGCATGCCCACGCTTGAATCATGTTTTACTTGACTTCTCTAGGAGACATGAGTTTCTTAGGAATCTTGTGATGCCATGTTTTAGATTTCAATGTTAATGAGATTGAATGATTAAAATGGATAATTGGATGATTAAAGTGAAGCAAGGATATTGAAATAAGGACTCATGATTTTAGGGAATTAATTGATTCATGTAAATGAAATTTCCCTTCCATTTCTCATTCTTTGAATTTCTGAAATTCATGTGAATTAATTTGTTATTATTAATCATGCCATGAGTGATTGTCCAATATCATATTCTCATTCCTGAGAGGATTTCTAGACCAAATATTTCCTATTTTATCTTGAGCATATTTCTTGAGTGATCCTGGGACGTGCCACCTGCTAGAACTTGTATTGAAACTTGTCAAAGCTATGACTGTACAAAACAACATTTAAAATGATTGAGGCATCTCTTTGGCTAGCCACATTTTATCCTAAGACCCACCTTTACATTTATCTTTCGTAAGTCCTTAGATTCCATGAATTTCCTTATAGGTTTAAGCTACATTACAATCCAATTTTTCCTTACCTACCTGCACTTTTAGTATTTTTGCATGGTTATTTCAAGTTTGAGTGTGGGGGAAGGGCCTTTCGTGTGCGTTCCTTGGGATATGTATCATTTTTGGGTGGTGTAATGTGTGCGTCATCATTTTGGGCAATGTATTATTAGAAAATTGGGCATGATTCATCATTTCATTATGCTTCTTTCATTTGATCCGGTTCTCCATAAAAAAAGAAAAAAAAAGATCAAAATAAAGCTGTGCCTTTCTGGAGCTTTACAAAAAAAAGATCAAAATAAAGCTGTGCCTTTCTGGAGCTTTACAAAAAAACAGGGAGAACATGGATGATATCATTCTTTGTAATCATTTATTGACTCATGACCCATGTCATTTAAAGGGGAGTGGTGTTGTGATTCAAATTTCAAGGGGATTTGAGTGAGGTTCATCTTGTGTTTTCACTTGATTAATCATGCATTGTACTTAAGAGTCAAACCTCCTACTTCTGGCCTTAAATTATTTCAATCATTTACCCACCAACCCTAAGCCACAGAGTCATTTGAACCTTTATTGCAAGTCCTCATGATTTTATGTGTGTTTTGTCTTTACAAAGTGGAGAAAGTAGTTACTTTATAAGCCTATGGGTAAGGAGCATGTTCTAATGATATGAGAATAAATCCACTATTAATTGTATCATGAGTGATGAGAGAAAATATTCAAAGTGAGGTAGGTCATGATTTGGCATGTTTAATAATAATAAATTGAGAATCTTGAATGAATGAAAGGAGAAGCTTCATTATTTTTCAAAGGGGAAAAGTAAAATGCATGAATTGATTGTTTCTTTGAAAAATGGGAAATTAAATTGTTATTTTTGTGGAACTGGAAAATTTTATTGGACATTGATAATCATTTGATTTTATTCCATTTGAAATTTAAATATTGATGACATTGGTACCCTTTAAATTCCATGTTGAGATTATATGCTTGAGGACAAGCATAGTTTAAGTGTGGGGGAATTGATAGAACAAATATTTTCAATTAATTTATATTGAATATCATTGTTTATACTCCCAAAAAAGTGTTATTGGATGGTTATTGTCATGTTTTTAGGTTTTAGTGTTATTTTGAACCCAAATGTGAAAAACGACTATTTCCGGATTTTTGACAGATTTTTACGTCAAGTGTAATTCGGTCCTTTCTGGAAAAATAAAATTCCAAATTTTCTGATTAAACTTTTGTTATAATCCTTATTTTATTTCCATCATTTTTGTCTTCTGGACTAGGAGCTGATTCAGCCATCTAAAGGATCTAACAATTCATTGAAGTTGAGAATTTCTCCGGGCGGACAGCGTGGACCCACCCAACATAAAGGACATCAAACTAGGACTACAATTATCTAAATGATGTGTTTCCACCTGGGATATGAAGATAACATATATTTTCGACTCTAAAAGAAATTTGGTGAAGTTTGGATGTCATTAAGGAGTCCATTAAACGACCTACATTTGGAGGAGCCATCCTGGAAACTTCATCCAGAAACAGAAATCGAGAATGAAAAATTCATAACTCCTCCATCCGGTTTTTAAATGAGCTGAAATTTTGGGGAGCTACGTCCAAGATAATTGTGCACAACATTCATGAAGGGTGAAACACGTGAAGAGGTCATTAATGGGGTCTAAAACGCTCAATCTTTCGGGGGTCCAATTCTGCCTATAAAAGGAGGAGAGCTCCTCCCCCTCAAGACATCCCATTCTCCACCCCATTCCTTCTCGGGCACCCAGGAGAAGAACTTCTCAGCTTTTTATTTTATTTCTTTTGTTTTAAAATGTCTCTCCTCTCCCGAATTATCTCGTTTACCCCATACATGGAGGGGTAGTTTCATTTGAGTGATCGGAAAGAGGGGAGGCTGGACCTATGTGTTGTGCTTGGGTTTTGTGCTTGAAATGAATAAAATTTGTTCTTCTTTCTTCTTCCGGTTCCAATTCATAATTTAATATTAAAATCCGAATGCGGTTGTGTTAAGGTTTTTATTCTGAAATTATAAATTGCTTTGGTCGATGATCACATCTCCCTCCACCCAATTCTAATCTGTATACGGTGGAACATGATTAGGGTTGGGTGGTGATTGCTCGACGGTTGTCAAGCACGTGTGTAGGATTGTATGTCGATATCTTGGTTTATTAGGGAACAACAATTACAGGTCTGGGATTGCTATAATAAATCAAGAGACCTTCTACAACCCTAAACACATTGGAAGGAGGATAGACCAATCTAAGGTTTTAGAAAGGGAAATTCTAATCACATCTCTCTTACCAGTTTAAGGAAGAAGAAGAGAAAAAATTTGGAAACCATGATGGCACAACACTAAGTCCAGCCGAACCAAATCCGATCACCGTCTTTATCATTTGTTAAAATCAATCAATTTCTGTTGTTTGTTTCTCTCATAGTCATTCAAATTTGTTAAAACCAATCTTTTTAAGAAAACCAACAAAAAGTGACAACCTTGTTTTGTGTGCACTCCTCTTCGGGAGACTACCTAGGATCAACTGCTATACTATACTTAGGTAAATAAAATATTGTTTTTCCACGCCCCACGACAGGCGTGTGTCAATCACCAGACCAAGGGATTAATATTTTAAACATGTAATTGATTTTTATTGCACCAGGAAAAATCAATTTAATTTAATCCATGTGGTAAATAAATAACATTTATAATTTTAACACTAAGGAATAATGATTTCAAAAACCGTAACTAAATTGAAAACCCCAACATGCTTGCCTTCTTTTTTTATGTTATTTCTTAAGTGTTAATTTAATTTTTTCAAACATTATGTCTTTTTCAAATTCATTCCCTTCATCCATTTATCATATGTATAATCAATTGAAAATCGTAAAACATGCGTTTTTTCCATTAAATTTCTCCTTTTCCCCATGGGATCAACCCCGAATTCCATTAGATACTTAGTTAGTTAGTTTCAAAGGGAAAAAAAATAATTTCTAATTTGTACCTAACCTAGTGTCAGGTATGGTAGCATCAATACATAACATACCTTGAAAAATATGTAAAGGTATCTTCATAATATGAAACACTCTCTTCTTCATTTTGATTTAAGATAAATAAATTTATCTTCATATCAATTTTTTGATCACATGGAGAGTATTTTTTGATGAATGTCTCCATAAAATTTTTCCATTCCATGGGTTCTATTTATTCTTCCTCCTAATTATTCTTGATTAGAGACCACTATTTATCAGAATAAACTTTTATACAATAGTACATAAGTGAATCCTTTTACATTTCACTATATCCCATGGCCATAAATATCTTATCGAGAGACTTAAACATTTAATCATATACAATTGGTTGAGTTTACCCAACAAATGACGGTGGATTACATTGCATGAAGTTATACAACATAAGAGATTATTTCTATGGAATAGGTTTCTCGATTTAGGAATGGCTATTTTTCATAACGTGATTATGTTTCCATAAAATATCAATAAATTACATTGTTCCAATAGCTGCTATATTGGTTTCTTCTGTAAAAAAATATCAAAATTTTCCATGAGTATTTATTCCATTCATACTTCTAGAAACCATTTATAAATAATTTCATATTCTTGATTAGCTTATAAAATCATTAATTTGAAATATGTTATAACTCTCAACATAAATTGAAAAATTATTGATTGTAAATAATAAACAATTGTTACATTGGGGACATATTTATGCTTAAATCCTTCGTATTGGTAGGTAAATAGAATGTGAATTTTCCTAAGTGTATCTCTAAGGTATGTAAAAACAAGTGCGTATTAAGACTCATTGTCATGTAACATGTTATACTCAAGTCAAGACCGACACACCTTGTTGGAGTTTTTTCCGATAGGTAAATCTATTCCAGAACCACGTCTACAAGTAGTATCCATACATAGTTGTATTTATAGGAAGTCCCACATAATATCTACCTTGCTAAAATTATACGATGTTCTTCTATAATTATTCTCAATGTTTATCTCAAGGTTATGTTCACTACTCTATGTTTTTTAAATCTAGTTTCCAAGGTTAATGCTAAACTTCCTTTGATACCAACTATAATGACTGACCCCATAAGGCTGGAGCCATAACATTACATTATTATATTGGAACAATTACAATGAATCAAATCGCAAAGGACAGATCAGTTTTGTAGTTTTGGAAAACTAAATTACATTCATGATACCCATATTACATTGGGAAATAGAAAATTAAACATGGTACATAAAAAATTAAATAAACTCCATCATTGAAATCTCATTCAAATAATTCTTCTTTATGCTGTAGAAAAAGGAAACAAAATTAAGGTGATCTGAAATACTTAGATAGGGTTAGTATAATAGAATAATAAAGAATCAATGAATATAATCATCATGGTAAGGTAAATAACTAATCACATATTCCATACAAATATCTCAATAAGGAAAAGTTTATATGGCATGGTATAAAATAGAAACACATTCCATTTAACTAATAAATTGAGAAATAAATTCATCTATAGAAATGTAAAAAAATATCATGGATAAAAATAATAAATGAATTATAAATAGAGGAATTTATTAAGTATCTTATTTCTTGTTTCCTAGATATGTGATAACTTTATTGTCATGATTTATTTTCCAGGCAGTTTAAACTTCTCTGATTTTGCTAACTAATTTATCTCTCAAGACCACTGATGCATCACATGGCATGCATTAACCAATGCCCAACATATAGTAATTTAATAAAATGGTCCTCACCCCAAGTATTTCATGTCCAAATAATTTCACATATATTGAGTAATCTATTTAATTAAGGGTAAAATTCCTTTCCAAATATCTATATCAAATAAGAGATAAAAAATTATCAATAATTACAAAATTAATCATATTACTTTATAATTGAACAATGTATTTAAAAATGGTATATGGTTTATGAAATAATAATATCCATTAAATGAAATTATGTATATTCAAGATGAATTAATTAATAATAAAATTTATCGTATGGAATTAATTATTTCATGAGAAAGTTAACAATCCAAAAATAAAGTGATATTGCAAAGATAAGTTTTACAACTTGGTATTTTCCAAGTCTATACCCATTGGATAAGATAATTAAAATTAATAACATTAATAACATGAATATAATAGGAATAATTATATAATATATCAAAAGGTTCAGTAGAAAAACTATAAAAAATAATAAAATGGGGAATGTAGCATTTATCTCAAAGATGTAAAAGTTAGGTGAAAATATCTTAACTTTTGTTTTCATTTGAGTGAATTATATTTACACTCATATATAATGGTTTTAAAAATATTATTAAATTTTTTAAAAAATAATAATTATATTTATATTATCATATATTTACTTATTATAATATCTTTTTACTATTTTTTGACAATCATTCATTATTTTCATTATTTTGGGTGATTATTATTGAGTTTTCCGAGTATGTTTGGAATAGTTACTTGTTGTTACTCTTAATTAGATCACGATTTAACCATATATATAATTTAAAACCTGATTTAATTAACCTATATATTCATTATATATGTATTTATAATAACCCATAATAAATTGAGATAGTAAATGAAATTAACCAGTCATGGAGATTGTGGGTCGTATATACGCATGAACCCTACTTCCATTTCATTGATGTATTTAAAAATTAATTAATATATATATGTATATAATCATAATAATATCATAGTTATATCATAAATTTCACATTATTTTATTATAACCACCCGTTAATACATTCCATGTATATTGTGAAAGAATCATGTCTCTTTGAGGAGGTGGTAGTCCGTACGTCCACAAACTATGATATCATTTACCCACAAAAATTGAAGGAATGAAGGTATGCATTATATAAGAATAAAAATAATAATAAATACATTATAAATATCAGATATAAAATATAAAAAAAGTATTTCCATCATAATTCCCACAATGATAGGTGGTGAAGGAATAATAAACCCTCATTGTTTTGTTAGGTGGTAGTCCACAGTACGCACGAACATTAAGTTCTTTACCAATTTGATAGAAGTTTGTATAAGTGTAGTAAAAACACTAAGAATAAATAAAATATTAGTCTCTTTAGGATACATAGGTTATTATATAATAATTTAATAAGATGATTTGAGGGGGTGGATAAGGAAAATAAAACTGAAGTCATGTGGAATGATGTGACCACTTTTTTGGGTAGCTCATTTTGGTTTATAAAAATACTTCTTGGTTAGATTTTTGACCAATGTGAGAACTATAAGTTTATGGGAGGGATGTTGGGAGGTTATTTGATTTTAGTTTTTGTGATAAAAATGGATTTATAGGGGTTAATAAATAAGAGGTTTGTGTGACTTTTTCAAGTGGATGAAGAGTGTCATTCTAGTAAATTTTTCAAAAGGGAATTCCATCCATGTTTTCCCTCGTAAAGTGGATGCAATAATGTTAAAATTATATAAAATGAATTATATGATCTAAATATGAATATAAAATGGGTTTTTACATGTTATAGGTTATTTTGGATATTTTTTTACCGGTTAGCCCACTGTGAAGTAAATTTACATCTTAATCAATGTAATTAATTTTAATCACTTACACAATTATTTTTTATAAAAAAACAAATATTACATTATTAAAAAAAATAAAAAATTACTAACAAAAATATGGAATCTATTTTTAGTAAATTCCAATAGCCAATATGGAAACAATTAATTTAAACTTAATTCTACAGAAAAAATGACAATGTTGATTTTTAAAGTAAAACAATTCAAACGTTTACTAATTTATTATATCAAAATTAAAAGTCAAATTGTTTAAATTTACATAAATTTTATTAATAGATATAAAATTTATCTAATTAATATTTAAAACCAATAATATATGTAAATTATCCTTATAAATAAATTAGATAAAAACACAGTTTTGAATTAAAATTCAGCATTTTCACTATTCATTAAAAAAAATAAAACTCCTTAGAAAATTACCAAAAAATCATGATATCATTATTTTGATATATGTAATTTAAAAATTAATTTTATTTTGTAATATAAAATTTATAAATGTTTTAAAAATTACATTTATAATAGATATACAATTATAAGATTGTAAAACTACCATAAAAAATAAAGGTTTTTATGCATGATATTGAGTTTGTTCTTATCTTATGCCCATAAAATATATTGGATGAATGTAAATTTTTTATTAGATATATAACATATAAATTAATTATATAAATTCTATAAAAGTGATAGAATATATTTTATTGTGAAAAATAATAATAAATAGTGTTTTGTTTAAATTGGGTGTTTCGTGAATTCAAACTCACTTATTATTGCATGTTTTACATGATATCAAACAAATTAAATTTATCCTAAAGGAAATATACTAAATTATTTGGGTGATACATATCATATGACTCATTTATGAAGTAGGATAATGTAAAAGTTTTTTTTAAATATTTATGAAAATTTTTATAAATATTTATAAATTGATATATGACTTGAATACTTACCATTTTTGATTTTTAGATGAATTAATTCTAAATTATCATGGGGGATAAAATAAATTTTAATTAAAATATATTATAATAAAAATTAAATAAAGAAATTAAATTTTCCAGCTAGAAAACATTGAAAAAATTAATTGATTACTTATATTTTTTATAATGAGATACTTTAAGTATACTTAGATGTGATTAATTAATAACTCATTAAAAATAATTCAGAATAAATAAATTTTTATATCTTCTCATTTTTTTATTTTTCATTCCCAATGTTTATTTAAATTGATATTATCTATTTAAAACATACTTTAAATTTGTTATATATAATGAGTAATGATATTTTGATAATGTCAATTCTAGATAAAAATCAATTTTAAAATAAATAGAATAGAAATTATTGAATTTATGTCTAAAATTTGTATTGAAAAGAGATTTAAAGTTGGATAATTATAATTAAAAACTTTAAGAAGTTTATAAATAGTTAATTTTTAGATAATTTACTTTTTTTCAATATTTTTTTAATATTTATGTTGTAGAGATTTTGTCCACGTTGAAGATTTTGGAATTATCAATAAAGTAAATATGTTAAGTTGGTGAAGATTGGAGTTTTTTATAAAAATTAAAAATTAGTTAATGATAATGATATTAATATGACATGATATATAATTTCATTGTGTTTATTATTTATTTAATAGATATAAACTAATAAGTATGATTATGGTTCCTTTAAAAATGAAATAAATAAGAATTTGTGATGGAACTTTAGGTCTTTTGTAAGTTAGTAGGGGAAAACTAAAATGATACACTAGTGAGAAAGGAACAATCATTCATGTGTAATAACAGAACTAAATTTAATAATTTATAATTAATTAATTAATAATTTTCATATATTATAAGTTTATAGAAACACGATTAATATGTGAATATTGATATTTATTTGAATTTATAAGATATACAAAAGTGATTTATAATATGTGTAAGTGTGAACAAAATTTGAAGTAATTTGTTCATGGATGTGAGGCTATATAAGTGTTAATTGTTATTACATAAGGTGAAGTATTATTTTTATACATTGTATTAGTATTAGTTAAATTATTTAAAAGTGTGATCAATGTAAATATTATGTCATATATTAGTATAACATATGTGATCTATGAGATAATAACTATTTTAAAAACATAATTAATTCCAATACTCTATTTATTGAAATATTTAATCCATAATTTAAACTAAATTTTATTGAAATAATATATTTGTAATTTTTTTTCATTATCATTTTGGTTTTATCCCGATAGAGAAGAAATTATATGGTAATGTAATTTTGTAAAATGTTATAATCATGGATTATGGGAGAGATAAAGATGATGAATAAAAATGATAAATGGAATGGACAATAATGTGAAATGATGTGGGAAATGATAGTTTGTGAAGAATAATGATAGAATAAAAAGAGAGACCAACCAAATTTTAATATAAGTAGAGAGTTTTAGTTCCTTTTATTGTATTCTATGATTCTACTACATATTCATTACATATAACTAAAAGTTGGGATGATTCAGACTATAGTAAGAAATATATATAATCATGTTGGTCTATTAAGAAATGCTTATAGGTCATTTTTCTGGCTTATTTTTAGATGCCAAGAAGAAGGATATCGTGAACATATAAAGAATCACATAATCACTAGGAAAAGTTAATAAGGATTAAAATATCATTGGATGGATTCTAATATATTTATAGGTATTCTATCCCTCCCATTTTGATTCCTTGTTGTATCTTGATTATAAAATATCATTCATGTGGTAGTGGAAAAATTAATTCATCAATCTAAGAACTAAAAAATCATAAAAACTTAGTTAAACTTATAAACCCTTCTTGATGTTGTTATTTCATATATATGTTCATATAATTTGGGTTACGAGAGAGTAAATAAATCATATTTATTCCCCAATAAGTTCAAATCAAATTACATAAAAGTAAAAATTATCATTTCACATGGATTCACACCACTCAAAGTATTTGTAAATATCCATTAGAAAATAATAACCATATTAACATTCATTTTTTTAATAATGAGGTCTCTCTATTTCATATAGGTATTATATAAATTATCTATATTCAATATGATTTGATTTCATGGTATGATTTTCTTATGTATTACTCATTTTTTAATTTTTATTAATTGATATTATTATAAATTAATGGGACTTCATATACTCTCCATTTTAAATTTTTTTTTTAAAATAGACTGTTCCCAAAATAATAAGAATGATACAATTTAAATTTGTTATAACAACTAGTAGTTGAATAAAAGATTATATAGTAGGCCACGAATAACATTCTCTAATATTCTAAATTTTTTCATCAAAACTACTAGCACTAATGATGACATAGTTTACATCCCATGAACAAGGATTTCAGTTTATTAAAGAAATACTATATTGATGTCTTTTATGTTTTTTATAACCCCTTTGGAAAATTTCTCAATATAAATATAATCCATTTTATAGGTATTTTTAAAATTTCTTAACAAACACAACTTATGAAATTATTTATTTTATTTTTTCTACAAATCTCCCAATTTAGGGTTTTGATCCATTTTTTAGGGACACATGATAAAGAACGATATTTCATTTATTTTTTATTTTATTCAAATGAATTAATTCCCATAATTTATAAATTTTATGGAAAATTATAATATATTTATTTAATTGGTTTAATTTTAGATTTAATATAAAAAACTATTCAAAAATATGATATTTAATGATTTAATTAAGTCAATGGATTTAATTTCTCATGATAATCACTTTGAAATAGAGATTTTATCAATTTTGTGAGTTATGAAGTTACTATGACATGAGGATTGAATATCACATGTGATCAAAATGGTAGTTAGGATAATATATATTATTAGAATTTTAATTTAACATCCCACATCATAACGATCTCCATATGCATGAGATTGAATTTCAGGAATGATTTTTTTGCGTGAGTCTATATAACATCAACCAGTTAAATATATAATTAAAGTCCTATAGACAGAGGTTATATAAGAATAATTATGTATCATGTGTCATTAAAGTGTTGAGTTAAAATTCATGTTTAAATAAGAAAGACTTTTATCTAAGATTAAATCATCCATACAATGAACTGTTGAATAATAATTGTGGGCCATGTTTGATTAAAACATCCCTGAATGTGAATAAAACTCATGACCTAGAAGTTGTGCATAAATAAATCCATACATGATAGAATTTAATTTTATTAACTAAAAAAATTTCAATGTTTTCTTATGGTTAAATGAAAACTCTCATAAGAATTAAAGGATTTATTTCCTCCAACTTGACCTATATAATTTTGATCAGGACTCCTAGTCTCTCATCCATGTCACTAGCTATGATAATAATACCTTTTCCAAAACAGTCCCTTAATAATATAGTCCACACAATAAATATTATTTTCTTGAATCCAAATTTTATTTTCTAAAAAGATATTCTCATATCATTTTCTAATCACTTGAATCAATCCATATAAGTATAAGAAAGTTATATTGGGGGATATTTTTATAAAATAAAACATGTCAAAGATAAGATAATTTTTGAAATAATTAAATGATAAAAATAATCTATAATACTATTATGGGGAGAGTGTAAGGACCCAAAATTTTCATACATATATATTACATATTTTTATATTAATATTAATATAATTTCTTAAAATACACTAAAGGATCATAAAGGTATAATGATTTTTGTGACTCGAAAAAAATAATCTTTTTTCCTTGGATGATATTTGATATATCCAATGAGGATATTTACACATTGTACTCTTCTTAGACATTACCTAAATAAAACCATAATTCATAATCTTAGGAAGGAAAGCTAAGAAATAGTGACATGAGATTCAAATTTAGGTAAAAAGGGAGATATCATTATATCACAAGAATGAGGTTAGGAAAACATGATAATAACATTTTAAAACCATGACTAACAAAAGAGTGATTATAAAGATGAATCATAGAATAAATCCAGGTTGATCAAAATACAAGAATATTAATTGGAACAAAGAACATAATCTATAAGGGTATAACATTTGAATATGAAATATATTTTTGGTATACACATAAGAATTGAATGTCACTTCCATAGTATTTTAGTCTTATTTCCAAGGCTATCATATTGGAATGGGTTTACTCCCCAAACTATCATTATAGTCGTGGGTCACTCCCAAGACTACAATAGTGGATAGATCCTATTAATAAATGTGGTTCAATCCAGATTTCAGTAGAGTTTATATCATAAGGTAACAATATTTACACAATTCATTGGAGGGATATATAGGCCCCATGCATTAATCATTAATATTCATACATACACATTCAAAAATATCATAAAACAATCAACGTATTTAAACCCAATATAAAAAATGGGTTATATAAAAATTTCATTATAAAATAACTTTTGGAAAAGAAATAGGTATCATAATAAGTTCATCATTTCACCATAGAACCATCCATGAATTTTTTAAAATCGATGTTATCATGGTATGACCAATGGAAGAGAAATGAGTTTCATAATCATATTTTCATAAAAAATAAACCATTAAGAGAAATAATAAGATATGTGTCCTTAGATCATATCCCCATTAAATAATAAGTAACATTAAAGGATGTCATCTTAGATAAGAAATGATTTTGAATGATCAATAGGAATATATCAGGAGTAAACTACCCTTTCCTCTATTTAAATAACATTTTAAAATATATAACATTTCCACAATACTTTTATTTGATAATATCCTTTTAAAATTATAAAGGGAGATTTAGAAATAATTTAAAACATTTCTTGAGAAAAATAGCATTTCCACATTGAGAAAACATTTTTTAAAGAGAATTTTTTTTATAAATACTTATCTTTGCAAATAAACATTAAAAACTTATAAAAAGAGATTCAAAGAAAATTATGGCAATGAAGGTGGAAATCCTATTTATACCGTACATGTTTAAACAATAATTTTTCCACATTTATGGTAAAATACAAACATTCCTTGTTTTGGAAAACAATAAGATGGATCCTTTTATTTTATTTATGTCAAAGTAAAACATGGATAAAATTGAATTTACTAAATATTCTGGAGAATGTTAAAAAAAATATTGAAATCATTTTTAGAAAACATTTATGTTGAAGAAAACCTATTTCAATCATACAGAGAAATATGGTTAGTTTAATTTTAAGATATTATTTTAGAATCATTATAAAATATATAGAGGAGAATGAATGTAAAACATTTATTACGCATAAATAAATAATGGATAATATTAGATGCATAAATATAAAAAATCAAAATTAATGACAAGATTGTGTCATAGAACCCCTATTACTTTGGAATCATTGAATTAGAATACCCATGAAGGAATAAACTAAAATAAACATAAAATATCAGGATTAAATTTAAATTCTAGATATTATATATTAATGTGATTTTATATTCACCTGATAAAAGAATATATGTGAATAACATAATGTACGTCCCAATGGAGACAAATTGAGTCAAAAAATCCATTACTAATGTGGTAACTTTTGAACCGTAGTCTACATGAATGTGATATAATCAAATATATATTTAGGTGAAAATAATTTTATAGATAATAATAATAATATAAATTCATGGGAGGTATATAAATATCATAAAATAAATATTTGGTGAATATGGAATGTGTCTCTAAGAATTAAAAAGTAAGACCCAAATCTCTTACCTTACGTCTCAACATTAATCATACTCATTAAAAAATAATGTATAATAAATATTATTTTATTAAACAAAATTTATATATCCATAATCATATCTATGATACCAGATATTGTTTACTTATAAATTTTCATTAAAAATTTATTAACAATACCTTGTTTAAATTACATTTCGGGTAATAATTGCTTTATTTTTCACGTATGTTTTGAATTTTTATTTTCATTCCTTTTAATATGAACATTTTTATATTATTTAAATAATTTAATCTAAGATATTAATATCATATATATTAATTATATATGTATTTATATTAATCCATTAATGTTAGATATAGAAAATGAAACTAACAGTTCATGAAGATGGTAGGTCGCACGTGAGAATGAATGATCTTTCCATTTTCATGATGGATAAAATGAATGAAAATTAAATAATATATTAAAATTATATCATATTATTATATAATATTATCATATCATATATATCACATATAATAATTAAACATACAATAATTTATTTCTATTCAATTTGCTAGTGAAACACAAATTACATCGCTTCGCGAAGTGATAGTTTGCTGTACACATGAAAAATATTTTATTATCCACCATGGATTGGAATGTAAGAAGGTATATGTGATATAATATTTAATTTTTTTTAATAATGTTACAAATATAATATATATTTATTCAATATATCTTTTTTATCATCTTAGTAAAAGAAAAAAATGAAATACACATCACATTGGTTTGTGAGGCAGTAGTTCTATGTACACACTTGCGAAATTATTGTCATCTAATGAATTGGGAGGTAAGAAGTTAAATAAGGTATTATAATTTATGAGGTATAATAATTTCATAAATATCATTTAAAAACATTAAATAAATCATTATATTCATCCTTTGGAGGTGGTGATAGAAAACAAACAACATCAGTATGCATGGTTGTAGTCGGCCATACGGCCATACACATGAATGATAATTTCACATAACATTTGATGGAATTGGATATGGTTTTAGTTCATGATATTAATAGAAAAAATATATTTCTATGTAATATACCATTGCTTTTAGGTTTGTGTGCTTTAATAATAATTTAAGGAGGTGTAGGTTGAAACAAAACAATACACTCGATTAGGGATGCTACATCTTCTTTGGAAAACTAATTTTGGTTTGTACCAACATCCGTACTCGGATGGATTTTAAATAACATATGGTTTATAGAATAAATATAAAGAAATATTTAAGTGATTTAGGTAGGTATTTTCAGAACCAATGGGTTTTTGATGTGTGAAGGGGAGAGGATAGGAGAAAACATTTTATTTGATAGGTGAGTGGTACACTTGTAATTTTTGAAAATAGAAAGGTATAACCAAATTCTTCACATTTAACAGGGCTCCAAAATTGTCCATTATCATCCATTATAGTATATATGGCTAAAAAATATCTAGAAAACATATTATGTTCTACTTAATAGGTTATTTTACCCCTTATATATTTAGAATAACCCTCGGTAAACCCATTTTCACCTTAACCACAAAAATTATTTTTTTTAGGTTTACTATTCATAATTGTAAAAAAATAATTTTACCATATTAGATAATATAAATTATTCAAATTCCAAATATGGAATCAATTTTTTTAAATTATATTAAAAAATGGAAAATGTAAATTTAAAATTAATCCTGGAGGTGGAATGAATATTTTTTAAAGATATTTATAACAAAAAATTCAAACGTTTTTATATAAAAATTAAATATAAAATTAAATTTAAATAATTAATTGGATTAATAAATATAAAATTTTACTAATTTTACTTTTTAAACCATATTAAAATTAAATTTAAATTTTATATTCGTTGAGTGAAAATACAATTCTCAATAAAAAAGTATTTTTCACTCTTCATTGAATAATTATTTTTCTGCTGAAAAATATAAAACATTCACCATAAGATAATTTTTTTACATTCATATTTAATAAATCAAGCTTATTTTGTCAATATTTTTTAATATTGGAAAAAATTAATTTCATAATATGTATGCAAATGGAAATAATACTATTTTTTGAAAAATTTGATTTTGAGCATAAAATTGGATTTATTTTCATTAATTATCAATAAAAAAATTGATAACTGTTTAGCTTTTTATTAAATACAGAATATATAAATTTAATTAAAATAAATCACTAAAAATATAATTTTTTAATTTATTAAGGAAAAACATAATCATGAGCAAAAATATATTTTTTCAAAAAAATTATTCCTTTATTTTTAAATATTTTATTCCTTTTATATAAATACGTAAATAATATATTTTTATTATTAATTAATGCTTCTTATACCTACCATTATAATGGAAATTTGATAAATATAATAATAAATCATAGTTTTTAAATAGCATTTCACTTTTCTTTTAAACACAGTGTATTTCTTAACACATGCTAAACCCAATACTGCGTGTAACAAAAGTAAAATTAGCTATTGTGTGTAATAAAAAAGCTCGAAAAAATTAATATTATTGAAAAAAATTTCAAGACATATTGGTGTATTACATTCTACATACTTGAAATAAATTTACCTCTGAAAATTTTCCTTTTTAGTTCCAAAAAATTATTATACATCTACCTCATTATATCTTCAAGTTCCCACGTAACTTCTTCAAGCTAGTGGATTTTCCATAAAAATCTAAAATGGTGAGTTAACTTATTTCATAGTACTTTCTCTTTACAATCTATAATCTATAATGGATGTTCATAATATGAAATATTATGTTATAACTATATGAACTTTGAGTTTAGTACATGTGATAGATGAGGTATGTACTTCCTCAAGAGAGATACATGGAACACATATTACAACTAAGAGAGGCTTGTTCTATGCAATGACCAATAAGATACTACATAGATATAATTAAGTATTTCAAAGGAGCAGATACACCCTGGCTATCGTTTCAAATTATTTATTTCATAATGGAATTCAAAGAAACACCATCTCACCAACATCAATTCTAGAAAGCTTCAACAATTATCAATATATACTTTATATCTGCTTTGTGATTCCATTATATGTTATTAGATGGATATAACCTTATCTATAATTTAATCAGATAGATCATGTCCCAATAGATTTATTTCCACAAACATAATTTTATTAAATGTCAGTTTTATGCCTCATTCCATAGAGGTAATCATAAGGACCCACCTGAATTCTCTATTGAAAGATATTGTTGATTTAAAATTCAAACAGAGGATGGCGTTGATACCAACCACTATTAAAATGTATCGATGGTGTTAAAATATTCTATAGGCTTTGAAATTTTATCTCAAACTGACCATCCATCTAGGGATGATATGTAGTGATAAAACATAGCTCCAAGTCTAGGGCATGGTTAAGACTTCTCGAGAATGTCGAGGTAAATCTCATATCCCAATCAGATATAATTAAATGTTATACTCTATGAAACCTTATAAATTCCATAATTTATATCCTAAAAATCACATCCAAAGAGAAATATCGTATGATAGTGATAAAGGGTTATGAATTTGTAAGGTCACCGAATACAAAACATGTTTAATTATTCTATGTTATTGTTTTTGGATGTCCGACAATAATTCCCTTAATAATGTCATTCCATTTTATGTTATGTATAGTAGTAGTAGATAACTTTAGACTGTTATCCCCCAGCATGAACTTGTTGAAATAATATGCATTGATATACATACTCTACAATATCACTCTTTATGTTTTTACCCCTAAAATAATATTTCTTGGAGGCTAGTGGTAGTTGTTATACCCTTGTTTCCCCTCGGTTGTGGGTTTAAGTCCAATGGCCTTATAGGATGCAATAGGTTCTCTCCCAAATTGTGGGTTATCCTTTTTACAAAACTATAGAAATAAAAACGTTACAAAATTTCAATAATTCAGTGTCACCAAAAACAAAAGAGATAAGAAACCCTTAAGTTACCATACCTTTAATCATATTTCTATAAAATTAAATTCCTTCTCAAAAAACATTTTCACTAAAAAATTGAAAACCAAAGGGTTATATTGCCATTAATGTATTTAAAAACTACCACTAATCTAGTTAAAAACCCATAATTTAAATCCTATAATGGGATGTGTAAGACTTTGAACATATGATGAAACTTAAACTGATAAACCCTTGATTCTATTCATAACTCTTAATTCAAACATAAATAAAGACATATATGCTTATAAAATTAACATAATCCTTAGATGTTTCCTAATTTTTATATCCAAAATACAATTTATAAAATACTTATACATTATAATTCATGAAACTAAATGCATAAAAACATCAATCCATTCGTTTAATTAGCTGGAATAACATTTTCTTTCAATGGTATAGGGGATAACACTTAGTTTAGATCATTTACATAGATAATTCCCATGTTTCTAATATATAAGACAATGAATTTCTTGGAAACTCATTGCTCAATGACCTTCATTTTAACATATAAAATATATTACCCTCTATATTATATATTTATCTAGGTTATTATTCCCATGTTCATTATATATATAAATTTGAATCTTATTTCTTATATGTTCATTACAACTTGAAGTATCACAAAATTTCATTTTTCTATTATTTTAATCATTAGAAATCTCATATAAGCTCAAATATTTAGTCATATATCATGATATATTATTAGGAATAATAATAATATCTTTATCTCTAGTCATAATCCACTTTGGTTCCTCATAATCCCTGAATTGTGCATCATATTTAGTGTTAACATGATTCATCCTAGATCAGACCTTTTACTAGAACTATAAATCCTAGTATGAGAAATATTAAGCATAGTGGGAACCACTTTATTATGGAAAACAACTTACAAGATTTATAACCCATGAATAATTCTTTTAAATCTAGGAAAATATGGGCTTAACCTAGGACATTCAGAGTCATTATTAAAATCATTCATGATTGTTCATAATTTTTTGTGTATATCCAAAGCATATCCCTTGGGAGTGTCAAACCAAGTGTGCATCAAGGCTTGAATTCATGAACTATGTGATGATAATATCCCATCCAATGCATCATTTTTGGAGTTATTCCCCCCTAGGTACCTCTATGCTAGAGCCATATCAACTTGTAGTATCTAGATAAAGATTTATTTTATTGGAAACCACTCACTATAACCTATAAAAAAATTCCAAAACATTTTACTATACATTGAAACATCATTCAACTTGTCATTAGAAAAATATATAGACAAATCCTTAGTTATGTCACTAATTTGTTCATATCATAGTTTACAAAGTTCATCTAAACATAGCCTCTGATACCAAATATAGAGACCCAAACTTCTCATACATAGATATTAAATATTTTTATATAAATATTCATTACATTACATAGACAATCACTTGGGGATCGTAATGGTATAGTTCTACTAGTGAACAGAAAAAAATTATTCTAATTTATTGAAGTATCTTCAATACATCCCACAAAAATCCTTCCACATAGTAATATTATTAGACATACCCAGCTTAAATAATTTCCTCATAACCTAGGGACAAAATATATAAGAAATGGTGAGATAATATGATTAGTGACTGAGAATAAGGGTAAAAGAAAATGATAATAACATTTAAAAACCATACCAGGCATATAAAAGATTATAAACTTGACACCAGGAATAAATATTTGTAGCTCACAAGATATGAATCATAATTGTATAAAATAACATAATCCATGAGAGAAAAATATTTGTATATTTCATATATTTGTGGAATACACATAAGTAATTAAATTCATTTCCATAGTATTCAAGGATCATTTTCAATGCTATTATAGTGTAATGGGTTTACTTCCTAAACCATCATAGCAGTCAAGGTTCACTCTCAGGACTATCATAGTGGATTTATTCCCATACTCAGCTAGGTTCACTCCCCATTACGTTCATGTTTATCTCATGAGATATCAATATTTACCCAATGAATTAGAGGTAGATATAGGTTTCACCTCTCAGATAATGAAAATTTTACATACATGTGCCATATGATAATAAAAAATTCATTATATAAGAACCCAAAAAATAAATGGGTTTTATACATATTTTATAATAACATATCCAATGGAAAATAAATTGGTTCAGTAACAATTTCTTCATAGAATAACCTATGGAAACCATGAATTTGGTTTCATAATCATTTTATCATGGTATAACCCATGAAATAAAAATGGTTTTCATAAACATATTATTATCCATGAATCACATCGTCAGACAAGTATAAGTAAAAAAGAAAGATAAAATATTATACGTAAAATGATTTTGAATGATACCATGGAATATTTTATGAGGAAAATAGACTTTCCACTTTTAAAAACACTTATTAAATCATAAAATAGTTTTTAAAATTTTTTATTTGAATATAAAAAATGAAACTTATAAAGGAATATTTAAAAATCATTTAAAACATTTATTGAGGAAAACACCCTTTCCAATTTGAAAAAAAAAATAAAACATATTTTTTAAAAATCATATTCTCTGAAAAAAATCCTTCTAATATTAATAAAGGAAACTTTATATCAAATAATGGTCATGATGATGGAAACCATGTCTATGTCATACATGCTAACACAAATATACAATTCACATTTTTTGTAAAAACAAAATCGGACATGTTTTTTTGAATGACATGAATTTTCATTTAATTTTTTGTCAATTAAAATATGGATAAAATAACTTTTAATAAATCTTATGCATAATGTTATAAAATTTTTTAAAACATTTTTAGAAATAATTTATATGAATGGAAAAATAATTTCGGCCAAAGTGATAAATAATGTCAGTTTACATTAAAACATTTATTTGCAATCATAAGTAGATAAAGAGAAGAAACTGAATGGAAGACATTTATTAAAAATAAATAAATATATGAGTATATAATTAATTATTTTCTTGTGAAATTAATCATATGTTTTCATCATCCAAAGAAAAAAATATAAATTGTCTTGATAAATGATGAGATTATATCATAAAACTGTGGCCACTTTGATAACATTGAATGCTAGGAACCATGAAGGAATAAAATTAAATGGAACGTATAATATCATGAAAAAAAATATTCAGGATATTACATGGAAATGGGTATGTATATACATCCCATAAATTAATGTAAGTGCATAATATAACAAATGTCGCAAAGATGACAGAGTGAGACACAAATCTGTTACGAATTTGGTAACTTATGAACAGTAGAAACCATGAAAGATATAATAAATAGATATTTAAATTTACATAAAATTATTAATAATAATAAAATAAATTCAAGGTAGGTATACATAAAAAAAATTAAATAAGTGGTGAATATGGCATGTGTCTCATAGAAGTAAAATCAAAGATGGAAACCCCTTATCGTATGTCTTGACATCTATCAAACACATTATAAACTTCTATAAAATAAATATATGTTTATTATATATCAATTAATTATTCATAATATTATTTATAATTCTATATGTTTTTTACTTGAGGCTTTTCGTTATCTATTTATTAACAATTCCTTATAAAAATTACATTTTAGGTAATAACATCATTATTTTTCATGAATGTTTTGGTTTGGTATTTTTGTTCCATTAACGTTGATCATAATTATATAATATCTAGAATTTTATCCATGATATATATATCATATATATTCCCTCTATATAAATTTATAGTAATCCATTAAATTTAGAGATAGAAAATGAAATACATCATTCATGGAGATGATATGTTGTACGTACGCATGCATGAGGTTTCAATTTTCTCTATGCATAAAATGAAATAAAGTTAAATAATATATTAAATTTAATAATCAAAATATATAATATATTTAAAATATATTCATTAATTTTACTTTAATTACATTTCATTAAAAGAGTTTGTTAAAAATGAATCACATCGCTTCACAAGGTCGTAGTACATTATACCCACGAACAACGTTATCAAATATACACTGAATGTAATGTACGAAGGTATATATGATATAATAATTAAAGAAAAATATATATGTTAAAATATAAAATAATATATAAATATATACTCATTTAATAAATCATAATTACCATTAAGTTATATAATAAATGGAAGACACATCACATCAGCCAGTGAGGAGGTAATCAACTCAACACACGAGGGACATTATGATTTTCCAACGGGTTGGGTGGTAAGAAGGTATATATTGTATTATAATAATATATTTATAACATTGTCGTATATATAATTTATAAAAATTAAATAAATCCTTAGATCCATCCTTTATAGGTATTGATTGAGAATTAATAACATCAGTTCGTGAGGCCCTAGGCCATCATACACTTGAATGTTTATTCTATATCCCATGTTATGAAAGTAGATATGTTTGTAAGTAATTACCTTAAAATAAAAAATATTATTTTATGGATTATAATATGTTTATTATATAATAATGGTTTAATAATAATTTATGGAGGTGGAGGAATACATAAAATAAAATTCTCGGCAAGGAATAATACATCTTTTTTGGAGAACATGTTTTTTGTTTGTATAAAAAGTCTTCCTAGTTTGGATTTGGACCAAAATAATGACTCTAGAACTAATTTATGGAATGAATTAAGTTATTTTCGTAGGTATTGACTAAAAAATAGGATTTGGATGTCTAAATATGAGAATAGACAGGGTTACCTTTTATAGGTGAGGTGAGTGGAACACTTGTAATTTTGGAAAAGAAAATGGTGTGACCTCATTTTTCACATGCCACAAGGCTAAAAAATGGTTCATCCTCAATAATTAGATCTTATAAGGTATAAATATGGAAATAATAAAGGGGTTTTATAAATTTTTAGGTTATTTTAACACTGTTCTTTATATTTTAACCCTCTAGTAAACCCATTTTCGCATTAAATGGGATAATTAATGTTTACAGTTTTTACTATTCACAATGTTAAAAAATTAAGTCCACAATATTATAAAATATAAATTAGGAAGATTAAAAATCTGAAATAAAATTATCAAAATTCCATTAACATAATTTGAAAATTTTTATTTTAAAATTAATCTACATTATGTGAAGAGAAATAATTTTTCCAAAGAGAAAATATTTAAAAGTTTCAAAAAATATATTATATAAAAAATAAAAAATAAATTGATTCCAAAGACAAAAATTGGATTAATAGATATTGAGTATAAATAATTTTACTTTCAAAACCATATAAATATAACATTTATCTTTTAAATTCGTTAAATTAAAAGGGAGTTTTCAATTATTTTTCACCAATCATTATAAAATTCAACTTTTAAGAAAAAAATGAAAAATGAATCCTAAAATAAATTTGGAATGTATATTTCAAAAATTAAGCTTATTTTTATAATTAAAATATTTAAAAGTGATAAACATCAATTTTAAAAAAAGTTATCTAATGGTGACAAATCAATTTTTTAGAAAAATATAGTTTAAAGTGTAATGATTAATTTATTCTTATCTATTGTCTAGAATATATATTAAATAAATGTTAAACATATTATTGTATATATAATATTTAATTTTCATTAAAATAATTCACCAAAAATTGGTTTTTTTGAATTGATTTAGGAAAAGTTAATTTGTGTTCATAAAATTATTTTTCCATAAAAATATTTCTTCTATTATTGTATAGTTTTTATATTCATTGGAAATAATTGGTCTGCAATTAATTGATTTTATGCACATTTTGAAATGATATATTATAATAATTTTGGTAATCGTATTCATACCCTCAATTCCAAAGTCTGGGTGATAAATATCATATTAAATAATAATTTCTTTAATAGTATGTCATGTTTCATTTAAACATTGTGTTGCGTGTAATAGAAGATAAAATCAGTTTTGTGTGTAAGAAAAGATTAATTCATTGTTTCATGTGGTAAAAAATAGAAAAAAAATAAAATTTATTTGAAAAAAAGTATATTTCAAAAAACCATGGGGTGTTATAGAGATAATACCATTCCCAGTGGAGAAATGTGGAAACTCTCTTATAAACCTGAAGACCTATCAGTGTACCACTATTTTTTTAAATAACATGTTACATTAATTGTAGGGGTTAAGAAAAAAATGTGGCCCTCAAATAAATTATGGAAGGGTTCTACTTTTTATTTTCCCTTTTTTAATTCCTTTCAATATATTTTAATAAATAATAGTTTTTTCCATCTTCATATCTCTCTATTTATCTCTTTCTCCATTTGTGTTATTCCACTATACAACTATAATAATTATAACGGCGACTAATTGACCTAAAGAGTGATTTAGATAGAGGTTAAAAAGGAATACTTAATTTTTTTGAATGTTTTAATTTATTTGTAATGAGGCCTTGGAATATTTAAGGATTTATGTGCTGATTGTCCATGGTTTTAAATCATGTTCAATTGTTTCATTTAATTCATTGAAAAACATTCTCTCACTACCTTGACTCATCATACTCTTTGTTTTATTGACTTATAATATCCAAGGAATGAAATGAAATATGATAAATACATACTAATAATGGTAAAAAAATCAATTGAGTTGTTATTATTATTATTACTACCGGAGACGTAACAACCCGAAATTTTGAATTAATCTTGTTTCCTAATTTTTTGTGTTATTTTATTTTTATACTCAACAAAACTATTTCATTTGACAACATGAGTATAATTAAAATGAGACTGTTGGGTTTTGACTGTTACATGACCATTGGTCAATATAACCATTGGAAACTAAATGTTGCGATTATTGTCTCTATATACAAGTGATCATGGTTAATTAATATTGAAAGAAGATTCGATGGACTCATCCAGCAGTCTCGGGCCAATAGAATCCCATCTAATAGAACTTGGGAAGGTGTTAGCACCACTGGGCTTTGTTCTGGACCAAACCAAAGCCGAACTTCATCGTGTGAAGCTAGTACGGAGTCACCATCGTGAGAAGTTCAAACTGATAGAAATTACTAGTCGTATGATGTTGGTCGAGCCACCATCAGATTCGGTCACCTTAGCACACCTTACACTAAGGTCCTATGCTGGGGTTATAAGTGGCCGTGTAAGGAGACCGTAACTACTTTGTGTAATCCTTTGAGATAAATAAAATTTTGTTTTCTTCTTATGGAGAAGTTTGTAAATTTTCAAATATCTGGTTAAATATGGGATGTATATTATTGATGAATTTGAAAAAAGGATATTTGATAATATTTATGTAAACCTTAAATAATTAATGATGTATAATGATTTTCAAAAAAATTTATTTTGCAAATGAGTTCAGTATGAAATTTTGAGTCTAATAAGATCAACTTAATTTTTAGTGAATATAAATTTATGAATAGTTATTTTACGCTTAGTATTAGAAATGTGACCAAATTTATTAGTAATCTCACATAAGGAACGTATTAATATAATATAGGCACCTTGATTAAATAATGTGATTCAATAAAATAGGTAAATAACTGTCTTAAAAATTATTAGTCAAGTATTAGTTTTCTTGGGTGAATAATGATTTTTTAATGAAAAATTAAATTAAATATATTTAGAAAAATATTTTTATAAAATGGACTTTATTTTTGAATTTAGGACATCAATATTATGTTAAGGTAATTTTTAGGGATTTTTTGGAAAAAAATGAATTTTCACTGAATATTGTTTTTTTAAATTAAAATTAAAAATATTTAGAAAATTATTTTTATAAAATGGTTTTTATTTTTGAATTAAGTGAATTTATATTATGTTAAGCTAATGTTTTGGGAGTTTTCTGAAAAAGTTGAATTTGCAGTGAATAGTAAAAATACAGTTTTAGGGTTTCAGAATGTTTAATGACATCATAACTGCATCACGATGATGTCATGAGATATTTTAAGGGATGGTCGACTTATGAATAGTAAGATAAGGTATGAGGTGTCCCAGGTGGCCAATACCATGATGAAATACCAATTGTTTTGCCAATACCACCAATGAGGTGTCCCTTGGCCATTAATGCCTTTTCCGCTCACTTTCCCTATAAATACCAAGCCATTGTCTCATTGTTTCCATTCCAAAATCTTACTCAACAATTTTCTGGTCTCTTTACCTCCCAATGAGTCCTATTAAGGTTTTCTCAGGCCTCCAAAGGTCCCAAACATCACTATTTCAAATTACTCTTCAAGGTAAGGGATCCTACCTCTCTCTTTCTTTTCGAGTACCCTTTTGTATGTCATTTCATTAAAGCCCCCTGTTCTTATGTTGGGGGATGTTCTTTTATATTCCCATTATATCCCTTATCATGATAATATGATGAGAGATCCCCTCTTACTCTCATAATTTCGTTTTATGAATGTTTAAGTGGCGTCGTTAGGCTGCCGAATGTTTGTAAGGGATTCTTCCACCCTTCTCATTTTTCAAGTTCTATTTTCGTGTCATTTCATTACAATTAATTTTCTTATGTTGGGGTATGATATTATATATCTATAATAATATCCTTTTTATGTTCTTATGATTAGAGACGCTATTTGTGATCATCAATTCATTTTTTGATATTTTAAGTAACACCATTAGGTTGCCAAATTTTCGTAAGAGAAATATTATTTTTGTCTTCCTTTCACGTTTTTCATTTCATATGGTATATCTTTAAAATTTCATTAACATGTTCATAAATCCTTTAAAATTTTCCCCCTACTATTTTATGGATCTTTTATGAGTTGGTGTCTCATGTCCCCTCTCTTTTCAATGTTTTCTAAAACCCTGTAACATAGCCGTTATGCTGTAGAATTTTCGTCTCAAAACATCTTTCTCTTTTTCTCAAATTATTTAATTTTATTAAGTGAATAATCAAAGATCATTCTTCTACAGGGGTATTCACATATATATCAAAATGTTCTTTTTTAATTCAGGTATATACATACATGAAACCTTCTTTCCTTTTTTCATGGGTTTAAAGTGACATAAAGATCACGTCTTTAAAGCAGTTTTTAAAACGTTATGATTATGAAATGAAACCCATTTCTTTTATTCTATATGGGTTATTTATGAAATTTTTGATGATGATATATGTGTCTCAAATAATAATAAAGACAACATAATGGTGCACTCTGATAGTGCTCTAATGCATTGGGTAAAGACTTAATCTCTAGAGATGACCATTTTAATGATACCTTGGTGAATAACATTGGTAATGTTTTAATGACACATTGGGGATGGACGTTGGTGAAATGGAAATGATTTTCTATGTTAAATGATGTATCCAAATCTTCAAGTTATGAAACACGTTATTTTTATTATGATATGCCTCATTATCTTTTTCTCATACCTTAAAGTTGTTTTTCATGACTTTTTGATGTATCTCAAGTTCACATGTAAAATGTTTCCCTTGTTTCCCTTAATGGGCCTTATGCTCACCCATTCCTTATATGTATTCTCCCAAGTTATTAGATGTTGTAATAAACTTAGGATTAACAATTAATAATCCTTTCAAGTGTTTAAGAAGAATGTTTTATGTTGTCATGTAATAATTTCCTGGTTTCCAAGACACTAAACCTTAAAGATCCTCGGTTTTGTATAATGTAATGAATGTTAATGTGATAAAAATGAAGGATTTTATAGGAGAAGGTGATACTAGGTGTACCGATGATATCCCCTATATGGACCAATCATCACAATATATGTAGATAATAGTAACTCATGTATGAGGGGATGTATTATCAAATAAATTTTTATACCTTTTAAACAAAAATTAATAAACCAATGTAACTGAACCTGGGATCAAATCCTTTCTCACACTTTTTTCTTATTATTTTTCATTCCATGTTTTTTTTATTTTATATTTGTTACCACAACCAAAACCCCTACTATTTTTCATTTCATTCAAAAAATAAAAAAAATAAACTGATTAGAATATTGAGTGATCCAATAAAATATTCTTATATATAAATACCCTGAGGAAAACTATAATGTTTAACACATAGGTGATATATAAATATTATTTTTCTACAGAGAACGTCTGGTGTGTAAAAATTTAGCGAAATTTCCAAGGACCAAAATAAAAATCTCATTATTCTTTCACAGTTTTAAATAATTTTTCATTGTTTTCAAGAAAATATATAATTAGTTTATTTATATATTATGAATTTTCAAGAACTATATTATCTATGGAACCAATAATGTAATGTGTAGGAAAAATAAATTTACGATGAAAGAAGCACCTAACTACAAAATAATTACATGTCAATACATGGGATATGGTCATAGATGCTCCAAATAACATAATAACTCTTAGAATTACATAAATTGAAGAAGTAGAAACATTAAAAAAAATAAGTTTATGAAGTCATTTCACCATTTATCTTTCAAAATAAAAAACATTATGAGGATGAAAATGAATAATTTAAATCTCTATCGATATACTTTAACCTAAAATTGCTAGTAGATTTCATTGGATAAAACTTTCTTACTAATATTTATAAGGGAGAAAAATAGCTTTTAGACTCATACTAGATTCATTTTATAAATGGAAACTTGAAAAATTATCACCCCATACTTAAATAATAGTAATATATATCAATGATAATTTTTATGAATTTGAATGAAAAATAGGATAATTCACCCATTGAGGAATATATGGAGATCTCAGAAGACATAGAATATTTACTGAATTTTATGAATGAAAATAAATACCCAATGTACATTCCTAAAGAAAAATAATTACAAGAAGATTCCATTTAAGGGTAATATTTAGATCACAATTCATCTTTCCTTAATTCTATTAATTTTTCCATATTTGATGAATCTAACTAAAATATATTTTTTGTTGAACTAATGGATTAAGACATAAATGTAGAAGATTAATTCACATAAAATGATGAATAAGTAGTGTAGGATCCATACATACTCATTTCAAAACCATGTAATTTGTATCTAATTTTAAAGGGTTAAACATTCAAAACACCGATAATGGGATCCTCCACATTCAATTTAAATAGATTCATACTGTAAGGAAATAAATATTGTGGTTTCTGTCAATGAATCCCAACACACTATATTTTTTTGGATAATATATTTTACTTAATGTATATGGGTAGTAAAAACCTAATACCCATATAGGGATTAAACCAAGTGTTATCTCTTTTCTTTAACACTTTTTATTTTCTATTACTTCTACTTCAAATAATTATCATGTTTTTTTGGGTTTTTTTATAGGATGAAAAGTGTTGCATATAAGATAATAAATCAATCCACTAGATGAAAAATAAAACCAGTTATTACTTCTATCACTTCTTTTATTTACTACCTCAATAAATTATTTTTTCTCTTCATAGATTTTTAAAAACATGCTCAGATACACTGGTACACTGATACCCGAGATAGCCTAGACATAGACAAAGCATATTCCCAACACCAATAGGTTGGAAACTAGTTACCGGCATAAATTATGAGTCTAAGGGAATAGTTTTTACACAAGATCAATCCATTAATATATATAACCATGAAATATAAATCAATGAACAAATGTCAAAAAAACACCTCAAGAATAAATGTACCACAATAATATATATATCCCAAATTAATACATCTTACAAAATAAGAGCAAACATCCATCAAGACATATTTTCAAAATCCTTGTGTGATTGGTGGACAATAGCCCCACCAATAACCACTAACACTATATAACCCCATGAACTAGGCACACCCGCCACCTTTGAGTGGAACTCTCACTTTTAATGGAACTAGAAAAATAATCTATAAATACTCAATGGAAAAAGTAGGATGCGAGAAAAAATATCCATGTAGGATCTCACCAAGTGTTCACTAAACAATTCTTATAAAAATAAACAATTCACAGTTTAATTTATGAAATGATAATACGTGAAAAACAGGTTTCCTAATTTAAGTAAAACATGATTTCAAATCTATTAGATGAAAGATATATAAAAAAATAATGAAATTTATAAATTCATAAATATGAGGAATGAATAAAATAGTTTTATAATCAATGAAATATAGAAAACAAATAATAACAAAGCACCAAGATCATAATCCTTCCAGTTCGTTTGTTCTAGTATATAACATCCTCACACAACTTGGTCAATAAACATGGATCACGTGTGGGTGTTCACATACCTATGTATCAGGCCATCTAGGTATAATAGATCAATTCCCCATCTAGGGAAATCATGGAAAAAATGATTTAGTTAGAGTTATCATCTTAAAATCTAATTCTAGGGAGTAAGAGTCCTAGAATTCTTATCATAGTCATTGAATAACTACTCGATCTCACATTTGTATAAAAAAACCTTCAATCAATAAATCATGGTAAATATTAATTAAATTTATCATTCATAGTTAAAATATCATACTTTAAGTTTCATGATGCCTTTTAAGTTTCAAAACCAAGTCATAGTTTTTCATCAAATTCAATGATTTGAAAATAATCTCTCATTTAAATCTATTTTTATTAAGAATCATCATAAAATATTTTAAATAAATCTTTTATAAAAATCACAAATCCTTTGAAAATATGTTTTAATTAACAAATATAATGCCTTTTTAAATGAATCATTGAAATATTCACAATTCATGGTTTATAAATCAATTGAGAATATTTTTCAATTCAAGTAGGATATGAAGGTTTCAATTGTAGGGAATATCTTTACAAAACAACCTACATTTATTACACAATAAAAAGATAAATCACCTATAATTGTAGTCATTAATGAAGAATGGATGGTGAGGAAGATAAAAGACGAATCCATTGATCAAGACTAATCTAAACTACTATTAAACACATCAAAAACATTAGGATTACATGATCTTAATAATGAAATAACTAAATGGAAGTGGATTCCAAAATTAGGAGAGATTTCCAAAACCAGAGAGGGGTCAATCCCTTCCACCAGTACATCGATTCGTAGTAGAGGAGGTAAATAAAGTAAATAATGGATACATGGAGCCTATAATAATCAATTCATTGGATTAGTTTTGATTAGGTTGGGTTTATAAAATAAACCCTAATTACCATGATTTTAATTAAACAATTTTGGGGATTTAATTCCCACTCCCATTTTCTGATGATTAAGATACATTGTTAGATCAATTCTTGAGCCTAAAAATGCACCCTCATTAGGTATCTAGAAATAGTGAATAGTATGGCTTCATGAATTGAAAATCCATATTCAGTCCAATTAAACCCACATTATCTATGTCTAAATGGTTTGGAGGGAAGATATCATGGTTTTCATTGATCATGTTGCACACCCAGTTCCACAAGATAGGGCACATAGTTTGCTGGGAAAAAGTGTATAGCTTTATTTAAACATGTTCCCATTGTGAAAAAATGAAAAAAAATCAAAAATATATCTGAAAAAATATCTAAATCATCCATTAAAGGACTCAATGAAATGATGATTAAAACAAGGGTGAATAAGTACACAAAATATATTATTTTGTTGTTACATCCTCCCCACCATAAAAACATTCAAACTCTATAAAGCTTATCCAAAATACTACATTCTAAAGAGATGACTCCACCAGTATCTCATTAGTGTTTTATGAACTCAATAATGATGATAATTAGAACCTTGATTCCATAGAACTCAAAACAAGTGTATATACCTCACATGACTAACCTCAATTTTAAAATCAAAAAATTAGAACTGTTGTTCAATCATGGACAAATCAAGTTCGAAATTATGTTCCTCCCTTCTCGAAACATAGGAGGCCAATGATATAATTTTTGTTATATGATACATGAAACAATTTATAAATCAAAATAAACATATATGGAAAACCTAAATTATAAGACACATGTCTAATTTTTTTAACAACATAAAATAGTCTCATGTATCTCGGTTTAAGAATTCCCTATTTTATAAGTTGTCAGTGACATAACCAAGGAGATACTCTATAATACACATGAACACCAACTAAAAATACTTAATTTCATTAATGAATATATTCAATATATTTATATCAACTATAATCAATCATGATTGTCTAAAGAATCAACTGGATTTTCACCATTGTCTCTTTGGCTAAACTCGATCTAATCAAGGAAGTTTCATAAAACTATAACCAACAGAAAAAATATTAACACATGTTGTTATAAAAGTCCAAAAAGGGTTATATATAGATAAAAGACTGGTATCTTTTGTTATAATAAATATCAACCAGTCCAAAGTGGTTATTTGAAGCTCCACCAAAATGAAGAATGAAAGAAAAATTCTTGACATCAAGAATATATATAGATCATTAGTTATTCCAATCCATCTACTGATGTTATGATGTTACCAAAATAAACTAGGTTCTTATTTCCTCCTAGATGACTCTCCAAAAATGATAATCAAACCATGGATCCATATTAGAAAATATAATAGATAGAACTCCTTAAAACATGAACCTATCCTACACATACAGACATCCTATGTCATCAACATTGGTCATATCATTAATGGGGATGAAGTGAACCAATTTGGTCTGTAGATTACCCATATTTTATTATTCCATCATGTTATATGAGGAAAACCAACTAAAAATTCTGTTGAAATATTATCCCACTTCTATTTGGGCACTGGAAGGGGCTGACACAACATTTATGGTTTCTTGTGTTCATCTTTGACCTACTGGAATGTTTTACAAGGAGAATCAAAATCAAAGATTTCTTATCCCATATCAAGACACCATAATTTTAAACATATGTCATAGAACATCTTCATGGTGCTAAGGTGCATCACCAACATGGAAATATGGAAGACCCCCATTGTGACTTACCTAATGAGAAAAGGTACAACATTCAAGTTTTGAATGTACATGATGTCCTCAGAGGGAAACAACCACACACTAATAGTGTCTCCACTATCAAGAGTTTCCCTAATCCCATAGAATTCCTCATCAATATGATAATAATAAATGTAAATCTCAATAATAGAGGAGGTAAATTTAACACTTGTTAAAATAATCCTAGTCTCATTCTCTTTAACTCCCAAAATCATACCAAAAAATAGATTTGTTAAGTCCCACACTTGTAATTATTCTTTCAAAGACCACATCAGAAGTTTTATACTCATGGAATTTGTGATGATATTACCCATATCCAGGGTTTAGGAAATTTCAAAATAAAATCATATGGTACACTACCCATCTTTTCTAAAGCAAATTAAAATATATTTTCGAGAAGATAAAACCCAAGATTTTTTTTATCTAAATAAATGGTAAACCTTTCTATGAAAAGGAAATTCCACTAACTCTTAAGAGTATACATTACATTTTCATGTTCATAATAATTAGAAGGATATTTTTTATTAGGTGTCTTAAGATTTCAGGAAGTGTAGGCTTCCAAATGATCTACCCACATGAGAAGCCATCCCAATACCAAAATTGACGTGTCAAAAAATACTACATAGCTCTTCTATTCCTCTAGAATAGTTATAATTGGGGAAGAAGTAATAATGTACTTAAAATAATAAAAATAATTATATCATTTTGAATCCCATGTGAAACTTAATAGATTCCAAATTTTAATGGTAATTATAGAATCCATCATCAAGAAATATTTAACTAACTAATGGTAATACACCAATAAATCAATAAATATATGAATCTAGAAAATGTTTCTTGATTATTCCCATTTCATAAAAGCATTAATATTTTCATGATAAAATGCAATTCCATGTTTTGAGATCATGTATTGAAAAAACATAACTTCCTTAATATAGAAATTAAATTTTTATAGCTTGGAATAAATTAAACAATGTCCAAAAATTTTAAAAACTACTCTCGGACGATGTACATGAACCATCTTAGTATTATAATGATCCCAGATATCATCTAATATTACTACCATTAATGATTTCTTGTACTATTAGAATATCTGATTAATTGGTTTCTTAAAAACTATAGTGGCATTCGATAGAGAAAATGCATAACAAGGTACATGAAATGTTCCTATTTCTCATCAAGGATGTCTTAGATATGTCAAATATTTTTTAATATCAATAATTGGTTTCCAGAATGATGATAAATCATCAAGAACCAATTCACCTCTTTAAAAAATTTCAAAAAATTATTAGTCCACAATAATGGATATTTATTCATTGTTATAACTCAATTGAGTTTTCAGAAATCAACAAAAAGGTAAAGTGTTCCATAACATTTCATTGTATAATGAACTGAAATAGCATAGGGAGACACACTCAAGAATATGAATCATCTATCCAAAATTTCATCCTACTGAGTCTTCAAATTCATCGATTATTCTTGTTCCATATGATATGAAGGTGTAGAGATGGTTTAGTACTCAGTACCAAGTCGATGGAAAACTCAACATATCATAATTGTAGAAAATGAGAAAAGTCATATAGAAAAAAAATTTGGAAACACAATGACCACTCAATGAACATCAATTATCAAGTATTATTTTTCTTGATAAAATGAAAAATTAGATATCACTCTTCCTATCTATAAAAAATTTGTTTTGGATGTATTTTTTCTCATGTCCCATTCTCCCTAGAAAACATGGAACACCCCATCAGGTGATGAAAATGAGACCCCTTGAATATAGTAATAAATATATGATTTATGGTAAATTAGGCAATCCATCCCAAGATTGACATCAAAAGGTTTCATATCATGAACTGGAAAATACCAAGAGATATTGATATCCAATAATGAGAAGGCACATGAAGGGAATTATTGACCGATCACATTCTTTATTCACCAGAATGTAGTAATATCAGTCACATAAGATATATTCTCTATAGAAAGGTTTAGAAAATTAATAACACAAGTTGATAAAAATGAATGAGATGTACCGGTATGAAAAAAGAGGTCATTAATGATGAATATATTTTGATGGTATCTCTCACACTCATTGGACATGTTTCATCATCCTTTAAAGATAATTTCACTACATGAATAATATTCATTCTAGATTTTTATTACTCAAACCCCTTAGTTATTGAAAAACTAATTTAAATTGGATACCTTTTAGATATTAAGATCTTGTAAAATTTCATGGGTAAGATAATATATAAAACAACTTCTATAGGTGTCTAGAGAGACTAAAAAATTAAATTTTTTTAGAACTATAGTAAAAACCCACATTTAATGATCAACATTTCCACACTAGAAGAAATTCAACATGACTCTTCTAGATATCACAGAAGGTCTTCGTGAGGCCTACTATTGGGACCCACCATTAGACTCATCAAGCTTCTTCTTTTCTTTAAAGGATCAAACACAACTACTTCTATGAGTAAGAGGAACTCCAGTAGACTTTTAAATACCCTCTTGGACAAGTTTATCCATCTATACTCTATCCAGAAAATATGCATAAGAAGTGAGAATTAGTATGAAAACTATGATTAGATATGAAAAAAATGACCATATAAAACATTCAATACTTCAGGTATTCATTTTTCACTACCTTAGGAGAAACCTAAACAAGATCATTAAAGAGGTCAACATATTGAGTTTCATTCCTATCACCTTATTGAAGTTTGATGAACTCTATATAAATTTCTAAAACCATTAAATATAGATAGTATTGTTTTTTAAAGATAGATCTAAAATCATTCCACTCCACACCCTCAAAATCCTTCAATGTGACCATCAAATACCACAACCTCCTATAAGTCCCCTTACGCTTTAAGGTAGAACATTTCAGCTTTATTGTATCTAGAATCTCTAAAAACTCAAAAAGAAACTCAATATTCTTCAACAAATAAACTAACTATTGAGAATCAGTCAATGCTTAGAAATTTGGAAAATTCATAAAAGGAAATTCATGAGGATGAACACTAGACTCGTGCATTTGATGTTCTACTACCATATCTGAAACAAGAAAATGTGTGGTTACCAATCCTAGATATTGGGTGGAACTAACTACTATCTCATGTAATTTATTATCAATGATATTGTTATCATGCCTTTATTCATTAATAGGTCCCTCCCAAGGTATATTTGATATATCTTCATAGGAGAATGGGACTGTAAATCCTCAAATGAAACACAAGAACATTAATAATGATACTCAGATCATCAAATCAGTCAAGAGATACTAAGATATCAATTTCATAAATTAGATTCAATTATTTGGGATTTAAAATCACTTAGATCATGTTTGGTGGAAATAATAAAATCAGGAAAATTAGTTCCTCGTAGAATCATTTCCCAAACACCCATGACGACTAAAGACCCACTACTACGATATGTGTTAGGAAACTCACTCACAACTACCCCTTAATTCCTGAAAATCCCACCTCCAGCCTACAAGTATATCCCATACTAAATTCTAGTCTTAATGAATTATGAATAACCAAACGACCTTCGATACCTTTTTCCATGAACCAACACATATTACCTAGTACATTGATACCCAATCCCACTATAACATAGACTGAATGGATTTCTCAATCTACACAAGTTCATAGTTAGAGCCTGACATCAACTATGAGTCAAAGGGAATAGTTTTTCTGACCAGAGAAAACCATCAATATATATAATAGTTTAAGATAATTCAGTAAAAAAATTAGAATATAAACCCTACTAAAGGATAAAATTACCTCAATTAGATTGATATCCCAAATTAATATATCATAAAAATGGTGAAAAAATACATAAAGACAAGTTCTCAGAATCCCTATGTGACTAGTGGACCATAGTTAAACCACTCACTACCATCACTCTAGAATCCCATGAATGAGGCACACTGTCCACCTATATGTGGCTCTTTAAATTTTCCTAGAACCAAAATAATATAATATTCAAACACACAAAGGAAAAAATTAGGGAGTGAGAATACATATCCCATTAGGATCTCACCAAATTTTCTATAAGAAATTAGAATAAAAATAAACCATTTATGCTTTAATTTAATTATAGAAAATGGACTAAAAATTAGTTTCATAATTCCATTCATACGTGCTTTCAAATCAAGTAGATAAAAGATATACCAAATTTATATTAATATAACATTTCCATTAAATAAGGTAATGAATAATATAGTTCCATTATCAATGTTATATAATAATAAAATCACAAACGATCACCATGATCATATTCCATGATGTCAGATAGTTCCTAACTATAATATCATTGCACTACTTAGTCAATAAATATGGGTCAAGAATATGTTTACACGTCCTTAAGGATAATGACATAAAGATATAAAACATCATCACTACATATAAGGAAATCATTTTGAACATGGTTTAGTTATCATTTTTAACATCAAATCTTGTTCTAGTGAGTCAGATTCATAACAAGACTTTCTTATTCAACCAAAAACTACCCAGGCTCACGTGTACATCAAATAACTATTAAATCAGTTGTGGCAATTTTCAATTCAATATTTCATTCACAGTTCAAATTTAAAATTTCATGTTTCAACATGAAATATAAATTTTAAAACCAAGTCCTACGTTTGTATTTATATCATTGTTTTTAAAATTAACTTTTAATTAAATATATTTTTCATAAGAAACAATATCAAAACATTTCGAGATGTATTTTTTCAAAATCATCACATATTTTTAAAGTATTTTAATATACTTATTTAACTAAAAAAATATCATTACATTGAAATAAATAAATAAAATATTCAAAATAGAATGTATTGAAAACAATTTAAAACGTTTTTTAATTCAAGTAATCACGAGGTGTTTCAATTTTAGGGAAAATCAATATGAAACCACATACCATTATCGAACAATCAAACAATCAATCACCCATAATTGGAATCACCAATGGAGATTCAATGATGAGGGTGATTATAGAGGAATACATAGAATAAAGATCCCCAAAAAGGATTCAATCCATTAACAACATGAGGATTTGTTTCTTTCAAGAATTAGAGAAATAAAGAGAATATGAATCCCAAATAAAGAGATATTTCAGATACTTGAGGGGGATTGATCTCTTTCACTGACACATCGATTAACAATAGAAACGGTTTAAAGAGCAAGGAATGCCTCAACAGATCTTAGAATATCCAAAGGACCATATTAGGGTTGGTTATGGTATGTTTAGATTATAAAACAATGGTATCATTATTTTAATTAAAATTTCTAGGGGATTAAAAACCTAATCGTGTATTTTTATGGTTGGGATGTTTGATTTGTATTAACCATGTGCCAAACCATGAGCCCTCATTGGGACTCTCAAAAGGATGACTGTTTTGGAAACATGGTTTGAAAAATCATGTGCTTACCATGAAATACCATACTATCCCTGGCCACATAATTTGAATGGGAGGTTGCAATGATTTTAAAAACCATGTTTCACCCTCGAGTTTTTCAAGATAGGGAACATGGATTGTTGGGAAAAACTACAAATGTTTCCCTAACCACGTTCTAACCATTCATGTCTAAAAAATTTATAAGAAACTCCCAAAAACACAAAAAATTATGTGAGAGAAGAACCAAAAAAAATATGAAAAAACAGGGGTCCAGAAGTACCAGAAATTTTTTTAATGGGATTTTAAATAGATATGAAGAAACATTTATATATTGGTGAGTGTTAGTCTATTTTTTAAGTTTTTTTGTTATATTTTTTTTCCATTTTTAGGAAATATTATTTCAAATAAATAATTTTTATCATTTTATATCAAGAGTTGGTTATGAGATATTTTTTGTTTTTTAGAAAAATTATTTTTAAATTATGGTTGATATGGGAAATTTTCCTCGAAATTAATTTTCCACATTATTATAAGTTTGATATTTTTTTAGATCCATGTCCTTGAAATATAGAAAATAATTATTTCCCCATATTAAGAGGAATTATAAACCATTTTGACTTATTCATCATTATAAAATCATTTTCCTAAGAGAAATTTGGAAGAAGTCTGAGAACTAGATCTTATTATTATTTAATTTTCAATGCTTTAGAGTTTATAAAATATTTTAAATATGGATAAAAAATTCTTTTCATTGGCAAATATTTTTACTTGAAACTCACCCTTTACATCAAACCTTGTTATCCCCAATAAGTAATTAAATCATTTATATGTTTAAGATGCATTAATAGGTGAATTTACATTAACTACATTCACTATTAATGTATTTGCAAGATTATTTCAGGTTTGAGTAAAGGGGAAATTAATTTCTTGTGTTTTCCTTGGAAATAAAAATCATGTTGAGTTATATGAGAGGTGTGTGTCATCATTTTGAGAACATGATAGAGAGAAATGGGAATAATTCATTATCACCCATTTTTTTTGATATTCTACAATAAATAAGATTTTATTAGAGGAGAAAAGAAAATATAAAAATATAAAAAATTGAGATGTCTTTGAATTATTCATTATGTTACTTTTATGTTTCATGAACCTCAAAAAATAATATCAGCTAAATTTTAATTTAATCATTATATTATCATCCTCTTTAAACAATAGTGAAACAAAAAATGACTAAGAGAATAATGATTTAATAATTTATTATTTATATTATCAGAATCATGTCTTATGTCATATGAAAATGCATTTTGGTTCTAAATATTATAAAGCAGATCGAGTATAAAAATTTATAAAAAGCTATTTTAATATTAATGCATTAAATTTTTGAGTTTATCCTCCTAATTTCATCCATTTATCTTTAAATTAATTTATCTTCTAGACTTTAGCCACAAAAATAACCATCGAAATGATGTCAAAATTAAATAAATTTTTATATCCTTTAGTGTAATTAAATTATACTTCTTATAAGACAATAGTGATACATGAATTTTGAATGTACGAGAAAAATTCCATAATAAAACTATTTTGAGTGAAGTATGACATGAAATTACATTTTATGGAGGTTGTGAATGGGTCATAGAAGGATTATTAAGGTTGAAAAAATCTATATATTGGATGATCAAAGAGAAGGGATTTTTTTCATAAATAAGATATGATAACTTTTACATTTAAAAATATATAGGAAAATTCTCTCAGCCTTGACATTAGTGTGGAATTGATAAAAGTATAGAATATACCATAAGGGAAAAAATATAAGTGTGAAGGAGTTATGAAGAAATATATTTCTCATATTTTTGAATGTAATTAAATTTATTAATTCTAGCAATTATCACATTTTATGGGAAATAGAAAAAATATTTAGATTATAATATTAAATTGTGTTTCAAATAAATTTTTCCAAAAATATGATATTTAATGATTTAATTAATATTATAAATTTAATTTTATGGATATTACTGGAAAATTGGGATTTATTTATTTTTTAGTTGAATACGTTACATTAATGTGAGGATAAAATATGACATTTGATTAAAATAGTTTTTAGTATTTTGTACAAAATTAAAAGTGGAATTTAATTCTTATAATTTGAATGAACTCCTTTTGTGTGATATTAGATTTCATGAGCGATTTTGGGAACTGTGTGATATTAAACACTCACACCTAATCACAAAAAAAATACACTCTCACTGACTAAGGTTATGGAAGAATAATCTAGTGTTACATGTCATTATAACATATAGTTCAATTCTTAAATAAAAATAACAGAAACACCTGTGGAAGATTATTTTATTCATACTAATCATTAAAAAAGAATATATATAGGTAATGAAATATAAAAACTTACTTTCTAGAGAATAAAAATAAATATTATGATGATGTTTATGAATAAATCATAATAGGAATTCATTTTATATGTTTCACTCAGAAATTTCAAAGGCCACCGGTGATTAAATGAAAACTTATTTAACAATGAAAGGATATTATTCATATAAATTGACCAATGTGAGACTAATTAAGCTCTCTATATGATCAAACTTATCTTTAGTTGATAATTCATTTTTATAAAATTCCTGGTAAGGTGGAACCTGAATTAAATCCATGCATCTTTTATCCCATTATTATTATCCAAAATGATATTATCATATCATTGTCTCACAACATGGATTACTCCAAGTGAAAATGAAAAAATATTGGTGGATATTTACATGAAATAAAACTAACCAAATATAATGGATGTTTAGGAAGAATTAAAATTTGAGAAGAATCTATAATATTAGAACATGAATAAATTAAAACTCTTAGTGGAGAGAAGTTGAAACAATACCGATCATATGAATAATTATCGAAGTCCTTACAAAAATTTAAATTATTTTACCTTTCATTGTATGGTGTTCACAACAATAGGTTATCATTGGATAATGTAGTGTATGTTTTAACATCTTATTTTATTCAATAATTACTTTCTATATATTTAATTAAATAGTAGGATTTTTTATTTATTTTCCCACAATATTTATGTTATTCCACTAGACATCTCTAATAATCATGATGGTTTCTAAATAAACTGAGGGGTGATTCAAGGGAGGTAAAATTCTGACATTGATTTCACATTATTCATATTCATAATGTTTTAATTTATTTGTGATGAATTCATGGGTGTGTTAAGGATTGGTTTAGTGCTTGTTCATCATTCCTTGTAGTCTTCCGAAATTTCATTTTATTTCCTACCAAAAATTTTCTTCCTACCTTTTATTGGCCAAATCATTATATGATGGATTTGGACTGGTCAATATATGAAATAATATATGATAGAGAAAATTTTTCAATGGAAGTAATAAATCTATTAAGATGTGATTATTATTATTAATATTGATGGAGATGAGACTAAATATGATGAAAGGGATATCTGAGGTGCACTAATCCTTTCATCTTTTATGGGGGATTGTAGATAATTCAAGACAAGATGACTTATAAAATAAATACTAAAACTATTTGAATGGAAAATGAAATAAACAATGTATCTTAACCATGATTTCACATCTTTATTATTAACCTTTATGTTTTATTTTTTCAATATTTTATTTTATTTTATATTTTAAACTCAAAGAAACACAAATTTTTCACTATTTTTAAAAATAATAATAATTATATATATAATAACATGATTTCAATTGTGGGTGATTTAAAAAAATATTAAAAAAGAGAATTTTCCAGAGACCGCATGTGGTGAGAAATCCATTGGTGAAGATCCTCTTTATCTGGTATTTGAGGATACTAATGCACAACCCGAATTCATTATACGTGGATTTTTACAACCAGTAGGTATATATATTCTTGTGTAGGATCCATGTGGGGCCCATGGAACGGACTAATGAATTATTAATTTTCATGATGAGATTCAGAAATTGAATGACCATTCAAAAGTCTCTGATATGTTTTTGAATGTTAGTTATAATGATAAATAGAACAACCCTCCTCAAACTCTAAGCTATAACAAGGTCTCATTTAAAGATGTTGTTGAGAAGTTGAAGAAAAGGATGGTTGACACTACTCCCCTGAAGAGAAGGCCAAGGAAATATTACTCTAATGTTCCAAGGACTATTTGTACCAGGTCTTACTCAAAGATAAATAATTAATCTGATCCAAATCAAGGGTTGTCAAAAATTTATACTTCTCAAACTCAGTACACATTGGAACATGAAAGGCTCAAAGAGATGTATTCTTCGCTCTTCAATCAACAAAAAAACTCACAATTTGAATTGGAATGAGAAGATACTGGTCAACTTATGATTATGGTAAAAGGGATGATGTTGACCATTATGATATGTTGTTTTATTTGGGCATGGGATTGTCTAACTACACCTATATCTTGTAATACTTTTCCTTTATTGTTTTTAATAAATTTGGGGGGCCATTAATGCTTGTTCTTTAACCCTCTTTGATAATATGATTGAATTTTTATAAAAAACAAGGGGAAATTCATATCCAAAACAAAATCACCTATGTAATGGTTAAGAAATTACATTCAAAACATGTTGAACATTAATATATAATTCCAATAGAGGATGTACCACTTGATAAATGGAGGGTGAAACCTCTCTTGAATCCATCACAAAACTATCCAAAAAATACTCCCCTAACAACCATATTTCTCAGAATTGGTAAAATATGTGTGCTTTAATAGAGAAAATCCCTAAATAATAATAGGGAAAATCATGACCTCCATGAGATATAACCTAGAAATGTTGGAATTAAGACCTCATAAAGGAGGTACTTGATCTCCAATAAGACAATTAAAGTTAAAATTTCTTATTCAAAAATATTTTTTCCCATTTACTAATATTTTAAAAAATAAGTGTTTTATGGAGATCATTAATTATTTAATATGGATTTGTAGAGGAAATAATATATGTAGTGATGAGGCATTAAATGGACCTCTATTGTAGATACCCATGATTGAAGTACATGGACATTACATTTAATTTGTGGAATACTTAATACATGAATCAAATAGATTCCCAAAGACTGTATTAGTTTTGTGTCTTTGGAAACATAAAACATAATCTTCTAACATCATGAAAGATATTAAACATCTCCCATAATGATCTTCCCATTTTATTCCTACCTAAAAAATTTCATTATATACTGGAGAAAAGAAAACTGAAAACGGGTGAGATCAATTGCTTAGTAAGGGTAAACATGGAGAACATAAATCAAACCATAAACATTAGAATGAAAAATACAAGAACATAAAATTTAATCATCAGAATCTTGAGTCCTGAAATAAATATTGGAAGTACGTAAGGAATAGATCATAGAGGAACATTAACCATGATATAATAAAAGGGGAATAAAACATGTAATTGTGGAAAAATAATAAATACATAATATGATTCCCATAGTATCCAAGGCATTGCTTCCAAGAATATTAAAGTGGAAAATGTCCATTAATGAACTGGGTTTACTTGCCATTCCAACCATGTATTACTAAACTAGATTTACTAGATTTTATATTCATTTCTCTATCATGATATATAAATCTTTACCCAATTCATTATAGGGTTATATATCTTCCACCCATTTCATAATTAAATCATTTTTACATGTGCCATAAAAACATTAATCCATCATCATATCATAACCCACAAAATAAAATGGGTTTCTGAACCATCATTCCATAAAAATATATATAAAATAAATGGATTTAATAATAATAAATCCATTATAAACACAATAAAATAAAATTAATAATAGATATGTAAACCTAACCTTGTGTCCTATTAGATGGAAAATAATTTTGATAAAACACTTGAACATAGTTCTTGAGGAAAATATCATTTCTTCTTAAAAAACGTTTACTTTTCTCAAAATTCCAGGAAATATTTAAAGATAATAATTGTGTTGAAAACATTAATTAAATTGTGTAGAGGAGGATTCCTGGAAATAAGGGATCATGTACCTGTAAAAATCCATTTATGAGGTATAAGTCAAAAAACAATCTCCTTGTTGTTTTTTCGGAAAAGTCAAAAAGTGCCTTGTATGGTAGACAAAAAGAAATATTCCTTTCATACCATGTATTTAAAGTAAAAAAGGGGTGAAAATGACTTCAGAAATACATTGAATAATTGAATTTTTTTTATGAAAATATTTTTAGAAAACATGTAAATAGATGATAAATATAACCCCAGTAAATAATTACGTTTAAAAAATCTCAGATAAAAATGAGATTGCAAATTTTTTCCTTGTCACAGGTCCGATTTCATCCATATGTGTATGAAACTCATGTAAATTGGGTTTAAAAGAGTTATTACATTGTAACATAACCATAATAATATTTATCATATCATATATGATACACTTATTACTTTATATTACCCATTCCTTTGTATATTTCTTTTTAATGCAAAGTTTTGGGTAGTATTAATTTTATTTATCGTACTTGTTTTGAATTGTTATTACTAATATTATTACTTATAACAATATTTAATTAGTTAAAGAATCTAAAAAATTATTTATATATCATATATTTTTATTATATAAATATATATATAATACATAGATAAATGAATTGGAATACACCATTCTTGGAGACGGTATACCCTACGTACGCATGATCGCTATTTTCGTTTCCTTATTAAATTGAATGGAAGTAAATAAATGATATATATATATATATATGATGTAGAATTATTATGTCATATATTTTCTGAATATTTATTATATTTACTTTATAATCATTCTTGAATGGTTAACGTGGAGAATGAATCCCATCGCGACTTAGAGACGGTAAGTCGTAAGTACACACAAGAGACGATATAATTACCATAATTGTTGAATTGTATTGAAGTGTATAGTATATAATATATGATAATTATTGTCATGATATAATAAGAATATATGTTTATTATTTTCACCATTATACACATCCATGTAAGGTGGTGGTGAAAAACAGATTACAACACAGTCTGGAGATGGTAAGCCATACCTACGAATGCGCGGTGATTTAAATTTTCATAGGATTGATAGATTGTGAAATAGAGTTTGTAATATTTATAATAATATATAAAGATATGAGTGATACATATGTTATTACATTATAATGAAACATATAAGGAAGAGGATGTATAAGAAGAAAGAAATTTGAAAGAATCAGTAGAAGTGATTACCTCTTCCTCGACGTTCCTCATTCAAAATTTATGTTAGGGGCCTAGAGTTGGTCTTTGGAGAATAAAATTGCCTTTCTAATGTAAATAGGGATGTTTGTAAGATAAATGGGTAGGTTTAGGCTAAGGTTGAAGTCTCAAAATGGAGTGTAGAGAAGAGGGATGAGGTTCCCTTTTATAAGAGAGTAGAGGGTCACTTTAGAAAACTCTTATAATAATAATTTATTACAAAAGTATTTTCGGTTTTAAAAGGTCCACACCTAATTAAATTCTATTTTAAGATGATTATTGTCCTAAATCCCATCAACAAATAGTTTTTAGACAGGTTTAGGTCTCAAATTTGACCTTACCTTTTTGTGCTAATCCTTAGTTAACTAATTTAACTCTTACCATGTCTTCTTATATATTCATACTATATGTTTAATATAGTTAGTATAAAATTATAATAGAACATAAAGTGGTTAATTAATGAAATTTTAAACTGCATCTTATTCATTTGGTGGATTCTTTGGTTCTAAATACTATTATATCATTTAATAAAATAGTATTTTGTTAAAAGCTCATTTATGTCAATTTTTTGACTATTCATATCATGACTTTCTAAAAATCTATAACAACTTGATTATTTAGAGAAAACTATAGTAATTCAAATATAAAAAGTCATACTCATCCATAAAACTATTTTATGGCATAAAAAATTTCAGAATAAATTTATATTAACATTTATAATCACATTTATTTAAATCATTCATTACTAAGGTAATCACTACATCATTATCGTGTCATATATAAAATTTTTTATTTAGTGTCAAAAAATTATAAATAAAATACCATGAATTATGAAATATATTTATCTTTCCAGTGACTATTTATAATCAAATCTATCTTATGTATAACCCCATATTAAATTTTTTTATTAAGAAGATTCATGTGTTTGTCATATTTCTCTTTACTAGAAATTAATTTTTATAAAATATCATTTTCACATCCAAGTGGTTCTATGGGGTCCCAAAATCGTCTTATGGATTCCCATGGTTGGGAATATCCTATCTAATAGGATTAGAACATGTGTTAAAGTAGTTAAATATTATTTTTTACCCTTATTTACCGTATTTACCCTTTAACCATTGTATATACAATTATTATAGAAGTTACTAATAATAATGTCCAAAACAAGGTACATATTTACACAATTTTATTAATTTGATTAAAAATGTGGAATAGATTTTTAAAACTTCAAAAAATATAAGTTATATTAATTAATGTAAAATTAATTCATGTTGTCAAAACCAAAAATCGAGTTTTTAAGGAAAATAACTACCAAAAGAATAACATGTGTTTATGTACAATTTAAAATTTAAATTACTTCCAATAAAAAAATTGGATTAAATTATAAATATATATTTTAATTATACTTTCAAACCAATTAAAATAACAATCTCAAAATATAAATAAATTAAATGAAAATGTAGTTTTGACTTAAAAAGCGGTATTTTGAACTATTCGTTAAAAAATGAGATTTATCAGAAAATTACCAAAAATTAAAAAAAACAAATTTTTATGTAACTATTCCAATTAAGAAGATTATTTTTTCAAATATAATATATAAAATTGTTAAAAATTAAATTTAAAATGGGGGATCCATTAAAAGGTCGCAAAACATCAATTTATTTGAAAAAGTACGTCTTTTATCTGAAAAAATTGATTTTGTACTTATATCATGTTCTAGAAAATATATAAGATGAATTTAAATGTTTTATAAAATTAAAATTTTGGTTAAAAATATTTATAACTTTTATTTTAAACCATTAAATAATAATATTTTAACAATATATCATTTTTAAGTGAAACTCGATGTTGCGTACAACACAAGCTATCGAGGAAGATCACTCTTGCATGTTAAAAAATACATTCTAGTGTTGCATGTAGTGAAATATTCCTTAGGAGTTTACTATATAATAATACAAATATAATCCTTTTATACATCAAACAAGATATATAATAAATGTTGTGTGAAATGAGTTCTATCAAAAGAACATGAAATTACGTGTAAGACAAGCCAAGAATAGTGTTGTGTATATTTTAAGCTGATACAATGTTGTGTATAGAACAATATAATTTTGGTGTAGCATACAAAAAAATACATAAAATAAATTAAAAATAATCTATCTCATAAAATCTTTGGGTGTTACATTCTGCACCCCATAAAATGAAATTTTCACTCGAAATTTGTTGGGGTTATAAAAGGATTACTACATGAATGTTTCATTTATGGAATCTCACATAAAAAAAATGGATACTAAAAATTCATTTTAAAAAGTAAAGAATGAAATATAAGGGTTACATAATTTAACTCATAACTGGGTTTCTGCATAGTAGAACATAGGTGGGAGGTGAAAACATGGATTTGGAAGAGAATTCTAACCATCATGTTATGATGGATAGTGATAGAGAACAAGGTTTAGATAAAGTTAAGTACCAAAATCCATAAATCAGTGATGATTTAAGGGACCATATGATTCATTATATAAGAAGGTACTATGATAACATTTTTGGTTTTCAATATCATTTCCTTAAAGTTGAAGAACATGAGAAGAAATACTGACTTGATTTCAGTATAATCTAATCATTGGTCGTGCCTTGAGAAATTTCCACATAATCACTTATTCAATGAAATGAAGTTGAATTTTTCATTCCTAAAGTGTTAGTAGATCATTCTATCCATAAATAGAATGATATTTCATTCCATCTGTCTTTATCACAAAAAGGTTAGCACAAGTTAACATGAGTCCACATATGGTGAGATTAATAGTATATGGTTCCAAAAATGGAACTTTACTTCATTTATCATACCAAATAAATAAAATAAAATTAATTTATACTAACCAGGGACTTCCCGTAGTCCAGTGGTAGGTGATAAAGGCCTATTACACTTCAATTGTTGGTTCGATTACCATAACCTTGTCTGAGACGACAGGTTGTCACCCATCCTGTTGGTTGTACTTTTTCTAAAACTATACTATTATAAAATTATAGAAATAATATTAATAATAACAATTTATCCATATATAATACTATCCGACTTACAGCATAATCCAATCCAACCTTTAACCTTATCCAAAATACTTCTGTCCTAACTCCCTAAAACAAAAGTTAAAAGAATGGTCTTATACCAAGAATGTGAATAACATCATTTATCCCCCATATATCCGAAGATATATCTTGTTGGACAGATTCTAAAAATTTGAATAAATTCATCATGAATTCTCTTAAGTCATTCCAATAACCTAAATAACCAAAAATACTAATTGAAAACATGCATGTTTCTTTATTCAAAAAATTATTTGATATATTCTATATATCCCAAAAAGTTGTATACTTTATCCAAGATAACAAAATCCACTTGTTAATAACTCCATATTTAGTTACTAAGAAACTATAATCACCCAATTTACTTATTAAAACACAATATACATTTATCCAAACATAATTAGCTTAATATATAGGATATATTAAGGGTTATCATTCCCTTAATCATGTGTTCTTAATGTATATCACCTTACTCTTTAATAACCTTTTTTAGATCCATATTACTATTCAACATATCCTTTCAAATATAGGATGAAAAACATATACAGAAATATCTTATATATTTCATGATTCATATAACATAATCTTTGAATTTTGAAACATATACACCTCAATCATAGAAATTTATTCTTAAAAAATTACATAGGATCCATCATATTAATCTTTCATATACTATGAATCATGTATTAAGGTTTCTAAACCTAAAGGTTATTAGATTTAATTTAAACAATACTGTAAGAACATCACAAACTTTTCACATGTCGTTTACAATCTCTTTATCCCCAGTAGTGTGACCAATTCATGTACCATCATCATGATTCTCATCTTGATATTTCCACTTAAGAAATAAATATACACAATTCTCATAATTTATGTATATTAAATATTCAATGTTTTACAATGTTCTTTGAAGTTATGGATATTTAATTAGAACAAAATGAAAAGTGTGAGAAATACATATCAGAGATTAGAAACACATAAGTAAGGAAAATTACTTATTTATTTCAATATATGATAACATCGGTTTAACCCTTGGTTAGTCATGATTATCACAAAAACCCTAGTACTGTGACCTATAATTGACTTCTCCCTGGACATCCCTATACATATCCTTATAAATATCTCTAGGGATATCACAAATTTTTTCTCATCATAGTTTCCAAAGGATGAATAAACCTTCTCTTTGATACCAACTATAAAGACCCATGCTTGACTTACCTGGACACTAAATTTAATTTTCTGAATATTTAATACATGAATAAAATATACCCCAACGACCGTATTATTTTAGTGTATTTGGAAATGTGGAACATAATATTCTATCTCTGTTAAAATATCTTCAACATATATAATAAATATCTTCCCCTTTTGTTTTCCCACCTGAAAAATTTCTTCATATCATGGGGAAAATAAAACATAAAAGGGCCAGCTCAAATTCTCAGTAAGGGTAAACATGGAGAACATAAAATAAACCATAAACATAATAATTCAAAAACATGAAAGTAAAGTTTAAATATCAGAATATTATGTCATTAAATAAATCTTGGAAGTATGTAAGCAATATATCATAGAGGAACATTAACCATGATACAATAACATTGGAATAACACATGTAATTGTGGAAAACTAATAATCACATCATATGATTTCTAGAGTTTCCAAGGCATTTCTTCCAAGAGCATCATAGTGGAAAAATTCCATTACTGAACCATGTTTACTTGCCCATCTAGACATGTATTACTGAACAAGATTTACATTCCATTCTAGTCATGTATTTCTCATCAGATATAAATATTTACCCAATTCATTGGATGGAGATATAGGTCTCACCCATCTCATAATTAAATCATTCTTACATATGGCATAAAAATATAAATAATTCATCATAGAATAACCCATGGATTAAAATGGGATTCTTAAACATCATTCCATGAAAATACATATAAAATAAATGGATTTCATAAAAATAAATCCATCATAAAAACAATCAAATAAAATTAATAATAGGGATTGAAAAATAACCCTATGTTATCTTAGATGGAAAATAATTTTTATAAAACACTTGAACATAGTTCTGGAGAAAAATATTCTTTCTTCATCAAAAACGATTTATTTTCTCAAAATGCCATGCAATTTTTAAAGAACATAATTTAGTTGAAAATATACTTGAAATAGTTTATGAGAGGATTCATGGAAGTAAGGGGTCATCAAACTGTAAAAATCCATTTATGTCGTATAAGTTAAAAAACATTCTCCTCATACTTTTGTCTAAAAAATAAAAAGTACCTCCTATGGTAAAAAAAAGAAATATTCCTTCCATACAACGTTGAAAAAGTCAAAAAGGTGTAAAAAAAATTAAACATACATATATTATTGTAAAAATTTTATCAAAACATATTTATAAAATATGGATATAGATGATAAATATAACCTCGATAAATAATTCCGTATAAACAATCTCAGATAAAAATGAAATTGAAAAATTATCCCTTACCTTAGGTCCAATTCCTTCCATATGTGTCTAAAACTACATTATAGTGTTTTTAAAAATATTATTAACTTTTCATATAATAATAATAATAATATCATATATGATTCACTTACGACTTTATATTACCTGTTCCTTTATCAATTCCATGTTAAAGAAACATTTTGGGTAATAATCGTTTTATTTATCGTACATGTTTTGAATTTTTATTCTTGATATTATTACTTATATAATTATTTATTTACATACAGAATGTAAAACATGATGTTTATATTATATATATTATGTATATAATATATATATATATAATAGACAGATAAATGAAATGGAATACACCGTTCAGGGATATGATAGGTCGTACATATGCATGAACATTGTTTTCGTTTCCTTGTTAAATTGAATGGAAGTATGTAAATTACATATATATACACACATAAATCTAGTAGAATTATTATTTAATTTATTTCAGGATTATTTATTATATATAATTTTTAATCATTATTGAATGGTAAATGTGGAGAATGAATCTCATCGTCTTATGGAGACGGTAATCCGTACGTACGACTAAGCGATGATATCAATCCAATAATTATTGAGTGGTATTGAAATGGATGGAGTATAATATATCATAATTTGTATAATGTTATAATAATAATATATAGTTATTATTTCAACCATTATACCCATCCACGTAAGATGTTGGTGAAAAATAGATTACACCACGACGTGGAGATGGTAAGTTTTACGTACACACGCATGATGATTTTGTTTTTTATAGGATGTATAGAAGGTGAAATAGGGGTTTTTTATATTTATAAAAACATATAATTATATTATTGATACTTATTTTATCACATAATAATAAAACAACTAATGAAGTGGAATTATAAGAAGAAAGAAATTTGAAAGAATTGGTAGAAGAGATTACCTCTTCCTCGACGCGCCTCATTTAAATTTCCTCGTAGGGCACTAGAGTTAGTATTTTGAGAAGAAGAGAACCTCAATTATGTAACTAGGTATGTTTATAAGAGAAATTTATAGGGTTTGGACGAGCATAAAGTCTCAAAATTTAGTGAAGAGGAGAGGTAGGATGTTCCCTTTTATAATAGAGGAGAGGATCACTTTAAGAAACTAAATATATTAATTTATTAACAAATTATTTTCAGTTTATAAAGCTCCAAAACTCATTTATTTCTAATTTAAGATGATTATTGTTCAAAATAGTGACAAAAAATATTTTTTATAAAAGTTTAGGTCTCAATGTTAACCTTATATTTTAGCATTAACCCTTAGTTATCTATTTTAAGTCTTACCATGTCTTCTTGTTTATTCATACTATATGGTTAATATTGTTACTATAAAATGCCAAAAAATATCAAGTGGTTCATTAATGACATGATCGAAATTGTGTATGTCATTTTTCCAAATATTTTATTTTTAGGACTGTTATAACATTTAATAAAATAGTATTCTTTAAAAACTAATTTATGTCATTTTTATACTATTTATGTCATGAATTTTTATAAATACAAAACCACATGATTATTTCCAAAAAACATCATTAATTAAAATATAACATGTCATAATAATCCATAAAATTAATTTATGGTATAAAAAGTTTCAAAATAAATTTATTTTAATATGTATAATCTCATTTATTTTAATCATTCATTAATAAGGTAATCACTACATCATTATTATGTCATAAATAAATTTATTTATTGGTGTTAAGAAATTATAAATAAAATACCATGATGTAGGAAATATTTTATCTTTCCAATTACTATTTATTTTCGAATTTATCTTATGTATTACCCCATATAAACAAAATTTATTAAAGAGATACATGTTTATATCATATTTATCATTACTTTAAATTAATTCTTATAAAAGGTAATTTTCACTTCCAAGTGGTTCCATGGGGTCCCAAAATCAACCAAAGGATTACCATGGTCGGAAATATCCCATCCAAATGTATTAGGACATGTGTTAGAGTAGTTTTATATTATTATAATTATATTTTTTACCCATATTTTCCGGATTTACCCTTTAACCATGGTATATAAAATAATTACTGACGTTACTATTAATAATGTCCAAAAATAAACAGTACGTATTTACACAATAATAACCATATGATACAAAAAATGGAATCCATTTTTCCAAATTCAATACATATAAGTTTTAGTAATTAATATAAAAATAATTCCTCTTATCAAAATCAAAAAGTGAGATTTTAAGAAGTTATAACTATCAAAAGATTAATAGGTGTTTATATACAATTTAGAAGTGAAATTATTTAAAATGAACAAAATTAGATTATATTATAAAAATATAATACAATTAATATTTAAAACCAATTAAAATTACAATATAATAATATAAATAAATTAGATGGAAAAGTAGTTTTGACTTAAAATGATGTATTTTTCATTATCCATTAAAAGTGTACATTATTAGAAAATTACTAAAAATTCAACATAAGTAAATATTTATGTCACAATATAAAATCAGAAGTATATTTTGTCAATATAATATATAAAATTGTTAAAAAAATATTTAAAATGGGTAAGCTATCAAAATGTTTCAAAACATCCTTTTTTTCTGAAAAATGCTTCTTTTATCAGAAAAACAAATTTTGCTCTTATATCATGTTCTAGAAAATATATATGATTTATTCTAATGTTATATAAAATTAAATATTTTGTTAGTAATATTCATAAAAACAAGTTTATATCCCATTAAAAAATAATCTTTTACCAATATATCATTGATCAGTGAAACTCGGTATTGCGTACAATGCAAGCTATAGAGAAAGGTCACTTTTTCATGTAATGCAAGAGAAGTCAGTGTTGCGTGTAGGGAAATATTACTTAGGTGTTTCTTATAACATAATCTAAAAATAATTATTTCATACATTGAACAAAATATATAATCAATGTTGCGTGAAATGAATTCTATCAAAAGAACTTAAAATTGTGTGTAACACAAACCAAGAATAGTGTTGTGTATACAACATCCTAATAAAGAGTCGTGTATGATGCAATATAATATTGGTGTTGTGTACAATAGAAGACATAAAATAAATTCAAAATACTTTATCCCATAAAATAATAGGGTGTTACATCTTATAAAATATAACTATATCTTATACCAATATTTGTAAATCCTTGTGACTTTTTTCATTGACTTTTTCATTATTCAATTTGATCACTACAATATTATCCTTCCCCAATGAAAATTCCCCCTATTGACTGAAGGAGTTATCCTTTAGAGGGGTTTCAACTTTAATGTCATATTCAGATACAACCGTCATTGTGACGATAGAATAAAAACCACTATAGTGGTCCCCACTTCTATAGTTGATCTAGGTTCTATTTTATATTTTATGATAACTCTTTTATCCTTGAGTTGTATTATATACTAATATGGGTAGTATCTCTGGACTCAAAATCCAATGTAAGAATAAAATTTAATCATAAAATTTCAAATTTTTTGTGTATTGGGGAAGGATTCCATAATGAATTAGGATAATCCTAGAGAACATTTTCCATTGAAATAACGGACTAATATAATAGTTTATCTACCTAACTTATAATTTATGATAATTGGAAACATATTTCCTATATCTACTATGAAATCTATAAAAAATTACCCTATATTTTATAATATGTTAAAAATATATATTTTATTCAAACAATGTCCTCTATTTAAAAATAGTTGAACTTTTTTACTCTAATAATGGCATAAATATATGGGTATGAAGATAAATAAAACTCAATGTATAAAAAATTTCAATAATATGTCTGATTTTAAACATTCATTGAACCATAAAAATATATTTTAGTTTTATTTTTTTTAAATTGTACTTTCCAATGTCATAAATGAAAATGTGATGAGATTGCTATTAGATTGGAGTATCCACCCATTTTGGAAGAATTGAATATGTCCATGGTTTTGGTGAAAGGTTCTGTTAGGAGATCCCATGATTTTTACTTGTGAAAGGTGATTGATGATATGCTCACTACATGTTGATAAAAGAGAAAAGTGGAGATGGATACCCTTGAATGATTGGATCTACATATTAAAGGGGGAATCCCATATCGAATCAAATGACTAAAAGAGTTGATCTTAAATTCTATGATTAGTGATTTAGAATGAGTAATGTCATTTAGAATTTATGTGGGAGATGATACTACATATAGAGATTTATTTTGATATATTCTAGGTATATGAGAATCTATATAAAAGTGTAGAACCTATATAAGGAGAATAAAATATGTTAGATACCACAATCATTATTTAGAAACTAATGGATGAATTTGATGTGATTAGATATTTAATTGGATTGATTGAAGATGATCTACACTTGAGTTGGTAGATATAATTATTGAAATAATATTAGGAAGTATTATATTTCATTCAACCTGTTAAATAAAATTCTCATTATTTATATGTTTTGAGAAGATTTAAAGAGGTTGTAGATTCCAGGGAATTAAACATAATTAATTTTGAAGATTCCAATATAAATTTGGGGTTTTTAGTTCACTAAAAATGACTAAGTCTTGAGCATAAGGTTTCGAATATGATAATTAATGATTTAATGGAAAATATATGACATCATGTTTTTGACAAAATACATTAGTGATTTTATGAATTCATTGTATGTTATTAAATGATTATAAATTTTATAATGGAATTGATCATTATGATTTTTTTGTTGATTATAAGCCTTTGAAGTCCTAAGTGTAATGATAAGTATGAGAGTAATGTTTAAAAACATAGACAAATTTTTAAAAATAATTTTTATAAAAATATATAATTAAGAAAAAACATATAGATTCATCATAATTATTTAAGAATGTAACTCTATAAAGTACCCAGCGTAAAACTACAAAACTTGAGAAAATTTGAATGTTTTGATATATGAAATATCAAGATTCTATATTTTTAATCTGATGAAGTTGTAAATGTTTTGTTGATAGAAGAACTTTTCTTCATGGTATAATCATAAATAAATCTATATTTTTGTGTGATTTGGGAATGAGAAAAAATAAAAGATGACCTTAAATAGTGGAAGTATAGGAATTAATAATGAAGAAGAAATGAGAATATGTAATTTTTCAATTATGACTAAATTTAATCCATTCTATATATATTATAATGAAGCCTAGAGAATCCAAGATCCAAGACTACATTATTTTTGTTCAAGGTTGTTTGAATTTTCATGAATAAATAATTAGGAATTATGGAAATTTACTGAAGTCTTATGAGATGCAAATTCTTATAGATTACATGAATATGGAAAAAAGAGTTCCACTCCATATATATGGCCTACTATAGATATGTGTAAAACTATGAAGATTTGGAGTGTTGATTTTATGTAAAATTATTGGGGTATATGAATCCATGAAATCTATATATTTTTGTGAAGATGTTTCAAGACACCTTTTAAAAAGAAGAATAATTAAATTATAATAGTGCATGAAGTTACATGGGAACCCAAAATGGGTATTCCTTGATGGATATTTATAGAAGGTAGTGAGATTTTTCTCTCAAATTTCCATTTTATGTTTACTGGTTTTGATGGAAGAAATTTATTACACTTAAATAATTATACATGTGCACGAGATGCATGATTAGGAAGAATAAAAAAAATAATATGTAGCTACTTCATCATCGGTTTTTGAGAATTTAGAATATATGATATATTATGCATGACATCTGGAAGCCCTCTCTAAGAATAAGAAAATAGAATTGGATTTTATTATTCACTATTGAATAATAATAAGTTGAGTCATTCATTAGAACGATATCTTATTAAGATATTTAAAAAGTGTGATAGGAATAATAAATGAAATACTAACATTATTGTAGTATTTACAATAGGTTCCAATAGTTTCAATATCTATGTATAGGGGAACCCAAATGGCATGGTTTTGAATATCTATGAATCTATGTTTCAAGTAGTTATTAAGTTGTAGATTATTCTTTAAGATCATCTGGAAGTTTAATGATATGCAATTGGTTTTAAGGATATTTATTTCATTGAAGAAGAGGAATCCTATGTAAAAACAATGACCGATATATAAGAATAACTTGAAATAGAAAAATTTTATATATATGTTATGACTCCATAGAACCTATACGGATTAGGGTATACAAGGAGATCACAGTATGACTCGTAGAATATAATGTGACCCTACTTATATAATTCATGTGTTACTGTGGAAGCAGAATTTCCTATGATTAAGATATTTTAAACATTTGAAACTAAAAAATTGCAAAGTAAGCCCCACACATTTTAATTCAAATAAGATTATAATGAATAATAATTTATTGGGGGTGTAAAACCAATCAATGCATTAAGTGAAACATTAAACAAACCATGTAAAACACATCATACCTATTTATTATTTTACTTCTATTCATATAATTTATAGTTACTGGGTTAAATATTAACTGATCCATTTTCTCTAACCTTTAATAGATGTAAAATTCTAGAGGGGATTCAATATAATTTGGAATTAGGTAAAAAACTGATACATGTTATTCACCACCCATAGTCGGGTGTCTTCACTAGTCCTATTGGTACAATAATTTATATTATATAAATATTCAACATTGGTTGGATCTATTTTATTGATCCAATTAATTTCTTTTGAGTTTATATAGATAATATTTGAGATTGTTAGAGAACCTCATATGGAAGGATAAAAAACTACAGCTATTATTTTTGATGTGGAAGTCTCACATAAGATATTGAAAAACATGAAAAATAAATAGGATAAAAAGATAATAAAAGAATAAACTGGGAGGAAGATTACCAACTAGATAGAGTTAGTCAGTTTGGAGTGTGTAGCTCTAGGAAAAATAAAACTGAGGTTATTAAAGTATATTATAATCTCTACCCTAGGTTTGGGGACTTTGTCTAGAAGGTTCCTAGAAATGTTTTTGCTCATATATTTGTGTTTATTCCAGAGAGAGAAATGAAAAACTATAGCTGATAGATGATTATAAATATATGAAAATCAAATTTCCAAGGAAACTTGTAGAAATGCAACACTCTCATAAAGGAGTTGAGAGACAAAAGTAAGTCCTTATATATCGGTAGAGATAGAATTTAATTATTGAAGAAAATAGATAATTTTTCATTGATGATAAAGTGATGGTTAGTAAAAGTAGTGAAGAAAAGATATATACATTAGAGTAATCTCATATAGATACACATTATGACATGTAATATTAGTTGGCATAGAAAGAAAAAATATTCAAATACATTTTAAATAGTAAAATAAAGGTAGTAATTTTTATGAGTAAAAATTCAAAACATAATGTATGAATGGGAGGATAGACTGAACATAGTTTTAATAGAGAGAAATACTTTTAGTATAGAAAGTTTGTAGCTGGAGATCAAATTGAAATATCTAGAATCTATGTAAATCTGAGCTTCCCAAATAGATATGAAGAGAATTTATAACATTAAAATTATATAGGAGTATTTTTTCTCAAAATTTCCATATTTGGATGGTAAGAAGAATTAGATGTTATGTAGTGAATCCTCCACCTCATCCATAAGGAAAATGTTAACTCACTATATAATGAAATCCCTTTTAAAAAATCAAATTCTTATTTATGTGAAGGATTGGAGAAAAATTCTATAAAAATCAGAAAATCAGAAAATGTATAGAAACACTCCAATATATCTATGATGTAACTGAGTAAGTCCAAAAGAAGGATCTCTTGAAAACAATATCAAAATGTTGGTAAATAAGTTGAAAAAATGAGCTTCAAAATCTATAGAGATTTCACTTATAAGAAAAATAAAGAGATAAATGTTCAATGATTGGGATTATGGAAGTTTAGACACATGATCATAGATTATTGGAATAATATTCCAATATATTCGAGTAAAATATCTTTTAAATTAATGAGAAGATGATCTAAAATAAAAAAGTGGCCCACTAAAAATAAATAAAAGTGTATGAACATAAAAAAAATTAATCATCAGGAGAATTTTTGTGATTACTATATCCTATATAAGAACACTTATGATAACTTTGGATATCTTCTAATAATCCATGTCACCCAAGATAATTAAATAAATTGTGAATAATATTATATGAATGATAAGAATGGGAATAAACTTATATCTTCCTTGTAAAATTATATATCTCCATATAGGTAAAAACAATTCTGAGGTGGATGTACAATCTAAAGGAGAATAGAAAAAAAATGAAAAAATAAAGTCCTAATAATATTGTAATGATATATAATGAGCCTATAGATATGGTGATCATAAATATGGAATAATTGGAAGTGGATATGAGGATGGAAAATAAAATAAAACAATCAATCAAATATATCTATAAGAGAATATAATGGCATTCCTATTACGAGAAGTAGTCAATAATTAAATAATTCTATGATCCCTCGGAGTGTCCAAACACAGAGACTAAAAGAGAGAACTAGCATGGAGAGTTATCAAAATATTTTTGTTTTCAAGAAGTTGTTACATGGTTTGAGAAACAAGTCTCAACCCCTCTAATCTTATTGAGAATCTCTTTGGGGAACAACTTTTATCTCATGTCTATTTGTTGTCTATGTATGTGTTGGGAATTATAGGTTATGATGTATAAAAATTATTTTTTAAGGGGGAGAAACTCAAGAATTGAAGGCTACTCAATAATATTTATATTCTTAAATTTTAGAATATAGATATTCCCAACATATGCTGATATTTGTGGTATAACACTCACTCTCTTTGTCATAAAATGATTTTATAATATTATACATATCAAGGGGTGGGTTAGTCTATCATAAAGAAGAATTAATTTAATTATAATTGATATTTATAATATTTTTTAGAGATTAGTGTAGGATTATAGAACATTCATGGAAATCTATTATATTAGCTATTATTTTATGAAAATAATATTTGATAATCTATTTGTATCACATACTGTTTCAATTATTGATAAATGTTTTGTCTAAAGAAATCACTCAGGTTTCCCACTATAGGTTTTCCCATGTGAACATTGAGTTTGTTTATTGATGTTACAATTCTAATGAATATTTGATGTCATATGAATATTGGTGATGTTTTTTCCATTCCAAAGTTTGAACAACCAATTTTAATATTTTAATATTGATTATAGTAGAAATACTTCAATAAAGAGGAATTTAATTTGATTTATCAAATGTGTAAATAAAATAATATGCAGAGGATATGTGTTGATAATATCCTCTTGACTGAAAATATAAAAGGGAGAGTCATTTGGTGAAGACCATTCCCTTAATCTTCAAGTGGTGTTATATTTAAAATTTCATCTCAACTGATATTTCAATTAGTATAAATCACAATTTTAAAGAGAATAAATTTAAAGAAATGCCCTAACTTAGGGTGTCAAATATGGGTCGATAAATCCCACCCATTGAATTTATTTTCTATTTGAAGGATTATAATTATATTGATGACTAATGAAGATTATTTTGAATATATGAGTTGAAAATAAACATAAAAAAGTGACTAAATTTTCCAAATGTATTTGGATTTATTTGCTATGAATTCAACCTCTTAGTATAAATAATAAAAAATTGATAAAGTGGGTGATGGAATGGAGTATATATCCTTTAAAAAAGGTGTTACATTTCCCATTGTTTTTTGTATGGGTTTTTTATGCGCTTTCCTAATAGGTATATTGGAAAGGTAATTAAGAAGTTATTGACCACATATTGGGTAACGAGAAAAGTGGAGATGAATAACATTGAATAATTAAATGTAAATTGTTTCTGATGCTTTCACCAGGGTACACGCATCCGTCTCTGGGGGGGATGGCGGTGCTGTTTGTTGCCCCGCATTTCCACTTTCTAATGGAGGGAAACATCCATTCCATGACCAGGGATGTTTTCTCTTTGATCAAAACAAGATGATGGGATGTCAGTTTTTCCTTCCAAGGATTCGTCCATAGAAATCATCCCCTAGTTCGGGTCTCCCTCACAGAACTAAGCCACTGTTCATGAAACTCTTCATAGTGCCATATCTTTGTGGACACCAGTTAATTACACTGCTTCTGTCTGGACATTCCAAGGGGTCTGGTCTGGGTAGAAACCTTCAGTTAGAGGATTAGTCACATTGGGCATCATTGGCGTGTCTTGGAACTAGGACACTAGAGTGTCTATCTTCTGTACCTTATTATAGGTCTTATCGAGGGCACAAAATCCCGAGGCATCCCACATAGAATGTGAGGAATTGTATTCCATGGGCATGCATATGTGGTTTTCCATAGCTTTCCATGTTTATCACAGGGTATGCCACTAGTTTAACGTCCATCAGAGATTGATTGGAATGATCATAACACTAACTATAGTGGATCAGATGAGTGCAACCCTCGGAGGGAACACCGATGTTGGGTTCAACGTGTGGTTGGATTCCTGATTTCTATTTAATGGAGTGGGGAATGGGGTGGCATGATCCCACCAAGAAGTGGCGGCCCGGGTAAGAATCAGGATGGATGATGGAAGGTTCCGTGAAGTGGATAGAGGATGAGATGGGGTCAATGCATGGACAACGGTGATGTTGGGCTTGAGTCTCAAAGTGGATTCCTTCAAATCCACGTGGCAGGGAATCAAAGTCCATGTAATTCATCTGACAATGGCATACCGTTGATTGGGGATTTCAACAGCTTTCCGCTATAAGGGATTGTCAATGAATTACCACTGGATAAGGATGTCAATGGCTTACCACTGGATGGTGTCACAAAGACTTACCGCTGGATGGGGTCACTACATCTTACCGTTGATTAGGGAGAAAATAACTAACTACTGATTGTGGTTACAACAACTTATCGCTTATTGGGGTGAAAACATCTTACCACTGATTGGGTTTTGAAGCGCATAGTGGCTTCCTACGTACCCTATCTAGGAGACAAGGATCGAATCCCACATAGGTCAGGTGGTGAGGGAACTGAGGTGAAGGGGGGTCGGAACCAATGGGCGATGGGCTTGAACCTCATGTATGCTTCCTACGTACCTTACCTTGGAATGGATCAAAGTCCACATATTTCATGTTGGGTGTGGGGCTTACACTCTCGGATGCCCAGGGTGTTGGTGAACCAACGTGAATGGAGGGTCGGAACTAATGGGTGGTGGGATTGAACCTCATGGAGGCTTACAACGTACCTTGCCTTGATAAGGATCAAATACCACGTAGTTTAGGTGTTGGTGTGGGGCTTACACTCTAGGTTGTCCTGGGTGTTTGTGAATCGATGTGAATGGGGTCAGAGTGACCAATGGGTGGTGGGATTGAACCTCATAGAGTCTTCCTACATACCTTAACTTGGCAAGGATCAAAGTCCACGTAGTTCAGGATGGGTGTGGGGCTTACACTATAGGCTACCCGAGGTGTTGCTAAACTGATGTGAATGGGGTTGGAGCAACCAATGGGAGGTGGGATTGAACCTCAAGGAGGATTCCTACATACCTTGCCTTGGAGAGGATCAAATACCATGTAGATTGGGTTGGGTGTGGGGATTACACTCTAGGCTACCCGCGGTGTTGGTGAACTGGCATGAATGGGGTCGAAGTGACCAATGGGAGGTGGGCTTGAACCTCATGGATGCTTCCTACGCACCTTACCTTGATAAGGATCAAAGACCACATAGTTGAGGTTGGGTGTAGGGCATACACTCTAGGTTTCCCAGGGAATATTTCTTGGTCAGTTCTTGCTCTTAGACTACGTGAGTCATGCTTGGTGTTAGAAACAAGAGACAACAAGGACCGGATGACCACATCGCGAAAGGTGAATCTGTGGGATGTGAACTAGAGCACCCGTGTGGTTAGCATCCCAATGATAAAACATGGACTTACATGTGTTTAGCATCCCTGAAAATGTTGGGACATACTCTAGGATGGAGTCCCAGGGAGGAAAAAGCCCAACAGGAGAGGGACTTGGCACCGAAGAAAGGAGGGGTTGGGATGCTGCCTCATGCAAGAAAATCTAGGGGCTAACACCAGGGTGGTTTCCTTTTCCTCACATGTGATGCACAAGGCGAGGTCACAGTTTAACGTCATGTGTTGAGGATGAGGGTGCTTCACAATTTAACGTCCAACAGCTCTGACGAGGTGGGTTCTCCCCGTACCCCTAGGACTTACATAACTGGTACCCTCTACACCTTGGTGTTGTGAAGGGACATGCCACACTGTGGCTAGGGGGTGTTATGGATCGAACCATTGGGGGTCCACATTATCATGGCTATGTGAATAATCTATAGCCATTAGCGTGCCTATTCAGAGAAGCATGTGAATAAGCAATGCAAAGGGCAGTATCATCCTTGGTACATTGAAGTTACTTCGTGCGAACCTAGGAGGTTTCATAGGAGAGGGAGTTGTAGAGAAAAGTGGTTTATGAGTAGAGGCCTCGTAAAACTCTGGAGCTCCATGAAATGGAAGGGGTTCGTAAAGGTGTGGGCTTTGAGAAGTGAAGTGGCATTGCCTTGGCATTAAGGAATAGGTTCTTACAAGAAGTGCTTCATATAGTGGAAGGGAATTTGTGAAGAAAAGCACTACGAAGCATGGGTGCCTCGCGAAGCAAGGTCCTATGAAGCGATGTGCTTCTTGAGACACAATTACTCTTCCTTATAATTATTTTAACGTGTGCTTGGGGGTGCTTTTCTAGGCATAAAATCTATTCTATGACCTGAGCCCCCGCGTGGATCTCCTTCTTCTGCAAAATCCCATGTGATTCGTGAAAGGCATCCTTCTCAAAAAAGGCTATGAAAATAATGAAAAGGGGAGGCAATTTGTAATGAAAAAGTACCTTGAGATGCTCAAGGTTCACAGAGAAGAAAGTGATTCACAATTTGGGAGCTAAGAAGGGGAAACGTTGGATGATCCATCCACTGGGCCTGGGGGAGGCTAGTATTTATAGGCAAGAGGCCGCTAAGTATAGCGTGCTCTGTGCGTTGCTAGATTCCACTTCATGGAAGGCTTGCGAATGTCGAAATCGCCTCGTAGAGCATCTCGCCTCCTTGCTTTGCAGGGGGAATGCGAACGTCAAATCAGCTCACGATGCATCCTGACTCCTTGCTTCACGGTGGTCTCACGAATGTCAAATCATCTCATGGAGCATCCTACCTCCTTGCCTCACGGTGGGCTCATGAATGTCAAATCGGCTCACAGAGCATCCCACCTCCTTGCTTCACGGCGGGCTCATGAATGTCAAATCAGCTCGCATAATATCCCATCTCTCGGCTTCACAGTAGGCTCGTAAATGTCAAAAGGGGATCATGGAGGATCCCTCCTCCTTGATTTGTGGAAGGAGTGAGGCCCTAGCACTCCATGAAAGGTCTTCGTGAGGCAGCTTAAGAGATTTTATTATTATTCTCCTACCATCCGATTTTTGGTGGCAACGAATTCCCCCCCCCCTCTCAAACATGGAGTCGAGGATAAATCAAGGGTCAATGTCTAACAGTCAATCGCAAAAATTAATTGGATGTTTGGTAAGGTGGATCGCGATGGAGGATCACCAAGAGGGAATGTGATGGGTCAGTTGGGTGTGTCGTGAAGCTTTCCACGGTCGAGACACACCATGAATCTGTGAGGGTTGTTGCCTATAAATAGAGGGGTTGACTTCTCTTTTGTCCTTTCTCTCATTTGCGATTTTGGATTTTAGCTCTTCCACTTCTCAAAGCTCTATGTACTCCATGATTTCACTCCACAAATCTGGATTTCCACTTCGTGGTGAACAACGAGTCTTTGACTTCATGTTTGTGCGCTTCATGGACCCATGTTTGGAGGCTGAGGATGGGATCCATGAACAGACCCCGTGAACATGCTTCACGAACGAGCTTCATGAAGGAACCCAAAAATTCCCCAACCTAAAAGATTGAATGGGTTGTTAAGGAGCTTCCCAGGGGGTCCATGTAGATGTTGCCTGAAGGGATGAGATGGCGAACAGTCTGGGTTTAGGAGAGGTAATTCGGAGCCACTCTGACCATTGTTAATTGGTGGAGCTTCTATCAGAGAGCCAGAGGAACCACCAATTATTAAAGAGGTTTCCTTTGTATGGATTCGGGCTGAGGGATGGAGTCTTCATCCAAGAAGGATGTCAGGATGAACTAGCTTACTGGTTTAGGAGCACGTCATGCCAGTGCTTATGGTTCTGGGCGGATGACGTCCATGCTCGGGAGGACTTCACAACCATAATCACTGAATGCTTATGAAACTACCAGAATAATATAGACGATAAGGAGTTACATCTGAAGACGTCTCCCCCCATGCATCATATGATATTGAAGGCAGCTCTGGGGAACCCAGAGAAGGGGTGGTCTGAGGAGTCGGACCTGCACCAGGGTGGCAACTTCATAGAAGATTGGCCCTGAGCCTACTGGGTAGGTGCCTCATTTGTGGAGTTTGGGGAGTAGATGAGAAGCGTGGGTCTCTATGAGGTAGATTGGGCCTCCTAGTTTCACATCTACCAGCCAAAGCAGCTGAAGCTGGAGATGTTGAGTAGGTGGTCATCGAGGACCAAAACATTCCATTTTCACCACTGGGAAGTTGACATCATCTTATGGGATGTCTACTAGATCTTGGGGGTCTGGATACTGGGGGCTATGTATGACGAATTCCTCCCCTTCATTAGTGCATTGGAGGACCTAGAGAAAATGCCACTATGGCGATCGCTTTGATGAAGCCTGTGTCAGTGGAGGACAAGGAGGCGGTGAGGGACGTCCATTTCAGGTGGTGGTTCAAATAGTTCATGAACATCCCAAAGGATAGATAGTTTCCAGAGAGGCATCAGAATTTCCTGAAGGGGGCCCAGAGTAAGGATCACTCATATTGGTGACTTTTTTAGGGCAAACAATGGAAGAAGTTGGGATTTACTGTCATCACGGAACAGCTACTGATAGTCAGGCTGACAACATTCATCATATCTCTCATATGTGGTTGGATCCTACCCGTGAGGGACCCTAACATGGGAGTGTGACTGAGCATATTTATTATGGCGTCTATGTTGGTGATAGGAGGGCGGGGCAACCACGGGATCCTGATGGTCACCAAGCTGTATAAGATTTTTCAGAATATCAGCAGGGGGAAGAGGTTGTAGAGAATATGCGAGCCATTCAACCTCTTGTATGGGTGGATATCGGCACACATCAGGTGGGTTTACAAATACCCAAACCCCATTACCCCTCCGGAATTGAACTTCTTCCCATGTACCCTGAATTCTTCTGGGGGATTTCCTGCCAAGTTGACCACACCATCGGTTTTGAACCAAGTGTGGAAGGTAGAAGAGTTCAGTTTCCACTCGTTCCCCTTGCCGACGGGGGTATTCACTGAAGATTACTGGGGAATGGAGGAGCACCATTACTATCTATAGGCCTTTCTAGGTAGAGTTTTTGTGGAAAGGGTGGATCATGAGCCTCTCTATGAGTTGTACACCCCGCACTAATTTCCTTAGCAATTCCAGTGCATGAAGCAACTGACCCCAATGGTCTATCTGGGAGTGTGCTACGAGGAACACCCATTTGTGATGAGGTAGACGTCGCTCATGTTCACACATGAAAATGGGAATATGCGGAACGAGCTTCCTCCACCAAATGTTGTCCTTGGGTTAGTTAAGGAATATTCTCAGAGTTGGGAGGCGGCCTACTCGGGGGAAATGATGAAGCAACCAACCATTCAAGTTAATGATGGCGTGCCTCCGAAACCTCGGGGCCATGTATATCTTGTTTTTATGCCTTTCCTGATTGTGCAGGGCACGAAGATTGTTCTTTTCATGTGATTCCTATTTGGACAGATGAATTTCATCTACTTTATTTGGCGCCTACTAGTCATGGACCACAGTCCTTAATGAAGGAAAATGAATCTTGGTAGGTATGATGCCCTCTGCCCCATCCACTAGGGATTATGGGGTCACCTGGGTGGAATTACGAGTTGTTGTCCGAAAATCCAAGAGGGTGTTGGGGAGCTTTTCTGGCCAACTCTTCCAATTCTGACCAACCATTTTTTGCAAAATGTTAGAGATGGTTTTTTTGAATGCCGTGACATGTCCATTTGGCAACGCATGATAGTGGGTGGTATGGTTTAAACGGATGTTGTACTTGGAGTAAAACTTATTCAACTTGGCCGCCCAGAAGTTAATACCATTATCGGTGAGGATGGCTTGAGGGAAACCAAACCGGTAGATGATATTGGAGCTCATGAAGTCAATGATTGAATGGGACTTGACCTCCTTTAGTTGGACTGCCTCTTCCCACTTGGAAAATAAATCTGTAGCGGTCAGGTTGAAATGACATTGGCGAGATGTCGTCGGTGGATATGGTCCCAGAACATTAAGTCCCAACACAAAAATGTCCAATAGTACATGGTGGAGTGGAGAGGTTGTGGTGGAAGATTCATGACGTTAGAATGAATTTGAAATGCATGAAACCATTTGGAAAACTCGATGCAGTCCTGGATCATGGAGGGCCAGAAGTACCCCAGTCTCTGGATCCGATGGGACAGCTTCCTCCCAGTCTAGTGGGAACCGTAGAAACCGACATGAACCTCCAACATTACCTGAAAAATCTCAACTCCTTGGATGCAACGGAGGAGAATACCATCAAACCCGCGCTTGTAGAGGATTTTATCAGGACTTGGACCACTCTGGAGGGTGAACTACCGTGCATAGTGTCAGATTCGCTCGCGTTCAGCCTGATCTACCAAGAGGTAACCATTTTGGAAATATTCCAAAAAAGGGGGCTCTCCAATGGGCAGTCAGTTCAACCACATCATCTGGAGGACCAGGGGGTCCTGACGTGGGGGATCTAGTGGTATGGTGGATTACACGCAGGCCATCATCATCATCATAGGTGAAGAGATCAATGAATCACCAATGTGCCACATGTATAATCAGATCATTTGGCTCGGGATTTCAAGTGATGAAACTAGGCTAGTCAGGGCATCAAATCGTCTGTTCTGGGATTGAGGGACATGAGTAATTTTGGCCGAGATGGGAACTACACCCTTAGCTGGAGAGTGCGCTCCAATAATGGTAAAAGATCTGAATTTATAATGACTTATTCACCATTGATCTTCCTGATGACTAGTTTGGAATCCCCATTCATGTGAAAATGGGGAAAATCGATCTCAAGGGCCAACTAGAGGCTAGTGATAAGATCCGGATACTCTACCTCATTGTTAGAGCAACCTTCTGATAGCAGGAATGCATACGGCAGAATTTCTTGTGCCTGGGTAATAAAGATGATATCCAAGCCTACCCTATTGAGCCTGAGATCGTTGAGCCTTATGCCAGTGGGGCTTCAGGAATCACCATCAAAGTGCATCTTCTAGCATGGCGTGGCTCGATCCACCGATAGTACTTCCTCATTAGGTAAATCACGATCCAAGGAATGGTTAGCAAGAGTTGGGTGGGCAGGAAGGAAGCCTGCCAATCCTTGCCCATTAATAGCTTTCTAAGGGACGAAACTGATATCGAACTGCTAAAGGAATGCCACCCACCGTTCTAGGCAGCCTGTCAACATATGGTGGTTCAGAATGTATTTCATTGGATCTACCCAAGACACCAGCTATACCTCATGGGGCTGCAAGTAATTCCACCGTTTCTGTACTGATAATACCAGTGCAAGGAAGATCATTTCGATGGTGGAGTATCTAGTCTCCGTATCAATGAGCATATGAATGTGGTAGAAAAGGATATTATATATCCCCTCATTATTCTTCGGGGCAAGAATGGTACTGAGAGATCATTCTAAGGCAGTCACATAAAAGATCCGAATCTTTCTGGAGACGGGTGGCATCAAGACCAGAGGATGGAGCAGATACTACTTGATTTCCTTGAACACGGTCTGGCACTCTTCCTCCCATTCATAGGCAGTGTCATTCTTCATGAGTCGGGAAAAGGGATTACACTTGATGTCCTTATTTACAATGAATCAAATTATGTAGGCTAATTTTCCTTGGAAACCACAAAGCTCTCGAATATTGCTTGGGGGAGGCATCTGGATGATGGCCATAATCTTCTCTAGGTAAATCTCGATACCTCTGAACCTTAAAACAAATCCATGAAACTTCCCCAACGTGACCCTAAAGGCAAATTTTAAAGGGTTAATCATCAGGTGGAAATAACCGAGGAAGTTGAACACATTCTCAAGGTCCATGAGATTATCCTAGAACTAGAGAGATATAACCACTAGGTTATCCACATAACATTCACCAATGTACCGAGGATTGGCTTGAATATGTGATACATGGCCCATTGATAGGGGGAACCTGCATTCTTCAGGCCGAAGGGCATAACCTGGTAACAGAAAGTACCTTATGGTGCCCTGAAGGATGTGGACTCCTCTTCCTCGGGGGACATTCGGACTGGTTGTATCCAGAGTAACAGTCCTTGACGCATAGGGCTTGGAACCCAGTCGTAGCATCAATCAGCAACTCTAACACAGGAAGGGGAATATCATCCCTCGGACAGTGGTGGTTGAGATCCTGCAAGTCAATGCAGACCCTGATTTGTCTGTTATTCTTCCTCACTAGCACAATATTGGATAGCCATTTGGGGTACCTGACCTCCTTAATGAAGTTGTCCCTGATGAGCTTTTCAACTTCGATCACGACCATGGCACCATCCGAATGGTGCATCTCTCTTGGAGGTTGCTAGAACCAGCAATGAGTTTTTAGAAGATCGAGGTGGTGGATGACTAGATGAGGATCTAGTCCTAGAATATCATGATAGGTTTAGGCGAATACATCATTATGTAGATTCAAGAAGTCTATGTACCGTTGTTGCTCCTCAAGGGACATGGAGACACTGATCAATGTGGGCCTCAGATCAGCCTCACTACCAAGGTTCACATGTACCAGTTCATCGATCGTGGTGGAGACACATTCTTCAATGGTTGGGAGAGCATCCTCCAAATCATCTTCATTGCTTGCGTAGGAGAGATCCCTAGTTGGATAAGCATCCTTTGGTTTAAAAGTCCCCTGTGAGAGGCTGGTGCCATACTGGGCAGCATTAGATAGCATATCATGAGATTCATGTGCTGTCGGGACTATAGCAATGAAGGCTGTCAATCTGAACCCATCTGGTCTTTGGCCCAAGGGGCTATTCCTGATGACTTCAAAGCCGTAGTGCCACATTGGATTGGGACAATTAATTCCATCCTAGCGAAACAGAAACGTATGACGTACTTCCATTGCTATGGGGCAGCCGTCCCGACACCGTATTGGGGTAGGAGGCTCCGGGATCACCTGAGCCTGATTTATGTAGGAGTACAAGGTGATCTTCCACACTCACTTATACATCGAAGTATGCTTCCCTCTTACACCCATGACAAAAAAAACATTTCCCCATGTCATGGGTGGTGGCCTCCAATTTATGGATCGGGAAGACGTAGGCGTCATCCATAACTGCACATGGGTTAGTTACAACCAAAACAAGCTCAACCTCACTTTCCTGAATCTGCTTGTCCTTGCACTTGTAATAGTCAACATCTAGATAGCAGGATTCACAGGGGGATAAAGTAGACACATCCCCTTGGAGAATGCCTACTCAACCTTTAATGGTGTACTTGAGGCACTTGTGACATGACAAGGGAACCGCCATGTGTAGGTGGATCCATGGTCTTCCCATAAATGCATTATAAGCGGTGTCTAAGGAGAAAACCATAAACTCGGGACTGGAAAGTAGGCCCAAAAACTGGGTCTTCAAACAGATCTTTCCTAACAGGGTCTAGCTGGTCTTGTCATATCCCTGGATCCTTAAGTTAGAAGGAGTCAGGTCATATTTGGATAACCCCAACTTCCATAGCATCCGTGTCGGGATAAGTATGATCTCAGATTCGGTGTCAAGAAGACAGCGGAGAACCTCCATGCCATTAAATTGGACAGTGATTTATAGTGGGCCAATGTGCCCATATATGGTATAACCTTCATCTTCTCCATCCATCCATTCACTATGATTTTTATTCAAAATAAAGATGCAGAAACAAAGACAAAAAAACCCCACCTATGGGGGTCGAAAATAGTGCAGACCTTGGGCATCGACCCTAATCAAGTTCACCCCCTTTGGTTTGAAAAGAGTACCCTTAGCATGCCAAACCACTGGTTCCCAGGAAACGCAATAGAAGCCAAGTAGTCTGCCACTTTATTCCCTTCCCACAAAGTGTGGGTGACCCTAAAGTTGTTGTTCATGAGTGCCTTACATTTTATGATAATGTACGTAATCGTCCATGGAATGTTGCCGCATCCCTCCAAGGCCTCTTGCACAAACTTCGAGTCAGTTTCCAATTGAACAATCTCAAGGCGCCTCTGACTACAAATGGACATCCCAGGGAGGGATGCCAACACATCCACCTGGACAGAACTCCCCCTCCCATAGAAAGCTGAGAAGGCCATCACCACACTCCCCCTGTGATCCCACACCCCCCTCCACACATAATGTCCAAAGCAAAAGCCCCATCAATATTTAGATGATAACCATACTTTGGGGGAATCCAGCGAAAACAATTCCCATGCCCCATGGAGACCTTATGTGTTGCCACCATCCTGGGGAGCAGTAAAAACTGGAGTGAGAGAACTTCTGTCCCAATCTCTACAAGATCCACCAGCTCAATCAACATGCACCTGATCCTCGCCACAACCGCCCACCATGTTGACTTGGTTCCCTCAAACCTTGAACGATTCCTTGCCTACCAGAGCACCCAACATCCTGAATTGAAGATAATGGCACATGCCTTAGCCTACTTTGGGTTATATTCACACCCCTGAAACCATTGCTGCATAAAATGCTCGAGGTTATCAAAATTTGATGAATAGATCATCTACACTCCAAAGAAACTACACACTATACGTGACCAAGCCCCCTCAAAGAAAATATGATTCGAACTCTCCTCCCTCCTTCTTGGACAGCACTGGGAATAGGATGCTAGGCTGCTGCCTAGCCATTTAATGCTCACATATGCTGGGATAGAATTATTTTGGATTCGCCAAGTCAGGAAGTTCAGCTTGGTAGGGATAATCTTCCTCCACACCCCTTGTTCCCGTGCTCCTGATGACCCTGAGCCATGATGCTCCTGCAGAAGTCTTTACGGTTGACCCTACCCGACGACGAAGGGGTATACACGCACCTGTCCTTATCAGGGATACACACGACTGAGTCGAAAACCTTCTTCGGATCATCATCCAGAATCGATCTGAAAAACATGGAATGCGATCTGGCCTCACTGAACTAGAACAAAGGGCCTGGGCACCCATGGTATCCAAGCACCAATCCTGCCCAGTTATGTGTCTAGAAATGGATCTGCTCCTCCTCTATAATCCATTGAGAGTTAGGAAGCAACGGCGGGACAATGTTGCATACCGCAACCTGCAACGACGAGCCCCTGATTGGAAGGGAGACAGAGTAATCATTATACTTATACCCTATTAACCTCCACCATAGCATATCGCCCCTGACAATCTCCCATTAATGCTTTGCACGTAACCCATGCAACAAGTCTACCATGGTCCTGACACCAATCCCTCCTTCGTTGATCGGTCGAGCCATCCTCCCCCACGACACTCATTGCCATTTCCCCCCCATCGAGGAATCCCAAATAAAATGGGTGATCACCAAGTCAACGGACCGAATGACCCAACTTGGGGAAGCTAGTAGACGCCAACGCATGCACTGGTACTACAGATAGCACAGTATTCACTAGCGCGATCCGGCCCCCAAAAGAAAGGAGGTGGTTTTTCCAGTCCAGAATGTGGCCCATCATCTTGTTCACCACCTTATCAATGTCTCTATTCCAGATCCTTCCAGAATAAACCGGAGTGCCCAGGTACTCCATCGGGAGAGACCCTTTCCCCATGCCCAGTACAGAGCTCACCCTTTCCACCCTTCACTCTCCACAAGAGTTTGAAATGAACAAACAACTCTTTTCCCTACTCACGATCTGTCTGCTCCATTTGTTGTACTCCTTTAGAATTTTATTGACCACAAGAATGGATCTTTACCCGACATTCATAAAAATTATGGTATCATCTGCATACATTATGTGTGATATGGATTTATTACCATGTTTCCTTTGGAAAGGCATGATATCCCACTCACTCACACCTCTATTCAGCGACCATCTAGGAGTGTCCTACATCAGAATAAAGATGCTCGGCAATAAAGGGGCGCCTTGCCTCAAGCCACGAACTGACATGAAAATCCTGTGAGTTCTCCCCATGAAAGACACCTCCAAAAATGGATAGCTTACACACCTGAAAATGATATCAGAAACCCAGTCGAAGAAACCCATATTCCCAAGCACCCTGTTAATGAACCCCCATTCTATACGGTCATAAGCCATACTCATATCAAGCTTCACTGCCACATTAGAACCTCTAGACTTCAGGTTCAGGTCCCCAATCAACTCCTGGGCCAGTTCCATGACCCCTTGAATCGACCTCTCATTCACAAAACCGTGTTGCTCCATAGGCACCAACCGAGGAAGAAAACTAGACACCCTCCTGTTGATCAAAGAAGCCAAAACATTGTAGGGAATGTTACATAAGCTAACCGGAAGGTAGTGGTTAAGGACATAGGGTCTTTGGACTTCGGCAGGAGAATCACTGACGTCGCAGCCACAATCCAAGGAAAGACACCTCCACGGATAAAATCCTGAATCGCAAGAACCAAGTCCCCTTTAAACATCTCCCATCAACCTCTGTAAAATGCCCCAGGAGACCCATCTGGCCTAGCAGCGCTGTCCAGATTCTCGTGCCACACGGCTACCCAAACCTCCTCTTCCTCTGGAAAGCCTTCCATCAAAGCATTGTCCTACACAAACACAAGGTTCGGAACCGCCTCCCATAACAAAGCCTCTCCGGAGGGGCACCCCCTGAGAACCCCTCGGCCGGGCCTACGAAGAGATCTTTAAAAAAATCCAGGGCCATTTCCCCAACCACGTCCCTGTCATCCGAAAAAGAACTGTCCTCCAAGGCCAAGTTAGGCTTCACCACCCTCCACCTCTCTCTGATATAGGCATGAAAATACACTGATTTCCTATCCCCTTCCCATATACATCTTGCTCTGGACCGGTCCCTAGCTCTGCGCTCCTGAGAGAGCACCATCGCCGCCAAAAGCTCCTTCTTCACCGCAAGAGCTTCGAACACAACATCAACCCAGCGTCCCTCTAAGCTAGCTTCCAGGTACTCGATTTCCTGTTGGATAGAAACCATATCCCGATCGCATGCTGGAAGGGAGTTTTCCCACCCCACCAGTGCCAGTTTCATATTCTCCAGATAACGAAATGATAGTCTGATATTCAGCATTCTTGACCATTTCTACATGGAATGCTTCTTCTACTGCTACCTCTGTCTCAAACTGGAGGGGGATTCTTAAAGCCTCAGTGAGTAATTCAAACATATCTGATGATAGGTGAAGGGATTAGAGGATGGGAGGCTTCGCTGGGATGCTAGAAAGGTGTTTCAGGACATCATATTTTCGTGCCAGGTGTGAACTTCTTCTTGCAGGAGGCCACTATGTGACGAGAGGAAAGGCGGGCCCTACCGGATGGGCCGATGTCTGTCTAGTGCTAGGAATATCCTTATTCTTAGTATTCAAAGCCCATATATTAGTTAATGGATGAGGGATAGATGACTGGGATCCGCCAGTATTAGGGCGAGGCTGGTAACGACATGGTCGAGGCGACTCTACCTGATCCAGCAGCACAAACGGCGGTGGAGACGGGCCCGAAGACACTGGATGAAGAGGCTGCGCGTGTTGAGCTCGGTGATGGGCCTACTGTCTGGTCTTAGTGGCATACATGGCCTGGCTGGAAGTTCCAACTGATGTTCCCTGATGACCCATATGGCTACGACTCCATTGACGTTGGCGTCAGATGGGGATGTTGGGGAGGTTCACCTCGTGCTCCCTGTTGTTGGGAGTCATATTGGGGTTTACCATTTCCACGGTGTTAACCGAGGCGTACCCTTGACTATCACATGAAGATTCATCCACTACTGAGTGTATTTTGGGAGGAATCCCCATATCCGGGGGCATGATGTTACCAAGAGTTCCGGACGGTGAGGGAATATCTGGGGCGCATTGTTTACCCTTGTGTCGTAGATGATTTCTCTTCTAGGAAGAGATATGCTGAGATGATGATGCAGAAGTGATGGTTGTGCCATATGAAGTCTCCAACTGATTCAGGCAAGCAAAAATTATAACATGGGCATAGACAACTGTTTTTCGAGCCATCCAGTCATCGTACTTTTGGGACCCGCGGTTAGAAACCTGATTCCACTCGCCTTTATCATCGTTATAACTATACGAACTTACAAAGACACCCACCGCTTGTGCTGGGGTCGGTCCTATCCTTAATATGTTGTTATAGACCTAGTCTTGAAGCCAATAATTAAACACATATCACTGTATGTGGGTGTATCAAGGATCTGATGATATAGGCAATAATTGGGGCGATAAGTGAGGTTCGCCTCCCCCAGCATTTTGCACTTAAGAAAAGACAGGATCCCTTGTTCCAAGGATCATTGTAAATAGTCGAGAACCTGATTCTCTTTGAATGATTTAGTATAGTTTGTTATGTCCGGAAAGGGGGCCCTTGGATCCTGTCCCCGAAGAGGAGCTGGAAGAGCCTGGTGAGGAGGTGGAGCCTGATTATCCCGCCTAGGTGGGGGGGGGGGGGCGCATTACGTGAGGGCACCTGCCAATTCTAAGGTGGACTCTAATAGGCTGGAGGCAACGCCTATGGTGGTGGACCTCTGCGAGGTTGTAGAGTCCACTCCAGTGGTAATAACTCCATCTATCTAGGGGCCCCTATTTGGGTCACTACGGTGGGATGGACTCTGATATCCCTTAATGAGGGAATTGCGGGAGGAAACAGAAGTGCCTGGCTGACCTGTTTCAGAGATTTATCCTGGTTCTAGGACTTATAAGAGATGTCCCTAAATCTTTTATGGTAGTTATGGGTGATCAGAGTGGGAACCACTTCCGTCTTTACGTTCCCTAGGCACATCATCATTAATTTCTCCTAAGTCAATGGCATATCAAGGGAGTATGTGAGTCCTTTCCACTGTGTGATAATGTCCGCAACACACTCATCAGAACTTTTTTTGATCTTGAAGAAATATGAGATGCTTGTTTCCTGCTTGGTGAAGCTGAACTGGTATAGGAATTTCCTGCGAAGGTCCTCCCAGCTGGTTACAGATCCGAGGGGAAGCTGGTAGTACGAGATGAATGTCGACCCCGCCAACTTCTAAACCAAACAGCGGAGCTTGGCAGCCTCCTGCTATATTGGAGTCCTTAACATGGGCCCAAACCTTGATTTGAAGTGGGCCAGGTGCTGCGGCAGGTCACTTATCCCATTAATGTGGGAAAAGGCGGGATTCCCGAAACCCGGAGGTGCCAACATATCATCCACCAATGCCGGGTATGACATGTCATCAGGTGGGATTTCCACCTATCACATTTCCAATGCCTCAAGGTTGGAAACGAGTGCCGCCATATGATCATCTGGGTGGGGTTACTTGTCTTGATGGTGATTCCTAACCACGAGCACATTGGCGGGTTCTTAAACGCGGTAAGGCGGCTCAACGGCTCATTGAGCTGCTGGTGGGGCGACCTGTGGGGTAGCTGGAGGAACCTGAGCTGGATTCCTTGGATTGTTGTGCCATTCCAGAGGGTTTGACATAAAATACTGTGTCCTCTTTCTGTATGTTCCGGCATCAACCCTGTCTATAGGAGCATCATGATTAGGGTTTCCTGGAGGCAGCTCGCCGAGGGGAAGTTGTTTCTGCCCCTACTGTACTGGTCTAGGATTCTCGTAGTTGGGTCGTCGCTCTGCGGAATATTCATCCAGGAGGTCATCAAAAAATTCATCTATTCAGATAGTTTTTGGCGCAATGTGGTTCTCTCAGGGTCCATCTACATCTTTTTCACTAAGGGGGATGGGTTGGAGTGTTTGGCAGCTCCGACGTGCTCTTTACCCTTACCAGAATTCCGGCTAAGTACCAATGCCTCGGTGGGCCAAAGGAGACCAAGTAGGTTCCTCTGCTGGAAGTAAATCTTCCCAATGGGTTCAATAATGGTGGCATGACCTCAAGGGGGATTTCTCCCTTGAGAATCTTTAACTCATCCTCCTCATCCACTATGTCGTCCATGTTGACTGTGACCCTTCCTGGGGGAATTTCCACGATATCACCTAGCGAGTCAGGCTACCATCAGATAGGACAATAGAGGAGGGTATCATACTACCCCCAAAACTAGATTTTCATGTGGGGAATCCTTCTTGATAATCTTGTGGAGTACCGTGATACTCTGAATGCATTGCTGTTGGAGGGAATTATGATGACCTGGTGACTCGGGGCGCTGGGGCGCAGGGAGTGCATCCAAATCGATCAGATGACATTGATCACCTGCGTTTTCGAAAGGCACTTGGCTCTTGGAATAAATCACTCACTGATGATGAAGGATAAAGTGTATCTCCCATAGGGTGTGGTGGAAACACTCAACTTTTCTGGGGTGAGGGATTCAGGTATGTAGAAATTCAGTACCCCCACGGGCAAGAACATCTCGGGGAAGTGGTCCACTGCGAGGATGTTCCATAAGATCCTCGGCTCAAATTTAGGGTCTTTCCCTTGATTTCCCAATTTTTCAACTGGGGGTGGCTAAGGAACTGGTAGTGGTACTGATGCAGACCGCCGGGACAGGAGGCTGGCCGGTGGAGAGTATGAAGAACGGGCTGACTGGCCGCCGAACCTCAGGATATCCTCCGAAGGGTATAGTGACATGGACGCTATGTCACGATAAGACGAGATAATGGCCACATTTCCTAGATCATGGGCTAGGGATACTAGCGATAGGTCGCACTGCTGCTCGCCCTCCTTCGGTCCCCATAATAGTTGTTCGTGATCTCTTGTCAAGGTAAAGAGTGCTTCTTGTGACAACGGTGGTGATTGCACAACTGCAACCTGCAGGGTTACCAGATTTTTATCCTTAGGGATATTCCCATGGAGGGAGATGGGAATCTAATGGAACTCGCATTCTGGGAGTACTAGGAGTATTTGTCTCATCCCTTTCCCAGCCCTTGACTTGGATGAGTGAGAGGAGGGTTCCCGTGTTGTGTCATACTCTGCCTCAGAGTCTGACAAACCGACTTGTTTGATCTCTATCTGTAACTTCTCAAAATTATTCTTATGGAGGCGACGAACCACCTTCCTGCCCCTAGATGGCTCTTTGGGACATGGTAGATTTCTGATATGAGGTCCTTCATCCACACTGCTGCTAGGGTGGAGAGGGTTTCCACCTGAGAAATCTGGGGTGCGAGGAGCACCAGGATAGATGTCAAAAGGGACATGGGGAGGACCTCCATCGGTAGCGCTGGAGTAAGAAATACCTCTGCTAGAAATGATAGGATCATGGCGAGGACCTCCATTCTCATTTTCTCTAGCGACCTCAGTATGAGGAGGGTCCATGTACTGGGCTAGTTGAACACGGGTAGGACCTCAATGATGGGTGTGGGTGGAGCATTGCTGGCCTCCACCCCTCTTGTTGCCGAGTCGAGGAGGACATTCACAAGCTGCTGAGAGGACATGGGGAGGATCCCCACATTGAAGGGAGACTGGATGTACAATGTCCCAACACCGGTGGTCTGGGGAAGGAGGAATGACTATATACCCAATGCAATGAGCATGGGAAAGACTTCCTTACTGAGTGTCGCCACTATAGGGAAGACCTTCATTTAGATTGAATGTGGCACGTGGTAGACCTCCATGCCAAGCCTCGAAGGGGGGAAGGCCTGCGTTCTCCGCGGTAGTGGTTTGTGGAGGAGCTCCGTACTAGGTGGCATCACTATGGGTTGTTCACAGCGGCCACTGATTGTGCCAACGACCAAGAGAGTAGACCTAACCAGCTCGTGGGGCGGTTGGGACCTCGATCCTGGTTGGGAGTATAAGTACCCCATCTCATTCTATATAGGGAATTGATGGTATGCGTCGGTGGTGACTCGGGCCACAGAAGCCGGCGACATAGACGCCCCGTGGAGAGCGTCCTCTTCAGCTTGCACCCGATGCTAGCGTCGGGTTAGACAAACCAGAGACAGTGGTGGAGGTACATGGCTTACCAGCTCCTCGTCCAGCAAGACCGGGCGGCGATGCTGACACGGCTAGTTGGGAGCCTTCGCTAGGAGTCCCTAGAATGGGACTCTGACCGGGCCAGCATGGACGTCTCCCACCTCAACATTGTGGGGTAGGGAGTTGTAGAAGAATTCCAGGGATTGGCTCTGGAAACAGTTGTATGTCGGGGTGGGGAGCAATGGCTCCCTACATGGCCCTCGGTGGCGGCGTTGACGATGAGGCGTGGATGCCTCCAAATCCATGTGGGCCATATCCCATGTAGGGATGAGCCCCTCTTCCTCGTAAAGACACATGAGGTTTTTGATAACCATTATTTGGATGTCCTCAGATCAGGAGATGGGGCATGGAGGACCCTTGGTCCTAAATTTAGATGTCATCATGGAAGAGGTGGAGCTGCGTGGGAAGGCCGTTTTAGTGCTACCCGTACCCCTATGTCTGTGGGCAGGCAGTGACTGTGTCCTTGGTGCAGTAACATGATTTCTAAAAGCAGAGATATTAACTCATCAGTACAAAAAGAAAAAGGAATCGACGACCAATTCCCCAGTTCCATTCCATCTTCCATGACTAGTAAGTGGGATCCACGCTGACAACATCGCCGAATGGGATGTCCAAAGTTCTACTTCCCCAACTTTTGGTGAGTTTCACAACAGGCCCACTATTTGATTGGCGGGACTCGACACCAGATAAATGGATTTGGTGATAGGTCAATACATTGATGCCTCTAATTCTAGTAATCTCCATATTGAGGAGAATCTATTCATGTTGGGTTCACCATTTCGGTTTCTGACAATTTTTCCGGTGCATGCACGTCCGTCTCTTTGAGAGGGGCACTGTTTGTTGCCCCACATTCCAGCTTTCCAAAGGTGGGTGGAATGTGTTCCTTGTTCCGGGACATTTTCTCCTTGATCTAAATGGTATGATGGGATGTCGGTTCTTCCTTCTGTGGATTGCTCCTCAAAACTCATCACCTAGTCTAGGTCACCCTCATAGACTTCAGTCGTTGTTCGTGAAACTCTTCCCAGTGCTATATCTTCATGGACAATTGTTAATTACACTACTTCTGTCTGGATATTCCAATGAGTCCAGTCAGGGCGGCAACCTTGAGTTAGGGGAGTAGTCATGTTGGACATCACTAGAGTGTCTGGTCATTGGGACACTGGTGTGTCTGTCTTCTGTCCAATATTATAGGGCTTCTCGAGGGCGCATAAGCCTGAAGAATCCCACAAATAATACAAGGAATCATATTCCATGGGCATGTATATGAGGTTTTAATCAGCTTCCCATGTATAAAATAGGGTATTCCAAATGTTTAATGTTCTGCGGAGACATATCGGATAGATCATGAAACTAAATAGAGTGGATTAGATGGGTGAAACCCTGGGAGGGAACACTGATGCTAGGGTAAAGTTTTGTTGGCTTCCCCATTGATGTTAAATGAAGTGGGTAATGGGGTGGCATAATCCCACTAGGATGTGGAAGCCTGAGTATGAATTAGGATGTATGATGAAAGGTTCTGTCAAGTGGATGGAGGATATGGTGGGGTCATTGTGAGGATGACAATGATGTTTGGCTTGAGTCTCAAAGAGGCTTCCTACGTATCCCTGTGGTAGGGAATCAAAGTCCATGTATTTCATCTAATGATGGCTTAACAGAAATTGGGGTTTTCAACAGCTTATCGCTGGACGAGGTTTTCAATGGCATACCGTTGGATAGGGATGTGAATGGCTTACCGCTAGATGGGGTGACAACGTCTTACCACTGGATAGGGATGTCAATGGCTTATCGCTGGATAGGGATGTAAATGGCTTATGACTGGATGGGGTCACAACAGCTTACTGCTGGATGGGGTCATAATGGCTTACTGTTGATTGGGGTAAAAACGTCTTACCGCTAATTGGGGTAACAACGGCTTCCACTGATTGGGGTGACAATGGCTTACTGTGAAATGGGGGTTGAACCTCATAGTGGCTTCCTATGTACCCGGTCTAAGAGACAATGATCAAATCCCACATAGTTCAGGTGGTGTGGGAACTAACATGATGGGGGGTCAGAACTAATGGGTGGTGGGCTTGAACCTCATGGAGGCTTCCTACGTACCTTGTCTTAGAATGGATTAAAACCATGTAGTTCAGGTTGAGTGTGGGGCTTACAGTAAAGGCTACCTGGGGTGTTGGTGAACCTACAAGAATGGTGGGTCGGAACGAATGTGTGGTGGGATTTAACCTCATGGTGGCTTCCTACATACATTTCCTTAGCAAGGATCAAAGACAACATAGTTCATGTGTGGTTGTGGGGCTTACAATTTAGGCTTCCTGGGGTGTTGGTCAACTGACGTGAATGGGGTTGGATCGACCAATTGGTGGTGGGCTTGAAACTCGAGGAGGCTTCCTACATACCTTTCCCGGGAAAGGATTAAAGACCATTTACTTCAGGTTGGGTGTGGGGATTACAATCTAGGCTTCCCAGGGTGTTGGTGAACCGATGTGAATGGGTTCGGAGTGTCCAATGGGTGGTGGGATTGAACCTTATGGGGGATTCATATGTACATTTCCTTGGAAAGGATCAAAGACCCCATAATTAAGGATGGGTGTGGGGCTTAAAATTTAGGCTACCCATAGTGTTGGTGAACCGATGTGAATGGGGTTGAAGCGACCAATGGGTGGTGGGGTTGAACCTCATGGAGGCTTCCTATAGACCTTTCCTTGGAAAAGATCAAAGACTGCACAGTTCAGTTTGGGTGTGGGGCTTACACTCTAGGATGCCCGAGGAAGACGTCATGGTCGGTGCTGGCTCTAACCCACATGAGTCATGATCAGTGTGAGAAACAAGAGACAACAAAGACATGGAAACCACGTTGCGAAAGGTGCATCCGTGGGAAGTGAAGTGGAGATCACGCGCGGTTATCAGCCCAATGAGGAAACAGGGGCTTACACATGGTTAGCAGCCCAGAAAAGGTTTGGACTTACTCTAGGATGGAGGCCTAGTGGCGAGAAATACCATCAAAAGAGGGATTTGGCACTAAAGAAAGGAGGGGTATGGATGCTGGATCCTGCAAAAAAGCTAGGGGATTACACCAGGGTGGTTTCCCTTTCACCATGTGTGAGGCATGAGGCGAGGTCATAGTTTAACTTCATTTGTTGAGGATGAGGGTGCCTGGAAGTTTAACATCCTGCAGCTCGGACGAGGTGGGTTCACTCTGCACCCCTAGGACATACATAACCGGTACCCTTTGCACCATGGTGAAGAGAAGGGATAGACAACACCATGGCTAGGGGGCGTTAGGGGGAGAACTATTGGGGGCTCCACGTTAGCATGGCTATGCTAAGAAGCAATAGCCATTAGAGTGCCTATGTGAAGAAGGATGAGGTGAAGCAACACAATGGGCAGTATCGTCCATGGGACCTTTAAGTTACTTCCCGTGAACTTGGGAGGTTTCACAGGAGAGGGATTTGGAGAGAAAAAGGGTATATGAGTAGAGGCATGGTAGAGCTCTCGTTCTCCATGCAATGGAAGGGCTTTATGAAGGTGCGAGCTTCACGATGTCAATGGCCTAGCCTAGGAATTAAGGCAAAGGTTCTTACAAGAGGTGCATCACGAAGTGGAATGGCCTTCGTAAAGCAAAACCCAATGAAGCATGGGTCCCTCGCGAAGCAAGGTCCTGCGAAGCGATGTACTTCTTGAGGCATAATGGCTTTTCCTTAGTATTTGAGTCACATGTGGAGGGGGGGGGGGGGGGTTCATCGTGAAGTATTAACGCTTCGTGATGACCTGAGTCCCCATGAGAATCTCATTCTTTCGCAAAGGCCTATGGGCTTCGCGAAAGGAATCCCTCTCAAAAGAGGGTTGAAAATAAGGCAAAGAGGAGGCACATCGTGGAGAAAAATTACTTTGACCAGCACATGGTTCGCAGGGAAGAAAGTGCTTCTTGATTTGAGAGCTGAGAATGGAAAAGGTCGGATCATCCGTCTATTGGGCCTGGGAGAGGCCGGTATTTTTAAGCAATAGGCACCATGAAGCAGAGTGTGCTCGGCACGATGCAGGATTCCACATCGCTGCGGGCTCACGAACATCAAAAATTGCTTGTGGAGCATCCCGCCTCATTGGTTCGTGGCAGGCTCGTGAATGTCAAATCAGTTCGCGGAGCATCCCTCCTCCATGCTTTGTGGCGGGCTTGTTAACGTCAAATCGGCTGGTAGAGCATCTTACCTTTTCCTTTGTGGTGGGATCATGAACATCAAAAGGGGGTCACGGAGGATCCCACATCCTTGCTTCGCGGCGGGCGCAGGGCCCTGGCACTCTGTGAAAGGTCTTCGCGAGGCAACATCAGAGACTTTATTATTATTCTTATCCCTTCTGATTTTTGGTTCCCACATAAATATTCAATTGGTAAGTACATATAATATAATATGATAAAATTAAATATCATCAAGTCAATGAAAAGTGATAAATAAATATCATTTTATTCAATAGGGTGATTGGAATCTTCTACTACCTATGCAGATTTGGATAGAAAGAATATAGGTATTCAAAAATCTACCTAAAAAGGAGAATCTATATGAGTAATAAAAATATTTTTTATTATTTCAATTAGTTTTTATCCGTGATTATACACTCATATAAAAATGATGAAGTGAATAGATATTGCACATGATTGATTGAAGAGATGATGCAACTGAGTTGGAATATATAATAACTTAAATACTCAAATTTTAGTATTATATATGCTACAAATCCTTTTAATTGAGTAAGAAGGAGTTTTTAATTTTTATAATAATTAAAATAATTACTTTAAATTTTTATTGATGATTTGAAAAAAAAATTAAAATTCCTTGAAGAAATCATTCTTCATTTTGATGATACATATAGAAATTATGATTTTGGAGTTTATTGAAAAACTGACTAACCTTGAGTATAAGGTCTAGCCTTCTAGTATAGATGAAATCACTATGAATTTAAGACTTTAGGTTTAAAATTTATGACTTTGCAAAATGTATGAATTCATTGTAAATTTTCATTCTACTATAATTTGATAAAGGCATCGATCCTATGGTTTTTTTCTTATCATAAGTATTTGAAATCCACATCATAATGAATTAGATGTGTTTAATGATTAATATCATAGGGAAATTTTAAAAAATATACAAGATGAAAATAAGTACTTGGAGAAAAACATAAATCATAATTATAATTCTTTAAAAATGTAAGTATTTAAATTCCCCAATGTAAAACGTCAATATTTATCAAAATTTCAATGTTCTCCTTGATAAAAATAAATTTTACATATTTTGAATTTGATAAATATGAAAATTTTATGACGATATAAGAAAATTTCTTTTATGGTATAAGCATCATAAACACATAGATGGTGTGTGATAAAATAATGATAAGAAAGATAAGCTGATATTTATCTATTGAAAGGGAAGAGCAAAGAAATATAAAATATGAGTCTATAGAATTAGTTAATTCTAATGAATTTAAATTTAGTCAATGGTGAATCTGTACTTTTGGGTTTATGACAACATGAAGCTTAGCGAAGTAGTGACTTGAGCTTCTTTTGAGAAAGACCAAAGGTGAGTCACTACATATATTATTTAATGTAAAAATGAACAGATAGAGTTTTCAAGAATAATTTAGATGATGTTCTACAAAATCTCAATATTCTATTTATCAAATCACACATCACTTTGATTCAAGACTATTTATGTATTCATGTGTAACTAAGAAAGATGTTTTAGAATTTACCGATGATTTAAGAAATAAGAATAAATCCAGATTTTAGTAATCTGGAAAAGAAGATGTGTTCCATAACAAATATATTATTTACAATAGATCTTTTTATGACTTTGAATATTTGGAATATATATTTTGTGGAATCATGCTGAAGAGTAAGAGCCATGTTAGCAGTATATATTCTAGAAGAATTTTTTTCTTTGTATAAAGAAGAAGAATAATTAAATGAGGCTATCCTAGAAATATAACATGTTTCCAAAAGGTTAATCATAAGGTTTCATGGGAACATAAAATGGGTATTCCATGATAGAAATTTATGGCTTGTAGTTGGAATTTTTAATAAAATTTACTTCTAAGGTTTCCAATTTTTATGGATTAAATTTGACAAACTTAAATAATTCCCCAAAAATAAGACAATCACATGTAAGAAGAAATAAAATAATAATAATCAACCTCTACTACTTGGGTATTTGAGAATTTAGAAGACAATAGTTATATTGAATTATATTTGGAAGAGATATCTCTCAAAAAAATATAGAAGGATCAACTGCATGCTATTGAGAATACGAAGAATACGAGATGAAAATAAATAAGATATAATTTTGAGAGTGCCAAAGGTGTTAGAGGAATAATATATGAAAGACCTACTATGATGTTCTATTTACCTTAGGTGTTGATACATTAAGTTGTTAGAAAAATAGGATGAAATAAGAGTAGATTTTGAATATATGTGAATATGAGTTTTATGTAGTGATTGAGTTATAGACTATTCTTGGAGATCATCTAGAATTAAATGAAATTAATAATGAGTTAGAAGGGAGTGATTGCATTATTTAAAGGAGAACCTATATAGAATTAGAGATCTAATTCTAAGAGGAACATCAAATAATGAACTTGCATATATGTAGTGGAACTCCATAGAACCTATGTGACATTGGTTATATAGGGAGGTCCCTATGTGACTTGTTGAAAATAGTGTGAATCTACTAAGATAAAACCACATAACTTTGTAAAACAATTCCTTATAGATTTGTGCATTTTAAACACTACAAGACTTTGTATTGGTCTAGGAAAAACACCCACTATAATCAAAATCATATTATACTATAGAATCATAGATTGGGGGAATGAATAATAAAAAATAGAACATCATTATTACAAAACTTATATAAATATTGTGTGCCAATTTTTATCATTATTTATATTCATATTATTGATAGTTTCAAGTGGAAATACTAGAAAACCAATTTCACTAATAGGGAAAATGTTAAATTCTAAATGGATTTCAATATAGTTTGATTTTTTTAAAAGGAAACACCTATTTCATCACCCTCATGGGTCTATGCCAGTTCAAGTTGTACTCCATTGCTCTTATTTATGTTGTATTTATTATTTAAATACTTATTTAATTACTATTTTAAAATATAATAGCTTCCAAACATAAATTATCTAGATGAATTTTTGAACAAATGTTTCTTCCTCTAAATATAAAATGGTTGATTTAATGGTAATAAAACCATAAGCTGGTTATAGAGCCTTCTGGAACACTTATATTTTCAATGAAAGGGGAAGATAATATGGTAAGATTGAAACAGGTGAAATGATTGGAGGTTTTCATGCCTCTCTCCCAAAATATAGGATGGTACTGAATCCAACACCATACAAAACAATTGTTTCTCCATGAAATATATGGGGAAGCTATGGTATCCATAATCAAACTATAGATCATTGAATTATTGCCTCTTGAAAATCACCCTATATAATAGAATATTTAATACCCAAGTGAATAACTTATAATTTTATGAGATATGGATTTCAGTGAAACAATATTTATTCTCTGAAATACTATACAATTCATATTTATTTTCATAAATATGAGTTTTATGAATGTGTTTCATGAATTAACACTCAACATAACTCACACTCACCTTAAAAAAACTCCCATGGACATTGACAGGTCCCTTGAAATCTTTATTAAATCTATTTATTAACATTTAATCTTATTGTTCTTACACATAATATAATCTCCTACCTTTTTAACTTCATATTTGAGTTTAATTTTTTATTATATCTTAATTTAATGATATTTTATATTTTATATCTTTGAGGAGATTGTTGTTTACCTTAATTTTTGATGAAATCAAATGTCACTTCCTTAACGTTTTTTGAGGGGAAATGTTAATCTAATGTGTCAATGAAAAAATATATTCCATTTTTAAAATTAAAAACACTAGTTCTTACATTAAAACCTATATACTAACCAATTATGGATGGTAGTGATTTACCATTAAGAGGAATGAGATAATTAAATTCCAATCGTTATCCTATTATAATCAAGTCATATCCACATAGGTGACTGTTAATAAATCAACATCTTGATTTTTCATGGAGGTATGATCTAATTTTTTAATACCCTACTCCACTTTCTCTAGATAAAGTGATATTTTATCTCAATTTTCAATGTACCCAAATTATTATATTAGAATACATAGCAATTGAGAAATTAATTTTTAATATAAATTCGTGAACATACCTTCTTTCAAATATCTTCATGTTGTTTATACATTTTTATAAGCTATGTAAAACTATGGGTAGTAAAAATATATTAAAATTCTATAATGATTAGTGATATGAAACACTAATTATTATTGAGCTAATAAATAAAAATTTCTATTCGTTAAAATACACCACTAAAAGTTTAATTCATATTATTTAGTAAAACCTTACTAATTATTATCCATGAATCCCAAAAATAATAACTTATGTATCTCAATATAAAATGTGTCACATTATAACATTAATTAAATTTAAATTAGTATCTATTTAACCACTAATAAGTAGATCTACATAGGAATAGTTTTATACCACATTACATAAAATGAATGATACAATATGTTGGTTCATGCCACTATCAATTACCATCGGCTTCTAATGATTCTATTATAACCTATAATATTAGAAAACTTCCCACTTCCATATTTAAGAAATGTAAATTATGGTGCAATGTGTATCATCATTTTTTTAAAATTATCTTGGAAAAATATTTCTCAATGCTCCCTTCATGTATTTAATTTAAGAAATAAAGGCCACATGACTTACTCTAGTAACGTGAAAACCAAGGAAAAACATTAACTTAACAATGATGAGTATATCAAACTCTATCTTCAACCATGATGTGAATTATTTTCAGACGTCTTCAAATGATCACCTAATGATTATTCCATCCACAAATATAATCACCATTAAAATATATTCACAATATTTTTTACATAAGTTTTTTAATTATACCTCTTTTGATTACGAACATAATTATGATTTTATCTAACCATGAATACTATTATATTAGTTTTTATTTCACCCCATAATATAACTTTAACTAATGACACACATTTTTATCATATTTATTAATGAAAAGTTAATTTGATTATTTAATATAGAAATGATTTTTTTATATCATTAAAAAATGATTTCACATCTATTTGGAATATCATAAACATCCTTTGGACTACTACATATAAGAATAACTGGGCTGTATCAAACATTTTTAGGGGAGAAAAAAATAATCAAAGATAATTCCTTCGATATGGGAACAATATTTATAAATAATTTAATAATTTTTCTAAATCACTATTAATGAGTTATTCATCATTTTTTGTAAAAAAATTGGTTCAAAAAACATTTTTCTCCTAAATAATTGAAACAAACTCTCATTTTTGAATCTTATCAATTGGACCCAACTTATTTTTAATGTTTTGATCTGAATATTATATTAAGAAACTTATTAAATGTTATTTATCTTTTTTTAGATAATATTTTTATTTGGTATAGATGATTTATTCTTCGAGACAATATATGAGAAAAGTTTCATCCTATGATAGTAAATTCATTAATTTATATTCTTGATTTTTAATTCATGGTAGTCTATGAACCTAAATTATTAATATTATTATAAGATCATACATATAAATCATATATTATATTAGATTCTATCCCTAGTATGGTCACTTATTCAATATAATCATCGGTAATTTTATCACATTTTTAAATGAAATTGAATAATTTTTTTTAATAGTGATGTGTTGGATTCAAATAATTTCTCAAATCCTTTTAATTAATTATGTATAAGACATTAATCTTTCTAAGTATCAATGAAAAATAACTTTATCACACATACGTTAAAACTTCATGCATCTCTTATCCTTACTGTTAATAAAATATTTATTTCCAATAATTTTAAATAACATGAATGTTTTATTTTTTGAAAGACATATATCATATAAAGCCTTAATTTATTTAGGATAAAAAATATCTATTATTGAATTTTAGTGTTTTTAATTTTGATTTCTTCAAGAACTTCATCAGTATATTTTCTTGAAGAAAACCATTAGAGACATATTATTTATTATCTATTTCCTATAATCTATATCTTTATTTTTAGAAGTATACACTATCAGTACATGAATACATATTCTATGATTATCAATAAAATATTGAACCTGTATTTTGGTAATCTATGAAAATTTAACTTTTCTAACTTTATTCATTTGTCTTATGATCATATTTTTTACAAAAATACCAAATTTTTAATGTAATAAAGTACCATTATTTTGTGAGGGACCTTCATGTTCCACTCACAATAACTACCGTAAAAATTTAAGTGTACATATTACCTTATTATATCAATAAATCATGGAATTATTAACACATAAACATTAACATGCATCAATATATATAATCTAATTGACTACTTTTCATTTGGTTTTTACAACATCCTTATAACATTTCTTCTTGGAAAATTTTACATGTAAGATTTTAGCCACATTTAAGTGTGAGAATATCATGGTCACATCCATTATTCAAAATATTTTTCATAGAATAATTTCTCATTTATCCAATTCACATATACGATAATCTATTTTCTTGTTCTTTGGAGAGGAAAAAATTATGGTGGAATCTCTATATAAATGGATGAAATTTGTATTTATTCATTTTCATCATTTAATGAAAACCTCATATTTGCATTTGAATACACATGAATTCTTTGTAAATTGAATTTTAGGGATATAATAATATAATTTGATAACACTAAGTAAATTGTGTCATAGTGAATTTACAATTAAGTTATCCACATAGATATTGTATTTACCACAAATTATATACTACTATTCGATTTATACCCACTTTTTCACATTCATGAATGGTTGACAATAAAAATTATATTTTGTATATACATTATATTTCTCATATTATAAAGCTAATAATTGTTGTTTTATTTCCATATTTGAAGATAAATCATTGGTATATAGATTGAACATATTTTCTTTTATAATTAGAAGAATTATTTACCACTATGATGAAAAATACATAACTTTATATCCACACCCTTTATAAAAAATAGTATTCATGTAAAATACAGTGAGAATGTTAAATTTTTCTCATTTATATTTATCAACTTTATTCCTTTAGTTTTTAATTTTATATGTAACATATAACAGGAGATTTTTCCATCTTTATGATTCAAACATTGGGGATCCCTAACTTTTTTTGATACTATCATTAAGTAATCACTTGTGCCACCACTCCTCCACCCATCACCTTCTCCTCTATAAAATCCTTGTTTTTTAGAGATTTAATGACTCTTATGGTACAATTAAAAGCATATTTTGTATGATAATAATTCACTATAAAGTATAAGGAGTGTTTTAAGAGATTATATGACTCGTTCAAAGCCTAGATCTCTAGAAATTTTGATGACAGGTTGAGCTGTATGTTTAGCACACAACTAGTGATAACTACGCTACTCAAACATGATAGAACATGGTGCATAGATAGAGGATGCATGGTTAGAGCATGGTTAGGGATAACCATGCAACTCAATAATATGGGGACCCAGTTAATAGCAAGAGGATTCAGGATTTGTCTACAACTATATAATCCAAGACACATTCCAGTGTGTGATTGAATACCACATTGATAGTTGATTTTTACATGTGTTGTGCACGGTTAGTGAAACTGTGCTCTAAGCTCATATGAGATATATTCAAGGATATGGGATATAACATGGTTATAAAATGGATTGGCGAACTATATGTCCAAACTGTGGAACTATAAATTGAATGGGGAGACTTCATTTTCCTCTCTTTTCTATTAAACACACTAATTATTCTTCAACATTCATTTTCTCCAAAAACTAGCACCTAATGATCCTCCTTCCTCCTCTATTTGGAATATTGACAAATCACTCAGACAATATCTATTTCCTTCACTATTGGGTGCACACGATCCTTTTCAGAATGCTCTAAAGTCCTCATCCTTCTATTCTTAGTTTATCTTCCCTCCTGTCATGTTATTTAGCTGCGACCACATTTTTTTGGGGACATTTATAGTAACCTGAACCCATAGATCCATGATCTTGTGAATAATACCATTATATTGGCTTGATTACAAATAATAAAATCCAAAAGGCCAATCATTGAAATAGTCTTGGTAAACTAGATAAATACATTTGTATTGTATTACAAATGAATTGACCAATTACAACATTTTTTTATTTCATAGATAATAACATTATTTCATCTACTATATCCATACATAAAATTATTTACATGCTTCTTAGATTCATGGTTAAAGGACACATAATAAGGGTGAGAAAAATTCATAGCAATCGTAAATTATAGTGGAAAAAATAATGAATCAATGAGAATAGTAAATATTGAAAGTTAATAACTAAACACAAATGCTATGTAATAAATAGACATATTAGGAAGCACATAAAAAATATTTCAAGGTAAATAAATAGAAACTCATGCCATTTTAATAACAAGATAAGGTAAAGTCAATACAGAAGGTTATGAAACTGAAAACACATTCCATTTATCCACTAAATTGAGAATAAAATGAATCCATAGATACGTTTACGCAAACATATGGTTAAATAATTACTGAATCAAAATTAAGGGAATTATTAATTATTTTATACCATGTTTCCTAGGTATCTAGAACCATTACTGTTATGAACATTCACAAGGCAGTTTAAATCTATTGGTATAAATCCTTCTATTCTACCTGGAAACAAACACCAAGGGTTTGAAACTAATTAATTTTTTCCCTGGAGACTAATGATACAATTTGGGGGTTTAATTAACTAGTACCCAACCCATTCCTTGAATTTATAATGCATTATAAAATAATTGAAATAAATTAATAAACAAAGTACCTTATCAAAAATATGTATTGAGTAAAGGATACATGTTTACAAAAACTATCCTAGTAAATCAAATGAACATCGTATGTAAAATTGGAATACATATTTAAAAATAATAACATCCATGGTAAATTATATAGATAATTAGGGTAAATTCAATGTTCAATTATCATATGAAATTGAATATTTCAAAGGGACTAAAAGGAATCAGTGAAGTGAATTTCAATACTATCCTTGGAAAAATCAGTCAAAATTGATCAAAAGGAAGAATAAATATTATATTAATAAAACATATCCCAAGTGGAGTTTGGAATAGGGTTTTTTATTATTAAGGTATTATAATACTTTAAAATGGAATTCTAAAACATTCATGATGAAAATATCATTTCGTTTTGAAACACCATTTGAAAATCCTTTTCTTTGAAAATAAATTTTCAAAATCATTTCTATAAAAAGTAAACTTTTAAATAGGAAAAGTAAGATTCAATGAAATAACAATAACTAAATCTATAAATGTCATACGAGTTAAAAAATAACATTCATTTTTATGGTAAAAATGTTATAAAAATTACTTGTTCAAAAATCAAAAGGATTTTAATTTAGGAAAATTGAAAAAATACAAAAAAGGGTAAAAATGAATTTAGAAATTAATTATTATAAGTCTACAATAATATTTGAAATCAATTTTATAAATTTTTTTTATAATAAACCATGTTATCTGAATAAAGAGATAAATGAATTCAGACTTTAAAAAAATATTTTCATAAAAATTTTGAGTACCAATGAGAGGAAAAATGGTAATAATACTTTAAAAAGGTCATGAATAACCAGATGAAATAGAAATGAAATGGTTTATTGAATATTTTTCAGATAATTTCCTTTAATGGATGTATCTTTTAATGATCATTAAAATTATTCTTGGGAAATTAATATTTTAACATTCCAATGTGTGCCAAAACACATTGAATTATTTTAAATCATAAGCCTCATGAAATAATAACATTAAATGAATGTTTTTAATACCATTAATTCAAAAGGAATAATGATATAATATATAAAAATGGTAAGAATATAAACCACACAAAATAAATATGTGGTAAATATTGCATTTACCTCACAAATGAAAAAGTGAGATGAACATCCCTTACCTTGAATTTCTTTTTTTGGTGAACATCCCTTAACCACCTGTACAATGGGTTTAACAATGATAATAAATTTTTCCATAAAAATAAATATATTAATAATATCATATATAATTTTAATTTATTATCTTATTACCTATTTTTTAAAAACTATTCATTATTTTCACTATTTTGGCTGTCAATTTCATCATTTCTTGATTATGTTTTGACTAGATATTTGTTGTTCCATTTAATTATATCATTGTTTAATAATCTCTAGAATTTAAATAATGATGTATATAACTTATATATCTATCATATATTTATTTATAATATTCCATATTATTTGGAGATAAGAAATTAAATGCAATGTTCATGGAGAGGGTAGGTCGTACGTATACACGAATGCTACTTGCATTTCTTTGTCATATTAAAAGATCAAAAATTAAATGACATATATATATATATACAAAAATTTATGTATTTATATGTATCTTATTATTCAAATATAATATTTATTTCATATATGTTTTATATTTTTTTTAAAAACATCATTTTTACATTCCATGTATGGAGTGAATGAATCACATCTCTTTGAGGAGGCAGTAGTCCACACTTTCGTAAATGAATGTTATCGCATTCCCACAATATGGAAAGCATAAAATTATTCTCTATATAAAAATAAATGATCCTAAATACTTTATAAATATCATAAATATCATATATAAATAGTGTGTCCATTATAATTTATTCACTGAGAGGTGGTAAAGGACAATGAAAAATATCGTTTCATGATGAGGTAGTTCTCCTAAAACATGAACGGTATGTTCGTTACCCATTAGATGGAAGGGTATGTAAGTGTAGGTATAAACCATAATATTAAAAAATCTCATAATATATGGAATTATTATGTTATTATATAATCAAGGAATAAGATGAGTTTATGGGGGTGGAGAATGAACATAAAACTAAAGAGTTTGAGGAAGGATGTTACCTCCTATTCAGGAAACTCATTTTCTGTTTACACAAAAAGGATTCCATCATTAGACTTAATACCTTAGGGGAGGATTCTAGGTTACAGTTAGGTATTTTTAGGATATGTGTATATAGATATGGGTTGATAAAAATTGTCTATATAGGAGTGAGTTAGTGGGAGGGGTGAGTACCATTTTATAGTGGAGAGGTGTGGCACTCTTGTAAATTAATTGGAAGGAAAATTCCCACCATGTTTCTCCTATGTTAAGTGGCTATAATAATGGATAATATTATAGAAAATTGAGTATAGGGTTTATATATGTATTGAAAATGGATTTTTTTGACAAGTGTATTATAACACCACAAGCTTCCAAGGTATGTTCCCTTTGAATAATGCAGTAGATTGTGTTGTACGCAACATGGAGTTTTAACACACCACGACCAATCAAACAAGACATTATGAATAGTCATACCCAATTTTTGAAATTTTATAAATTTTATTTTAAAAAATGGACTTCATTTTTGGATTTAGAATATCAAAATTAGCTTAGGGATATGTTTTGGTATTTTTCTGAAAACATTCAATTTTTGATAATTTGTTAAAAACACTACATTATTGTTTAAAACCATCTTTTATTTAAATAATTATTTATTTTGTTTATTTTATGTAAAAATTAATACATAATACCTATATTAGTTCAATTTAATTCATTGGAGTCATTTTTATAATAAAATTAGACGTATAAAATTTTATTGAACTTTTTTATCGTCTTTTACCAACCTTCTATGAGCATTTGAAAATTGATATAAAACCTGATTTTACCACTTTTGTGAGTTGAATTTAAAAATTTCAAGATACACAGTTGAAATTAATAAGTAAAATGTAGTTTGATAAGATGATTTTTTAGTGAATAGTAACTTTTAACTTTTATTTACCATGGTTAAATGTAAATTGGGTAATTAAAGGTCAAAATGATATTATAATTACCTAATACATGTCATAATTTATTTTATAAGTGTAATTAGACCGAGAAAACACTAGGAATTAAATATGATCCTTTTGGTCCACTTGGATAAGATTAGGACATTTATTATCATTTTATTTAAACTAGAGTTAAAAGTGTTAAATTCAATGTTTAATAACTAAATCATTTTTAGTATAGGGTTAAACATAAGATGAATTCGACTATAAATATTCATTAGAAAGATAAAAATATTTTCTATATAATGAAATTTTATTTATAATTTTTAGACATTAAATAATTAAATTTATTTATGACACAATGATGATTGAGTAATTACCTTATTAATGAAAAATGAAAATAATTGATATTATAAATATCCAAATAAATTTAAATTGAGACTTTATATGAATTAGAAGACTTTTATAGATTAATATGACATGTTAGGGTTTATTAAATGAATTTTTTTTGATGTAATAATGTTTTTAGGGCTTCATCAATAATCAGATACTAAATAGTGTCAAAATTGACATAAATGAGTTTTTAAAACAAATACTATATTAATAAATAATATAATAGTCCTAAAAATATAATTTTAGACCAAAGTACATATAATATATATATATATATATAATTAATTATCTACATGGTGTTCTCTTGTAATTTTACAGCAAGTTTGTTAACCATATAATATAATAATATAAAAATACATGATAAAAGTTAAACTATTTAACTAAGAGTTAAATATAAAAGATAATTTTAATATGGTGACCTAAACATATATAAAACATATTGGTTTAGAGTTTTTCGATCCATCCCTACCTTTGACAAGAAATAATTTATTTGGGATCCATTATAAACTGAATATGATTGTATAATAAAAGTAGATTTCAAGGTTTTCCTAAAGTGACCCTCACATCTCTTATAAAAGGGTACATCCCCTTCTCTTAATTTCACACCTCCAAATCCATTTGTATCAGCCAAACCCTGCCCAAATATCCTCCCAACTACCCTAACTTCGACCAAGAGTTCTATATTTGATCATAATTCCAACCTACGGAGCCCTTTTGATCAATTTAAAAGGAAACACTCGAAGAAGAGGTAATAACTTCATCACCTATATCTAAGTTCTTTTCTTCCTCCACTTCATCTTTCATTGTTGTTTCCATACCAAAATAATAACTCCATTACCTTATACAAACTATGATGTTATTATAAATATGGTACAACCATATTCACTATTCTATCCATCATATGAATGTCAAGTCACCATACGTGCGTACTTACGGATTACCGTCTCCACGTCGTGGTGTATTATGTTATTCAAACACTTCATTATTTGGAAGGGTATAATAACGAGTAAAAATTATGTAAATAATAAATATAACATGTTAGTGATTATAATGACCCATAAATTACTTACATTGTTATTAATTCATAATTGAAGAGTACATATTACGACATATAACAAAACCTTGATAGGACCGTATAGGTATAGTGTCTTTAGAAACTAGGAAACATAACCAACTGGTTCATAAATCATCTACATTGTCGCTTTTTTATTTTATCATATCTATAGTCCCTTTTGGAATATCCTACATAATACCCTTCTTCCTGACCTGGGGAAAAGAAAACGTACAAAAGGGTGATCTCAAATGTTCAGTAAGGGTAAACAAAGAAAATATCAATCATATCATATTCATAAGAATATATCATTTTGAAAATCTTAACCTGAAAAAGAGATCATAATATCATGACAAGGGATAAATCATAGTAGTGAAATGTAATCCCGATAATTGAAATATAAAACATGAAACTTTGTGTTATACAAACATAATAATATAAAATCATTTCAAATTAGTGAAGACTCCTTGCCAAGACCATCATAGCGGACAAAGTCCATTACTGAACTGAGTTCACTCCTCATTCAAGTCCTATATCACTGAACCTGATTAACATGTCGTACCATCCATGTCTATCTCATAAGATATAAATCTTTCTCCAATGAATTGGAGGGAGATATTTGTCCCACCCATCACATAGTGAAACTATTCAAATGTGTGCCATAATATCATAAATCATACATCAAAGCATTACTCATGTAATAAAAATGGGATTCTTAAACATCATGCCATCATAACATAATTCATATAAGATAGAAGGAGATCATAAAAATAATTCCATCAACAAATAAACGTTATAATAGGGATATAAAAATAACCCTATATTATCTTAGATGGAAAATAAATTTGATAAAACACATGAACTCCATTATTGAGGAAAATATCATTTCGACTTCAAAAACATTTTTCATTTCTCAACATGTCATAAAATTTTAAACTAAAATATGTTTATTGAAAATAAACATGAAAATTTATAAAGGAAGCTTCATGGAAATAATGTTCTTTGAAATCATAAAAAAATACATTCATGCTATATATGTTAAAAATATATTCTTCTCGTACTTTGGTTGGGAAAGTCAAGAAGTATCTAGTACTGAAACGACAAAAGATTACCTTCATATTTTTTACTAAAAATTAAACAATTGGTAAAATTGGATTTAAAAAATTTTAGGAGGATAGACATAATATTACATATTGTGGAAACATGTATGTGGGTGATAAATATGCCCTAGTAAATACATGATTATAAATAATCTTAAATAAAAATTGAGATTGTGAGATTTTCCCTTACCGTAGGTCTGATATGATTTGTATGTATCCAAACCTCTTTTATAATGAGTTAAATAATTTCATTGACTTATTGCAGAATAATAATCATTTTTATGATATCATATATGGTCAAATTATTATATTCTTATTAGTATTATTTCATTACTACTTGTTATTCGGGTGATCATAGTTATATGATCTTATGCATGTTTTGTCGAATAAATTCTTATTCCTGTTTTTAGGTTATAACTAAATCATTTACCAAAATATATTATTATAATATATATCCAATTTAATTATTTAATTCATTTTTATAATCATGGTTTAATTAATATCATGTATAATGAATCACATCACATCATGAAGATGGTAAGTCGTACGTACACACGAGCAACGATATCATTCCTATAATTATTGAATGGTCTTGGAGTGGATGATTGAATATATCAGAATTATTATAATGCTATAATAATCATATTTAGTTATTACTAACACCATTATACCCATGAATGTACGGTGGTGGTGGAAAACAGATTACACCACGGCGTGGAGATGGTATTCTGTACGTACGCACACGCGGTGATTTCATTTTCCATAGGATGGATAGAAGGTGAAATAGGATTGTTTCATATTTATAATAACATATTCATATATTTTTTATACTGAAGTTATTACTTTATAATGAAACAAATAATGAAGAGGATGTATAAGAAAAAATAAATTGGAAAGGATTGGTAAAGGATATTACCTCTTCTTCGACGTGCCTCTTCTAACCCCCCTCTTAGGGCACTAACGTTTGTCTTTGAAGAAGACCAGGATGTCTAGTATGATTCTTGGAATGTGGGGAATAGAAATGTATAGCGTTTGGAAGAGGTTCTAGGCTCAAAATGTTCTGAAGAGGTGAGGGAGGAGGTTCTCTTTTATAAGGGATGAGAGGGGCACCTTTGGAAACATAAGAAATATTAATTTATAATAAATTAAAACCCCAAATAAAAACGTCAAAAAATGACTCAATTAAAAGATGAGATGAGATAGGGTTTTAATCTAATCAACCAATAAAATTTAGACATGTTGGGAATTTATTTTAATCCTTATCAAATTTATTTATCCGTATTTAATCTATTTATTTTTATTTGGGGTAATACTATTATAAATTTTAAATTGTTATACATAATAACTAATGTGTTATGAATTATCCATAATGGGATACTTTATAAAATTTTGGACCATATAAATTTCAATTTATAATTTTTAAATATTTCTGTGAATTTTAAACAATTTTATAATATGTTATTTTTATAAAATAATAAGAATGTCGATTTTGACACAATTCAATTATTTGAATTTAAATAAAATCCACAAAGAAGATATGTTTGACCTAAATATTTAATAGATTACTGACATTCCATATTTGTCTAGAAAATTCATGGAGCACGTTAAATTTTACATATAATATTTATTTTAATATTTTTAAAACCATTTATTTTATATTTAAGTCAACAAAATAATTTCAACATAACTATTGTGTCATCATTAATGATAATTATTTATTCCATAAAAATTATAAATAAATTCTCATTATGTATAAAATATTATTAGATTTCTAGAGACTATTCATGTTCTATTTTTTATGATTATAATCTCTAAATTAAAATTATAACACTTATAAGATATAAGAGAGTGACATGTTGTCACTTTCTTTGGTTTTAATTGTAATTATATCATTTTAATGGCCAATAGTCTAGGAAATGAATCTATTCTGACACATAGGTGATATGGCTCGACTTTTATTCATCCAATGGAATTTTGGCAGGTGGTAGGGTAATTTTATAATCTTATTTTTACCCATAATTACTCGATTTACCATCAACTATAGTAAATAAAAATTACTGTAGTTACTATTCATAAGGTCAAAAAAATAAAAGTAACCTATTAACATAATTTGGACCCACTGAATCCAAATATGGAATCCATTTTTTAAAATTTTAAATACAGATGTTTTAGTAATTAATTTAAAATTAATCATGTTGTTAAGAAAACATGATTTAAAAGTTAAAACATTATCAAAGATGGAAATGTTTTTACAAATGAATTCAACGTAAAATTAATGGTAATGATATAAATTATATTAAATGGTAAAAATATATTCTATTTATACTTTAAAACCATTAAATTTTATCATTTAACCATATAAATTGTCTTGATGAAAAAGTTGTTTTTAAGAAAAATTTATCGTATTTTTATTATTCATCAAAATATGAATGTTATCAGAAAAGTATAAAAAATTTATACAATCTAAATTTTTATACCCTGATTCAAAATAAAAAGTTTATTTTGTAAAATTTAACTTATAAACTTGAAAAAAATTATATTTAAAATGGGTGCACCATCAAAAGGGGGAAAAACTACATTTATTTGAAAATTACTTCTTTTATCCAAAAATTGAGTTTGTTTTCATATCTCATTATAGAAAATGTGTAATATGAATTATAATGTTAGAAAATTCAAAATTAGGTTAGTACTATTCATAACAGCTACTTCATAATATTAAAATAATATATCATTGTTTAGTGAAACTCGATATTACGTACAACGCAAGCTATCAAGGAAGGTTTCTCTTGCGTGTAACGGAAGCCAAGATAGTGTTTTGTGTTGTGAAAATTCCCTTGGGGTTGCGTATAACATAAGTCATTAAAAAAATATTTCTCATATAATCTCAGGGTGCTACATTCTACCCCCCTTAAAATGAATTTCTCCCTCTAAATTCGTCACGTTGTAAGAACCAGATGAGGATACCTCTCCCTCATCATATCCTCAAGTTCCTATGTAGCATACTCTAATTGGTGGTTCCTCCATAAAACATTAACCAAGAGAGTGGTATTTTTTTGTAGAACATTTTCTCTATGATCGAGAATATCTATCGGTTGTTCTTCATATGAAAGATCTTGCTCCAGCGGTACAACTTCTGAGCTTAGTACATATGAAAGATCAGGTAAGTACGTTCTGAAGAGAGATACGTAGAACACATCATGAAATTGAGAGAGATTTGGTGGAATTGCAAATTAGTAAGCTACCTTCCCAAAAGTACCCATTATTTCGAAAGGATCAATATACCTACGGCTCAACTTTCCCTTCTTTCAATATCTCATTACTCTCTTCCAAGGAGATATTCATAAGAACACTTTATCACCCACTTAAAACTCTATGTCTTTTCTTCTATTGTCCGCATATCTATTTTTTCGACTATGATCTTCTCTTATGTGTTGTTGAATATATTGGACCTTTTTTCCATCTCATAAACAAGATCAAGTCCTAATAGATTTCTTTCCCCAACATCATCTCAGCAAGTTGGAGTTCTATATTTCGTTCCTTAGAGAGCTTCATAAGAAGCCATCTGAATACTAGAGTGAGAGATATTTTTATAAGAAAATTCTACCAAAGGCCGGTGTTGATCCCAAAAACATTTGAAATCCATAGATCAAACTCTCAACATGTCTTCCAAAGTTTAAATTGTCCTCTCAGACTGACCTTCTGTCTGAGGATGATAAGCAGTGCTGAAACTCAACTCCGTATCTAGAGTATGCTGAAGACTTCTCCAAAACATCGAGGTAAAACTCGAATCCCAATAAGATATAATGGAAAGTGGTTCTACATGAAATCTTACCATTTCATTTACATATATCATGGCTTGTTAATCAAGTGATAAATCCTCTCTAATAGAAATGATGTGTGCCGACTTTGTAAGATGATCAACTATAACCCAAGTAGCATTATTTCTTTCGGATGTTTTAGGAAGTCCAGGGACAAAGTCTATAGTGATGTTTTCCCATTTCCATTCCGGTATGGGTAATGGTTTAAAAATCCCCTTATACTTTTTTCTCTCAACTTTAACTTTCTAACAAACCAGGTATCTAGAGACATATTCAGAAACATCTCTTTTAATGCTATCCCACCAGAAGTACTCTTTCAGGTCCCTATACATCTACGTGCTTCCAGTGTGAATAGAGAATGAATAACTATGATCCTCATCCAATATTTCCTTCTTTAATTCTGGGATGGGAGGAACCCAAACCCAATTCCTGAGCCTTATTATTTCATCACAATCAATGTATAATTACGGAACATTTCTCACCTTCTATTGTAACTCTACATCTTCTTAATGTGCCTCTTTAATATTCACATATATAGATGGTTGAGCATTCATTTGAGAAAGATAAGATTTTTCCCATTCAATTATAATTCCAAGATCCATATTTTGTAAATCCATAAATATTGGATCTTTTGTGATCCTCATCGTGGATAAGCTAGCATGGTCTTTTCGACTTAATGCCTCTTCCACCTTGTTTGTTTTCCCAGGGTGATAATGAATTGAGTAGTAATAATCTTTAATCAGCTCCATCCATCTTCTTTGGCGCATATTTGTCTCCTTTTGTGTGAAAATAAACTTTAATCATTCATGATTAGTATAAATATCACACCTTTCATCATGAAGATAATGCCTCCAAATATTTAATGCAATGATTACTGAAGCTAAATCCAAATCATGAGTTGGGAAATTTTGCTCATGGATTTTCAACTGTCGTGAGGCATAAGCTATCACCATATAATTTTTCATGGGAGTACACCCCAATCCCTTCTTGGATACATCACTGTAGATCACAATCCTTTCTCCACTACAAGGAAGTATTAGCACAGGTGCACTAGATAAGCTTAATTTTAACTCCTTGAAATCATCTTCACACTCTTCCGTCCAAACGAACTTAAATCTTTTTCAAGTCAACTTGGTGAGTGGATTAGATAATCATGAAAAATCTTTCACAAAACGTCATTAAATCCAGCCAAAACAAGAAAACATTGGATCTTAGTTACTATTGCTGGTCTCGACCATCTTTCGATAACCTCTGTTTTTGCTGGATCCACAGATATCCCCTCTTTTGAGATAATGTGACCCATAAATGAAACTTTTTGAAGCCAAAATTCACACTTGGTAAATTTGGCATAAATCGTCTTCTTTCTTAGGGTCTTTAATAAAATTCTCTAGTGATCTTCTTTTTCTTCCTTGCCCTTTGAATAGACAATTATATCGTTTATAAAGACTACCACAACCTAATCAAGATAGTCTCTAAAGAATTTATTCATTAGATCCATGAAGATAGAAGGGGAATTAATAAGACCAAATGTCATCACTATAAATTCATATTGTCCATACCTTGTATGAAAATCCTTATTTGGTATATCTTCCCTTTTGACCCTTAATTATTGATACCCTGAATGGAGATCAATCTTGGAAAAGTATTGAGCTCCGCATAGGTGGTCAAATTATTCATCAATGCATGGGAGATTATATTTATTCTTGATAGTGATCCATTTATGTTCTTGATAGTCAATGTAGAGTCTTATTGATCCATCTTTCTTCTTAATAAACCGAACGAGTTCTCCCCAAGTTGATGCACTAGGGCATATGAATCCCTTATCAATATTCTCTTGGAGTTGCTGCTTCAATTCCTGCAACTCAATTGGGTCCATTCTATAAGGTGTATTAGAAATGGGTATAGAACTCGGTATGAGTTCTATTGAAAACTCAACTTCACGATTTGGTGGAAGACCTAACAATTCCTCTGGAAGGAAATCATCAAAGTCCCATATAATGGGACTATTTTTAATCGGGAGTTTTTCTCCAATAATTTTAGATAAATAACCTTCATTTATTGGAATTAGGACCCATAAGATGGAAGAAATTTCCATTGGAAGGATATCTTCATCCTTGCATCGATAGATGATCATAGTTTGATAGGGAGTATGAAATGTGACCTCCCTTATTTGGAAATTGATATGAGCTCCATATAATGAAATCCAATCCATGCTAAGAATCACATCAAATTCCACTATAGGAAGGAACACATGATTTGAAAGAAACACTTTCCCATAAACTTTAATAAGAGAATATTTGTAAACTTTGGATTTGAATGCTGTTCCATTAGGAGTTGTCATAACTATCACAACAACTAAACTTTGGGGTTGTATGGTGATGGCCTTAAAAATTAATTCAGAAATAAAAGAGTTGTTGGATCCAGAATCAAATAAAACATTTTCTACTTTAGAGTGTATGGTATGTGTACCTTTCACCACTTCGTTATCATACTCCACATCACTGATAGATATTTCATGTGATTTTCCTTTATCTTTGGCCTTAAGAGTTTTTTGATGTCGATCATCATCAACAACCCTTGGATTAGGGTATTGATAGGAATAATGCCCCATTTACTTTCACTTGTAACATTGAAGTGTAGGAGGTGCATTTTGTGTAGTCGTTTCTTTGTTCGCATCATTGGACATATTTTTCCTATCACTGCAACATTAAATTTCCCGATGACCTTTTTTTCCACACTTAAAAAATTTAAATGTCCCTTGAAGACAATTCCTTCAATGTTTCTTACCACACTTTGAGAATAAGGGAAAACTCATCTTATTTTCAGTTTAGTCTTTAGATTTTTTTTGGAATTCCATTTTCCTCTTCTTATCAAACCTATATGACTGATGGGTTACTCCAATCTCCATCTCAACCTTGAGAGCACATCAAAAAAAATTTCATAGCTACTGAAGTCCCTTATAGATAACTCCCTTTAAAGACTTGGTTTAATCTACTAAAGAATCGATCGATCGTACTCTCAGGTTGGATAATAATCCCAGAAGCATACCTTGCAAGCCTTGTAAAATTTTGTTCATAGGTACCAACAGATTCATCACCCATTTTCCTCCATCTTTGTTCAAAGAATATGAGAGAAGTACTTATTGAAAAATAATTTCGTGAACTCGTCCCATTCCATGGACTCAATTTTGTCTCTTTTCTTTGTATTCTTGATTAGATTCACCCATTTATCAGCTTCACCTTCCAAACGATTTACTGATAAGATGACTTTATCATGTTCAGAAAATTGTAGAACCAAAAATATCTTTTAAGTTGTCCAAATCCATTGTTTAGAAACTAATGGATCAGAAGACCCGCGGAATGAAGGTGGACACTACCTCATGAGGGATTCAACAGAATGTTGCTCCTTTATTCACTCATTTGGAAGTAATGTATGATCCATAACTTGGGAAAGTTGTGTGACATAGAATAACTGATTTTTCATTCCAGTTCCCATAATGTTTGGCTGCTCAGGGGGACAATCATTGCATTTCCCGCGGCATTCAGCATTTACATGGTTCCTTCGGGTTCCAGCCATTGACTAAAACCAAGAAGCATAGTGTGAGAAACACTAATCATAACAGGAAAAGCAAATAATAAAGAATAAAATTTCCCATTTTAGGTCTTATCAGAGGTTATTCATGGCCATTTCGCAAACACTAATATTGTGGTCTATGATTAGACATATCCTTAGGGTTCTTACAAAGCGTTCACATCCTAGTTTACAATGGTTTACTATACCTTTCCTATGATACCAACTATAATGACGCATAATTTACATAAATTGTTATTACATTAGAATTAAAGCATACTTATTACAACATATAACAAAACCATGATAGGACCATATAGGTATAGTGTCATTAGAAATTGGGAAACATAAACAACCGGTTCATAAATCATCTACATTGTCTCCTGCTTATTTCATCATATCTAGAGTCCCTTTTGGAATATCCTACTTACTATCATTCTTCCTGACCTGGGGAACTTAAAACATACAAAAGGGTGAGATCAAATTCTCAGTAAGGGTAATCAAAAGAAATATCAATCATATCATATTCATAAGAACATAAAATATCGAAAATCATAACCTAGAAAAGAGATCATAATATCATGACATGGGATAAATCAAAGTAGTGAAATGTAATCCCAATAATCATGACATAAAACATGAATCGTTATGGAATATATAAATAATAATAGAAAAATAATTTCATATAAGTCAATACTCATTTCCAAGACCATCATAGCGGACAAAGTCCATTACTGAACCGAGTTTACTCCTCATTCCAGTCTTGTATCAATGAATCGGATTATGTTGTCATTCTATACATGTCTATATTCTGAGATATAAATCTTTACCCAATGCATTGGATTGAGATATAGGTCCCAACCATCTCATAGTGAAACCATTCTTATGTGTGCCACAAAATCATAAATCATACATCATAGCATAACCCATGTAATAAAATGGGATTCTTAAACATCATGTCATCATAACATAATCCATATAAGATAGAAGGAATTCATAAAAATAATTCCATCATCAAATAAATGTAATAATAGAGATATAAATAGAACCCTATATTATCTTAGATGGAAAATAATTTTGATAAAACAGATGAACTCCATTTTTTGTGGAAAATATCCTTTCTACTTTAGAAACATTTTTCTTTTGTCAACATGTCATACAATTTTAACTAAAAGAAGTTAATTTAAAATAAACTTGAAAACATTTAGAGTAAGCTTCATGAAAAAAATTTTCTATAAAATCATTAAAAAACCATTCATTCCGTATAATATAAAAAAACATTCTTCTCGTACTTTTGCTGGAAAAGTCAAAAATTATCTCGTTATGAAGCGACAAATGATATATTTCATATTTTTTACTTAAAATTAACCAATAGGTAAAATTGGATTTAATAAATTGTGGGAGGATAGAAATAGTATTAAATATTTTTTAAATATGGACGTGGAAGATAAATATGACCCAGTAAATACCGAGGTATAAACAATCTCGGATAAAAATTGAGATTGCAATATTTTCCCTTACCATAGGTCTGATATGCTTTGTACGTATCCAAACCTATTGTATAATGATTTAAATAATGTCATTGACTTATTATATAATCATACTCATTGTTATGATCACAAATATTGTCATATTCTTATCTTTTTATTAGTAATATTTCATTGCTACTGGTTATTCATGCATTCATTACATTATGTTCTGATGCGTGTTTTTTCGAATAAAATCTTATTACTCTTTTTAGGATATAGATACATCATTTACAGAACTCTATTACTATAATATATATCATATTTATTCATTAAATTATTTTATATAATCATTATTTAAAGAATATCATTTAGAACGATTCACATCACATCGTGGAGATTGTAAGTCGTACGTACGCACGAGCGACGATATCGTTCCCATAATTATTGAATGGTCTTGGAGTGGATGATAGAATATCTCAGAATTATTATCATTTTATAATAATAATATATATTTATTATTTAGACCATTATACCAATCAATGTAAGGTGGTGGTGGAAAAAAAATTACACCATGGCGTGGAGACGGTATTCTGTATGTACACAGGTGCGGTGATTTCATTTTCTGTAGGATGGATAGAATGTGAAATAGGGTTGTTTCATGTTTATAATAAAATATAAGTATATTAATGATGATAATGTTATTAGTTTATAATGAAACAAATAAATAAGATGTAGTAGAATAATAAATAAATTGGAAAGGATCTGTAAAGGATATTACATCTTCTTCGACACGCCACTTGTAAACCTTCTCTTAGGGCACTAAAGATGGACTTTGAAGAAAAAAAGAACTATATTACATTTCTAGGAAAGTTTATAAGAGAAATGGATAGGGTTTTTCCGAGTTTTTGGCTCAAAATGTTCTAAAGAGGAGAGGGAGGAGGTTCCCTTTTATAAAGGAGGAGAGGGGCACCTTTGGAAATATAAGAAATATTAATTTATTATAAATTAAAAAAACTCATAAAAACCTTCAAAAATGACTCAATTCGAAGATGAGATTATATAGGGTAGTAATATCATTAACCAATAAAATTTAGACATGTTGTTAATTTATTTTAAACCTTATCAAATTGATTAGTCCTCATTTAATCTATTTATTTTTATGTTTGGTAATACTATTCTAAATTTTAAATTATTATAAATAAACACTTATGTGTTGTTAATTTTCAATAATTGGATACTTTATAACATTTTAGACCATATAAATTTAAATTTAAATTTTTTAAATATTTTTGTGAATTCTAAACAATTTTAAAATATGTTATTTCTATAAAATAACCGGAGTGTCGATTTTAACACTATTCATTTATTTGAATTTAAATAAAATCCACACAAGTGATATGTTATAAATAAAAGATTTAATAGATTCATAACATGACATATTTATCTAGAAAATTCATGGAAAACATTAAATAGTTTATATTATATTTATTTTAATATTTTTAAAAACATTTATTTGATATTTCAATCAATAACATAATTTCAAAATCACTATTGTGTCATCAATAATGATAATTATTTAATTCATTAAAATTCTAAATAAATTCTCAAGATGTAGATAATTTTATTATCTTTTCATATACTATTCATGCTTGTTGTTTTATAAAGTCTATCACTAAATTAAAATTATTACACTTATAAGATATAAGAGAGTGACATATTGTCACTTTCATTGGTTATAATTATAATTATATCATATACACGGTCAATAGTCCATGAAACGAATCTATTCAGACCCTTATATGATATGGGTATACATTTATTCATTGAATATAATTTTTTAAGGTTTTAGGGTAATTTTATAATCATATTTTTACCCGTAATTACCTGATTTAACTTTAAATGTAGTAATTAAAAATTACCGTAGTTACTATTCATAATGTCAAAAAAAAGTAACCTATTAACATAATTTAGACCCACTGATTACAAATATGGAATCCATTTTTTAAAATTCATAACACATAATTTGTTGTAATTAATTTAAAATTAATCTCGTTAGGAAAACTGGTTTTAAAAGTGAAACCATTGTCAAAGATTGAAATGTTTTTACCTATGAATTGAATGTAATCATAGTGGTAATGACATACATTATATTAAATGGTAAATAATATATTCTATTTATAATTTAAAACCTTTAAATTGTATCATTTAACCTTATAAATTATCTCGATGAAAAAAGTTTTTGTTAAGAAACATTTTGCGTATTTTTACTATTCATCACAATAATAAAGTTAAAAGAAAAGTATCAAAAATTTATCCAATATAAATTATTATATCACGATTCAAAATAAGAAGTTTATTTTTTAAATTTTAACTTATAAACTTGTCAAAAAGTGTATTTAAAATGGGTACGCCATCAGAAAGTGGTAAAACTACATTTTTTTAAAATACTTCTTTTATCCAAAAAATTGATTTTGTTTATATCTCACTCTAGAAAAAGTGTTTTTTGAATTATAATGTTATAAAATTAAAAATTTGTTTAATACTATTTATAACGTCTAGTTTATAATATTATAATAATATATAATTTTTTATTCAAACTTGGTATTTCGTATAATGCAAGCTATCGAGGAAGGTTTCTCTTGCGTGTAATGCAAGCCAAGATAGTGTCGTGAGTAGTGAAAGATTATCTTGGTGTTACATATAACATAAGCCATTAAAAAACATTTCTCATAAATTCTCAGGGTGTTACAATGATTGTGTATATATGTTATACCATTCAATTACATATGATTTCACCATTAATATAATGATATTGTCACTCGTGCATACGTACAGATTACTTTTCCACGAATGCGATGAGATTCATTCCCCATCGTAGCCATTTAAGAATAATTTTCATTTTATGATTAAAAATAATTTTTAGGAAATTAATATTCTTCTGTATATGAATCAAATACATCTTATCCATAACAAACATGGCTTACATAACCAAACATATAATGGAAAAAGAATCAGTTGACAACTAAAACAATGATACCACTGAAACATTATTATCAAAGAAATATTACATTATCATATATGATATAATATTTATATATGTGGTTCTGCTATAATTTAATAAAAATTATTTAACTATTAATCAAGAGGTTATCGTACCATCGATCATGTAAAAGTTCAAGGTAAGAGTTAATTTTACAATCTCTTTTCTTATCTGAGGTTGTTAACATGTAAGTATCTATTAGGACCTCTTTATCATCCACATCCAGGCTTTCTTAAAAATATATTTCAATTTTTTTTACTATTTACTAGACTATGTGATGAATTCATTTATACCCTTATTTTACTTTATATGTTTTGGAAGAAATATTTTTTTCGTTTTCCAAAGAAGGAACATTATGGCCGTTTAGAAAAAATTAAAGTAAGAATGTATTTTTTAACTTATACAGAGGGTGTAGCTATTTTCTTCCATCAAAACATCATCAAATAATCCCTTAAAATATTATAAGAATATTTTCAAAATAATTTTTTTCTTTTATAATTACATGACTATAAAATGATTTCAAAATAGAAAGAAATATTTCCCTCGAATAGTTTTGATTTCATCTATATCAATATCTTTTGATAAAATTTACACTTTTTTGAAGTTGATTTATTATGGTAAAAATATTCCATATTGTATTTAAGGTTTTTTGACACTTTTGACTATGGATGTGTTATTTTTATACCATTCATGGTTTAAGGTTATTGTATTCACATTTCATATGATAGTTTTAATATGAATATTAATGTTATATTTCAACCTTTTGATATGAGGAATATCATAGACTTAGTACGTTAATGGTGGACCCTAATATAGATCCTCAGTGAATTGGTAGGTCTCATGATTCAATTAGACATGGAATTGGCAGAGGCCTTTCCCAATTTGATATATGGTTATGGCTAAGTCCTTAATCAATTTAAGACGTCTTGGTTGAGGCCCTGAAAAAATGTTTCAAAATGTCCTGCATTATACATTCCCTCATTATGAAAATAATAATGATAGTTCATGTTGTTACTTGACTAGTATAATACCCATCAATATGTTTTATTATGGAATTATTTATTTACCTCATATTCCGACTATAAAGTGTTCATATTTATTATTTGTAAAGGCATGGGTTTTCAATTATTCAACATGCCTAATATTTATTTTATCATTCGATTTATTTCCTACTCTTACTAATCTCTTGAACTCACCCTTATTTTATGTTTCATTTTCCTAGTATATGAAGAAGTTAGTTATGAGTGACTTGCGGTAATAATCTCAGAGGGTTGGATGTTTCTAATGGAATAAATTAGTATTGTATTTTTTTTCAAGTTGTAATATATAACTTATGTATGTATCTTATTTCCAATAATAATAAACTGATCTGTATTTTGGGACATGATTCCTTGTATCATGGAAATTTTATGTAATAATGCACCGACTTTGGGTAATTGGGGTAGTGGCATTACAGTTGGTATTAGAGAAATTTTAGCACAATCCTTGGAAGCTAGATTTAGTAAAACTCTTATTAGAGAACGTTACCCTAAGATAAAATTTGAGGACTAGTATAGAATAACATGCAAGAATTTTGGTAATATATAGATTTTATGTATTTTTCAAGAAATACATCCCTGTTTGGATACGAGAAGTTATAGGTAGCTCTGGCAAAGATGTACATAAGAGTGAAAACTCAGACAATGGGTTTCATGCTTGACCTGGGGTCTCCTATTACACGACAACGAGCCTTGATTTACTCTTGGTTATGGCATTCCAAGGGGGATATGCATAGGATAATTCACATTTTCTTTACAAACAATTATAAAGGATTTATGTGTAAATACTTCCTCAATGAATTATTTATGATAATGGATTATATCCATAAACTGTCAATTTATGTTAAGTGTTTTACAAGTTAAGAATTATGTATTGTGATTCATAAAATAATCTATTGTATGTTGTTGTTCAGAAATTGATCCTAGTTGAAGGAATGGAAACTATATTAATTCACGTAATCCATTTTGTGATTTCCCTCTTAATAAAGGAAATTATAGTGGAGTTGGTGATGCAACATGTGCGGATCAACTTATCAACATATAATGACAACTCACTTAGGTTATAAATAATAACCATACCTGTATGGAGCACCCTGGTCCACAACACGGAGGATCAATGTTATAACATTTCATGATGCAACAACCACCAATACTCAAAGGGACTATAAATCCATTTGTAGCTGAGAAATGTATAAGTTCCTTAGAGAAAATATTTCATGATTTTGGGAGTAGTGAAAGGGAAAAATTCTCATGGCAGTTTATCACCTTACTAGAGATGCATATCAATGGTGGTCATCGATTCGAAACAAAAAGGAGGATGAATAGGTTTCAAGTATGGAATGGAGGTATTTTTGAGATAATTTCTTAGAAAAATATTTTCTTTGTGAACATCAAGAGAATATGGAAATGCAATTTCTAAGAATAAGGCAAAAGGAGGATAAGAATGTCAAAAAGTATGAGGATAATTTTACAAGGTTAGAAAGGCATGCAATAGATTATATACATAACCCAATGAGTAAGATTGATAGATTATTTAATGGGTTTAATCCATTTCTCCATCGATCATTAGTCTCACAATCTATCTCATCATATGAAGATATTGTCTCATCTGATATCATGACAGAAAAGAAATTCTCTAAGTCTTATGACTTTAAGGAAAAAAAGAGAAGAAGAGATATGCTGAACACCATGGGAAAGGAAATAAGTAAACAGGGAAGAATAAAAGAGTTGAATTTTCACCCTATTATAATTGTGGAAGGAAGCACATCGGTGCCTGTCTAAAAGGAAAAGTAGTATGCACATAACCTCGACAAAAGGTCCATCTTGCTAGTGATTGTAAGGGGACGAATGAAGATTCCAATGTTCAATGAAACAATTTCTAGGATATGGGACATTATGCACATGAATATCCTAAGAGCCAAGGAAAATTACCTTAGAAAAGGCCAAGGGAGAAAGGCAAAGCTTATAAGATCACTACTGATGAGGTTGAAGCTATGAAAGACGGGGTGGCAGGTAATTTAATGTTTTCCTTAAGTTTAGCCAATTCTTTATTTGATTCTGTGTAAAGACCCGTAAAATTCAAGGAAATTTTTTTTATTAATTTTCTTGAGAATTTTTCAAGAACGCAGTTTCTGACGACACCTGATTCCGAGGCCCAGTGTGCCCGGATTCTTTTTCTGAACTTTAGCTCGGGTACGTTCAGTGAACGAACGAGCGGGTTTTTCTAACTTTTGAACTGATGCTCGGAATTGAATTCTGAGGGCACTGATGGAATCGCAGCACCGATAATTGTTTAGAAACACCTTTTCCGGAGTTGCGTTTTCTCGGGTGAGCTTTATAATTTTTGGGGTTAAGTTAAGGAATAAAATAAAAGTGGTGCAACCGATTTTTATTTTATTTTTCTTAACCTAAGTTAAGTGGATGATGTGGGACCCACAATATCCTACCCACTTGGTGGGATATTTGTGAGGTGGGGCCCACATGAGCCCCACCGTTTTTTTCTTCCTAGACCCCTCCTTTAATTAAGTAATGCACCCGCACCTCCATTTTTAATGAAGTCAACCCTTGCATTTAATCTGGTTAATAAACGCCTCATTAATTTTTGCAGTTAAATCGTTGCAGTTAATTCAATTAATTGAATCATTCGTTTTTGAATTTTAAAATGCATGGCTTGAGAAATAAAATAAGAGAACTCTTATTTTATTAGGCTAGTGTTGTTGAGAGGGGATTGAGAGAAAGAGGGGAGGCTTGAAGATCTCCATCTTCTTGGTCGAAGAATGCGAAGAACGCGAAGAACGCACTGATCTCTGACAAAGAATGCTGAATCCTTGGAGATCGACTACGTGACACCGTGTATCGCGACACCAATGACACTTCTTCCATGATGTTCGTTCTCCATGACGAGATGATCCCCTTTCCACGATGCCTTCTTCCGCAACGTGTTTTTCCGCGACGAACCCTCGCTCGACGATGCTTGAGGTAGGGGTTTTAGTTCAATTAAATCTATGTGATTTATATCATCGGCATGTGTTTAAAATTTTTCGAAAGCCCTTTTCAACCGCTAACGCGGTGGGTGACCAACGAACAACTCCAAACCCACCGTCTCTTCGTTCTTGGTGTGCGTATCGGCGGGTGACAATGAAGTAGGCCGCACAAGCGTTGTGTGGTCTTTGCAGTGAAGAACCGGTCCCGGGAGGGCCGTTGGTGAAGACGGAAGGCAAAACTGACCACCAGAGCTCGTCCGGTGGTCCGCAGAAAACACCGCCAGTGCACCGCCGGGAAGGGCCGCCGTGACCGCTCAGGACCAAGGAAGGCGGGAGGCGGTGCTCGGCCACATCTGTTGGCAGGTAGAGGCCTCCACGCAGGGCCACAATTTCTTTCAAGGGGGAGGTGCCCCCCCCCCCCTTGCGCACCCGCTCGGCCAAAATGGTCGAGCCACCGGGCCCTGGCCAGCGCGCCGGGCCGGGCCGCCCAGGCCGGGCCAGGCCGCACCCAAGCGGGCCGGACCCAGACTCAAGTCGGGTCCCTCAGTTTGGGCCGACCCAGGGGGGTCTCGGGCCGGGTCGGTCCGGGCCCGAAACCCCCACTTCCAGACCTCTTGCGGTATTTTTCCCATAACTAGGTCTACAGACCTCAGATTGATGCACTGTCAGTGGCAAAGCGATCCTGGGAATGAGACGGTCGTTTCGATATATTACTCTCAAGGTTTTAGAGTACTTTGGGTTCGGCCGGGTTGGTTCGTACACAAAACCAACTGGGCCCTCGGAGCGGAAACAATTTTATCTTGAGCTCCAAACGTCCGATTGATCAGCCGTCGACTTTGATGGATTACTCTTAGTGAGACGAACCTTTTGGATTACTACGCTCGAGGTTTGCACGTAGTTAGAGTACGGTTGGGTTGGTTTTGACTTAAACACCAATCGGGTCACTAGGACAAAAAAGCCAATAACTCTCAGACCGGGTGTCCGATTGACGAGCCGTCTGGGACGTTGAGTTCCTGTTGACGATACGGAACTTTTGGAAACATCAACATTGGAATACGTGTCAGTTGATGTATCATCCCCTCGGCTCATAGAGCAGACCCTCCCTAATGAGCTTGCTGTGTGCGGGAACCCTAGAGCTGGCTGCGATTGCAACGACGATGACGACTGTGTAGAAATCCTCCGTGGATTCAATAGAGATGACTACAGCACTCAGCGATCCTACGTGGATCAGTGATACCGATCCTGTGTGGGTCAGATCCTGTGTGGGTCAGCGCTCAGCGGTCCTGTGTGGGCCAGCGCCTACAGATCCTGTGTGGGTCCGAACCTGTGTGGGTCATTTCGGGGGTTAGTTACCTATCGATCCTGTGTGGGTCAGATCCATTGTGGGTCATTGCGGGGGTTAGTACATATCGATCCTTTTTGGGTCCGACGGCTTAGATGAATCAGTGGCTACATCTGATCATCTCTATCGTCATACGAAGAAGTCTACCTGTGTGAGTTTAATCTTGTTTTGCTTTCCTATGTGGATTGTGTTGTGTTATCCTGTGTGGATTACGTTTTGCTTTCCTGTGTGGACTGGGTTGTGATTTCTTTTGTAGACTAAGCTGTACTTGATCTCAGATATTGGAGACGAACTAGAATTGTTAACTTAGGTATATGTTTGGGCATATACCTATGTAGCGTCGGATGTTACTTCTTGATTGTATCATTTCTTTGTGGATTATCCTTGTGGATTCTGGGAGACCTTTGGGGGTCTCGGGGTCCCTACTATGTAGCTTATACTCACCAATGCACGGGCTATGCCTGCACTACATTGTGTTGGTGGCACACGACGGACAACACTGATCATTGTTGAGGCATGTAGAGCATGACTGTAGTTGGAGGTGGGCCACTGGGCGGGACGTACTCAGAGTGGACGTCTAGACCCGAGGAGCTGTGGAGGATATCTGTACCCACCCTTCAGGTGGGACTTCCAGTGGAAGGTTCGACGTTGCAGCTTTACTTTTAGTTGCTGCTTTCCCTTTCCAGTTGTACTTTACTTCCAGTTTGGGTTTGTATTCTGGCGCTCTTACTTTTCCGCACTTACTGTTGTACCCAGTTTTTACTTAGTGTTTACTTTCTGCTTGCTTGCTTTGGGGTATTTGTTTACTTTACAAAGGTAATGCCTTCCCTTTTTACAGGTAATTACACCTTAGTTCTAGTCGCCTGCCCCTAGCCTATGGAAGGCGGGCTTGGGGTAGTCACGGCACATGCCCCGAGGACGGTTTGTGAAACATTTGTATTAGAGAAGTTCAGTTCTACTGTAGAACTCAGGACTCTGATCTTTTTCTATGTGAAGCAACAGTGTTAATAGTATAGAGTGTGGTTATTAGTCCAGGGAGTCCATTGTTGGTGCGGCGGCCGATGTATTCATACACCAGGACCCTGACTTCTGATTTCCAACTTAATGCACGAAAACATTGACTGCATGTGTGTTTCAAGTTTTATTTTTTATTACTTTGTGTCAGCTCACCAGGTATACTGTTTGACCATGGCGCACCTGTTTTTTTTTCAGGATGGCCCCACGACGGCAACCAACTAGGGTTTCGAGTGTTGTGCGTGATGACAGCCCACCGAGCGACGATGCCTCGGTAGAGGGCCCTTTGACATCAGAGGCATCGATGGTACCTCTACCTATCGAGCCACCGATGCTTCCAACCCCAGCCACTGATGATGCATGTCACTTTAGTGCATGACAAGAGTTTCAGTGTCAGCGACCGCCCAGGTTCTGTGGGGAGACGGACCCTCAGGCAGCCGAAGATTGGCTGTAGGCAGTTGTACGAGTTTTCAGGTTAGTGAGGACACCAGCATACCTCATGGTGATCCTCGCAGCGAGCCTCCTGCACGTGGCAGCAGGCAGATGGTGGAGCTTGATGCTCCAGCTGCACGACGAGGCATCTCTTTTCTAGACGGACTCTGAGAGCCTCTTCTGCTCGGAGTTCGTCCCAACCACCCTCCGTACAGTGCGCATCCAGGAGCTTCTACAGCTGCGACAGGGCAGCTTGACAGTCGCCCAGTACTCAGTGAGATTTACAGATCTCTCACGCTACTCGAAAGACATGGTACGAGACCCATTCTTCCAAGCCTAGACCTTGGAGCAAGGATTGATGCATGATATCAGGGCATTGCTGTTCTCCCTCAGTATTCCGACACAGGCAGGGGTACTGGACCAGGCCCTTCTCATCGAGAGCTTCCCTGTTGAGCCTACATCCGCAGTGAGACCTACCGCAGGGTGGCACGTTGCAGAGTCTTCTGCAGTAGGCAGTCGACAGATGACTCCTAGGTCCAGGAAAACCAGAACCTCAGGAAGACGACCTCAAGACACTAGTTCAAAGGTGTGGGGCAGTCAATGCAGAGCCAATCTTTCGAGAGGCAGACAATGCTACACATGCGGCGGGCAGGGCCACATGGCTCATGATAGCCCGACCCGCCGTGCGGAGGAGAAGAAAATGGTTGAGGGACCACCCAAGAAGAGGTTGAGGGTCGGCCGTGGTGGTCTGTAGGGAGCAGGCGAACGAGGCCGAGGAGCTGGCCGAGAAGCAGGTGGTGGGCGACGCTTTTAGGATCTACCACCACCACAACCTGGAGGTCCACCCCGACTACAGGGAGCTGGCGGGCAGAGACATGCACTGCTCCAGGTAGCGGAGGCCTATGACCACGGCACACCCGAGATGATTCGAGGTACTATATGTGTCTATTCCACCCTTGCTGCAGTTCTTATAGACACATGAGCGAGTCATTCTTTTATAGCCACTGCCCTTGTTCGGAGCTCGGAGATTCCGACGGAGTCGTTGGCTCGATCCTTACGGCTAGAGACTCCTACGGGAGCAAACTCGACGATTACGCATTGGTGCCGACAGTGTGAGCTTACTCTAGGAGGCGAGAGCTTCGGCTGGGATATTCTTTTAGCGGCGTCGAGGCCTTACGACATCATTTTGGGCATGGATTGGTTATCTACAGTCCATGCTCAGATTGAATGTATTAGGTGCAAGGTGCGGTGTGTACGCACTGACGAGAGCAGGTTCACCTTCACCGGTGATAAGGGAGCCTTTACAACACATGATGGACTCTCGCAGAGGAGAGGAGATCCCATCACTCATCAGTTGTATAGCCTCATCCTAGTAGCAGTTGACATGCAGTGTCCTGGTTTTCCTGCAGTGGTGGATCAGTATGTGGAGGTTTTCCCTGATGACGTCCCAGGGCTACCTCCTCGTAGAGAGGTAGACTTCTATATTAACCTGTACCCCGGTACAGCCCCGATATCCACCCCAGCATATCAGATATCACCCGCCAAGCTTCGGGAGATATGGGAACAGTTGGAGGACTTACAGGGAAAGGGATTCATCTGACCCAGTGTTTCACCCTGGGCTTCCCCGATATTGTTCGCCAAGAAGGCGGATGAGAGCTGGCGACTTTGTGCCGACTATTGTCGCCTGAACCAGGTGACAATGAGGAATAAGTATCCTCTACTGAGGATTGATGACCTCTTCGATCAGTTCAAGGGAGCACTATGGTTTTCGAAGATAGACCATAGATCAGGATATCATCAGCTCAGAGTTCAGGATGAGGACGTGCAGAAGATGACCTTCATATGTCGGTATGGCCAATATGAGTTCTTGGTTATGCCATTCGGTGTAACCAATGCTCCGGAAGTGTTCATGGGCCTTATGAACAGGATCTTTCAACCATACCTCGATCAATTTGTCGTGGTCTTCATTGACGACATATTGATATACTCGACCACTGAGGAGAAGCACACCTACCACTTGCGGGTTATACTAGACAAACTCCGAGAGCGCCAGCTTTATGGAAAGCTCTTGAAGTGTCAGTTATGGGTACACGAGGTCCACTTCTTGGGACATTTCATCTTTGATGCGGGAGTTGTGGTGGATCCTGTGAAGATCGAGGTAGTGCTAGCTTGGGATCCACCCAGGAGCGTGACAGAGGTGAAGAGTTTCTTGGGACTAGCTGGATACTATCAGAGATTTGTGCCAGACTTCTCCAGAGTTGGGACACCACTCTCAGCTTTGAAGAAGAAGGGGAAACCCTTTGTGTGGTCAGACAGATGTCAGCAGAGATTCCAGGAGCTGAGACAGAGATTGACCAGCGCACCCATCTTGAGGCTTATGGAGGAGGGAGTTGGGTACGTAGTTTATTGCGATGCATCAGGGACCAGACTCGGATGTGTCCTGACGCAGGAGCAGTCAGTGATCACCTATGGGTCACGTCAGTTGAGGACGCATGAGTAGAACTACACTACCCATGACCTGGAGTTAGTAGCTCTGCTCTTCTCTATGAAGAAGTGGTGACCCTATCTGATGGGTGTGCGCTTTATAGTCTATTCTGACCACTAGAGTCTCAGGTACATCTTCTCGTAGAAGGACCTGATCCTGAGATAGTAGCGATGGCTCGAGTTCCTCCAGGACTATGACTTTGAGATAGTCTATACTCCTGGAAAGGGGAACGTAGTAGTCGATGCCCTCAGTAGGAGGACGGGCATTCAGCTGCTTGGGGAGGTGACAGAGCAGCTATCCACTTTGAAGATATCCTTCATGGATAGAGATGGAGAAGCCTTCGTTCAGTCACTCACATTCAATCCTCCACTGCTGTAGCGGGTCAGAGAGGCATAGCGTGGGGACGCCGATTGTGAGACGCGACATGCACAGATATCCTCAGGACAGGAACCTAATGGTTTCTCTTTAGAGGGAGAGCAAGATGTACTTTTCAGAGGGCGTACCATGGTACCAACTTCTTTATAGGAGGAGGTGCTGAGAGAGTTTCACACTTCCCCTTTGGTGGTACATCCTGACGTGGTGAAGATGTACCAAGATCTCAGACAACAACACTGGTGGCCGGGCATGAAGAAGGTTGTGACAGAGTTCGGTTCTCGATGCCTCACCTGCCAGGAGGTGAAGGTAGAGCACCAAGTACCAGCAGGCTTGGTATAGGCCCTGGAGGTCCCAGAGTGGAAGTGGGATGGCATATCTATGGACTTCATGACTGGACTTCTACGCACATCCAGAGGTCTCCATTTGGGTGATTGTCAACCGACGCACCAAGTCAGCTCACTTCTTACCCATCAGAGAGTAGGGCTCAGCGGAGAGTATGGGACGCCTCTACGTTCAAGAGACTGTACGACTTCACGGTGTTCCATCATCTATCATCTCCGATTGAGATGCTCTCTTTACTTCCCGGCTTTGGAAGGGGTTGCAGGAGGTGTTCGAGACGCAGCTACATCTGAGCACCGCCATTCACCCTCAGACAGATGGTCAGATGGAGAGGACCATTCAGGCTCTCGAGGACATGCTTCGTGCATGTGTCCTTGACTTTGGTCGCAGCTAGGAGGACCACTTACCCTTGGTGGAGTTCGCGTACAACAACATCTACCACTCCACCATCGAGATTTTACCATACGAGGCGGTGTACGGCCGACCTTGCAGATCACCGCTGTGATGGACAGACCCTGGGGAGTCAGTACTTATGGGACTGGAGATGGTCCATGCCACGACAGAGAAGGTCCAGGTCATCCAGGAGCGAATGAGGACAGCTTAGAGCTGGCAAAAGTCTTATGCAGACAGAAGGCGGAGACCACTGGAGTTCGATGATGAAGACGACTTCTTCTTGTGGGTCTCACCTTAACGTGGGTTTTGGAGATTTGGATGAGGAGGAAAGTTATCTCTGCGGTTCATCGGACCCTTCCAAGTCCTCAACAGGATTGGCGAGGTGGCTTATCACTTGGCTCTACCACCTCAATTGCACCGGGTGCACGACGTCTTCCACGTATCCCAGCTGAGGAGATATGGGCATGACCCGACGCATATCATTGACCATAGGGAGATAGACGTCGATGATGGGGAGACGTTTGCGGAGGTCCCAGTGGAGATCGAGGATCGACAGGAGCAGGTCCTATGTGGATGGTCATTTCCCCTAGAGCGCATCATATGGCAGCACAGTAACCTCTAGGAGAGCACTTGGGAGCGGGAGGCTCAGATGCATGCTTAGTACCCACTTTTGTTTCCCTAGTTTATGATGTATCTTTACAGGGACGTAAAGCCCTGAGGTGGGAGTGATGTAAACACCCATAAAATACAAGGAAATTTTTTTTCTTAATTTTCTTTGGAATTTTACAAGAACGTAGTTTCTGACGGCACCTGATTCCGATGCTCGGTGTGCCCGGAATCTTTTTCCGAAGTTTATCTCAGGTACGTTCAATGAACAAACAAGCAGGTTTTTCTAACTTTTGACCAGGTGCTCAGAATCGAATTCTAAGGGCACCGATGGAATCGCAACACCGATAATTGTTTAGAAACACCTTCTTCTAGAGTTGTGTTTGCTCGGTTGAGGTTTTTAATTTTTGGGGTTATGTTGAGGAATAAAATAAAAGTGGTGCAACAGATTTTTAATATATTTTGGTTATCCTAAGTTAAGTGGGTGATGTGGGACCCACAATATCCTACCCACTTGGTAGGTTATTTGTGAGGTGGGGCCCACACAAGCCCCACTATATCTTTTCTTCCTAAACCACTCATTTAATTAAGTAACGCACCCAAACCCCCCTTTTTAATGAAGTCAAACATTACGTTTAATCTGGTTAATAAACGCCTCATTAATTTGGGTGGTTAAATCGTTGCAATTAATTCAAGTAATTGTTTGATTCGTTTTTTAATTTTAAAATGCATGTCTTGGGAAATAAAATACGAGAACTATTATTTTATTAGGCTAGTGGTGTTGAGAGGGGATTGGGAGAAATAGGGGAGGCTTGAAGATCTTCATCTTCTTCATCGAAGAATGTGAAGAACGTGAAGAACACAAAGAACACGAATAACGCACCGATCTCCGACGAAGAATGCCGAATCATCGGAGATCGACTACGCGACGCCGTGTACCGCGATGCCAACGACGCTTCTTCCATAACATTCCTTTTCTGCGACGCATTGATCCCCCTTCCGCGACACCTTCATCTGTGACGTGCTTTTCCGTGAAGAACCCTCGCTCGACGAAGCTTGAGGTAGGGGTTTTAGTTCAATTAAATCTATGTGATTTATATCATCGACAAGTGTTTAAAATTTGTCGACAGCCTTTTTAAACTGCTAACGCGGTGGGTGAGAATCAACGAACAAGTCTGAACCCACTGTCTCTTCGTTCTTGGTGTGCGGATCGGTGGATGACGATGAAGCAGGCCGCACAGGCGTTGTGAGGTTTTCGTAGTGAGGAACCGGTCCCGAGAGGGCCGTTGGCGAAGACGGCAGGAAAACCCGACCACCAGAGCTCATCTGGTGGTCCGTGGGAAACACTGTCGGAGCGCCGCCGTAAAGGGCTACCCCGACTGAAGCCGCGTCGATAGGCCACAGGTCCCGTGACTGCGCGGGACGGATGAAGGCGGGACACGGCGCTCGGCCGCGTCCGTTGGCAGGGAGCGGCCCCCACGCGGGGCCACGATTTCTTTCAAAGGGGCGGCACCCCCCCCCCCACCTTGCGCACCCACTCGGCCAAAACGGGTGAGCCACCTGGCCCTGGAAAGCGCGCCAGCGTGCCGGGCCGGACCCGGTCGCAGGTCTGGTCGACCGAGTTCGGGCTTACCTAGGGGGGTTTCGGGCCGGGCCCGAAACCCCCACTTCCGGACCTGTCACGGTCTTTTGCCCATAACAAGGGTTGCGGACCTCCGATGGATGCACCGTCAGAAGAGATGTGATCCTTGGAACGAGATGGTCGTTTTGATATATTACAATCAAGGTTTCAGAGTACTTTGGGTTTGGCCAGGTTGGTTCGTACACGAAACCAATCGGGCCCTCGGCGTGGAAACGCTTATAACATGAGCTCCGGACGTCTGATTGATGTGTCGTTGACTTTGTTGGATTCCTCTCAGTGAGACAGACCTTATGGCTTACTCCAATACAGGTTTGGACATAGTTGGAGTACGGTTGGGTTTGTTTTGACTTAAAAACCAACTGGGTCCCTGGGACGAAAAAGCCAGTAACTCTCAGACCGGGCGTCTGATTGACACGCCGTCTGTGACGTTGAGTTCTTGTTGACGATACAGAACTTTTGGATAGATCAACTTCTGACTACATGTCAGTTGATGTATCATCCCCTCGGCTTGTGGAGTAGACCTTCCCGAACAAGCTTGCTATGTGAGGGAACCCTAGAGCAGCCTGCGACTGCGACGACAATGACGACTGTGCAGAAATCCTCCGCGGATTCGATGACGACGACTACAACACTCAGCGATCCTACGTGGATCAGTGCTACCGATCCTCGGTGGGTCAGATCCTATGTGGGTCAGCACTCAACGGTCCTGTGTGGGCTAGCGCCTACAGATCTTGTGTGGGTCATTGCGGGGGTTAGTTACTTATCGATCATGTGTGGGTCAAATCCTTTGTGGGTCATTGCGTGGGATAGTACCTATCGATCCTTTGTGGGTCCGAAAGACTAGATGAATCAGTGGCTACATCTGATCATCTCTATCGTCATACGAAGAAGTATACCTGTGTGTGCTGAACCTTGTTTTTCTTTCCTATGTGGATTGTGTTGTGCTATCCTGTGTGGATTACGTTTTTCTTTCCTGTGTGGACTGGGTTCTGATTTCCTGTGTGGACTGGGTTGTACATGAGCTCGGATGTTGGAGCTGAATTGGAATTGATAACTTAGGTATATGTATGGGTATATACCTAAGTAGTGTCAGATGTTACTTCGTGATTGTATCTTTCATTTTTGGATTATCCTTGTGGATTCTAGGAGACCTTCGGGGGTCTTGGGGTCCATACTGAGTAGCTTATACTCACCCCTACACGGGTTATACCCGCACTACGTTGTGTTGGTTGCAGACGACGGACAACGTTGATCGTGGTTGAGGCTTGCGGAGCAGGATGGTACATGGAGGTGGACCATTGGGCGGGACGTACTCAGAGTGGATGGCTGGACTCAAAGAGCTATGGAGGCTATCTGTACCAACCATTCAGGTGGGACTTCCAGTGGACGACTCGACATTGTGGCTTTACATTCAGTTGCTTCTTTTCCATTCCAGTTGTACTTTACTTCCAGTTTGGGTTTGTATTCTGGCCCTCTTACTTTTCCTCACTTACTGTTGTACCCAGTTTTTACTTAGTGTTTACTTCTGCTTGCTTCCACAATGGTGTTTGTTTACTTTACAAAGTCAATGCCTTACCTTTTTTCTGGGAATTACGCCTCGGTGCTAGTTGCCAGCCCCTAGCCTATGGAAGGCGGGCTTGGGGTAGTCCCGACATGGTCCCCAAGGATGGGTCGTGACATTCTAGATCATCTCATTATGTTATATCTTCCCAGTTATTTAAGAAAATTAGATATTTCAAATTTGATTTAACAAGGGAGTTGTTAGTCAATACTCTTAAGGGAAGTATCATTGCAACAATGTTTTGTGAATAAATTCCCATTAGGGTATATAAATGTTCTTTATCTAATAATCTCATCATCATACCCATTATTTAATTTGATATAATCCTCATAATGGATTGGCTTACGGACCATGAGGAGAAAATATATTATAAAAAGAAGGTGTTTACATTTTTTAATGATGATAAGGAGTACATTATTTTTAGTGAAAAAATGGCACCACCTGATTCTTATCTACATCCCCCACTAGTTTCACTACTAAATTCAATTATTGGAGAGGAAGAGAATGAAAAAAATATTGGTGAGGAAAGGAATTTTCAAATATAGGATGTACCTATTGTGTAAGAATATGTTGATGTGATTCCATAGGATTTTTTTGGACATCCTCTAGAATGAGATATTGAGTTTTCCATTAACCTAATTCCTAGTTCGAGGCCCATATCGAAGAACCCTTATAGAATGGGCACTTCGGAATTAATGGAACTAAAGAAACAACTTCATGAATTGAGAAATAAAGGATTTATTCTCCCTAGTGTTTCTCCATGGGGAGCCCCTTTCCTTTTTTAAAGAATAAATATGGATCTATGAGGTTGTGCATTGAATAAAGGAATATCATTGCTATAACAATAAAGAACAAGTATCCAATTCATTGTATTGATGATTTAGTTGATCAACTTCTTGGAGCTCAATAATTTTCAACGATTGAAATTTGAACTGGATACCATCAGTTGTGCTTGAAGAAGGAAGACATTCTAGAGATAGAATTTTAAACTAGGTACATACATTATGAGTTTACGGTAATGCCTTTTGGGATGACTAATGAAACCTCCGTCTTAATGGATCTAATGAATAGAGTTTTCAAGGAATATCTTGATGACTTTTTTTTGGTATTTATTGATTATATCTTGGTTTACTTTAAAAGATATGAATATCAGGAAAATCACTTGTGCATAATTTTGAAAACTCTTAGATGAAATGAATTATATGGGATGTTTAGCCAGTGTGAATTCTGGCTTCAGAATATTTCTTTTCATGGCTATATTATCTCTATGGATGGAATCTCTATTTATCCTTTAAAGCCAAAAGAAATCCAAAAATGGCCAGCACTGATGAGTATATCCTAGGTACACAGTTTTATTAGTTTATCAATTTATTATCAGCATTTTTTCCAAAATTTTGCCTGATTGGCTAACCCATTAACCAAACTCCCATGTAAAGGGGTTAAATTTGTTTAGACAAAAGAGTGTGAAGAATGTTTTGAAGATCCAAAGAGAATAGTAGTCAATGATTATTTCTTGAATCTACCATCAGGAAATTATGGGTTTGTTATTTATAGTGATTCTTCAAAGAAAGGACTTGGTTGTGTCTTTATGCAGAATGATAGAGTTATTTCTTATGCATCACAACACCTAAAAATTCATGAACCAAACTATCCTACTAATTATCTTGATTTATCAGCTGTAATATTTTCTTTGAAGATATGGAGACACTATTTATATAGTGAAAAATGTGAGATATATACCGATCACAAGGGTTTGAAGTATATTTTCTAACGGGAAGAACTCAACATGAGGCAAAGGCGATGAATTGAACTACACAAAGATTATGATTTCACTATACACTATCACCCAGGGATGGAATATAAGGTGGAAGATGATTTGAGAAGAAAGGATCATAGAGTTATGAACAAGATGAGAGTTGAAAGAGATCATATGTTCACGGATCTAGTAAATATGGATGTGGTAAAAATCATTGGAGGTGAAACATCGATACTTTTTCAAATGTTTTCTAAACCAATTTACTAGAAAGGATAAAAGATTCTCAGGTTGATGATGAAGAGTTTCAAAAGAAAATTAATGTTGTGAAGTATGAGATATTGATCGACTTCATATACAAAGATGGGATTTTGAAATTTGGGAAGAGACTTTGTGTTATTGACATACCTTATCTAAAATGTGAATTGTTGGATGATGCTAATAGTAACAAATTTTCTATACACCCTAGTAGCACTAAAATTTATAGAGATATGAAGGAATGTTTTTGGTGGGACAACATGAAGAGTGATATTGCTGAATATGTGTTAGGATGTATGGTTTTTCAATAGGTGAAACCTGGAATGCAACATCCTGGAGGAGTCACAAAACCTATTCCGATACCTGAGTGGAAGTGGGATGATATTATAATGTACATTGTCATGGGTCTACCAAAGACTCCTAGAAGGAATGATGTAATATGGGTCATTGTTGATCGTATTACCAAGTAATCACATTTTCTTGCTATAAGAGGTGATTTACCACTTTAATGTTTATAAAGACCATATATTAATGATGTTGTAATACTTCATGGTGAACCCCTATAGATTCTTCATGATCGTGACCCCCTTTTTACATTAATGATATAGGAATATTTTCAAAAAGAACCATATATTGAACTTCATTTCAACACCTCCTACCACCCTCAAACTGAAGGACAATCAGAATGCACTATTCAAACCTTAGAATACATGTTCAGATCGAGATCACATGACTTTTGAGGTATGTGGGATCAGTATTTACCTATGGTAGAATTTTCCTATAATAATATCATTAATTCAATTATTCATATGGAACCATATGAAGCATCATATGGGAAGAGATGTCTCACACCAACTTGTTGGGATGATGTTGGTGAAAGAAAATACGTAGTCCCGGAACATGTTGAGGAAACAACGGAAAATGTGAATATTATCAAAACCCACGTCAAAGAAGATCAAAGTAGGCAAAAGTGCTATGCCGATAACTAAAGGATGGATTTGGAATTTCAAGTAGGTGATCATGTTTTTTTTGAAGGTATCTCCATGGAATTGTGTTATATAATTTGTTAAGAATATTAAATAGAGTTCAAGACACATCAAAACATTCAAAATTATAGAATGAATTGGAGTTGTAACCTACCATTTAGCAATGATTCCAAGTCTCTCCAAAGTAAATGACGTGTTCCACGCATCACTGTTAAGAAAATACATGCATGGCCCAATGGATGTACTCACCTATGAAGAAGTAGAACTGGAATATAACCTATCTTATTGTGAAGAGCCTTTCAAAATTCTTTATACCAGAGAACATGTGCTGAGAAACCAGATGACATGTTTGGTAAAAGTTCTATGGAGAAACCATAAGATGGAAGAGGCAATGTGGGAACCTATGGAAATTTTGATGAAGAACCATGAAAATCATTTTATGTAGTAATATTCTAGAAATTTTGAGGACAAAAGTATTTGATGGAGGGAAGAATGTAACACCCCAAACTTCCACGGTACATTTCCCTTTGAATAATGCAGTAGCTTGCATTGTACACGACTTGGAGTTTTAACACACCACAACAAATTTAACTAGCTCTTATGAAAACTAATAACCACTTTTTTGAATTTTATAAATTTTATTTTTCAAAATGGACTTCATTTTTGGATTTGGAATATCAAAATTATCTTAGGGGGAATTTTTTTCATTTTTCAAAAAACGTTAATTTTTTGATGAATAGTGAAAAATACTACGTTATTGTTTAAAACCAAATTTTATTTAAATAAATATTTATTTTATTTATTTTAAGTAAAAATAGATACACAATAGTTATATTAGTTCAATTTAATTTATTGGATTCATTTTTATAAAAAAGCATATGTATAAAATATTTTTGAACTTTTTATCGTCTTTTACCCACCTTCTATGAGCATTTGCAAATTTTAATAAAACATAATTTTATCACTTTTGTGAGTAGAATTTCAAAAATCTGAGAGTCAATGTTGACATCAGTAAGTAAAATGTGGTTCAATAAGATGAAAATCTTTTTTTTTCGAATAGTAACTTTTGACTTTAATTTACCATAGTTAGAAGTAAATAGGGTAATTAAAGGTAAAAATGATACTATAATTACCCTAAAACTTGTTATAATTCAATAGGATGGGTGTAATTAGTCCAAAAACAACCTTTGGAATAAAATATGATCATTTTGGTCCCCTTTTATTAGATTAGGACATTTATTATTATTTTATTTAAATAAGAGTTAGAAGTGTTAAATTCAAAGTTTAATAACTAAAGAATTTTTAATATAGGGTTAAAAATAAGATAAATTAGACTATAAATATTAATTAGAAAGATAAAAATATTTCGTACATTATGTTATTTTATTTATAGTTTTTATACATTAAATAAGTAAATTTATTTATGAATCAATGATGACGCAGTCATTAGCAAGATAATTAAAAACTAAAATAATTTAGATTATAAATTTATAAATAAATGTAAATCGATACTTCTGAAAAATTAAAATAAATTTATAGGTTAAAATGACATTTTAGGGGTGATTAAATGCATTTTTTCCATCTAATCAAGTTTATAAGTCTTTATCAAAAATCAGATACTAAATAGTGTAAAAATTAACATAAATGAGTTTTTAAAACAAGTACTATATTTTTAAATAATAAAATAGTCTTAAAAATCTATTTTTCGTCCAAAAAACTTATATAATAATATATATATATAATTAATGGACCACTTGGGGGTTCTATTGGCATTTTATAGTATGTTCTTTAATCATATATATAATAATATAAGAATACATGGTAAAAGTTAAACTATTTAACTAAGAGTTAAATATAAACGATAAGGTTAATATGGAGACCAAAACCTGTATAAAACCTATTTGGGGACAGTTTTTATACACATACCTACCTTATAATCTAAATATATAATTTTGTAGAAATTAGAAACCGAATATGATTGTATAATAAAATAATATTTCAAGGTTTTTCTAAAGTGACCCTCACCTCTCTTATAAAATGGTACTTCCCCGTCTCTTATTTTCACACCTCCAAATCAATTTGGTTCAGCCTACCCCTAAATGAATATACTCCCAAATACCCAAATTAGACCTATATTACTTACTTTTATCATAATTCCATCCCACGTATCCCTTTTGATCAACTCAAAAGGAAGTACTGAAAGAAGAGGTAATAATTTCATCACCTCTTCCTAAGTTCTTTTCTTTTTCCACTTACTATTTATTTTTTGTTTCCATACCAAAATAATAAATCCAGAATATTATACACACTGTGATTTAATTATAAAAATGGTACAACCATATTAATTATTCTATCCATCCTATGAATGACATGTCACCAAACGTGCATATGAACAACTTTCTGTCTCCAAGTCGTGGTGTAGTTTGTTATTCAAACACTTCATTATTTGGATGGGAATAATAGTGATTAAAAATTCTATAAATAATAAATATAACATGTTAATTATTCTATATATATTATCAAACATCCAATTAAATACTATTTCCCCATCAATAAAATGATATTGTCGCTCGTGCGTACGTACAAATTATCATCTCCACAAATGCAATTAGATTCATTACCCATCATAACCATTCAAGAATAAATTTCATTTTATAATTAAAAATAATATTTAAGAAAATAATATAATTATGGATATGAATCAAATACATCCTATCCATAACAAACATAGCTTACGTAAAAAAACATATAAAGGAAAACTAATCAGTTAGCACCCAAAATATTGATACTACAAAAATATTATTAACAAAGAAATATTAGAAGATAATATATGATATCATTTTTATTTATGTGGTTCTTGTATGATTTAATAATAATTATTTAACTATTATAAAAGAGGTTAACATACCCTAGATCAAGGAAAAGTACACGGTAAGGGTTAATTTTACAATCTCTTTACTTAGCGGATGTTGTTAATACGTAAGTATCTACTGGGACCTCTTTATCATCCACATCTGTATTTTCTTAAAAACGTATTTCAAAACATTTTTACTATTAACTAGACTATGGGTTAAATTAATTTATACCTTTATTTGTCCTTATATGTTTTGATAGGAATCATTCCATTGTTTTCAAAACAAGTTACTTTGTGACCTTTTCAACAAAATTAAGGTAAGAATGTGTTTTTTAACTTATACTGAGGGTGTGGCTATTTTCTGCCTTTATAATGTAGTCAAAGATTCCCTTACAATCTTATAATAATGTTTTCAAAATAAATGTTTTCTTTTATAATTATGTGACTCTTAAATGATTTCAAAATAGAAATAGATATTTTTCTCAAATAGTTTTGATTTCATCTATGTCAACATCCTTTGATATATTTTACACTTGTTTGAAGTTAATTTATTATGATACAAATATATTTTTTATTGTATTTAATGATTTGTGATATGTTTGAATATGGATGTGTTATTTTTATACCATTCATGGTTTATGGTTAAAGTATTTACATTTTGTATGCTAGTATTAATACGAATGACTACGTTATGTTTCAACCTTTTCATATGAGGAATGTATTGGACATAGTAAGTGACGGGTGGAGCTTGTTATAGCTCCTCAGGGCATCGGTAGGTCTCATGAGACAATTAGATGTGCAATTGGCTGAGGTATTTCCCAATTTGATATGTGGTTATGGTTGAGACCTTATTCATTTTCAGACCTCCTTGTTGAGGCCTTGACAAATTGTTTTAGAATGTCCCTCATTATACATTACCTAATTATGAAAAGAATAATTATAGTTCTTGTGGGTATTAGAATAGTAGAGTACCCATTACTATTTTTTATTATGGAATTATTTAATTATCTCATATTCCTACCTTAAAGTGCTCATGTTTAGTATTTGTAAAGTCATGTTTCTTCAATTATTCATCATGCCTAATGTTTTTGTTATCTGCCGCTGTATTTCTTATTCTTACTAAGTGTTTGAGCTCAGCCCGTTCTTATGTTTCATTTTACTAGGATATGAAGAAGTTAGTTATGTGTGAATTACAGGCATAATTTAGGGGGCTTGGATGTTTTTAATGGAAAAAATTACTATTGTATTTAATTTCAAGTTGTAATGTTGAACTTATGTATGTATCTTGTTTCCAATAATACTAAACTAATCAGTCTTTTGGGACATGATTCCTTGTATCATGCCAATTTTATGTAATAATTCACCAACTCCAGGTAACTGCGGTCAGGACATTACATGTATAGGACTTTCTTTCTAAATTACAATAACATTAGAAGTATAAATTAATATAAAATTAATCTCATAGACTTGATGATAGTGTAATTTCTTAAATGTAAACATTTTCAAAAGTATTCTATGTTTTTTATATAAAATATAAAAATGAAATTGATTCTAATGACCTTATTTGTATTAAATTATATAATATTTATCTAATTAATCATTAAAAGTAATAAAAATTTATATTTAAACATTTTAAATAAATTATATGAAAAAGAAGTTCGGAATAATAATTCAGTATTTTTCACTATTCATCAAAAAAATAAAACCTCACAAAAAAATACCCAAAATTCACCCTAATACAATTTTTTTGTTACTATTCAAAAAATTATGTTTATTTTTAAATCTAAAATTTATCAGATATCCAAATTTGGGCTTAAAATAGGTTTGTCTTTAAAAGGTGATAAAACTATCTTTTTTAAAAAATACCATTTTTATGCATGAAAAAATTAATTCTTATCTTATTCATATAAAATATATTGAATTGATATAAAAATATTTGATTTAATATGGAAAATAAAAATTTCATTAACATTATTCTGTAATTGTACTTAACTTAGCTTATCAGGATAAAACACATGTTTGAGCATAAAACCATTTCTTTTATATTTCATTAGTTTCTATATTCATTTAAAATTTATTGGAAGCCAATGAATTCATTTTAAATTTTTATAAACCATATACTTTCATAATATAGTCAATAATATTCATAACTTATTCTTTAATAGATATGTTATATCTTATTATATTAAATATTAATGTTTTATTAACATATTGTTCTTCGGTAAAATACAGTCTTGTGTGTAATGAAAGTCATGAAAGATAATCGTTTTTGTGTGTGATGCAAGATAAATCAGTATTTCATTCATATAATCTATATCATAAATTGAGTTAATTTAAAATAGTAAATATATTACAAATTCATAGGATATTATATTCCCTTATATTATTGGTGTTTCATGTCATATAATCTCTTGATTACAATTTTCTTAATTTAGTAATTTTAGTTGTTACATTCTACCCGCAATAATTAAATTTTTTCCTCATAAATTAATATCTACATTGGTAATAAATTATTTGATATTTATTATGTTGAGATACCATATCATGATTAATTTTCATAAATAATCTTCTAGAAAAGAAAGAACGGGAAGTACAAAGCTCACATTTACAAACACATAAATTTGTCTCCAAGTAAGAGAATATTAGTAGAAAGTGAAGATGTGGACTTAGAGGAAAAGATTAAATATATATAGTGAGTAATTTAGGACCTTAATAAAAACAAATTAATGATAAATGAATAGTTGAGGGCCTCAAAATGATAAATCTTCGATGATTTAAAAGACTATCGGTTCAAAAACACCGAATTAGGACATCATTTTTTTTATAATTTTCCAATTTTTGAGTAATTATTTTGCTGCCTAATAATATAATAGAAAATAAACTTTTCTGATATCTTACAATTTTATAATAATAGTATCAACTTTTGGGTATGCTTCAATCAAATTATAATTCATCCCTTACTACATTAAATGGATATCCTAAAGTGAACCCCCCTTTTTAGGAACTAAAATTTTATTTTAGTGGACTTTAAAAAAAGTCATTATAGTGGTCTAACTATTATCCAATGCCAATCTGGTTTAGAAATTAATACATAAACCAAAAATTAACACTATTGGTTTACTATTAACATGTATTTTTCATAATGTTTAAAAATAAATAATAACATATTAACGAGTGAATTTCATAGGTCAGTGGTTGACCTGAAAACCTTATTGTACTTCAGTCAGGGGATCAAGACTCATTACCTTTTTAGACATGATAGGCTTTCACATGACATACATTTTGTCCATTTATAATATCATGTTAATATAATTTCTAAAATAAATATGTTGTACATCCTTGAAATAAGTTTAATCACTAAATATACTTTTTACCAAGTTTTTTAATAAAATCGTAATACATAAATAATTCATTCATTTATTTTCACATAGGATATTCCGTGGCCTAGAGTTTATCCATAATATCATTTGTTGGATTTCTAAACCATATCACCTTATTATCAATCTAAAACACCTTAGGTTTAACAAAGTTTATTCATTGTAATTATATATTCAAATCCTTCAAAACAGTTTTTAAGGATAATGTGAATTGCCTAAATCATATCCCCCCTGGAGATTCAAACCGGGTGCACATTATGGCCCATTGTCATGTACTAGTTTACGATCGAGTCTGGACTAATGCACCATGTTGGATTTGATAAACCTAGGTACATCTGTTCTAGAACCACATATACTTATAGTATCTAGACTTGGATCTATTTATAAAATGTCCCAAATAATCTACACCTTACTAAAATTCTTTTATGTTCTTAAATAATTATCCACAACATCTACCATAGGGATATGTTCTCTAATCTATGTTTTCTTAAATCTAGTTACCTAGTATGCTAAAAAAAATTATTTGATACAAACTATAGTGAGTTGAACCCAGAGATCATGGAGCCAATGTCTACTATAATTAAATTGTCATGATTATAAGGAATAAAATCTAGGAGGACTGATCAGTTAAGTATTATTGGTAAATCATTTACATACATGTGTATTGTATTACAAAAGAATACAGTAATTACAACACAATTTTTTATTCTTTTGTGGATAAAAAATTTATTCAATATATTATATCCCTATATATATTTCACATTATACACATTTGATTCATGGGGAAGGGAAACATACTATATTTGAGCTCGAATTCCTAGTAAGGGTAAATTGCAGTAGATGTAATAATGAATAAATGAGAATAGTCAATACAGATAGGTAATAACTGAAAAAAATTCCATGTAATCAATAAACTAATAAGGAAGTACATAAATTTTTTTTCAAGGAAAATAAATAGAGACTAATTACATTTAAATAAATAGAAAAGAAAAATTAATATGGCACTATATGAAACTGAAAACACATTCCATTTAATTAATTAAATTTGAATAAAATGCATTCATAGATATGAAAACTCCAATTATAATGGATAAATAATAACTGAATGGAAATTATAGAAATGATTCATTATTGGATTATATGTTTCCTAGGTAGATGAAAATGTTAACATCAATACCTTTCACAATATAATTTAAATATATGTGTAGAAACCCATCTATCCTAATTGGAAACAGACTAAAAAGGGTTTTCACTAACTAATTTAATCCCTAGAGACTAACAATGAACCTTGGGGATTAAATAAACTATTCCCAACCCATGTATTTTATGTCCAAATAATTATCAAATAATTTATTTAAATTAATAAACAAGGTTCCTTATCCAATATCCTTATGGAGTAAAGGATGTAGATTTATCAATATTTCCCTAGAAAATCAAATGAAAATTGTACATAAAAATGGTATAAAGTTTAAGACATAATAACATACATGGTAAATGATATGGATAAATAGGATAAATTCAATCTTTAATGATAATAGGAAATTGAATATTTCAAGGGGGAAAGGAACCAAGGAATTGAATGTTAATACCATCCAAGAACAAATAAATCAAAACACTATCGAGGAAGAATACAGATCGTATAAATACATAATATCCCCTGTAGAGTAAGTAATAATGTATTTTTTCATTTATGAATTTGAATATTATAAAAATATATTTTAAAAACATTTTTGATGAAAATATCCTTTGGAAAAAAAATTATTTAAAAAACACTATTGAATGCATTTTCATAAAAAATTAACCTTTTAAACATGAAAATGAAAATTTATGCAAATGAAATTGGGTAAATCTATACATTAATTATGAGATATAATGAACATTCATTTTTCAAGGTAAAAATATTAGAAAAATGAATTGGTTTGAAAGAGACAAGAAGATTCCTTTGAAAATATTGGTAAAATACAGAACATGTTAAATTTTTTTTTTAATAAATCATATTTGAAAGGTTAAAAAAATTTTTGAAAACATTTTAATAAATTGTGGTTTTTATATTAAAATAAATTCTCTTACAAAAGAGATAAATGAAGTGGGGGTTTTCATAAAATCATGTTTTAAAACATTTTGAGTACCAAAGAGTAGGAAATCGTATCAATACTTGAAAATGGTCATGAATAACCATAGGATTGGAAAGTCAAATGGTTTATTGAAAAATGTTCAAATAATATCCTTAAATGGAAATAAATTTGAAAGAATATCAAAAATTACACTAGACAAAAATAATCTTTGAATATTCCAAAGTGTCCCATACCACGTTGACAAATTGTAAATCATTATTCTCATGATGGAAGAAAATTAAATGAATATTTTAAATAACATGAAAATAAAAGTATTAATGATATAATATTAAAAAATTGGATGTATATACACCCCACAAAATAATTAAGTGGTGAATAAGATATTTATCTAATAAATATAAAAAGTGAAATGGAAATATCTTACCCTGTTTTCCTTTTTTTTGGTGAACATCTTTTAAACTCAAATATAAAGGGTTTAAATATGTTAATAACTTATAACACAACCATAATATATTTATAATAGAATATATAATGTTATTTCAATAAATTTTTACCCATATTTAACAACCTTTCATTATTTTAACTATTTTGGGTGTTAATTGCCTAGTTTACCGAGTATGTTTTGACTTGTTATTTGTTATTCCTATTAATTAGATCATGATTTAACAATATAAAGAATATAAATAAAAATTTAAATATAATATATATATAAATTATATATTTTTAATAATTAAAAATATTTGGATATTGGAAATGAAATGCACAATTCATGGAGATAGTAGGTCGTACGTACGTGTGATCACTGCTTTCATTTCTTTTAAAAATTAAAGGAGTGAAAATAAAATGATATATATATGTATATATATTTATGTATATTATTATTCAAATACTCTTTTTACTTAATATATATTATATAGGTTTATTAAAACTATCCTTTTTACATTCTATGTATAGAGTGAAAAAATGATATGGCTTTGAGAAGGTGGTAGTCCACACTTCAACAAAGGATGTTATCATATTCCCAAAAGATGGAAAGAATAATGGTATATTCTATATAAAAATTAAACAATCATAAATAAATAATAAATATAATATATATCATATATAAAAAGTGTGTCCATCACAATTCCCACAATGATTGGAAGTAAAGTAAGTACAAACAACATCATTTCATGAAGTGGTAGTTCTCCATACATAAGAACGGTATGTTCGTTACCCATTAGATGGAAGTGTGTATAAGTTTAGGTAGAAACCATATTATAAAAATATCTCATTATATTTTTGATACAATTTGGGATTATATAGTCATGTAATATGAAGAGTTGAGATGGTGGAGAATGAAAATAAAAGTAAATAGTTTGTGGAAGGATGATACCTCTTATTCAGGTAACTCCTTTTTGTTTTCACTAAATGAAATCCATGTGTGGATTTCATCCCCAGGTGAGTATTATAGGTTTAGTAGAAGGATTACGAAGATCTATTTGAGTTGATATTTTTCGAGTAATTGTGTTTGGAAGGTATGAGTAAGTTGGAGGGTTTTAGTTTTTATATAGGGGAGTGGAGTGGCACTATTGTATATTTTTGGAAAGGGAATTCCACCCATGTTTATCTTATTTTAGGTGGATAAAATAATATATTTATTATAAGAAAGGGATTATAAGGTCTAAATATTTCGATAAAATTTATTTTGGATAATTTTCTAGGTAACTGTGGCCCTAAAATTAAGGTTTAGTCCTTTGTTTAGTAAATTTTTCTCTTTATCACTGTAATAAATTTTAATCACATTCACTAATATTTTTGGTAAAAAACTAATTTTACAATATTTTAAAATGAAAATTATTATGATTCAAAATATAGAACCCATTTTTCAAATTAAAATCATAGAAGTGATATAAATTAATTTAATATTAATCTTACATATGGGACGACAATGCTTGTTATAAAAACGTTCAAAATTTTCCTATGTTTTTATATACAATTTCAAAAATAAATTGATATAATAATCTTTATTGTATTAGATAATATGAAATTTATCTAATTATTATTTAAAAAAAATAAAAAAAATATAATTTGTCCTTCTAAAAAAAGTATATTAAAATGTAGTCTTGAATTTAAATTTAGTATTTTTAACTATTAATCAAAAAAATAATCTTCACTGAAAAATTTCAAAAATTTAGCCTAAGTTAATTTTTATGTTCCCCATTAAGAATCGATTTTTATTTTTAAATATAAAATTTATTAATTTTTTAAAAATTATATTTAAATAGGTTCACTATTAAAAGGATGTAAATATCCTTTATAGTAAAGTACAATTTTGATGCATGAAACAAGATTTATTCAAGTGTTATGCCTATAAAAACTATTGAAGTAATATAAAAGATATTTTATTGAATATATAACTTGTATATTTGACTAATATCATACAATAAACATAATTTATATGATGTTTTATGATAAAACACTATTGGGAGGATACAAGTGTATCCTTATCTTCATTTTTTTATTTTAATTTCTAATTAATTGATAACCTATGAATTAATTTTATAATTTTATGAAACATATATTTTCATCTTTAAGATGATAATATTTATAACCCCTTATTTTAAAAAAAATTATATAATAATATATTAAATAATAATTTTTTCTTAATATACATTTATTTGTTAATACACGGTCTTGTGTGTTACGCAAGCCATCGAAAAAAGTCATTATTATGTGCAATTCAAGCTAACATAGTATTATGGGAATTACAAGATAAATCATAGATTAAATTTATTTAAAATAGTAAATAAATTATATAGTCTTGGGATACTATATTCCATTATGTTCTTGGTGTTGTGTTTTTACACGCTTTCGACTACAATGTTCATACATCAGAATTTCATGGCGTAACAACATTTTAAGATTATTCTAATATTTTTTTTCTGGGTTGATTCAAGTGGTGACATTGGAAGAGGATTGTTCTATGATCCTAAGTTAGGTGGTCAAGCCTCATTTCCTCATGTTTCCTTATATTTATATTATACATCATCATGTAATATAGTAGACTTCTCTATAAATTCTTCCAAAATACTTAGTATATTAATTCAGAGGGTTTCTAATGTTTAATATGATCCCAGCTAATAGAATATCACATCCTAAGATGTTATCTTAACATGGGACACCCCAATGGGTGTTCTATTCTTTGATATCCTTTCTACCAACTACATTAAATTGGTTAACCGTCTTTCAGGGGTGTGTTTCTCTTGTAATAAATGCATTGAAATTAAACATTCGAATTAAGAGGAGTGGTTAGAAATGAGTTTTGCACCTACACATCATGACATAATTTAATGTATTGATTAAGTGATTTTGTGAAACATGAAAAAGTGTCATAATTTTCATTCCTTTATAAATTAAATGAATTATGATAGCTAAGACATATGACATATCCATGCTGAAAGAGATAATTAGATCCTTGTGGGAAGCATTGGACCTGATCATTGGGCTTTATAATTAGAAGGTGTATATATAGTGTAAATATTCTAGGAGATATATTTGGTTTTAATATGAGGGTATAACCATGCATTTACCTTACCTCCATATTGGTGATATATATTCCCTACAGAAGACACCATGGACATGATCAGATGCTAAATGGTCATTTTATTTCACAAGTGATACTTGATCCCCTGCATGAGATATTGGGAATGGGCTCAGAGGTTTGATTTCATGCCATACTAGAAGGGATACCAGAGATTCCATTTATAGATCTCACTGGTCTGGTTTTCGTGATATTGGATATTTATAGTTCATTGAATCGATACATAGGAATCCTTCTATATTTCCTTGGATGAGCGCATGGTTCATCTTGATATTTTCTAATGATATAATTTAAACTAATGAATCTAAATGTATAACTAAAATTTCATGGACACATCCTATAAGATAAATCAAATTCTTGGGTTGGTCTATTTCATAATTATTTTATACATTGACCCTTTTTATCACATCCATTTCATGATTGTACAAGTTACTTTGGTTCATAGACATTAAACATAGGTCTAATAAAGTATTACTTGTTTGGTATCCTTAGAAGAACAAAAAATGGTGTATTTATTTATTTATTTCATTTTATTTACTATTATTGGCACACTGATCATTTTATATTAACAAACATGATTGATCTAGACACTGTTGGTGGTGGATGACTAATTATACATCACACCCCTATTTGAATCCTTTGGTACCCAAGTAGTGTTCATGATACCGGGTTTTTATAAAGGCAAGAATCATACTTATGATGTTAGATTTTGAGTTATAGGGTGGAGTATGAGATCATATGATCGAGCCTATTCTCGTGATGCTAGTAGAGGTATATTTTTTGGACAAATTTTTTATAATATGGTTTAAGTCTTCTCCCCATGTATCCTATTTACACTATTTTTATGTATCGATATGTTTATCATCATCACTACTATGCTTTTACCAATTTTTTATTCTTTCATGTTGATAGTTTCTAATACGTTATTTCATGTTATTTTCTTTTCTTGAAGATTACAAATATTTATTGTTTTTTTCTACACTCTATCTAATGGAGGAAATAGTATCCCCATATATACACCCAAGATCGTTGATACCATTTGGTATACTTTTGCATATGGGGAGTTGCACTTGATTTCTTTTGTCCAACCGTCTTATGGAACCATTATGTGGATCTAAAGGCGGGATACTCCAAAGTGGTATGAAAGATGTTATTTTCATTTTGTATTACTGTTTGGGTATCAAAAATGTGACTATGATTATAAATATTTTTTAATGATCCAATTCTTGGGAGTATCTAACCCAATTGCATAATAAAAACAAATTTCCTAGGACGAGTTATTAATATTTTATATTATTCCAATTATAGTTTTCCAGATTTCACTATTGGTTGATGCACATATTATTTTTGATGTTATCATTTTGGATTATTGTTATGGTAAAAATTATTTTCCTAGTATCAATGAAATGAGGGAGAATAAAATTTATGTGTCATTATGGGCACCATAGGATATAAATATCATGAATTATTCCATGCCATCACTATATTTATCCCTGAATTTACTATATTGCATGTTCTTGTTTTATGTGCATTTATTATTATGAAAATGAAACCTATAGGGATAACTATATTTGACTAATTGAAGTTATTAAATCAATATAAATGGTTCTTCTTGGTTAGATTGATGATGAAACATTATTTAGCCAATTATGACACATTCGAGCTGTGAACCATTGGTTCTATGGGAAGAAAAATTAATGATTTGATTTATTAATGCCAATGGTAATTTATGAATCAAATGATTTTATAAGTTGATAATGGAGTTCATTCAATCATATCACTATAAATGACCTATTATATCTTGATAATGAACATATATTTCAGGTTTTAGTTACATGATATACCTATATCTATTTATAAAGTGTATAATAATTTCTAAATTTGGAATTGGTAACATGATTAACAAGATTGAGTTATCAATAGCTATATAAATAAGAATTATATTCAATTAAATTGATGTTTTAAATTAAAATGGATACCACTATATTTGATTCAAATAGAAAAGGAAAGGGTGGTTTCCTCAATACCAATTTATTGACATTCTAGTGGCATTATACGAGGCCTTGACCATAATCCAACCATAGCAGTGGGTAGTAGGAAGTGTCTCATAGGAATCCTACGATATATCTTATCACATAGACCTCGATTTTGGAGAAGGATAAGATATGTGACTTGTTATTGGAAGCTTTATACCTATCCATTATTGTTCTCATTATTATCTATATGGTATAAATATTATCTGAAGAATATATTTGAAAATTTTAGACCTTGGTTTCATCAATATACTCATATCATATGGAAGGAGAGTGAAAATGACCATGATCTTTAGGTGGTGGCCCTTGAACCACATGTATTACTGCCTATACTTCCACTAGAGTAACCTCCGAAAGATTTTCCATTTGGAGTGGATTCTTAGTTCCGAGACAGCTTCTTTCTCTTTATATAAACTGTATAGGGTTTTCTATGACCTGCTCCTACTATAGCAGAGATGACCCATGAAATACTACAGCTGAATCCTCCAACCTTCTTAGCAGATTAATTACACTACTGCATATTTTATGGTGGTCATGGGGTATATCTTTATGCATTTGGAGATGAAATCATTGAATATGGACAATCACTCTACCTAAATGCTATGAAATAATGGTAAACATTGGTGAGATGTCATTACCTCGACTTGATTTCATCTGAGGATGGGATGTGTGGGCTTACAGATATCCTTCTTTGACTACCTCTTACCCTAAATGTTTTGAGATGATCATTATAGAGAGGTTTTGCATCTTCAACAAGGTGATATATAAGTTATTGAATATTATTCTCTTTTCACTAAGCTCTAACATTTTGTACTTAATCTGACTATTGAAAATCTCATAAATGTGTGACATTTTTTGTCTGGGATTGTGTTCTCCTTCTAAATCTAGGTGAATGTTTTTTTATTTTTACCATTTCAAAAGTTTTGACCTAGGACCTCATTATTGAGAATAACCTAAGGAAATGTGTAAGTATCTTCTAGAGAAATTTTGATTCTAGGTAGGGAGATGGTTTATCATACTTTAGGAAGCATGGCATAGATAGTGAATGTGGGGGAAATTTCAGGAAGATGACACGCACTAAAAACTATGAGGTGTGTCACCAATGTGGAATGATAGGTCATAGGAAGCCCCAATCTATGAGGAACTCAATCGATCACTGACCATGTAGCAGGATGGGTCAGCTATAGCATTTTTCCAAATATTTCCACTTATATCATCTAATAAGGGATATGTGCTAATACTGAATTTAGGTATATGATTATAATCCCCACTTTAGGATGGGAGTTGGTCTACTATCAGCCGATTAGATTGAGGATTTAGTCGTGGAAGAGGTAGTAAGACATATGAGGTTCATTTCTAACATAGATGACATTTCTAGGTCAGACAGGTTTCATCTCGAGGCCATGGTTTGGGCCACATTAATGAAGTGCATCATACACCTCATTAGAATATTCCAAGAACTTCTATAGTATGGGGTACTATTATATTTGCCTATATATTATTTTCTCCCCTATTTGACATAGGTGTATCACGGTCCATTAAATATGTTGCAATTATGTAAATTCTGGGCCTAGTGATAGAGTAATTCTGTGGTGTTATAAATCTTAACACACCATTAGGGGTTTGATCAGAGGGTATATGCCTGTACAAATAATTCCACCTTGATATAGGTGGGTACTGATTCCTATACAATTTCTTTTTCCCCCTGAGGACCGGTTTCGACATCATTATCAATATTGATGGGCTAGTGCCTTATCAAGCCCACATTTATTTCTATAACTGGGGGGTCTCGTTTACTATACCCAAGGAAAGGTCATATATTCATATGGGGAATGGGAAATCCATGAGAGTTGAGTTAGAAGCTAGGGTATTGATCTAGTCATGGTGAAAACCTAAATGGAATGTCTCTATAGAGGGAATCGTGGAATGCCGTTTGAATAATTCCCTCTTATTGTGGATCATTTTGTGATGTCTTATTTGAAAATTTATTTGGCTTAATTTTGGTGAGAGTGTTAGATTTCACCATTGATCTAGATTTGTGTGTGAAACCGGTTCCCATTCCTCATAGGATGACACCTATAGTGCTCCAACAACTTAGGAAACAATGAGAAGATATAGAGGGAAATGATTTTATCTGACCCAACACATCACTATGGCGGTCACCCATCCTTTTTTCTAAGAGGTCGGATAATACCCTCATATTTTTCAAATGATTTTTATAGTTTCATTGGTATATAGTTCAAAACATTCCACCACTATCTTGTAAAAAATAAATCATTAACCATATTTTAGGAGTGAATATTTTCTCTAAGATGTATTTTAAGTCAGACTACCATCATGTGTGTGAGGATATCAGACATACCATTTAAAATTTTCCGAAGTTGGTATGTATTTTATGATTATTTATTTGTATTTTTCTTCCTTATGAATACACTGATAGTATTTTTAATTTTAATAAATTTGGTTTTCCACTTCTAATAGGATTCATTTGTGTTAGTTTTCATTGATGAAATATTATTGTATTACCACACCAAGAATTTCCATTCCAACCATCTTCAGATCATTCCAAATACATTGAAAGAGAATCATCTATATTATTGGCTCAAAAAATTCCAATTCTTTTAAATAAAGATCACTTATTGGGTTATATAATTTTTGATGAAGGTGTATTTTTTGACCCATAAAATGTGAGCATCATGATTTTCAAGGAGTATCCCTAGAATTTATTTGATACACAAAGTTTCATAGCGGTAAATGGGTATTACCAGTAAATAATTCAAGATATATCATTCCTTAAAACACATATTATGGTATTCAATAACAAGGATGTCAAATTTAAATGTACTAAATCTTATAAGACAACCTTTCGTGAGTTGAAAGAGATACCAACATCATCACAATTCTTGATTCTTAAATATATAGGAAAAAGATATACTATATACTATGATTCTTAAGAAATTGGGATAAGCATAGTTCTAATGTAGGGTGATCGGGTAGCAGATTATGAGTACCTCCAGATAAGACCTCGTGATTGGAATTACCATACCCATGACCAAGATCTAGCAGTCATGGTTCATGATTTATACTTTTGGGGGAATTATAGTTTGTGTGAGCTATTCATTTTTAAAATGGGTAAAAAAGTTTCAAATATATCTCAACACAATGCGACCTGAATTTGAGGAAGAACATATGGAAAAAATACCTAAATTTGTTTGATATTGATCTTTCTTATACACCTAGAAAGGGTAATGCAATAGCTAACACCCAAAATGGAAGACTTAGAAACATTTATTTCCATGAGTCTAGTAGTGAGTGGAAGTCGATGGTTTTGTTTTTTGAGATTCATTTGTAGGTTCCTGAGTATCATGGAATCATGTTTTATTTTCTCTAGAAGTGAAATACTACCTCATAAAATGGGTATAGATTAGGAAAACATCAGATTGTTAGGGCCTAGTATTAAGGAGGAGTGTCACAGTTGAGAACCCACCACCTGGTTGGGTTATCGATGAGAATGATATCCTTCACCCCCACTAACATACCTGGGTACCATTAGAAATATTGAAGGAAGTAATAAAAAAATCCCTAACGTATATTTGATCAGTTCACCTTTATGTTACCAATATGTACTAGGGCATATGTCGATATTATTGGTGTCCAAGTATGAAGTGGTATATGTCATGATCAGTCATGAGGTGTTCCATATATTATCAGGTGAATGCGGAGCACCCGGAACCTAATGGAAATATATAGCCTTCATCCATTCCTCAATGGAAATGAAATGAAATAACCATGTACATTATTATTGGATTTCTTGGATCCCCATGACACAATGACATAATATGAGTAATCATTGAAATGGTGATAAAGGTATCACATTTTCTACTGATCTTGGATAACTTATGAGATGATGGTCAGGGGTTTCTTTTTGTCTAGAAGATTTTTCACCTTCATGGAATTACCTATTCTGTCCTATTGGATAGCGAAACCCACTTTACATCATGGTTTTAGAAGGTCCTACAGAGGAACTGGGTTCACAGGTTCTCCTGAGTACAATATATCACCCACATACCAATAGGTATTCCGAGAAAAAAATTCAGTTGTTAGAGAATATTTTCCAAGATGGTGTACTTGATTTTAGATGTTCTTTAGAGAAAAAAATACCTCTTGTAAATTTTTTCTAAAATAAAATCTTATAGGAAGAGATTCAGCTATATTATTATGGTTACCATTATCATTGGTCATGTCATTCATCCCTATGTTGGATAGAGGTATGTGAGGTAGCACTACTAGGTCCTTGTATCATTCAAGAGGCTTTAGAGAATGTATAGATGATTAAAAAATGTATGGATTTAGAACAGTCTAGGAATAAGTCTTATACCTATCATTTCCATCAACATATGGATTATGAGGTAGGATATTGAGTCATTTTGTGGGTATCACCTTGATTTTTTTATAAACCGATTCAAAGACTGGGAAAGCTATCACCTCATTATATTAGTCCTTTTGAGATTATGGAGAGAGTCGGGCTAGTAACCTATCGATTCAAGTTACCTCAGAGGAATCATTCAATGTAATATTTACTACACATATCTTATATTATTCATTACCATACTGATACATCTCATTTGTTTTACCACATCTACATTGAGAGGGAGAAATATGTTTCCTACGAGGAGCATCATATACATATCGTCGACTGGAGCACAAAGGAACTCATAAGTAGGCCAGATGAACAGGTCTGGGTACGTTAGAAGCACAATTGTGTACAATATGAGACTTCAGAGTAGGACACAAATGTATGCGGGTAGTGTACAAAACTTTTCTAAGAAAACTCCTTAGCACCCTCAAAGGGGGAACCTGGGTTGGGCTGGTTTATGGGGGGAGGTTGTAACGTCCTGGAATTTTAGAGAGGTATATAATCTTATGGTAACATTACAACCCTAAAATTTTATACTAATAATGTAATATAAATCCTACAAATAAGTCCAAGAGTGTCCATGGATCGTTCAATTTGTGGAGTTATGGTAATTTAGAAGAAAAACTCATCCACATAGTTACTGCGTGGTTAGTACCAACCGTGCGACTCAACCGTGCGGGCACCCAATGCATAGAAAAAGGCCACAAAATTTTCCTACATCCATGAAATCCATGTGACGAAATAGTGTAGGAGTTTGAAAGTGTATTTTTTTAATGGGATGCACATGGATAGTCAAACAGTGCGCCTAACCCATGTGAGAGGTGTTCTTTGATAGGGGATAACACAAGTTTGGTGCACATGTTAGCCAATCGGATGAATAAACTGTGTGACCTTAAATTTAATGGGTAAATTTAGTTATTTCCCCTATTATATTTTAAATCTCTTAATTCTTCATACCCCTTCATTTTATCCAATAGTTATTTCCTGATGCTCATCCTTCCTCCTTGATTAGGGATTCAAACAACTCCCTCATGTGATTTCCATTTCCATAACCATTGAGTGCATTGGATCCCTATCACAGAGCTCTATAATCATCTTCTTTCAATTCATAGTTTATCTTCAATCATATCATTAAATGTTTGTGAGAGCTAATTTGACCTATTTTCAATGAATTTGAAAATTATTCTGATATATTCTATTTTATCTTGACTCAAGGGCCAATAATGGACGTGGAGAGATCTATGATCCTGGGGCAGGTGTTCTTGATTCATTCTCTTATGTTTTTTGTTTATATATTAATTTCCATTTATTCATGAACATTAATGATCTTGCAATTATTCAACAAAATTTAGTAAATTAATTTTATTGCTTTCACATGTTTAATGTGATCATAGCTAATGGATGGTCACATCCTAGGTAGTTCGAATGAATTGGGTCACCCCAATAATTGTACCCTTCAAGGTTAGAATTTTTACTATCTTCCTTACATTATTAAATCATACATGAGGGATGTGTTTCCCTATAATATCTTCCTTGAAATTACTAATTTGAATTAAGAGTAATTGTTGTCCACGAGTTAGTCCCTTACAATTTAGGCTATAATTTAATTTCATGATTAAGTGATATTTTCCAACCTGAATATAGTATCAAAAATTTCATTCCATGAAAAATTAAATTTACCATGATTATTAATATATACCTCAAATCCATGACGATAAAGATACATTGATCATGAAGGGATTCCTAGTATGGGCTCATCGAGATTTAAAATTATAACATGTATATAGATTGTAGATGCGCTATGAGTGATACTAGGTCTTCCTAGGACATGATCACTTTATGTTTACCATACCTATCAATGAGTGATTCTAATTCCCTCTGGAAAAAATCTTTGATGAGATCTGTGGCTAAATGATTATACCAGGTCATGAGTGATACTCGGTCCCCTATGTGTGATACAAGGGATTGGCTCAGAGAGATTTCTTTATTCTATAATAGTAGTGATATGGGGGATTCGATTTACAGATCACATTGGAAGGACTTATATGGTATTTGATAAATATTCATATATGTTACCACAATTAATCTATATTTATTACTTTTGTGCTTCAATCTAACTCATGAGGGAATATTCTTTCCACAAACACACCCAATGCCTTTTCTACTAGTTGGCAGCCTCTAGCATATAGGGAGGTGCTCTTGATATCTTCTGGAAAACCATATCTGGACACCACTAAGTGGTTCTAGAGGAATGATTCTAAATCCTTTATTTTTTCTCCAGCATAGGCCCACCTGATCTTCATATAGAATTCAGTAGAGGAGGACCACCTCGATTCTTAAAGGAGGCCTTATCACACATCTCCAATTTTCTGGCTGCATCAAATATCCTAAAGAACCTAAAAAGGTAGCTTTCTCATATCTCCTTATGTTAAACCAATGGTCCCCAATCACTCTCCATGTCTTAAAAAATATTTGGTAATTGAAACTATTCATCACAGAGGCTGCCTTGCATCCTCATTCTGTTGGCTAGAATGCCCCCTATGTTGACTTTATCTCTAAGGTCAAAAATCAAGCTTCTAATCTGGATGTGGTCATAAATCCATTACTTCTCTCTAATGGCCTCCCTATAAATCCTCCTAAGTCAATGGATAAGAGCTTTAAAACCTTCTTCCATCATCTGGATCACCATCTCTATGGGAGAAGAATGCTCCAGTGGATGACCCATATTGTCTCTATCTATCCACCAAAGATTACACTTCCATCCCAATTTTTCATATCTCACATTTATATATTGGGCTATAGGATATGTTAGAATTTTTTTCACAATTATAAAAAAAGTGATATTATGCCTAGAACCATTAAAATGTGGCCCATATTATCATTACATTTTTATCCCAAATAATTCTCCATTTTTGATAACTATATATAGTGATGATAAAGGCCATAATACTGCAATGTTATTTTAAAATTAAATCATGATGTATTATAAAATATATGTATATGGAAAATTTAGAGTTTAATTGAAATAAAAATTAAAAAAATAGAGTAAGATATGATATTATATAAATCTCAAACATTGTTCGGTACAACAACATTATAAAGTATAATTTACCAAAAACATTAAAACATTAATAGTTTCATTTTTTTGAACTTGAACCCTCTCCAAAAATCCCAATCATCATTTCAGTTTCTAAACGACCCCCCCATATATGAAAAAATAAATCCCCCTATATTAGAGAAATTTTCTTATGTAAATAATAATATTAAGAAATAAATTGAACAAAAATATAAAAAAATATATTAACAAAATATTATGTTACACTGAAACCACAAAATTTGATTTACATCAGTTACACTGTATATTAGAGGCGACAATGACTCCTTCACTTCAAAAATGACTTATGATTTGTTTTCCATAATTATTAAAACAAACTGAGTGTGATATTTTAGTTTCAAGCATGTCATGTGTTTTTTGAACTAAAATTTTATCTGTAAACTCAAAAAGCATAATTTCATCCATACTGAGAATACCATGTATAATATTTAAGTTCATATAGATCTTACATGGAAAAAATTATTTATGGATCATTTTTTATAAAGAATGAAATTAAAATTACTGAATTTTCTTAGTTTTGAGAATGTGACTGGGGTTTTGAACTAAAATTTCAATGTGAAATTAGAAATTACCTTGAGTCATAATGGTATGGTCGTTCATCAGAATAACTTCAGGTTTATTCATATAAATAAAAAAGGATTTTAGAATAATTTTACTAATGTATCAAAATAATAAAAATCTGTTTAATTTTTTTTGAGTATGTCACATGTCTTTTTTACTAAAATGTATGTTTTAACTAAAAACACAAATTTGAATCATACCAGTCACATTGTGTGTTAGTATTAATTGTGACTAATTTTTTATCTTCATCAATGACATATTAATAATTTAATAATGTATAAATAATATATGAGCATGTTTTCTTAGTTTTTAGAGACTAACACATGTTTTGAACAAAAATGTCCTTTTTAAACTCAAAACACATAGTTTGATTGATATTGGACACACCGTGTTTCAGATTGATATGAAGATAATTCATACATGTTACAAATGAATTTTGGTTCACTAATATAATTTATAAAAAAATAAAAATGTTGTTTCATAGTTTTGAATATGTGATGTGTGTTTTGAACTAAAATTCCAATTTTGACTAAAAAGAAACACAATTAGTCATACTTGTCACACTATCCATCGAATTGTTTTATGGTGGATTCCTAAACATAAAAAATGACATAAGGATTTTTATAATAAAATATCAAAACAATTTCAATTAATTTTCTTTGGTTTGAGTAGGTCACATATATTTTTTACAAAAATTTAAATTTTATTAGTCTCCTCAAATAAAATTATATGATTCCATAAAATTGGTTTTAACTACTGTTTTTTATAGTACTTTTGAATTTTTACATTGATTATACATTTTTAGTGGTGATTAAATATGTTGTGGTGTATTAAATGGTTAGTAATAATATAGAGGTAGTCTATGTAGTTTCGTGGTGTTTTTTATATGTGTAAATTCTTGGGTACATATATTATATTCATTATTCAGTTGTCGAATGCTTTTTAAATAATAAAATGTAAAACAAAAATTGGGGATATTAAGATAAGTGCTGGTAAAATGAAAAAAGAAAATCTATTTAGTGGTGGATATCAGAAACCACACCTAAATAGATTAAATAACTTTTCATTTTTTAATATATTTTAAAAAATAACATTCATATAAAAAACTCTGTCATACAATAATATGAACAATAAATTCATAGTAAATTCATCATAAATACACATTCATATAGCCACAATCATATATATTCAACTACCAAATCAACCAACAACATCAGTAATCAATATATACCTATATAATATTCCCAAAACCACTATCAACCCATAATGAATATTCTCATCCCATGACCTCCACTGAATCAATACAATTCCACAATCATCATATGAAAAACTAAGCACATCATGTCAAAAATAGGAACAAAAAGAAGATAAAAAACTTGAAATGAACATAATAAATCAGGATTATAGTAGAATCGTTGACAATATATAAACATAATATTGAAAATATAAAAAATCAAGACTTATGAAAAATTTTGGGGAACAAAACGGTCAAACTCCAACCTAATGTCAGCATTTTTCACCTACTATACAATGTAAAACATTTAGGAAAATAAATATAAAATGGAATATAAAAAATATACTTATAGTTTTTTCACATAACTTATGTTATTTTGTTAGTAAAAAAAAATAAATTTTAACATAAAAAATAATATACCTAAAAGAACACTTCAAAAACATATACATACATGTTTATGATATTATTGAATACTTGGAACACAAAATAGAAAAGAATATAATAATTTAATAAATTTATATAACAAGGTGTGGTGTTCTTGGAATTACTAAATTTTTTTTAAAGGAATTAATACGGTATAATTTATTGAATTTATAAAATAATTCTATGATGGTTGTCCCATGATTTTTTGTCAATTGGTAGTCATTTATTATGGTTATAACTATTACACACATCTTTTTGTGTATTAAATAAATGTGTTTGTAGGAATCCCAATAAAACTCTAACTAGTATTAATGTGGAGTTAGTTCCTACATTTAAAAAATAAATCTATATAATTTTTCATATGATTTAATATTCATATAATGATTTTCTCTTCGTGTTAACCCCATAATGCATGTTTTTAAATACATAAATATCATTTAAAACTGTATATATTGTCATTCCTAGTACACCGCATGTTATATGGATGTGTTGCCTACCCACACACATCAATAATAATTCAACAGTGGATTTTAAATAATTTAATGTTGATATGAGGCTATTTACTATAGTTTTAACATTTAACTAAATGTTTTAATGTTTAAAAACATTAAAAATTAATTTACAGGTGTCCTATGAAATTCATAACTCTGATTTATTTGGTCTTAGTTCCAAAATTTTACAAATCAATGTATATTACTTTTCCTATGATTCCATGACCATAAGATTCAATTTTGTTGGTTTTGAAATTCTATCACACATTTTTATAAATTTTGAAATCTTTTATAATTTATCATTAGGTCATTATAAACACACCCCAATTCATTTGGATATTTTTAAACTCATAAATGAAAAAAATAATTCAACGGTGGTTTTTGCCCGATTTCAAACCATTTTGAGTTCATTTAGTTTTATTTTGATGGTTATACACTTATTTATGTGTTTTAAAACACTAAAAATGTATTTACGAGCAGCACATTAAAACTATAACTTATATTGATGTGGAGTTAGTTCCTATATTTAATAAATAAATTTATGATCATTTTCAAATTATTTTACAGAAATATTATTCATTTTTCTTTATTTTTACTAATGGAAACATTTCTAAAGTCATTGATATCATTTAAAACAACTTATTCAGTTATGTTGAGCACCCCAAACATTGAATATACTTTTTTCCAACTCATAGAGATAAAAAATATTTCATATGTGGTTTGACTATGAATTCATTTCATTCTATGTCTATTTCCTATGGGTTTGACTATTATATGCATGTTTTAGTGTTTAAAAACACAAAAAACAATTTCACAAGAGTCCTTGGAAAATTGTAACATGGATTGACATGGAACCATTTAATATATTAAGAAAATAAATATAAATTATTTTACAATGATTACACATCTATAAAATGTTTTATTATTGTTTTTGATCCATTGACACATGTTTTTATGGTCTATGATATCTTTTAAAACTGATTATTTAGTAATTTGAAGCACACAACATGTCGAATATACATTTTTTCTAATATTACACGTAAATATAAATTCAAACATGGTTTTACCATGATTCTATGTAAATAATAAGAAGTTACCCATGTTTTTGGCTATTACACACATAATTTAATATTAAAAAAAACTAAAAACACAATTATAATCCTCTTAGAAAAACTGTATCTTAGATTGATGTGGAGCTAGTGACAACATTTCAAAATTTAATATATGTTAATTATACTATGAATTCATGACAATACTATTCTATTTCTATAGTATCACTACTCTACACATTTAAATACAATACTATTTTTATTTTTCAAGTATTCACCACAATAAATTTTATGAAATCCGGTGCCAGGAATATAATAGTCATAAAATATCATTGAATTAAAAATTTAGAAACTCAATCCAAAAAAATCTTTTATTCTGATATTTCAGATCGATTCTCAACATTCATTGTCGAGAAATAGGATTTATGGATATGTGTTAGACATTGAAAATATAAATACACACCAATAATATGAATATGAGTATATAGTTACATGATGGGAGAAACATTCAAAAATATCCTTATTAATAACTTTTGTTAATTCTTTATCATTTGGATATTGTCCCCATATTCATAAATTTGTTTCCAATATCTATTCATCAATAAATGGGTTAGTAATAAGACTATTATTAAAAACATATCTATGCATTTTAGTAACACCAATTCAGTCAGTGTAAAGTTTCCCCCATTCAAACTGGTCATTTAATTGTTTAAAATACTGATGGCTAATTTTCATATTGAGAATTAGGGGAGATGTCATCAACACATCTAATACAGTTGGATATGGTCACAATCCCATCCAAATACAATGATTTAGGTACAAAAAATATCCATCTATGTAACCATCTGTAATAGAGCCTTCAGGTTGAGAGTGGTTCCTAAAATACAATTTCCAATGACCTATATACCTATTGAAAAATATAGAAAAATAAAAAAAAATTATATAATGATTTGATAAGATTGAATTCATATATTAAAATAAGAAAATTATAACAAACTGCTCAATAAGATAGATCCACCAATAGTGTACCGATCTACTATTATTAGCCTCATCAACCATATGAAAAGTAAAATTAAACACAACTATGAAAAATTATGGGTGAAATAACATATTCATATGAAAAATCCTCAAGACAATTTATTCATGATGTTTATCAAGATCATTTTGATTTGTAGTTTTTTTTTAAAAACACTCTGAAGAATGTACACAACTCAAATAAATATATAGTTACATTTTCTTGTAATTTATCACTCAATTCTTATAGAAATAACTTCTACATACTAGTACGTGAGGAATTATATTTCAGTACATTTAATATTTTACATTTTTAGTAAACACACCATGAAATGTCACATAAAGATCCATATGTCACATTTATATTCATTAAATATTTATGGAATATGTATTTGTAAGTTTTTTTCATTGTAAAATTTCCATAAGATAATTCTTAATTTCTTTATTAAAAAAACCATGATTTATATTCATCGACTCCAAATCCTCTCAAGTGATAAGTATGTCCTTTGATTTAACATGCTCATTAAAAAAATGTAAAAATGACATTATCGTAGAAGTTCGTATGAATATGAACAATGAAATGATTATGACATATCAAATTAAAATCCTAATAAGAATGTTTGAAAAATATAATCATTTTCTTTCACTATATTTTTCTAGATTCTTTGAATATTGTACCATGTACCCTTTCTCCACCATCATTAAATAGATTACATTTTCCAACATCTATAGTGAAATTCATTAATTATTCCAATATTTATGAACTAGATAACACCTTTAGTGACATATCAATTCAATATTTTCATTGAATTGTTACTTTTTAAACCTAAATTTATGTGAACCATCATGAAACTGATGATGAAACCGAAAACAACATTTTCTATGATGAGGTAATTATTAACGTTCAAAATCATAACTAAAATATAGAAATGACAAACTAGTGTTAGTGTTCCAACCAGATATGTTTCTAAGTCACGGAAAGTGACTTATTGTCTGCATTAATAAATAATTATTTTAGAATTGTTTTCCTATTTTAGCATCCTATGTTTCCACATCATCAACTCATAATTCTCACAATTCCTAGATCAGATATTGAAGCAATACAAAAAGTTAATTTACATGAATTTTCTTTCCATGAATAATCCTCGAAATAATGATGGATTTATTCTTCATACACATCTATATAGGTAGATTATTGTGGTCCAAAAAAACTACTATTATTCTATAATTTGTTCTTAAAGTTCCAAAAGTGTAAAAACTTGTAGAATATAATACCAAACATTCATTCCTTGGAATCTAAGAAAAATATGGATATGATGAATCAAAAACCTTCCTTGATATTGAATATTTTGTGTTTCTCATCAAGCAATTGTATTGACTATACTAATAATTGACCTTTATGTTGTATTCAGTCATAGACAACAAGAATAATCATTAAAAGTGGTCTTTTATAGGAAAGTAACAAAATATTTTTGTGATAGTTTTCTTCTTCATTCTATTATTACATTGATTTTTACTCTCATTTTTGGTCATTTAATACCATTTGATTTTATGACATCAAAATAATTATTTTTCATTTTACACTTCTACCCTATAAACCAATGAATCATTTGAGAATTCATGTATATTTTTATAATCAAGTCCAATTTTGTTTATTATTTTGTTCACCTCATCAAATTATGTGGGGATCTTAGTTTTAAAAAATTTATAATGAATAAAATCAATAATCAACGAAATTTTATTTTAATTAATTCCACAAAAATTCTTGATATGGTAAAAAGTAATTAGAAAATTCAATTATGAATTCTTAGAACACCATTTGTATAGTTCTTGATTACTATCTTAAACTGATTCATAAAACTCGTTTTCTTGGTCACTAATGTCCTATAAAATATTAACCTTCCAAGGATCAACATGTGACTCTTTGGATCTTTTAAAATATTTAAAATTTTATATTGAAAATACTAATGAATAATTTATCAAGTTTCGAGATGAGTATTCCTCTAGCAGGTGACTCTATGTTTTAGAAAAAGGATAGTAATTATTTTAATATTCCGTAACAATTTTTTAGTCATGTCAAATATAAAATAAATATTGAGGAAGAAAATATTTCGTTATGATCTTGTTATATACCTTTTTCTATTCAATCATAACTTGAAGTCACAATCCCAAATCATTCCTTTGATTTTACCATCTACTGATCGGGTTTCAATTGTAGAATCTAAAAAATCTTCCAAACCCTTAGTGTAACGATGTGTGTTTCATGGAAAATTTAAAAAAGTTTTATCCATAAGTATCGTACTATCACTATTATCTATTTTTATTGAAATATAAGGATATAAAATATCAATAAAATAATAATAATCATTTTTTTTACATTTTCCAAATTCATCACTCACCAAGGAAGGTTCTGGATTCGATAGAATTAAAATTTAACATGAAATTGATTTAAAACAATACGAAAAACACAAAATAAATAAATGAATAAATATTTCCCCTTAGAATAATAATGTTAGATTCTATGAAATATTTTCACTATGAAAAGGATAGGTAAATAGAAAATGTGGAGGTTGGGGATTTGAGAACTGAAATGATTGACTCAGAAAAAAAGGAAGAAAAATCATGGAAACTAGGAGGGGGACTTAGTAGTGGGGAATGGGTAAGATATCAACCTCTATTTGTTGTGGTGGTCACTAAAAAATATGGAATAGAGTCTGTAATCAAGGGAGACGAGCTATTGGGGAGTTTCCATGTTTAGAATCGATGGAGGGGCGGGGGGTTGGGGTTTAACAATTGTTAGTGGTAATTGATGAGGGAGGTGGGGTCATCAGCTAATGGCCAACACCAAGGGAGGGGGATCTTGAGGGAGAGGGGTTGCCTAAATGGTGGTTAGGACATGGGTGGGGGAGAGGTCAATAATGGGTTTTTCAGATATTTCATAGAATTTTTGGAAAAACAACCAAAAAATTTAAAAACATAAAAAATATTGTGGTAATTATACCAAACATCCACTATATTTTAAATAACAAATAATACTCACTATTTAGAAGAGGATTCTAGAAATTATACCGATAACATTTATTTTTCGTGAACTTCTATTTAATAAAATTCTTATTATCCTATGAATGCACCATAGTAAAACACCCTTGGGTCGATCTCAAGGAGGCAACTTAAAACACACTATCTTACTATTTTCAATATTATAAACTAACTAATATAAAACAATTAAAATAATATAGATGATGGGTTTTTGAAATGATTTAAACTAATTTCTGTAAATCATAATGTAAAATGAGCAATACTTTAGCGACTAGAATCCAGAGGCAAACCAGACTGAATTGGAAAATTAATGGAGGCAGCGGTGGAAAAACATTGATCATTGTAAACTCACTTTATCATTATTGATAATTTTATTCCGATTAAATTATTCAATGTAATACTCAATACCAGAAGTTATACACCTCTATTGACCAAAAACCATATTGAGACCATTAATATTTGTGTTTATCTGCTAATTAATGTGATCTGATTGCCCAAAGAACTCTGAGTAATTGAATCTAATTGGACATGTTTTTCTCATGGGGTTACCTCACCCAAAAAAAATTAAACAATAAGAAAAATATGTTACAATAATAATTTGATAAACATTATTGAAAAAATAGAAGAAAATGAAAACAAGACAAAAATATACCTATTTCAATCAGGAATACAAATTCCTGGATTTTTAAAATGAAACAAATGTTTAAAATAAATACCAGAAACTCAAAATGGAAATACATTCAGATATTCTTTTCCCACCCCCATTTAGAGTTTAGACCATTATGGATTGGATTACATCATGGAATGATACTCATCTAGAGTATATCTACACTAACAAGACGCCCTCTGACCTTGCTCCCCCAAAATACCTTGGAAGGGTTAAAGAGGCCTCTATTTATACGCTAAATACCAAATGACCACTTTAGCATCACATTGATTTTTATTTACCTCATCATAGTGACATTGATTTCCTAGAAGTTCTATAAATTTACACCCATTTCACAGGAAAATATTCCTCTGGATTCTTCAAAATATTTGTTTAAAATAAAATTATATATACACCCTCCAAATTTATGATACATTTTATATGAGGTGTTAAATATATGATTTAATTATCGAACACAACTTTTTCTTCCTGTTTGTTTCTAAATTGTAGTACATGTTTGACTACTTGAAATAATTCATTGAAAGATATATTTTTCCTTTCAGTTTATTGTGGGAGCGAGTTTTTGAGTTTTATTTCTTATCCAAATACAATCACATTAATTAGATTTTCCAATACTGAGTTATGCTTCTGTTATGGAGGTGGGGTCTACACTATCATAAAAAAAATTCTTCAAATTCTTTCATTTCTTTGAGCATCATGATGCTTGATTAATCTTCTACTCCAGAAAAAAATTTCAATTAAATAAATCAGGTATTTAAAACAATCTTTCAATTCTAAATTACACTTTAAAATAAATGTCCAAAATACCCATACGATATAAATTAGTTAAAAATCCAGAATTAATCTATTTTTACATGTAGGCTCCAAATAACACAAAAATCTAAATATGTGACAAATTCCTAGGAAATAAAACTATAGGTGGTGTGAAAACATTGAATTGTAGAATAAAATATGTGAAAATATGTGCTTCATCAATCCCCCACACTTAAACATTCCACTTCTAAGCAATTATCATATATTAAATTGAATATTAAAACTATCAATAAAAAATGATATAATATCCATGATCATTACAAATTGAAATTCCATCATCTCTAATATTAGAAAAAAATTACCCATATTTTTCTTTCAATAAATTTAATTTTTATTCATCCTTATAAATCCATCCCTGACTCAATCACAACCAACCTCACATTTAATTTTATATCACTATTTACTCAAGAGAAATTAATTCTGGAGATACACTTATACATGGAAATTGCGTGTATCACCATAGGCTTCTGACAATTATCATTTCCCAATAACGTGAAACATGAAAACGAATTCAATAATTAAGGATTTAATTAATGGATAAAATGACTCTATGAATAAGGTTTGGTGGGAAATGATTAATAAAATTTAACGCCAGAAAGAGGTAACTTGAATCTTGAGTAAAATTCATTAATAATCAAGTGAAAAAAGGTTAAAATCCTCACTCAATCCCCATGGGAATGTGAAACAGAACACCTCCATTTTTGTTGGCATGGTATATGAGCCTATCAAAGATTATAAATAATTATATCATCCATGATCTTCCATTTTTTTGTTTTTTTGTTTTTTTCAATGATCTTGAAAGGAACAACATTATTTTCCTAATTTATATTTTTTTAAATCACTAGAATTGCATAGATTTTTTTTAAAAAGAAAATAAGTAAAAAAATGAATCATAATGAAATGATGACCCACTTCAAATTATTTCATTCTTCGATGAACAAAATGTTGAGGCACATTATACATCTCCCACAAATGAAACACATCGCAAATAACGCACACGAAAGTCCCTTCATCCAGACTCAAATAGTGAAATATCCATGCAAAAATACTAAGATTGTAGGTAGGTAAGGATAAATAAGCCTTTAATGCGTCTTAAAACAATAAGACAATTTTTGGATTCTAAGGGTTATCGACGGATATATTTAAATCCTAGTATCAAGTTAACATGTTTTTAGCCAAATTAGTGCATCAATAATATCAAAAATAGCTCATGAAATTCAATATGTAGAATAGAAAAATCACAAGTTATAGTTCACACACAAATTTAATTTTTCCCTCAAGAAAGTGTGGGTTTTAGAAAGAATATTTCAATGTTTTTATGAATAACTCATAAGATTGGAAATATAATTTGGTTCAGTGTGTAATGGGAATAGATTTTAAAAATTGGTCAAACTCATAAAAATTATTGGAAATCCAATTCAATGAAAAATGATTTCACAACAACAATCATTTTAAATTTTTTTTATTCAAAAATCATTTCAATTTTATAAAAATTAATTGATGCATGAAAAATGATCAAAATATTCATTACAGCTTTAATTAACTATGAAATTAAATTAAAAAAACATACAAACACAACAATAAGTTGGCACCCACACACGAAAACTCTACTACACTTCATTTTAGCTCAATAAAATATAAATAAGGGCATAAAACCTAATGAGAAGGAAAGATAAAAACTGTGTTCATTTTTGAAGTGACAGCCATGAGTTACGCTCCTATATTTTTTCAAATTAAATCTAAATGAATGCAATGGAAAAAACATGGGAAAAATAAGGAATAAGAAATTGAAAGGGGAAAGAATATAGATAAGGATTAGTTTGACCCCCAAGCATGTGCTAGTGGATTACTGCCCCTAGTCAGGTAGTTGTATTGGGTTAACCCCAATTTAATGGTTGATGATGTTTCATACTTATAAACCGCCAATAATTATATATCACAACATTTAAAAGTAGATTCAAGGAGTGATTACCCAGAATGACATGAAAAATAGCCCCAACACCAAGATAAGAATAAAGAAATAATTTGATATTTAGTGGGGGAGGGGAATGAATGTAGGGGTTCTCTCTGTTTTGATCATATGAGGAGTGTTTTCAACTGGTGATGAAGGTAGTAGACTAAATTGTGACTTCAATTATAGTTCAGGTTCATCAAATGATTCTTTTAGAATTTATTCTTTTATTCCACCATCCTTATTTAAACTAGTGTACAACTCTACAGGCTCCTCCATTCTCTCCTCATCACATGGCACTTCTTCTTCTTCATCATCCAGGGTCTACAATAGCGGTGTCAAATATGAAAAATAATAACAAGTGAGATTATTTTTTAGTTATGAAATAATGAAATATTAATGAAATGAGTGCTCAGAAATTAAATCTACCTCAAAACATTCAACATAAATATCAATTTATTCATGTAGGGAAGCTGCGAATTAATTTTAAATAGAGGGAATTAGATCTTCATGTTTGGATCCAACCTCAACAATATCTTATTTATAGGTATAAGTAATAATAATTTCTCTATTTTAAACTTGTATTTGTTAAAATTTCATCCATGAGACTTTATGTTCTTGAACTTCAGTGGAAAATAGAGCCATCATCTTGCTTACTTTTTTGAGCATTTTGAAATTTTCTTGAATCCTCAAGGTAGATTTGTCCATTTTCATCTTTGACGACTCGTATGTGCTAGGTTCACAATCAATGATATCCATAGACCAATAATAATAACCATAATAATCCATCTTGGTTGATGAAATAAATTTTATGCAATGAAATTCAATTTTTTTAGTTTTTTAATTAGTTTTTTGAATTTTTATTAATTTTACTTTGAAAAACTACGTGTACAAGCTCTTGAAGTCCCTGGAAATGGAAGAAAATTGATAATAGTTGTTTTTCACAAACAGCTATTCAACTAAATTCTTATTGTCCTTTGAATTCACCATACTAGATCACCATAGGGTCTATCTAAATGAGGTTGCTTAAAACACACTATCTTCTTATTTTCACTATGATAAAATAACTAATATAACAATATTAAAATAATATAGATGATGGTATTTTGAAATTATGTAATCTAATTACATAAAATCATAAGGGAAAATAAAAACTACTTTTGAAATTAGAATCCATAGGAAAACCAAATTGAATAAGACAACTAAAGGAGGAATCGGTAGACAAACCTTAATCTTTGGACACTCCCTTAATAATTTATCATAATTTCCATCCAATTATATTATTCAATTTATAACTCAAGAACTCTAATTATACACCTATATTGACTAGAAAACAATTTTAGACTTCAAATATGGGTGTTTATCTGCTCATGAATGTGGTCTGATTTCCCGAGGACCACATAGCGATCAGATTTAATTGAACATGTTGTTCTCAAGGGGAGACCATGCCCAATGAAGTTTAAACTAAAAGAAAACTATTTTAGAATCATGATTTGATAAAAATTCTAGAAAAAAATTGATGAAAAAGAAAATAGAAAAGAAATATACATCGTTCAATCATGAAAAAAAATTCCATAATTATTTAAATGAAAAAAACATTTACAATAAAAACCACAAACTCAAAAGGGAATGTTATCACCCACCACTTCTGAGGGTTTATCCTTTTAAGAATTTTTTTACCTCACGGAATACTAATACATTAGTGTAATTATACCCTAGAATGGAACCCTCGGGTCTAGGTTCGCCCAAAATTCTTTGTATGGGTGGAAGAGGCATGTCTTTATAGGCCAAATACCACAGAACTATTACAATGTCACATTTATTTTTTAATTTCCTATTGTCATCATGCTGCTTTCCTAGAAGTTATCTTAATTTTAACCCCTTTCATAGATGAATCTTCCTCTGGATTATTCTATTTATTTCTTGGAAATTCAATTATACATCCACCATGAAAATTTAGGATCCATTGGATACAAGGTGTTAAATATATTTTTTAATTATCGAACACCACATTTCTGCCTATTTTTTCCTATTTTTTTCCATGTTTAAGTCATTTAAATAATTTTTAAAAGAACTATTTTTCATTTATATTTATTATGGGTGTGCGTTTCAGAGTTGGATTTTTTATCGAAGTGTAATTGACATAATTGGAGTTTCCAATCTAGAGATATACGTTTGTTACGAAGGTGGGGTTCACAGTGTCCTTTTGAGCAATTCTTCAAATATATTGATTTTTTCAGGCGTCATGATGCTCGAATTAGAACCTAGTCAGGAAGAAAAATTTTAATTTAATAAATTGAGTATTTCAAAAAATAAAATAATCATTCAATTATAAATTACACTTTAAAGTAAATGAAAAAAACCTTCTGAAAGAAATCTATTAAAAATCCAAAATTCATCCAGTTTATCATTTTGTCTCCAAATAACACAAAAAACATAAATATGTGATTAATTCCTATTAAATAAAACAATAGTGGTTTTGAGAACATTTAAAAATAGAATAAAATATGTGAATATATGAGTATCATCAGTCTCCCAACATAAGAATTACACTCCTCAATAATTATCATATATTCAAATAAAAATTCACACAATAAATAAAAAATGAGATATAATCCATGAACTTTTCCAAAATGAAATTCCACCATGACTCATATATGAGAAAACATTCACCATCATTTTCATTCAATTTTTTTTAAAACTTATAAATCCATCCATGGATAAATAACAACCTATATAACATTTAATTTTATGTCACTCTTCACTAAAGAGAAATTAATTCTGCAGATATACTTATATATGGAAATTGTATGTATCACCATAGGATTGTGACAATTATCATTTCTCTAAAGAATGAAACATGTAAAAAAATCAATCATGAGGGCTTTAATTAATGGTTTAAATTAATACATGGATTAGGGTTGGTGAAAAAAGGAATAGAATAATTTAAGGCTAGAAATATGAGGTCTTACTCTTGAGTACAATGCATGAATAATCAAGTGAAAACATAGGAACTTACTCACTCAATCCCCCTGGGAATGTGAAACACAACACCCACATTATTTTTGACATATTATATGAGATAATAAATGATTACAAAGAATGATATCATATAATTTCTCCCCGTCTTTTTTTATTATTTTATTTATGTAATTATATAGAAAGAAACATCTTTATTTTCATTTTTTATATATTTTTTAAATCTCCATACATGCATTTGTTTTATTTTAATTTTTTAAGGATAATAGAATGAAATAAATGAAGCATAATTAAATGATGACTCATGTCTGATTATTTCATTCTACAATGCCAAAAATGACGACGCACACCCTATATCACCCGCAGATGAAACTCATACAAAATAACGCACAGAAAAGGCCCTTCTCCCACACTCAAACATTGAATTAACCATGAATAATTACTAAGAGTGTAAGTAGGTAAGGATAAATCGGATTGTAATGTGGCTTAAAACTATAAGGAAATTCATGGATTATAAGGGTTAACAAAGGATATATATAAATGTGGGTATCATATTATTATGTGTATATCCAAAGTAGTTCCACAATCATATCAAAAACCTTCTATAAAAGCCAATTCTTCGAAAGAGAAATATCACGTGTTCTAGTTCTCACACAAAATCTATGTTTCCATCAAGAAAGTGTGGGTTTTAGAGTGAATATTTCAATGTGGTCTAGAATACCTCACAGGAATGGAAAAATAATTTGGGACAATGTTTAATGGGAATGGATTTAAATATTGGTCGATCTTATAAAAATGGATGGAAATAAAATTAAAAAAACTTTTTCACATCAACAATAATTTAAAATCCATTTTATCAAAAAAATTATTTAAATTTTCTCAAAATTATTTGATTCATGAAAAATGATCAAAATATTCACTGAAGCTAAAATTTCGTAAAAAATAATAATAATAAAACACACACAATAAACTTGTGGGTTTCCACCACCCACATATAAATATTACTACCCTTCATTTTATCTCAATAAAATATAAATAAGGGTAGAAAACCTAAATATATGGAAAGATACAACGTAAGTTTATTTTTGAAGTGATAGCCTTGAGTTTGGATTCTAGATACTACCACATTAAACCTAAATCAATGAAATGAAAAAAATGAGAAAAATAAATAATATGAAATATAATGTGGAATGAAAATTGATGATTCTTGTTTTGACCCCCAAGAAGGTTCTCAGTATTTCCTACCCCATAATCTAGAAGTTGTAGTGGGTAATCCCTAATCTGATGGTGGATGAGGATTATTTATTTGAAACCACCACAAATTAATTTCCCCAACATATATAGAACATTATAATGGTGAGTACCCCTAATTAAAATAAAAATATCCCCATCCACCAGATAATATTAATGAAATAATTTGAGATTTATTGGGTAAGGGAAAAGAATGCAGGGGTTCTCCTTGATTTGTTCATCAGACGGAGTGGTGTCTTCTTGTGATGAATGTAGTGGACTGGGATGTGAATTCTAATATGGTTCATGTTCATCAAATGATTCTTTTGGTATTTCTATTATTGTTACATCATCCTCATTTATACCAGTGTGTAGCTCAACATGCTCCTCTATTCTATCCTCATAAAATGGATCTTTTTCTTCTTCATCGTCCAGGGTCTGCAATAATGGTGCTAAATCTAAAAAATCATAATAAGGGATATTAGTTTTCAATTCATAAATAATGAAATTTGAATGAAAAGAATTATCAGAAATTAAATCTCCCTCAAAACATTCAACTTCAATATATTTTTCATTAAGCAGGAAAGAAAGGAATTCATTTTTCAGAGAGGGAATTGGATCTTCAAGTTTGGATTCAACCTTAGAAATATCTTCTTGAAATGTAGGAGGAAAAATAATTTCATAGAGGATTCTAACCACTTCGTTTAACTAGGATCATCACTCACACATAGATTTCTCATGATGTATTAGCTCATTCTTTGGATCATGCCTCTATTTTTAGCTGGAAATATTTCAGAATCCACTTCTTCACGGAATCTAATTTTTTCAATGTATGGGTATATGACTCCAATATAGATCCTAAGTGTTCTTCAGCTCCATCTGCTCTGGTAGAACTTGTGGGAATTTAGGATCCCACATCTAACATCTCATAAGAAGGGATGATATTGGATGGTCCAATATAAGTCATATTGTAACAACCCGAGAATTTATGAGAATTATTATTTTTAATTTCATTTATGTCTTGTGTTATACACGACACCAAAATTAGATTGTTCTATACGCAATAACTTATTATCTTGTAGTATACGCAACACCATTCTCGACTTGTGTTACACACAATTTCATGTTCGTTTCGTGGAAATTATTGTACGCAACATTAAATATATATTTTGTTTAATGTATAAATTAAATTAGTTTTTATAATGTTATATGCAACACCGAACAGAGCTTTCACTACACGCAGCCCATACTTGGCTTTCATTACACGCAATTGCGACCTTCCACGATAGCCTATGTTGTACGCAATACCAAGTTTCACTAAACGAGATATTATTATAATATTATTACAAACTACCCGTTATGAATAGTAATACCCACTTTTTGGAATTTTATAAATTTTATCTTTCAAAATGGACTTCATTTTTCGATTCAGAATATCAAAATTAGTCTAGGGTGAATTTTTGGTATTTTTCTGAAAACATTCAATTTTTGATGAATAGTGAAAACACTAGGTTACTTTTTAAAACCCAACTTTTTATTTAAATAATTATTTATTTTATTTAAATTAATTTAAGGTCAAAATTGATACATAATACCTATATAAGTTCAATGTAATTCATTGGATTCATTTTATAATAATTTTAGATATATAAAAATTTTATTGAACTTTTCACCGTCTTTTACCCACCTCCTAGAAGAATTTGGCAATTCACATAAAACTTAATTTTACCGCTTCTATGAGTGGAATTTAGAAAATCCGAAAAACACGGTTATTATCAAGGACTAAAATGTGGTTCAATGAGAAGAAAATAGTTTTTGGTTAATAGTAAATTTTTTACTTTTATTTACCATAGTTAAAAGTAAATATGGTAATTAAGGGTAAAAATGATATAATTATTACCCTAACACATGTCTTAATTATTTTGGATAAGTGTAATTCGACCAAAAACAACCTTAGTAATAAAATATTACAATTTAGGTCCACTTGGATAAGATTAGGGAATTTATTATTAATTTATTTAAAGATGGGCTAAAATAGTTAAAATCAAATTTTAATAACTAATTAATTTTTAATATAGGGTTATGCATAAGATAAATTCGACTATAAATGTTCATTAGAAATATAAAAATATTACCTACCTAATGGTATTTTATTTAGAATTTTTAGACATTAAATAATTCATGTTATGTATGACACAATGGTGATGCAGTAATTACCTAAATAATGATATATTAAAATAATTGATATTATAAATACCCAAATAAATGTAATCTGAGACTTTTTATGAATTAAACTAATTTTAAAGGTTAATATGACATGTCAGTATTGATTTAATTAAGTTTTTCTGTACAAATAATGCTATTATGATTTTCACAAAAATCCATTACCAAATAGTGTCAAAATTGAAATAAAATAGGTTTTAAAACTAATATTACTTTATTAATTGTTATTTTATTACTAAAAACCTAATGTTCATACAAATGACCTAGATAAGGATATATATATATATATATGAATAATAAACCACTTGGGGTTCGTTTGACTTGTTATAGTAAGTTTATTATCCATATAGTGTAAGAAAACAAGAAGACACGGTAAAAGTTAAATTATTTAACTTAGAGGTAAATCTAAATGATATGTTTAAAATTGTAACCTAAACTTCTCAAAAATCCATTGGTTGAGAGGATTTAGACCCATCCCAACTTTAGATTTGAAATAAATCATTTTGGATCTATTATAAACTGAATATTACTTTATTATAAAATAATATTTTATGTTTTTCCAAAGGTGCCCCTCTCATCCCTTATAAAAATGGCACCCCTTCCCTTTTCTATTCACACCCTTTTGAGCCTTGAAGCTCGGAAAAACCCTGCCCATTTCCCTTCTCCACTTCCCTAGAAACATTTTGGAGGTTCTGGTCTTCTCAAAAGACCAACTCTACTTCTTTAAGAGGAAGCTTAAAGGAGGTGCGTCGAAGAAGAGGTAATCTCTTCTTTCAATTCTTTCAAGATTCTTTCTTCTTCTACTTATTCTCCTTTAGTTGTCTCATTCTAAATTAATAAAATCAGTATTAATTATATACTTATATTTTATTATAAATATTAAATAACTCTATTTCACCTTCTATCCATCCTACGGAAAAGAAAATCACTATGCGTGCGTACGTACGGAATACCGTCTCCATGCCCTGGTGTAATCTGTTTTCGACCACCACCTTACTTAGATGGGTTTAATGGTATAAATAAATAACTATATATGATTATTGTAAAGTGATATTGATTCTTAAAAATTATACATACACTTCAATACGATTCCGTGATCATGGTAATGATATCATCGCTCGTGCGTACGTACGGACTACCATCTCCACGACGCGATAAGATTCATTCTCCATCTTAACCATTCAAGAAGGATTATAAAGAATATATAATTAATAATAATAAAATATATGACATAATTAAGATAATGGATTTATATATATATATATATATTTCATCTACTTACATCCATTCATGTCAATAAAGAAAGGAAAACAACGTTCATGCGTACGTACGGCCTACCGTCTCCATGAACAGTGTGTTTCATTTCATTTATCTATCTACTATATATATATACTGAATATATATGATATATAAATAATGTTTTAAATTCTGTAAGTAAGTAAATCAAGATATAATTAATAATAATATCAATAAAAACAAGTCCAAACACCTATGATAAATGAAACAATTTTACCCAAAACGCTACTTAACATGGAATTGACAAATGAACGGGTAATATAAATACCTAAGTGAACCATATATGATATAATAACAACGAATATGATTCATTAATAAGTCAGTGAAATTATTTAAATCATTATACATGAGGTTCTGATACATATAAAACATATCAGACATAAGGTGAGGGATAATTATTCCAATCTCATTCTTATCCGAGATTGTTTATTCGTAATTATTTACTAGGGTTTTTTTTATTATCCATGACCATATGTTCTCAAAATGTTTTCATAAAATGTTTACTTTTCTTCCATATATGTTTAAATTCATTCTTACCCTTTTTTTACTTTTACCACATCGTATGGACGGAATATTTCTTTTGTTTACCATACGAGGTACTTTTTGACTTTTCCGACTAAAGTACGAGAAGAATGTTATTTTTAACTTATACAACATGAATGGATTTTACGATTTCATAATGCCTAATTTTCATGAATCTTACTCCACAAGATTTTATGACTATTTTCAAAAAAATACATTTCTTTTAAAATTTCATGGGATTTTATGAAATGAAAATGATTTTGAAGAAGTAATGATATTTTCCTCAAGAATTCATTTCAAGTGTTTTATCAAAAACATTTTAGTTATAAGATGAAATTATTTTATATGTGTATGTTTCATGTGTAAGGTCTCTATTGTTTACATGGTTTCACTTTTCTTATGATGAAATATCTATTTGTTTTATATGAATAATGTGGTGATGCGATGATGTTAATGAAACCCATTTTATTCTTTAGGTTATGATGAATGTTTTAAGTTTATTTTGTGGAACAAGTAAGAATGATTTCATTATGGGATGGGTGGGACCTATACCTCCCTCCAATTAATTGAGTACAGATTTATATCTCATGAGATAGACATGGATGGAACGACATGTTAATCTGGTTCAGTGTTACTGGAATGGAACGAGGAGTGAACTCGATTCGGAATGGGACTTTGTCCACTAAGATGGTCTTAGAAGCAATGCCTTGGCTACTATGGGAATCATAACATGTTCTTAATGGATGCCACAGTTACATGTATTATTACCATGATAGTATATCATGACTAAATTTTCTTTATGATCTATGCTTTGTGTACTTCCAAGATTTATGTCCTTGCTCATGATTTTGATGTTTAGATTTTATATTCTAGTTTTTTCATTCAAATGTTTATGGATTGTTTTATATTCTCTATGCTTACCCTTACTGAGCATTTGAGCTCACCCTTCATATGTTTTCTTTTCCCCAGGATTTATAGAATGGTTTTAGGTAAGAAAACAAAAAGGGGAAGATATTTATAGGAGATGTTGAAGATAATTCACCATGATTAGAAGATTATTTTCCGAGTTTCCAGAGACACTAAACTATTACGGTCCTTATGTGTATGTTTTCTTTATGTATTAAGTATTCTGCAAAAGTAATGTAATGTCCATGTATGTCAAGTTTTGTGTCTTTACAGTTGGTATCAGAGGAAAAGATTAGTTAACCTTTGGAAACTAGGATGCGAAAACTTTAGTGAGATCCCTAGAGATATTTCTACGGTATGTCTAGGGATGTCCCTAAGTTTTAGTATAACTATATGTTACAGTCCTAGAGTTATATTGACGATCATGAAAAACCTAGGTTGAACCTAAGGTGTCATGTTTTAAAGAATGTGTGATAAGTTAGACATCCCATAAGTGACTTTTAATGATTATGTGGTTCTTTGTTATTTTAACTATTTCTTACACTATGGTTTCTGGTTTTAGTCAATGGGGGGAGGAATTCAGTTAACGTTGATTCTGATGGACAAATTGGTGACTGTGATTAACAAACTTGTGTAATGCCTATACAGAAAGATATTTTGATTATTCCGAATCAGTCATCATGATATATGATTTACAAGGTGAACTTTGGTGGTATTCCTAAGTCATAAAATAAGTAGAAGATGGAATTTTATACATGTTTTCATGGTGAGGTGCATAGATAAAAGGAAGATTTATATTTCTAAAGAATGGAAGAATAACCTTGAGGAATACCTCAAATAGAGGGGATGATGTTATCTGTGTGGAGAAAAGGGTTATAGAGTGACAATCTATTATGGAGTTCAATGTCTTATTTGTGGAGAACATGGGATTTACCGAACTCAATTCCCTAACCTAAGAGGTTACATCAAAATAAAGGAAGGTCTTATTCCATGACAATAATTGAAGAGGATGGATTGAAGTGTTTAGGTATTGGTATTAAATAATAATGTTTTTGAGGTACTTTTATGGTATATTGGAATATCTATGTATTGGTCCATTGTGGTTTTAAATAAGTATATGGTACCTGTAACAATAAAAAGTGATTCAAATATTTTGGAAAGCAGATGATATGCACATAAGGAAGGGATAAGGAGAAAATGAAATGTTTGATAGTATTCATGAGCTCATGAATGATATAAGGACAAGGTGATATCATGGTTTGAGTATATTGATATTTTGGGATTTTGGTATGTGGAAAGAGTTAACTTTTGACAAAATTCTTGTTTTCACTAAGGTTCAATGGGTATTCAATTTTTCAAGAGAATGTATGATTAAGGTATTCACATGTTTGTAATTAGACCAACATGATATATCATATGATATATGGGGGATAAATGATGATATTCACATGCTCGGTAGATGACATTTCTAGAAATTGTTTTCTCTATACTATGAGCATGGACATAATTATTTTGGATAAGCCTAAAGATAAAAATGAATTAAGTTAGAGATAAGATAGTACTGTTTAAGGCAAGAACTATTAGCTATTTTATTGCAAGAATGTTATTATAATGTAGTTTTAGAATAAAGGACAACCTGCAGGATGAGGGACAACCCGTCGCGTCGGACAAGGATGTGGAAATTGAACCCACAACTGATGTGTGACATGCCTTTATCGCATACCACTGGCCTACAATAAGTCCTTGGTTAGTAGAAACTAGTTTTATTTTATTAAGAAGGATGATAAATGAAGTATAATTCCATTCGGAACCACATCCGATTAATCTCACCATTGATGGACTTATGTATATAACATTTTCTAACCCTATGTTTGAGACAGATGGAATGACCTATCATTCTATCGCATGACCTACTAACACTTCGTGAAAGACAAATTCAACTTCATTTATTTAAGAGATGAAGTGGAAATTGTTTGAGGAATGATCAACATTGAGATTTTATCAAAATCATTTAAGTATTTCTTTTAATTCCAAAATTCTTCAACTTTAGGGAAATGATCTTGAAAACCAAAAAATGTTATCCTCGTGTCCTTAGATTCGATGAATCAGATGGTACCGTAAATAATAAAAAATTTATGGATTTTTGATTGTTGTATTTTGCATAGCCATGTTCTCTACCACTCTCCATCAGAACATGATGGTTATATTTCTCTTCCATATCCATATTTTCAACTATCTTCTCCTATGTGTAAACCCAGTGATTAATTAATTTGGGTAACCGTTATGTTTCATACATTAGTTTTTAAAGATAAGTTTTGGTATTCCTTTTTTACGATGTGGGTTTCTATTAAAGAAACATTCAAGTAGTAAACCATTTATATCCCCGAAGAATTTCGTGGGTGAAATTCTTTTTAAGGGAGGTAAAATGTAACAACCTGAGATTTTATTAGAATTATTCTTTATAATTTCATTTATGTCTTGTTTTATAAACTACACCAAAATTAGATTGTTCTATATGTAACACCGTATTAGCTTGAAGTAAACACAACACCATTCTTGGCTTGGGATATACACAATTTCAAGTTTGTTATGTGGAAATTATTCTACGCAACATTAAGTATAGATTTTGTTTAATGTATAAATTAAATATGTTTTAATTATGTTATATACAACACCAAATGGAGCTTTCATTACACACATACCTAACTTGGATTTCATTACATGCAATCGCGACCTTCCATGATAGCCTGTGTTGTTCGCAATACAAGGTTTCACTAAATGAGATATTATTATAATATTTTTACGAACTAGCCGTTATAAATTGTAATACCCACTTTTTGGTATTTTTTAAATTTTATCTTTCAAAATGGACATCATTTTTGGATTTGGAATATCGAAATTAGCCTAGGGTGTATTTTTGGTATTTTTCTGAGAACTTTCAATTTTGGATGAATAGTGAAAACACTGGGTTACTATTTAAAAACCGACTTTTTATTTAAATAATTATTTATTTTCATTAAATATATTTTATGCCAAATTGATACATAATACCTATATATGTTCAATTTAATTCATCAGATTCATTTTATAATAATTTTAGATATATAAAAATTTTATTAAACTTTTCACCGTCTTTTACCCACCTCCTAGAAGAATTTGGAAATTCACATAAAACATAATTTTACTGCTTCTGTGAGTGGAATTTCGAATATCCGAGAGACACGGTTAATATAATGGACTAAAATTTGGTTCAATGAGATGAAAATAATTTTTGGTGAATTGTAATTTTTTACTTTTATTTACCACAATTAAAAGTACATATGGTAATTAAGGGTAAAAATGATATTATTATTACTCTAATACATGTCATAATTCTATTGGATAAGTGTAATTCGAACAAAAACAACCTTACGAATAAAATATGACCTTTTAGGTCCACTTGGATTAGATTAAGACATTTATTTTTAATTTATTTAAAGATGGGTTAAACAGTTAAAATCAAAGTTTAATAACTAATTAATTTTTAATATAGATTTATTCATAAGATAAATTCGACTATAAATATTTATTATAAAGTTAAAAATATATCCTACCTAATGTAATTTTATTTATAATTTTTGGACATTAAATAATTCATGTAATTTATGACACAATGGTGATGCAGTAATTACATAAATAATGAAATATTAAAATAATTGATATTATAAATAACCAAATAAATTTAATTTGAGACTTTTTATGAATTTCACTAATTTTCTAGGTTAATATGACATGTTATAATTTATTTAATTAACTTTTTTGAACCAATCATGCTTTTATGATTTCAAAAAAAATCATTTATCAAATAGTTTCAAAATTGACATAAAATAGTTTTTAAAACAAATATTGTATTATTAATTGTTATTTTATTCCTAAAAATCTAAGGATTAGACAAATGACTTATATAAGGATATATACATTTATAATAAACCACTTGGGGTTCGTTTGGCTTATTATATTATGTTAATTAACAATATAGTGTAAGAAAACAAGAAGACACTGTAAAAATTAAATTATTTAAATAAGGTTAAAATTGTAACCTAAACTAGTCTAAAATCTATGGGTTGAGAGGATTTAGACCCATCCCAACATTAGCATCAAAATAAATCATTTTGGAGCTATTATAAACTGAATATGACTTTGTTATAAAATAATATTTTATGTTTTTCTAAAGGTGACCCTCTCATCCCTTATAAAAAGGGCACCCCTTCCCTCTTCTCTTCACACCCTTTTGTGCCTTGAAGCTCCAAAAAACCCTGCCCATTTCTATTCTAAACTTCCATAGCAGAATTCTTGAGGTTATGGTCTTCTCAAAAGACCTACTCTACTTCCTTAAGAGGAAGCTTAAAGGAGGCGCGTCGAAGAAGAGGTAATCTCTTCTTCCGATTCTTTCACGTTTCTTTTTTCTTCTACTTATTCTTCATTAGTTGTCTCATTATAAAGTAATAACATCAGTATTACATATATAATGATCTGTTAATATCAATATGAAGAAACCCTATTTCACCTTCTATCAATCCTAGAGAAAACAAAATCATCGCGCGTGCGTACGTACGGAATACCGTCTCCACGCCGTGGTGTAATCTGTTTTCGACCACCACCTTACTTATATGGATATAATGGATTAAGTAAATAACCATATATGATTATTGTAAAGTTATACTGGTTATTAAATATTATAAATACACTTAAATACAATTCCACGATCATGGGAATGATATCATCGCTCATGCGTACTTACGGACTACCGTCTCCACGACGCGATGAGATTCATTCTCCATGTTAACCATTCAAGAAGGATTATAAAGTATATATAATGAATAATAATAAAATATAATTCATAATGAAGATACTGTATATATGTATGTATATAAATATATGTCAACTACTTACTGCCATTCATGTCAATAAAGAAAGGAAAACAACGTTCATGCGTACGTACAGCCTACCGTCTCCATGAACGGTGAGTTTCATTTCATTTATCTATCTATTATATATATATACTGAATATATATGATATATAAATCATTTTATACATTATGGAAGTAATAAAATCCTGATATAAGTAATAGTAATATCCTGAACAACAATTCCAAACACGTATGATAAATGAACACATTTTACCCAAAACGCTACTTTAACATGGAATTGACAAATGAACGTGTAATATAAATACCTAAGTGAACCATATATGATATAATAACAATGAATATGATTCTGTAATTTTTCAATGATATTATTTAAATCATTATAGAGAAGGTTAGGATACATACAAAGCATATCAGACATAAGGTAAGGGATAATTATTCCAATCTCATTCTTATCAGAGATTGTTTATTCGTAAGTATTTACTGGTGTTATGTTTATTATCCATGTCCATATGTTCTCAAAATGATTTCATAAAATGTTTACTTTTCTTCCATGTATGTTTAAAGTCATTCTTACCCTTTTTTTTACTTTTACCGCATCGTATGGAAGGAATCATTCATTTGTTTACCATATGAGGTACTTTTTTACTTTTCCAACAAAAGTACGAGATGAAGGTTATTTTTATCTTATATGGAAGGAATGGAGTTTTACGGTTTCATAACGCCTCATTTTCATGAAGAATACTCTACAAGATTTTATGACTATTTTCAACAACATACTTTTAAAATTGAATGGAATTTTGTGAAAAGAAAATGATTTTGAAGAAGAAAGGATATTTTCCTCAAGAATTCATTTCAAGTGTTTTATGAAAACCATTTTCTATCTAAGATGACATTATTTAATATGTGTATGTTTCATGTATAATGTCTCTATGATTTACATGGTTTCAATTTCCTTATGATGAAATATCCATTTGTTTTATATGAATTATGTGATGATGGGATGATGTTTATGAAACCCATTTTATTCTTTGGGTTATGATGAATGTTTTATGTTTATTTTGTGGAACTAGTAAAAATGATTTCATTATGAGATGGGTGGGACCTATATCTCCCTCCAATGCATTGGGTAAAGATTTATATCTCATGAGATAGACATGGCACGAACTGTAACTTAATCTAGTTCAGTGTTACCAGAATGGAACGAGGAGTGAACTCAATTTAGAATGGGACTTTGTCCACTAAGATGGTCTTGGCAGCAATGCCTTGGCTACTATGGAAATCATAACATGTGCTTAATGGATGCCATAAATACATGTTTCATTACCATGTTAGTTTATCATGACCAATGTTCCTTTATGATCTATGCTTTGTGTACTTCCATGATTTATGTCGTTGCTTATGGTTTTGATGTTTAGATTTTATGTTCATGTTTTTGCATTCAAATGTTTATGGATTGTTTTATGTTCTCTATGCTTACACATACTGAGCATTTGAGCTCACCCTTTATATGTTTTTTTCCCCAGAATTTAAATAATGGTTTTAGGTAAGAAAAAAAAGGCGAAGATCTTTATAGGAAATGTTGAAGATCTTTCACAACGATTAGAAGATTATTTTCCCAGTTTCCAAAGACACTAGACTATTACAGTCCTTGTGTGTCCGTTTTCGTTATGTATTAAGTATTCCACAAATGTAATGTAATGTCCATGTACATCATGCTTTGGGTCTTTACAAATATCATCTCTATAAAAATTGGTAGAGGCTGCCTTTCATCCTCATTCAGTTGACCATAATGCCCCCTATGTTTACTTTATCTCTATGGTCAATAATCAAGCTTCTAATTTGGATGTGGTCACAAATACATTAATTCTCTATGATGGCCTCCCAATATTTCATCTTAATTAAGTGGATAAGAGCTTGAAACCTTTCTTCTATCATCTGGTTCACCGTCTCTATGGGAGGAGAATGCCCCAGTGGATGACCCTTATTATCTCTCACTCCCTCCCAAATTTTACTTTTTCATCACAATTTTTCCAATCTAACTTATACAGATTGGTCTATAGGCTATGTTAGAAAAATTCTTTAACAATTTTAGAAAATTGCTATTATTCATATAACCATTAAAATGTGGCCCACTTTATCATTACTTTTTTAGCAGTAATAATGTTCCATTTTATGATAACTATTTCTAGTGTTGATAAGGTCCATAATACTGCAATGTTATTTTAAAATTAAAGTATGATGTAGTATAAAATATATGTATATGGAAAATTTATAGTTTAATTGAAATAAAAATTTATGAAAAAATACTGAAAAATATGATACTATATAAATCTCAAACATTGTTTGGTATAACAACATTATCAAGTATAATTTACCAAAAAACATAACAACATCAATGGTTTAATTTTTATTGGAACCTGACCCCTCTCTAAAAATCCCAATCGTCATTTCAGTTTCTAAACAAACCACACTGATTTGAAAAAATCAATCCACCTATATTAGAGAAGTATTATTATGTTAGTAATAATATAAAGAAATAAATTAAAGAAAAATATTCAAAAATATATTTAAAAAATCACATGTTAAACTAAAACAACTAAATTTGATTTACACTGGTCACACTGTTTATCAGAGGTGATAATGACTACGTCACTTCAAAAATGACTTATGATTTGTTTTCCAAAAGTATCAAGTAAACCCGAATGGGAAATTTCATTTTCAAGCATGTCATGAGTTTTTTGAACTAAAATGTAATTTTTAAACTCACAATTCACATTCTCTTCCATACTAAGAATACCATGTATCATATTGAAGTTCCTATAGATCTTACATGTCTATAATGATTTATGGATCATTTTTCTAAAGTACGAAATTAAAATTACTGAATTTTATTAGTTTTGAGAAAGTGATTGGGGTTTTGAACTAAAATCTAAATTTCAAATTAGAAATTACATTGAGTCATAATGGTATCACCATTCATAAAAATTACTTTAGTTTGATTCTTAGAAACAAAACATGATTTAAGAATCATTTTACTATTGTATAATAATAATAAAAATTTGTTTAATTTTTTTTGAGTATGTTACATGTATTTTTCACTAAAATGTATGTTTTAACTAAAAACACGAATTTGATTCATACCAGTCACATTGTGTGTTAGTTTTAAGTGAGTCTGATTTATACTCTTCATTAATGACATATAAATAATTTTTAAAATGTATAAAGAACATATGAGCATGTTTTCCTAGTATTTAGAGACTGTCACATGTTTTGAACAAAAATATCATTTTTAAAATCAAAACACCTAGTTTGATTCATATTGGACACACTCTATTTCAAATTGATATGAGGATAATTCATACATGTCACAAATGAATTATGGTTCATTGATATAATTTATAAAAACAATAAAAATTTGTTTTCAGGGTTTTGAATATGTGAAGTGTGTTTTGAACAAAAATTCCAATTTTGACTAGAAAGAAACACGATTAGTCGTACCTGTCTCACTATACATCAAATTGTTTTGTGGTTGATTCCTAAACAAAAAAAAATGTTATAAGGATTGTTATATTAATGTATCAAAACAATTTGAATGAATTTTCTTTTGTTTGAGTATGTCACATGTATTTTTTACTAAAATTTCAATTTATTAGTCTCCTTAGCTAGAATTATATGAGTCCATAAAATAGGTCTTAACTATTGTTATTTTTTCCAACTTGTGAATTTTTTACATTGATTCTAAATTTTTAGTGGTGATTACATAAAATATTGTGTATTAAAAGGTTAATAATCATTTAGTGTTAGTCCATGTAGTTTAGTTGTATTTTTTATATGTGTAAATTCATGGGTACATGGATTATATTAATTATTTAGTTGTTGAAATTTTTTTAAATAATAAAATGGAAAATTAAATGGGTGAAATTAACACAACTGCCGGTAAAAAGATAAAATAAAATCAATTTGGAGGTTGTTATCAGAATCCACCCCTAAATTGATTAAATATTGTTTCATTTTTTTAAAATATTTTTAAAAAATAATATTCATATAAAAAACCCAGCCATACAATAATCTAAATGATAAATTCATAGTACAGTCATCATAAATACACATTCATATAGCCACAATCAAATATATACAACTACCAATCTACCTGCATCCTCAGTAATCAATATATACATATAAAATATTCCCTAATCCACTATCAACCCATAATGAATATCCTTATCCCATGACCTCCACTGAATCAATATTCATCCATAGTTATATCCATCATATGAAAAAAACACATCATGTAAAAAATTAGAACAAAATGAGGACAAAAAACTAGAAATGAACATAATAAATCAGAATTATAAAAGAATCATTGACAATATATAAACATACTATTGAAACTATAAACAATCATGACCTATAAAGAATTTTGGGGATCACAATGGTCATAATCCAACCTAATGTCGAAATTTTTCACCTATTATACAATGTAGAAAATTTATGGAAATAAATATGAAATGGAATAGACAAAAACTACACTTATAGTTTTTTTACATAACTTTTGTTATTTTGTTAGTAAAAATAAATAAACTGTAACATAAAGAATAATATACCAAAAAGAACACTCCAAAAATATATACACACATGTTTTTGATATTACTGAAGACTTGGAACTCAAAAGAGAAAAGTATATAATAATCTAATAAATTTATATAAGAACATTTGGTGTTATTGAAATTACTGAACATTTTTTTAAAGGCATTAATGTGTGATATTTATTTATAAAAGAATTATACGATGGTTGTCCCATGATATTTTGTCAATTGGTGGTCATTTCTTATGGTTGTGACTATTACACACAAGTTTTAGTGTATTAAAAATGTGTTTGTAGGAATCCCAAGAAAACTGTAACTAGTATTAATGTGGAGTAAGTTCCTACATTTTACAAATCAATCTATAGTATTTTTCATATGATTTAACATTCATCTAATTATTTTCTCATAGTGTTAACCCCTTGATGCATGTTTTTAAATATTTTATATATTTTAAAACTGCATATTTAGTCATTCCCAGTACACTTCATGTTAGATGGATGTGTTTCCTACCCGTACACATCAATAATAATTAAACAGTGGATTTTAAATAATTTAATGTTGAAATGAGGTTATTTACTATAGTTTTAACTATTACCTAAATGTTTTAATGTTTAAAAACATTAAAAATTCATTTATAGGTATCATAAGAAATTCATAACTCTGATTGATTTGGTTTCAGTTCCAAAATTCTTGAAATCAATATATGTTTTTTCCTAGGATTCCATGACCATCAGATTCAATTTTGTTGGTTTTGACATCCTATCACGCATTTTTATAGATTTTGATATCTTTTATAATTTCTTATTAGGTCATTATAAACACACCACAAGTCATTTAGATTTTTTGAAACTCATAAATGAAAAAAATAATTTAAAGGTGGTTTTCCCATGATTTCACAGCATTTTGAGATCATTTAGTTTTACTTTCTGGGTTATAAGCATATTTTTGTGTTTTAAAACACTCAAAATGTATTTACAAGCATCACAAGAAAAACATAACTTGGATAGATGTAGAGTTAGTTCCTATATTTCATAATAAATTTATGATAATTGTCAAATGATTTTATATAAATATTATTCTTTTTTTTAGTTTTTACAAATGGAAATGGTTCTGAAGTCATTGATTGCTTTTAAAACAACTTATTGAGTTATTATACACACCCCAAACATTGAATATACCTGTTTTATAACAATATACATAAAAAGTATTTCATATTTGGTTTTACTATGATTTCATTTCATTCTTAGTCTATTTCCTATAGATTTAACTATTCCATGCATATTTTAGATTTTTAAAACACAAAAAACAATTTTACAAGAGTCCTAGGAAAATAATAACATGGATTGACATAGAGTAATTTAATATATGAAAAAAATAAATATAAATTATTTTCCTATAATTACACATCCCTAAAATTTTTTATTGTTGGTTTTGAACTTTTGACACATGTTTTTACGGACTTTGATATCTTTTAAAACTGCTTATTGAGTAATATTAAGAAAACAACTTTTTGAATATAAATTTTGTCTAATCTTACACATAAATATTAATTCAACCATGCTTTTACCATGATTCCAAGTATATAATAGGAATTTCCATATGTTTTCTACTATTACACATATGTTTTAATATTTAAAAAAACTATAAACACAATTATAATCCTCTTAGGAAAACTGTAACTTGGATCGATGTGCAGCTAGTTCCAACATTTCAAAAATCAATATATATTAATTATACTATGAATTCATGATAATATTCTTATATTTCCATATTATCACAACTCTACACATTTAAATACACTATTATTTTGATTTTTCATGTATTCTTCACAATGAATTTTATGAAAGCTGGTGCCATGAATATAATAGGCATATAATATCTTTGAATTACATATAGGAACTCAATCCAAAAACATCTATTATATTGATATTTCAGATCGATTCTCAACATTCGTTGTCAAGAAAAATAATTTAAGGATCTTTTTTTATAATTAAAAAAATAAATACACACCAATAATATGAATACGAGTGTATAGGTACATGATGGGAGAAACATTCAACAATATCCTTATTAATAACTTTTGTTAATTATTTATCTTTTGGATATTGAACCCTTAGTCAAATATTTGTTTCCAATATAAATTATTCTATAAATGGATTAATAATAAGACAATTGATAAGTGCATATCTATGAATTTTTAGTAACTCCAATTTAGTCAGTGTAAAATTTTTTCCCTTTCAAACTAGTCATTCAATATTTGGAAATACTATTGACTAATTTTCATATTGGTAATTAGGGGAGATGTCATCAACCCGTCCAATACAATTTGATCTGGTCACAATCCCATCCAAATAATAATAATTGAAGTTCAATCACTCTTCATCTATGTAACCATCTGTAATAGAGCCTTCAGGTTGAGAGTGGTTCCTAAAATATTATTTCAAATGAACTATGTACCTATTGAAAACAAAAATAATAATTATAGAATGATTTGATAAAATTGAATCCATATATTAAAATAAAAAAATTATAAAAAACTGATCAATTAGATAGATCCAAAAATAGTGTTCTAGTCTACCATGATTAGTGTCATCAACCATATGAAAAGTTAAAGTAATCACTACTATGAAAAATTAAGGGTGAAATAACATATCCAATGGAAAAAGTTTCCACACAGTTTTTTCATGATGTTTATCAAGATCATTTTGATTTGGATTTTTTCAAAGAAACTCTCTGAATAATTTACACAACTCAACAAAAAATATAGTTACATTTTCTAGTAATTTATCACTCAATACTGATAGAAACAACTTCTCTATCCTAGTACTTGAGGCATTATATTTCAATACATTTAAGATTTTTTGTTTCAAGTAAACACACAATTAAATGTTACTTAAATATCCATATATCACTTTTACATTCATTAAATATTTATGGAATATATTTTTGTAAGTATTTTTAATTGTAAAAGTTCCATTAGATAATTATTATTTTCTTTTTCCAAAAAACATGACTTATATTCATCGACTCCAAATCCTCTCCAGTGATAAGTATGTCCTTTGATTTAACACGATCATTAAAAAATGTAAAAATGATATTATCATAGATGTACTTCTGAATATGAACAATGCAATGACTATGAAATATCAAATTAAAATCCTAATAATAATTTTTGAAAAATATAATCATTTTCTTTCACTATTTTATTTCTAGATTCTTTGAATATTGTACCATGTAACCTATTGCCACTGTCATTAAATAGTTTAAATTTTCCAACATCTACAGTGACATTAATTAATTATTCCATTAACTATGAACCAAATAACACCTTCAGTGACATATCAATTCAATATCTTCTTTGAATTGTTACTTTTAAACCTAAATTTATGTGAACCATTTGGAAACTCATGATGAAACCAGAAACAAAATTTTCTACAATGAGGTAATTATTAAGGTTCAAAATCATAATTAAAAAATAGAAAAGACAAACTAGTGTGAGTCTTCCAACCATATAAGTTTCTAAGTAAAGTAATGTCACTAATTGTCCGCATTAATAAATAATTATTTTAGAATACTTTTCTTATTATAGCATCCTAAGTTTCCACATAATCATCCCAAAATTATCATAATTATTAGATTAGATATTGAATCTATACAACAAGGTAATTTACATGAATTTTCTATCCAGGAAGAATCATCGAAATAATGAGTGATCTATTTTTCATACACATACATATAAGTAGATTATAGGGAACCAAAACAACTACTAATATTCTATAATTTGTTCTTAAAGTTCCAAAAGTGTTAAAACAATTATAATACAATACCAAACATACTTTACAAGGAATGTAATAAAAATATGGATATGATGAATCAAAAAACTTCAATGTTGTTGAATGTTTTGTATTTCTCATCATGTGATTGTATTGACTATCGAACGAATAGAACTTTATGTTGTATTTAGTCATAGACAACATGAATAATCTTTAAAAGTGTGGTTTCTGAGGAAAGTAAAAAATACCTTTGTGATAATTTTCTTCCTCATTCTATTATTACATTTATTTTGACTCTCATTTTGGTTCATTTAATACCATTTTATTTTATGACATCAAATTAAGTATTTTTCATTGAACTCTTATACCCTGTAAACCAATAAATAATTTTCAAATTCTTGTATATTTTTACAATAAAGTCCAATTTTGTGGACTAATTTTTTCACCTCATCTAATTATGTGGGGATCTTAGTTTAAATAAATTTATAATGAATAAAATCTATAATCATCGACATTTTATTTTCATTAATTCCATAGAGATACTTGACATGATAAAAAATAATTAGAAAAATCTATTTTGAATTCTCAGAAAACAATTTGTGTAGTTCTTGATTAATGTATTAAACTAATTCATAAAACTAATTTTCTTGGTCATTGATGTCCTAAGAAATATTAACCTTATAAGGATCAATAGGTGATTATATTTATCTATTAAAATATTTCAAATTTTATACTGAAAATACAAATGAATCATTTACCACGTTTTGAGTTGAATTTTCCTTTGGCAGGTGACTCTGTGTTTTGTTGAAAGGATTGTTATTATTCTAATATTCCGTAAAATTTTATTAGTCATGCCAAATATAAAAAAATATTGAGTGAGAAAATATTTCATTATCATCTTATTATATACTTGTTTTCTATTCAATCATAACCTGGATTTTCAATCTGAAAACATACATTTTATTTTACCATCCACTCATTGGTTTTCAATTGTATAATCTAAAATATCTTCAAACCCCTTAGTTTAAAAATGTGTGTTTCATGGAAAATTAATAAATTTTTTATCCAGAAGTATTGTACTATCACTCTTCTATATTTTCATTAAAATATAATAATATAAAATTACAATGAGATAATAATAATTTTTTTTAAACATTAACCAAATTCATCACTGACCAAGGAAGGGTCTTGATTTGATAGAATTTAAATTTAACATGAAATTGATTCAAAAAAATATGAAAAACAAAAAAAACATAAATGAATAAATATTTCCCCTTATAAAAATAAGGTAAGATTTCGTGAAAGATTGTCACTAAGGAAAGGATGGATTAATAGAAAATGTGGAAGTTTGGGATATGAGCCCTAAAATGATCGACTCAGACAATAGTAGGTGAAATCAAGGAAATTGGGCGGAATAATTAGTAGTGGGGAAGGGTTTAGGGATAAAAATCCATTGGTGGTGGTGGTCATTGAAAAATATGAAATATAGTCCACCATCAAGTGATAAGAGCTATTTGGGGAGTCTCTATGTTTCAAATCGATGAAGGGGGGGGGGGTTAGGGTTTGACAATTTGTAGTAGTCATTGATGAGGGAGGTGGGGTCATCAGCTAACGGTCAACACCAAGGAAGGTGGATCTAGTGGGTGAGAGCTCACATAATTGGGGGTTAGGATATGAGTGGGGAATGGTCAATCATGGGTTTTTAAAATATTGCATATAATTTTTGAAAAAACCACCACAAAATTAAAAAATATAAAAAATATTGTGGTATTTTTACCAAACATCCACTATATTTTAAATAATAAATAATATTCACTATTTAGTAGAGGTTTCCGAAAATTATACTGATAACATCTATTTTTAGTGAACTTCTGTTAAATTAAATTTTTATTATCAAATGAATTCACCATAGTTAAACACCCAAGGGTCTATCTCAATGAGGCAGCATAAAACACACTATCCTCCTATTTTCACTATTATAAACTAAATAATATAAAAAAATTAAAATAATTTAGATGAGAGGTTTTTGAAATGACGTAAACTAATTACATAAAATCATAATGTAAAATTAACAATACTTTAGCAATTATAATCTAGAGGGAAACAGACTTAATTGGAAAATTAATGGAGGAAGTGGTGGACAAACATTGATCATTGTACACTCCCTTTGTCATTATTGATAATTTTATTCCAATTAAATTATTCAATGCATTACTCAATACCTGAATTTACACACCTCTATTGACCTAAAACCATATCGAGACAAATAATATTTGTGTTTATCTTCTCATGAATGTGATCTGATTACCCAAAGTCCTCTAAGAAATTGAATCTAATTTCACATGTTTTTCTCAAGTGGTTACCTCACCCAAAAAAGATTTATCAACAAGGAAAATATTTTACAAACATAATTTGATAAATATTACAGAGAAAATAGAAGAAAATGAAAACAATATAAAATTATACCTCTTCCATTCATGAAAAAAAATTCTTGTATTATTTAAATTAAATAAATAGTTAAAATAAAAACCAAAGACTAAAAAAATAAATACATTCAGATATTGTTTTCCCACCACCATTTGGAGTTTATACTTTTATGGATTTCATTACATCATGGAATAATACTCATATAAAGTATATCTACACTAGCATGATGCCCTCTAGTGCAGGCTCCCTTGGAATGCCTTGGAAGGGTAAAAGAGGCCTCTATTTATAGGCCAAATCCCACAGGACCACTTCAGCATCACAATTAATTTTCATCGCCTGGTCATCGTCACGTTGCATTCCTAGAGGTTCTCCTAATTTACACCCATTTAACGAGAAAATATTCCCCTGGATTCACTTCAATATTTGTTTAAAATAAAATTATACATACACCCTAAAAATTTATGATCCATTGGATATGAGGTGTTAAATATATGTTTTAATTATCGAACACCACCTTTTCTTACTATTTTTTCTAATTTTTTTTTCTAAGTTTGAATCCATGAAATAATTCATTAACGAATGTATTTTTATTTTCAATTTATTTTGGGAGCGTGTATTGGAGTGGGATTTCTTATCCAAATAGAATAACATTTATTTGAGTTTCCAATACTAATTTATGCTTCTCTTACGGAGGTGGAGTCCACACTGTCCGCCAAAATAATTCTTCAAATTGTTCGATTTTTTCGGGCATCATAATGCTCAATTAATCCCATAATCAAGAAGAAACTTTTCAGTTAAATAAATCAAGTATTAAAAGAAATCATTCAATTAAAAATTACACTTTTAAATAAATGACCATAATACCCTTGTGATATAATTTTTTTTAAAATCCAGATTTAATATATATTTACATTTATGCTCTAAATAACACAAAAATCAAAATATGTGATAAATTCCTAGTAAATAAAACTATTGTGGGTTTAAAAACATTGAATTGTAGAATAAATTATTTTAAAATATGAGCTTCATCAATCCCCCACACTTAAACATTTCACTCCCGAGAAATTATCATATATAAAAATCAATATTCACCCCATTAATCAAAAAATGAGATATTATCCATGATCATTAAAAATTGAAATTCCATCAGCTCTCATATTCGAAATAAAATTACCCATAATTTTCATTCAATAAAATTAAATTTTATTCATCCTTATAAACTCATCCATGAATCAATCACAATCCACATCACATTTAATTTTATGTCACTCTTTACTCAAGAGAAATTTATTCTGGAGATATTCTAATACATGGAAATTGTGTGTATCACCATAGGCTTCTGACAATTATCATTTCCCAATAATGTGAAGCATGTAAATGAATTAAATAATGAATAATTTAATAGAAGGTTAAAATGACTCTGTGAATAAGGGTTGGTGTCAAAATGATTAAAATAATATAAGGCCAGAAAGAGGCAGTTTGAATATTGAGTAAAATGCATGAATATTCATGTGAAAAAAGATGAAACTCCTCACTCAGTCCCACTAGGAATGTGAAATAGAACACCAATATTTTTGTTGACATGGTATATGAGCCAATAAAGGATTATAAATATTCATATCATCCATGCTCTCCCCATTTTTTGTTTTTTTTTTGGTTTTTTTGTAAAGCTCTAGAAAGGCACAACTTTATTTTTCATTTTTTATATTTTTTAAATCACCAGAAATGCATAGATTTTTTTGAAAGGGAACCTAAGGAAAAAAATGAAGCATGAAGAAACGATGAAGAATTTCCAATTATTTCATTCTCAAATGCCCAAAATGTTAATGCACACCATAAATCACCCACAAATGAAACACATCCCAAATTATACACACGAAAGGCCCTTCATCCAGACTCAAACATTGAAATATCCATGTTGAAATACTAAGAGTGTAGATTGGTAAGGATAAATTATCATTTAATGCATCTTAAACCTATAAAAAAATTCCTAAATTCTAAGGGTTCTCGAATGATATATGTAAATTTGGGTATCATGTTAATTTGTTTCTAGCCAAATTAGTTCATCTATCTTATAAAAAACCTTCCATGAAATCCAATGCTTAGAATAGAAAAATCAAAAGTTATGGTTATCACACAAATTCTATGTTTCCCTCAAGAAAGTGTGAATTTTAGAAAGAATATTTCAATGTTTTTAAGAATAACTCATAAGATTGGAGAAATAATTTGGTTTAGTGTGTATTGGAAATAGATATCAAAAATTGGACAAACTTATAAAAATTCTTGGAAATCAAATTCAAAGAAAATAATTTTCACATCAACAATCATTTAAAATCCATTTTATTCAAAATTAATTTCAATTTTATTAAAATCAATTGATGCCTTAAAATTGATCTAAATATTCATTGAATCTTTAATTACCAAAGAAAGAAAATTAAAAAACCATATAAAAACATCTAGAAGGTTGACATCCCCACACATAAACTCTACTACCCTTCATTTTAGCTTACTAAAATATAAATAATGGTAGAAAACCTAATGAGAAGGAATGCTAAAAATAATGTTTATTTTTGATGTGATAGCCATGAGTTAGGCTTTTATATTTTTCACATTAAACCTAAATGAACGAAATGGAAAAACATGAGGAAAATAAATAATAAGAAATAGAAAGGAAAAAGAAAAGCGATAATGATTGGTTTGACCCCCAAAAATGTGCTAGGGGTTTGCTACCCCTAGTCAGGTAGTTATAGTGGGTTAACCCCAATATAATGGTTGATGAGGTTTCATACTTTGAAACCACCAAAAATTATTCACTACAACATCTATAAGTAGATTCATGGAGTGATTACCCACAATGAAATGAAAAATAGCCCCAACGGCTAGATAAGATGAATGAAATAATTTGATATTTAGTGGGGGAGGGAAAAGAATATAGGGGTTCTCCCTATTTTGTTCATCTGAGGAGTGATGTCTACTGGTGATGAAGGCAGTATAGTAGGATGTGACATCTATTTTAGTTCAGGTTCATCCAATGATTCTTTTAGAATTTATTCTTTTGTTCCACCATCCTCATTTTAACTATTATACAACTCTACAGGCTCCACCATTCTCTCCTCATCACATGTAACTTCATCTTCTTCATCATACAGGGTCTGAAATAGTGTTTTTTAATATAAAAATCATAATAAGGTAGATTAATTTTCAATTATGAATTAATAAAATTTTAATGAAAAGAATGCTCAGAAATTAAATCACCCTAAAAAAATTCTACTTCAATATCAATTTCTTCAAGTTGGGCAGCTGGGAATTCATTTTCTTGAGAGGGAATTAAGTCATTAAGTTTGGATTCAACCTCACCAATATCTTATTTAGAGGTAGAAGTAAAAATAATTTCACTATGTTCAACTTGTATTTGTTGTCGTTCCATCCGTGAGACTTTACGTTCTTCAACTACAGTGGAAAATAGTGCCAACATCTTACTTTATTTTTCTAGCATTTTGAAATTTTCTTGAAGCATCAAGGTAAATTTCTCCATTTTCATCTTTGACAACTGTTCTGTGATAGGCTAACCCTGAATGATATCTATAGGAAAATAATAATCATCATAATAATCTATCTTATTTGATGAAATGAATTATATTAAATGAAATTTGATTTTGTAGTTTTTTTATTAGTTTTTTATTTTTTTTAATTTTGTTAATTTTTTTTAAAAACTATGTGTACAAGCACTTGACTTCCCCTGAAATGGATCGAAATTGATAACAGTTGTTTTTCATGAACCACTATTCAACTAAATTCTTATTATCATAAGAATGCACAATTCTGGAACACCATAAGTTCTATCTAATGGAGGCCACTAAAAACACACTATCTTTCTATTTTCACCATTATAAAATAACTAATATAATAATATTAAAATAATATCGATGATGAGACCTTGAAATTATGTAATCTAATTACTTAAAATCAAAAGGAAAAATTTAAACTACTTTTGAAATTAGAATCCATAGGCAAACTGAATTGAATAAGAAAACTAAAGGAGGAATCGGTAGACAAATGTTGACCTTTGGACCCCCCCTTTATAATTTATCATAATTTTCTTCCAATTATATTATTCAATGTAAAACTAAAGACCTCTAATTATAAACCTATATTGACCAAAAAACATTCTTAGACCTCAAATATGTGTGTTTATCTGCTCATGAATGTGGTCTGATTGACCAAGTACCACAGAGCGATCAGATTTAATTGAACTTGTTCTTCTTAAGCGGAGACTAAAGAAGAGTAAAATAAAAGACAACTATTTTCAAATCATAATTTGATAAAAATTATAGAAAAAAATAAATGAAAATGAAAACAGAATAGAAATATACCTCGTTCAATCATGAAGAAAAATTCCATAATTAGTTAAATGAAAAATACATTTATAATAAAAACACAAACTCAAAGGGGAAACACTGTCAAATCGTTATAACCTACCACTAATGGGGATTTATCCCTTCATGAATATCGTTAACTCAGAGAATAATAATACTTTGGTGTAAGTATATACTATAACGACACCCTCGGGTCCAGGCTCAGCCAAAAATTTTAGATGTGTGGAAGAGGTCTCTATTTATATGCCAAATACCATAGAACTTTTCCATCGTGACATTTATTTTTCAATTTCCTATTGACATCATACTGGTGTGCTGGATGTTATTTTAATTAGAACCCCTTTCAGAGATGAATCTTCCTCTGGATTATTCTATTTATTTGTTTGAAATTAAATTATACATCCACCATCCAAATTCTGGATCCATTGGATACAGGGTATTGAATATATTATTTAATTATTGAACACCACATTTTCATCTGTTTGTTTCATAATTTCGTCCATGTTTAATTCATTCAAATAACTTTTAATGTATTTATTTTTCATTTAAATTTGTTACGGGTGCACATTTCAGAGTTGGATTTTTTATCCATGTGGAATTGACATAAATGGAGTTTCCAATCCAGAGTTATGCTTTTGTTTAGAAGGTATGGTCCATATTATCCGCTCAAAAAATTCTTCAAATATATTGACTTTTTCATGAGTCATGATTTTAGAATTAGAACCTACTCCAAATGAAATATTTTAATTATATAAATCGAGTATTTAAAAAAAACAATCATTCAATTATAAGTTATAATTTAAAGTAAATAAAAAAACCATTTCATAGAAATCTGTTAAAAATCCCAAATTAATCTATTTTAGCGTTTTGGCTCCAAATAACAAAAAAACATAAATATGAGATAAATTACTATTAAATAAAACTATAGTGCATTGGAAAACATTTAAAAATAGAATAAAATATGTGAAAATATGAGCATCTTCAGTCCCCAAAACATATGCATTTCACTCCTCAAAAATTATCATATATTCCAATAAAAATTCACACAATCAATAAAAAATAAGATAGAATACATGAACATTTCCAAAATGGAATTCCACCACATCTCATATATGGAAAACTTTCACCATCATTTTCATTAAATTTTTTTAAATTTATAAATCCATCCATGGATTAATAACAACCTACATAAAATTTAATTTTATGTCACTTTTCAATCAAGAGAAATTAATTCTGGAGATATAATTATACTTGGAAGTTAAGTTTATCTCCATAGGGTTGTGACAACTCTCATTTCTATAAAGCATGAAACATGAAAAAAATTCAATCATGAGGGAATTACTTAATGGATTAAATTACTCCCTAGATAAGGTTTGGTGAAAAATGGTGAAAATAATTTAATGATAGAAATATGAGGTCTTACTGTTGAGTACAATGCATGAATAATCAAGTGAAAACACAATAAATTACTCACTCAATCCCCCTGGGAATGTGAAACACAACACCAACATTATTTTTGACATAGGACATGAGATAATCAATGATTACAAAGAATGATATCATATAATGTATCCCCATATTTTTTCTTTTTATTATTATATTTAGTAATGCTATAGAAAGGAACATCTTTATTTTCATTTTATATATTTTTTTTGAATCTCCAGAATGGCATATGTTTTATTTTCATTTTTATGGAGAAAAGAATGAAACAAATTAAGCATAATTAAATGAAGGCTCATGTCTGATTATTTCATTCTATAATGCCCAAAATGATGACGAACACCTTATATCACCCACAAATGAGACACATCCCAAATAACGCACACAAAAGTCCCTTACCCCACACTCAAAATTTGAAATATCCATGCCTAAATACTAAGCATTTAGCTAGGTAAGGATAAATCGTCTTGCAATGTGGCTTAAAACTATAAGGTGATTCATAGATTCTAAGGGTTAACAAAGGATATATGTAAAGTTGGGTATAATATTATTATCTGGATAGACAAAGTAGTTCTTTAATCATATCAAAAACATTCTATGAAATAAAATTATTCGAAAGAGAAAAATCAAAAGTTCTAATTGTCACAAAAAATCAAAGTTTCCCTCAAAAAAGTGTGTGTTTTAGAAAGAATATTTCATAGTTGTTCAGAATACCTCAAAGTACTGGAAAGACAATTTGTTATAGTGTTTCATGTGCATGTATTTCAAAAATTGGTCAAACTCATAAAAATAGATGGAAATAAAATTAAAAAAAGGTTTTCACATCAATAATCATTTAAAATCCATTTTATTAAAAAATAATTTAATTTTTTTCAATATTAATTAATGCATGAAAAATGATCAAAAAATTCGTTGAAGCTCAAATTTTGTAAAAAAAAATTATAATAAAACACCCATAAATAACTAGGGGTTTTACACCACCCACATATAAATATTACTACCCTTCAGTTTATCTCAATAAAATATAAATAATGTTAGAAAACCTGAAGAGAAGGAAAGATAAAACCTAAGTTTATTTTCGAAGTGGCATCCTTGAGTTAGGAATCTAGATACTACCACATTAAACCTAAATTAATGAAAATAAATAAATTGAGAAAAATAAATAATAAGAAATTGAAAGTGGAATGAAAATTTATGATTCTTGGTTTGACCCCCAAGAAGGTGCTAGGTATTTACTGCCCCTAATCTGGAAGTTGTAGTGTGCTAAACCCAATACGGTTGTGGATGAGGATTATTTTTTTGAAACCTCCACAAATTATTTTCCCCAACATCTATTTCACATTATAAAAGTGAGTACACCCAATGAAAAGAAAAATAGTACCAACCCCCAGATAAAAATAAAGAAATAATTTGAGATTTAGTGGGTAAGGGAAAAGAATGCTGGGGTGCTCTCGGTTTTGTTCATCAGGATGAATGGTGTCTACTGGTGATGAAATTAGTGGACTTGGATGTGAATTCTAATATGGTTCATGTTCATAAAATTACTATTTTGTTATTTCTTCTTTTATTCCATTATCCTCATTTGTACCAGTGTGCAGCTCAACATGCTCCTCCATTCTATCCTCATCACATGGAACTTCTTCTTCTTCATCATCCAGGGTCTGAAATAGTGGTGCTAAATATAAAAAATATTAAAAAAGAGATATTAGTTTTCAATTTAGAAATAATGAAATTTGAATGAAACAAATTCTCAGAAATTAAATCACCCTCAAAACATTTAGCTTCAGTAGATTTTTTTTAAGTAGGGAATATGGGAATTCATTTTTCAGAGAAAAAATTGGATCTTCATGTTTGGATTCAACCATAGAAATATCTTCTTTAAATATAAGAGGATCAATAATTTCACTTTCTTCAGCTTGTTTTCTTTTGACGTTCCATCCCTGGCACCTTATGTTATTCAACTTCAGTGTCCAACAGTTCCATAATCTTAACTTCTTTTTTGAGAATTTTAAAATTTTCTTGAAGCATCAAGGAATATTTCCCAAAGTCCATCTTTGATGATTATTAGTTTTATTATCACCAACAATGTTATCAAAATTTCAATAATAATCACCATATAAATCCATCTTGGCTGAATAAATAAATTATTTTCAATGTAATTCCCCTTTTAGTATTATTAGTTATTTTTTAATTTTTTAATTTTTTTTGAAAAACATTGTGTGATAGCTCATCATGTCCCTACTGTGGGTGCTAAATTGTTAGCAGTGGTTTAACATGATTTTCAATTCAATTAAATTCTCATTATTCTAAGAATTAACCATATTGGTACGCCTTAGGGTTAATCTTAATGAGGCTGCTTAAAAACAGTATCTAACTACTATCAATATTATGAATTAACTAAAATAACACTATTGAAATAGAATAGATGAGGTAGTTTTGAAATGGTTTAAAATAATTACATACAATCAGAATGTAAAATTAAAACTACTTTAGCAATTACAATCCACAGGAAAACTAGACTGAATATTACAACTAAATGATGTAGGAGTTGAAAACGTTGATCATTAGACACTCCCTTTATCATTGTTGATAATTTTTTTCCAATTAAATTATTGAATGTATAACTCATTAAATCTTGTTTTAAACCTATATTTACTAGAATCAATATTAAGAACCAAAATATGGGGGTTTACCCACTCAATAATGTGATCTAATTTCTGAAAGACCTCTGTGCAATTAAATCTTATTTAACATGTTTTGCTGAAGGAGAGATCTTAACAAAAGATGTTTAAACAAAAAGATAAATATTTTAAAATCATAATTTGATAAAAATAACAGGAAAAATAGAATAAAATAAATAAAATAGAGAATTATACCTTTTTCAATCATACAAACAAATTCTAGGAGTATTTAACTAAAAAAACGTTTAAAATAAAAACAAAAAACTAAAAAGATAAATTCATTTGGATCTTCTTCGCCCATCACCACTTGAAGTTTGAACCTTCATGAATTTGATCACATCATATAATTCTAATAATTTAGAGTATATATAGACTTGAATGAAACCATCTAGTTTAGGCTCCTTTGACTTATTTGGAAGGGTGGAAGAGGCCTCTATTTATTGGCCAAATCCCACAGAACCGTTGCAACATCCCATTTATTTTTCCGCATCCCATCATCTTCACATAGCTTTCTTGGAATTTATCCTAGTGTAAACCTATTTTGTTTTAGAATCTTCCTCTGTAATATACTATATATTATTTTTAAATTATATTATACATCCATCCTCCAAATTACGGATCCATTGGATACAAGTTCATAAAGATATGATGTAATTATCAAACACACTTTTTTAGGCCTACTTATTTCCTAATTTTGTTCTATGTTTTACTCATTCAAAGAATTCATTTATGGGCGTATTCTTCAATTAAATTAATCATGGGTGAGGATTTCTGTTTTGGATATTTTTCCAAGTGGAATCCCCTTAATTGGAGTTTCCAATCATGATTTATTCATTGGTTACAGAGGCGGAGTCGACCCTCTTTGTCCGAAAAAATTTTAATATTAATTTATTTTTTTGGGCAGCATGATAATAGAATTATCCCCTGGTCTAGAAGAAAAATTTTAAGGATGAAATCAAGGATTTCAAAAAAAAAATGAATCATTGAATTCTAAATTATAATTTAAATGAAATGATCGAAATAAAATTGAGAAATAAATCTCTTAAAAATAAAGAATTAAGTCATTTTTTCCTTTTGGATAAAAAAACCAAAATATGTGATAAATTCATATCAAATAAAACCATAGTGGTTTAAAAAATATAATTTTAGAATTAAATATCTGAAAATATGAGCTCCATCAGGTACTAATACTACTCTTTTTGCAGTGAGTATTGGATCTTATGAGAAATGTTAATTGTTCTCGGTGAACTATGTTCCTTTAGTAACCAGTTCCCATTATCGAATCAAATAATCTCCCATAATGGAACCAATAATCTTCTATAAAGAATGTAATCCAAAAATTTAAAAAATTTATTCCCACTATCTTTAAAATCTATATTATTAAAAAATCATCCATTAAAATGTATTTTATAGATATTTCCTCCCAACAAGTCATGGCTGGGTTCAATATCTCTTATTTTTCAATTTACGTTTATATTATTTACTCAAAATGTGATTTAAATGAATGAGAAGGCCTATAGAACTTGTTAGACACTTTCAAACTAGGAGACACAGCCCATTTTATAGGGAGTAATATCAAAACCACTAGAAAATATTATAAAAAAAGTTGAGGTTGATTAATAAATCATAAGGTCATTCTTGAATTCAATAATTTATAATAAAAAAACCATTTCAAGTATATGGGGTACCTTGGGTGCTTATATACCATGTTCGACAAAAAAGAGGGAGTACCAAAAAATATTGATCTGGAGAGATAAATGCAAAGTTATCTTATAAGTATTTATATCTTTTCCCAAAATATAATTGAACACATGGATTTTTTCCAATCCAAACAATCATTTATTAATATCAAAATAAATAGTGAATATGGGAGAAATAAAAAAATGTATATTTATTCTTACCTAGAAGTTGATATAGGGTCCCAATTTCATGAAAACGGTAATGAGATTCTATGTCTCCTCCCTCAAAATGTATTTCATGGTCTAATTTTAATAATAGACTACATAGTCTGTAATGGGACCACATATCATGGTAAAATTATGATGTACTCTTGAATCCATTAGTATTTTAGTTCAATGATGATATAACTCAACCTGATGGCAGCTTACACGAAATATTTGATTACAATACCTTTCTTATACTCACAAAAAAACAAAAGAATCCCATTTGGACGCTTCTAGAAGATAAAATAATAACCATGGAGATTTCATATAATCTATTGAGGATGGGGGATATAGACATTGAGTAATTTCATTTATGCATGAAAGAGTAAAAATTAAAGGGTAAGCTGATCCTACTTCTTGAAGAAAATATATATATGAATGAGTTAGATGTAGGATGCTTCCAATCTACAACCAATTTTGAAAGACTTCTAGTAGTTCCAAGGTATGATAGGTGCATAGTTTTTATAAGAGTGAATAATGATAATTAATTATTTTTCATCATCCATGGAGAGGTTAATGTGGCCATCATTGAGAACCTGAATATCATACTGGATAAATTAGAAATATAGAATATATTTGGGACCATTAGTTCAGACAATTTCCTAAGGTAGAAAGAATTACGTAGATCATTTTATTTAAGAATTGGAATATTATCAAGGATAAATTGATTTATATAGTGAAAGTGTTATTCCAATGGGTTTCCATCTCTAGAGTTTCATGAGTATACATACTTGTTCTTATTCCTAAGGTAAAAAGTCCCAATGCACTGAATAAATTCCTACTTATATTCTTATGTACCTTCCATTATAATGTCCCCGATTCTGCTCAAAATAACATATTGTCTAATATTTTTCCAAAAGAGTTATTAGATGGGTGGAAAATACTAATCAAATTAATTTTCATCTATGAGTTTTTAGGTCTACATCATGAAATGATCATGGATATTAATAAAAAATCAGTGAGAGGAAATGTGATTATGAATCTGAATATAGTTAATAAAGGAATTGAGTGTACCAAAAGTGTCAGTATGGAGACAAACTTTGTTTCTTATTCATGATTTATGAATAATCATTATTTTAAATGAATAATTTCTTCATGACCAATGAAATCCATTAAATACTTGTCTTTATTAAACATTGGAACCAGAAGAGTTGGATGTTGACATGAAATTTATGATTAATTAATAAGAATATCTATAATAACATAAACTCTTAATTATTTTAACATTTATGAAATGGTTGACTTGATATCATCGTACAATCATTTCACTTTGGGATCCATGTCAATAATTTCTCTAGAAGTGATCCACACATGCACCAAAATATTCAAACATTGTCATTGAATAATTTGGGGCTCGTATGGTTAATCTTGACTACATGATCAATTCATGTGTTATCATTGTAGAATCTATATATGAGGATAAATAACATGTATAAATTTAGGCTATATCCACAGTTCCAAACCATGGCTATAAGTTATAGCCATGGTATTACTGGTCATGACACCTATTAGAGTGGAAATAGTAAAAATATATAACCATAGTTTTAAGAGGGTATGGACATGGCTTAAATGATGGTTATAGGGCCTATTACCGTAGTTTTGGAAACCATGTAAATATCTCATTGGGGTTTCCACTGTGGCTATTGGTCTATTTTAATGGTTTAAAGCATCGTAATTGATTTAAAATAAATAGCGCATATCCAGATTTGATCTACTTACCTCCTATATTTGAACATATCACCTTACCACTACACCACGTATGCCTTTATGTATGTAAATATACATCTTGTGATATATATTATACAAAACTATGGATATAGAATTTAAATGGTTTCTATTGACCTTCCTTCCATTTTCTTGTAGGTTAGTTTTTTCTCGTGCAAGGGTGGGAGGCTTATAGACACAGTTTTTGTGAACTATGGCTATAGAAAAAATAACTCTATATTCATAGTTTAGATAAATAGAGGCTATAACCATCGAAAAAAACACATATCTATGGTTTTAAGATACTATAACCATAGTTTAAATTGTGACTATAGGGTCTATTTTGAATGTTTTGGAAACCATGGAAATAGCTCACACGGTTGTCCTCCAAGGATATAGGTTTATAACCATAGTTTAAACCATGGTTATAGTGTATATTTCTATGGTGAAAAACTGTGTCTATATCCCATGTAAATAGTGGCTATATCCTTGTTATAAATTCCTATAGCCATGTTTTTGGAAAACTGCGGCTACAGGTCTTTGGAAATAGCATATTTTTTAGTAGTGAAGAACTATTTATGGTCTCTCAATGTCTTGAGATAAGATTAGAAGATAACACACTATAGATCTGTATAAATTTCTATAGGTAATGATAGAGTTTCCCTCAATCTATCTTTCAGAATAAATGTGTTTTGTAATGTGATATAATTAGATATTTATAAAGGCAGGCGTAGTTTTGGAAACATTCACAAAAGAACTTTTCAAATACCTTAATTATCTTGAATCCTAATATCGTAATAATAATATAATTATTATCCAAATGAAATTTACAATGCATATGAATATAAATATATACCATTTATATCAATTCATAGTCGATCATTAAACTTGGTCCACTTATCCTCCTCAATAGTAATCGTACCTTAAATAATGTCTATTTATAATATAAATACAACTTAATTATTCATTTATAAATAAAATAACTAATATATTATTCAAAATATTAATGTAAATATTTATTATTATTATTGATCTCATATATTCTTTCGAATATGTTGTGAATAATTATTAGAAATCAACAAACTGTGAGTAATTATTTAACCAAAAATCAGGACTAATATTTATTCTAACTTGTTAAATTAATCATCAATTTTAAGAGAGATTAAATATACTCCTAATGTGTGACCCTCTAAGCCTATTTCTCTATGAAAATATGTGGAGAACTATAATTCTCATGGTTAATACTTAGAAACATGACAATGCACCTAGAAAGAAATTGGTTGATTTCTCAATGAAATACAATCTCCTATGAACAATTAATGTATAATATAATCATTTTACCCTTATATATCTAATCAAGAATATTTAGTTGCTTTTTCATCAACCTATGTTATTGATGTATCTTTCTTTAACTTTTTAAAACTAATCATTCTCATGTAACACTACAACCATGAAATTTTCCATCAAGCTCTATTTTCATCAAAAGATTCTATGATTTCAACTTCCATAAATATATAGAAGGGATAAATCTTTTCTGACATTATAAATTAATGGGATATCACTCGTGACATACCCAATATATCATACCACATCGTCAGTATATGTTGTCATGTTTTTGGTAAAGTAATTAGAGAAATCTAATTATGATACTCATTAGTTATAATAATAATTTACAAGTATCAATATAAATATCCATAGATAGAAATATCAAATGAAACAAAAGATATAGATTTTCCATTGGCATTTCTATTCTCAAAACCACCCTTATTGGAAATTATTGAGGCAAAACACCATGTGAAAGTGTCTCAATTTAATATGGGAATCTTAACCTTGATTGTATATATATTTCATGTCTCATCAGACAATATCATCTAGGCGTAGAAAATTTATCCATGAACACTTTTATGGAACCTCCAGGTTCTCATCATAGAAGGGAACTACTATAACCATTTTGTGTGAAATATATTCATGTAAAATTATCACATATGATGTCATGTAGAGGAAGAATCATGATATTATAATAAAATTTATTAATATTAAAGATAATTTATAAATTTATTTAATTAATTAGATGTCGGTTCTGGGGACCCAACTTCAATAGAATCCAAAATTACATTAGAGCCAACTATTAACTACTTCTAGTCCACTTTTCATCACACAATACTCATACCTATACTAAGACAGGTCATTTTTCAAGGGGTCCACCATGTTTTAATCAATAGATACTATTCTCACTATATCTTCCCTTTAATGAAAAAAATAAATCATGGGAAAAAAATAACGAGGTATATTATTTATCCTTTGATGTGACCTTAGATCTTTGGAAAGAGAAACTAATAAGATGTTATAATAGTAAACTATGTTAGGTTCTTGACTTATATACCCAAAATTACACTCTAGGAAAATATAATGAATCCAATCAACTTAGATAGTTGTATTGGAGTCCACAATAATGTCAGAATCTGCTGAAGAATTCGTGGAAACTGGATGGTTTGAACACTACGAGCCCACATATCCCCCATTGATCTAAAAACGCATATCATGATAGTGACATCAGGTCATTATTATAAATCTAAAATTTGGAATCTGTATAAATCATGATGGCAAGATCTTAATCTCCTCCAAACAATAGGAACATATCTTTTGTGCAACCTTGATATTAAAGGATATCGTTAACAATAGTCCAATGTTGTTCACCATGATTATATTACTTTCTTTTTACCATGATCCAAGTATAGGAAAAATAAATCCGTATACATAATTTGAAATAAATGATAGATCCTTTAGTAGAATCCTATGAGATCTTACTCCCTCTCTTACTTTAATAATGTATTTGTTGAAACATTTTCTTGGAAGGATATATACCATGTGACGTTGGAACCAGTCACCTCATTTATTTTTCATTATGGAACCAATTAATTATCTAGTTAATGTGTGTACTTTGTTTAGTCCAAGAAACCCATTTTATCTCCGACTCTTGATCATGATCCCTAGATTGTACGTTGTTTTACCTTATTCATTCATGTAGAAGCACTTTCTCAACCATGATTCAACAAATTTTATGGAAGGTATATTTTTTTTAGTAATATTTCATAAATATATACTTCTATTAAAATGACCATACTCTAAATACGTTTATTGGAAATAAATGCATCACATTCACTAGTAATCAAGATAAATTATGGTATAACTCTATCTAACCATATGATCCATGACTTGGATGAATTCTATAATCCAGTACTGGGTCTTTATAGCTTGTATAAATTTTTGGAAATGAATGGATTCATAAATCCTTCTGCTTGTGTCATATACATATCATACAAGTGGTTATCATTAAGGATGGAAATTATTAGATCTATCTTCAAAATTATATATTCATGAAAATATTTTATAGAATTAATAATTCTAATGTATTTAAAATTGGAAACTATAGAAAATGTTTCATCATAGTCAATTCCATGATGTTTTCTAAACCCTTTTCCCTAATGTTGTTATTTATTGATACGAACTTGTAAATTCATTTACAAGTTTATCTTCAATAATTATTTACACTCAACATGATTTATGACAACTGGAAAATTTAACAAAACTTAAAATTGGTTATGTTACATCAAATCCATCTCAGAATTCATGGTTTCTTGTCATCTTATAGGTTATGGTCTCTATATTTCCTCCTTATATGATAGTGGTTCAATATTGTCAACCAATAATTATTCACCAACACATGTCACTAGAATAATATATGGTTTTATTTCTATAACCTCTCATATGATCTAACATAGTACTAGTGTTTCAGGAGAAAATTCTTCCACGGGGATATGTAAAATATACTTCTTTACCAACTATTATTTATCATGAACATAAACTTCATAGAATTCAATAATACACTCACTATACTCAATGAGTATGTTCTCCCTGTCAAGGAATATATATTTCATAAAAAATACTACATTTTAATCTAAGGAATCATATAATTAGTATACCTCACCTTACTCAGGGTAAGTTATAAATATACACATCATGACCTAGGGTGTAAGTTTGTTCTTCATCAACCCTTAAAGAAAAATTACACCAACATGCTAGAACATGTGATAAAATAGGATTCCTTATACTCTATAACTAAAATAAAATTCCATTTTGTACATTATTTGGTAATTATTCTAGTATATATGCAATATTGTGTAATTTATATCCCTAAAAGGATAATGGATGGATTGTGTGACTCAACATCATCATTATAATGCACAGAAAGGTAAGGTTCTTCAATTTACTCACCCCACTCCACTTCAGTGTATATGGTGGAGTGGGTTGAGATAAAATACCAAAATCCCATAGAATGTTGGTAAACTCTCTTCTAAGATATTTACCACATCGATTAAATTGATGATTATGTATCTTCTTACCAAGATTATTCTAAACTTCATCCATGAAGTCCTTTATTTATCAAAGTATTTAGACTTATAGATAATTAGTTAGATCTAACAGTAAAAGTCATTAGTAAATGTGATAAATTATAAGAATCAACCTCATTATTCTACATGAAAATGTCAGTAAACATCATTGTGTAACAATTCTAGATGCTCTATGATAATTTAACCTTGAAAACAAAATGGTGGTTTAGTCATCTTACCATGTAGACAATAATGTCATATTTCAAATGGTTTAAGATCAAATGAGTATGAGTGACCATATTGACTAGGCTATATCAAACGAATCTTGTTTATAGGATGAATATTGTGATGCGACAACTTGGTGGTAATTGATTTACATGAATTTTATTCATAATTAATTTCCAATATTTGGTTTTCAAAATTTTAAAAATAAATATAGATATTCATTAGTTCCAGACCATAATATGTTCTATATTTATGAAATTAGCAGATCTTATTTCCAATTTTGAAAAAGAATCCATCAATGTCTAAAAAAAAAGATGAAATGATTTTCTTGGTGACATTATGAACATAATAACAATAATTTAAAACAAAAAATAATTTATATTAGAAATGTGAGGTTGTAATCTTGGATATATAATGTAGCCAATCTCACACCATTGATATCCCGTAGATCCACCTCACCTATGTAAACCTTATGAAATTTACTTGTTACATATATTTGGATACAAATGTGAGCATCACATATAGTATATAAAACCATAAATCTAGATATATAAATATTACACTCAATAATGAATGAAACTCAAGCCTCACCATTATTATTTGGATGGTATTTGTTCTTCTTCTAGTGGCCATTTTTTCTACATGAAAAACATAATGTATTCTACTGATTTTATTTTCTATGGATATTCTTCTTCTTGGAATAGTGACACAATGGAGCCTTAGAATAGAAATGGGTATTTGGACCACATGACTTGTTCTTCCATTTATAATTTACCATAAGAACCATGAGTTTTCTATTCCATAAGTATTTATCAATATGGTGAGTTATATTAATAATTTATGGCAGATACTTCTCATTATTTCTCATATTATAATTCACACTGAAATTAGAAAAGAATTTATGTAGTAGTGAACGAATGAGATATATGCACTACTCTTGAGTGATATTAAACCTCATTATTTTTATGCGTTCTATATATCAAATCATCATTAATACACGAGGTTTTGATGGATCCAACTCTCCATGCGTGAATATGAACAATGAATTGGATATCTCATATATCTCTTTCCTCACCTTATTCTGATAAAATCATGAATGGGAGATATGATTCTATATTCATACATTTATCATAGTTCTATATAAACTCAATACAAAATGAGTATATCATGAAAGATTTCATATATGTTGCATTATTTACATGTTTAAGGTAGATAAATACGTCTTCCTTGTTAGATTAATTTCACAAGAAACTCAAAAATTGGGGTTTTCATCACATATAATTTTCATTTCTAGTGTATTATAAACATAAAAACTAATAACTATCCTTGAAATTTTTAGTAGTGATATGGTTATCCTTCTCTACTATTCATCACAGTGACATTATTGAAGTTGTTTTTATTTATATTTATACAAAATTAAAATAACATAACTTTACATGATTTCAAAACCAAGTTAATAATTGAATTTTATTAATCTGACACTATTTTCAAAATATAATATTCTTCACCATACATTATAAAATTTCATATTTCATAGATATCATAGTATGAACGACCAATATTACCATAGCATACCCCATAATTTATCCTAATGAGTTCTTTGAAGGGATTTTGGTTATCCTAACTCACTGACCTATTTAAATCTTTGTTCCTTGATATGTTGTGTGACCAATATTAAAATATTATATAATTCTTCCCTCAATAAATTATTCTCAGTTACATCGAGTATTTCTTTGGTAACCAACCCTTGATGTGAACCTTGTAATTTAAACCAAATATTTTAATATAAACGATCCCCAACAATTGAACGTACCCCAAATTGGAATGGTCATGAAATTTAAAATATGATATGTAATTATAACATATATAATGGAAGTATATGATGATTTAGTATTTTAACTTAGGAATTTTTAACCTTATGAGTAAAAACCTCATTTTATTTTATTACAAACCTTATTAATATTAAGTGGATGTTTCATAAGTGAATAACCATGCCTGATAAACTTTTCATATAATATGGTTTAATTTTTCCCATATTTCATGTTTATTAATTAATTTAAAAAGTGACCACATATCATAAAAACATTTAAATAATCATCCACTAAAAAAATAAAAAATAAATTGCATTATCAGGATATTCTCAAATGGCTAGTTTATCAAAATGATGGATATATAGTCCTCATATTTGAGGTAAAACACATTGAAACATATATTTTTTCACGTTGTTATATTCCACCATAGCTTCTATGTATCACCTTAATTAGTTTCTGCAGGGATCGTGGAATTAGGGCACTACCTCCTATCTTAGAGTTATTTCCTTACATATGTTTTTACTCATATGTAATTGAGGGGATCCAAGGGATGTGATAAAGGTTTTATAAAAAAAGAAACTGTAGGCAAGAAGAACCCTATATAATAAGGAGGATGAGATGACATGCAATCCATATTTTAATTTAATAATAAAAAATAAATAAAACCAATCTCATAAACATGACTGTTTTAATCTCATGACCATCCATATAGAATTTAACACAAATAAATTTTCTATTAATCCATCGATTACTTCAATTCATTATTTAATTTACAGAATGTAGCAAAAATAATTCAATTAAGTCAATTTATATTAATACAATTTTAGAAACCATAATGTCGAATAATTCATAATTTTAATCAAACTAAATAAATTAAGTATATTGAAAATTTAAATAGTACACATGTGTACATTGAGGTAATGAAATGTACTTGTCCAAAGTACCTGATATGATCCTTGTTTTTGTGCATTCCCTTGGAATACAACATAAATTCATTACAGTTAATTATATAGATTTCAATGTAAAAATAATAATACATAGAACACATGTTAATTACTCTTCATATAATGCTATTGATGCATGAAAATAGCACTATAAGTAATAATTACACACAACTTGTTGATTTGTAATTCAACATGGAAAAAAATTAATATATAATTGACCATTCTATGAATTGTCTTATACCATAAAATAAATTAAAATGGATCACATATTACTAGGTTTAATTATTTATTTAAATATTTTTTCCAACATGAAATTAAGAACACTATCTACATCAGTCTATAAAACATGTACTCAGTTACATGACATGTATTATATTCTACATGTTTCCATGATACATTCCTAGGGGCTGCACATGTTTCACTTCATAGATGTGTATGAGGTAGACATTTTGTAGAATCCTTAACACGGTGTGTGGCCTCAGAGTTTTATGGTTTTTATTCCTATTTTATGTAGCATAAACATGAAATTATTGGACCTCAATGTTCTCTATCATGATGAAATGGGGACAACACACCTTGTATTCATGTTACATGATTCGTGGTGCTTGAAAAATTGTTTCATCAAATCAAGATCAATATTTTGAACCACTTTTAAACAATCATTGATATTATTATATCATGTCGATTATATATCTATGTGAGATAAAAATGTGACATAAGGGTACACAATGCATAGATTGGGTTACACACTATTTACCCTTGTGTTATTGATACATAACCTTTGGCATCTCAATATAGAATTTTGAGAATTCTTTTAAATTTATCTTAACTCATATACTGGTTATGTCAGTGAGAATAATGAAAATAAAGAGAAAATGGTGTTCATATTTCATGAAATAATAAATCTATTGTAAAATAATTTGCAAAAAAAAATTTATTCAAAAAATAATTAATAAATAATTATAAATTAACTATGTGACCACTCCGATACCAATTAAAGGTTCTGAGTGCAGAAAAAGTTCCAAGATGGCATGAAAAAATTATCTTTTTATTATTAATTTATTGATAACAATTTATGTACCTAATAAATAACATTATAACCAATGAAATATATGAACTAGCTTGCAAGATTAAAGTCTAGAAATAGAATAAGATGATCCTCAAATGTAATATATAATTAAATTATAAATATATACTGAATTACATGAAATTATAATTCTTTCTTGATTGAAAATCCAGTTTAATTGATATAATTGTGAAATTTGTTTCATTACATGAAATCATATAGAATTTTTCGATATCTCTAAAATTTATCTTAACTAAAATATTTAATATGTGAGTGAGGATATGGAAAATGAAGAAATAATGGTGTTCATATTTCATGAAATAATGAATCAATTTTAAAAAATGCTTCAAAAATATATTCAATAAATTATTAATAAATAAATATAAAATAACTATGTGACTACTCTGATACCAATTGAATGTTACAAGTTCAGAAACAATGCTTGGATGGAATAGACAAATTATCCTTTGAGTATTAATTTATTAATTATAATTTATGTACATAAAAAATAACATCATGGCCAATGAAATCTATGAACTAGTTGGTTGTATTAAATTCCATTATCAGAATACGATGATCCTTAAATGTAATTTTTAGTTAAATTATAAATATATATTAAAATAAATGAAATCATAATTCTTTCTTGATTGAAATGCAATAGAATTGATATAATTATACAATTGTGGAATTACATGACCCAATTTCAAAATCACTCTCTTGGTGATCCACACATACACCACAATATTTAAACGTCAATTTTGGAATTTTGGGAACTTGTATAGTCTATATTAATCTAATTCATTATTCTTGGTTGAACAAAGTAGAACTATTATATGAGGATAAATAAATCATTCTTTTCTCTTTATTAATTGTGTTAAGACGAGGAGAGATCACACTTTAGATATCTATAACTCTTTATAGGTCATAAGAGAAATTCACTGTATATATTGTGAAAAAACATGTTTGTTTTATAAACTGATATAATTAGATATTTCTAAGGGTTGGTTCAGGGTGGAAAACATACACATAAGCCACATTCTATTTCATTAATTCTCATTGAAACCCTTTTATAAATAATAATATATTTATTATTCACAAAAAATGTGTATCAAATAAGAATATAAATATCACTTATATATATTCCAATCAAAAAACTAAACTTTTTCAACCCTTATCCTCGTCAATACATAATTAACCTTGAATAATGAATAATTTTTAAATAAATGAATATCCCTGAAATATTCATTGATTAATATAATTAAATTATATTTTCTAAACCATGAAATTAAATATTTATTATTATTATTTAACTCGTTTATTCTTTTAAATAAAATGGGATTAAATCATGGAATTACACCAAACATGAATAATTATTACACCAAAAATTAGGAATAATATTTATTCATACTTGTTAAATTCATCATATAATTTAACTAATATTGATGAAGAACTTATTGTGTTTTCCTTTTCCCACATTATTATTTGAAATAGGTGTAAAACCCTAAATTCAATATTTAACTTCCAGAAACACACCATGGATCCCACAGAGACCGAATTTAATATCTAAAAGACATAAAACCTCATATGAAGAGTTATTATGTAACATACCACCATTATCAATATATCACTAATAAAATATGTTTCATACTGGTAACATTAACCAATATTCCCAATTTCCCTTTTCTTATACAAAAAATACTCTTTCGGATAGAAATTCATGGTTATTGATTCTTCTAGGAAACTTCGTTTATAGAAAATGTCGTAGGTCCAAAAATTTCATTAATGGATAGAAGGGATAAATCCTTTTGTAGATTATCCATTAATGAAATATCACTCACGAAACACCGAACATAACCTTCCTCACCCTGAGCATATGGTGTCATGATTTTCATCAATAAATCAATGAAAAGAACTTATTATTTTAACCAATGATAATATAAAAGTATAAGGATCAATAAAAAATATAAAAAAATGAACATCCAATAACACATATTATGTGGATTTTTTAATGATTGGTCTTTTATCATAACTTATCTTTTTAGAGAATACTAAGAAATAACACCATTAGATTGTGTCTCAATGTATTATGAGCCTCCTACCTTTGATATCTTATATCTTTGGAAAACTATCAAAAAACATCATATGAATATAGAAAATTAATTCAAGAATACTTTCATTGAACATACAGGTTCTCATCATAGATGTGAACACCTATGACCCTTCGGTGTGAACTATATTCTTAGGAAATAATAATATACAGTTTCATGTAATGGAGAAATTAAGATGTTATAAAAGTTTTCTTCAATATCCAAGTCAAATAATACATTTAAGTAATTTCATAGAATTCAATTATAGTGCAAAAATATTAGCAGATAAGTATTACAAAAATCTATTTGAGTTACATTCCTAAGACTATAAATATATTCATATTCTCTAGCAAGTTACATAGCCCTTACATTCACCATTACCCTTGAATATTGTTTTCTACTTATCTTATAGGAATAAAGTGTTTAATTTTAAATTCATTTAGAGGGATTTAACAAGGCAATGTTTTTTTCACCTTTTCTATTTATATTTTCCTAATAGGTTCTTAATAAAAAACATTAATCTTGACATTATAATAGGGAAAATCATTTCCCACTTGGGATGGAATGGATTTATAGGTGAGGTAAACTTGTTTTATTTTTGATGATACGATGTTCTTAATAAAAATGAAGCACAAATCCATTATAGGATTTAATATGTGAATGAATAATAAAGAAACACGGGGTGAGAAATGAAATTTCATTGGATTTTTTATACAATTCAATGAATTTCACTTGCAGACATTCCAAATATATTTGTAACTAGATGGGGGGTTGGAAGGAGAACCATACCTCCAGAGTTCCTTATAGCTTATATTTATATATGTATAATCCAAATCCATTACATTGAAGGTATGCTTAATAAATCAATATACCATATAAATAACTGGAAAATAAATTTCCACTCATTTGGATAAAAAATACCAAGGTTAACTCATTATCATTTTTCATTACCATGCATTCTAATTTTGTGCTCAAGGAAGGATAAATGATCATAAAGAACATAAAAACATTATAAATGGATTTACACGGGACTCTCATTCAAATGGTAAACTCCATTGGAATAGTTAGGAATTGTTGACTGTAAAAATTGAAGAGGGGGAGATTAAAATTCTAAAATTGGAAAAATAGATTCAATCTATGAAGATAATGTTTGAATGTGAAGTTATTTAAGTGAAAACACTTTGGTATTGTAGTATTAAATCCAATTATGATAGAAAAGATCATATGAATATGGACATAATTGGAACCTTAATTTTTTGATGCATTTAGTGTTTACCTTGGAAGTTATGAGAGAAATCCCGATGGATTATGGGATGAGGTGCTATCAATTATTGTTAAAAAAAATAGTTAGGTATCCCATTACACATTCCATGTATCCTAGTAATATAAATATAATTTTTAACAGTTGAAAAAACATTAATTCAATAAATGTATATTATAAAATAAATAGAAATAATTATTTTCAAGTATTCATATTTCTTAGTAACTTTCCCATTATGTGTTCTATAATCCATCTTGGTATGTTTCAAGGTGACCAAATATTATAATATACATTACATCTAGTAATATACATTCACTTGGGAAAATATATATTTGTGAAAATAAATTCCTCCCGAATATAGATTTCTCACATAGAGGATTCACAAATTAATTCTACCGAGTGATGATGAAGTAAAGATAAAATGAATTCATCTTGTCTATAAATATACCATATACACTTAACATAAAGATAAGATATACCATCATCAATTATTCTAGGGGGAGTTGGCATGTTTAATATGGATGACCTTTGAAATATAGATATGGGTTGAGGTTCATATTCAATCTAAGGAAGAAATCATATTATTATGGTTTATTGACAATAAAATATCCCCATAATAGAGGACTCTGATCATATATTTCAATATAATGCTACTACTTTTTCTTTATGGGCGTACATATTTGACATTTTTTAAATTTGGTGGATAGGTTTAGATTCTATTGGATTGATGCTTCAAAAATGCACTGCCATGGATACCTCTCCTCAAATTTACAAAATTTTCATTGTAATTATGGAAGAACTAAGGAATATTACCTGGTATGAGAGAAATTAAATTAAGCACAAAAATAATACATTTAATTTTCATACAGCTCAGATTAAAATCTACACTGTGATCATGGCGGCAGGATTCATGCAAGCATGGACTTTTCAAAATTCAATAAATGATTTCAATATCCTGAGATGACATGGGATCAAAGGATGATATAACCTTACGAAAGGTATGATAGATGTTTTCATGAAACCACATATTCCAAGATAGATAAAGATGAACGTGGATGACACCTCAAAAGGAAACCCTAGACCCACTAGCTCTGGAATCATATCTAGAAACCAAAATTGAGACATTCTTGGATGCTGGTATGGATCATGTGGTAATGTATACTCTCGGGAAGCGAATATGTTCAGTGTCATCAGTGTTATTGATTTGATAAGGAAAAAAGGCTGGAATAATGTCTGGATTGAATGTGATTCAACGACCATTGTTCAGATCCTTAGACAAGGAACACTTCACCTTGCATGGACCCTTACTGCTAAATGGATCATCTTCCAACATTACCTATCATAACTCAATCATATTATCACTCACACCTAACTAGAGTTGAATAATTTGGTTGATGGTCTTCCCAACAAGGGTGTTGATATCAATCACACATGTTTTTATATTCTTCCAGAGGAATTTACCACTCTTCACCAGAATGATTGTAAAAAAATCCCATCCATTAAACATGTGTAACTTTTCATGATTTATCTTAGTGATCTGGTTTCTGACTAAGACATCATCCTCTAAAAAAATGTTCAAAAACAAAATATTTACGATGTGATTTTTTTTCAAAAACTTTAAATTGAAGAAACTCTATTATTTTATAAATATATTTATTTAAAATAAAATTATAAACAAATTTATTTAGAAAAAATTCATTAATAAACATAAATGTATCAATGGGGATTATCCATTTTCTTAAGTATTTTGTTTATTCAATGTAATCCTATAAGATTTTATTTTTTACTAGAAACCACATGATACACAAGATAGTGAAAATTGGTTTCATGGTATAAAATCAACGCTCAATTACTATTGTTGGTGCTTCGAAATATTTTGGAAAAAATTAATATTATTGTTGGTATAATATAGATATTTATATAAGATATATAACTAATTAATTAAATGAAACAGTTTCTATTTTGATGATTTATTCAATTATGTTGAATCTGTCTACCTAAAAATCAATATTAAACGATATTTATATCTCCAGAGAATTTGAGTGGTTAATTAGAAACTGTGTAAGATAAACCAAAATTGGTTATTTTGTTGAAAAATTCTAATTTAAAGTAACCATTCATGTGTAAATATTAATAAAAAAATAATATAATTTGAGTTAAATAAGAATAAATGGAATAATAAAAATGAGTTCAATTTTGAACATGTGTTAAAGAACATTTATTATAAAATGTAACATGAGAAAATTGAATCTAATGTCTCACCAAGATCATGATAAAATGTATCCATTTTTCAAGAAAATAGAACATCAAGGGTTGTTTTAAAAAATACATGATTATTTTTCAAGATGGAAACATGAAAAATAAAAGGGAAAAATAGTCTAAGAATGAATTTTACTTGTTCGTTTGATGAAAGATAATTATTTGGATGATAATCAAGAGAAAAACACAAGTTTATTAATAAATTTAAAAAATAATTTAGCATGAAAAATATGGAGAATATGTATGGAAGGTGAATGTAATATAGAAAAATTTCTAAAAGATTTATTACTTTGTTTTGAACATAGTTGGTGTTGTTAATAGGGATAAAAAAAGCATAAGGAAATAAAAAAAGGTTAATGTGCTGTGATAAATTGGGTGAAAAGAATTAATCCATGTTTGGAGAAACATGAGATCATTCAGAATACCATGATACCCAATAAAATTAATTTCTTTAATAATATAAGATTAAAAATGTAAATGTTCATTTTCTCTCACAGTTGATAATATGAAAGATTATGGGTTGTGAAACTAATATAATCCTTGTTACACTTTATGAATTTATATTAGATAATCTATATTAGTTCTAATTTCTGTTAGCGAATAGGAATATAAAATTAAAGATTATAAAATTCATGATATTAGTTTAAATATAACATTAGTATAGGTTGTGATATTAATTTTAAACCATAATTAGGATCATAAAACATTAATTTATATTGGGTGGCTAATAAAATAACAAGATTAACTTTTGAGGTAATTTATGAGTTTTTTCCCATTCTGTACGTGATATTAAATAAATATGTATTGTTAAAAATAATAATTAAACTTTAAATATTAATGTTTAGTAAATTTATATAAAGTAGTAGTTTTATTATATTTTCTTAGAATTAGTAATCAACTATAGTGAGTGACGATAATGAATATAATAGTGTATAAGAGGATGTTTCTTAACCCACATAGAAGTACAAAAAATTATATTTATATTTTATATTTTAAAAATGAACAGGGATAAAACTATTTTATCTTTAAAAGAGAATGCTATTTCTAATTTTAAATTTTTAAAATAAGTGGTTTCAAGTGAAATAATGATTCAGTGGCACTGTATATCTATCCTATCATGATGAGTTAAATGTGAAAGTTTAAAATTGATTGTGTTCAATGTATGGAATTAGATTATTTCTATTAGAACTCTATTTAAAGGAATAGGTTATATAAAAGAAACAGAAATGGATGTGGTTAGTGGGGGGGGGGGGTATGTGATGATGATTCAAAATAAAAACAACCCAAAAAATAAAACTTAATGCATGATATTTAGAGAATAAACATGGAATATTCTGATTGTTTGGGATCTGATCACAGAACATTCAATACATAAAATTAAAATTTCATCATTATGATAAATTCATTAGTATTATAGTGAGTTTTTGGTTTTGTAGTAATCTAAATCTTTATTATCTATTAACCCTTTAATATGAAGCACTTAGATCTGGACCATGACATAATGTCCATTAAAAAGGTTGAAGACTGTATATATGGTTAGTGTGATTCTAATACAAATAGAGATATCATTTGTATAATATAATTTAAGATACTATTTTTATTTTTAGGAAAAAAAATACAAGTTCCCCAATTTAAATATCAAATTTGGAAGGATGGTCACATTTTTTTACATACAAAACATAAAAAGTTCAATTCTAAAATACAATAAAAGATAAACTATTTTATAAAAATTGAAAATATACTAAAATTGTATTCAAATTATTTGTCAAATATTTCTCACCATATGTTTAGATCTCATGCAATTTCCACATATGTTAAAATAATACTATGTTTAATAGCATATACAATGTGAAACAACATGTTTAAACAAAATAATAATAATTATTATTAAAATAATATGATAGATATACCATTATATTTGAATTATAGAGTATGTATTGGATCAAAAAAATTATAAAATTCATATAGCATGCATACTTAACACAAATATAGTGATTAGTTCTTAGGAAAAAGCACTCAATTTTATGTAAATTCATTTTATTATTCAAAAATATGTTTCAAACAACAACATGTTTTGTTTCATTTTTGAGTGAATAATATATTTAATTTAGAGTAGTTTTAGAAATAATATCTTATAGATATTTTTTTTTAAAATCACTAGGTAAAGATTATGTTAGAGCGATGTTTTGAGATGTTTCTAAAATGTTTTAATTTTCAATAAGTGGAAAAAAATACATAATTTTTTTGAAAACATTATTTTTTTCCAAGAATTAAAAAATAATTATTTCGTTTTAAAATTATTCCATTGTAAAATTAGTTACATTTTATTTTCATTAATAAAATTACATTTGTTGGAATCAATTTTTTTGTTGAATTTTTTATTAAAATTTTAAACTTAAAAATTCATCATCATAAAAAAACTATTTGTCAATGTGTTTTTCATTTTTATTATAAATTAATTTCATCCATTTACAGAAATTCACTCATGAAATATGGATTCCATATTTTTAATTATAAGGTTACAGGTTTCTAAATATCTTCATTTTATTTTGTTCATTATTAATAGTGTTGGTGGTAAATAATTTGGTCACCTCGATAGGGGTAAAATGAGAAAATATTGTATAAAACCCTGAAATAGTGTCTAAAAACAACCCAAAAAATAAATTCATTTAATTTTATTGTATAATTTGGTATAGTTTTATCCCAAATTAAAATATATGTAATTTTGGATCTATTTTCAATTGACAATGAATTTTATCTTAATTAATGTAATTTAATTTTATAAATGTCACTCTATTGACAATAACATTTATAAAGTATTACATAAGGATAAAAGGGGATTAGTTCTATTATAAATTTTTATTCTAAGTCATAATTAATTTTTTCATGTTAATTTTGTTTTATTTTTTAGTCAAAAAATTATATCATTAAATGCATACTCATCACTGAAAGGGTGCGTGTCCCTGTAGTAAAAAATCCAATAAATAATTTTAAAAACACTAAAAGTATTGTTTTTTGGGTAATATAAAGTGTTCTAATAAATTTTAAGAAAAATAAAACATATTAGATATTTTTTTAAATTTTACATTATAATATCATTTCATTCATATTTTTTCAATGTCAAATTATGTGATTAGTTTTAAAAATGATATTAACGTTATTTTATATTAAATAATATTTTATTAAATTTATTAAAATTCATAATAAACCTATTTTCATCCATGTAAATATGATATGATTTAAAATATAAACCAAGGTAAATTTATGTGTCACTTTTCCTTTTATACTAACAATCTTGACCACTAAAGAGTTAAAAATATCAATATCTTGGTATTTTTCAACAAGTTAATTAGTCGTTAAATTTATGAGATAAGGGTAAAAAATGACACAAAATTGTCCCAATTTTATTTTATGATATGATTAGTGATCATCCTTATCTTAGTTTCTAATTATATCATTCTTTAGCGATTTTTAATGAAAATATATTTATATTAAGGTAATACTTTAAGTAATTATAAGAGTTCCCATCCCTTAAAAATAAAAGAGAACCCCTTCTATACTCATATGCACACTATAAGAGACATTTTTCCATCGAATCGCTTCTAAATGGATTCAAAAAATTCCACCCCATGTTATATATGACTTATATCAGTCTAAATAGAAACCTCATAGGGATTACTATATATTTAAAATGATATTTTTTGAATAATATGTATAGTTTTTAACTGAATGTTTTATTTTATTTCTACTTTTACCCCATTCAAATCACCTTTAAACTTGCTAAAAGAATAACTATAGTATCTTTAATGTACAACTATGTTGTTTTGTTAATGTAAAAATTTATATCCATATCCTATTAAAAAATTGTAAATGAAATCATCTTTTGTGGGTATGTGGTACTCCTTTAACACCCTGATATTTTAAAATAATAACATTGTGTTCGATAGTGCATACGACACACAACATAAAACTTAAATGACACATTAACATTATTATTTAAATATAAATCTAATAAAGTAGACTTTAAATCATAGACAATGAATAATACAACCTTAACTATGAACATTTTATGGTTAACACATGTATAAATAAATTCACTTTTTATCAATTGATTATAAATGGAAATACAAACCATTTTAAATTAACTGAAATGTATTTCTGAAAAAAAAAATAATGCATGAAATCTTCCATTATATTAACAATTCAGATTATTCACTATTAGTGACTGATTTTATTGAATTTTAAATATTATATATTCAATCAATTTTTTTTTATATTTCATAAATTTTCTTTTCTAAATGTTAGATAAGAAAAAAAGACAATTTTATGCTTAAAAATTGTATTTTTCTAAAAAGTGATTTCATTTCATTTTTCAAAATTATTTTAAAATATTTTTTTAAAATTTTAAAAAATTTATATTAAAAAATTAATTTCATTTAATAAATCATAATGTATAACTCATCTTATAACGAAATTTTTAAAAAAATTTTAAAAAATATTTTTTTCGATGAATAATCGAAAATACTGGTTTTTATTGAAAACTACATTAGCATTTAAAGAATTTAAAAGCTCCAATTTTATTTTCAAACTATTTAAAATGTAAAATTTGTTCAATTATATTATTATTAATCAAATATTTATAAATTTAATCAATTTGATGTTAAATTTAATATAAAAACCTTTTACACTTTTGAAATCATTTGATTGGAAAACTTTATTTTCATCTTATTGTTAAGATTATTTTTAAATTAAATTATAATAATTTTATGATTTGATTTTTTAAAAAGCAGTCCATATTTAAAATAATAATAATATTTATTATGTAATAATTTCAACTAAATTTTTTGTCTCAATGAATAGAAAAATGATAAAAAATAATTATGGTAGTTATGGTTGAAATGATTTTACCATGGTTTAAACTAAATAAATAAAGGGTAAAATGACAAATAAAAAAGTATAATTACTATTTTATGTCCATATTTTGAGCATATAAAATATAAGGATATATAATGATCCATTTTTATCCTTTGTTTTTGTTCTAAAACTGGGGTATACATTTTTCTTTTCAAAAACATCATCTGAGTCCTCTACCTCACTTAAAATTATGAACCATCTATCCTCTTCTATAAAAATTTAAATATCAATATATATCCTTAAAAATATTAAAAAATAAAATTCTTACATCCCTACTCATTTTATTGAGTCACTTTCTTGATCATTGAACAATTTCAGTAATGCTTTAGATAAACACCTAAATAGGTTATCTGAAAAAGATGTATAGTTCTTAACCTTTCATTTTTACTTTATTTCTTATAGAAAATCCTTATAATATTCCTCAAATATGATAAAATAATAATAATATTATATCCCCTATATAATTAATTTATTATTTTAATATAATGACTTATATCTATCCCATTTTCAATCAAATGGGAAATTAAATCGTCGATCGTGTGTTTGACAAAACTATCGCCTCGCGAACTGATTAATTCGTTTTACATCACTGATTATAATAGATTGATATAATTATATATTTAATTTATATATATTATATTTATGGGACATTTATACTTAAAAAATTATAATATAATATCTACTTTCTTACCTTCCAATCCATTGGAAAATGATAATGTCACTTCGGCGTACATGTAGACTACAACCCCCACGAACTGATGTGAAACTTTTTCCAATTTACATTTTAATGGATGTTATAGATTATATATTTTTTGAAAATATAATATTTATATGATATAATAATTATTATTTAATTGTGAATTATTATTTACCATTCTTTAATTCTATCCTTCATGAAAATTAAAATAGTTTTCATGTGATCTTACAACCTACCATCTCCATGAACGGTGTAACTCATTTTTCTATCTTTAAATTTTATGGATTGTTATAGATAATTATATAATTAATATAATATAATTATTTATATTATTTATATTATGAAACGATGACCATGTTTAAGTAATGAAACTACCATCCCAAAATAAACAAGAAAAATGAAGTAGTTATCACATAGATTAATTGTTTTATAAGGAATTGTCAATAAAGGGTGAAAAAATTTTATAATTAATTAATATATGATATGAAATATATTATTATTAATTTCTAATTTATTTATAATATATATATATTTATTTATTATATATGTGGTTCTAAGTCATGCACATGAAATTGGACCCAAGGTAAGGGTGTCTCATCTCACATTTACTTTTCTGAGACATATGTAATATTCATAGATTTTTTCACTTCTATGGTGTATATAATGCCAATGAATGTAATTTTTATTTTTTTTAACAAAAATTATGTGATATATATTACTATATATGATTATTTATTTCACAGGGGTTAGGATTCAAAATATATTAAATTTGTAAGGATTATATGATATAATCACATTATTTGTCAGGTTTATTTATCATTATGCTTACAATGATAAACATTATGGAATATCACTAAATAAACTCATTAATTTCATTCTCATAAAAATATTTCTATAAATTAAATTGTTTCCTTTCATTTTCCACTCTTTATGTAAATAATATTCCAAAACCATGTTTTTAAGGGAAACCAGCTTTATTTCTCTCTCTAGTCAAAAATATTTATTCTCCATAATCAATGTTTTATAAAAATGTTTTTATGATTTTTTAATAGTATCATATGATTTTTGGAATCCTTTTTACCCATAATTTTCTTTTGAAAAAAATATTTAAAATTAATCTTCATTTCATTTTATGAATAAGGTAAATTTTTACTTTTCATACAAAAGTGTGAATGAAATGTTTTCTTAACTTATACGATGTGAATATAATTTCACACAATCACAACCAATTAATAATTTTAAGATATCTTCCCATGTTTCCATGATTCACTTTGATGAAAATGTTCTTTTATATTATTTTTGATATTGTTATATTTTCAAATTTAGTTTCAATGTGAATATGATATTTTCTTCATGATTTTTAAATTATTTTTTGGTATTACTATTAATTAATGATGAAAAACATTGTTTTACATAAGATCCATTGAGGACATGTTGTAATTATAAAATAACTATAATTCTTTTAGATAGGTCATAACAATTTTGATGGAAGATGTTCTATTTTGATACCACATTCCATATTACTATTGATGGTTTATGATTATGATTAATAGATGAGGAATGTATTAAAATTTCATATGGTAATATTTTAATTATATTTTTTAGGTTAATTATGTTCATCCCCTCTCATAATGGAAATTAATTATATATAATAAGTGATAGGAATGATCTGTTATAGCCTCTCTATGCAGTGGTAGTTATAATTAAATAAACATGATTTGGTATTTGTATGAGGCATTACCTAATTAAGTACGATGTATAAGAATTAGGCCATGGTGGAATGTTTATGATGTCTGAAATTATACACTCCATCCTTATGAGATTAGTTATTTATGTAGATATGAATATTTTATTATTTATGATATAAGAGGATAAGATTCAAGATCATATGATTATTTGTATGGAATGATTTGATAATTATTTATTCCTTTAATATTAAACCTCATGCTCTATTTATTGATTAAATGGAATGTTTTTTCAAAATATTGACATTTCCTTATTTATTATGTCTTATTTATTATTTATTTATTTATTTATTAGCATTCCCGTCCTATGAATCTAATATCACCATTGTAATATGTTTCCTTTCCCCAGGATACAAGTAAGTTTATTATGACTGATATTTAGGGATATAATAAAGGGAATAATGGGGTTCTCAATGAAAATACAATGTTTTATTTTATTTTTTCAATTGTATTTTATATTTAAATACGTATCTAGTTTTCCTAGAATACTAAAATATTTGGTTCCTTGGGACGTGGTTACATATATCTTTTTCAAATATAATAATGTTACCATAAAATATAGGATACTATTTTATAGGTCCTTATAGTTGTTATTAGATGATGTTTAGTAGAAACCTTGGAAATTAGATTCAAGAAAACATAGATCATAGACATATCACTATGAATGAATTTTAGGATATGTCTAAATATATGGGAACATCCTAATGTTTTTTTTTCTTGAAGTGTTTATGTGATTTTCTTATAAATAAATCCCCATATGGATACTATAAGTGGATACGACTCAAGAATAGTTATATATAGGGATAAAATATCTGAAACAGTGCATTGGTCTTTTACTCTATAATCACTTTATGAACAACAATGGGCCTTTCTCAAAACCATGTTTAATAACTATTGGGGATATTATTAGTTTAATTCAAATTTTATTTATAGACCATTAAAATGGATTTCAAAAAACATTTATGACCTGAGAATATTCACACAGATACATGGTTTATATTATATGATTATCTATGAATATAATTTTCAATTTATTATATTTAGTTTTGAAATTATACATTACAATTCAGAAAATTATGATCCAATATAGTGTATGAAATTATTTTGAGTGGGAACCTAATGGGATAAATTTAAAGTGTACCAACATACATAATCAATGTAGTGATTAAACACCTAGGTAAGATAACATAGATGGAGCTGGAGATATAAAAATATCTTAATAAGTTATAACTATATTGGGGAAGAAAACATAGGTTATTACCAATAAAATTAGATGAATAGAACAATATATTTACCCAAAATGTGGCTTAACAATATTAGACTAATTCAGGTAGAAAAAACCTCCATCATTTAATGGTGTTATAAATCCATTTTTAGCTGAGAAATAAATAAGTTCCATAGAGAAGACTTTTATTTCTTTGGGAGGTAATGAAAAGAATAAGGATTTGATTGAATTTTATCACCCCCATGGGACAAGGATAAATAGTGATTGTTTATTCAAAATAGAAAGGATAAAGAAAAATAGTAATCATGTAATTGGAAAACATTAATGAATATTTCCACCACAATCAATGAGAGGAAGTGGTGAGATGTTTTTTAAGTCAGAATCAAAAGGATGTGGAAAATGTGGTTAAGTATAATGAAAAAATTATTAGTATAACAATGTCTAGGGGAACAGATCTGTGTGGATCGACCCTTTTCATGATCTGGAGGCTTGAAGAGCTTCTAGGTGGATCAGGGGAAGTCTTTAGGAGTTAGGGTGCTGGGAACTGGATGTAGGGGACTTTTATGATATGAAAGTGGTATTCACGTCATGTAATTTTTTTTGGGTCTTGAAAAATAAAATAAATATGAAAGGAGATGGTTCTCTTGGAGAAAAATGACCTCCAAGAATTACATGACAAGAAAGGTGTTACACGTCGAGTAATCCCCCAATCCTATAATGTTTTAATACATTCGATATACTTGGGTTGTGAAACCATATGACTGTTTCTTCTATCCCTATCATCCAAGGAGTCCCAGTTGTCCTCTCCTCAATGTTTTGAAGATCCCTTTGATGACAATCGATCTTAGGATTCTATATGCAATCTATGGTGACCTGTCTTGATCGAAGTTGTGATTTTTCTTCATTTTCTAATGTCTTATCTAATTTTTCTCCTTGTTTCCCTTTTATAGGTGACAGAACTTGATCTCCGTGTTCCAAATGGAGTTTCCTTGGTTTTATGTTTATGTGGTTGTTCCACTACATCCTTGGGTGGATGAAGTTATTGCACAAGAGGTGACCAAGATCCTTTTTTGTTGATCCATTCTCTTGAAAATAGCATCAAAGACCTTTTGAGGTAGTGGATTCATTGATTATCTATTTTATATACATGAAATCATAGAGTTTTCACGATTTATCTAATTAGATCAAAATGGAATTGACCTAATTAAATACTGAACTAGATTAAATAATTATCTTTGAATACATAACGATGATATTTCTTTATACTATGATAAGTCTTTTCCTCTTGATTTTCTATATAATGTGATAATTATTCCTTTTGTTAATTAGCATGTTGTTCTTGATGGAAATTGGAAAACAATGTAAAGCTGAAATTAAGTTAAAATTAATTTTCTAAATGATTAAATAGGGATGTTTAATTAATCCATTTTTTGATGATGTAATTTGATGATAATAAAATTTATTCCAATATGCATGTTTAATTGATTTGGTTAATAAAAAGGAAGCATGTTGATTCTGGAGAAAAAGTAATTAAATCCATGTTAAATTAAAATTTTAATTAATTTTTTATTGTTGTGATATCTTGTTAGTTAGGTTACTCATAGATGGAACCTATAATAATGAATCGGTTAATTGGAGAAGGAATAAATAACAATTGTGTGATAAAAGGCCATTCTTTTGAAGGGTCTGGGTTTCCCGCTTTCTTATAAACGCCAAGTGCCTTATGATTTGGAACTGTAATAGACCGATGTGTATGAAGGCTGAGTGAATTCTTTTAGTGAAAAGAGATAAGTTTCTTGTTTTTTTCCGACTTCTTTTGATATGGATGATCCTAAAGGGATATTGTGGTTGGGGGCTGGGAGTCCTCGATGTGATCTGAGCTTCGGATGGCTGGGCCTAGAAGGCTGTTGTGATACATGGGGTATGTATGCCAGATTTTTTTCCCATAGTTTATTCCTGAGGTATCGAGATGCATCAATATATGAATGGGGTGTTGGGGGATGACACTAGAGATGATGGAATGGGTTGAATCTAGGTTTATCCACTAATATGAATTATGGATACTTGTTTGAATCTATTTCTCGTTTATTTTCTTTTCTTTCCCCACTACATGCGGAAGATGTATGTGATTAGGTTACTCTATTTCCTTGGTAGGTTAAGATTCATAGTGTATGAGATGTGATTTCCATTTGTAGACCCTCATGATTGGATAATCTTACTCTCTTACTATAGGTGGAAAATACTCGACTGGTAGTTCATCTACTCACCATGTTTATCCCCTTATGATTGATGATCTTATAATGTTTTTCTAGGGTACCTAGTGATATGTAAAGTAATGTTGTTAAATAAATGAATAATTGTTTAACCCATGGGGTTGGATCTTGTTGGGTTGCAACACTAAAGTTGAAATTATGAGATGTCATGGGCTCAGTTTTCTTATACCTAGAGAGAATCAATGTTTATTGAAATTATAATTAATGTAATGTGGAATTATTAATGGTTAATTAATGGTTAAGAATTAATTAATATAAATTAAAAATAATAAAATCTGAGGAAGTAATTTGTTATAGATATTTAAATGGTAGTGTGATGATAGGATATCTTGCCTTAGTATTGACAGACAAGATTTTGAGATTTGTTACCTATTTTTTTTATGATACTAGGATATTCCCATAGAGTATGGTTTTGAGTTATATTATATCATGTAATTTTTGTGTTTATAAATGCTACTCCACATGATCTATTAGGGTTACTGACACCTTGAGGATTCTGATCCATAGGAGATGTTTTTCTCAACATCCTGGTGGGAGGATGGATGTCTGACTACCCCCTTTGGCCCCAATCTCTTCTCTTAGAAATTAATTGTGATGGTATGAATGGTATTTAGTTTTCCTTGTATATATCTATAGAGGGATACAATGGGTTGTGGTTATTTCATACACATATACTCTATGATACATGTTATAAGAGCTGTAGTGGATCCCGAGAACTACCTATTTACATTTGGTTATGTGGATGTGGTGGTGTGTTTCATAAGGTGCATGTTGTGTTTCTTCACCTAGGTGTCTGCGGGCTTGCCTTTTTGGAGAGAGATTCTCAGCACATGAGACATTGGGGAATGGTAGAAAACTAGTGGGGAAGTGGTAGCTGGGTATCCTTAATATTATTTATTATATTATATGATCCCGTATTCTATACTTGGTGAGAGTATCCATGGTGAGGTTAGGAACATATTATACCATCTTATTTCATGAGTTAGTTCCAAATTTTTTTTAACTGTGTTTTAGCATGGTGTATGTACGTCTGAACAATATGACAAAAGGGGGATCCTACTGAGTACACTATTATACCCACCATACCTATATATAAATTTTTTTTCGGTCATCTGGAGCAGGTTGGAGAACAGGCTGGTCACTACAAAATTGGGGGGCGGGGGTTGCATGAGCTCTTTGGGCTTTGTGGTCGATGTCATCTTAAATTTTCTTTTGGTACATGGATTTTTTCCTTTCAATTGTATTAGATCTTTCATTAAATTGCATATATACACTTTGGGTTTATTTTATTTTGTAGTATGATAAGGATTTAGTTGGTGTATATCTTATCTCCCTATTCTCTATGTGTTTCTCTTAGAGGGTAATGCCTACCATCTATGTGATTATTATACCCTTTGTGTTAGTCTCCAACCTAGGGCCTTCTCGAGGAAGGACTCAAGGGTTACTATCTCTCTTCTCTTATCACCTCCCTAGGATGGGTACACATTGTGGGGAGGGGATCATGACAATGTGGTATCAGAGCACTAGTTGAGAGATTAGATGGATTTTGGAGTTAGGAACATGTGAGTTTTCATGGGATGGAATGGAAATAGTGTCATCTAATTTTAGAAAGCACTGTAAACATAAAAGGCTGTATGGAACACATGTATTTAGGGACACATGTGACATGATTCACTAACCATTAAGCTTACGTTGGGTACTAAATGAGGTGATAATCGTTACAGGGTAGAGTCCTATGAATGGAACATTCATCAATCCTCTTTTCTCCTGTTTCTGAATGGTTTGAACTTGGGATAGGATAACCTTACATGAATAAAAGAAAAAAAAATGATTAATGTTAAAAATATTTTATATTCTTGGTGTTGGAGCTCTGATTGTTTGTTCTTTTTTAGGTAAAGCACCAGGTCGACATCCTCATCCGGTTTGCACAAAATATGTTCACCATTTGGATGCAGTAGATCGCCATTGGGTATAGGTTGATGATGACGACACTTGGAGAAGGACACCCTGAGAGTTTCACTGCCAGAGTCTGTATAGTTATGAGGGATCCATTTAATATGCAGTCATAGAAGAATATATGTAAGAGGATGAGATAGATTTCAGTTCGATCTATTCTCGGAAGAAGCACAAGTTTCAATGGCTATAACAATGTTTCATGGGGTTATGAGGCCGCATTGGTTCTAGTTCCAAAGAGATCGTGAGGAGTCAGTAGACTCATTGGTGGTGTTTTGAGACTAGTTCAAAGATGATTTTATTTATTTCACCATGAAGGTAGCCATTCGCTTGGAGCTATTAACGATTTTTTAGGTATGATCTAATGAGTGAGATTTAGAGATATATTTAAGGAACCTTCTATGATATGATTCAAACATGTTTCCAGATGAGGAGGCAAGGGAAAGGCATTTCAGGGTGGCTTTGTGTCTATAGATCCAATTCTAGGTCACCCCATTTATGCTGAAATCGTCTCTTGAGGTGATGATGAGAGAAGAGGTCATAAAGAATATGTTATTCAGAACTCGGTCATCATGAGAGGGGAGTCTTCAGGATTTATTATGAAACAGAGTTGTGTTCTAAGGTTACATGTTTTCATGGCATAAGAACATCTGATCTGCTGGCTTTAGGGCCCAATCCTCAATTTCTCATTTATCCAAGGGAATAGGCTCTCTGGTATATTCCATGGGATCATACACTTTTTTATATTGTGGAGTCTTTGGTCATCATTGGTGATACTACATGACCTTTATGAATAGTCACTATGTGAAAATTGTTCTACATTAGGTTCCTCTATTCAAGCAGTTCCATCTAGGGTAGCAGCAGCATGTTGCTCTAGTTTGGGATCAACATAGAGAAGATGGGAGAGGAAGAGTAAAACCATATGATTCTCCCCATCCTTAGAGAGTAGAGAAAGACTATGGAGGTGGTCATCAGTAGGGTCATAGAGGTCATAGAGTGTGTTGTGTTCAGCATCATGTTTTATCTTTTCTAGCACCTGGTGATCCAGATTTCATTCATGGAATCCTTTTATTGTTTTGTACTTGGGTGAATATTTTTTTTATTAATGATCGACACACTCTTTCATATAGCCTTCCCTTTTCCAGGAATTGGTACTTTAGGTAGATATGATTCTAGTTCCCTTGGCATTGACTATACTCGTTGTAGGTCAAATAGGTTTGATTCAATTATGTAGAGATTTTGAGATAGTTCTAGTAAAGGACCAGTCCTGGGAAGATTTTATATATTTATGTATATAACCATATGAAATGATCCCTATAATGGATTGGTCGTATTCTCATTAAGATAGCATGGATTTTTTGAGGATTCAGGTTGTGTTCTTTGATGCTTATGGAGATACAATAGTGTTTGTTGGCGAGTGAGACCCTCAGAGGGGTCATAGGCGTGTTTCATCATTTTCATCCTTGATGGCATCACAATTTTGTAGTTCTTTGGAGGTTTTGTAGTTTCTGTTTCCAAGGGTCATTGAAGAGTACCCTGATGTCTTTCCAAATGAGGTTGTAGAATTTCCCTATCGATGGGTGAACATGGTACAAATAGAGCTATAGCTAGGCATGCCTTATATCTCTATGTCGTTATATAGGATGGCGCATTCTTAGTTATAGGATCTGTGTATAAAAAATGATTGTTTTTTGTGGTGTGTTTACATTTGTCTGAGTGTGTCATCGTGAGGTTCCCTGTTATTCTTCGTGAAGTAGGATGCATAAATTTTTTATTGTGTATTTATTATCTTCTCTTGAACCAACTGAGAGTGAAGAACAACTATCCTCTTCCACAGATTGATGATTTAGTCAATCAACTGAAGGGTTCAAGAAGGTTCTTGCATATCGATTTGTGGTTAGGATATCATCATATTCATGTAAATAATGAGAATATATAGAAGACTACTTTTTTATTGATATGGGCCTTATGATTTAGTTGTCATGCCATTATATGGGATGAATTATCCAACTCTGTCCATGGTGTTAATAAATGTTATGTTCCATGTGTTCTTCGATAAATTTTGGATGGTTTTCATCGACGACATCCATGTGTACTCTGAGTCAATGGAGGAGCATACAGACAATCTACGTGAGGTTTTGGGAGTTCATCACCATGATAAGTTCTTTGGGATGTTTTCTATGTGTGATTTCGGGCTCAATATGTCTTTTTCATGGGGCATGTTGTATCCCTATAAGGAGAAACTATGGATCCATCAAAGATAGAATCATTGGTGTATTGGAATGACCCAAATATAGTGGAAGATGTCTGAAGATTCCTTAGTATTTCAAGCTAATAAAGGATGTCCATATCTTATTTCTCTGGTTGCGACCCCTCTGACTATGTTGACAAGGAATGATCAGGCATTCTTGTGGATTGATCAGTGTCATGACGATTTTGAGTATTTGAAGGAGAAGTTGGTCAATGCTCCAGTTCTTTGTCTTCCAATAGAATGAGTAATGTTTGATGTTTTCTATAATTCTTTGTGTATGGGTTATTATGTGTTCTGATGTATCAGAGATAAATCATTTCTTATAAGTCTTGATAGTTGCGTCCCCAAGGACATTACTATTCCACCCATGATATTGAGTTTGTGGTATCATTTTTTTCCATAATTTGTAGAAATTACCTCATTGGAAAGTGTGTTTTGGTTTTCCATGATCATAAGATCCCGAGGTATGATTTTTCCTAGCATGACTTGAAGATGCATCAACATCAGTGGATGGAGTTATTATAGGATTACAAATTAGAGATTTCATATACACCTATATAGGGAAATTTTGTGGCTAAGGCACTGATCAAAAATCAATTTAGTGTTACAATGCATGAATCAAATTATTTCTAAAGATCTCTAGAAGAACATTTGTAATTGCACCTAGATATGGGATATATCAGGGGTAAACGACTTCTTTTTTAGATGACAGTGCATTCATATCTTTTGATGTAAGTGGAGGAGCCTTAGTTGGGGGATCTTGAGGTGGAGGTATGAAGATACATTGTTGTTTGTGGTGAGGCGCCTGACGGTTGGTTTGAGGATGAACAATGTCAGATTATGTTTCAATGAAGGATTTTTATTCCATTGGTGATGTGTTAGGTGGTTCTATGATAGCTCTGTAGTCCACCCTTAGCAGTACATCCTGGTGTGATAAAGATGTAAAAAGCTTTTATGAGTCAGTTTTGGTGTCCTTGGTTGAAGCATGCTGTTATGTATTTTTTTGTCTCGATGTTTGTTCTGCGAGAAGATAGTGGTCAAGAATCATGTTATAGTTGGATTTCTACATCCATTAGATGTTCCTCATTGGTGGTGGGAGGATATCTCAATGTTATTCTTACCCATTTACCTCAATATTAGAGAGGATACAATTTTATATTTGTGGTAGTTGATCTTATGATGAAATCATCCCACATTTTAGTGATCAATAAGTCGATCTTAGTGGAGTCTTTGGCGATGCAGTATATGGAGGAGGTGGTGAGACCCTACAGAGTCTCAAGGATGATCATTTCTGATCAACATCTTCATTTTACCTCAAGGGCATAGGGAGGTCTCTTTCGTGCTTTTGGTTCACATCTACGTCTCAGAATTTATTTTCATCCATAGATATATGATCATACAGAGCAGTCCATCCATAATCTTGAAGATGTGTTTTTCTTTTATGTCCCATATTGAAGAGGTTTGTGGATGGGGTACCTACCCTTGGTTGAGTTCTCTTAAAAAAATATTTTTCAATCCGCCATTAGTATGGTGGCTGTTTAAAGCCTTGTGTGGCAATCCTTATCATTCTCTATTATACTGGAACGAGGTCGGGGAGTCATCAATTCATGATCTAGATACATGATGTTTTTCACACGTCATAGATCTATCGTTATCTCCATGATCACTATCAAATCATCTATTGGGGCAATATCGATGTTGATTATGATGAAAACCTCTAGGAGTAGCCTGTAGAGATCTAAGACCATAAAGAGAAGTTTTTCTACGAGTGTTCTATCCCCTTGATTCATGTCTTGTGGTGTCATAGTGGTGTGGATGATAGTACTTGGGAATGTGATTTGTGAATACATGTTCAACACCACTAAATATTTTAGTTTTTTTCTCTTATCTTGTAATTTTGTTCGTTTTGTGGTTGTAGACTATTCAGTTTATAAGATGTATTTCTCTTATTTCATGTTGTGGATTTCTATCTTTTGGGAGATATCTTCCCCATGTGAGTTTTTAGGAACTGTTTATGTTATTCTGTTGTCAGATGTTGTTACTTTGATAAATATATTGAGCTCTTCTTATCACAAGATCGTTGATAGGTATCTCATGAGGGTTGTTAAGATGAAACACTCTTCTATTATATCACTGGGTTGGTTTTTGATTCTCAAGGATGAGAATTTTTTTAGAGTAATATGATGTTAGATCCGAGATCTATATGGATCAAAACTTTGGATGTTCCTAAGACATACTGAGATTAGAGGATTCTTGGAAGAATTATGGAGGATTTCATGTGCATGGAATTGGATGTAGGTGTCGTTCATAGCGTGAAAGTGCGATTAACATCTTATAATTTTTTGGGGTTTGAAAAATGAAATAATTCCAAATGTGATGGTATTTTTAGTGGAAACTGACCTTAAGGAATTACACGATGTGAAATGAGATTACATGTCCTTCAATCCCTTGATATTCCATTGTTTTAAAAAAACTCTAGCTACTCAGGTTTTCAAGACCTACAACTACTTATTCCCTCCCCCTTGTTCATGGTGACCCGACAATACCTACCTTATCATTTTAAAAATTACTTCAATGGGAATAAATCTCGAGCATCCATATTTGATTAGTGGTCACCCGTCTTGTTCCATGGTGTGATTTTATATTGTTTTCTAGTGGTTTCCCCATTCCTCTACTCCTGTTTCTATTTTCCATGTTAAGGAACCTGATCTCTATGTTCACAATGGATTTTTATTAGTTGTTGGTTGGTGTAGTTTTCCCCCATTTCCTCAGGATGATGCAGTTGTTATGGGAGAGGTGATCGAGATCCATTACATTAATCTGTTATTGTGAGAAAAATGTCAATTAGATTTTGAGGTATGGGATTCGTTTTTTATATATTTATTTACATGAAAGTATATAGTAAGCATGATTCATCCAATTGGATCATGATGGTATTGACTTAATTATATACATGAACCTGATTAATGATTTGGAATTGATACCATAGTGATATTGTTGCTTTGTGTTGTGATAAATATATCCCTCTTGATTTTATACATAGTTTGATATCTACGCCTTTCTTGGTTTATCATGTCATTATTGAAGTAAATTTTTAATAAAAGTAAAGCTAGAATTAACTATCTAAAATATTAAAAAGGAATTTTTAATGAATCTGGTTATTTTAGTTTCAATTTTATGATAATAAAATTTATGCAAAAATTTATATTTAATTAAATATGTTAATGAACATAATTCATGTTAATTATTATTGATAAAGAGTTAAATCCAAGTAAAATTAATTATTTAGTTAATTCATGATAGCTATGGTAGCTTGTTGCTTTGGTTTTCCATAATTGGAAACATTGTTAATTAATCAGTTCCTTCAAGATGCAATAAAAACTGGTTATGTGATAAAAGATAATTCCTTTCTAGGGAATGGGTTCCTCGCTTTCTTGTAAATTCCATGTGACTTATGATTTAGTGTTTTGAGAGCTCGATGTGTGTGAAGGACGGATGCCTTTATATTGGGCCAAAAGGACTAGTTTCTTGTTTGTTTACTACTACATGTGATATGGTTGATCCTGGAGGGATATTTTGGTTGTGGGGGTAGGGAGGCACAGATGTGATTGATCCAAGGATGGTTCAGCTTGGAAAAATATTATGGGGGAAGGGAGCACCGGTTTTTGTGGTATAATTTAATTCTTTGGGTGAAAATATGAATTGGTTTATGCATGGGGTGTCAGGGAGGGAAACAATGAAGATGGAATGAGTTGAAGATCAGCTAACCTGTTGATATGAGAGATGGATGCTCGAAAGCATCTTTCGTTTATTAATATGAATTCGTTTCCCCAATTTCTTGAGGAAGAAAGATTTTTTGGGGTTACTCACTTTACATTGGAGGAGAATATGTGCATGGTCTTCTATGATCTTTTGTGTTTATCCCCTCTTGGTTAGTAAAGATTACTCTCATGCTATATTTGGCGAAGACTCAATGGGTAGTTCATATAATCCCCATATTGATCCCTTTTTATTTGGGTAGATTACAATGATTTCCTAGAGTACCAGGTGATATAGAAATTAATGTTGTTAGATAAATTAATAAATGTTTAACCCATGGGGTTGGATCTTACTAGGATTCAATACTGAGGTTTGAATTCTAAGAAACAGTGGACTCAGTTTGATTATTTCTGGTGGGCATGGATCTCTATGGAAATTCTAGTTAATGTAATGTTTAATTTTTTATGGTTAATTAATGGTTATGAATTAATTAATATAAAGTAAAACTAGTAAAAATAGATACATAATTTAATGATCCTATTTAAATGGTCGTGTTCTTATAGGATATCTGGTCATAATTATGGCAGTAGGGAGTCCGAGAGATGTTAGCTGTAGTTGTGTCTAAGACTAGTACATTACCTTAGTGTGGTTGTGAGATATATTATACCATGTATTTGTTGTGTTTCTATACATGAATCCACTCTATCAATTAATAGTACTAACACCCCTAGTATTCTGAGAACAACAGGGTGGGTGGATGTTTTCCCCAACATCCCAGTGGGAGGATAGATATAGGACTACCCCTTTTTCCTCACTCACTTCTCTTGTTAGTTAAATATGATGGTATGTATGATAGTTAGTTTTCCCAATATATTTTTGTAGAGGGATGGAATGTCTTGTGGTTATTTCACACATATATAGTTTGGATATAGTTTTATAAGGACTACTCTAGGTAAAATGTGTATAGGCTGTGATGGCTTGAGGATCCTTACTCAAGGTATCTGTTGTGATGGATTGAGGCATAATAACCGAGGTATGATTCTTGTTATATGAGATGTGGTGTCTCCTAGAAACATATTTACAATTTTGGTTATGTGGACATGGTGGTGTGTTGGATGAGGTGAATATTTTGGTACTTTACCATAGTGTGATTAGGCTAGCGTTTTTTGAGAGACATGCATAAGACGTGTGATATTGGGTAAAAGAGGAAAAATAGTCTGGAAGTGGTAGTGGGGTACCATTGATATTCTCTATTATATAATATACACTTGTATGTGATACTTGGTGAGAGTATCCATGGTGAGGTTGGGAACTTAGTATACCAGTTTAGGTGATGAGTTATTTCCACTTGTTGTTAACTGTGATTTTGTTAACATTTTTAACTTTTGCACGAGAGGATATGGGGAGGATTTTACTAATTAGTCTATTACACACACCCTATGTATATATAAAATGTTTTCAGGTTAGATAGATTATGTTGAAGTCCACGATGGTTACTACTAGACTTGGGATTTGTAAGAGAAGTTTGATATTCGGGGTCACTATCATCTTTACTTTTATTTTTTACTTATTGTTTTTCCTTTCAGTTGTAGTAGTTATTTCATGACATAATATATTTAAACATTGGGTTTATTTTAAATTTTAGTATTAGATGGAGTAAGTTGATGTCTATATTATCTATCTCTTCAGCATGTGTTTCTCTTAGTGGGAAATTCCTCCTATCTTTTATGTTCATTATAAACTCGATGCTAGTCCCACCCCTAAGGCCTACTAGAGGTGGGAATAGGGGGTAACTATCTCTCTTCTCCCATTCCCATCCAGGGAGAGTTACACTTTTTGGGGATGTTTCTTGACACAAAGAATACTATGGACTACATTCATAATCTAAAGAGAAAGATTGAGCATTTATTTAAAGGGATTAATAAAATCCATAGAAGGGTACTTATCACCCAAAAATTCTCAACATATAATGATATATTGTCTTGTGATGTCAATACATAGAAATAATTATTCTTGTTTTATGACTTTGATGGAAATCAGGAGAAGAAGAGTACAAAAGGCAAAAAATGGGTAAGGGTCAGAAAAGAAAGAATCATTTTACAACATGTGAATATTACACAGTGAAACACCCTTGTACTTCCATTAAGGGAATATGAGTATGGTTTATGAGTGTAGACAATTTCTATCAATAATTTTAATTAAAGTATATTAAATAATCCATTAATATTGATTTTTAACTATAAGGACAAGGGGAAATACAAAAATTCATTCCCCAAGTTGTAAAGGAATATACTTCAAAAGATGCAAAGGGATAAAGTTCAATATTATGTTATTAATACAACCAATGTGGAATGATTAAATTTCTTGTGTATATAGATTCATTATTTATGTTTTTGAGGTATTTATCAATGTTTTTTTGATATAAGTTTCAAGATACATCAAAGGATTTTTCTATAGTAGTTCTCCTTAAGGAATTGAAAGCATATATTGATCGGTACTAATAACCTTGAAATGTGATTTAATTTTATGGTTATATTTTATGTCAAAACACTTGATTGATTGAAATATAACATTAATCTGTGACTGATATTGAGATAATAGTTATTTAGATAATGAGATGATTGATATAGGTGAACTTGGAACTGATTAGGGGTTTGATGGAATCATTACTGAAGTTTACGATATATTCATGGATTTATGGAATACACTCAATACTCTAAAATTTTATTCAATGAATAAAGATGCAGTTGATATTTGGATACATGCATGTTTCCATTTAGGTTTTAAGGAAGCTCAGGTTATTACCATTTTTTTGAAAATAATATATGATCTTAGATTTAACATATTTGGTATATGACATTTAGTGGTACTTTATATTATTTAGGGGATTAATGTTAAGATGATTTTTTAAATTTATTAACATTGTTTCCAAATTCAAGAATTTTAATTTTGTCCAGATATATTTTATATGGTTTTTAAGGTTAATTATTTGGGAAATGATTTATATTGAATTTTTGGTGATATTGTTGAGGATTTAGATATTGTTATATGATTTGTAAATATTGGATAGCATATAGTAATCATTGTAGTTTTGATAAATATGATGAAATAAGATGAATGAATTGTAACTATTTTATAGATCTCATAATCTAATAAAATTGAATTTTAGTGATTTAGGAATAAAAAAATCATCTTCGATATTTATTTCATAGATTATAAAATAAAGTTGAAATTGATCAAAACAAAATTAGAGGATGAAACTATGCTTATGAAATAAAAAATATACCATGAATATTTTTTTATTGTTATCTATAATCCTAGTAATAGAATCCATCTCCTTTAGGAAAAAGGGATCTTAAAATAAAAATTATATTCTTTTGTAGTAATTTTTAGTGAACCCATGGTCTTTTCACCCATCATGAATTTATGGATTTTTGGTTGTTGACTTTCTTAGGATCATTAATTTTCTTATGATAAATGATCTTTTCACTTTGTATAATTATTTAGTCATTATGATTTATTTACTTGTATATATTTTACTTACCACTATTGTTTTCCTGCTAGGAAACCTAGTTCTGTGTTATTCTAAGGGACCTTAGTACTTCCCTTCTACTCTTATCAAGCAGAAGTTTCATTATCCATTTTTATGATCTGGGTTTTCAAAAAAATAACTTTAAAATATAAATCCATATATTTCTATGAGAAATTTAAAATTTAAAGGATTCAATTTTGTTATGGTGGGTAAAATGTAACACTGTGATATTTTAAAATAAGAACATTGTGTTTGAAAATATGTACTAAAATCAACAAGATATTTAAACAAACATTGAAATATATTATTTATATATGACTGTTATAACGTAGATGAAAAAATAGAGACTATAAATAGGATTAAATTATTATGAATTTTATATGGTTTAAAAATGTATAAAAAATTCATATGTTATCAATTTATTAAAACTAAAAATAATAATTTACAATTACAAGAAATGTTTTTATGAAAAAGTCTATTTTGATGAATGTAATTTGCTTTTATCATAACAAATTAAAGTGGTCGCTTGTAGTTAATTATTTCAAGTAATTTATATATTATATATTTAATAGTTTATTTTACCATTCTTATTAATTTTTTCTAATCATAGGAAAAGATTAACTATAGGTTTATGCTTAAAACTGTATTTTACCAAAAAGTGATTTCGTCATGTTTTCCACACTTATCTTAAAATTAATTGTTTACACTGAAAAATTTTATATGAAAAAAATAAAATTTCATTTTTAAAACATCATATATAAATTCTCTTAGATTTTGTTTCTGAATTTTATGAATGGATTATTTTTTTTGATGAATAGTGAAAATATAGATATTTATTGAAAAATTAATTTTCTTTTAAAACATTTAAAAAGTATTTTTTTATTTTCTTAAAGTAAAATTATTTCAATTAAATTATTACTAATCCAATTTATATAATTAAAATCGATTTTATGTCAATTTTTTATATAAAATCAAAATTACATAAGAAACTGTTTCTTTGGGAAAACACATTTTTATTGTGGTTTCAGTTTTAATTTTACATAATATTCTACCACTTATGTGGATTGGATTCGAAAAAATGTATTCCCGATTTAGTATCAAAATAATTTATATTATGTAATAATTCTAACTTAATTTTTTTCGTAATTAATATTAAAAAATAGTAAAAATTACTTAGCATTGTTAAGGTTAAAATGGCTTTACCATGGTGTGTGGGGGGTTAAACAAAAACAATAATGATTAAAATGACCTAAAAACCAATATAATTCATATTCTTCGGATATATTTAATCCTTATATCATCTAAGGATCATGAATGATCCATTCTGGATCAATTTGGCATGCATAAAATGTGGGTATACATTGTTCTTTTTGAAAATTCCATTTGTGCCCTCTCCCTCACTTATAAAAGAGCAACCCATCTCTTATCCTCTAAACACAACACGCTCCATTTTTTATGCCATGTTTATAAAAAAATATTTTTCTTATATCCATCACCATGACCAAGAGTCCCATGTTTGATCATAAAACAATTATAACAAGGGTTTTGGCATACAACCAATGAGGTTGTCTGAAGAAGACATATAGTTCTTAACCAGGTGATTTCACATTATTTCATATTCCCACTCCATAAAATATTACTAAAAAATGGAGAAAAAATATATACAATATAATTGGAGGTTGTTATGTAAATTTTATAATGTATATCTATCCAATCCACTATCAAATGGGAATTGAAACCTTCAATCATGTGTAAGGCGGATTACCACCGCATGAATAAATGTAATTTTTTTCCATCCCCACCTCTAATAGATGGATATAATTATGGATTTAATATATATATATATATATACAAATATTATATGGAAATATTACACATCTTAAATTTTAATATCAAATCTATCTTATTCCCTTAAAGTCTATTGGAAGATGATAACATCGCCCTTTCAGATGTGAGGAGTACCACATTTACAAAGAGATGCAATGTGTTTTGATTTAATTTTATCATGGATGGTAATAAGGATGAATTTTATGAATATATATGATTCATATTATATAATAAAAATTTTGGAATAAATAATTATTTTTTATCTTCTTTGATTCCATCCGCCAAAAAAATGAAATGAGCGTTCATGCATATATACAACCTACCATCTCCATGGACGGTGTAACTCTTTTTTATCTCTCCATCCTTCATGGAATATTATAAAAACTTATATAATGAATATATATGATATTAAATATAATTATTCACATTAAGGGAATTATTATACAATGATCAAAGTACAAGGACCAATACTACCAACCCAAATATAAATGAAAAATGTTGTATTTATCAAACAAAATAAATATATTAAAAACGATTTTATAATAAACTAATGGAAAAAAGATATAATTATAGAATATGTGATATGATATATATGATTATTTTTCTATAATAAATTTATAATAAATCTATAATAATTGTATACAATATTTCAACACATACGATGGAAATAAGATATGAGGTAAGGGTTTCTTGTCTCACTTTTAATTCCCCAAAACATATTCCATATTCACCATTTATTTATATTTTGTGGTGTATATAATACCCAAGAATAGATTTTATTATCATTACCATGAATATTATCAAATATAAGTATCCGTATATGGTTCTTTATTTCTGAGGGATTATGATTCAAAAGATACCAATGATTTAATGGTTATATGATACGATCTCATTATTTTTTGAGATTGAGTATGATTATGCTTTTTGTGATACAATATAATGATATATCACAAAAGAATATCATGAATTTTTCTTATCCTCAAGTTATTTATATAAATAATTTTTTATTATTTCATTTTTATATGTTTATGTGGTCATGGGACCAAAATTAGTTTTTTTAAGGAAAATAAACTTTATTTATTTCTTCAGTCAAAAATCATTTTTCATTCATATTTATGTTTTATAAAAAAAATCAGGAACTTTTTATATTTTCTAAATATTTATACAATTATTTTTACACATGAATTTTTTATAAATTTTTTTAAATGTAATCTTCATATCATTTTATAAACATGGTTCATTTTTAATTTTCTTACAATTTTTTAAAGGAATGTGTTTTTAATTATACATTATTAAAAATATTTAACACCATCAATAAATACCAGTTATATGATAATTTCATACCAAGTTACAGTGATTAATTTTATATAAAAACATTTTCTCAATATTATATAATTATTTTTATTTTAAAAGTTATTTTCAAGGAGAAAAGGATATTTTCCTCAAGAATGTTTAAAATGATCTTAGTATATCTATTAATAAATGAGAACAATAAAATTTTACTTTTTTTTTCAGGAATATGTTGAAATAATACCATGATTATTTTTTCTCATGATTATTTATAGTTATTTAGACCTACGACGTACTATTTTGATACCATTCACGATATTATAGTAGATAGTTTATGAGAATGATTATTTATTTGGAAATATATTAACATTTAATATGATATTATTTTAATATGAATTTATATATTGATTATGTTTCATCCTTTTCACATGATAAATTAATTGTCCTTAGAAAGTGATAATTGTGGGATTTTATAGACCCTTAGTCAATAATTAGGTATCATGAGAGAAACTAGTATGGGTACATAGTCGAGGCCTTTCCCATTTATGTATGATGTCTTTCCATGAGGACTTGGAGGTTTATTTATGATGTTTGAAATTATGAAATCCTTAGGTATGAGTTCATTTATTTATGTACATGTGATTTTTTATTAGTTACGATATCCATGGATAGGATTCAAGATTATGTGATTATTTATATTGCATTATTTGATCATCAATTATTATTATCATATTATCCATAATTATTAGGTTATTTATTAAACGGATTGTGTTTTAAGATATTTACCTTTCCATATTGATTATGAAGTATTTATTCAAGATATATTCCTATTTACATATAACAATTTTGAGTATCTATTTGAACAGTTTTATAATTTTTACTTTCCCTTGGATTCTAGGGATTTTATTATGAGTGATATGTTGGGAAATTCTAAATGGAATAATAGTGTTATCAATGAAAACTAAACGTTGAATGTTATGTTTTCAATTTTTTTCTATGATTAAAATATTGTTAAATCCCATGATTTTACATTATGTCTCTTTTTAAATAAATTTAATCTCTTCAATAGCATGCATTTCATGAAAAATCGATATTAAAAAAATTCAAAATATTATTATTTTAACATGACTGTTATAAAAAACCGATTAAATTTCCATGTGTGGATTAGATTAACTGTATTAGAAAATTTATATGAATTTAATGATCAATATAAATTTATTTATTATTAGAAAATATAAAAATTATTTTCAGTATGGTTTCTTTGTTCATCATATATATTTTTTCTTCAAAAATTGTATATTATTTTTTTTGATGAATAAATAAATATGAATTTTTTTTGAAAATTTATGAAATTTTAATTCATAAAATTAAAATCATATTTAGATTCAAAATTTCAATGTTATCTTCTGATGAATTTTTTATAATTTTCTAAAATGTTTAATAATTAGTAAAAAATACCTTTTTTATAAAAAACTCATTTTCATTATATTAAAAACCCATTTTACAATTTTAAAGGGATATAAAAGTAAATTATGTACTTTTTAGTTAGATATAATCTCATTAATTTCATTTAAATATATTGTATAACATATATTGTTAGGGGTACAATTTTGGGATTAAAACCACATTAAGAAAACTATTTTCCATTACGTTTTGATAGTTTCATTTTAAATGTAACTTTGAAACATATGGTTTTTGAATATCTAAAAATGTATTAAATATCTGAAAATAGGATGTTCAAATTAGTTAATGGGGCCATTTTAATTTTTATGCACAAATACGTTACTGTGGGAAAGAAATAGTTACTAGAGTATAAGTAAAATAATACAGCGGGTTAATGATAAAATGTAAAAGAATAAAATAACTAGAAAATAAAATATTAATTTTTTGATTTATGTATTAATTATTCTTTAATTTTCTTTAAAACACTAATTATCATCCATATTATGTGTAATTAATTTCTCCCAAATGTAGTAGACTTTAAATATTAAGTAATCATTATTTAATCACTTAAAACATCACATCCTCAAGTATAAATACCACTCATAACCACATCCTTTATAAAAAATCATGTACTAGTAGAATAATGTTTTTCTAAAATTTATTTTTGTTTTTTAATTAATTAGTTAAATTCAATATAAATAGTTTATGTTATTCTTAAAGTTAAAAAGGAAATAGTTCTATTAAAACAACTCCCCATATTTTTATATATAAAAGATTAATTTTCAAAATATATAATTCTATTTTGAAAAAACTAATATAATTTTTGAAGTTTTGAATGTAAAAATTATCTTATAATGAGTTTTCATAATTTTATGAAAATATTGATTCGTCAATAAATAGTGAAAAATAATAGTTTTATGGAAAAATATTTTTTATTCAAAAGGTAAATTTAATATTTGGAATAGTTTTAAATTTTAAATTTTAAATTTTTATTTATATTAATCCAATTATGTTTTTAATGTGTTTTATAATTGAACATAATATAGAAAAATATTATGTTTAAAAAGTGGAATTTTTTGGAAAAACCATTTTTCAATTATTTTTTTCAGTTTAATTTTAAATTAAATTCATAACCATATATGTTTTTAAAATTATAAAATTAATCCCATATTTAGATTCAAATGCTACATATTTAATAAATAATTCAATTTTATTTTTTGTATAATACGAATTGTAACTTTGGTATGTTGTTTACCACAATAATTTGTAAATTTGGTAATGTAGGATAAAAATAAAGTGATAACGGTTGTATAATGACCCTAAAACATGTATTAATTGAAGTTAATTCAACCGTTAACACATCAATATTGATATTGAACTATTTAATTGAAAATGATATGTGAAAATGACTTTTTTATTGTTTTAAATCATAGAATTTCCCAAAATTTCATTTTATTTTTCTTATTTATCTATTATATATCCAGATTGGAAGAATGGCCGGTTTTTAATGAATATAATTATCAATTACAAACTTAATAAATATATTTTCTTGAAAAAAATTCAGGACTTTTGGGGGCCATTTATAAAAGTTTATGGTATTTATAATATATTATTTCAAGATAATTCTATGATGTCACATTCATATTTGTCGTAAATATTTCATTTTTAATATAGTGTAATTAAAAATATATCTTCATGTATAAATTTTATTTTCAATTTTAAAATATTTATATATATCATGGTTTTTTTTAAATGTTTTGGGAATAAATAATTACCTTAAATAAATATACAATGTGGATGTAATAATTATTTAATTAAGTAAAAAATCATGAAAATGATATTTAAAATATTAAGATAAATAATATGTCAATTAATAAAGCTGATCAATGAATTTTCTATATGGGTATGAAATATTCAGGATGTATTAATTTTTTTTAATTTATATTATTACCTTGTTTTTATGAATGTTAATGTAATGACTATTTTCAAAATAGACTCTAATAATATTTTATCAAAATAAAAGTTTATTACTAATTTAAGTTTCATAATAAAATATTCAAAAATAAAAATTTATTTTTATTTAGTCTAAAATTTCAAAAAAAATTCCATTTATGATCCATTTGAAATTTTTAAAGTGAAAATTAAAAACTTATAAAATTAGTTAAGTGTTACAATAATTAAATTTAAAATAGTTTAACAAAGGTTATTCAATATGATAACGTTTAAAATAAAACCAAATCATGTATACATTTTATTAGATGAATAGAATAAAACCTTATCTAATCTTATATGTTTATCCATTTACATATGGTGGTATTTTGATAGAAAATAAATGTATTATAAATTAATATTTTCATGATTTCCTAAAGTGACCCTCACATCAATTTTAAAAGGGTACTTCTTCCTTCACTTATCACCACCACTTTGAGCCATATATCTTGGCCATGATCATTAAATTTCTATTATCAATATACATAATTATGTTATTGAGATTATTGTACTTCTAAAAAACCAACCCTATATTGGATCATAAGAGTATGTTTGATGGTTATACTTATAAGAGGGGGGGGGGGATTTTGGTCAAAATTCTTAAAATTGTAAAAAATAAAAAAACATCTTAAATTAATGTTATTGGGATCACATATCATTTCATGATCAGATTGAATAAATCTATACAATAATTTATTTGACTATATAAATGTATTTTTTTATTCGAATTATAGTTAAACTGATAAAACAAAATCTATTCAATGATAATTATGAAGACTAAAATTATATTACAAAGACAATGGAATGTACTTATAAAAAAAGAAATAAAATATTTATTAAAGGTAATAATTAATTAAAATCTGTGACAACCAGGTCCCGGTGACAGCACAACCACCCTGCCTTAACATGGCCGTCGGGTCCTGGCCCACCAGGTACCACCAGTTGCCCCCGCAGACATGTGGGGCCCACCCCAGGGTCCACCCACATGCCTGAACGGGTCATATGACTAATGACTGTCCCCAAGCCCACCTTCCATAGGCCAGGGGCTGGCGACTAGCACCAAGGAGTAAATCCCAGAAAAAGGGAAGGCATTGCCTTTGAAAAGTAAACAAGCACCACAGAGTAAGCAAGCGGAAAAGTAAACACTAAGTAAAACTGTAACAAGGTGTGCTGAAAGAAAATGGGGCCGGAAATACAAGCCCAACTGTAAAGTACAACTGAAAGGGAAAAACAACAACTGAAGGGAAAAGCCGCAGCGTCGAGCCGTCCTCTGAAGGTCCCACCTGAAGGGTGGGTACAGATAGCCTCCACTGCTCCTCGGGTCCACCTAACCACTCCGAGTACGTCCTGCCCAGTGATCCACCTCCAGGTACTGTCCTGCTCCGCACGCCTCCACCACGATCAGCGCTGTCCGTCGTCTGCAACCAACACAACGTGGTGCGGGCAAAGCCCGTGCAGGGGTGAGTATAAGCTACTCAGTAGGGACCCCGAGACCCCTGAAGGTCTCCCGAAATCCACAAAGGATAATCCACAAAGGAAAGATACAATCACGAAGTAACATTTGACACGGCTTAGGTATATTCCCATACATATACCTAAGTCATCAATACCTGTTTGGATCCAACGTCTGAGCCCAAGCACAACCCAGTCCACACAGGAAAGCAAACGTAAACCCACACAGGATAGCACTACACAATCCACAAAGGAGAGTAAATAGTAAATCCACACAGGATAGCTCAACACAATCCACAAAGGAGAGTAAACAGTAATCCACACAGGATAGCTCAACACAATCAACAAAGGAGAGTAACACAGAGGATTCAGCTCACACAGGTATACTTCTTCGGATGACGATAAAGATGATCACTGATCCATCTAAGTCTTCGTACCCACAAAGGATTGATAGGTAACTAACCCCCGCAAAGACCCACAAAGAATCGGGCCCACACAGGACCTGTAGACGCTGGCTCACACAGAAACACTAAGCGCTGACCCACACAGGATCGGACCCACACAGGATCAGGCCCACACAGGACCTGTAGCACTGATCCACGTTGGATCGCTGAGTGCTGTAGTCATCGCAGTCCACTGAGGATCTCTGCACAAACGTCGACGCAGTCCACTGAGGATCTCTGCACGGTCGTTGCCGCAGTCCACTGAGGATCTCTGCACGGTCGTCGCTGTCAAAGTAGCAGTCGCAGCCAGCTCTAGGGTTCCCGCACATAGCGAGCTCGTTCGGGAGGGTCTGCTCCATGAGCCGAGAGGCCGATACATCAACTGTCACAAATTCCAAAGTTGATGTATCCAAAAGTTCCATATCGTCAACAGGAACTCAACGTCGCAGACGGCGCATCAATCGGACGCCCGGTCTGAGTGATATTGGCTTTTTCGTCCCAGGGGCCCGGTTGGTTTTTAAGGCAAAACCAACCCGAACATACTCCACCAGCATCCAAACCTTGGGCAGAGTGAGCCAAAATATCCTTCCCACTTAGAGGAATTCAACAAAGCTGACGGCACGTCAATCGGACGTCCGTAGCTCAAGATATGATCGTTTCCGCTCCGAATGCACGGTTGGTTTCGTGTACGAACCAACCCGGACGAACTCAAAGTATTCCGAAACCTTCAGTGCGATATACCGAAATGATCGTATCGATCCAAGGATCGTGTTTCCGCTGATGGCGAGTCGTTTGGAGGCACGTAGTTCAAGATACGGCCATTTGACTGAAAACAGTCAGAAGACGGGGGGTCCGGGCCCGGGCCGACCCGGGCCGACCCCCCCCCTTGGTCGGCCGAACCAGGTCCACCTGGTCGGACCCGGTCGGACCCGGTCCGGCCCGGTCAGACCCGGTCCGGCCCGGTTAGACCTGGTCCGGCCCGACCGGTTGGACCGGCCAGGCTCGGCCAGCCCGGCTCGGCTCGGCCGAGCGGCGCGGGGCGGAGCCGCCACCCCCACGTGACACCCCCGCGGAACCCGCGGGTGTCTTCCTGGCAAGCCGAGCAACGCGGGGGGGGGGGGGGCACCCCCATGTGACAACCCCGCGGCACCCGCGCGGTGTCGCTCGGACAACCGGACGCGGCTTCAGCCGCGTCCTGCTCACGCCGGACCCGCGCGGCCGCGGTTCTGCGAGCGCCGCCTCCGTGGCTTCTACTGCTGCGGCCTTGTCCGGCGGGGCGCCGGGGCGCCTCCGCTCCCTGCTGCCGGTGACCCGTGCCGCCAGTGGCTTCTGCGGGCCACCAGAGTCGCTCCGGTGGTCCGATTTTGTTCCCGTCTACGCCGATGCTCCTCCCGGGACTCGCTCTTCACTGCGGAACCATCAAACTTCTGTTGCGGCACGTTCCGTCATCACCCGTCAAATCCGCCCAAAAACGAAGAACGAAGGAGGGTCGTCGGGCCGTGTTCATTTGGCGCGTACCCTCCGCGTTAGAGATAAACAACGGGAGGATTAAAGTTCAACACATGAACGCATATCCGAAAACAATTTTTAATGAAATAAATTTTTTTTATAAATCAGGTTCCTCATTTTGAACGGAAACAACATGGGAAAAAGAGGCATTTCCAAAAAATAAAATCCCTACCTCGCTGGTCGTCGTCGAACGCACGTCCTTCGCAGAATTTCTCATCGCGGAAGAAGGGAATCGTCGCGTCGTCGCGGAAACCGGCGTTGAGTCGGCGAACTCAACGGACCATGAAATAGCAGATTTAATTTAATTAATTAAATCTGTGTTTTGGTAAAAACTACAATGGAGATTAAAAAGAAAAACCGAGACTCTTACCTCAAGCAGCTGATCGAAGATCCGTTGCGGGGGAAGAGACGTCGCAGAAGAACGTTGCAGGAAGGGAACGTCGGCGTCACGGAACACGGCGTCGCGTTGTCGATTTACGGATTTAGCGTTCTTCGTCGGAGGCCGGCGTTCTTCACGTTCATCACGGTCTTCGGGAACAAGGATAATGGAACGAGAACTCTGTCGAACCTCTCAACCAGTAATCCTCCAAAAAGATTGGTTGGTCTTATTTTATTACTATGCCAACAAACGAAAAAGGGTAAGTAACGACCCATCAATTCGTTGAATTAATTCAACGAAAGAAACAGCTCATTTAATTTATGAAATAAACCGCCCAATTAAATGGTCTGTTAAGAATTTAAGAAAACGCATCAGTTGACTTTCATAATGACGGGTTTTCGCGGGTGTGTTACTTAGCAGAAAGAAAAGACGGGGCTCGTGCGGGCCCCACCTCACAAATATCCTACCAAGAGGGTAGGATATTTCTGGATAGTACCCTATCCGGTTCAACTCAGTTCAAGCCACTTTTAAGTGGCTTCAAGTGGCTTCCAAGTGGCTTAAGTGAAATAAAATAAAGTTTTTGTAAAATTATTTTATTTCTTAACTTTAAGCCCGAAAATTAAAAACCACACCCGAGCAAACGCAACTCCGAAAGAGGCGTTTCTAAGCGAATACTGGTGCTGCGATTTCATCGGTGCCCTCAGAATTAGATTCTGGGCACCGGTTCAATAGTTAGAAAAACCCGCTCTTCCGTTCACTGAACTTACCCGAGCCAAACTTCCGAAAATGATTCCGGGCACACCGGGCCTCGGAATCAGGTGCCGTCAGAAACTACGCACTTTTAAAATTCCAAAGAAAATTAAGAAAAAAATTTCCTTGAAATTTACGGGTCTTTACATTACTCCCACCACAGGGCTTTACATCCCCATAAAGATACATCATAAACTAGGGAAACAAATGTGGGTACTGAGCACGCATATGAGCCTCCCGCTCCCATGTGCTCTCCTGGAGGTTCCCGTGCTGCCATCTGATGTGCACAAGAGGAATAGATCTCCCACACAGGACCCGCACCTGTCGATCCTCTATCTCCACCGGGACCTCCGTAAAAGTCTCCCCATCATCCACGTCTAGCTCCCCATGTTCAATGATGTGCGTCAGGTCGTGCACGTATCTCCTCAGCTGAGATACGTGGAAGACGTCATGCACCCGGTGCTACTGAGGTGGCAGAGCCAGGCGATAAGCCACCTCGCCAACCCTACTGAGGACCTGGAAGGGTCCGATGAAGCGTGGAGATAACTTGCCGCCTCGGCCAAATCTCCGCAAACCATGTCAATGTGAGACCCGCAAGAAGACGTGGTCGCCATCCTTGAACTCCAGTGGCCTCCGCCTCCTGTTAGCATATGACTTCTACCGGCTCTGAGCTGTCCTCATCCGCTCCTGGATGACCTGGACCTTCTCTGTTGTGGCCCGGACCATCTCTGGTCCCACAAGTGCTGACTCCCCAGGGTCTGTCCAGCACAAAGGAGATCTGCAAGTCCTGTCGTACAACGCCTCATATGGTTCCATCCCGATGGCGGAGTGGTAGCTGTTGTTGTACGCGAACTCCACCAAAGGTAGGTGGTCCTCCCAGCTGTGACCAAAGTCGAAGATACATGCGCGGAGCATGTCCTCGAGAGTCTGAATGGTCCTCTCCGTCTGACCATCCGTCTGAGGGTGAAAGGCGGTGCTCAGACGTAGCTGCGTCCCGAACGCCTCCTGCAACCCCTTCCAAAGCCGGGAAGTAAAGCGAGCGTCCCGATCGGAGACGATATTCGATGGCACACCGTGAAGCCGTACAATCTCCTGAATGTAGAGACGCCCCAAGCTGTCCACTGAGCCCTGCTCTCGGATGGGTAAGAAGTGTGCCGACTTGGTGAGTCGGTCAACAATCACCCAAATGGAGTCGTGAACTCTGGAAGTGCGTGGAAGTCCAGCCACGAAGTCCATAGATATCCCATCCCACTTCCACTCCAGGACCTCCAAGGGCTGTACCAAGCCTGCTTGTACCTGATGCTCTGCCTTCACCTGCTGGCAGGTGAGGCACCGTGAAACGAACTCTTCCACAGCCTTCTTCTTGCCCGGCCACCAATGCTGTCGTCTGAGATCCTGGTACATCTTCGCTACTCCAGGATGTATCGCCAATGGAGATGTGTGAAACTCTCTCATCACCTCCTCTCGTAAAGCGACTGGTACCAAGGTACGTCCTCTGAAAAGGACGTCACGCTCTGCTCCAAGGGAGAAACCATCAGGTGCCTGTCCCGATGATATCTGTGCACGCCGTGTCTCACATTCAGCGTCCCCACGATGTGCCTCTCTGACCCATTGTAGTACTGGAGGGGTGACTGTGAGAGACTGAAGGAAGGCTGCTCCATCTCTATCCACGAAGGATATCTGCAAAGCGGCTAGCTGCTCTGTCGCCTCCTCAAGTAGCTGGATGCCCGTCCTCCTACTAAGGGAATCGACTACCATGTTCCACTTCAAGGAGTATAAACTATCTCAAAGTCGTAGTCCTGGAGGAACTCGAGTCATCGTCGCTGTCTCAGGTTCATTTCCTTCTGATAGAAGATGTACTTGAGACTCTGGTGGTCAGAAAATACTGTAAAGCGCTCGCCCATCAGATAGTGCCGCCATGTCTTCAGGGCGAAGACCACTACTGCTAACTCCAGGTCATGGGTAGTGTAGATCTTCTCATGCGGCCTCAACTGACGTGATCCATAGGCAATCACAGCCCGCTCCTGCACCAGGACACACCCGAGTCCGGTCCCTGATGCATCGTAGTAGACTCCGTATCCAACTCCCTCCTCAGGCAACCTCAAGATAGGTGCGCTGGTCAATCTCTGCCTCAGCTCCTGGAAGATCTTCTGACAACTGTCAGACCACAAAAAGGGTTTCCCCTACTTCGTCAAAGCTGAGAGTGGTGCCACAACTCTGGAGAAGTCCGGCACGAATCTCCGATAGTATCCAGCTAGACCCAAGAAACTCCGCACCTCTGTCACGCTCCTGGGTGGCTCCCAAGCTACCACTTCCTCGATCTTCGCGGGATCCACTGCAACTCCCACATCAGAAATGACATGCCCCAAGAAGTGGACCTCACGTAACCATAACTGGCACTTCGAGAGTTTTCCATAAAGCTGGTTCTCTCAGAGTGTGTCCAGTACAACACGCAAGTGGTAGGCGTGCTCCCCCTTCGTCGTCGAGTAAACCAAAATGTCATCGATGAAGACCATGACAAATAGATCGAGGTAAGGCTGGAATATCCTGTTCATGAGACTCATGAACACTGCTGGAGCATTGGTTACGCCGAAAGGAATAACCAAGAACTCATAGTGGCCATACCGATACCTGAAGGCCGTCTTCTGCACATCATCGTCTCGAACTCTGAGTTGATGATAGCCTTACCTGAGGTCTATCTTCGAGAACCACCATGATCCCTTGAGCTGATCGAAGAGGTCATCAATCCTGGGTAGCGAATACTTGTTCCTCACTGTCACCTGGTTCAGGCGATGATAATCGACACACAGTCGCAAGCTCCCGTCTGCCTTCTTGGCGAACAAAATCGGGGAAGCCCAGGGTGAAACACTGGGTCGTATGAATCCCTTTCCCTGCAATTACTCCAACTTCACCCGTAGCTCTCGAAGCTTGGCGGGGGCCATCTGATATTCTAGAGTGGATATCGGGGCTGTTCCGGGGTACAGATCAATATAAAAGTCTACCTCTCTACGAGGAGGTAGCCCTGGGACGTCGTCGGGAAAGACGTCTGCATACTGATCCACCACTATAGGAAAACTAGGACTCTGCACATCAACTGCTCCAAGGATGAGGCTATCCAAATAATGAATGATGGGGTGCCCTCTCCTCTGCATGAGTCCATCCTATGCTGCGAAGGTTACCTTCTCGCCGGTGAAGGTGAACCTGCTCCCATAGGTGCGCACACATCGCACCTTGCGCCTAATGCAGTCAATCTGAACAAGGACTGTAGATAACCAATCCATGCCCAAGATGACGTCGTAAGGCCTTGATGCCGCTACAAGAAGATCCCAGCCAAAGCTCTCACCTCCTAGAGTAAGCTCACACTGCCGGCACCTATGCATAATCGTCGAGTATGCTCCCGTAGGAGTCTCTAGCCGTAAGGATCGAGCCAACGGCTCTGTCGGAATCTCCGAGCTCCGAACAAGGGCAGTGGCTATGAAAGAGTGACTCGCTCCTGTGTCTATAAGAACTGCAGCAAGGGTGGAATAGACATAGATCGTACCTCAAATCATCTCTGGTGCGCCTTGGTCATAGGCCTCCGCTTCCTGGAGCTGAGCCTTTCTCTGCCTGCCAGCTCCTTGTGGACGGGGTGGACCTCCTGGTGGTGGTGGTGGCAAAGCCTCAAAGCGTCGCCCACCACCTGCTACTCGGCCAGCTCCTCTGCCTTGTCCGCCTCCTCCCTGCGGACCGCCACGGTCAACCCTCTGCCTCTGCCTGGGTGGCCCCTCCACCGTCTGCTGCTCCTCGGTAAGGCGGGTCGGGCATTCATGAGCCATGTGGCCCTGCCCGCCGCAGGAGTAGCACTGCCTGCCTCTCGGAAGACTGGCCCCATGCTGTGTGCCCCGCACTGCCGAGCCAGTGTCCCGAGGTCGTCTGCCGGAAGGCATGGTCTTCTTGGAACCCTAAGTCATCTGTCGGCTACCGGCTACCGAAGTCTATGCTACCTGCCGCCCTGCGGTAGGTCTCGCTGTGGACTCATCCAGAAAGCTCTCGATCAGAAGGGCTCGCTCCACCACTCCTGCCTGGGTCAGGATGTTGAGGGAGATCAGCGATGCCCGGATCTCGTGTCTCAAACCCTGCTCGAAGGTCCAGGCCTAGAAGAAGGGGTCCCGTACCATGTCTGTCGAGTAGCGAGAATGGTCGGTGAACCTCACCGCGTACTAGGCGACCGTCAAGCCGCCCTGCCACAGCTGAAGAAGCTCCTGAATGCGCACTGCACGGTGGGTGGCCGGGACGAACTCTGAGCGGAAGAGGCTCTCGAAGTCCATCTAGATTAGGGAGGCCTCATCGTGTTCCTAGAGCATCAAGCTCAACCATCGTCCTGCTGCTGCGTGCAGTAGGCTCGCAGCGAGGATCACCATGAGGTCTGCTGGTGTCCTCACTAGCCTGAAAACTCGGACGACCGCCTCCAGCTAGTCCTCGGCTGCCTGGGGGTCCGTCTCCCCATGGAACCTGGGTGGTCGCTGGTGCTGGAACTCGTGAAGAGATCTGAGGCGTCATACATCGTCAGCGGTCGGCGCTGGAAGCCTCGGGGGCTCGGCGGGTAATGGTACCGCCGGTGCCTCTGCTGTCAACGGGCCCTGTACCGAGGCCACGTCACTCAGCGGGCTGTCATCGCGCTTTACTCTCGAAACCCTAGCTGGCTGCTGTCGTCGGGCCATCCTGAAAAGGAAACAAGTGCGCCACGGTCAGAACAGTATACCTGGTGATCTGACACAAGTAATCACAAATAAAACTTGAAACACACATGCAATCAATGTTATCGTGCATTAAGTCGGAAATCAGAAGTCAGGGTCCTGGTGTACGGATACGTCGGCTGCCGCACCATCACTGGACTCCCTGGACTGATAACCACACTCAATACGCTAAACACTATTACTTCACATAGAAGAAAGATCAGAGTCTGCGGTAGAACCGCACTCCTTTGATACCAATTGTGACAACCATGTCCCGGTGACAGCACAACCACCCTGCCTTAACATGGCCGTCGGGTCCTGGCCCACCAGGTACCACCAGTTGCCCCCGCAGACACGTGGGGCCCACCCCATGGTCCACCCAGATGCCTGAACGGGTCATATGACTAATGACTATCCCAATCCCACCTTCCATAGGCCAGGGGCTGGCGACTAGCACCAAGGCATAAATCTTGGAAAAAGGGAAGGCATTGCCTTTGAAAAGTAAACAAGCACCACATAGTAAGAAAGCGGAAAAGTAAACACTAAGAAAAACTGTAAGAAGCTGTGCTGAATGAAAAAGGTGCTGGAAATAGAAGCCCAAATGTAAAGTACAACTGAAAGGGAAAAACAACAACTGAAGGAAAAAGCCGCAGCGTCGAGCCGTCCTCAGAAGGTCCCTTCTGAAGGGTGGGTACAAATAGCCTCCACCGCTCCTCGGGTCCACCTAACCGCTCCGAGTACGTCCCGCCCAGTGGTCCACCTCCAGGTACCATCCTGTTCCGCATGCCTCCACCACGATCAGCGCTGTCCGTTGTCTGAAACCAACACAACGTAGTGCGGGAAAAGCCCGTGCAGGGTTGAGTATAAGCTACTTAGTAGGGACCCCGAGACCCCCGAAGGTCTCCCGAAATCCACAAAGGATAATCCACAAAGGATAATCCACAATGGAAAGATACAATCACGAAGTAACATTTGACATGGCTTAGGTATATGCCCATACATATACCTAAGTCATAAATTCCCATTTGGCTCCAACGTCCGAGCCCAAGCACAACACCGTCTACACAGGAAAGCAAACGTAAACCCACACAGGATAGCACAACACAATCCACAAAGGAGAGTAAACAGTAAATCCATACGGGATAGCTCAACACAATCCACAAAGGAGAGTAAACAGTAATCCACATAGGATAGTTCAACACAATCCACAAAGGGGAGTAACACAGAGGATTCAGCTCACACAGGTATACTTTTTCGGATGACGATAAAGATGATCACTGATCCATCTAAGTCGTCGGACCCACAAAGGATCGATAGGTAAGTAACCCCCGCAAACACCCACATAGGATCGGGCCCACACAGGACTTGTAGGCGCTGGCTCACACAGAACCGCTGAGCACTGAACCACACAGGATCGGACCCACACAGGATCGGGCCCACACAGGACCTGTAGCACTGATCCACATAGGATCGCTGAGTATTGTAGTCGTCGAATTCCATTGAGGATCTCTGCACAGTCGTCGTCGCAGTCCACTGAGTATCTCTGCATGGTCTTCGTCGCAGTCCACTCAGGATCTCTGCACGGTCATCGCTGTCGAAGTAGCAGTCGTAGCCAGCTCTAGGGTTCCCGCACACAGCGAGCTCATTCGGGAGGGTCCGCTCCACGAGCCGAGAGGCCGATACATCAACTGTCACAAAGTCCAAAGTTGATGTATCCCAATGTTCCGTATCATCAACAGGAACTCAACGTCGCAGACGGCGCGTCAAAAGGACGCCCGGTCTGAGAGATATTGGCTTTTTCGTCGTAGGGGCCCGGTTGGTTTTAAGGAAAAACCAACCCGACCATACTCCACCTACGTCCAAAACTCCGGCGGAGTGAGCCAAAAGATCCGTCTCACATAGAGGAATTCAAAAAATCTAACGGCACGTCAATCAGACGTCCGTAGCTCAAGATATGAGCGTTTCCGCTCCGAAGGCCCGGTTGGTTTCGTGTACGAACCAACCCAGCTGGACATAAAGTATTTCGAAACCTTTAATGCGATATACTGAAATGACCATCTCGATCCATGGATCGTGTTGCCGCTGACGGCGAGTCGTTTGGAGGCCCGTAGCTCAAGATACGACCATTTGACTGAAAACAGTCTGAAGACGGGGGGTTCGGGCCCGGGCTGACCCGGGCCAACCCCCCCTGGGTCGGCCGAACCGGGTCAACCCGGTCCGACCCGGTCGGACCAGCCTGGCTCGGCCAGCCCGGCTCGGCTCGGCCGCACGGCGCGGGGGGGGGGGGGGGGGCGCCACCCCCGCGGCACCCGCATGGTGTCTTCCTGGCAAGCCGAGCGACGTGGGAGGGAGCCGCCACCCCCGCGTGACAACTCTGCGGCACCCGCGGGGTGTCGCTCAGACAACCGGACACGGCTTCAGCTGCGTCCCGCTCACGCCGGACCTGTGCGGCCGCGGGTCCGCGAGCACCGCCGCCGGCGGCTTCTGCGGGCCACCTTAGTCGCTTCGGTGGTCCAATTTTGTTCCCGTCTGTGCCGCTGCTCCTCCCAGGACTCGCTCTTCATTACGGAACCATCAAACTTCCTTTGCGGCACGTTCCGTCGTCGCCCGTCAAATCCGCACAAAAACGAAGAACGGTGGAGGGTCGTCGTGCCGTGTTCGTTTGGCCCGTACCCTCCGCGTTAGAGATATACAACTGGAGGATTAGAGTTCAACACATGAACACATATCCGAAAACAATTTTTAATGAAATAAAATTGTTTTATAAATCGGGTTCCTCATTTTGAACGGAAACAACATGGGAAAAGAGGTATTTCCAAAAAATAAAATCCCTACCTCTCTGGTCGTCGTCGATCGCACGTCCTTCGCGGAATTTCTCGTCGCGGAAGAAGGGAATCGTCACGTCGTCGCGGAAACCGGTGTTGAGTCGGTGAACTCAACAGACCATGAAACAGCGGATTTAATTTAATTAATTAAATCCATGTTTTGGTAAAAACGAAAAATGAGATTAAAATGAAAAACCGAGACTCTTACCTCAAGCAGCTGATCGAAGATCCGTTGCGGAGGAAGAGACGTCACAGAAGAACGTTGCAGGAAGGGAACGTCGGCGTCGTGGAACACGACGTCGCGTCGTCGATTTCCGGATTCGGCGTTCTTCATCGAAGGCCGGCGTTCTTCGCGTTCTTTTTGTTCTTCGCGAAGAAGGATAAAGGCACGAGGACTCTGTCAAACCTCTCAACCAGTAATCCTCCAAAAAGATTGGTTGGTCTTATTTTATTATTATGACAACAAACGAAAAAAGGAAAATAACAACCCATCAATTCGTTGAATTAATTCAACGAAAGAAACAGCTCATCTAATTTACGAAATAAACCGCCCAATTAAATGGTCTGTTATGAATTTAAGAAAACGCGTCAGTTGACTTTCATAATGATGGGTTTTCGCGGGTGCGTTACTTAGTGGAAAGAAACGGCGGGGCTCGTGCGGGCCCCACCTCACAAATATCCTACCAAGAGGGTAGGATATTTCTGGATAGTACCCTATCTGGTTCAACTCAGTTCAAACCCCTTTTAAGTGGCTTCAAGTGGCTTCCATGTGGCTTAAGTAAAATAAAATAAAGTTGTCGTAAAATTATTTTATTTCTTAACTTTAAGCCCGAAAATTAAAAAACACACCCAAAAAACGCAACTCCGGAAGAGGCGTTTCTAAGCGAATACCGATGCTACGATTTCATCGGTGCCCTCAGAATTCGATTCCAGGCACCGGTTCAAAAGTTAGAAAAACCCGCTCGTCCGTTCACTGAACGTACCCGAGCCAAACTTTGGAAAATGATTCCGGGCACACCGGGCCTCGGAATCAGGTGCCGTTAGAAACTGCGCTCTTGTAAAATTCCAAAGAAAATTAAGAAAAAAATTTCCTTGAAATTTATGGGTCTTTACAAAAGCGATATTAAAATAATAAAATCTTTTAACCTTAATAGAAGAGGTAGTCAATTACCTTGACTAAAGGTGTCCCAAATTTTGTACTTACTGTTAGTTTTTTCATTCCTAACTAGGAAATCACATATTGAAATTATTGGAATAAACTCTATCTTCATAACCTCAGAAGTGGTCATTTCAAAAAATGGTTTGAATTTATTTTTCGTGCCAAAAAAAACCCTTGATCTGATTGATCTGATTAATCGTCTTCTTATTCCCGGAAGCCCTTGATCCAATAGATCAGATCCACCGTATTCCTACCCCCGAAAACCTTGGATTGTAAAAACTATTAGACAAAAAATCTAGAAACAATTATTAATAGGGAAAAAATCCAGACAATGATTCCATAAATTAAAAAACTCTCTGAGTTTTAAAATGACTAATAATGATATGTTCACACCGAGAAAACATCAGAATAATTTATTTGAAATATATACCACACAAAAATCTTCCAATGACATGATATTTATAGATGAAGATCCATGTACCGTATTCTTGAGTTTCCTGTAATGGTCTCAGATAGATGGATATTTTCTTTCTCACAATGTTAGGGAATAACTGAATTTATGATGTGGTTTCTCTTTTGCACCATTAATATGGTAAAAGTATTCCTTATTATAGAATAAATTATTATGGGTTGTGATTATAAACATTAGTCAGTCTAGTGGACTTACTTATTGATTATCAATACGTTAATCCTTATCAGGATCAGTCTTATTTATGTGAACCATTAAAGGTCCTATGGTCATGAATTTTTTCACTATGATGTATAAGAAAAAACTACAACCACTAGAATGAATAAATTTATGTATGATTAATCAGATGCATAATTGATCTGATGGATTGTATTTAATAATTCTAGGTTTATAATCACAATACATTAGAACTTTTTCTATACATGGTGAAAATAATGTTTTCTAAAAAACAAACTAAAATACTTTGGACATAACAAAATTGTAATCAATGTTTGATGATTTTTTGTGATCTATAAAAAAAATTAATGGAAAAGTAAGATGTAAGTCACATTATAAAAAAATATCCCACTTTTTTGGAATAAAAAATCCAAAAAAGAATCAATGTGACAATATAACATGAAAAAAATACAACCCTTGGTTATTTTATGAATATTGAATATTTTATTCATAACTACACCAATGATTATATTTTATTTTTTAATATCATCGAAGGTATTATAACATCTTCCACTTAGTGAATGATTCTCCCCCTTAATGAATACTTCTGCATATTTTTAAAACCTTGTCACCAAAAGTATAATATATCCCTCTTTATAAAACTTATCCCCCTTTAATGGACCGAATGGCCTGAAGGCCTTCTATTTTATTGATTTTTGATAACTCCCATTTCAAGGGATGAGTGGAAACCCTTAAAAGGCCATAGTATTAGAGATTACATGACCCGTTGGTCTTGGGAAATATACAGACTATTCTTGGAACTCCTTCACCCAACTTCTTTATCGTGATATCAGTTCTCCAACTTCACATGGTTGTTTGGGAAGGATTCCCATGCAATCACAATCTGGTCCGGATGAAAATTACATAACCTCTATTTCTGAAAAATTCTCTTAGCTTCTACTCTAGTGAATGAACCTAATCTGAGTCCCCATATGAATATTGTTCCATGTAGAGTATGTATGATCATTTAAGCACAATTTTTAGGTGGCACGAAGGCCTTGAGGTTCCCCGAAAGCCTTACTATCCCGAAGGTCATGGGTGGCCTGAAGTCCTTAAAGGACCCTAGGCCCAAACTGGTGGCACGAAATCACAAACAGATGAATAGTTCTGTCTTTTATAGTACAATAAAATGTCTGTTATAGTAATTGCAATAATACAGCTACAAAACTGCTACAATACCTAGAAATATGTCTCCACCTAGTTTTGAACTTGAGTCTCTTGGATACACTTATTATGTCCTCACCAACTGGGCTGAGGCTATTGTTCTCCCTTTAGTGGAAATGTATGAATAGTGTACTATAATTTTAGTGGATAAATAACCTATGAATCAGTTCTAATGTGAAATAATTAATCAACTGATAAATTATAATAAGAAAATACTACCAAAAGTATTGGATGAAATTAAATCATAAAGTATTGGATGAAAATACAATCATAATTACAAATAATTAAAATGTTAGATAAAAATACATAGTGTGTTAAAATTTATATGTATTCATTATTTATTTATCTTATTGTTAAAAAAATAATTCATATTTTTAAATTAATCTTGATCCTCCTCAAACATCACTATTCATTCTTCCATGAATAATTTCATATGAACATGAGCCTTTATCCTTTTAACATACAAAGTGAACTAATTATTATCTCCCCTCATAATTATCAATTCATTTTCACAATATATCATCCTTTTCATATATCACTTTATATCGTGAATGTTTTATTTCAAAAAGTTTACTTCCTCTCTCTAATCATCTATTTTATCTTTGTACAATTAAATTAATTTAACGCTATCAGAAAAATTTGAGGATATATGGATAAGAGAATATTCCATTTCAAAAAAAGTTACTTTACTTCAAAAAATTGTTCATCATGTTCATGAATATCAATATTCATTTGGTTGGACCATTTCCCAATCTGATCGTATGAATAATTATTTTCATGAAAATTTTCCTGATATATTTTAAAATCTACAGAAATCATGATAATTGATTCTGTAACTTTTTTTGTGATTCTTATTTTTCATTGGAAGATTCCTGAATCAACTTACATATATCTTCTATACTAGGTAAATAATGAATCTATTCACTTGACCTTTTCATGGTTAAAAAATAATCAAAACCTTTTTTTGTAACAATGGAATCCGAGTCTGATTGATCAATCTCAACCTCATGAGGTTTTGGTCTACTGGTTCAAACATCAACAACATTTCCATTCATTTCATCTTTCATTGAAACATTATGTGAATATTTATTTGGAAAATTTTATGTTACATTTTATTCATCTTAAATATGAATAATATCAAGACATTTCTTTTATTATTCATTATCACTAATTTTTTTTATTTGATTGTTGATCTGGTTCGTTTTTCTTAGATGACGGCTCTTCATCATTTATTGTTGAATATTCTTCTACCTGATAATATGGGTTATAATCCATACCATATTATGGAGGCGAATGTGTTGAGGTTCATGATGATTCCTGTGATTTATTTTCCTTCAAATCTTCACCAGTTTTTTTCTTTTCCTTATGAAAATCTTCTTCTTATTCTTCTAAATTATCCTTTACTTCTTAATCAAATTATTCTTCAACTAGTTCTTCAAATTTTTATTCAACCAACTCATTGAATTATTATTCACCTTATTCTCAAGTATATTTCTAAATATGTTCTTATAATTGTCTTGATGTTTTTAAAACACCCATTCTAATTGATTTGGATATCAGTTCTTTCTCAGGTATTGCATGAACAAATTTTTCAATAACTAGATTTTACATTCCCTTATCGAAATCTAAATGAAATATAGTTGGAATCTCTATAACATTTTATAAATTGGGTCTTTAATAATGACTTGATCATTATGAAAAATTGTTGTAAAAGTTTATTATAATAATTTTCCACATATTTCAACAAAATATCACAAATACTTGCTCCTGCAAGATTTTGTATTTTCTTATTTATTTTCCATTTTAATTAAAACTGTTATGTGGTCCCAATTTTAAATGACTTTGAATCAATTATAAAAAGGAATAAATATGGATACCTAGTTTCTATATAACCTAATGTCTCATAAAATTCAAGAATTTTTTTATCATAAATCATATTTTCTTTTTTTTCACTTGCCCGGAAAATTCAACATTTCTCTTCTTCTTATATTCCTTAAAATTTTTAATGGTTGTGTCTTTGAAGTAGCTCCATCAACCATTTCAATAATTTTTTTTTGATTTGGAATAGAAAATCAATTTTATTTTCTATATTTTTTCTTCACCAATGAATGAAATATTTTCTATTATTAGGTAAGACATATTCTTATCTTTGATAAGATCAATACATTTCACAATCAACTTACTAATGATGGTTGGAAACATAATAATATTAAACATGGTTATGGAACATCTAATATTATCCACCATAATAAAAATAAACACTACTGATCTATTTTTCTCATATTGACTAGGAAGTCATAAAAAAATTCAAAAACATTTAATGTATCTCTACCAACATTATTTGTGATATTATTACCTTTCATACATAATTCGTAAACTCTATTGCCTAGAGAAAGATGTGAATCATTATTTACTTTCTCATTTCATGGAATCAATGAAGATTTATCTTTATAATTATTGAATGTTTGAATATTTTCTAGTAACCTGTGTGAATGTAAATAAGAATCTCTAATATAAGGACCACTAATAGGATTTTCTACTCTATTGAAGTAAAATTATATCTCTTCCCAAACATTGATAATGAAACATCGTCATTGAATTATTATTTAAAAAACCAAACTGAGTCATAAAATTATAAAACAAATTGAGGATAACAATGATCAAAACATTATCTAGTTTCTCTACACAAAATCTTTTCCTACCTTATAAAGATATCAAAATTTTGAGAGTAGTGTCTTATTTATCAAACCAATATCATTAAACGAGTCTTTATCTGAAAATATAAAATTTTGTGTGATATTATATTGTTTCAATAATAATAAGAACTTAGATATATATATGATGAATGTAAAAATAAATGTATTGATATAATTGAAGGGTTCAAGGGATCATAAATAAAAACCATGAGAATCGATGTGGGAAAAACAGGTGACCACAATTATATTTTCACTTCTGGTGATAGTTCATCTTTCTTATTGCGATCAGTGATTCAAAATAATACCCTTTCTAATTTTACAACCTAGCATTAGTGAAGAAATGTTTTAAATGTATATTTTAACACTCAATTTTTTTTAAAAAAATATATCAGAATAAGAATAATTCTTATTATTGAATGTTTTAAAATCTTGAAACCAAATCAAAGTCACAAAACTAAAGGAATAAGTTGTTGACAACAAGTATTAGATAATGTAATGAATTAGTACAAGAACTAAAAGAAGAATACCATTTAGAATTTAAAGTTTCCTCGGTAAAAAATACATGTTCTTCTCAGTTTTTTAATATTAACAGAATATTATAGATTTATTAGGAAAAACTTATTATGATAGATTAATTATAAAAATATTATTGTGATAGATTTATTATGAAAAAATGGTTATAATATATTTATTATGAATAACTGATTATGAATGTTTTGTGATGAAAAATTTATCATGATATTTTTATAATGAAAAAACAAATTACAACAATTTTATTATGAATAAGTGATTATGATAGTTTTATTTTAAATTCTGATAATGATAGTTTTATTGTAAAACAATGATTATGATAAAAACCTAATTATTTAGAAGATATTTTAATAGATTTTTTTTTCCAAATATTTTATAGCACTTTATGTGCCTAAAAACTTCATTATTATTAAAAAAATTTAGAAATATAAAAAATCTAGAAAACAAAAGTTTTTGTAAAATGTATGTACTCCCACTATGAAAAGGAGTATATTAATATGAAATGTTTAGTAAAAATGATTTAGATATGAATGATCATTTATAAATCGATGATTCTTAAATTCGGTTTAATGTAATTAAATTTATTTGAATTAAGGGGTTTACTAAAAGTAATATCAATTTTCTCTTGCATACCAATGAATTATAAAATTATGTATCTTTTATGTATGTATTCCCAAAGGATATGGATTCTTATATATGTGTTTAGATCTCAAGTTATATGACGGTTTTTACATAAGAAAATGGAACATGTTTTATCATAATGTATTTGAGTGTCATTAAAAATTCATTCCATATTATTTCAGTGTGTATTTGATGTAGAACATTAAAGCACAACATCTTTCATCTTCATACATATTCAGCTTCATTAGTGGAAAGTGCTACTATGTTTTTTTCATACAAGTCTAAGAAACTATAGAAATAACTTGTAAATGACATGTTCTAGATGCACTTTCTCTATCCATTCTACTCCCACCAATGTTAACATATGATAAACATTTATGTTCAAAAGAATTTAAAAAAGAAGAATAGAATAATACCAAATCCATAGTTCCTTTAATTTGAATATTTTTTTATTAAATTTTTATGGTATAATTTTATATTGAAGTTTAATCTACCACATAATCATAAAAAAAGAAATTCATAACACTAGATATAAATTTTATTAAATATCATATCATACAACTAAAATTTTTCTAATAACATATTTTCCCATCCTCATTATGATCTGAAGTATTAGAGGTACAAATTGGATTACTAATAGTGGAATAACCAAATAAATATTCCTCTATTATATTTGGGTGGGAAATTTTATTGATTTTCATTATTAATCTGAATGGATACATTTCATTAAAAAAATATAACGTTTGAACCATTTGATTTTCATCATGTCCAAAACTCATAAGGAGTTTTATTATGAAAAGTTACAACTAAAAGTCAATTTATAGTATACCATTAAGTAATTAATAGTTTAACTAGAAAAAGTTTATAAATGGAGTACTACCTCATCATGGTTCTTGTAATATCCGAAATAAATATATTTATTATTTCTAATACACCATTTTTCTGAAGGTGCTAAGTTCTGATATGTTATATTCAATTCGTATCTTTTGGAAAAAAAGATTCAATATCAGAATTTTAAAATTCTATACCATGATCACTATCAATAGTTATCAAGGAGGTGTTTTTATCATTTTGTTAATCTAGGTACAAAATTTTTAAAATAGGAAAAGGCTTCATATATATTTATAAGAAAATTAACCCAAGTGTATCTAGTGTTTTGATAAATTAAGACATATACATAGTATTTTCGACCAATATGTCATGTTTGTGTAAGATAAAATAAGTGCTTGTTCAATAATTGTAAATTATCATATGTTGATACTTAAAAAAATATATTTAAAAAGTGTTTTATGCTACTTACCAAATTGAAAAGGGTCATAGACTTCTAATGTATCAAACTGATTTTTTGATAGATCCACGAGAATTTCTTTCTATGTTATCATAAATAATTTTATAAGGTTTTAGTGTACAAATATTCTATTATATGATTAATATTGGTCATCAATTTAGCTAATAAAAAGTATTTATTTGCTCTCATGGTCTCCTATGTTTAGTGTGTAAATATTGTCTTGCTGATTGGTAGAAACAATAAAATCATCATTGAAACAATGTATAGTACATTTATAATTCCTAAGGTTCACAAGGTAAACTTCATCACATAATTGAATTTTTATCATAATGTTGTTATTATTTACTACAAAAAATAAATCAATTGAAATAACCACTTTTACAAGAATGAAAATGTTACCTATACCAATGATTTCTCCTTGAGCATTATCTCTGAAATTCAATTTTCCGCCATTCAGAAATGATAATAATATTATATAAATATTTGTGTATAGTCATGTTTCTTTAGTAACCACTATCCATGTATCAAATTTTTTTATTGTTGATAATATATTTCTTTTCTTGAAATCAAAATAATTAGTTGTTTAACACACAAACCTTTTAGGGGTTGTTATTATATATTAATAGTATTTTTGGTAAACACATTTTTCTAAATTTATAATTTTGGTAAAATGTTATTTACATGAAAAAATAAGTTGTATGATGTCCTAAATATTGAACTCTATTTAAAGAATAAATTTTCTTCCACTATCTAACACTTTAGAACTTGGTGAAAAATGGAGAACATTTGGGAATAAATTAATTGTTAATAAAAATAATATTTTTTATATTTATAACCCATTCCACTATTATCATTATAAGGACTAATTTGTTTATAAATTTTATCAATGTTTTCCGTGCCTTTTGTAATCATTGAATTTTTTTATTCGAATAAGGAATTTGGGATTTTAGTTTTCAACTATGTTTTTATCCCCATTAGTAATAGTGTTGGCACTATGTTTATCCAAATAATATTGTATGGTATTTTTCTTAGAAAGCTTTTTATCAAGTTATTTTAAAATACTATATTTTTCAACCTTATTTTTAAAAAAAATATTTAGAAATATCAATTATTTCACCATCCAAAAAAATTATTCATGAATCTTACATTTTATGTTTTACGTTGGTATTATAATATTTTTAAATCATACAATTTTTATTTTCAAGTAATTTTAAATCCAGAAACATTATCATATCAAGGTAAACTATTGTCTTCTACTAAGGATAATTATTCAACAGTAGATGTAGATATTTTCTGATCATTAGGATAGTTTTAATTTAATGATATATTAGGTTGGGATTCATCAATGTGTAAATTTTTCATAACACATTGATTTATGATATATATGATTTTAAAAATACTAATGTTACTTTTTCTAGAATATTCATTATCATAATAATTTTACAAAGAATCTACACCACTAGAACTAATTTTTCTAGAATATTTATGAATTTTCTTTCCATTAGAATTATAATATTATTTTGGTATTTTTATCTTAAGTTCATTTATTCTTATCAATCCTTTTAATCTATGGAATATAAGATCAGATATTCCCGAACTTATTTAATTCATAACAAGTAACTTGAAAATATTTTCATTCATTCTTATCTTTATGACCGTTCTTATATTTTTATTGGAAATAATTCTTCCCAAATATCTTTTACACCCTTCTATAAATATTATCAAACTTATTTATAGATTTTTTTAATGAAATAGAAGTATATTATACCAAATTTTCCTCTTTTTTTGAATAACATCCTAATTCCATTACTGACTATACATTAGTAAGAATATTAGATTTTGTAGAAAAAGAAAATCCACTTTTTTGTTTTTTATCTTTTCCATCATCTATCTTAAATCTCCCTTCACATTACTTTAGGTATCCAATAAGATCATCAAGAGTAACATTGTACTCTTTATAGTATCACTATAAAGAATAATTTTATATTTACACTCATTGGTAATTATATACATAATATTTCCAAACAAAATATCATCATCAAGACCTTTTCTACCAAGATACCTTAAACTATAGATATGTTTCTTTAATCTTTGGTTCATCATTGAAACTATATCCAATAGTCAGAAAATAAAAGTCTTGGTATTTATATCTAAGCATGGATCTTTTTTTTCAATGAATTATTTGTAACAAAATGTGTTATGCGTAATTTACTCAAAATATAATTGGTAACAGTAGAGGATGATATATAACTATATATATTCCTCATCATAGAACATAATAAAGTTTTTATGACTTCTTAGTTAAATTGATATTTCATATTGTCATATTTAGAAAAAGAAGAAACTTCTTTTCTAAGAATCATGTACCTCCTAGAAAGAATTATGAAATTTCAAACTCAGGTGTTGATAAAAAAGTTTTTATTCTATCACTATAATACTCATATTCATTCCAATAAAAAATAAGTGGTTAACTAGTATTTAGCTTGTCAAGAGATATAAAATTCATATCATCCATATAATAGAAAATAAATGTCTCCTTTTCTAAAAATACACATCAGTATAAATTCAATTTATAAAAAAGGATTTGATAAAAAAACATAATAAAACTCAATGTAAGTAATGTAAAAAAAATAAAAAATCGTATAATCATTAGAAACCTACTATGTAACCAATTTTTGGATTTTAAGAGTAGATTATATTTATATAATTTCAAGAGTTTAGGGGCCAATTGTAGTTTAAAAATGTTTAACTAATCATATCAAAAAACCTCTTAAAGTAATATTATCAGACCCACAAATCATCCAATGATTTGAGTGGAAGAATCATTATCACAGTTTATCTGATTAATGAAATTAATTTTTTTTATCATAATCATAGTTACACCAATAACAAAAATGGTATAGAAATATAATTACAAAGTCTAAAGTTCAATTACATACATATAAGAAAATACATTTAGAAATAATAAATACAATTACTAGTAAAATAAAGAATGACATACAATATATATTAAAAAACATAATCATTTAAACATAAGAATAAATGAAGATAACAAACTTGAATAAATGTATCCACAGTTTTTTACTCAATTTAAATTATTTATTTCATAATCAATAAATCATTTGATGTAATTAATAGAATAATATTTGTTCTTTTATCCTTGGAATCCCCCAATCACAACAATGATCGAAATATACCTTTGTATCCCTATACGCCATTGATCTAATGGATTGGATTCACCATATTCATTTACTCAGTATCCATTTATTTGATGGATATAAATATCCATATTCCAATCCCTGGAATCCCTCAATCATAACAATTGTCAGAAGAATAATAGAAATGAAATTATTCTTAAGGAAAAAATCAAGAAAAATATTCCATTGAATTGAAAACTCTCTAAAGTATTACAATAACTACAAATGAGATGTTAATACAAAGAAAACATTAAAAGGTTTGAGTCAAAAAAATAATTAGCACCAAACTCTTCAAATGACACTTTATTTTTATAAGGAACTCCAAGGGTCATATTTCTGATTTTGTTACAACGACCACAGACAGATTGAACTTTGACAGCTCACAATTTTCTTTCATAACATAATGTCCGATGAAATTCTATCTTAGAAGTATTAAAATGTTAAAATTATTCATTCAGATATAATAAATAATTTTATACTAATATTTTAATCATATGTTAGTCCTATAGACTTCCATTTTTATTATAAATATGGTAATATTTATAAGGATTAGTCTGATGTATCTATACATGTATCAGTCTTATTGTCATGAATATTATGATTATGATTCACATGAAAAGGTATAACCACTGAAATGAATACAGTTAAGTCTCATTAATCTGGAGTATACTTGATTTGATAGATTATATTGAGGAATGAGAATTTAATAATCAAAATACATTAGAGATTTTTCTATGTGTGGTAAATTTAATGATTTCTAAAAAAACATACTAAAATAACTAGGAAATTGAAAGTTATTAATAAATGTTATAAGTGAGTATCTTTGATTTTCAAAACTAATTTATGAAAAATTAAATATTAAGTCATCTGAATCCACACCCTTGATCACTTAAGAAGAGATTAAAGGAAGACCACTGAAGAAGATGTAATAATCCTTATATATTATTTGAAGATAATTTCTTCTTCCACTTCCACATCATTTTTTATTTCTATGAATGTGTAATAACACCAACACCATATATATACTGAGATGTTCTTATGAATATCTGATAACCAAATTCAAACATTTATCACTCTTACAAAAAAACCACCGTGCGTGCGTACGTACAACATACTGTTTCCACATAGTGGTGTTATTGTTTTTTCATCTCCCCTTTATATGGATTGTAATAATGAATGAAATGATAAATATTACATGAATAATAATTTAAAAAATAATAATTAATTGTCCCTATGATCGTAGTCTACTAGATGAGGTCATTTTGGAATTGTGAATCCAATGTCATACAAATGCCTGATGTCAACATAAATTATTAATAACATTTTAATAAGTGATTTGAAAACAAAAATAAATTTCAAAAAGGTTCTTATGAAAATATAAATTAATTTTTTTATTATTTAGGAAGACAAAGATTATACATGATGAGTTTGAATCATGTTAAGGGAAATCTTAACCCCATTTACATTATTTGGGTTAACCCTCTACTTCACTTACTATGTCATTCTATGATTAGGTTTGAAATTTATTTTCCTTATATTCTATTTTATTTTCACCTGTATAATGTGTATGTACTAGAGATACATATTATTAAATAATTTTATTAATAACCAATTTCAATGTTATGATATTTCAAAGTGACCTTATTTTTTTCAAAAAATAGATTTATTTTTAATTTTATCTTTACATGGGATAAAAGAAACGTTTTGTTAACATATATGACATGATTGGAATTTCATAATTTCTGGATGATTTAATGATATAATGTTTACATTATAATTTTTCACAATTAATATCAAAGAAAATGGTTTCATTGTTATATGTGTTGTATTTATATTTAAAATTTGTTTTTTATAATAAAATGGTAGTTTCATATCTGAAAGTGTTTCACACATATATTCCTTCAAAATTAAATACGATGGGTTCAACCAAATAGCACTAGGTGATACCATTATTTTATTTTAGGATTACAATGTATCTTTGCCTATGATATGTCTGATAAGAATGATTTTATATAGAGGAAACATGGTAGCTGCGGTGGGAAGGAATCAGATGGAAAAAAATGCTTCCAAATCAGAATCCAATGTTGGTTGGGATGAGAATAGAATAGTTTTTCACATTGATAAATTAGTTGGAAAAACAAATAATTGTATGTGGTATCCATGAAAGGGAGAATACAGATCTACCATAGAGGAATATGGTAGTAGTATAGAATTTTTTGATGCAATATCCTCTAGATTTTAGTGGAACCTAATATCAAGTGGGAGTAGAATTATGGATCAACACTCTTGAAATGATATTTGAAGTCATAAAATTTTTGGAACACCAAAAGGTAACTATATCAATTTATCATTATATAGTTCAATCCTGTTGATAGTGGTCTGCAGTTAAGAATACTATATAGAAAAATGATCTAGAATTTCATGATTTTGAGAGTCTGTTATTTAAGAAAAATATTTTCCGGAGAATGTTCAATTCAAAATGGAGAAATGATTCCTAGAACCGAGGTAGAAAGATTATGATTTTGAGGCTTTTTAAAATACCTATTTTACAAGGCTGTTCATGTGTGCACCATAATTTTTTTCAAAAAATTGACAGAAAAATTAATTCATTTTACACTATTTTGAATATTTTGAGAATATCATTAGATTTTGGACAATTTATGTTCTATGAGAACCATGTTTGTTGTAATGAAAAAGTTAATATGCAGTTTGATGACATGTATACGGCTTGTGATGAGAATAGAAAGATGTGGTTTGGATGGTCCATGAAGAGTTCATCAAAGAAACATAGAGGTAAGAAGATAAAATTCTCAGCATGAGATAATTTTGTAAAAATCACTCTAGAAATGTATTATGAATTCTAGAAAGTGATAGAAATTTGGTAAGTGTGGTCACATGGCTCGTGATTTTAATGAAAGGAATCCTAAATAACAAAGGACCACGGTAACCAATATCTATCCAATGGTGAGGTTTTTATTTGGAATGAATTGGGTCATTATGACAACATGTGTTTAAAGATAGACAAACCAAATCCAAATCATTATGATCAGAAATAGAAAGGGGTAACAAAATTATTTAATAATATTATGGTTGATGTGTGACCGTCAAATGAATTAGAGGAAAGTATGTTACTTTTGATTTGAAATCCTTCCAATACCCTATTCAATTATAGACCATTCCATTATTTAATTTATAAAAAATTTGAGAGAATACTGGGAATATGACATCATGAATTTATTATATATATTTTTGTGAAAACACCAGGAAGAGTTATTAAAGAAACACAGGTTAATAGGAATATTCCTTTTCTTATCGGTAAAATGGTCTTTCCTAAAAATCCTTTTGAAGTTCCAATAGTTGATTTTGATATTTTTTTTGGTATAAATTAGATTTTAGATTATAATGCTATGATATATTTCAGGTGGAATAAATTATTATTCAATGACTGTATACCTTTAATATCCAACCAACAAGAAAAAAAATTATTTAAAATGGAAGTGAATGTTACATAGCTCATGTCTTTGAAAAGGAAAAAACTGTTCATATAAGTGACATTCTAGTGGTTAATAAATACATGGATTTAATTCCTCATGAATTTCTTATTGTTATTAATGATTTAGAGGTTGATTTTACTATGGAATTAGTCCAAGATGGTAAACCTATTTCAAAAAACCCTTATCGAATGGCACAAGTAGAACTATTAGAACTAAAAATGAAATTTTAGAAGTTGCTAGATTATATTTTCATTCATCCATGTACATCACCTTGGGGGTTCTCCTATTTTTTGTTAAAAATAAATAGGGATCTATGAGACTTTTCATTGATTTTAGGGCAATGAATAACATAATTGTTAAGAATAAGTACAATTTTCCTCATATCGATTATTTGTTTTATTTTATATAGGGAACATAGTTATTTTAAATGATTGATCCTTGGGTGGGGTATTATCAGGTTATTATGTTTGAGGTAGATACTACAATGACAATATTTTGGAATAGATATATTAATTATGATTTTGTATTTATTCCTCTCGGGTTGAAAATTTACCCCACTATATTTATGGATCTTATGACTAGAATCATCCATAAATATTTGGATAATTTTATTGTTGTTTTTATTGATGAAATTTTGGTCTATTGAAAATGTTATTAGGATCATGGAATACATCTAAGTATTTTTTGAAAACCCATATCGAAAAGAAGTTATATAGAAAATTTAGTAAACGTGATTTCTGGATACAAAAATTTTCATTCTTGGGAACATTATATCTTAATATAGAATTAATGTTTACCCTTATAAAATTAAAGTGGTTGAGGAATGGCTAGGACCTGCAAATTTTAATGAGATCCACTATTTTCTTGGATTAGTAGGCTATTACATGCAATTTTGTGAATTTTTTTTTAATTATCTATCACACTGACTATGTTAACTCGAAAAGGACTTAAATTTATATAGGCAAAATATGGTGATGATTGTTTTTAGTATTTAAAAATAAAATTGATAAATCCACTAGTGTTGTCCTTTCCATCATGAAATGGTGATTTTTTCATCTATATTGATGCTTCATTAAAGGGACTTGGTTTTGTTCTAATGATGAATGATTAGGTAATTGCTTATCTTTCAAGAATATTGAAACCTCATGAATTAAGTTATCCTAAACCTGATTTGGAATTAACTTTTGTTTTTTTACATTGAAATTTTTTAAAATTATATATAAATATCCAAGTGTTAAATATATACTGATCAAAAAAGTTTAAAGTATATATTAAATAATAATTAGTAGAACATGAGGCAATGAATGTTTCTGAACAGATAAAGGAGTATGATTTCCCAATAAATTATCTTTATGTAAATGTAATTAAAGTGGTGGATTCCACGAGTTGAAAACATCATGCATCACTAAACAAGTTCTGTGTAGAAAATTACACTTTGAATAATGATTTTAATTTTTTTGGCATGTATTATGTGGGAAAAAAAATTCTATTTTTTGTTTTAGGTGATAGAGAAATCATCTTTGTCAGCCAGAATTAAGAATGATTAGAAGTAACACCATGAGTTACAAAAATGGTATTAATGGTTAATAAGGGTCATTTTCTTTAATTTAATATTGACAAATGATTTTGTTTTAACATTTATAATGATATTTTGTATTCCTTTTGATTACCAGATAAATAGGGAATTGTTATGTGAAGCTTATAGTTCCCTATTTTCGGTTATCCTTATAATACTAAGAAGTACAGAGATATTCGAGAGTATTAATGGTGGAATGGAATGAAAAGAGATATTAAAAAATTCAAAATAAAATGTTTGATGTGTAAATTGGTTAATGCATAACAAAAATGACCTAATCAGATTCTTCATCCATTTCAAGTTACATATTGGAAATGGAAAAAAATATCCATGGATATCATAGTGGGACTACTAAATACATCATGAGCCTGCAATGAAATGTGGGATATTGTTGATAAAATGAATAAATCTATAAAATTTCGTTCAATTCAATATACTATTTCTTTAGATCAAATTTCACAATTTTTTATTTAATATATTTTCAGATTAAATGGATTTCACATATCTATTGAATCTGGCCATGATCATAGGTTCACTTCTATTTTTTAGAAAGGCCTTCAAATGTCATTGGGCCCAAAATTAAATTTCAAAAAATTATTTCATCAATAGTATTATGGACAGTAAAAATTTAAAATCTAGACCATGGACGATTTGATATGTGCATATTTTATAGATTACATAAGAAGTTGGTATCATTATCTTTGTTTAGTTTATTTTTCTTATAATAACAGTTTTCATTCTAGTTTATAAATGACACCTTTTTAAGAATTATATAGAAAAAAGTGTTGGAATCCTACATTTTTTATGACATAGGAGAAAGAAAGATAATGGGATAATAATTTTTATAGTATATGTATTTGAAGGAAAAATATTTCACCATCATATGAGGAAATCTTAGAGAATGAGAAAAATTTATACAAATAACTAGAGGAATTATCTTTTATATCTCCAAATAAAACTATTAAGAATTTTTTACAGAAGGTAAAATTATTTCCATGATCAATTGGTCTATAAGAAATCTTGGAGAAATTTTAACAGGTTTATTATTGGGTAACCTTAGCTTCGAGTTTATCCCATTAAAAAATTTTTTTCCTTGATTTGATGTTAAGAAAGTATGTGCTGAATTCATCTCATGTTTTAAGACTTGAAGTAGTTATATTGGAAGATAAATTTTCTTATAAGGAATGACCTATTCATATTATTGATTATAGAGAGAATGTTTTGAAAAACAACATAATTCGCAATGTTATAGTTTTTTTGGAAAACCTATATAGTTGAAGAAAAAACATGCGAATTAGAAAATGATATAAGGGAAAGGTATCACAATTTTATTAATAGGAAAATAAATATTTTAGGATGAAATTTCTAATAGTGGGAAGAATATAACCAACTAGGTATAGATATAATAATTTTTTTTCATACTTATTAGTGTTCATGAGTTAAATATTTAAATTCATTGTAAATATATTATGTAACTATTAAAATAAAAAAGAAAATAGTTTTATTATACTAACTTCTAATATAGTCATATTTAAAAGACAATGTTTCAAATTATAGAAAATTATTTTGAGAAAAATAATTTCATTTTTGAATTCCCAATGTAAGAATTATCTAATAATGAATTTTTGATAATTGTCTAAAGAAATTTATTTTTCAATTACTATAAAATAATACTCACATTATTATAAACATTATTTTATTAATGTGTTCAAATACTGATTTATATTAGATTTAAATTATCAATATTTTATTTTTGTATGTTAATATAAACATGGGGATTTATACTTGAATTTAGCACATAATCATTTTATGTATAAAAGCAGACATTTTTTCAAAAAACCATTATTTGTTGCTTTTTACTGGTTTTGATTTCAAATAAAATTTTGATAATTATGAGTTTTTTATTTTTAAATATTTATTGAATAATTGGAATAAAAAGATAAAACATTTTTAAATATTTCTATTTTTTTCAAAAGGAATAATATCATTGGCAATGTTTATTAACAAAATAAACGATAAATTTGGTAATTTATGTTAAATATAAAGAAATAAGGGAAATAAAATGACCCTAGTAATTTTGAAAATTTAAATTATTGATTTTTATTATACCCTTAACACCCATGTATTGAAATCAATAAGCATTATAGACACATCCCCATAAAAATGACTTATGGAATTTTTGGTGACCATTAAGAAAAGGTTATGACATTTATAATTATTTTATTTATTAAAAAGAAAAAAATATCACCGTCATTTTTTAATATCAATAACGTAATTAATATGTTGTTATTTAGAAGTTATCTTTTATTATTAGTATTTTTTTGAATGATAAAATATTTGTATACATCATGGATGTTTATTTTTAATTTTTAAAGAAGAAATAATTACCATAAATTATTATATAATGACGATGTGATAATTATTTTATCAATGAAACAATAAAATAAATGATACTGAAAATATTAACATTGATATAATTTGAATTTATTAATTTTATCCATGAAATTTTAATATTATTGTAAAATATTTGGTGTGTAATATTTTTTTGTTTGATTTTATCCAGTTTTCGTGATTTTCATGAAGACAAAGTAATGAATCGTGTTAAAATTGGCTTAAATGATATTTTATCCAAGTAATATTTTATTAAATTAATTTAATATCAAAAAATATTTAAAATATAAAAATTGGTTATGGTTTGATAAAAAATGTAAAAATGGGTTCATTTATTATCCAATATGAATACTATATGTAAATAAGTTATAATCCTCTAGTATTGAATAAATTGTATCCATAATAAAACTTAAAATGGGTTAATGGAGGTTAATCAAAATGATAAGGTATAAAATAAAACTAAAATCAATCTATAGTTTTTGGTATAATTATATTGCAACCTTATATAGTCTTATCTTCAAATCCATGTGCATTTTGTTGTAATTAGATATAAAATGAATTTATAATAATTGACTAATTTGATAATTTTTAAAAGTGATCCTCACATCAATTAAAAATGGACACTCCTTCCTTCACATATTAACAATACTTTTATCTGTATCACTCATCCACTAACAATCCATTTCTCTTTTCAACATCCTACATTATATTCTTGAGGTTTTTTTCATTCTGAAAGACCCACCCTTGATCCTTTAAGAAGAGAGTAAATGATGATTATCGAAGATGAAGTAATATTCCTTATCGATTATTTTAAGATTATTTCTTCTTCCAATTACTCTATATTTGTTTTCCAATTTATAAAGTAATAACTAAAGTATTATATAAAGGATGATATGTTATTATTATTATTGTAAAAACATATTATACTTTTTATCACTCTGATAAAAAACAAATGCACTACGCATTCATTCATACGATATGTCATCTCCACATAGTGGTGTTATTTGTTATTCATAAACACTTTATATATACAGTTATAGTGATGGAAATTATAAATATATATATGATACATTTTACGTGAATATTATTATGTATATGATGAAATAATGGCCTTTATGAATATATTCACCAAAATGATGTCATTTTGGATTTATGAATCGAATATCACCCATACATCTGATGTGAACTTAAATGATACATAACTTGGTAATACGTGATATAAAAGTAATAATAAATTTGAAAAAGGTTCTTAATAAAGTATAAATTAACCAATGTATATTATTTAAGAAGACAAAGAGTTCACATGATGAGGCAGAATCAAGGTAAGGGAATTCTTTTCCCAATTTCCATTATCTGGGATAAACATCAGTATCATTTTGTTTGACATGCTAAGATTATGTGTGAAATTTCATATGAATATCATATAATGTATTTTCACTTTTATTATGTGTATTTATAGTGAATAGACATAATTGACTCATTTAATTAATGATCCCATTAAGGATATGAAATTTATAAAGGGGATTAATTTTAAAACAACCTAAAAATATTTTCATGTTACTTTTTACATGGGTAAAATGAAATATTTTTTTACATATACTACATGAATGTAATTTCAACTTTCATAAAAATTTAATTCTTTCATGATTCCTTTAAAATATTTCACAATTAATATAAATTAAAATGGTTTCATTTTTATGTGTGTATTTCTTATCCTTTAAAAATAAGTTTTACACGAAAATGGTATTTTGATATCCAAAAGTGTTTTAGACATGTATTTAAATTTTTTGTCAATGTTTTTATTCATGATATAGTCCTTGAAAATTATATATGATGGGTGTGACTAGATTTCACTAGGTTAGCCTGTTATATCTTATATAATGTTTGTTCCATGATGGTTCTCCAATGCATTGGGTAATGATTTTTTTTCTCTAGATAAATATATTGGAATTCATCCATATGGATCTCGTAATTTGTGTGTGTTTTTGTTAGGATTATATGATGATGAAGTCACAAGGAACAAACATATATTTATATGATTTATAATTAGTTTTCATGTAAATAAATTGATTTATAAAAGGTAAGAAATCATTCTTCTTATAAATATTATTCCCTTTTCAAGGACTAATGGTATGCATTGAAGAAACATTTTATGGGGTTTAAATTTATTAATAGTTTCCTTAATTTTATATCCCTTTGTAACACATTGAGAATTTGTGAAATATATAAACTTTAAATTAATTTAAAAAATTGGATTTTTTTCATTTCTCACAACACTAAAATATTGTTTTTTATATAAAATTAATAATTTTGGATCAGATTATAGGCTATATGAAGTTCATCTCACGCTACATGCAACACCGACTTATCATGCATTATACACAACATTGAGTTTATACAATAAAATTATTATTATTTAAATGAGATAGTTATCACATAAACGTAAAACATAGTAATATGAATAGTGATAATATTTTTTAAATATTTTTTAAAATTATTTAAAATAAATAAAACATAATTATGATAAAACATATAATTATTGGTAAAGTGATTATATTCTTGGTAATACTAGTTTCTCAAATGAATTGATTTTTATTTCCTTACATGAACAATAATAATTTTTTTTGTTTTTAGAAATTTACTTAGTTAAAATAATCATCATATTTTGATTCAAAATTTCAAAATTATATTAGGGATAATTCTTTGGGTTTTTTAAAAATATTTAATTTTTAATGAACAATGAAAGATAATAAATTTTTCATGATAACATCTTTTTCATATAATTTATTTATATAGTTATATAATATTTTAATTTGTATTTAAACATTAATTATTCTAATTTTAGGTCAACTAATACAATGTAGTACATTTTAAACTATTTCAAATTTAAATTGGATTTAAAAACATTTCAAACATTTGAATGTTTCCGCTAAAAAACCCAAGGTCTTACAGCATCTGTGAGATTTACTCTAAACCTAATTTTTCCACTTATGTGAATTTAATTTGTAAAAAATTATTTTAAAATTTTTAAAATGAATAATATTTAGATTATAATAATATCAAAATACCTTTTGTCCAAAATTACTGCTGAATGTAATATATACCTACCATATTCACTATATTTTTAATTTAAAGAGCCATTGTGACACATTTTCAAAAAGGTTAACCATATAATTAGTTATGTATGGAAAATGAAAAAATGACCCTTCCTTTCCTTTAACATTTATAAAGCAATAGTGTATGAGATTAGCTAAATATAATTGGTTATAGACATTATTTTTAATAGAAAATGATTTTTTTATCATGGGAATTTTACTTTAGTTTTTATAGGTGATATAATTATAATAGATACATAACAAACACTAATGCATGTATTATGTAGATAATAATTAAATGAGATAAATGATGCCAAAAACATTAACTGTAAACAAAATTTAATTAATTATTATGGGAAATTATTTTTGTACATGAATATGTAATGTTACTTAGATGTGAAATTAATATATTTTAATTAAAAGTATTTTTTGATATTTTTTAAATTAAAATTATATAAAAAATATAAAAATTGATATTAATGTTATTTTACAATAAATGATATTTTATTAAAGTATATAAAATTAATAAAAATCATATCTTATGAAATGTGAATTTTATGTGTTGGTAAATATAAAATATGGTCCATTAGTAGACTAATTTATCTTATATAATGAACATATTTACCCATAGATAGTAAAAATATTAATAGCTCAGTTCAGGTTAAACAAATGTTTTTTCGTGTTACATGTGCTTATTTAAACATTAATTTGAAATACACATGGGATATATATTTTTGTAAAGTTTAGTAATATTTATAATTTAATGGGTCTATATTTTCTAATAAATCTCAATTTAATTTTTTCACACCTGTGTTTTTGTTTTAATCCTTTGTTCCGATTTATTTTTGGATCTTTGTTTCTTCTATTGAGTTATGGGTGTGACATGTTTAAAATTTTAGGTGATCATAAGTTTATCATTTTTTGTATGATTATTAATTCGATTTTTATGAGTTTTTTCAAAAAAGTTTATATATTGGAATTTTATTCCTATAGTTTATAGTTGGTGAATGGTTAGGGTAAATCATGAAGCTTAACCCAGGAAACCTTGCGCACTTAGTATTGTCTCTAGGATATCTCACATGACCTGTATATGGTTAGGGAAAATGTGAGGCATGTGTGTGGTATGCTTTTGGATATTTAAAGTGGAATATTTCACAGTTGGAACACATTCTGGTAAATCATTCAGCCGCCCAATGTGGGGTGCCTCCCTCTTTAGTTTCCTATGCATAGTTGGTGAACTGTTTAACAAAGCATGCAGACTAACCATGCAAGCTACCAAATTCATTAAGAATGTGTAATTACTATTATAACCTATCTATATTTTTATCCCTAATCGTCCCATTTATTCTTCATCATGGTTTATCTTTCCATGTGGGAGACTCTCGTGGGATGTTCAAGCATCTCCTTCTTCTCATAGTGTAGATATAATGTGATCCTTCATGTTTTGGGGAAAATTTCTCTTGGTAATATCCTCTCTTCCCTTCCCTCTCCAATCTTATTCCAATTTCAATATATATTTCTTTATTCTTTGGCCATTAGGATCTACGGTTCATTTTTCCCTATATTTATGTTGGGGGTTCTGTGTTTTTAGGGTTCCTTGTGGTTTATTTCTTATGTGGACCTTTTAGAGGTGGTTTTGGGTGTGCATTTTTTATGATTCATGAGATTGAGGTAGTTTTATCTTTGCACATTAATTTTTAATTAAGAATAATTTGTTTCATGTTTTTCTCACCTTCCATGTATTTGAAATAGTGTTGTCTGTTCTCTGGAATAATTTTTTTATGTGAAATGTTGTGACTTGTTCTTTCTTTTATGATTAATGTAATTGTTTTCCTAAAAGTTACAAACCTTGAGTTAGATGAAATTACCAGTCAGAATTTATGAGTAATTTGTGGAATGTAAATCATGGTTGGGATTTTAAATGTTTAACTTCATATGAAATTATTGTTTTTATTTCATTAACGGGTTTCTAAAGTGGTTTTTAATTTGAATGAAGTGTGTATTTGGATTTGGAAAATGGTTGGACATGTGATAGTGGATTGTGGACAATTTTTCGTTTTGGTGAAAATGAATTTGTGTTTGAAATGTGTAATGATTTATTTAAAGAAGATATTTTATAAACTATTGCAAAATAAAAAATGGTGTATTTTTATCTTTTTGGAAATGTGGTTTTGATTCTTTAAAAAGGGACACTTGAGGCTAGTTTGGATCTTTGGTGATAGTGTTTAAAATGTATATCATGAAAAATTTCCTTGTAAAATCATCATCAATTTTGAATATATATGTATATATATATATATATTTAATGGGTAGGATTTCCTCCTTGTGGAAACCTTGTGACCTATTTACATCATGCAAAAGGAGATGTCCTTGGTGTGGACTCCATTATGATCTATGTGGTGTAATACAAGAGATTGATCCATTGGGTGAATCAGGATATCCATATTATGTCAATTGTTATTTTATGTGTGTGTTCATGTGACAGGATGTTTAGTTGAAATTAGTTTCCTAACCCTATTTACACTTGACATGGGATCTCAGAATTGTGAGTGAATTTTCTGAGAATGAATGATTCAAAAGTTAGGATTACACTCTGACAAGTGGCCCATAGAAGGGGTATATACGTTGTTATTATTTCTATGGGATAGAGCCCCTCAGTATGTACTAGGTAGGGGATAGATGAGAGTGTTGGTTATTGAATTCATTGAATGTGGAATGATTTCTAGGATGTGTCAACATATACTAGTATTTGATGGATTATTCAAGATCTCATATGTTCAACATTGTCTATTGCAAATTAGTTGTCACTGGAAAATGATTGTGATAAATTATTTGTTAGATATCGTTGTGTGGTTTTTTCTCATATCCTTTATTGTGTGATTATTGTGATTACTTTGTGAGTAGTGTGTATTTATTTCCATAATTAGAAAATGATATCAAGGGTCACTATAATATGTTTTGGAAATGTTTTACACACCTTCTCTCTTATAAACAGAATGTTACAATTTTCATTTTTTTTCAAATTTCTTATGTTTCCTCTTTGGAAAAGAGTGTGGTTTTAAATATTAACAAGGAAAATATATTGTATTTTGTTTTAAATAATAAAATATGTTGATAAAAATAATTTTATATATTGTATTTCAAATATGAAGTTGATGTTTCTTATATTTAAAAGTATGTGAAATAATAATAGATTGTTCGAGCATGACTACTAAGTTTCAATAAATAAAGCTATAGTTTATTCAATATTTTATCTTGTGGTGAAGGTATTTGAATGGTCTTTTTCATAATGGTTGGTGTTTGATATTTTCATGGGAATGTGACCCTCAGTTTCATATTGAGACGTTGTGGACATCTTGTTCAGTTTTAGTTTTAGTTATGCTATTTGTTGTATTTTTCAGCTTTGTAAAAAATGTTCACATTGGATATTTATATTTTTTATTAGATTGATATTTAATTTTATATAGTTCTGTTTGTTTATTTTATATTTTTTGAAATCATTCCCATGAATACTCTATATATTCCCGAGACTAGTTTTGAGCATGTGGGGATTGGGGACACACATCGATCCTTCCCACATATTGGGACGTCCTGACCCAGGTGTAACCAAATGATTACCTAATCCAGTAGGTAACATGCCCTCAAACATGAATCCCCATATGCTAGAGGGTGCCTACTATCCATGTGGGTCTTGTAAGTCAATCTTTGGGAGACTATACCCTCTTTTATCAGAATAAAACACCAAAATAATCGAACAACAATAACCAAGTGCAGAAGTGTATAAATAGTCAAAAATATAACATGATATATGATATTAAATACAAGAAAAATAAAATACTCAAATGACAGGTAAAACATGACATGTTAATAAAATCATCATGTGTCTAAAATGAAACTAAAATTGAAGGCACAACAACTCCCAAGTGGGTCCTGAACTATGTCTGGTTCCCTCTCATATGCTACAATCCCAAACATCATCCTATCTCAGGGAATTTCCCTAATCCTATCATGCAACAAAAGTTTCTACCTGGGTGTCGATCAGGAAGACTAAATAGGTTGTTATGACAACTCATTAGTACATAATAAACAATGTATAAAACAAGTCCATTCAAAATATAGTGTATGGATTTTTATGAATCAATAAAAAACAATTCATAATTAAAATAGTTATCACATTTTCATTTACTCATTAATCATCATATTAGGCCCAGTTTCAATTCATTTTTACTATTTGAATCATTATTCATCATTATCCTTCGTTTTGTGTCGAACGTCATGTCACACACCCCAAATCTCATTATGTGTAGGTCTCCATGCATATCACTCTATATCTCATTCGGTGTAGGTCATCATGTTGAGCACCCCAAAATCTTAAGACATGATAACTGTTATGTATGAACACCATGTCCGTGTCCCAACATCTAATTTTTGTATAATTCTATGTCTAGCACCACAAATATATCATTCATTTAATCATTCTTTAATTCACAAGAATTAGCCAAATCATTCCATTACTAATCCAATGAATAGTCAAACATTTCCAAAGCCATTAGTAAATTCAAAAATTTACGAACCACATAACCCAATAATTAATTAATCAATTAATTAATCAATAAACCCAATTCTCATTCCATAATTAATTCTTTACAATTAATTAGTCAAACCAAATCTCAAATTGTCATAATTAATTCTCACAATTAATTATATTTTATCAACATCATGGAACATAACTATTTGTCACAATTAATTATCTTACATAGGCAACATCATTTCAAAATTAATTTTCCTCAATTAATTATCATAACAAAATCAATTCAATATTTAAATTACAGTATCTCAACCCAAAACCAATCTCTAAAAAAAATATCTATTTGGGAAACTCCCCATCATTTGTTTATTGATTTAATTATCAATTAATCAACACAGAAATCAAAAGTCAATTAAACATTCCTAAATAGTCTAATTTAGGATTCCAAATATCAACGTAAGATAGAAATTCATAAAAACACATTAACATATTGAAACCAATAATATTAGAGTTGGTTTAGGCCACTGACCTCAATTTATTGATGGATGCTAGCCCAACGAAAATCCCCAAAATTTGAGTAGTACAACATCATCGATCAAGCCCCATATCTAAATCCCTAAACCAAAATTAAGATCAAAAGAATAAAGATATTGAAAATCTATATCTAGATCCTTAATCCTAGTTGTAGATATCAATTCAAAGGCTTATATCAATTGAAATAGTTGAGATATTCCATGAAAAGATCAAGGAATGATATAAGAAATAACATGAGAAACAATGGGCTGAAATCCACTTACTAGGAAGAGGGAAAATACTCAATCTAGGATTTCGATCACAATGAAAGATGTTAGGATCTCCTTGTAATCCCTCCATAAGACTATTAGATCACCTAGAATTTTTCAATCCCATGCCCAGGTCGAAATATGGGTTCCTCAGTGGGGTGAAAATGGTTTTCAAATATATTTTCCACTATTTAATTCCGCACACACGATTTTCTGGGTAGAGGTGCACAATTAGGGAAAATTGTACACCAACTGTGAGGACCTATATATCTAGGTTTTTATGATTGTTATGGTTTGGTTCCATATTTTTCACACCATGTGAAAACCATGAAAACCTCTCTATACAGTTTTGAATGCTTGGCAAGGTTTTTCAAAATGTGCACAGAATTTGTACAACCCATTGTCCTTTAGTTTTCCTTAAATGTTCACCCAAATGTACCCCAAGACACTACTCAAAAACAAAGGTACATAAAAACATCATTAATTACTTAAAAATTCACCTGAGATGACTTCAGAAAAGGCCGAGATCTTACAATCTCCCAACCTTTTAATAGCTCGTCCTCGAGATGCACTCTCAAAATTCTCTAAGATTCCAAGTCAAAAAGATTGGTCCATTGAGCTTTAATTTATATGTTAAATTCCCATGCTTCCTCTTGAAAACAACCATGTGGCCATAAAACATAAACTAACAACACAGACTCTCCCCATAACACTTTCTTATTGTGACCCAACAAACGTATTAGATGATCCTTAAAGGATGCATCTAACTCAAAGTCCACCTCTTCCACATCAATCACATGAGTGGGGTCAGGGTGATACCTCCATAGTTGTGGAACATGGAGAATATAATAAATAGAATAGAAAATCTATGTAATGGATAATTGGTATTCTATTGGACCAATTCTCTATAGCACCTCAATCGGTCCAACATACATTGGCGTTAACTTTCCCTGCCTCTGTATCATGTGGTGACCCCATATATGAGATAACTAAAAGAATACATGATCAACCTTTGTAAAATCTAAGGTCATATCCATCTATCAGTATATGAATTCTTCCAACTTGGATCTATATCCATATGTTTTAGAATCACTACACCTGCTCTATTGTCTCCTGAATGAGACTCGGTCCCAACAACTCTGACTCGCATCCCTTTAACCTACATAGCAGTGATCTACAAGGTATTACATAAAGTTCCTCATATTGTTCCATCTGTATAGTTTCCTGAAAACTGTTGTTATAGGTGAAGTCCCCTAAATCCAAGTGCTTCTCCAAAGAACCAGTTAAGCACACATGCTCACATCATATCCTCCAACACTTGTATGGTACAGTTCAACTGCCCATCTATCTATGGGTGGAAAGTCGTACTTAAAAAAACATATATACCAATAACCTTTGTGTAATACCTACCAGAATCCTAATGAAAACATTGAATGGAAATCCAAAACAATAGATCGTGGCACCCCATGTAAATGAACTATATATTGTACATATAATTCTCACAACTGTTCTACAATAAAGGTTTCACCATAGGAAATAAATTTGGTGCCTTCCTTAGTTAATATACAGTGTCACAAATAGAATAATTATTACTATGAGTATTTGGATGTCCTACCTTGAAATCCATATTGATGAAATCCCACTTTCATTACAGAATAGGAAAGACTCTAATAGTCCTTCATATCATTGATAAGCCTAAACATAATGACAGGTGACAAATATAGTTATGAACCCTACTATCTCTTTTTTCATGCATGTCCACCAAAATTGTCGTTATATATCACGGTAAATTTTTGTCCCCCCAGGATGTACCACCCACTTTGAAGCACTAAATTCTCACATGAGTTCCTATCACATAATCATAGGAACAAAAACTTGTTTTTTAACATAGATGATCTCATCCCCATATATTATCCTGTCTGAAGGTGTCTCCAAACCTTCAAGGATTCCACTTAAGGATATACAGTATAAATCCTCATACTTCCTATCCCTAATCCATCTCAAGAGTGTATAATCCAATTCTATATAAATGAAAGTCATCCTCTCCTGACCCTCATTAATTACCACATGAATTTCCACAAGCAAGGTCATTATCTTCCACTCTTCACTCAACTCATTTACAAAGTGAGTCTGATTTTTCCAACACAAGGAATAATCCACATGGTTCCCCTTTCCAAGTGTATATTCCTGTTCCAAATCAAATTACTACCTATACACATCCCATCATCAATACCGAAGATTCAAGTTGCACTGTGAAAAGATAAACTTCTATATTTTGTGATCCGTAAAAATTGTAAACTTTTCACCCAAAAGAAAGTGCCTACAACAATTATGAGCATAAAATAATACATCCAACATGAGGTATTTCATAGGGTAATTCCATTCATGTGGCATCAACTTCTAAGACCCATATTTAATGAATTGATACCCATGCATCAACAAACGTCTGAGTCTGATCCCAAAAGCGTCAAAATACACTATGTACTCCTCACCCAACTTAGGTAAGATAAAAATTTGTTCTGATTTCATGCACTTATTCAAATCCTCGAAATAATTCTCACATGTTTCTATTCAATAAAACATTATCCATTTCTCTGTAAACCCAAAAAGTGGTGCTTCCAATCAGGAAATGTCTTGGATGATCCTCCTCTAATAACCTATTAATCCCAAAAATATTTGGATATCAAAAACATTCTTAGGAATTTCCTTGAAATGAATGCCTACACATTTTCTAGGTCCACTGCCATACCTTATTCTGAGAATATATTCCACAAAACATGTACCCTATCAATCCAGAACTGACATTTAGATAACATGGAATATAGATGATTCATTCTCATTGTACCCAAGATAATTTTATGATGTTGGGCATAATCGTCATGAGACTAAGAGTACACCAAGATGTAAACCAAAAACACCACCACAAACTTATATATGTACGAATGAAGGTAAATTTTCATCAAGGCCATAGATAATTCTGGATAATTTTTCAACCTAAGATGAATTATAACAAACTCATAAAGGCCATATCTTCTTATGAATGTAGTTATTGATATATCATATGTCTGAACACTCTCCTGATGATACCCTGATCTCATATTGAATTTTGAGAACACACAGGCCCTTCAGTTGGTGAAACAGATCATTGATATGTGAAAGAAGATATCAGTTCTTCACAGTCATAATGGTCTACATAAGGTAACCCAAAAAAGTGTAAACTCACATCGACCTTCTTTGAAAACAATATCTATGATCCACAAGATGACTTAATTGGACGGAGAAAACTTTTATCCTCCAACATCTGCAACTTCCTTTTGATCTCTTGAATCTCAGTCAGTGCCATTATGTAAGGTTGAATAGTTACTAGCTCAGCCCCCGCCATGATCTCAATAGTGAATTCCACATCTCTCTCTCGTGGAAACCTTGGAAAGTATTCAAAAAAGACATCCCAAAATAGTTCTAATACTTTTGGAAGGACTTATTTCCTACCAATACTATAATCCATCAAAATAATATCACCATGGGTTGTGAGATCTCTCATTTTCTTAGTAATTGTCCCAGCTCAACTTACATGGATATCCCATTATCCATGATAAACAAACTAGTCACCCTCAGAAGATACAAATGTCACTCTCCAACGGTAACAATCTATGTAGGCTCGGTATGTGACTAAAAAGTCCATACCCATAATAAAGTCGAAGACCATTATATCATGGACATAGATATCCTAAAGAAAACGATACTCTTAGATCTCTAGAGAATATTCCTTTCATAAAAAAATAATCATGGACTATATTCCCAATAGTGTATTGATATTCATCACCCCACATATGGAGTCCTCCTCTAGGCTCATGCCGTTAAAAAGATTTGCATATATAATGTAATGAGAGGCACTAGTACCAAACAAGGTAGTAGCTATAGTAGAAGAAACTAGAATAGTACCTATCACTATCGATGGACCAACCCCACTCTCTAAAAGTGTAGGTTGCACTACATGTAACTATCATTCCTCTCTTCCATGTGTTGGTCCAACTCCCTAGAGTAGAACCACTCTGATGATATGAGCACTCATACCAGAAATCACAACATCCACTACCATAAAAACCTACGCCAGTAAAACTCCAGCTACTATACCTATATGATGTAGAAGACCCCCTTCCCACACTCAAACTCTGAGAAGCTGTTCCCTCATCACCAAACTACTTCTACATCCTACAAAACTTTTGTAGGTTACCCATCTTTCAAAAAAATGGAACTCCACTAATGGTAGAGGGAAATGTGTATGGTAGTGTTCCTATATACTACACTGGTGGAAAAGCACATGTGTAAGATCTGGAGACACTTTTCCTCCTAACTGTCCCCCATGATATCCAATTTATTTACTAATGTTCTTATAACAGCTCTTCCTACTTTCAGAAGGCACACTCCCTGGTCATTTAATGACAACTATTTCTCCAATACTAGAATCCTCTTTTAGGTTCCCCTCTGAATTGAGATCCTAATAAACCACTTCTTAGAATTTTCATTCTAATGATATTTACCTAGTACATAGATTCAACCCTAAGTCCATCGTGAAATCATTTTTCCAAAAAAGCCTCATCTTATGCCAAAGGTAAAGAAAAACACTATAAATATGTGAAATGTTCATCTTAATTCATTATGGTCATGATTCCTTGTGTTAGATAGATAATCAATAAATCCTTCTCTTATCTCTGCGTGTCTGGATAGAAGTGCTCCCAGAACATATGCAAAAAGTCCTTCCATAACATATCATCTATCTATCCAGATAATACTTGAATGTACCACAAGTGCTTTGCTGGACCCTGTAGCATATAAGTATCCAACTCAACCCTCCTCCTAGCTAGAGTCTCTATATTTTCATGTATCATCTATATGGATTCAATCCAGAATTCATCACCCTTAGTTCCACCCTCTCTATTAAAAGTAGATGGGTGCTTTAGTTGAAAATCCCCTATCCACTCTGACATGATTTTCTAAACTTGTATAGGGTCTATCTCCATGAATTTTATGAAACGTCAAAATTTCTCTTAGAATTATTCCCCTTGTTCCTCATCATTCACCAATGGTTCGTCAAACTCCATTTCTGGAAGATTGTTCCTCGACATACCCTTTGATCTCTCCGTTAACAAGTCTTGTGGATGCATATCTCTACAAAACCTAATACACATCTTAGGTCTCATAACACAACCTTATACCATTTACATAAAGGGATTAAATAACACAACAAGTTTCAACATGTCATTTTCCCCTTATTTCTCACCACACGGTCAACCCTTATGACTTAGCACTACCCTTAACCATCCAAATCCTAGTTCTAGGTTAAAAAGGTTACATACATTCTCATTCATTCATTTGACCATTAATTATTCACATTATCTCAAATCATCCAATTAAAAAATTATTTAATTAATCATACTCATTTCTTTAGTAAGGGTTCTCATTAGACACACATTTATTCTCATTTGTCATCATTATTTAAATATCACAATAAAGAAAAAATAGTTAATGTTCAACAACTTACCCATAACCCATTTTCCTGTGAGTTCCTAGAATGATTCTTATCAAAAAAAACCTTAAGTCCCTAGAATGATGAATGCATACTCATGTATCATGCCTCTTTAGGCAATAAATAAAAATTAAATATCTATCAATATAAATACCACATCACACCCCAAGTACATCATCCACAGTTAAAAAATATCAAACTATAACAACAAACAACAATCACAACAATACCACTCTGAGTACTTAGATTTCCCCCACACATGTGTTTACAACTCCCATGCACAAGCTCATTAACAAGCCTCAAATCTTCCTAGTCTCATATCTACCTTTCCCAAAATTGTAGGACAATAGAAGAAGAGTGAAAAGAAATCTATTATGATACCACTATGTGACATCCCAACCTGGGTGCCATTAAACAGTTCCCCAATCTGATTGGCCAGATGCCCTTAAGCATGCCTCTGTATATGCCAGAGGGTGTCGACTAGCTGCAAGGGTATGGTAATGCAGTCTTGTGTATACTATACCTTAATTTATCAAAATAAAACACCAATTAATGAAAACAACAATAACCAAGTGGGGAAGCATACAAATAGCCAGAACAATACCATGACATATGATATTCAAAAAAAAGAAAAATACAATACTCAACTGAAAGGTATAAATTCGATGAAAATGAAAATGTCAAGTGCCTCTAAGGAAACTAAAATTAAAGGCACACCAAATCCAAATAGGTTCCTAAAACTTGTCCAGTTCCCTCTCCAATGATCTTATCCCAAACAACAACCTATGCCAAGTCCATTCCCTTTTCTTATCCCGCAAAAACAAAGTATAATAAGGTGAAGATTAGGAATCCTAAATAAGGCATGAATATAATGTAGTAGGATACCACCAATAGATTCTAAAACAAGTCCAGTCAAATGATAGAGTATGCAGTTTTATTAAGCAATAAATGGAATGAAAAATTAAAATAGTTAACAAATTGTAATTTAATATTCAATCATCATATTAGGACCAATTTTAATTCATGTTTTTCATTTGAATAATTGTTCATCATTATCATTTGTTTGGTGTTGAACGTCATGTCAAGCACCCCAAATCTCATTGAGTGTAGGTCTACATGACCACCACTACATATCTCATTCGTTGTAGTTCATCATTCCAAGATCCCCAATATTTCATGCTTGGATAACTATTGAGAGGAATTCCATGTCCACGTACCAACATACAATTGGCCTAAAACACCATTTATAACAGCAAAAAAATATAATCCATTTAATTATTGTTTAATTCATAAGAATTATCCATATCATTCCATTACTCCCACAATGATTAGTTAAATATTTCAAAATCCATTAGTAAACTCAATAATTAACAAGGCACATAACTTATTAATCAATTAATTAATTAATTAATCAATCAAAAGAATTCGCATTCCATAATTAATTATTAAAAATTAGTTATCCAAATAAGATCTCAACCTTTCATAATTAATTATTACAATTAATTATATTTGATTAACATCCTGACACATAATTAATTCTAACAGTCAATTATATTTCATATCCGACATAATTTAATAATTAAATTTCCCCAAGTAATTATGATAACACAATCAATTCAAAATATCAATTAATGTAAATCCACCAATAACGAATATCCAAAAAAATATCTATTTGGGAAACCCCCTTGGTTTGTTTGGTGATTCAAATTACATCTAATCACCCAAGGAATCATAAGTCAATTTCGTATTCCTAATTACTCCAATTATGAAAACAATTATTAAGGGAAGCTAGAAATTCATAAACTAACATTCAAATATCAAAACCACAACTATGGGAGTTTCATTTAGACCACCTACCTTGGTTTATTGATGGATTCTATCCAAAAACAAAATCCTCAATATCCTAGATGAAAAACATCATCGATAAAGCCTCAAATCTAAATCCCTCAACCAAAATTGAGATCAAAGGCATCAAGATCTTGAAAATATAGTTCTATATCAACAATCCTATATAAAGATCCCAATTTAAATGTTTAGATTCATGTAAAAGGTGGATATATTCCATGAAATTATCATGGAAGGATAGAGGAATGAAAAGGACAAGAAAAATAACAAATCCACTTACCTGGAAGAGAGTGGATCTTTATTCTGAGATTTAGATCTCGAAGAATGATGTTCGGATCACCTCAGAATCCCTACAGAAGGATCCAGGATAAACTCTAATTTTTTAATCCCAAGACATGGTAGAAATATGAGAGTCTTAGGAGGTTCATGTTGTTTTAAATTAGATATCTGGATATTTAATTCTGCATGCACAGTTTCCTGGGATGAGGTGCAGTGTTAGGGAAACCTGTGCACCAACCATGCGGAACACTCTATCCAGGTTTTCAAGGTTGGCACATTTTGGTTGAATGGTTTTTAAAAATGTGTGAAAACCATGTGGACCTCTCTATTTAGTTTTTTACAGTTGGTATAGTTTAGTCGCACAGTTTTTTAAACCATGTGTAAACTGTGCACAACCCACTATCCTTTATTTTTATTTAAAAGTTCTACCAATCACACCCAAGACACTACTCCAAAACAATGGATCTTAAAAGCATGAAAAAAATATCTAATGTTTTTCCTAATATGAAACAATAAAATTCTAGGATGTTACACATATCATCTCAAGTGTCTGATTTCGGGTTGACTCGGGTTAGTTCATTTCAAAATGGTACTAGAGAAGGTTTTTTCTTTAGAGGTCCTTGATTTTAAAGTTACCTTGTTATTTTTTTTGTCGATGTATATAAATTAAGACTTCTAGAGCATAGATTTTAGGTATAGGGTAGTGTCTGGACAACACTTTCTCAAAACAACCATGAGTATCCATAGGAATTCTGGGTTTTTATTATATTGGGTTATTATTGGTTGTTTGGTGTTTGGGATTTGAAAATGGATTTGATCCAATGGTGTTAGTGTGATCGTAGAGCATGTGAAGTCCTGTGGAGGTGGATACATGGTCCTAGAAGACACTATATGGAGGTGGTGTGTTTGAATATGTCCACCAACCTTATGGCCAAGTCAACAATCAACAAAAAATTTCCCTTGTGTATTTTTCTAAGAATTCCTTGATTATGAGTATTGTTTTGAAAACACATATGTTGGAGTTGGGAAAACTATAATTTTATTGGTAATGGTTGGATTTTTGGAAAGTGGAAAATGGATTCTCATAATTGACATTGAATAATTCATTACAAAAAACTCTCTTCATAAAATGACCCTTTAGGGTGAAATAGAAATGTTGTAATGGGATTTTATGAGCTTATAAAAATGTTTTGAACATTTTAAATGTGTGTTTTTTAGATATAAGTCCATGGGATATTATATTTGAGCATGATGAAAATGATTGAATTGTTAATCTTGAAATAGGTTTTTGACTTGGTGGTTAATCATATTACAAAATGTTTTATGAATTTTGATATTAGAATGATTTGTTTTAACCTATGGAATTTCCATGGTTACTCACATTCATGTATATGTGCCGATTGTGGATGGATAACGGTTTTGGTATAGGAGTACCCAGATTAGCATGACTGGATTGCTACCTGGGGTGGCATAAGAATATGGATTTGTGAGTCTCCTTGGAATACCATTTGTGATAATTAAACCCAGAATGTTTTTTATTGAATAGTGTTTTGAAAGGGAAAATATTCATTTTTTTATAGCCAGTGGTTGTGTGTCTTATTTTATATGTTTTGGAATTTTTGTTTATAATTTTTTTTGAGTTTGAGAAATCTTTTTGATGAGTTAGTTCAGACTGAGAACTATATTTTCTAGTTGGTTATCATTCTTACCCATAACTATTTTATAGACATTAGAAGTGTGGCCATATGTGGTTCATCATAGAAATATTATCTAGTTGATCAACCTATGTATTTCCTTATTATGTTTCAAAATTTGAATCAACCACTCATTTATAATCATGTAGATCCTCTCAATGTGGAAGAGTGGATGCATAAAATTGAATGGATATTAAATCTGTTTGATTTTATGAGTGTTTAAGAATGATATTTAATACCTTCACACGTGAAGGAATGACCTAGATGTAGTAGAATTCGATCTCCAGAAACAAGCCTCGGGAATATCACACTTGGAAGTTATTCAAGATTTTTTTCATTCTTTGGAATTTATCTGAGACAGTGAATGTTGGAATGGGTAGAGAGATGTACTATTTATATAATGTGTTGGATAGTTTTTTGGGTACTTCCATCAATGTTTGGATATTTATCATTACACTCTTTAGTATTACATAGAATATTCCTTTATGGATCAACATTTGGAGTTTGGAATTTAACTACTCTATTGTCAAAAGGGTCAGAGTTCAACCTAACATATTTTGCTGAAGTGGTAAGGCAAGTTTCTCAAGTTGTTTCTGAATTATATTGAGATATTTAATTAGTCTTACTTCCTTAAATTTCAAGAAATGATGAGGGGATTTCCATTAAGGAAGTGGTATTGTGGCCCCATGTTGTTGGTGGTGGTCCTAAGATAAAATTACCTTATGATCATTCTTCAGATTCCTCTAATAATAGGACCATTGTGTTTCATCATTTTGGAAAGCCAGATTATAAGAATTCATCATGTATTAATACTCTGAAGACCTTTCATTCCATTGGATCTCTAGTCCACTTGAAGTGGTTTTTTCACGGTGTTTCTAGGAAGAAATGTTGAAATGTTTCTTAGGAGTAATGTACTTTTTTGGATCAGTTTAAATTACCTTCCTCTAATGTGAATCTTTTTTTGTAATTGTTTTCTTCAGTGGTGCTTTTACGTGTTATCATTTTCTTTAAATTGTAAAAGTGGATGTTGTGTATCATCTGAGAACATATATAAGCATGTTTTAATTTTAAATGAAATGAATTAATGTTTTTATATGTGGAGGTATGTTCCATGGGTAATTTAACCTAACAGTTTCTTTTTTGGTTAAAATATGGTGATGGTATATCTTATGAATCCATGATTCATTGAAAAAAGGGAGTTCTGATGATATATCTTCTACTCCTTATTATGAGTAATGTAATTAATAAAAAATTTGGTCTCTATCCATAAAACTTGGAGTGATGCTATAGCATATTCAAGAATCTTATGGGTGTGATTGACCTTGTACATTCTTTTTTTCTTTAATAGATAAATAGAGATAGTTTATGTTTTCTTATTGTTACGTCTTTATCTTTTAAGGGACCAATTTTTTTGAAAAGACGTAGAGGTATCATTTACCTCAATATGGTCATTATTATTTAAAACATTCTCATGGAATGTAAGGAGGTGTGTTGACATCATTTTCCTGAAATTTTAATCTTTTTGGATGTATACATCAGATTAGTTGTCCATGTGTGGTTAGCCTTCGAATGTTAGTGTGTTTTTTAGCCCACTACATGGGTTGGAGTTTCTTTCATTATGGATCCCCCTTATGGAGGGGGATATTGGAAAGTGTTTCTATTTTCCCAACCAGCGTAGCATTTTAAATGGTGGGGATTCCCATCGTGGGTCTCATTAAGGAATCAACTTAATAAAACTAGTGTTATTTGTTTTTAAATGGTGGTGAGTTTATTATAGTCTCTCATGTTGGTAATACGGTGTAGCTTTAACTGATTACTTGGAAATATTTGGTTTTTTAGCTTATCTAATTTTTGGTTCCGCTATGTTTGGTGAACAAAAATATTTTGGAGCACTGCTAGTGGTTTTGTGTGTGGTTGGTTTGCGTGGGTTATAGTTTGAGTTTTTTGTTGATTTTTGAAAAGTGGTATGAGTTAAGCTTGGTAATGTTTGGGGTGTTCTTGGTTTGAGAGGTTTGATCATGGGGTTATAATAATAATTTATCATTAATTGGATAACTGTTAAATGTGGTGGCTTTCCATTGGAGGAAAACATTATGGTGGGTGGAATTGTTAGATCTGTGTTTTTAATTTAACCCTTTGTTTCGGTTTATTTGTCGATATCTCTTTTTCTCTCAATTTCTAGGTGCGATGAGTTTTAATTTTTTTGGTGATATTTGTTTTTATTGTTGGTCAAGTGGTTATTTCCTATTTTTTTGGGAGTTCATAGAGAAAAGTGGAAAGATTGGTATTGGTAGCAGGGCACTCATGGTTGGTAGATGATTAGTGGAAACCATGTGGCTCATCCTAGGAAACCATGTGGCCTTGGTTTGGTATCTGGGACATCACACACATCCTAGAAATTATTAGGGAAACTATTAAATAATATTTTAGTATGGTTTTGGAGCTGTGTAGTGGCATATTTCATGGTTGGTCCATAGTTTGGGAAACAGTGTGACTATCCCATGCAGGGTTCCTCCCTCTCCAGTAGCCAGTGTAGGGTTGGTGAATAGTTTAAAAAACTTTTCATCCAAAATGTGGGACCTTACTGGGTAATTAATAATGTGAAATGAATCTTATTACCTTATAGGGTTTCAATCCCCAATCCACCATTTTTATTCCTCCTATTGGTTTGTACAACCCTAGAGAAGCTTCTTGTTTTTTCTTAAAGACTATCATTCCTCTCTTAGTGAATATCTAAGGTTATTCTTCATGTTTTGGGAAAACGTTCACTAGGTAATCTCCTCTATTCCCCTACCTCTTAATTAATATTCCATTTTTTCTAGATATATCATTATTCCTTTACCAATAGAACTACAATTAATATTTACCTTGATTAATGTTGGCGTTTTTTTATGTTTAAGGTTCCTTTTGGTTGATCTTTCGTCCTTGGAACTTCATGATGTTATTTTTTGTGTGCGTTGGCTAAAGCATTGTGAGATTGGAGAGTGTTTCCATTTGGACTTGACATTTTAATTTATGAATCATTGGTTTCTTGATTTTCACACCTTCCTTGTATATGAAATATTGATGTGTGATATCTAGAATAGTTTTCTAATGTTAAAACTATCGACTTATTCCTTTATTTGAGAAATGGAATTGTTTTTTTCAATGCTACACTCTAAGTGTTTTATGAAATGCTTGTTTGGAATTTTTGATTAATTTTTGGAATTTAAAGAAAAAATGTTCTTGTAAATGTGTAGTTGAAAATGATATAATGGCTTGATATTCCATAATGGGTTCCCCATTTGGGTTTGAATTGGAAGAAATTGTATATTTGGATTTTGGATGTGGTTTGACATTTGATGGTGGATTGTGGCCCATTTGGAATGATAAAATGACTTCATATTGTAATTGTGATGTGATTGATTTAACAGATTTATTTTCTAAATTATGTTTAAATAGAATATGACGTATCTGTGCCTTTTTTTAAAGTAGTATTTGATTCTTGGAAAATGGAATCTAGAGGATCATTTGTAACATTTGTGAAGGAGGTGGAATTTTTTATCATGAAAACTCTCCAAGGAAAGTCATATTGATTTTTTATAAATATTAAATGTGTGGGATGTCCTCAATTTTGAATAATCCTCGTCTATTTATGTCCTGCAGAATGGGGGGTCCTTAGTGGGGAATCTATTTTGATCTATGTGTTATAAGACTAGAGATTGATCCTTGGTGGGACTCAGGTGGTTTCTATTATGTCAATTATTTTTATATGTTTGAGTACGTGTGATTAGATGCTTAGTTGGAATTAGTTGGATCACCCTATTTACATCTTGAAATGGGAACCTGAAATAATAAGAAAATATTCTGAGCATGATTACTACACTATATAGGATTACTCTTATACTAGTTAACCACATCAAGGGGATGTTTTTTTCATTATTTCTATGGGATAGTTCCCCATGGTCTATACAACATAAAGGGTGGTTGAGCATGTGGGAATTATTGATTTCATCGAATGATTACATATTTATAAGATGAGTCAATGTGTATTATAATGTTATGTTTTATTCAAAAGATCCTTGGTTCACCCATGTATATTAGAACCACGTTTTCTATAGAGAATGATTCTGACACATTATTGGTTAGATATTGTTGATTGGTATTTTCAGAATTTCATTATTGTGTGATTTTTGTGATTACTTCATGAGTAGCATGTATTTATTCCAAGAATGAGAGAGTGTTTTTACGTGTTACCAAAAAAAATCCTTTTGAAGTATTATGCACTCCTTATATCTTATAAATGTAATTTTGTACACACATAAAAAATGAGGCTATATCTACGGACCTATGGCCACAGTTCGTGGGGCCTATAGCCACGGTTCTGTGGCATATAGTAATGGTTTAAGAACCGTGGCTATAAGCCACTTTTTTTAAAGGCCTATTTCAACGGTTTTTCAGAACCGTGGCGTTAGGGTCCCCATGCATTTTTGGGAACACCTACTGCCACGATTTTAAAGATATTCCAATAGTTTATGTTAATATATTTATCATAATATATATATACCTGTAATGTCACTCGATGTAGTGGTAAGTACTCTGGTTCATTGAGCAATGGTGTAGAGATCGAAACCTACTGGTGACATTTTGTATTAAAGATATTACGACGGTTTACCAAGAATATAGATATGGTTAAAACCATATAAATAGCTTCCTATAGCCACGGTTTAAACCATGTCCTTAGGTCTACTTCCACGGTGGAAGTTTTAAGACCTATTGCCACGGTTTTCAAAACAATGGCTATAGGAAACTATTGTCACGTTTAAAACCATGGAAATAGGCTGGGACCTAATTCCATAGTAATAGCGTCCACAGTTGTCCAAAAACGTGGCCATAGCCTAGGACCACAGTTTTGGGGCCTATTTTCACAGTTTCAAACCATGGAAATATGTCTTTTTTCTAGTTGTGGTAGTTTTAAATGTTAAAAAATGGAAATGGATTGTGTTTGGATTTTTGCTGGAAAATACCTGGAAAATATTACTTTTATATATTTTATTTCAAATATGAAGTTAAAATTTAATTTATTTTAATGGAATTGAATTGAGAATAGATTTTTTCTGGAGTTTACACTGATTATTAATACTCATCCCTGTGGTTTAATCTTATTTTTTTCTTGTGGTGTAGGTCTCACCTTGGTCCTGATCATCAAGGGTGATGTCTGGTCTTGGTGTGGGAAAGCGATCCTCGATGTATCATTGATACATTGTGGTTTCTTTGTCTAGTTTGACTGTTTTTCATGCATATTACTTATTTTTCAACTATTTAAATTTTTTTCAGTTTTTATATTTATATTTATTATTGGGCTTCTATGTTGTCTTCCACATTTTAGTTTAATTATTTATATTAGGTGAAATGGTTAACATGATTAATATTTTGATGTCTGACACTCATTTCCATCCCATGTGGCTTGATTATGCCTATCATGAATTTCCACAAATTTTCTTAGGTGAACGGTTTGGGCTCAACCATGGTTCGTTCGTGATAATATTAATCCAAATAGTTAAATTACATATCACAGAAAACTATTTAATTTTATAAATACAAAAATGAAAAAAATAATGAAACTTATAAGTTAAGGAAAAAATTTATAAAAATAATGTTTTGTGTGGTGGAGGTTTGGATAGACTATAATTCTCCATTACTCAATTTTTGTCCATTTTGGAAGCACATGTTGTATGGTAGACTCTACCAATAGTGTATACTTCTTTAAATTTACAAGAATGTCCCTTCTCATCTAATATACAATCGAATTCAATCTTCACCTTCCTTACACCTCTCAATAAACATTGGATTGTACAAACCCTTCACAAATAAGCTCTCAACATATATCCTCTAAACCAAGAAACCTCCCTTTAAGCATAAATCTAGCCAAGGAAGTTATTTCATGAAATATAGGAGAAGATATGCAAAGAAGAGGCAACACCATTCCTCAAAACTCCATTGTTTTATTTTGATTCTCCACCCCATGAAATCATATAATTAAATGATTATATAATAACATCAATATACTCAATATAATGAGATGTTTTTATTATATGTTTTTGGCTGTAACCAACACAAACTTCTATCAAATGTGTAGAAAACTTACTGTTCTAATGTACTGTGAGTTATTGCCTCACGAAATAATGTTCTTCATTTTTCCTTCACCACCTATCATCAGTGGGAATTATAAAAAAACACTATTTTAATATGATATATTTGATATATATTATGTATTTATTCTTCTTATGTATTATATAAATCTTAAATTTCTAATATCCATTTTTTGAAAATGTGATATCTTCATTTTTGGACGTATGGACTATCCCCTCCAAAAAGTGATGTGATTCATTCCAATGTTACAAAAAATGTACTAATGATGGTTTTAGAGAAGTTATATGATATATATCACATGATAATGAGAATGTAATGATAATATATAAATATATATATTTCATTTAATTTTTTTCTTTCAATAAGGCAACAAAAGAGAAACAACATTCATGTGTACCTGTGGCCAACAATCTCCACAAATTGTGTACTCTATTTTATATTTCTGAATTGTATTGATTATTATAAATACATATATACCAAATATATATGATATTTATAGTATGTTTTACTTTCTACAAATAATTATATAATGATATAAGAATGAGGATCAAGAATAACAAGTCTAAACATATATGAAAATAAAAGCATATATTACCCAAAACTTAACATTAAAATAAAATTGTCAATAAATGGGCAACGTAAATACATATAAGATATAAAATATAAGATTATAGTTCTATGTTAGATGTATAATAAACATATATTTATTAAAAATATGTTTGAAACATGTAAAAATAAATTCATGACTTAATCAATGGGATTTATCATATCATTTCTTATTATCCACAAGATACATATCATGCTCAACCCTCTTTTCTTTTAGGTGTTGTATACACTTTCTAGGAAAGGGTTTTCTCATCTCAATTTTCAAATTATTTTCAAACAAAAAGGTTTTAAAATTATTTTCATGATAATTTCATATGTTTTCAATGAAAATGGTCCTCAAAATGAATTTCGTTTGAAATATTGTTTTCTATTATGGAAAATATATTTTCATTTTGAAATGTTTTATATAAATTTTCACGATTCCTATATTTTTTTTCAAACTGGTTTCAATGAAATGGATTATTAAAATTTTAAATGTTTGAAAAAGTTATTTTAAATGAAAACTTATGTTCTAAGTGGTATTTCAATATCATTCCCTATATAAGATGATATCTATTGATAATGTTTATACCTTACAACGATTATGATCCAAGGATACCATTTTTTCTCATTATTCAAATTGTTTATGATAAATATTACAGGATGATTATTAGACCCATATATATTCCATCAATTATATGATTTTGAAAACAACTTCCTTCGAATAGTTATGTTTTTATAAAATGTTTATGAGACCTATATATTTTCCAAAGGTAATGATATGATGAAATGATTTTTATACACATTTCATTTCATTTTTTATGATATGATATTTATGCAACACATATTGTTTTTATGTTTCATGACAGTAAGAATGATTTATTATGTTGTGGAAAATGTATTTATGATTTCAATATGTGATGGGTGATAGATACACCTACTTTCAATACATTTGGTAATGATTTATATCTCATGAGTATTATAGGGATAGAATGAGGATTGAAATACATTCAGTATTGCAGGGATGGAATGAGAATTGAACCCGATTTAGTAATTCAAGGATATAATGTAAAGTGAGAATGATTCCAAAATATAGGCATGGAACAAAAATTGAACATAGTTTAGTATCATTGGGCTAAAATAGAAAGTGAAACCCACTCAATAAAATAGGGATGGAATGTATAGTGAACTATGTTCACTAATTTAAGGTTGGAACAAGGAGTGAACTCTATTCAATAGTACAATGGAGGAATAGTAAATTATCCTGGTTTAGTAATAGAATTATAGAATGTGGAGTGAACATGGTTTAGTAATATTGGGCTGGAATGAGATGAGAACCTAATTTTTTAATATAGGGTTTGAATGGGGAGTGAAACGAGTTCAATAAATAATTTTTTCCAATAATATGGTCTTGGGGTGAACCATGACTCTTGATTAAGTTCATTGAAACACAAGGTCCAATATTCTAATGTTATGGTCTTGTTATCATACTCTTATTCTCATGCTATCCTTTAATACGTCAATTTATTACCCATACTGAGCATCCTAGATCTTACCTTTTTAATGTTTCCTTTCCCCAGGTTATGAAGGAAGGTTTTACTATAAGATATAAGGGGGAAAATCATTATGGGAAACATTGGAGATCTTTCACTAAGGTAGAATATTTTTTTCTCTATTTCATATGACAATAAAATATAATGGTCCTCATGAAGTTAATTTTGTAATTAAATTATTATTCATCTAAATTAATATAATATACATTGATGTTAATTCTGGGTCGTTATTGTTGGTATAAAAGTAATGATTTAGTCAACGTTTGAAAACAAGGATGAGAAAAATTTAGTAAGCTCCCTAGGAATATTTCTAATAAGATTTCTTTGTATTTACCTAAGGATAAGACTAAGGTGTTATGGATTTAAAAGTAGACTTCATGATTTAGGAATCCTATAAGTAAGTTTCTAATAATTATGTGGTTTTCTTCTATGATAAGTTGTTCTCAGCCTATGATTTTTGGTATTAATCATTGGAATGAACTAAAATGATTAAGTTTAAAATTGAATGTTTCATATGTGAACTATATATGAAATATGAAAATCAATTTACCAAGTGAAAATATCATTAATATAATCATGAATGTGGTATAGGTATTGCTTATACTGGTGAATACAAAGGGACCCAAAATTTATTTTCAATGGTATTTGATGTTCTTCCAATATTATTTACTTTAAAAATAATAATAATTATTATATTGAGTTTGAGGAAACTTAATACATGATTCATATTTCATATTCTAGGAATGTGGAATTATGTAATATGTTTTTGAAGCATGATTATTGGTTCAAGATAATTTTGGATGATTGATGTGTAAATCTTTTGGAATTCAAAGATTATGTTATATGAATTATAAAGTATATAATAATTGTTTGTAGAATATTTACATTATGTATTTTCAATAATGTATTAAATTATATGGATGACCTAGAAAATTGATATAATGGTAAGATTTCATTAAGGGAAGGGAACCATTAATATGTTTTCGAGGATGAAAAATGATATTTTATTTTGAGAAAGAGATGATGATATTGATAATGTAAATTTGACAGTAATTATAACATTGGAACTAAAAAGGATTTTTAAAAAAATCATTCTATGATGTAATGGATGAATTTTTCAAATCCTTTTATTTACAGAATATATCGAGTAATATCTGGATTAAGGAAGAATATATGTTTTTGAAGTGGATTTATGTTAATTCAGGATATTAAGATGTTTCAAGAGAATATATAATGTGTGTATTCACATATTTGGAATGTGAAATCCAAGAACTAAATTATGATATTAGGGATCAATGTTAGGATGATTTAGTGACCTTATTTCTAAATTTTTAGATTTTTATCTTTGGGAAGGGTTAGAAGGATAAACATTTATTTAATGGATTAAAATAAAATTCAAACTAATTTTGTGATATTAAAGTATTATCTCGCCATATGAGTATTTTTTCTTTTTGGATTAACTATAATGACCATTATCCCATGATTTTAACAAAAGACATATGGAGTGACTTATCATTCTATTTATAAATACCATGATATGATAATTTTTTAGGAATGAAAAATTCACATTCATTTTATTGAGTAAGAGATTATGTCATAATTAATGAAATAAAAATAAAAAGTGAGATTGTGAATTTTCAAATAAACAAAATCTAGTAATTATATTTCCTTATTTACATAGATAGTAAAATAGTGCCTCTAAATAAGGAAATTGGAATATATTTATCATAATACGTTATTTTTTTGAACTAATGGCCTTTTAAATCATTACATATCTATTGTTTTGATTATACAAACTTTCCAATTATTATTAAATTACTAATAATCCATGATCTCTATCACACTATATAGTTATTTATGTTTTTATCACATGTACAGTCTCTACTCCCATCCTATGTTTTCCAAAGTGGAGACCAAGTTATGAGTTACTCTGGGTAACCATTATTGTTCCAAATATTATTTTTAATGGAAAATTTAGTTTTCATTTTTATGATGTGGATTTCTATGAATGGTAATTTCTTGTAATAAATCATTGATAACCCAGATAAATTTCTTGCGAAAAATTCAATTAGGATGGGGGTATAATATAGCACCTTAGGATTTTGTGAAATATATGTATTTCCAATTAATAATTTTTTTTGATATTTTCATTTAAAAAAATGGAATATAGTTTTATATATTTAATCAATATTTTTTTCTTAGATTATATTCAAAATGAAATTAAAATTGGACTACATGAAACACCGACTTGGTTTGTGTAACACACAACACTATGTTTCTACGGAATAATATTTTTTTATCATAATTATCCAAAGAAGATTGTAATAAAATTTATATTCATATTAATAATATGAATATTAATATATAATTAATAAATATTATTTTTATCGGTATCTTATAAATGAAACATAATGATGATAAAAAATATAATTTTTTGTAAAGTATTTAAATGTTTAAAAATACTTTTTTCTCGAATGGGATTATTTTTCTATCATATTCTTAATAATAATAAAATTAATTTTATAAAATTTTATAAATTGAATCAGATATAATTAAAATCATATTTTTATTCATAATGGAAAAATTATCTTAGGGAAAATATTTGGGAATTTTTTTGAAATATTTCATTTCTGGATGAATAATAAAAAATACTAAATTTTATTTCAAAAAATATGTTTCATCTAATTTATTTATTTAATTAAATAATATTATTGTTTTATATTAGATATTAACTAGATAAAATTTACATAAATTAATCAAATTTAGTTCATTGGAAGTAATTTCACATTGAAATTGGATAGAAAAAAAAATTCAAACTTGTAATCATTTCCCAATAAAAATCTATTATCTCAAAACATCTGCGAGATTAGATTTCGACATCCACTTATATGAATTTAATTTGTAAAAAAATACATCCATAGTTTTATTAATTATAATATTTTTATTCTTATAATAAGAAATTACTTTTTATAAAAGAATTGGTGAAAGAAATAAAAATTAATTACAGGGATGAAAGTAAAATTAAGATTAATAAGGGACTAAACCTTAAAATTAAGGTAAAAAATGTCCTATAAAACATTCCAAAATCCATTTGATGATAATATATATACCATAACCTCGATTGGTTCTAATTTTATGAGTTAGTGGGACTCATGTTCTGGAATATGACCCATATAATATGTTATTTATGGAAAAAGGAAAAGAATGGACCATCCTTACATTTAAAAATTACAATACTTTAGCGTATGGAAGAAGCTACATTATTTTGGTTACAAACATTATGTTGAATTGTAAATGAATTTTTTTATCAATTTAATTTGACTTAAATTTTTATAGTTTTTATAATTACATGAGATTCTCGAAAGACACTGACACATAGATTATGTAGTTAATAATTAAAGAAGAGAAATGATGAAAAAACATTAAAAGTCAAAAAAAACATTAATTAATTAATGTGTTACATTATATTTTTTGATGAATATATAATGTCGAGAAAATTTAAACATAATATATTTTTATTGCAATAATTTTTTGATATTTTTGACATTAAAATTATATAAATATTGTCAAAATCTATATTAAGGTTATTAAAAATCCTATATCAAGAAATTTTAATTTTATGTTTTAATTAATATCAATCAAGATACCTTTATGAACCAACTTACCTTTTTAAATTTACATATCAACTCGTAGATAGTAAAAACAATATTATCACGGTTCATATAAATGTTGTGTTTTTATGTGTGATATGATCCTATTTTAAAATTAATTTCTAACACAAGTGGGTGTTATATTTTGAAAATTAGCTATAAAATTTATAATTAAATGGGTCTATATTATATAATAAATCATTTTTTTATTTAGTCTGAATGGTAAAATTACATACTATAGGAACTTAGTTACTTTGATAAAAAATAAAAAATAAATATAATAAAACATAGAAGGTAAGAAAAAAAATTATAAAAATACACTTAATTTTTTGTTTTGGTTGTTTTTATCAACCTTTAATACCCTTTAATCCATTATGTTTCTATTTTTGATGAACACGAGTTATAGAGGACCACCCAATATTGTTTACCTTATTTATATTTATAATAATGCCACTCCTCCTCTAGAAAATTTCATTCAATCATCAACTTCCATAAACCTATAAAGAACCTTTTTATCATACAAACCCTAGACAAATAAGATTCCAAAATACAAAATATCAATGTAGAATCTTCACTTTTTTAAAAAATCAAACTGAGGAATCCATTTGATAAATCCATGAAGAGTTACCTAAATAAGGGGTAACACCCTTCCTCAAACTCCTTGGTTTTATTTTCATTCCCCACAACTCAAATATTATTATTACATTAATATATAATAAAATCAGTATAATAAATATAATGAGATATTTTTATTGTAATGGTCTAAGCTATACCCACAAACAAATCCATAAAATGGGTAATTAAATTACTACTGTTGTGTACATTGAAGTGTCGCCTCACGAAATGATGTTATTTGTTTTTTACATTAAAACCTATCAAGGTTGGGAATTATGAAGGAAAATATATTTTAATATGAGATATATGATAATAATATGTAGTTTAACTTTTTTTCTTATTACATAAACTATAACATCTTTCTTTCCATTGTGTGTAAATGTGATAACTTCATTTGTGGATGTGTGGACTACTACGTTCACAAAGAGATGTAATTCATTCACACATTACATGGTATGAATTAATGATTTGTTTAGTAAAATTATATGAATTATATGAAATAATAATTAATTTGGAAATAATATATATATCTATATATATATATATATATATTTAATTTTCATTATTTCTTTCAATATAACAGCAAAATGAAAATAATATTCATGAGCACGTATGATCTACCATATCCATTTACGATGTACTCCATTTCATGATTATATATTTTATAGATTATTATAAATAAATATATAATGAATATATATATGATATTTATATCATTTTTAAAATTATTTAAATATTTAAATAAATATCTATATAAGAGGGGGAAGAATAAAAATTTGAAACGTATACAAGAAATAAAGCTGATATTACCTGAAATATTACATTAACAAGAAATTATTAATAAAAAGGTAATATAATGTCATATATGGAATTATATATAAGAATGTTTTTCAATTTTTTATGTATAATATAATTATATTTTTTATACATGAGGGTTTAATTTGTAAAATTATTGTCAACACTTATGGTCATAGTTTTTTCATCTCACTTTTTATTATCCATGAGATACATGCCATGTTCACCACTAATTTCTTTTTTTTGGTGTATATAATACCAATTAATGTATTATAATATAATTATAGTTTAATTAATTTGTATTTATATATCCATTTTATAGTATCTCTTTAAATGGATTTTTGTTTCAAATGTTTCCAAAATTGTAAAGATGTTTTGTCTCAATTTTCTTTTTTGAGACACATGATGGGTTTTCAACCTATATTATTCTATATAGTCTGTATACCACCTTTAAAATTTCATATAATGAATGTTTTAATTTTAATTATATTATAACGTTAATTTAATGTTGTTATATCATGATTATTATGGTTATATGTCATCAAATTTGTAATACTTTATTTCTACAATCTCATCATTTATCGTGATTGTTAATTATTATACTTCCATTGATAAAATATTACAATATATCTCTCAAGAATATTAATGAAATTACATATACTATATTTATTCATCATATAATCATGTTTTGGTACCATTTTTACACTACTTTTAATTAATGTAATTAAGAAAGTGTTTTTAAAAAAATCATACATTATATCTCTCTCTAGTTAGAAATATTTGTTCCTTAGAAAACATGTTTTATAAAACTATGTTCAAAACAATTTATGTTTAAAAAGTGTTTTCAATAATTTCATGATTTTCTAGTAAATTTTAAAATTATTTTCAAAGATAATTGTTTTTAATATTATTTTCATGCCGATTTTATAAGTTTTCAATGATTTTTTTTCAAAAGGTTTTATGTTTTAAAAATATTTTTTTCAAAGAGGAAATGATATTTTATTAAAGTATTAATTTAAATTATTTTTCATTATTACTATATATGTAATCAATGTGGTTTCAAAGACATGTATTTTTAAAATTTTATATGTTTTAAAAATTGATTTTCCAAGAAAAGTTATGTTCTAAGCGATCATTCAAAAACCTTCTCTATCTAAGATGATATCCACTGATATTGTTTATTCTTTTATAGGGTTATGATCCAAGGAAATTATTCATATTATTTATTTTAATGGTTTATGGTTAATATGAAATGTTTCTTATGAAACCCGTTTCTATTCCATGTGAAATATGCTTTTGAAACTCACTTCTTTTCATAGGCTATTATTTGATAAAAGGATTATGAGACCTATCTCTTTTTCATATGTAATGTTATGATGAAATATTTATGATACTCATTTCATTTCATCAGTTGTTATATTATGTTTATGAAACCCATATATTTTTATGGGTTATGATGTGATGAATTTTTTATTATCTTGTGGCACAAATATATGTTATTTCATTATGTCATGGGTGAGACACATATCTCCCAAAAATTAATTGGAAAAAAATTTATATCAAATGTGTATGAAAGGGATGGAATAACAGTTAACTCAGTACAATATGATAGGGAAATAATGATTAGTGAAATCTATTTATTATGATAGGAATGGAATGAGATGTGATCCCAGTTCATTAACATAGGGTCGGAATGGTAAGTGAATGAAGATCAATAATACATGGCTGGAATAGTTAGTGAACTAAATTCAGTTATAATGGGATGTAAGGGGAACTTAACCCAGTTTAGTAATACATGGTTGTAATGAGGAGTGAAATTGGTTATTTAATATAGGGATTTACCGAGAAGTGAAATCAGTTCTGTAATCCCGATATGGAATGGGAAGTGAACTGAGCTTTTTAATACATGGATTGAATGATGAGTGAACTCAGTTAAATAATACAGGGCATAAATGGGAGGTAAACTGGTTCCATATTAGAAGGCTGGGATAGGGAGTAATCCAGGTCCAGTAAAGGAATTTTTCCATAAATATGTTCTTTACAGTTATCCTTGACTACAAATATTGTTTAGGGGAGTAGACCATTCCAATTGGATGTCAAGGGTGTTAATCATTTACTACTATAGAAATCATGTTATATATTTATGTGTCTACCATAATAAAATGTCTTATTCTTATGTTATATTATCATGTATTATTCTCTTAGATTCCTTATTCTTCATTTCTTATTAACTAGAAGTATGTATTCCATGACACTTTATTATGATCTTTTATATGACAGGTATGATCTTATAATGTTAATATCATGTTCTAATACATTTCTTCTCATGTTATTCTTACATATATCCTTTTTTACCCTTACTAAGCATTTGAGTTCTCCATTTTCTTAAGGTTTCTTTCCCAATTTCATGAAGAAATGTTTTAAGTATAAAAACTAAAAGGAATGTTCTTTATGGTAAACATTTAATATCTTTCACTAAGATAGAATATTTTTCCCATGTTTCAAATAAAACTAAACTATTATGGTTAGCAATTATATACATATGTAATGTGTAGTATCTTCAACTAAATTGGTGTAATATCCATGTATGTAAATCATGGTTCACTTTAGTTGGTATAAAAGGAAATGTTTAGTAAAAATATGAACAATAGGATGATAAAGCATTAGTAATGTCCCTATGAATATTTACAATGATATTTCTAGAGATGTCTCTGAGGATATGCCTAAGGTGTCATAAATTTAAAAGTAAGCTTCATGATTTTGGAATCCGGTAAGTAATTTATCATGATTATGACATTTTATTCCATTATAAGCCTTTCTTACTCTATTCTTTTTTGGTTTAGTCAAAGGATAGAAGTAGAAGAAACATGGTTAACATTGAATGTTTTAGATGTGGAAAGTATGGGAATAATGAAAATAAAGTTCCTATGTGGAAATATCAAAAAGTGAATTAGGATATTGGTATGGGTTTTGGTTATACTTCTTAAGATTAAGGGACCACAAACAACATGTGAAAGGTATGGGATGTTCTTGAATAATTGTTTACATTAAAAGTAAGAAGCATGATTAGATCCAAATCGAGGAACCTTCATACATGATTCATATTTCATATTATAGGAAAGATGTATTAAGGGATTAGTTTATGAAGCCTATGTAATGGTTTAAGGATAATATTGTATAATTGAAATGTATGTGTTTTGTAATTCAAAAATTATGTTATATGAATCATGAAGTATATAAGGATTGTTTGGGAAAGTTTTTATTTATGTTTTTTCAAGAATGTGTTAAATGATACTGATGACCATGAAATTAGGTTTAATAGAAAGTTTACAGGAAGGGGAGGTAACCCTCAATATGTTAATGAGGATGATAAAATCATATTTTATATGGATAAATATAGGATGATTTGGATAAAGTAACCTGGATAGTATTTATAACATAATAATTGATATTGGATTTGTTGAAAAAGTAGTCTATGGGGTGTTGTTTTAATCTTCTTGTATATGAGGAATATATCTTATAATATTTGAAATAATGAAGAATTCATGTTTTTTAAGGGGATTTATGATAATTCAAGATATTAACATGGATTAAAAGAGTATAAAATGAGGGGTTTTCACATTTTAGGATTGTTTCAATGAAGAACTACTTTATGATATGAGGAACCATTGTTAATGTGATTTAGTGAACTTATGTCAAAAGTATTTTATTTTCATGTTCTCTAAGGGTTTCAAGGTAAATATTTTTTTTGGAATGTCTATGTTAAAAATAATATGTATTTTTTGAGATTAATGTATCATCTCACCAAAGGATGATTTATGAATTTTGGATAACCAGTGCTAACCATTTTTCTATGATGCTAAAAAAATAAATATGGAATGACTTATCATTTTATTTATGAATATCATGATATGTTAATACATTAGAAGTGACAAATTAACCTTAATTTTTTGGAGTAAGAGACATAGTGGAATTCAAGATAGAAAAAGTAAAAGGGTGATATTGTTCATATAAAAGGGAATAGAATCAATTAAATATATATCCTTATTTACTAAGATAGAAAAATAATTCCTCTTAAAAATGGATATTGGTAAATAATTATACTAATCTAATTATTTCTATTGAACTAATAGTCTTTTAAATCATAAAATATCTATGGTTTTGAGGACCTTAGATTTTAATTTTCCACTCAATTTCGTATGATCAATGATAGTTATCACTTAATAGTTATTTATTATTTTCTTCCATGCCCAATATTCACTCCAAACATATCGTCTCATATATGGAGACCGTGTTATGAGATACTTTGTGTAACTATTTTTGTTCTAACATGTATTTCAAAAATAATTTTTATTATTAATTTGTTTGATGTGAGTTTCTATGAATGGATATTTCAATTATTAAAACTTTTAAAATCAAGACCAATTCTGAGGGGTATTTTTTAAGGGGGTATAATGTAACACCCTGAGATTTTGAGAAATATATATATTTTTTAATTAATTTATTATTTTTGATATTTTTTATTTCACACAACTGTGAAATATATTTTATTATATGAAAGAACTATATTTTTATTGGATTATACACTATAAGAATTTTATTCTTTACCACAATCAACATTGACTTGGCTTCTATTACACGCAACATAGAGTTTCAATGAAACAAAATTTTGTTATTATAATTATAAAAATCAGATAATTATAACATATCCATTAAATATGGTAATATGAATAGTAATAAATAATTTTAAAATATTATTTATAATGTTTTTATATAAATAAAACAAAATTTTCAAAAAACAAATAATTATTTTGTGAGGTCTTTATATGTTTGGAAATAATATTTGCTCAAATTAACTGCATTTTATGTACTTTTTTAAACAATAATAAAATTTATCTTATAATATTTTATAAATTTAAATATGTAAAATAAAAACAGTATTTTAATTATTAGTTTCAAAATTTTATTAGATAATTTTTTTGGTAGTTTCCTTAAATAATTCATTAATGGATGAATACTGATAAATACTAAATTTCAATTATAAACTACTTTCTCAAGTAATTTTTTTGTATAGTTAAATAATATTTTAATTTTAAATTAAAAATAAATAGATCATTTTACATAAATAAACTCAATTTAGTAAATTGGTCCCAATTTCACATTGAAATTGGATATAAAAACAATTCAAAATTTTGAACTTTTCCCTAAGAAAACCAAAGTCTCATAGCTTCTACGGGATTTGTTTTAAACATAATTTTTCCACATATGTGAATTTAAATTATAAAAAAATTGACATATAAAGTTTTAATTAGTATAATATGATTTGTATAATCCAATTAAATTAGTTTTTGACCAAAATTATTGTTGAAAGTAATGGACCTTAATTACAACAATTAAGGTAGAATTAAGATTAACAAGTGAAAAAACCGTAATCATAAGGGCCAAATGACCATGAAACTTGTAAAAACTTTTTTTATGCCCATATGTCAACCATATCCCATATTGGTTTGAATTTTATTTTTTATTGGGACACATTTTCTAAAACGTGAACCATATAATAAGTATGGAAAAAGAAAAAAAGGGACATTCCTTATCGTTAACATTTAAAATTCTTTAGTGTGTGAAAGAACCTAAATAGTTTCAGTTATAAATATTATTTTGAAATTTGAATGACTTTTTAACTTATTAATTTAATTTTAATTTTTATAGGTGATATAATTACATTATATTTTTATCAAACCCAAACATAAGGATAGTGTAGTTAATAATTAAATAAGTAATACGATTTTAAAAATATTAAAAGTAACAGAAATTTAAATATTTTTTGTTTTAACTTATTTTTATATATTTATATATCATTTTTAAAATATTTTAAGTTAATATATTTTAAATAAAATATTTTTTAATATATTTTAAAATAAAATTAAATAAATAATTTCAAAATTGTCATTGATCTTATTTTTTAATAAATGATATTTTATTAATTGATTTAAAATTAATAAAAACTATATCTTCATTCAAATAAATTTTAAGTGTTAATAAATATCAAATATGGTTCATTAAAGCCCCAATTTATCTTTTATAATTAACATATTGTACCATATGTAGTATAAAAATTATTAACATGGTTGGCGTTATAGTAGCGTTTTTTCACATTACATGTGCTTGTTTTAAAACTAACATCCATCACATAAGGGAAAAATAATTTATAAATTAGATAAAATATTTATAATTTTGTGGTTATATATTTTCTAATAACACTAACATTAATTTAGTATTAATGGATAAATTCCTTTGGATATTTTACAAGTCACATTAATAAAAACCAAAATGTTAAAAATAATAAAAAATAGAACTTAAGGAAGAAAATTATAAAAATTCACTAATTTTTTTGTGATGGAGGTTTTGATAGAATATAATACCCCTTTAATCAACGATTTTTCCATTTTAGAGGCACATGAGGCAACATAGACCTCACAATAGTGTTAAACTTTTTATATTTACAAGAATGTCACTCCTCCTCCTCTATAAAATGGAATTCAATCATCCAATTTCTTAAACATCTCAAGATAGTTAGGATCATTCAAAAACACCCTAAATAATCCCCAAAATACCTAATCTCAACCTAGAATCCACTTTTTTGGAATGAATCGAACCAAAGAATCCCTTTGGTGAAATCTAAGGGGAGTTATCCAAAGAAGAGGTAACCCCCATCCTCAAGGTCCTTTGTTTTATTTCCATTCTCGACCCACACATTATTATATTCCTATATAATAACCTAACTATCCTAAATATAAATATATTTTTTTATTTTAGGGTTTTATTCTTGACCAACACACACTTATGTCAAATAGGTAACGAACGTATCGTTCTTGTGTACAGAAAACTAACCCCTCAGAAAAGGATGTTGTTCGTTTTTCCCTTACCACCTCTTAGGGTTTGTAATTATGACGGAAAATATATTTTTATATGATATATATGATATTGTTTTTGTGTTAATTATTTTTTTCTTATTATATAAATGATAACATCATTCTTTCTATTTTTTTGTAAATGTGATAACTTCGTTTGTGGATGTGTGGACTACCGCCTTCTCAAAGCGATGTGATTTTTTCATACTATAAATATAATGTTTTTAGGACGGGATTAGTGGAATTATATGATATATATTAAATAATAATGATATATTAATAATGATATATATGTATATATAAAATTATGCCATATATTACTTTCTCTCAATATGACAATAAAATGGAAACAATGTTCATGCATACGTATGACATGCCATCCGCATGAATGATGTATTCCATTTCATATTTCTTTATTTTTTAAATTATTTTAAATAAATATATAATGAATATATATTATATTAATAGCATGTTTTACATTCTATAAATAATTAAATTGTGATCTAAGTAACATGATCAAGAATAACAAGCAGAAATGTATATGAAAAACAAAAGGGATATTACCCAATACATAACATTAACATGGAATTATTAATAAATGTGAAATATAAGGACATATAATGTATTAAATATAATAATATGGTTCTGTGGTACATTTACAATTATTGATGATCCTTTCCATCACATTGTCTAAAATAATGGAAATGGAAATGACTTAGCACAAATTAATTCATCCTTTGAAGAAATCATCAAAAATCGACAAAGGAGTGAACAAGGCTTCAAATGCCCAAGGGTCGCGCAAGTTCAATTAATGTCGTGCAAGTAAACTTGTGCGCCACATAATAGTCGCGCAAGTGACTTGAGCGCCATAATGGATAACTGCCCGGGGTCTTCTCCAGCCTATAAATACTCCCGATGGGCCCCCCATTTCGAGGAGGATTTTTTCCAGAATTCATATTTAGTGCTCTAAATGCCCAAGTCACTTCTTCAGGTTTTCTGAACACTTTTAAGGTAATTATTTACCTAGAATGGAAGGTCTAAACAAGAGTAGTATGGTCTAAGTGTTATAATTCACTAACACTTTCACACCTAAGGTGTTTTACCCTTAATGGAAATGAACATACTTGCGCACCACCCTACTTCCTCACCAAAACTTACGTTCCTCTCTTCTAGAAGTACCTCAAGATAATTCTAAAGGCATTGTTCAAAGATCTCCCAGGTATTACCATGCTGGTTTACAAACACGCAAGTACCCATGATTCGTGTAGGTATACCTGCACGACCAAGTCTTGCGCGCCCATGCAGTACCTGCGCACCTGCCAGGACTTGCGCGTCCCTGCCTTTTTGGGTGCCCTTCATGCCAATTTCACCCCACTTATGCCATTGCACCTCTCCTATTCAATATTCAGTCTTTAAGACACTCTTCAAGGCCATTTATGGCATGATTTCGTGATTTCACTTCCTTATCTGAAAGGAATTATTTGGAATATCTCTCAAAACCTAGTGATTTAGACCTCTTTATGTCACTAAAGATTGAGATTTCATTCACTCAACCTCATCCTTTAAGATGGGGGAACTCATTAACCTGGGCCTCCTTTTCAAGAATAAGCCCCAGTCATAATTCTCAAATATAGGCATCCTCCTTAGGAGTAATCCCCAAGTCCCTTAATTTTTCATGTGCCTTAACTTAGGCCTCCTTTTCAAGAGTAAGCCCTAGTCTTAATTTCTATTAACAAGTACTAATTTACCTTTGATCTGGGATTCATTCTCAGGATTAAAACCCAATCATAAGTCCTCTCCTACTTTAGGTCTCATTTTCATGAGTAAGCCCCAAGTTGGAGTATTCAAATCTCCATGAAGCACATATACCTTTATGGACCCTGTTCTTGGATTTATTCCCTGATGTAAATCCTAATCTTCATTAATCGTGGCAGTCATACATACATAAGCCCCACATTATTTCTTATGATTGCATATTTCATGGCACAATTGTCTGGTTTTTAACAATACCTCTTGTTTATTTCACCGAGCATGACTCACGTAAGCTTAGAGTGTAAAAGAAATTATGACATCCTTCTTGGAGCCATCAATCATAAACATCATACTCCCTTACTCGAACTACGTCAGTTCTGATTCCTTTTCTAAACAAAGGATACGTAGGTAGCCCATATGCGGGTTCGATCCCAACTCTGAAATAATCCATGTCCTTCTGAATGAAATAAACTTCAAGTGCCCCACTGAGTGGACTTAAAACTAGCATGGTCATCATAATGTCTGAGAAATTTCTATATAAATGTTTCGAAGGATACCATTGACCAAGAATCTCTAATAATTATAGATTATTCTCTATCGATGAAGAACCTCGAATACATATAAAAGATTCTCTAAATTTCATACCTATTTAATCATTGATTGTCAGATCTGAAGGGGAGCTCATTTTATTCTTGGTAATGTAATAAGGATTTACGAACATAACATAAATCTAAAAAAAGAGAGTTCCATAGTAGACAATAATTCTCCTAAAAAAGGTGTGATGAGTCCGAACTCCCATCCTCTCGACCAATGCATATTCCTAACCCTCATCAATCCACAAACTAATGAGCGCCTACCTTTGGAAAGTAGGTCCAAATGGATGTGGAATCATTGGATGTTTCCGGTTGTACGAACAAACCCGTTAGAACCCGATTGGAATGTTTGAACCTTCAATCAAGGAGGTCATCCCCAAATTCTGAGGGAAAAATGGTGAACCCGACGTGAATCATTACCAAAGTTAAAATGATGTTTTACCTATTTGTTAGGCCCCTATTTAAAACTCTATGAGAGGGCCAACAAAAACAATCATTAACATATGTGCTCATATAAATGATGTAGTGGCTGAATTTATCTTGATTACATCTGTTATATCAAAGAGGCACTTTTTTCCAATACCTTCTGCATTTCCAGAATGGATGCTCTCAAGTTCACACTAGTGAATACTGCTGCGGAAAATGCCACTGCTGCTACTCCTGCTAGATCATCATTTGCTCTGAGGATGACATCACCTACTCAGGGTCTTCCATGCTGGGTATCAAATGTGTTGGTTAAGGAGTATCGTCAACACGGTACTATTCCAACTATGGAGGCTTCCTGACAATCCCTCCAAGTGAACAATTCACCCTGGTTGTCCGGACAGCGACGACCAACGATCAAGAAGCAAGCGGCGCTAACAACCATCTTCAATTGTTTCAACTCTTTATCCCCGGAATGCAATCACCATTCACTCCCATATTCTGGGAGGTGAATGATCAGGTCCCTCAGGGCCTTAATTCAATTAATCAGGAGTCCTTAATGAGGGATCCTATCAACAATCGATGCCAGACCCTTGCAGAAGTACACCCTCAACATGATAAGGGTACTGACTCCAGGCATTCAGCTCTGGTTCCTTGAACCCGAGAAGGCAAGACGAATCACCAGAGGTGGAATCTGGTCAACAATGAGCAGGTTCTCATCTCTGCCATCTGCAGAGAAGTCCACCAAACTAACTTGGTGGCAAGAAACGAGCGGCCAAACACACCTTCCCATTTTAATTCCACTGTCCAACAGACTCGTCTGGCAGCATCACGCCAATCCCGCCAGGAAATTATGGTGGAGTACTATAGGAAGGAACATACACATGTTTATACATCATCAGCTAGTCAGCAGGATCATCCAACTACATATGATGGAGCTCTTCAACCACGTTCGGCCAAGTGCAATCAGCAGGCACATACACCTGCTAGTATTAATGGATCCTACCAATATTCTCACTTGGTAGCTGGCGTAGAAGTCGGTCGGAAAGATTCGGTGACAAATAAGTGGAATACTCGACTCTCTAAACCCTCACTTGAGTTCTATTATAATTCACTAATGGGAAAAAGAGAATAGGAGCAGGCACATACACCTACTCCATGCATGGAATGGACGTATATCCCTGTTCCGACAGCTGAAGTCACCAAGAATATTCAATCAATGGTGAAAGAGCTGAAGAAAATCCCTTCTCATATTCGGGATGCCTGCCAAGATATTATAACAACTTCAGCAGCATCTTAGGGAAAGACACATAAATCTATCCCTACCAGTGGAGTGACACATCAATAGATCACTTCGGAATAGACACACACATCTGTTCTAGTCCAAGAGGGTTGTGGGGCATACTACCCCATATCATACATACAACCCAGTCAGGCACATTCACCTGATTTGAGTTGATAACGTCGGCCTAACTTGGCCATCTTTCCTGATCAGGCACATACACCTGCTCAGAGCAGCCACATTCACCAACAAGTGGTTTCCAAGGCGAGTAAGAAGGCATTTAAGAAGAAGACCCACCCATCATAGTCAAAATATCAAGATCCAATCTGTAACAAGGCCTTGCTCAATGCTTGAGTTCTGGAATCCCTCAAAAAATTATCTATTGGAATCCATGATTCTACTCCCTCATTTCCCAATAGTGGGAACATTAATTCTGATGGTCTTCAACAGAAAATTCCTCATGAAGGCTTACTTCATGACAATTTGGTCGATCTCGAAGTTTCATCTTCATATGAGAGCTACAATAACCCTCTGTGTGGATAGAATACAAAGGAGAAAGAGATCTCATATTTTGTTGTAACCTACCATGGTGTTCCTCCCCATGATAATGAATTTTTCTGCGAAATTCCTCTCCGTAGTATTGATTCACATTGCTCGGAAAATGCTCTAGTGGAAAATGTAGTGCCGAGAAAGCCCTCTGATATTGAGGCACTAGAAAATGTGAATCCAGTCATGTCTGATGCTTTATCGCTATCAGGTGAAAAAATTTCTCAATCAGAAGATAGCCCAGGGAGTAGATCATTCCCCGAACCAACCATAATTCATGCATCTTCTAGTTTAATCAGTGATCTCTCTACGAATATTGTTGAATCCAATGAATTAACAAGGAAGAACCATCTATGGTCAAATTTGGTAGAAGAATCTTCATTTAATGGTAAAGAGGAAATACTTAACCTAAGAAAACAACTGGCAATAGATGAAGTACCTATCATGTTTTGGCCTATGTCTAAATCTCAGTATGATATTCCAAAGATGGTGACAGAAGATGGAATTCATGATATCCGTCTCAACATTTGGAAAACTCTTTGTCAGTTGAAGAAGAAAGTATAATCTTATGATGAATATGAAAATTATCTTATGATGATAGAAGGGTTACAACGTTAGATTGATTTGTCATCTCTATAAGTCTCTCGATATCCGATGGCTGAAAAGAATAAGAGAGCCCTTCAACGTTCATGCCTTGGTGCACAAAGAAGATTGCATTAGTTAATTGCCAATTCCCCATCTGGTATTCATGTCAGAGGATGGGGTGTTCATGGAGCACTACATTTCACTGTGCTCTCCAGTCATCAATGCTCACCGAAAATGGTCTCATGAAATGTTATTTCCCATGGCTGGCCAATGTCAATGGGATTTGTTTTTAATCAAAAGCTTGCCCAAGAATAGGCTTCATCTAGTTCCTGTCAAAATCAAGCATACAAGAAAATAGTTGTTGAATTACTTTTGCATCAAGCAAATGAGAATATTGAACATGCCTCTCGTATGGAGCAAGGACATCATCAAGTGACAGAAGTGTCGGAAATCTTCCAATGGTCTTTTGAACCAGGTGATAAAAGTGGATACAGGTTAATGCATCCAGCTAATTTCCGTACTAAGGTTCGCAAGATCATGAGAGATTTTAAGAAAGTCTCAGACATAGCATGTCAAGAGCCACCCCAGCATTCTAGACTGGGGACTCTTTTAAACCAACCCTCGGAATCAACAAATTGGATTCGAGGAGTTGAGCGGGAACAGCAGGAACAACCCCTGTCCATCGGACTGGGGACTTTTTCAAATCTTCGATCCCCTCCTCAAAGAAAGTCGGTATTTTCTCGATTGGCGAAGAAGCCTCAAGGGGAACAAAGATCCAAATTTTCAGGAGATTCCCTCCAAATTACGGTTCATCAAGAAGCTTTTGAGGGATCGAATAAACAAAAAGAAATGTCTCATCAACGACATGGAAGAAGACAATATCACAGAAATGCTGATATAAGGGATGTGATTTCTTATGCATCAATTAATGTCATCAATGATATTGTTGTTGATCCACCAGATGAGGCTCACTCATGGGACTGAGATTAAGATGTTCCTTCTTAAGAAGATGTACGCACTGACACAAATGAAGAAGGTGTTAGTACATGAAATCAAAGGATTACTCAGAACCTAGTTAATCTGTCAAGTAACCCACTTCCCCCTCTCCGAAAAGGATCCAAAAAAGGGGGGGGGAAAGAATCAGGTTACACATCCTTCCTCTGGAGAAGGCCAATCGCTCTCACTAGAGCCAAGATTTGCAGAACTTGATGAATAAACGAAGGAATTAAGAAGGTTGAATGTAGATCTACTTTAGGGTAGTCTTTTTCTTAAGTGTGCTGGAGTCAGTCAGCCAAGGGAATTTGTTGCAGATACTGAGATAGATCAAGAATATCCTCCTCTATCAGTACACCCTCACAGTTCTAATCCTATGGGTCAAGTACAATAATAGTTAGAAGTGCTACCATCAGTTGCCGCACCAACCACCACATCTGTCCAAGCTCCAGTCATTGCACCTACCCATGTCCAAGTTCAACCGGATGTTTCTCAAAAGTTAATGACTACCATTGAGTCATTAACAGCTCAGTTAGAAACTATGGAAGGGAAACGTGCATAGGTTCAACCAAAAAAGAGTGGTTACCCTGAATGGGTAGATTCAATCTCTCATCCATCCCGTTTTGGAAACCATGTATTACCTATTTTAAATGGATCAGGCTACCCTGAATAGCATTTGATGCATTACATGTCTTGTTGTGATCCTATAATGGGAACTCTGGATCTGCAAGAAGCAGTAAAGCTCAGATGCTTCATACGGAACTTGTAAGGACCAACCTTTTTCTGGTATAAAATCATTAAATCCCGGTCAATTACTGGATGTGAGGATCTTCGCCAAAAATTCCTTCTTCAGTTCATCTCAACTTTTCCAAAGACAACAGTTTTCGATCTTATAGATTTTATGTAAAGAGAGAATAAAAGGGTCTCAGATTTCATAGCTCACTAGAAAGGATTAACATATTCCTTAAGCATAGCACTCCCTCGAGAGAAATTGTTTCCAATCTATGTGGAAAATCTGCGTGACGAATTATGCACGCTATTGATCCCTGTGAAATACACAAGAGGGTTTTGAGACCTTACTTCAATCGCTCAACAGATTGAAGATTCCCTTATACAAGATAAGGCTAAATCTTGTGTAATTCAATCAGCTCTAGGAAGGAGAATAGGTAAAGCAGAAACTCATACAGTTATGATTAAACAAGCACCTGTACCTTTTTTTACTTCAAACCCTTCATCTTCTCAAAGGGCTCCACCTCCTGAGTGCCAACAAAAAAGGTTGTTTCATCCAGATGATCAAAGAGATCAAAGACGAAAACAATTTTAGGATCTGAAGATAAAAACATACTCTTTTTGAAATGAACAAGTTCCTGGTTACTTCATTTTAGCTCTGGAAAATAATCTAGTTCAATTGCGAAGGCCTATGAGGTCAAACAAATAAGGAGATGAAGACCATCCCAATTATGGACCTTTTCATCAAATGATGGGGCATCCCATCCCGGAGTGTTTTGTCTTCAAATACCGCCTACAAAAGATGGTCGACTCAGGACAAGTCAAACTGAAAGGTTTTTCTCCTCAAGTAGCAAGTGTTTCTACTACAGTTCCAGAGGAGTAAGGCAAATGGCAAGAAGTCAAAAGAAAAAATGCACAAAAGTATGATGATTGGATGGTCAGAAAGACAATCAACCGAAGTCATGCTATTTTGCGAACACAATTAAAGAAACCGATTGTGTCTTATGCCATAAATGTTGTGAAAAAACCCTCTTCATCATAGGGAAAGTCCTGAATGAAACGTGATGATTCAAAGAAAGAAAAAGAGTCAGAACATGATGAGTATGTGTCGAATCCTATGTTTTCTTTGACTCTGGCAGACTTCATTCCATCTACTTCAATGCCACTGGCACCACCCCACAAAACGGCACAACCTAAACAGGCTAATCAGGCAGAGTCTTTATTAGAAGAAGAGTTAATCTTCGGTTATGTCAATATGATTCAATTAACAGATCCATATGCTTGTCGTAGATTCGATTTCGATGAGCCTGAATTCCCTGTATTAAACAGGGGACTCAGAGGAAGTTCAAGAGGCTCAGGATACAGGGGAAGACGTGGATCTTTCAGAAGCCACTATTCCAATTCTATCCCTACTAGAACTGTGTACGCAGCAGATACTCATGGTAGTGCCCTTCAGCGAGCTTAGCAAGAACAAGTAAGTTTTTCTACCAATAGAAAATTCAGTCATGGCACAGTTATTTTGGAAGACTGGTTGTAGGTTCCGTATTCTTTCTCTCAGCAAGTAAATGGATCTAATCAGTCTAATCTTCCAAAACCAAGAATATCACCAACTCCTATCACAATACATGATGCATCAAATTCCAAAGAATCTGCTTCCAAGGTACCTGCTAAACCACATATTCCTGTTGGGAAACGCAGACCTGTGGATCAAAAGTATGATGTACTGAAACACTTGGCCCATGTACCTGCCAAGTTATCAATTTTGGATGCTTTTAATCTGTCAAAAGATCTTCGAGAAGCACTCATCGAGGCTTTGTCAATTCCTCATGAGTATGACACTGAAATTGTAGCACCTAAAGTTTATCACATAGAGAATAATCCTGCAGAATTCCATGCAATAATATATTTTATGGATGAAGATGAAGATGATGTTGTGCATGTGCATATTAGAACTGTGTACTTATCTGGTAAGGTCAATGGCGTAGACGTCCGAAGAGCTTTCATTAAAAATGGTTCAAGAGTCAACCTCATGCCCATTCGTACACTTCGTCGATTGGGCCTCACGGAATCTGATTTAACTCATTCTACCACGATGTTACAAGGATATGATAAAAATGAACAAGAACAACTGGGCGATGTTACACTCAGAACTCGGTTTGGAGATCTTGAATCCAATTCGGATTTCATGGTTGTTGATCAAGACTCACCTTTCAACATCTTTCTTGGAAGAACCTGGCTACATAAACATGCAGATATCCCTTTATCATACCATCAATGTCTCAAATATTGTTTCGATGGTCATGTTGGGACATTTTATGGTGATAAGGCCCCGTTCTAAACATGTGAGTCTCAATACATTGAGGTGGAATTCTATCACATGAAGGGAGTGGAGAAATCCACAAAAAGGAGATTACCAAAGTTAATGCTCCATAAGGTTTGGAGAAGAATCCAGTAAATCCATTTACACATGGGAGTATAGATTATGTTTTTCCCATCAGTCAAATTGACAATATAGACCCAAATCAATATACTCTTATGGAATGATCCATAATGTACATTACGGTAATCGAGCTAGACAACATGGGAGAAATTGGTATCCCACCAAGCAATGATGAAAGCAAAAATGGTGACGTCTTCATTTCATCTGCTGAAATCCAACAAGTCTATACTTATCCAATTAGGCCAGAAGAAGTTATAGCAACATTGGAGGTGAACAAGGATGTCAATTCTCAATCCATCATCTCCTCTTTATTACCCAATGAAGACCCTTCATCATCAATCGAGTCGGAAATAGAAGCTTCTTCTTAAAGATGTGAAAATTTTGACATCTCTTCTGATCATGAAAATTCTGCTTTATCATCTAATATGAACGTAGAAATGGATGAAATGACACATGAAGAAGAAGAAGAGGAAGATCTCAGAGATGCTCCTCCAGCATTTGAAGAGGGTATCTCTACCACTGTGGATGAACTCAGAGAAATAAATCTGGGCACAAAAGAAGATCCATGCCCCACTTTAATCAGAGCAGCCTTGACTATTGAAGAGAAAGAGATGTATATTTCTTTTCTAAATCAAAATAGAGATAAATTTTCTTGAAACTATACAGAAATGCCCAGGCATGATCCGGATGTTGCTACTCATCATTTGGGTTTACTAGAAGAACATCGAGGATTTAAGAAAGATGCAAGAAGAACACACTCAACTTATGCTTCCAAAATTGAGGCTGAAGTGGATATGATTATCAAATCTAACATCATCAGAGAAGTTCAATATCCCACGTGGTTGGATAATATTGTCCCAGTAAAGAAGAAGAACCGACAAATTAGGGTTTTCATAGATTTTAGAGATCTTAATCGGCATTATCCTATGGATGATTTCTCAGTTCTGATTATAGAACTTTTAATTGATGCAACAGTTAGCTATAAAGAACTTTCCTTCATGGATTGATATTACGGATATAATCAGATCCGAATGGCCCTATAAGATGAGGAATCCAAAACCTTTAGAGCCCCTCATGGTGTGTTTTGCTTCCGGGTAATTCCCTTTGGATTAAAGAGTGCAGGTGCAACATATCAGCATGCCATGCATCGTATCTTCTAACCCTTCTTACGAATGTTTGTTGAATGCTATATAGACGATTTGGTGGTTAAATCCAAACACCGTTCTAATCACTTGGCGAATTTGGATGTCATATTCCACAAGCTTCGATAACATAATTTGAAGATGAACCCCTTAAAATGTGCTTTTGAGGTAACCTCTGGAAAATTTCTCGGGATTATTGTACGCCATAATGGTATTGAAATCGATCCTGAGAAGACCAAGACAATCCTTGGTATGTCACCTCCTCGAAATTTGAAATAATTAAGAGGACTTCAAGGACAATTAACCAATATTCGGCGTTTCATCGCAAATTTGGCAGGCAATAGTTTACCCTTCACTAAATTGCTGAAGAAGGGAGTCACTTACCAGTGGACTGAATAATGTCAAGAATCATTCCATATTCTCAAGAAATACCTCTTGAGTCCACCGATACTCATTCCACCTATTGATGAAATACCACTTATCCTCTACGTGATAGCTCTAGAGTGATCATTGGGTTCCTTTCTTGCTCAAAAGAATGATGTTGGGAATGAAAACATCCTCTACTATCTCAGTCAAACTATGCTTGAAGCAGAAACCCGGTATTCAAGTATTGAGAAGTGCTGCGTGGCATTAATCTTTGTAGTTCATAAGTTGAGACACTACCTGCAACATCACGAGGTCCAATTGGTATTTCGCAATAAACCGCTAAAATTCATCCTTAGTCGTCCAACGCTTACGGGACGTCTGGAAAGGTGGGCAGTTATTTTGCAGCAATTCGACATTCAATATGTGTCTCAAAAGGCGATAAAGGGACAAGATCTGGCTGATTTCCTGGCTGAACACCCTTCAGTGGAAGACACATCTTCAGATATTGAACACCCTGATGAGGAATCTTCTCTATTTATGAATGTCCTCGGGTATGAGAAATGTATTTTGATGGTGCTTCTAGAAGTCCAAAAGGGAGGAAAATGGAAAATCCTTAATTCAACAAACTTGTCTTAGGAATTGTGCTCATTTCTCCAGAAGAGGTAGTGTTACCTTACTCCTTCTTATGGTGGGATGGTGGTACCAATAATGAAGCAGAATACCAAGCTCTCATCGCAGGCTTGGAATTAGCACTTCCAGCACTAGTGTACCACTTAAAGGTGAAAGATGATTCAGACCTGGTAATCAAACAAGTCAATGGGGATTATGCCATCAAAAAAGTATAACTAATCCCTTTTTATGATTACATTAGAGAGTTAATGGTGGAATTCCCTTTGGAATCGACATTTTCATATTTCCCAAGATCACAAAATGCTCAAGCTGATGAACTGTCTAATACAACCTCAGCTCTGGCAGATCCAAATCGGGACGAGACAAGCATCAGTATTGCCCACCGTCCTGCAATTTCACCTTATGTTCAAATCAGAACAGAGGAAATTAATGAAATTAGTCCCATTCCTAAACCGTATGGTCGTACTACAGGATGTATGTCACCTATCAGGGAATACCTTCAAAATGGAACACTTCCACCTGATAGAGCCGAGAAAGAACAAATCCGGAAACATGTGGTCAATTTTACTCTTTATGATAGCCAAGATTACCTAGAGAAAAGCCTCTACAAACGTGGTTTTGATGGAGTTCTCCTCAGATGCATTGATGGTGAAGAGACAATGGATGTCATGAATGAAGTGCATGCAATAGTCTGTGGTGCCCACCAGTCTGGACATAGACTGTCTGATAAGATTCGAAGGCTTGGATACTTTTGGCCTTCAATGATACAAGATTGTGTTGATTTCACAAAGAAGTTTCAGTCATACCATGTAAATTCCAACTTAATTCATCCACCTCCAGAGTTTCTTCATACAGATAAATACTCACGACCATTTGCCACATGGGGAATGGATGTGGTGGGACCTTACCCTTCAGCTATGACCAACCAGTTTAAGTATATTCTTTCTGCTAGTGACTTTTTTTCCAAATGGGTATAGGCAATACCTTTCAAGGAAGTCAGTTCTAAATGCATTGTTAGCTTCATCAAGTCTAACATAATTACCAGATTTGGTGTCCCTCATACCATATTGATGGACAATGGAACCAACTTCTGTTCATCCGAGGTGAAGAAGATGTATCAAGAATACAACATCAAATCCAACCATTCATCTCGGTATCATGCAGCAGACAATGTCCAGATATAAGACATTAACAAGTCTCTTTCAAATAAACTGCAAAAGATGGTGGATAAAGATAAGAAGTCATGGCCTGATAAACTCTTTCATGCTTTATGGGCTTTTCAGACTACAAACCGCACTGCAACATGGTCAACTCCATATTCATTGGTATATGGAACGGAAGCAGTCTTGCCAATTGAAGTTCAAATAACCTCCCTCAATTTTTCCATTTGTGATCAATCATCTATATATGAACAATCTCAAAAGAAATTGAATGAATTGGAACAGTTATATGACAAAAGATTGGGTACATTGCACCACTTCGAAGTCTATCAGAATCGATTAGCATGAGATTTTAACAAAAAAGTTCGTCTTCGTTCATTTACTCAAGGATAATTGGTATTAGTTCTCAGAACTCCAATGATACAATGAAAGAAACCTCCCAATCTTGATCCAAAATTGGAAGGACCTTACTCAATACATAGGGTCTACTCCAATGGAGATTATTATTTAATCTCAATGGATGGAGAACTCATCACTACTCCAACCAATGCCAGATTATTGAAGAAGTATTTTGTATAAACACAAAATATATTATCATGGTCTGGTATGACCTTAATCTGCACCACTGTCCAGCAAGACGTTAAACTGCATCATCAAAGGTCTATGCATATGACCCTAAACGATTTTCACATACATCCAACATACATTAAATTTTTTCCCCTTCATAGTCCTTGCTATATGATGTTAAAATATACAGCAAAAATCCATACATATGAACTTAAACTATTTGAATTCCTTTCATCTCACATGACGTTAAACCGTAACTTCTTAACTACATGACGCTAAACTGTACAGAAGTCCCTTACGTACAACATGAAATTAAACTGCACCATCCACGGTCCATGCATATGACCTTAAACTATTCGCACTTTCGTCCAACATAATGCTAAATTGTATCGTCCCTTTTTCGTCCAACATGATGTTAAACTATGAAAACGTCCCTTACATCCAGCATGACGTTAAACGGCATCATGAAGGGTCCATAAATATGACCTTAAACTATTTGTGTTACTTTCGTCCAACATGACGTTAAACTATGAAAAAATTCCCTAATACGTTCAACATGACGTTAAATGGTGTACTCTTTTGTACTTACTGCATGACAATAAGCTTTATAGTCGTCTTTTGTCCAACATGACGTTAAACTGTGTTGTCTCAATCGTCCTAACGATGTGATGCTAAACTGTACAAAAAGTCCTTTAATATGTCCTACATGACATTAAACTGTACTTTTTCCCTGCTACATGACACTAAACTATGCAGTACCAATAGTCCTAACTGCAAGACTTTAAACTTCATAGTCCCTTTATATGTCCAACATGACATTAAACTGTGCATCGTTAAGGTTGTTATTACCTCTTGTTTCTCACGCTGAGTATGACTCACGTGATCTTAGAGAAAACCTCAACCATAACAATCTTCCTGGGCTACTAACCATGTGTAAGTCCCAACAACATCATTTTTTAGGTCGTTGTCCCCAAGAACAACTTGATCATTAATTCCTTATTTAATTGATCTACGCGGACATTGGTCCTTGCCTTCCAGACTAGGTACGTAGGCAACTTCCCAAGGTTCAAGCCAAAAACCAATATCTTCACATCAGTTCACCTCCATCTCATAAGATGTTGATTCGTGAAACCGCCCCAAGAATCAATATCTTTACATTGGTTCACTTTCGTCCTTGTTATACGATGTTAAACTATAAAACACTTTTGTCCAGTATGACAATAAACTACAATATTCTTTGAGGGAACCATTATTTACATTGATTTTTAAATCATGTTTCATTTCAAAGACAATATACATAAATGGAAATGCCCAACCCTTTTATCTTGGCATAAACCATTATTACACTAAAGTCCCTTTTCACCGTTCACATGTACGAACCAAATTTGTACATAGGGTATTTCTAGAACTACATGGGCTTGATTCCCATCCTTATGGGATATATAGGAACGTTCAAGTGTCCCTCGAATCCAGCCCCAAGTCTTTTGGGACTAACCCCAAATTCCACTTTCAGTCCCTTGGCTGAAAATTCCACATGAAAACACACACTGTGTATTTATTATAACGGTCCAAGAATAATGTCCATAAACTAAGATATCTAATCCTTTTGTCCCACACGACATTAAATTATATTTTAAGAACTACAAATGGCTTGATTCTCATCATTATGTGATACGTAATGAAGTCTAACATTTCAATTAAGGACCCAGCCAGAACATGATTCTGGTTAGCATTGATCTGTGTATCTCTGTATACATTGGACAATACCCACCATTATGTGTCATAATCCAAACCTATAATATTTTCAGATCATCAAACCCTTTTCTTGACATTTAGTCACAAAAATGTCAAATTTCTGAGAGTTCTTTTACCCGACTATGCAGTATGTGCCCTTAGGTGGCCTTGCATAAACAGTCTTCATAACAGATTTGTCAGCCAAAGGATACTATTATCTGACTATGCAACCAATGCCCTTAGGTATCCCTGTATAATTCAACCCCCTAACAGGTTTTTCGGATACTGGTAAATTCATTCGTGGAAAGAAAGACTCTTTTGTCCTTATTGGTGTTAAATGATAGTATGTTGGGATCCACAAAAATAGCCATCGTTAACATATTTGTCCCTTCTCCTTTTTCATGATCTGAAGGTATTCAAGTATATGGTTTATATTCTCTTTCCCTACGTTTGGGTCAGACTTTCAAAGGAGTGATATCCATCCAGTTCTTCGATAATCTTGTTTGGAAATATCTTCTCCATATTCAAGCACCTCTTTCCATTCAGCAAACTCTATACTTTGGAAAATTTTAATCTCCATAAACATTCACTATCTTTTTAGCACTAGGAAAGTAAACTTTTGAGAGTTCTTTTTCCTGACTATGCAGCACATGCCCTTACGCGGCCTTGCATAAATAGTCTACATAACAGACTTTTAAGCCAAAAGATGCTATTTATTTGACTATGCAGCCAGTGCCCTTAGGCGGCCCTGCATAATTCAACCCCCTAACGGGTTTGTTAAATAATAGTTACTTCATTCTTGGAAACTACTTCTTCTGATGCCTCTTATATATTTTTCATATCATTCATCAGATTTAAATATTCTTAATCCATAGTTTACATATTCTCCCTCATACTTGAGTATGGTAATATGTTTTCAAATAAATTGTCAATGAATTGAGTCAATTCGAATTCATTCGGTCAACGCTATTTCCGACCTTAAACAATAGCCTCTATATTTCTAATGTGAATGACTTTAAACAGCCCACAAAAGACAAAGGAACTCTGAATAAAAGTCATGTTTCAGCTCACTAAACATACATTTTGTATGATTTAAGTAATATTGAGCAAATTAAAAGATTCAAAGTTTATAGGGTTATTGATAATAATCCTAGTAAAAATAAAACAATGTTTACTAGACCCATTGGCTTCGGTACAATTTAAAGCATGTGGAAAAAGAATGCGGGTACGAATAATTGAAGATAAAAGTGTTTTTCATTGATACACAGGAGATAGAAGGACATCCACATACTAGAATCTCTTCTCCTTTTCAAGAATTACAAGAGGATTTCAACATAACTCTTCATTTTATTTACGGCATCCCGAGCATCATCAGCAACCACCTAGAATTCATTCATTCAACTGGATAAAATAGGAGATGTAGTGATACCATCTCTTCTTGGAACAATTATAAAAGGATGTTCTTGAGTGCAGTTTGAGAAAATTTTCTGCTAATCAAACAGTGAATCTCTTTTTGTCCAAGAGACTTTGAAGATATATACATTGATTTGAGAATGGAGCATTGGATGTAAAGATCCATTTTGAGAGAGTAATCTTTTTAGATATTGATCTAATTCCATTTTTGTCTTCTATCCACCAACCGACAGTGGAAAACATTTCAGCCCATGGGTTTTCCATTTTCATATCTAGAAGGAAATGGCATGGAAGGAAAATTTGAAAGTTCACACCATTATTGTTGCTCTTAATGCACAGCATAACTGAAATAGAGGAGTAGCAGTGGAGCTGCATTTCAGGCGTATAGTTCATTGCATCTGGAACATTGACTCCTTGCAGATGACCATGACCATACAGGGATAGGTAGATTCTATGTGGGAAAATTAAGATGATATTTCTTCAAGTACTTAGCCAAATATGAGAGAGTGTTGTCGTAGATATCATAGTAATCATGGCCAACAATGTTCATCATGTCATCAATCTTCTTTCTAGCGAGTTCATCAGTCGTTCCAATTCTCCTGAGAGCCATTTAATCTACACAAAATTTGAATAAACTAACTCTTAAATGGTTTTATTTTTTAGAAAACTTGTGAAGGAATTTAGAAAAATGGATAAGGCATTAAGGCGCGCAAGTCTAAACATGGCGCACAAGTATGGATGTGAAGCGCAAGTATCTGGCGCGCAAGTATCACCGCGCAGGTCCAGATACCTTGACAGTAGTGCGACATCAAGGAAACAGCAGGAAACAGAGCAACTTGTGCGGAAAATGCAACTTGCGTGGTGAGATCTCGATTGTTTCAAATCCATATGATCTGTACGGAAGTGAGGCCCTCTATTTATAGAAAAGGCTATAACCCTGTGAACCATACCCTATATGACCAAAGGCCGTACCCCTGAACGCCAAATCCTGCACGCCCAAAGCTCATTTGTGCACCAGACCTTTCATGCCACCTTTTCTTTAGTTTTCTTCTTTTCCTTGGAGTCACATCCTCATTTCATTCAGATCCAACTATGAGGGGGGAATTTTTTTGATGCTTCTTTTCATCACATTGTCTAAAAGAATGGAAAGGGAAATGACTTAGCACAAATTGATTTATCCTTTAAAGAAAAAAAATCAAAAATCGACAAAGGCATGAACAAGGATTCAAATGCAAAAGGGTCCCACAAGTTCCATCAATGTTGAGAATGTATACTTGCACACCACATAATGGTCTCGCAAGTGACATGAGTTCCTTAATGGATAACTTCCCGAGGTCTTCTCCAGCCTATAAATACCCCTGAAGGGCCCCCCATTTCACGGAGGATTTTCCAGAATTCAGATTTAGAGCTCTGAACGCCCAAGTTTCTTCTTCAGGTCTTCCAAACACTTATAAGGTAATTCTTTACCTAGAATGGATGGTCTAAACAAGAGGAGTATGGTCTAAGTGTTATAATTCACTAACACTTGTGTGCCTAATGTGTTTTACCCTTAAAGTAAATGAACATACTTGCGTGCCGCCCTACTTCTTCACCAAAAATTGCACGCCTCTCTTCTGGAAGTACCTCCGGATAATTATTAAGGCATTGGTCAAGGATCACCCAAGTATTACTATGCTGTTTTACAAACGTGCAAGTACCCATGTGTCGCGCAGGTATACCTGCGCGACCAAGACTTGCGTGCCCACGCAGTACCTGCGCGCCTGCTAGGACTTGCGTGTCCCTTCCTTTTTGGGTGCCCTTCTTGCCCATTTCACCCCTATTATGAAATTACACCTATCCTATTAAAGATTCAGTCATCAAGACACACTTCAAAGACATTTATGGAATGATTTATTGATTTTACTTCTTTATATGAAAGGAATCATGTGGAATATCTCTCCAAACCTTGTGATTTACACATATTTATGTCACTAAAGATTGAGATTTCATTCATTAAACCTCGTCCTTTAATATGAGAGAACTCAATAACCTGGGGATCCTTTTCTGGAATAATCCCCAGTTATAATTCTCAAATGTGGGCATCCTCATTTGGAGTAAGCCCCAAGTCCCTTATTTTTTCAAGTCCGTTAACCTAGGCCTCCTTTTCAGGAGTAATCCCCAGTCTTAATTTCTCTTAACAAGTCCTAATTTACCTTTGATCTGGTATTCCATATCAGGATTAAAACCCAATCATAAGTCATCTCCTAATTTGGGCCTCCTTTTCAGGAGTAAGCCCCAAGTTAGAGTACTCAAATCTCCATTAAGCACATATACCTTTATGGACCATGTTCCTAGATTTCTTCCCGGAAGTAAATCCTAATCATCATTTATCTGGGCAGTCATACATACATAAGACGCACATTATTTCTTATGATTGCAACTTTTATGGCACAATTGTCTAGTTTTTACCAATACCACTTGTTTCTTACACCGAGCATGACTCACATAATCTTAGAGTGCAACAGTAATTATGACATCATTTTTTGAGCCATCAATCATAAACTTCATACTCCCTTACTCGAACAACGTGCGTTCTGATTCTTTTTCTAAACAAAGGATACGTAGGTAGCCCATCAGCAGGTTCGATCCCAACTCTGAAATAATCCATGTCCTTCTGAATGACAATAAACTTCAAGTGCCCCACTGAGTGGCCTTAAAACCAGTATAGTCATCATAATGACCGAGAAACTTCTATATAAATGTGTCAAAGGATACCATTGACCAAGAATCTCTAATAAATAAAGATGATTCTCTATTGATGAAGAACCTCGAATACATATAAAAGTTTCTCTAAATTTCTTACATATTTAATCATTGATTTTCAGATCTGAAGGAATGTTCATTTTATACTTGGTAATGTAATAAGGATTCACGAACATAACTTAAATCTATAAAGAGAGTCCCGTGGTAGAAAATAATTCCTCTTAAAAGGTGTGATGAGTCCGACCTCCCATCCTCTCAACCAATGCAAATTCCTAAACCTCATTAGTCTAGAGACAAATGAGCACCTACCTTTGGAATGTAGGTCCAAATGGATGTGGAATCAATGGATGTTGCCGGTTCTACGAACAAACCCATTAGAAACCGATTGGAATGTTTGAACCTTCAATCAAAGAGGTCATCCCCAAATTCTGAGGGAAACAAAAATAAAATTATATTTACTATACATGAGGTTATAACTTGTATAAATAATGTCATGACATAAGGTAAGGGTTTTCTCATCTAATTTTTTATTATCCATGAGATACATGCCATGTTCACCACTCATTTATTTTGTGTGGTATATATATTAAAAATTAATGTATCATCTGATACTTATAGAAAATTTGTTGGTATTTACATTTCCATTATATTTTCTCTCTTTAATGTGGTCTATTTTATAAATGTTACCAAATAGGTAAAATATTTTTGTCTCAATTTGACTTTTTTGAGACACATCATATGTTATGCACCAATATTTTTATATTAGGTGTATATACACCCTTTGAAAAGTTATATCAAGAATTTTATACTTTTCATGATATTATAATCCTCAATTAAGTTTACTTTCGTTGGTACATTATGATAAAAATATAACAAAGTGGTAACAATTTATTTCTTTAATATCATCATTTATCAAGATTGTTTATGGCTATGATTCCATTGATGAAATATTATAATTAATATATCAAGAACACTCATTAAATTCATTATAATATTTTTATTCAATATATATTCATTTATTGGTACCATAATACACTCTTTTGTACATAAATTAATATTTTGTTTTCAGTAAAATCCAGCTTTATATCTCTCTTTAGTAGGAGATCTGTGTTCTTTCAAAACTATGTTTTCTAAAAAAAAATTCAATAAATTTTTTATGATTATATATTTTTTTAGGTTTTCAAGAGTTCAATATATTTTTTAAATGTATTTTTAAAAAATAATTCCCAAAAATATTTTAATTCTTATTTTATATGTTTTCAAAGTAATATGTTTTCAAAATAATTTACCTTTTAAGGAGTATATTTCAAAGAATAAATGATTTTTTCATCAAAAAAAATTCATGCTTTTTCATGATTCCAATATATGTCTTAAAAGTGGTTTTAAAGTATTATATTTTTGAAATTTCATATTATTTAAAATGTTATATTCATGGAAAATTTATCTTTCAAGTGATCTTCCAAAAGTGGTCTCTTTCTAAGATGATATACATTGATAGAATTTTTATTTTACTTGGGTTATGATTGAAGGACACAATTGTAATATTTTCTGAGAATGGTTTATGATTAATAAGAAATTTTTCTATGAGACCCTTTTATCTTAAATGGTGTATATGTTTTCAATATACACTTCCTTTCATTGGTTATACCTTGATAAAATAATTATGATACTTATATACTTTCCAAATGTAATGATATGATGAAATTATTATTATAAACTATTCATTTAATAGGTTATCATATGATGTTTATGAAATCCATAACTTTTTAAGGTTCATGATAGTATTAATGTTTTATTTTCTTATGAAACATGTATGTATGATTTTATTATATGATGTTTTCGACCTATATGTCCCACCAATATATTGGGTAATTATTTATATCTCCTCAGTATCTAAGGTATGGACCAAGGATTAAACTTATTTCACTACTGTATATAAAATATCATGAGTCCATTTGATTATATATGATAGGGATGAATTGGGATAGAATCCCAGGTCAGTAATATATGGATGAAATGAGAAGTGAACCCGTTTAAGTAATTCTTGTCTTGATTGAGGAGTGAACTCACTTCAGTAACATAGAAATGGAATGGGAAGTGAAAATTGTTTAGTAATATGTGGCTGAAAATAGTAATGAACTTGATTTATTAATATAGTGATATAACGAGGAGTGAAATATATTTAGTAATATAAGGTTGGAATGAGAAGTGAACATGATTTAGTAATAAAGGGATAGAATGACAAGTGACATCAATTTAGTAATACAAAGCTCGAATAGGAGGTGAACCTAGTTCAGTAATACATGGCTGGAATAAGGAGTGAACCAGGTTCAATAAATTATTTTCTAACTAATATGTTTTTTTGAGTGAACCATCACTACTAATATTTTTTGGTGTAGTGAACCTATTCCACTATGACTTCCCTGATGTTAAGCCTTGACAATAAAGGAAATCATTTTATATGATTATGTGTCTACCACAATCACATATCTTATTCTTTTATTATTATATTAAGGATTATTCTCGTAATTTCATTTTGATTCATGTATTTTGAACATTCAATATTTATTCTTTGACTCTTGCTTATGACCTCTGATTTGTAGTGTATGATCTCCTAATGTTAAGATCATGTTCTCATACCCTTATTCTCATTTTTTCTTGAATATATCAATTTTTTACCATTACTGAGCATATGAGTTCACCCATTTTTTATAACTCGATTCCATAGGACATGAATAAGGATTCATGTATAATTACTAACATGGAATATCTTTTTTTTGAAACATTTAATATATTTCACTAAGATGGAATATTTTCTTCCATGTTTCAAAAGATACTAAACTTTTAATGTTCTCAGCCAAGTACTTTTTTAATTTGATAAATATTCATTTAAATTGATGTAATACACATATATGTAAATCATGGGTCACTATAAACTTACTGATATTTTATGGTCACCATAGGTTTTAATGTTTTTATAGGATTTAATGGGGAATATAGATAATAATGAAATGAATGGGAAAATTGAGAAGATATTTCATAAATAGAGAACATGATTTACTTTAAGGACTTTTGATTTATGAAAAAATTGGTACTATGTATTAGTGTCCTTAATTAATGTATGGTTTTACCTAGTGTTATTTCAAATTCTATACAACTCGAAATAGAAAATTTCAGTGGGATTTAAAAAATGTTATTTCATGTATAAAATCACAAGATCTAGTAAGGTTTATGGTTGGGTCCTTTAATCCTTTCTTATAACAATATATAAAGCTATTAAAATACTTGAAACCCCATATATTTTCCACTATCCCCACATCCACGTGTTTTTATTCTTACCAAAAAAAAACTTCCAAACCCTTTAGGGGGTCTATCAAGGAGGGGATATTTAAGAGGTATCTTTTTTCATAAAACCTATCATATATTCTTTTCAGTTTCTACCTTTTTCTTCACCTCCTTCACCCATCATGGACTAATGAATCCAATATAATGTATAGAAATTAATTTTATATTTATAATGGATTATTATCTATCCATCTCTTTTATAATCTCCCCTGATTCAATGAAATTAAACAATTTTCCAAATTATAACGGTTTAATGTCTCTATAAATAATGATTTTTTAATTTTTCCATTAATATCTTCAAGGATTGACATAAATGTATTATTATTTCCAATTATGATTTTAAATATTTATATTATTAAGTATTTCCTATTTTGGATCTAATATATAGATATAATTTTTAGTAAAACAAAACTAGTTTTTATCGGCCATAAAAACCACTAAAATAATCATAACACTTATCACTAACATTTTTACAAATGAATCATAATCATGTATGAAATAAAAATGACATATGGGACCATTTAAAGTTCTATAGGTTCATGAATATCATTTTATTTTTCTTATAGAGTTATATTTCCTTTTTATAATAAAATCTGTAATTATACACTAGTGAGCTGAACATGAAACCATGAGACGAATGCACATGAAATAATGACAATAATGAAATATTATTCATCAACTATTGGTATAATGATATAAAATTATTATCAAAGGTATTATAAATTTGATTATAGTTGTAGAATTAATTAAAAAAATTCATTAAAAAAATATATAGGTGGTTAAATTATGAAAAAGTAAAGACAAGTGTGGGGTAAGTGTTTCTTATTTAACTTTGACTTCTGTGAGATATGTGACATATCTGTTACTTATTTCTTTTGGGTAGTGTATATAGTACCCTTAGACATATCATATCATGAATCTTATTATATTTATGCTATTAAATTATTTATATAACTTTTATGGGGAAAATGATTCTACTTATTACAACATGGTAAGGGATTTCTTAACTCAATTTCCATTCATTGGGTTAAAATTATACATCATTGATTATTCCATGTTAATATTATATGTAATTTATCTTTTCATTATATTATATTGTATTAAATATTTTTTTATGTTCATATATTGCTGATATACACAGAATATTCATTTGAATAATCCTCATGTCAATAATATGATATTTATAAGGGATTACCTTTTAAAAAATATATTTTTAAAGTCCCTTAATGGTTTATTTTTATTTGATATCCATATTTTAAGGAATTGTCTCTAAAAGTGTTTATATAATTCTGTTGTGATTGTTTAAATTATTTTTTACTCATGTTTTATATTTTATAACATTTCTAGAAATGATTTATATTTTAATTTTAAAAAATGAAGTTTATTATGAATTTTACAACAAAAATACAAAAGGAATTTTTTTATCTTATATGGAATGAGCATATTTTCATCGAATCACAACACCTTAATGATTTTATTTATATTTTCAAAACCTGTAATTTTCAATTCAATTAATAAATTTACATTTATAATTGTGTGTCTCTTTAAAAATTAATGATTTAAAAATGTAACTATTTTTAATGAATTATTTCAAGTGATACCTAAAAACTATTTTTCATAAATTATAACATTAATTCATGTTACATAAAATTAACAAGATATTTTATTCAATGATACTATACATTTTATTTTTTATGGTTTTTTTATGTTTATTTTTGAGGATATTTATGAAATATGTTTATTTTATATGGGTCATGCTATGATGAAATGATTACGAAACCAAAATTTATTTTATTGGGTTACGATAAGATTTATGTTCTTATAGAACACATATGTATGGTTTAATTATGTAATGGGTGAGACCTATAAATACTTCTAATGAATTGTCTAATGATTTATATTTGATAAGATAGACATGAATTTAATGGGGAGTGAAATCAGATCTATACGACAGAACTATAAAAGAGATTGAACTGAATTCAATAACACTGGAATGGAACAATAAGTGAAATCTGTTTAGTAAGGGAATTTTTCCTCCATGATGTTATTGGTATTAAACCATAACTACTATGATGGTTTGGAGATTGAACCCAATCCACTGTGTTGAATGGTTTTCTAGTGGGGATGGTGGTGTGTCCCTCCCATGAGGTGTAATTAAAAATACATTTTCTATGATTATATATAGAATATAGATTCATGTTATTCTCATATACCTAAAATTATTTTATTATTTTTCATTTAATTTATTTGAGGTTTTACGATTTATTCCAAGACTCAAGATTATGATTTTTGATATGCATGGTATAATTTTAAATTGTTAAGTTTGTATTCTATACACTCATAAAAAAGTTATGCTTTGATAATATTTGATATCTCATCTTTTTACCCTTACTGAGAAAACGATATCACCCTTTCTTATGTATCATTTTCCAGAAGATATTAAGAAATTTTATAAATAGGACTTTTCATTGAATGGTTCTATATTTGGGGAAATTTTGGGATATGATATAGTTTTTTTATGAAATAATTGTTCATGTTTCCACATTTCCAATGAATTTAAACCCATATGGGGTTGGTGTCATCTTATATATTTTATACTGAATATTCATTTATTTATATGCAATATATATTTATGAAAATATTTTTTAATTATAGTTGTATCAATGTAAGGCTTATTTAACCTTAAAAAACAAGGATTAGAAAACATTAAGTAATATCCATAAGGATAAGTCTAATTATAGGTTAAAATAACAGATTTTTGTTAACAATCATGAATTACCATTGATTAAACCAAATATTCCATATATTGAAATATGATAATCAATTTCTCTAGATTATATGGTTTCAAACTATGTTTATTGTTTGTCACAATATTCATTTATATTATACAATGGTTGGAACCATAATAATTATTGTTAATCGTTAAAGTGATGTACAATGGAATGATCTTCCTCATGAAAAACCATATGAAACAGGAGTTGGAAGTTGAAACCTTTCTATTATTCATAATAATCAATCTCATAATATGATAAATAATCACAAATTTGGTTAGTTTATTTTGACCCACCTAATAAGATAAAAATGGAGTGTATGGTGACTATAGAGGAAATAATGTTACTTTTTACTCATGTAAGGCTTGTGGGAAGAGGTATCAAGTAGAAGGTTTAAAAGAAACTAGAATAAATTTCTTTTGTGGAAAATGAAACAAATAAATTACTTTAAATTGAATAGTGAATGGTTCTATTAATGTACAGGATTAGAATAATATTTTTCCTAAGGAATGATTGATAGTTAAATGTTCTAAAATAGGAATGTATGGGCCCCATGAAAATGGATTCCCTTGGGGTAAAGTTAGTGATGATAATTGAAAATTTTGTTTGAGTAATGGATATATTTCTCATTATGAAGAGACTATGAATTCCCTATGAGATGAAATAATTTTTGAGGAATAAAATGAAAAATCATGGTTAATTGTTTAAGAAGGAAGTAGAATGATTGATTGTTTATGTATTGGAATCCAGGTATAATTTTAGAGAAGTGATTTTATGGTATTATGGAATAATGAATCATCTTATTACTGTTAGAATGTAGTTTTTATTTATGTGTTTGAAACAATATTTATTATTAGTACTTGTAACCCTAATAAGTTATTGAGGTGGAAAGGTGATATTTTTGGAGAATACATAATTAAGGGAATGATAACCGTAAATATGTGCATGATGTAGGGATAACAATGAGATATATTGATTTTTGATTGTATTAATTACCATAGGGATTGTTATTAATATGATGAAAATGAGGTTTATGGATTGAGTTTATAGAATTTTTTGATATATAGAATGGGAAAAAAGTAAATGTTTTAAAGAATTTAGGTTTTCACTAATGTTTTTTGGTAATTATGATTATTATTAGGCTTCAAGAGAATACATGATAATGGTATTCACAATTTTTGTGTGTGAAAATTAAGAGATGCATCATGTTTCATGGAGGATTAACTAAAGGTTGATTTTGAAAAAATCGTGACATTATTTTGAAATTATTAGATTTTAATCTTCTAGAAGGTTTGTAATGGTAACCATTTATGAATTTTTATTAACATTTAAATTTGGATAAGGTTATATAGATTAATATTTTACATAACCATATGATGATTTATGATTTTTTGGATAACCTATGCTAACTATTTTGTTATAATGATATCTAGAGATAGAAGAAGTGACTTTTCATCCTAGTGTGAATCTTATGATCCATTAGTTGTTTTGGAATAAAAATTTCAACGTCATTTATTGATGTAAGTAATGAATTATAAGTTCATCAAGTCACAAAAAAAGAGTGATAATGTCCTTATGAATCGAAATAATGTAAGTATATCTTCTCAATGAATTTTGAATAAAATGTTGTTCTATAATCATTATTTCTAATGATATCAATGAAACTTTTCAGATATATTTGGTCTATGTTTTTTTGTTTATTAACCTTATCTAGACCATGCAATCTATAATTATCCATCATAACCTCATAGTAACATCCATGTCGATATTTTTAGTTTCCTCTAATTTTCTCTTAATCAGAATCACAGTTTTGGGGCGACCTTCTCCATTCACTTTCCCTCTTATAAGAGAATGGTTAATTAAAACTTTTTATAATATGGGATCCCCACCAAGTAATTTTCATATATATCCACATTTAATTATCAATGTGCAATATAAAATTTAGAGAATAAATCTTTTTTGAAAGTTTTTATTGTATCGGGATGGTAGATTGTCTATTGGCTCTTCCACTGAATGTAACATAGGTTCATCATGTGTTCCATATGTCTCCCATAAGGAAGTATATACCTAATCGTTGATATGTACTATGCTTAGTGGTCATAATGATGGATTGTGATATTTCTTATGAAAAATAAAATTTAGATATTTTGGATCATAGAGATAATGTTCTATGAAACAATGTCATTCACCTGATTACTATTTTGTGAAGAAACCTATAATTTTATGAAGAAATGTGGTAACCTTAGGATTTTATGATTTAGTGGTATCCCCATATATTTTTATTTGAGTTAAAAATTTCAAGGGAGAAATTCATTTTAAAGGGGGTAAAATTTAGCACCACATGATTTTATATTATGTCTCTTTTAAAATAAATATAATCTCTTCGATATATTATGTTGCATAAAAGAAGAATCTTAAACAAACTCATAAATATTATTATTTTAATAGAACCATAATAAAATACTAATTTAATTGGTGTGTGTCAATAGGATTAACTATAATATGAAATTTATATGAATTCCATGTTCAACAAACAATTATTTGTTTATTGGAAATGAACACATCATTTTTAATAATGTCATTTTTTTCTTCAAATATTTTTTTTTCAAAAAGATATTTTAATTTAATTTTAAATAAAAATTTGAATAATTAATTTTGGACAATTTTAGAAAACTTATTTTATAAAATGAATATCATTTCCAGATTCATCATGTCATAAATTATATTATAATGAATTTTTAATAATATTATAAAAAGATTAATTTTTTAGGAAAAAATATATATTTTTATAAAAAACACATTTTCTATATATTAAAACATAATTTTATGATCGTATATAGATACCAATTTAACTTTAGTAATTTTATTTCGATATGATATAATTAACTAAAGCTGAATACCTTTTGTTGATATATGTACATTTTGGGGATTAAAAAATATATGTTTCTTAAAAAAAATTATCATTGCAATTGAAGGATTAATATTAAATGTTGTTTTGCAACTTAAGTGTTTTGAATTTTTAAAAATTAATTCTTTATTTTTAATTATGAGGTTCAATAAATGTAATATGTTCATTTAATTTTTATGTATAAAATGTTACCATGGTAAAAAATGATTCTTCCCACTATTTGTAAAATAATGTAATGGTTCAATGTTAAAAGTTAAAAACCAAAAAAAAAACAAAACATTAAATGGGTGTTTTTTTGTTTCTAGAAATTAACTATACTATAAAAAATTAATTATCATTCAAATACATCAGAATTAATGCCACTAAATTTGGATGGAATTAAATATAAAATAATCATTAATTAGTTACTTTAAACCACCCTCCTCGAGTATAAATACCATGCATAACCGCCCCTTTAATATAATAAGACATGAATCCATTTTAATCTCTTCCAAAACCACTCCTCAATACTCTATCCATGTAAAATTTATTCTGGCATCAACTAGATATTAATTCCATGCACTTTATGGGTCCATTCAAGGAGGTAACATTCACAAACAACATCTCTTAATTTCTTTTGTTTTTCTAACTTCTCTTCAACTCCCTCACTCATAAAAGGATGATGAATCCAGTATCACATATATATTAGAATTTTATTTTTATAATGGATTATCTTCTATCCAATCCTTTTCTTATCTCCTTTAATTTAAAGAAGAAAAACCATTATCCAAATTATGGTGGTTAACCATCTACATGAATAATGATTTTTTTATTCATCCATTAACACCGTCAAATGTAGTAAAAACGTAATATTTTGATCAAAATATAGTTTAATAGGTATATTATAACCTATTTAATATTCAATAACTTTTATATATAATATTAAATAAAATGAAACTTGTCCACAATGGTTGGAGAAATTGAAAAAATAACTAGACATTTACCATTTAGATTTTAACAAATGATCCATCCATAGGTTTGAAAAACAATTCATACATGGGACTATTAAAACTTCTAGAGGTGAAATAATAATATTTATTTTCACATATATTATTTTATTTCCATTTTAAAATAAAACCCAAAACTATACATAAGTGAATTGAATATGAAATTAAGAAACAAACACACCCGAAACAACAATCACAATGAAATATTATTAATGAAAGGGTGGTAAAAAGTTATTAAAGGATCACATATGTTATTTTAAATATTATAATATTTAACTAATTAATTAAGAACTATAATTTAATCTATATTTAATAGGTTAAGTGGAAGAAAACTAAATTGATGTGTGAGGTAAGGGTTTATCATCTCACTTTTACTTCTATGAGTTATATGCCTTATTATTTGATTATATATTTTATGTGAGGGTATATAATGTCCATTTATATAAAATATCAGGAATATAATTATCTTTTTTTTATGTAATTTAACTGATATAATCATTACTTTTATGGGGTATGTGATTCTACTGATTACATAGTGGAATGGGATTACATAACTCAATTTCTATTTATTAGGTTAACTTATACTTCACTGGTTACGCCATGTTATGATCATGTGTAAGATTGATTTTAATGATATTATTATATATTTATACTTTTTTATGTGTATTTACATAATATCAAAATACTATACTAATTTTATTAATTCTAATGTCAATGATACGATATTTATATAAGACTTTCTTTTAAAAAATTATCCTTTTAACGTTTCCCTTAAAACTCTAATTTTCTTCCATGTCCACAAATTCTAAAACTGTTTCCAAAAATACTTATATTATTATATTATGATTATTAAAATTCATTTTTTCTCATGTTTTAAATTTGAAAAAATGGGTTTAAAGGTTTCCTTTTTTCATTTTCTAAATGAGGTTATTCATGATTTTGCAGAAAGAAAAAATATAGGAGTGTTTTTCTCAAAATATATAGAAAGATGAGATTTTCCTTCTATAATGAAGAATTAATTATTTTATATTTCTTTTACAATAAATCATGTTTCATTTGAATTAATTATTTTTCATTATAATTATTTGGTTCTTTAAATAGAAATTATTTTGAAATGGAAATGTAATTTTTTTTATTAATTATTTCATGTGATCTCTAAAAGTTATTTTCCATATAAGGTAACATTATTAGATATTAATTTTAATTTACATGGGATATTATTCAAGGATACTACACTTATTATTTTAATGTTTGTTTTATTCTTATAATGGAAATATATTTACATAACATATTCTGGTTCCTTGGTAAATGTTATGATAAAATGTTTTAAAAACCAGAATATCTCTTAATGGGTTCTGATATGATAAATGTTCATTTGGAACACATATGTATGGTTTGATTATGTGATTTTCCTGAAAAATATATACCATTAACTAATTGTGTAACGAATCATGTCTTAAGAGATAGAAAACATCAGAACAGAGAGAGAACCCATTTCAATATGATAGGACTCGAACGTGGACGAAACTCATTTATGTAAAACAAGACTTGACTGTGAATTAAACTGGGATCAGTTAGGAAATTTTTTCCCGATGATGGTAGTGGTAGTGAATCATGACTTCTATTATAGTTTGTTTAGTGAACCCATTCTAGTATGATGAATCAGTTTCCTCTGGGGATGGTGGTGTGTCTGGCCTACGAGGTGTAGCTGCACAAAGAATTTCTATTCTTATGTGCATGAAAATATTTCATATTATTCTCATATGTATTATATGTATTATATTATTTTATTATTAATCTATTATATATTTATAAGATTAATTCTATGAGTAATTATTATGATTTTTGATATGTATGGTATAATTTTTATTTTTAATGTTTTTGTTTTATACCCTACTGCTCATGTCTTTCTTGCTTAATCTTTAATATCTCATATGGTTACCTTTACTGATCTTATGAGATCAACCTATTTTATTTTTCCTTTTCCATAGGTTATAAATAATGGCTTTAGGTAGGTTTTATATGAGAAGGGTTCTATAAGTGATGAAATTTTGGTAAATTAAATAGATTTTTATAAACCATTTGTTTATGTTTCTTGGTTTCCAATGACACTAAACCCATATGGTTCTTGCGTGGGGTTTTCTGTTATGTAAATAATATTAATATATTTATATGTAACATATATGTCTGATAATAATGGTTTATTATAATTATGTATCTATTTTTCCAATACATCTACACTATTTAGTCCTTTAGGATGCAATTCCATGTTTCAAGAGCCAATATAATAAATAAACCATAGACTCTAGGTTATTAAATTATGTGTCTTTACATATATGGACATGTGAACCGACACAATTATTATTATATAACTTCCTACAAATATGGTCATAATGATAGATTTAATGTATATATATGTGACATATATGATATATTTATAATTCCATAAATAAAATATATAATCTATATCCTTAACATTCAATTAATTTAAAATTGATAAATCCATTCATCCATAATTGTGCATTACCACCTCCATGAAGAGATGCAATTTCCGTTTCATGACCACTTAATAGGACCAATATATATATGATTATTTAATAAGATAATATTATATTTATGAAATAATCATCATTATTGAAATGTAAATCTATACTCACCTTTTTTCCTTCATGTTATTTCAATTTTACGACCATTATTCATGTGTATGTATGACCTACCATCTACGTGATTGTAAAATATTTAAATTTTACTAACTAAGATTCATTAATAGTTTTAAAATTAAAATTAAAATATAAAATTGATTATATTTTATGATTATTATTATATATTTTCATACATAATGACTCCTTTGACCATTATTAAAATACTGAAGTCATTTTGAATTTATAAATTGAATGTCCCCAAATTACCCAATGTGGAATTAATTTATTATTTAATTAAATATATAATTGAGATAAAAAACTAATATTCTAGTTATAACATAATAAATATTTAAAATTTTATTATAAATTATATATTTTATATAATATTGTTATACATGAGTTTAAGGAAATACATCAGATGTCTAGACTCAAGGTATGGGATTTTTTTCTCAACTTCCATTTATTGAAGTTTATTTTAATGTAAGGAACCTAATTTATATTATATGGATTACATACTAACCATTATTATATTAATATAATAAATTATCTATACTTCATTGTATTTAATGTTTTCCAAAAACTTTTTCCTCGATGAGGATTTTTCATGATTGTTACTAAGTGGTAATAGAATATGAACTTAATTTTCATTCACTAGGTTATAATATTACATTAATGACATTATTACGCAGTGATTATTTTTGAATTGATCATTAAATTTTTTTAATATAAATACCGACTAGTTTAATGTTTATTTACATACATTATCATATTCAATTAATTGAGCAATAATAACATCCAAAGTTATTTTCTTCATAATTTTTCAAAATGTTTGAATCCCATTTTTTGGAGACATGTCTCATGTTATGCACTATTATTTCATTAAGTGATAAAATTAAATAACTATCAATAAATTTTTACATATTACACCATGTAACTAATTTTATTTATAGACACATATATAATTCATTTTTTCAATATGTTAAGATTCATAAAGTTACCATAGTGGTAACATATTTATGTTACAATATCATTTCTATCGTGGGATATTTATGCTCAAGGATACTTTTGGGTAAATATTATGCTATTAATTTATAGAACCACGTATCTTTTCTTCTCATATGGTTATGAATGTTTGATACATTTTTAGTTTTCATTTGCACAATTATTTAAAAATGAAATAGCATTAATGTTATTTGTAAGTGATATTGTTCTTATATATTCTTTCAGATATGGACTTTTTCAATTCCAAATCCATGTTTTCCAAAATCATTTCATGAATTTACTTTTTTAAAATAAATTAGTTCCTAATATAATTTTACATGACCATTTTCCTCCTTTTAAAATTATTAAAAGGATTCTTATTAATGTTTCTTCATGGGTAAATTTTGAATCTCTTTATGATAGTTTGAAAAAATTATTTATGAATGGGTTTTACAACTGTAAATACCATTATTTTATTTTAAAAGTAAATTAAATTTTTCTAATTTTATTTTTAGTTAAAATATTTTCAACAATATTTTGTGAATTTTTAGTTTTTTTGAATGTTATTTTACAAGTAGAAATGGTATTTTCCTAAAAAATGTTTAATGATTTTTTTATTCATATTTATTTTTATTATTTATAGGAGTAACTGATTTCACTTATGTTACACATGAGATATGTTATATTAATACCATACTTATTCTTTTTCTAGATGGATAATGCAATTTTCATGGATCCCGTTGCTTTTTCGTGGGTAAATCATGCTCCAAAATAACAATAATTATCATGGTAAAAGATCAATGTTCCATATATTAATAATGTTTTATGGATATTGGCCATAGTTTATGATTAAAGGAATGCTTGATATAGATCATGTTTCTAGGTGAGTATGATATTGATCTATAATGAATGGAGTAATGATTATGTTCTCCAGAGATTTATTCTAGATGTCTTCCATTTTAGTTATTCCCGATCTATGGTTTGTATAAAGATAATTTTCTAAGATATCAATACATATTATTTAAGATTTTTATCAATTTTTAATGATTACTTTGATCAATATTGACATCAAATGGATCATGATTATTGATTACTATGACTTATTCATTTGTGAAATCATTATTCCAAGGATTATGTATTATGAACATGTCTATGATGGGTATAAATTCTATTATGTTATGATGATGAAATTTATTTATTTCATCATAACCTTATTCTCAACTTATAATAACTGATAAAATTCGGTTTTAATGCCTTTTTACGCTTATTGAGCACTTCATCTCAACATTATTATTTATAATTTTTTTCTAGGTTGTTAAGATAAGAATTAAGTATGATATTAATAATAAGAATTATACACGTGAACAATATATTTAGTGATTATGTTTATTTTTATAAACCAGCTGTTTATATATCCATTTTTTTATAAAAGTCTTTATCATCATTCAAGAAAACTCTTAACCTAAAAGTCCATTTGGTGTCTCAGGTATCCAATATTTCATTTTGATGTTGTATGATTTGGATGGTTAAAATTGGGTCACATTTATCAATATAAAATCCAAAAATGTAAAGATGATTCTTTAGTTACTGAATCTAGAGGTGTGCTGGTCTAGGGATGTCAAAGTTGGTACCAGAATTAGTTTTAAATAATGTTTGTGGAGAGTATATTTTAACATGATTTTGAATTACGATTTATGGATACTAGCATGGTTTAATAAGATTAAGGTTAATTTTATGTTCAAAGGCATAGATATGCCTTTTATAGGTTTTATGTGATGAAAGTATAAGTTGATTAGAATCATTTTGGGGGACATTTATAGTAATATTACCCACAATATTAATATATTTTTAACACAATTTTTATTTTTGGAAGAATGCCTTTACATTTTTTAATATATGTTTTATGATATTTATAACCTTAATGGTTTATATTTAATTTGATATTGATGTAATTATTGGTTATTAAAATTTGGGAACATGTTTTTATCATATAGAAAACTATGAGAATGAAAATTTATATCTGATTAATTGATTTATATTATTTTACATGAAGCTCGCTATTTTTTAGACGTTATATAGATTGAGTAAATGGATATATTTTTTGCTATGATTGTATTTTATTTGATGAACAAATATTGAATTATATATTGGAAGAAAATATTATTTTTATTAGTCAGTATAGAAATTAAGGTTCTTTATGTAAATTATAAGCATATCGTGGAGTTTATATGATTACAGTATATATATTTTTTGTATTAGAATATAAGAGTTATTGAGGTTATTAGGAGATAAATGTAAAATTTATATTATATGCATATGTTATCAAATAATTAAAATCTTTGTGATTCAATCTTAGTTTGTAATATTATAATAAAACTTAAAGATATTTTCATATGGAATTATTTTGTTTGATATGTGGGTATAGCTATTGAATTTTGTGGATTAATGTATTATTTATTGATAAGAATGTTCATACATTTTGGATATTATCTTAAGTTGTGCATAATATTTGAGGTTTGGTTAATATATAATGATCGTTGGAAAATATTTTTATTTGTTTATATATTATATGATCTGATAAGTTTATTTTTGTGATTCGAGCATGAAAAAATGTCTTCAATACTCATCTTTTAAGGATAATTTGTTACAATGGTTGAAATTAACGATATTTTTTATTATTCGAGTAAGTATATTTCTTAATTTTCTTATTCTAGATGGTTAACTAATTACTCAACTATAGGAAAATAACCGTGAAATAAAAATTTTGTCCTACTATCTTAATTTTTATTACAATTCTTTGGGTTTTATAGGTTATTATTTTATAGTTTTATGGTCATTAACTATCTCAATGTCATTAACATTCATGTGATCAGTGTTCTCGATCACTCTCCATAATTATTTGAAAACTATGTTTCCCTCTATTTAAATATTTTAAATTTTCACTATTGTTTTAATATTTGGAATCCTATTTGGTTTTTTCCTATATGATCTTTGTAATTCAGTTTTCCTCTTTCTAAATGTATGTTCTGTTACCATTTTATAAGACATGGTATTTCAAAAAAGGTAATTTCATATATAAAAAACATTATTACTAAGATCATTTTCAATTGAATATTTTGAAATTTATTATGGGGGTGTAATATCCCACAATTTTAAAAGAACATTATGTTCAACCGTATATACAACACAAAATATAAAGCATAAATGAACCATGAAACATTATATTTTAGACACGAACGTTATAACCCTGCCATTAAATTTTTAGTTATGAATAAGAATAAACATATTATGAAATGAATAAAATTTAAATAATTAAGAAAAATTTATCGATTAATTCCTAAGAAGTAAGAACTCTATTTTTAATAGTCATTTTATTCTTTAAGATTACATTTTCCTCAAAAATATGGTTTTTTCAAATTTGGAAGTGAATATTTTAACTATTTTATAAAACATTTAGAAATTATATTTTATATGTATGATATCATTTTTGAAATCATCATGTCAAAATTAACATAGATTTATTTTGTTGACAATTTCTTGAAAACATGGGGTTTTCAATGAATAGTGAAAATACTGATATTTATTGAAAATTTATTTTATTTCAATATTTAAAAAGATCTATTTTTTAAAAAAATGGAATATAAGTAACATTAGTTCTATTATATTATGAATAATATAATTATGTTCCCTACAATCAATTTTTAGCATTTATTTTTATTATAAAAACATTTATATATATAATGATTTTTAAAAAAAAATTATTTTTCCTTCTGTATCACATTTTTTCTTTAATTACTGACATATAACATCCATTGATTTTATGATATCTTTATCTATAAATAATTTTGTCAAATAATTTATTCACACACAAAACAAAGTTTAAATTAACCCTGGAAGGATATTATTATTTGAAAATTATATCATTTATGAAATTACCCATGAAAAATTAGTTTTGGATGAGATTTTGGGATTTTTTTAAAAACAATTTATTTTGTAGTGAATAAAAAAATAAGGATTTCTATAAAAAAGAAATATTTTTCATTACATCTATTAATTTAAAATTTACTATTATATTTTGGATTTTTATTAATGTTTATAAGATCGGTTTGATATACATTAGGATCATAATTTTAAATAATTATGATATAATACTATTTTTATGATTAAAAACACAATATTCTAGGAATGTTTTTTTCTTCCCATTTTTTGGATTTATCTTGAAATTTATTTATAAAACCTATAAGATCTAAATTTTATGAAATTGTTTCCATATTATCAATCATGTATTTCAATTTATTAAAATAGAGTCCTTATATTTTTTTGGAATTGTAGAGACTAACAGTGGTAATAAATCATACATTGATGATGTTAAAATAAATTAATGATGGTTGAATAACCTTATAAGGAATTAAAAAATATCCAAAACATTCCATTAATTCATTGTATGAGTCTATTTCATCAATAATCATCCAAACATCTAAAATATGACCTTTTTCTATTAATACTTTATTTTTATATTTATAATATTTATGAACATAGTAAAAAATTCCGGATACTTACATTCAATATATATAATATTTTGTGACGAGGATAAAAAATTGTATTTGTTTTTAAATGGACATTTTAAATAAGAGTAATATTTTTTCCATGGATATTTATTTTAAATTTTAGTTATTTAGTAATTACATTAGCTGATTAAGAAATATTGACGTAGTATTTATTCAATTAATATAAAAATAAAATAATGGTTAATATAAATATTAAAAGTAATATTATTTGGAATAATTATTATATTACACGAATTTTATAGATAATTATAATATAATAGTGAAGTTTTCTAGAATTTTATTCAACTTCTATATTTTTCATGATGTTTTTAATGTGATATAAATTGAAATGTTATAAAATTTACATTAGAGAAACATTATGAAAGTAATATTTTATTAAACAATTAAAATAATAATAATGTTATTTAAATTGGAAAACGGGGAAAATATATGGTCTAAATATAATCCCTTGGATATTTATGGTCTAATTTAATATTTATTGTAACATTATTATCTACAAAAAATTTAATTTTTTTAATCACAGTAATAGTTAAAAGGGTTAAGGTGAAGTAAAAAACAAAGATATATGGGTAAAAAACTACCTAAAATTGTCTAATTTTTATTTTATATGACTATTTACACTCACCCTTATTTAACAATTAAATATGTTAATTTGGATTAATTGGGATATGAGATATAATTTATATTAATTTATTACTTAAAGAGATTCCATGAAAGTACCTCCCTAACTTACATAAGGACACCACTCCTAAATTTTCTTTATATCACCTTGAGTAACCTATATATAAAAAAATACCCAATTATATTCACTACATCATTATAATCAGTCTATGGTTTTTATAATAGGATTATTAGCTTTATAAAATAAAGTAATTGCTTTATTTTCAGCCATAAATACCTACATAGATATGTGAAACCAATACGTCTATAGAGGAATACAATCATTAAGTTCATTCTTAGCCATATTCTTAGATATGAAATCATTTTTTCAACAGAAGATATATAACCTGATCTCATTATTTATTCCCTTATTTGTTTCATCTATCTAGGGATAATATTCATATGTCATACAACCATGAATCTTTCCTAGTTCTATATTCCAGACACATCTTTTCTCTTTTATATTTCCCTTATACTGATGCTACTCAAAAATATTAATACTGCTTTTCAAAACCCATGCCAATATGACTACCACTTTCTTATAATTAATCATTTTTACATAAATGTTTATCCATAAAATGTTTCATCCACTAACATATTATAAGATACCCGGATTTTTCATATCTTACCACTATAAAAATATTTCATCCCAATTGGATTTACATACTACACTTCCTTATTTATTGTAATATTGAGAGAATATGCTTTAATTATCTTCCTAATTTTTTTATCTAAATGTACAAACATATTAATTTTTTAAGTTCTTTAGAGACTGTGGTGGTTCAAATGTATCATCATTTTATCTATGATACCAAGAAGGGTTGTACCTATATTAATTATAAACATGACCTCTAATGTTTTACATCTCATTAAAATTATTTAGACATTGAAATCTATTCACTAGAGATAGAATTTATCGTTTATGTATTGTATGATTATTTTTTTAGGGTTATTACATATTATAATATTTATTCACCTATCATCATAGATTATTGAATTTTTCACACTGACATATTAATCCAGTAATCAAAAGCTCTATGTCCAAATTTCTATAGTCACCAACAACTACTAACAAATTTTTATTTTTTTCTTGCAACTATTTTTTATCCATCATAAAAAGTATTTAGTTATTGGGATAGAATATAGAGACCGAATCATTTTAAATATATTATTACATAATTTCAAATCATTATTATCTAATAATAAAACAATGTGATCATAAATGAAATGTTTCTTTAGAATAATAGGTTCATATTATATCAAATGGAACATAAAATGAAAATTCCTTATTTAATTATCTATAATGAGCTCCTAAAATTAATTTGTTATCCTAAAACATCATGGGATAACCTAGGGAATACATCAAGAAATGAATAATCTAAAAATCCTAGTAATATATTAAATATGATAAGAAAACATAAAATATGAGTCAAAGGTATAACATGATATCATAAAAGAGAAGGATTATGAGTAATCTCATGGAATCATTACTTAAATAACATTATATCATAATGTCATGGTAAAAAATTAATTGAGGAAACAACTTATAAAATGACATAAAAATTGTTCAAGGATAATAATCTAAATAATATCACATGTTTGAAAAAGTCCAATAACTAATTATGTCAAATACCAAATCCTATAAATGATGCCTTATTAGAGAAAAGAGTTATCAAATACATGGAGGAATATCTATCCAGTCACATCATAACATTTTGAGGATATATGTGTTCCATATAATGGAAATAAATCATAATGAATAACAAAAGGTCTAATAATGGAATGAAAATTGGTTTCATAATCTTACATCATATCATAATCACAGAAATATTCATAATAAAGGAATTTGAGAAACAAACATAAGGCGTGTATTAAACTATTAAAAGAAGGTACAATAATATCCACGTACATTTTGGGGAAATTTATGCATAATTTAGTATAATTCAGACATATTAAATGTTTATGACTTTTATGAATAGAAATACATTTAAAAATATTAAAAACATTCATGAGGAAAATAACATTTCCACTTTTGAAGTCATTCCTGAAAAAAAAAATTATTTTGGAAAGCCTTCTCTTTGAAAATACACTTAGAAAATTATTAAAAAATATTCAATGAAAATAATTGTCATTCCCATGGGAAATCCCATTCATGTCGTTCATGTATAAAAAATATTCGTTTCAAATTTTCAGTAAAAGATAAAAAACATAATGAATATTAATTTTAAATAATTTTCTATTAAAATAACATTGTTAAACATTGATTTTAAAAATAAAAGTATAATATTAATGATATTTTTGAAAATATTTTTAGAAATCATGGATATGAAAAAATAATTATTTTTGACCAAAGAGTTGAATGCATTCAGATTTATGTAGTTATTCTGAAGGATTCAATAGTTTATCCATGTGAGGGGTTTATTTATGAAAACATATTCTGAGTTATCGCTTACATTCACTTGGATAACTAGGGACAATGAATTAGAAGTGAAATTTATGACTAAACAAAGGAAATGTCATCCAGATGTCTCTTAAAACCCTATGAGAATAGAAATTAAGACTCACATAGTTAAAATAAAGGGATAATCATCTCTTATTAGATTTTTAGAATAATTTTTATTGTTGTATAGTATTAGATTTTATGGAAATCCTTGAAATCCTACCAGGGATATTATATATGGATGTTATTTTATCAAGTACCAATGTTATTTAATAAAGAAAAAATTATATGGATGAGGAGACCATACACTATGAAATCTTACATAGATAAATATTTTACAATGCATGATCAAGTTATATTGAATACAACACTACGTGTAGTTAAATTTCATACAGGATAGACCCATCAGTATGTGATTTATAGTCATGTGACTAAGGATTTATTGCATGTAATTTAGATTCATGTAACTGGGATTTATCTCCATGTGAATTTATGAAAAGTATTTATTAATAAATATCACATTGGTTGGAAGTGTGATATTAACTCCATCCATTGGATTATGGAGTATACTCAATTAGGGTAGAAGATATCTATGATATGTGGTCTTTCCAATGCAGGCTCTGACTTTAGAGGTTTCTAACAATGTATCGTTGATTTCATTATGTCTAATAATATCTCTCCATGAATTAAAGTGTAAAGATGATCCCTCTAGTAAAAATCTGGTTCTATTTGATTTTGAAAAACATAGGGGTTGTGTATTTCATGTAACTTTTTCCTATATAAATATTTCAATTCATTAAACTAAAACTATGATCAATGTTTGAAAGTAATGTATTCATAAATGGATATTTAGAGTAAAGGTAGAAGAACTATAATAGGTAAGACTAGTTTTTATCATAAAACATCATGTATAGGGTAAATTACTTGGAATTACTAGTAATTGTGCAATAATCCCACAATATATATTGGTGTTTTTTAGTACTATTCTTTTCATTATTATATATTATTCTTTTAAAGATGTTTTATAGAGTCTTTTTTCATTCCTTTATCTATCCAATTTCTAGAAAATGATTATATGATGAGTGATTAGAATGGATCTACTATTTTATATACAATTTCATCAATTAATAAAGAAAAATATTAATGGTTTTTCCTATCATAATTATTATATGTTCTTTAAATATATTGATGATATTGGAAATATTGAAATTCATCTCAACCTTTTCCCCAACTTTTATTAAGGTTATTAATTTATTTAATTTTTTAAATTGTTCATTAGGAGTATGTATAAATTTTAAATCTCTGATAACCTCTATAAGGAATTAACTCATGAAATCTATTCATACATATAGGCAATGGATTAGACTATTTAGTAGTGATTAAAAACTCTAAGGATTTATCGATGATGTTGTCTTGTATCTTGTATATATATATATATATTTATCAATTTTGTTTTGTGTGAATCATGGATGACTAGAAATATGTAAGACTCTCGATTTGGTAAAAAAGTTTTTACCCTATGTGATATGAAAATTATATGACAACATGGAATTCCTGTATAACAATGTTGGTCTCTACTCCATATATGTAAGTAATGATAATTACACTAAATCTAAATTGATAGAGGAATTTTTGGGAATTTAGGAAATCAAGTAATGGGTTTATATCCTTAAATTAGTGTAAAAAGAACCCAATAGAATCTAGATATATAGTGCAATTTTTTTGGGAATTTAGGAAATCACAAAAGATGAAAATTCAAAAATGACTAAGAACTTCCTATAACCTTACTAACATCTATTAAAGAACTACATTCAGATGGTATTTTAATATTAGAGCCACCCATTTAGTTATTAAATCAATTAATGATGATGAAGATATAGTATTATCAAAATTTGTATGGATATTACTTATTTCATCAATAAATTTTACAGAAAATATAAAAACTACTCATTGATGTGAAACATAGATGACTTTGTCATAATGATCATGGTCCACGAGAGCCATGTCACAAAAAGTCTTAATATGGATACTGTCATGACTAACCCATGTGCCCCTCTAATAGGATAGGTGATAGTGACTATCACGGAGTAATCAAATATTATAGATGGGTGGTATTAGCATAATGTAACTATACACATACACACATCTCCAGGACTAAACACACTAAATTATAAAACAACCAATTTCCATGAATGCATAAATATAAAATAACACCACCAGAGTATGACTAGAATTAATGGAAATAAAGGGTGAAATAAAATCCCACTTAAATAAAATGAATTCATGTCCATCCTATGATGTGGGAAAGGATTTATATAAAAAACAACTAGAAAACACTTTGGGCTACCTCGATCACTAATCTCTTCCCATTCATTGTCCCTCTAGGACCCCATGAAATGTTTGTATATAAGTATAAGACATGATATGTCAAGGATAATGAAATTCATGGGTGTGTATTATAATACATAGTAATACACATCGAAATCCCTAAACATATAGCATCAAGAATAGAGATCTTTTCTTAATAGTGATATTTCAAAATCCTACATAATAATAATATCCATCTATAATCATAGTAGACACACAATCTGAAGGTTGGATAAAAACTATAAATCCATCAAAGAATCCCTAATTTAGTGTTTTTTATAACACTCATCGAAGAAATCACACTCTATAATCAGATAGCACAGATTGTGTATATCATAGATGACATGCCCACGATGTCCTCCCATAATAATTTTACATTAGATTTCTAAAGAGATTGATACACATAAGGGGATCACACCCATGTACATGGGGTATACCAATATTCCAATCTGTATTAACTTATTATGTCGGGGATTGATGCACATATAGTATTGATCAAAAACAATTTTGAGATCCCCACCTAATGAAAATGATGATGACAATTAATCTCAATACGAGCCTCATGAAGAGATTCTAGTTACACTATTCAATATCTATGTTCCTCATAGGGTATCAACATATTTTGCATAGGACATGAGTCCAAATTAGACCCTCAGGGAAAGGATCAAGGGAATGTACCCTACTAAAACATGTCCATGCTAAAGAGGAAAAGGGATCCACGACTTCTTTGAGAAGGTACATAGCATGTACTATGAGTGCACATGGTCTCCCTTTAGCACAAAATTCTACCCATTAATTGCGAATTGTTCTCACTTCTATGTATTAGTACACAATATGTTTTCCACCACACATGATGTTTTGGGCCACATGATCTCATGGATGTGTACTCTCTGTACACATAGAGTTTTCTGCTATGGTGTACAAGACATGTGGTCCAGCCTATATGGTGTGTAACACCACCAAGACATCTATATATATACCTCATATACACGAGGAGCTGTTAATATTGTAACCATATAGCATGTGGTGGGGATCACATGATTTGTGATCCTTATCTCTATACGTAAACCATAGACACCTCTCAAGGTTTCCCACAATGTGTATAATTTTATATTATATTCTCTATAACATGGTATTTTATAGAATACTAGATTCATTTTACATGTCATCACCTTCTCCTCTTTACTATCATCTAGCCACGAATCACACTAGTAATTTATGAAATGGTCTGTTGGATCCTTTTTATCACTTCTCTCTAGAATCCCGCCACCAAATAGTATTATAAAAACCCTTCCATCACATCTCTCATCCACCACATGGAAAAACCCAAATGATGAAACCTAATTTGGCCCGGATCCATTATCATAGCTCAATCCCATCATCAATTTGAACCAAGATCTATGGTATCAATCCATTTTCCAATGAAAACAGTTTGAAATGATTTATTACTTGGTACATGTTGATCAACCAACCATAGCAAATGTCGATGATTAATGAATGAAAAATTGGGTTGGAAATGATGAAAAAATAACAAGGAACGTACCTTGGCCAATTTTTCTTTTCACTTACATTACATACAATTAGAACAATGAACTAAGAGATATAATCTAATCTAAAATTTAAATCCCCCAATCCCATATAATATATCCCATACCCTCAACATGCTTTATTGGTGATTCAATTTATTAATTGATTGATTCATATTCATAATTAGAATAATTATATTGGGATAAAAAAAAAATTGTCATCCTCAGAAATAATTGATAACTGATGATGAATGAATATATATCATTATTATTGGTGAGATCATTGATTTATATTTCACACTAATCGATGAACCCTAATCAGCTCATTTTTTATTCTGGGAGTGATCCTCCAATGATCTCTCACAAATATAAAAGGTTGTGTGGTTAACCCAATGTTTTCAATTATAAGCATATTTATAAAATATTATAGGTCATGGATAATAAATTAATCAAAATAAATAAATGAATTTATTATTTAACAATCCACTTATAACTACACTCAACTCTAACAACTGATGCACACTAATTTTTAGTCACGTTAATGATAACACATGTTATGTATTCAACAGTGGCCTAAAATTTCCAATTTGAGATTTAATTTAATAGAAATTAAACATTTATAGGTATGTTTTACACACATGATATTTAAAAAAATTTAAAAATTAATTCTAGTTACACAACACCTCAAAATCTCACATCGTCATACTTTCTATCTCTAAAAATAATTCATAATATATAATATTATAATATATGTAATAATCCAATTAATTACATTATCCCCACACTGTGTATCATCATCCCTGAAAGCAATGAAAATGAATATAAAATGATATGTTGGTACTAAGTATGAATAAGGGTCTCCCACTCCAAGTTATTGTCTTGAATATTCTCATTATATCATTAGACACACACAAAAGGAATATCTCAACCACATCAGATTCACTTATATAGATCTTAAATCTCTACCATGCACTATAAAAGTATCTCCAACCATGATGTCTAGATATCATTAGTCAATAATATGAAATAGATAATGCATGCACATCCCTGCCTAGAACATTTGGCATATATCGTGTACTCTATTAAACAATGGGGGTAGATCCCAATAGAATTATAACTCACTAATGAAACACAATAATTTAATATAGATAATGAATTGCATAGATATCTTTACACCTCATCCAAATATACACAACCCACATTGATGTGAAACCCTCAGGAACACATGTTATACCTACTCAAACTCTAATGGTCTGCATCGTTATTACTCATATGAAATTTGATGGATCTGTGTACCCCTCATCTGCTCTTGGATGATATGAACCTTTTTCAGTGCTTGCAAAAACTATAGGCCCAAAATTTCTGATTCCCTTTATTTGGTGTAGTATAGTGGTGACCTACAGGGTCACCCATACAAGGCCTAAAAATGTGCCATACTAATGGTGGAATGGTAATTATTTTTGTATAAAAACATTTCCAATGGTAGGTGATCCTACCTACTATGAACAATGTCTAACATGCAAGACCATAGAATGTCCTCCAATACTAGAATGATCCACACAACATGGATGTCAGTTAGGGGGTGAAACATCGTGTAAAATACAATTGAGTCCCAAACCCCCTGTAATACCTTCCATAACTGAGATGTGAATCATGAATCATGGTCATAAATTATCTTTGAGGAAACTCCAGGTATTCAAACTATCACATACACTTAAAATCATCCCATGCTCTATACTGAAATATTCTCTCGAATAGTTATGATGTGGGATGACTTGGTCACTCGATCTATGATCACCCATATTAAATCATTTCCTCTAGACTTCCATGGTAACCCATTCATGAATTCAATAGATATTCCATCCCACATACACTCTATACCCTCAAGGGTTTATTAAAAACCCATCATAACCTAGTGCTTATCCCTCACTTTTATACAAGTAAGGCATCAAGAGACATAATCTACCATTTCCTTAATCATATCTGGAAACCAAATCTTACATTAGAGGAAAAAGTATATCATCTCATCACCTATATGTATTTCCAAGGGAGACATATGAAAATCCCTCATAACCTCCCCAACAACATCATTTTTACCATCGCGAATACACTAAAAAATATATTCTCACTGCCTTCCCAAAACATATCAAGAGCATATCTAATATATATCTAAGTACATAAGGTCTCATTATCAGTATCCAAATGATGCGAATCTCTATACTTCTGTAAACATTTAGGGGTAAAATCTATGAACTAGATGTAACCTACTCTATCCCCATGCAAAAAGGATTACTATAACTAGGAAAACATCCTTGACGCCCAACTTAGTAGTTGAAGAAAATATATCTATTGAGATAATTTCCTAAAAATTTCTCCTTCCAATGTGTATAGATAGTATCGAATTCATAATATTTTAGTAACTCTAGCCATTGAGTCTATATTTAGATTAGAGAATTCAAGGAGGAGATATACTTATTACTCATACTGTTAGAATATATGATAAATCCCTTGCTAATAAGTTAGTGTCTCCATAACATCAGTTTTAGGACTACTGCAACCAGCTCAATATCATGGGTCACGTAGTATAAATCATATGGTCTCAACCCATGGGAACCATATGAAATCATAGCCTACTTATACATCAGAACAAAACCAATCCTGATACATGATGCATTATAGAAATCATTTATTCAAAATTAGACCTCTTAAATCTATAACTATCACATCAAGAGCTTCTAGTAACATCGGTTCTTGAATAGTATGTCTTGAACTATCCATGTGTGTCTTGCGTGTTCCTATATGGAAGCCAAGTACATTATAATATCATTAATGAAGACTATAACCAATCGGATAAAAAATAGATAAAGGATTCATTTCACGAGTCCCCTACAGACTTCAAGGAAATTTGTCACACCGAAGAATATCACCATGTACTCATAGTGACCATAATGAAATTGGAATAACATATTTTTTATATCCTCATCTCATACTAATATCTTTTGATAGCCTGATCTAAGGTCAATATTTAAGAACCATTGTGCCCCAATCAACTAACTTAATAGGTCATAAATCCTATATAGTGGATACATATTCTTAATAGTTACTTGTATTAGGAAATTATAATATAAACAGATCCTCATGATCCCTTTCACCTTCTTGGAGAACAAAACAGGAGATGCCTAGTGTGAAACATTGGGTATGACAAACCCCTTTTTCATATGTCTTCACAATACAACCTCAAATCCTAAATATATATGGGATCTATATGATATGATGGTGCATATATTGGGGTTATCATAGAGTGTAGATCAATGTGGAAGTCTATCTATTGGTGGAAATATAATCCTAGAACGTCATCAAAAAAGGTATCCTCAGACTCCACCACCATTGCAAGAAACTGAAATATCAAACAATCAACTACAGTAAGAGTCATGGTAGATAGATTGTGAGAAATCAGTTTTACACCCTAACACATGATCCATTATTAGTCAATCTGGGTTTAGATTTCAACCAAAATGGAATACCTCATCTGATCAATGAGGACACACCTCATCCACCAATGGAAATAATCTTTTTTAGCAAGAACTATAGATTACCATTCTATACATTAGATGAAGTCACAAGTAATCATTACTCCTAAAAATTGATCCCAAAAGAAACAATCACCTCCAAATGTTAGGTCATACTGTTAGAATAAGTGTGTGACAACTCTATCTCATCATGTATGAGTCTCCAGGAATAAGTGTTGATTAAGTATCAACCAAAATATCTAAGTATTCAACTAGATTAATAATAATAAATGAGTTTCTTGCACTTATGTCTATTAATACATTATCTAAAGTAATGAATACATATATTGTACCTTGTATTATCCTTGGATCCTCATGGTCATAATCTTCGACCACTTGTAGAAACCTTCACTCTTTTCGCCACTGTCATTGATCCTCACATGGACCACCTAGCAGTGGTGGTGGTAACAATTAAAAACACCTTCCACCCCTGGTTACTATCTTTTCTCCACTACCATATCCACTTCTCTATGAACCTACACACTCCTTCTGATGTCTATTCCTAGGTGGTCTGTCCAATCTCACGCTATCAGCTACATTTCAGGTCCTGGAATATTAAAAAATCATTGCTGACTATCACAAGAGTAGTTCCACATCTCTCTAGGATGACTAGATACATCTAGAATTCCCTAAGTTACAGACCCTCTATCTTAGGATCAACTCTTGAAACATCTTAATCATTTGAGTCCCAACATCTATCATCAGTTACCTTCTGTTGAAGTCTCATCTCCAATGTTCCTAGTATCGACACTAAATTTCTACATCTTCTCATACAAGAAAAACTTAACCACCAAAGAAAACTCCATCATCCCATTATAGGTAGGAATTCATAGAGGTATCATGATGGCTTGAATTTCTTTACATTGACCATTTATTGAGGGTTTGAGCCTGAAATAACTGACCACACACAATATTAATCATGTAATGAGAAATGTTAGTGAGCATCGATGAATACTCAACCATATTATTACATCTCTATTTTAGATATAGAAGCTCATGGAAGTGGACATGGCTCAACTTATATAGGGAAAACTCTTCCCTCAAAAGGTGCTCGAAATCTGACCATGAAAGAATCTAATCATCAAATGAATAGGTGACTATTCCCCACCCACATCCTATAAATCCATGTATAAATTTATCTTCTTAGGCTATCATATTGTCTATAAGTGTCCTAACAAGATGAAAGACTCATGTCACTACCAAAAGACATTCCTAATATTCCTATTAGTCTGGCTCTCCCATGAACATATGGGGTCCCTAATTCGAAAAATGTTGAATCACACTCATCTTGTGCACCTCATTCCTAGGTACATATAGTTATATTGGTTTCATGATGGGCATTGGTAAGACTGATGCAACACTTGGTGGTAATACCTCTAGTGAAAATTCCTACATCTAAGCCACACCACTGAGGGGATCATACCCAGGATCCACCTACTGAATCTTATTGGAATGAATCATGGAGGAATCCTAAAATAGTCAAGATGTGTAATGGAAAACGAGTTTATTTGGATATATTACCTAACAAGGAAATTGAAACCCCATATCATTATTGTATGATTCATGTTCCAATGTTTTCCCTACAACTAGTACATATATGTACCAAGGCAATAATAAGTTTTTCAGAGTCCTAGTTAATGGATACATTACCCGCCACACCAAAACTAAAGTCCCAAGAATGAGAAGAAAACCTGATACAATTAACACCATTTCTATAAAATCCAAACCAAACTCATAGACTTTGGTCCTAAGAAAGATCTGACTCCTATTATATCACTCCTATCATTACCCATCCAAACACGACCCAAACTACAAGGAACTCTATCCTACCTCCAATAGTCCAGGGGTAGGCAACCACAACTGATTCAGAATATCACACACATCAGAGGTTGTAGAGTAATGTACGTATATACACAAAAACTCACAAAGACACACACATCTCTATTCCCATAAATTGCTGAAATGAAAACAAACCAATAAACATGAATGCATACATCAAAAATCCCACTATCAAATTACGATAACTAGTAATTCAAAGAAATGGTCAAATATATGACCACCAAAATAAATTGAAAAAAGTACATCCTTTGAATTAAGAGAGTTAGACAATAAATGAAACAACTTAAACACACCAATGGATTCTTGGATTAGTATGTTCCACCTGGCCATGGTTCATATATGACTCTATCTAAAGGTTGATCATCAAAAAAAGACATGAAATGTTATGGAAATCCCATGAAGGGTGAGTATAACAATACCTAGAAGGACACCCCAAAATAACTAAGAATATAGCAAAAATAATAGTACTATATTCATCAAAGGAATATGTCAACAATATACATAAAAATAATATCCATATTTACACATTTTAGACACCCAACATAAAGGTATAATTGGAACTATAAATCAATCCTAGATTTCCTACTAAAAAGTTCCATATAACACGAATCTGGGTAAAGAAATATATGAGTCATATAGATCTAATAGAGTTCATTTAAGATGTCATGATAATCAGATTTTTTCTATAAAAATAACACACCGGATTTATATATATATAATGATACACAATTGGCTATCAAACCCAAGGCCATGGTGTATACCAAAAATATAATATTGATTAACTTTCTATGTAATGGATTGGTGTCCATGTATTGTTGGTCACAATAATTCTGATAACACCAACTTGGGAAAATGATTATGATAGAGGATCTAACTCTAAGACCCATGAAAGGATTGCAACTACATTATCCATGAATGATGTTCCGTAGGGGTGATCACCATCCTTTTCATATGATGTTATTCTATAATGAAGCCTTATGGAAATTATCAAGGGAATGTACCGTAATGAAACTTGTTTAAGATGAATAGGTAATGGGCTATAAGCCTTATTTTTGAAGGTACGTGATGTGTACTATGTTTAGATAGAATGTACATTCAGCATCTATTTCTACCCATGTATAATGGGCTGTTAACTTGTATGTGTTCTAGTAAACCACATGTGTCCCCACACACATGGAATATGGTGATAGATGGCATAATTTTTTTGGAACTACATATACACCACAAGAATCCATCTAGGGTGTACACATCTTTCAATAGGGACCACACTGAAGTTTCCCTTTTAGGATCCAAGTATAATTGAGAGGGGGTAGTGGTGAATTAGTAATATGTTTTTCTTTGATTTTTCCAAATTATAAAACATCCATCCCATCATGGTAAATATTTATTTCCCTGGTGAAAACAATTAAACCACACAACCACCATAAAAAATGTACAAGGTTCATTACTCAATAAGAGTAGCTACATCCTTGGTATGGTTTGGAAACAATCCAAAACCAAAAAATACACTAGAAAATAATCTTTTGATGTGTAATACAATGAGTAGGATGTTCCCTTACCCTCATGTAGAACTTTAAAAATAATACAATAGTTTATGTGCTTCTAATAGCACAAAAACAGAAAAATCAATTTTTCAATGCTTCTTGGCCAGCTTTAAAAAATATTACGTTTCAAAATAATACTTCACTTTTCGACCTAAAAGCTAGTAATAACTTCTTTGAGTCCTTTGTGAACTATCCTGATTTCATTATGTACTACATGTATTCTCTGTAAATTGTGTTTCCCCATGAAGCGCAAGTGATTAACAAAACACATCATCTTCCATAAACTATCTCTTCTAATTATACTACTATTTCTCTATATACTTCTACTGAAAATTGCTTCCGCATTCCACATCCACATCCCACTTCCATGTACTGCTTCCACGTGCTGCCTCTACTTCTGCATAATGCATTGGTGTACCATTTCCTCCTCATTGGAATTCCTTCTTATGTTGACTGCTTCTTCCCTACTCATGAACTGATTTTTCTTCAATGGATGAATTTTTTCTTCACTGAGTATTTTCTCCGCTAACTACTTCCCTTCGTAAAATTCTCCATGGAGAACTCTTGTAGACTTCGAAAAATAATTCCTTAGAGGGAATATGTAATCTTAAGAAAATTTCACATACTTAATGAAGGGATTAGTGTTCCTTATATAGGAAAATAAATCCATTTTTTTTAAAATTTAAATCTCCAAAATATTAATTGAGATATATCCTTCACATCATAGTAAGATTATCATGGGGACTAAAATTTTCCCACAAACCATCTTCATCTGAAAACTGTTTCCATACATGGTCCACGTACCACCTTTCATCCTTCACAGTGACCTAAATTACCAACTCCATTCCAAGAACACCAACATTCATCATGAACGGTTTATCTCTCATGAACCTCAAGTCTCTTAAAAACTGTGATCCACCTACAAACTATTTATCCAATGCAGTCTTCATACCATATTTGTACCGCGCCTCATTTTTTGTATAACACTTTTATAGAGAATCCATTATTTTATAATTTTTATTTTTCGCACTGTGTACCTCATATACATTCTACAAAAAATCATTCATGGTCCACACACATTACTATGGGGACTCCATTTAAATAATCTTCCTTATCCAAAGTAATAATCTCTCAATTTTGAGGGCTAAAAAATTGGCAAATAGTGGGAAACTATGCTAACAAAAATATTTGCTTCACCAAGAAAACCCAGGTCAATTCACTATCATCTAGCTTATTCAAAAAATAGAATCTTTCATAAAAAACCTCATATATCATTATATATAGTCTTTGATCAATCACCATTATCATTGTTATATTTTCGAAAAAAATTAGTGTAGCTTTCCTATCTTCTAGCACCATACTTCTTTCCAATTATCCATAAAACAATTGGAAACACATTTACTCCCCATTATATTCTTAAATATTAAATAAAATGTTATATAATAAAAATATGACATTTTTGACATAAAAATCATCCAAAAATATTTATATTTTCCATGGGATTTTACACATTGAATTGATTTATCCTTTAAAAAAACAAATGTCAACACACTTCAAAAGCATACTCTTCTTACTTCTTTGTCCATCCAACTTGGTCCTAACACACACAATGTGAAACAACACCCAAAATCCTATGAATGTAACTCTTATATACACTGATTTGGATATATAAGGACCACATGGAGTGTAGTAGGTACCACATGACATGTGATTCATATCCATGTGTGTAAACTCGAGCCATTTCTCAGGGGGCCTCACACGATATGTAATTTTGGAATAATCATAGTGTGAACCTTGTTTTATTGAATACATGACCTGTTAATTCTTCAAGACCACTATTATGTCTTTAGATATAGCCACTAATCACAGAGTAAGTATGTAAATTGATCAGCTAAGCCTTTTCATCACTGCTCTCCAAAATCTGACCACCAAATCACATGATAAAAACACTTATGTTGCATCTTTGCACCATGAAATTCCAAAACCTTGAAAAAATTCTCATATGATATTTATCTAACATCATTACTCATTTCCATAATTAATTTATACAAGGATATGTGGTATCAGTCCATTTCCCCATCTAATGGGTCTTTAATGAGTGATTACTAGGTATTTGTCGAACCAACAGCCGAAGAAAATGTCTGTGATGAATGAATTAAGAGTGGGTGTCAATTTGACAATACAAAACGATGTGAAAAAAATCCTTAGATAATGTTTTTTATTTTAATAATTTTTTTTCATTAGAATGGTGAGTGAATAGATATAATATATTCAACAAATAAAAATATGTAGACCCTATAAAATCTAACATGTACCCACAATACACTCGTATTGTGATTTGATTATTTGGTTGATTGATTAATATTCATTATAGGAATAATAAAATGGCGATATATCCGTATAAAATAAATATTCTACCTCATAATGGATCGCTCACTAAATATGAATGAATATGTATCATTTTCATTGGTGAGATCCTCTAATTCTGTTTCACAACGATGAACTATTCATGATCCGGTTATTGTTCAACCAATAATGATCCTACAATAGTTTGTCAGAAAAATATAAGGTTATACAACTTACCCTAGTATTTTTCCGTAGTATCATTCTTATAGACCAAACTAAGACATGGTCACTAAATAAAATTAAATAAATCAATAATTTTATTTTTTTAGAAAATTTTCACACAACGGAACTCAACCTGAATGTCTGGCACGATAGAAAAAAATGTCACACCTTGTGTAAAACCAACACTATTAATTCAAGTTAAACCAAATATTTTTTACAAGAGACTATATTTAATATTTATTTAATTTTTTATGAAAACTATATATGTGTGATATTTAATATATTTAAAATATTTAAATTTTTTTGAAACTAATTAGGCCTCGAGATATTACCCTCTCTATATGTCTAGCATGGATAATAATCAATTTAGTATTATAATGTAATTCATAGAAAAATCAGATTCAATTAAGTCCTTGGATATTAAGGACAATGAATCCTCTCAAGAATTTATAGGGAATGAAATATGAGATAACAATTACTCTTAGGGAAATCATGATTTCAATTCCATTGTATGATAAGTGGACCCGACAACTCTTTCTTGATAAAGTACTCCACATTAATTTTTTTTATCCTTGAATATTGGTTACCACTGATGTTTAGTTGCATAATTGGTGTTTAAAAATTTATTTCAAAAAAATAGATGTGGGGCTTAATATTCTAACCAACAATTAGTCAAAAAAATTTATAAGAGAAAAGAATAGGAAAAAAGTTCCTTTGATGGGGAAATGAATAAGAACTCCCCGAAATAATATTTCTTCCTTAGGACTTACAACATTTTCCTACTAAAAAATTGAGAAGAATCATAAAAATATATTTCCTATATATTATAGATTTCATGGTTGGAAAAACCACTTTATCATGGATTTATAGTGGCAATGTATTTTTTATCTCTAAGAGACATTAAACTTAGATTATTGATAATATACCCTTCAATAAATGATTTGGAATAAAATTAGTAATTATATCAATAAATAATTACACTATTGATATAAGGAATATTTAATTTTTTAATGATTATTTAAGTCCTTGAAATCAATTAAATCTATAATCTATCCATTTTTTAACACATAGATTATTTACAATCCATTCAGTGTATTGTGCCTCCAAAAAAAATTTTATTTGATAAAATTATTAATCATAGGTTCCTCCTTGTCACCATGAGTAGGATGAATCAATATCATAGATTATTTTTAACCACTATGGTTGGTATTTTGGACAATATAATGGTAAAATACACAAGGTTCTATCCCAATAATTTCATTAAAGTTCCATAAAATAAAATAATAATGTAGATTAGGAAAAATGATATAATGGTCATTGGGACTGAAATATTATATGATCAATGTGGGTTAGATATCTTTCTCAATACCTATATTCACCTAATAAAACTCATATATTTTGATAGATTCACCTTCTTCAAAAGTATATGGGAAATCTTCTATATCTTATCCTTTATCATTATCTTGATCGATTGATAAATCACATTTTCATAATATTATGTGATCTTATATATGAACTTCTCGTTTTAGGAATAAATTATTTTAAATGGGGTGAGAGTTCATTCGACTTGACTAAAACCATGGGAACATATTCCAAGTATCTGAATCCTCTCTTTCCCTATTTTTTTGGAATTCTTAATTGATAAAAAATCATGTGATTCATTTATTGAATATTAGTCAATCCTGTGTTATTGTATAGAATCTATGAGTTTCCATTGTTGAACATATGAATAATGATTATCCTTATAACTAATGTTGAACTAATCTCAATAAAAAACATTCACTTTCCTGTCATAATAATATAAGTTAATTTGTGGATATCTTCCATTATCCAACATAATGGTGTGAATTATAAACTCCAGGATCATTTTATCATTGCGACGGATGTGGGGAAGAAACATCCATTCAACTCACTCTCGGGATTTTATTGATCATCTTATAACCCATTGAAAATGATGATTTATGTGGAAACACTGATCTGTGGCTATTTTTATTCTCGTTTATAATATTGTGTATCAACATAAAAATATTCGTAAGAGTCAAATGGGAAAACATAATCATATATTATCCCAAGATTTCAATTTATGAATTTTTTAAAAAATTTATTTTAAAAATGGAGAAATTTTTCATGGATGTGATGCCAAAATGTTTCTAACAATGAACTAATGGTTTTTTCTTGATTAATTATAAAGAATCCAACACCAAACACGAGGTCTCTGAATTATGGTTTCAATCTAACATCTACCACGGGGTTTCTGCTCTTTTTCTAATATTACAACATAGTTTGGATGGAAGGGGCTTGATCAACCTCCTCATATCCCATCTGATGGATGGTTTGTTATAGAATGAGATCAATTATAGTAATATTATCCACCATAGAATGACGGATTTTGATTCCATCAGAATTTACATATACATATTGGGGTTTGATTTGTCCTTAAATAGATACTTCCTGATCCTTCTCTATGAATGCAATGATTACATGGTATTCATCGTGTTCATAAAGTATATCTTTCTTAGAGAGTTATATATATAATATATTTATTTCATTAAAATAATGATTTTAATGAATTTTATATCTTTCTAAGAAATATTAATGATAAAATATTGAAATTATTATTCTCCCATATTAGATATAATTTATTATATAGTTTAATGAGATGAATGGTTTGGGAGCTGAATTATTCATATGATTAATTTATACCAATAAAATGATTTAATCAAAAATAAAAATATCAAAAATTAAGGATTATACTTGATTGATAATATAATATTTTTTCATGGGATGACAGTATCTGTAGGTGATTATCCTTGGCCAGAAATCCCCAACTCCCATAGATATATTCACATTACTTATTTTGATAAGAGATGATAGCACATCATGGATGAAGATAGGATCTCAATTGACTATCATGATATTTGGACTATCTTGTGGACACATACAGAGGTGGGATGATATTATTTACCAATCTTGTGATATGTTTCATGCATATTTGAATAAGTTCAAAGGTGATGGAGATTACATAGTTGATCTTTGGTGAAATAAAAACATTTTCAACAGTATTCTCTAATTCTGCATTTAATACATACCAATACATTATCTTGAATGGGATATCCTTAAATAATGGGTTTTAATCCCATTGATAAGATATGATTAATATTATTAGACTCTAATAAATCCCTTTAGTTCATTCTCATCATGGTAAGTTTTCAGGTCAACCACGTATGTTTTTAACTATATTAGGATTGATAAAGCCTAAATTAGTTCCTCCCTGGGTATATTAGTGAGATTAAGGGCCTCCAAAATTGAAACTCGTGTGTGAATGGATGTTACATGCTTCAAAACATCAATTTTATTAGATATTGGCTGTGATAACTAGCCATTGGACTATTCTTACAGATAAAAAATAAGATCTGTTGTTAGTTTTTATGATGACATTCCCACTTATTAATATCAATTTTAGGTAATTTTTTATTGTGAGTCAATTTCAACCATATTTATTAAGTTCCATGGATGAAAACATTATTTCATATCATAAAATTTTTTCATCATTCTTAAAGGGTAAGACAGATATTATAATGATTCATGATCACATTGATGCTCCTATTGTGCTCTCATAAATCTACTATCTTATATTTTTTGTTACAATTATGATTTCATTAACACTAATTCTATAACTCTGGTGTCTTCCACAATTGTGAATTTCTTTCCTCAATGAACACCTCTAAAAGAACATATATGATTATCTATTTCTTAATATTATTCATTATGATCATATGGAACTGTTATAGGAATAACATTGAAATATCCATTATAAATGTATTCATTGAAGGGACTTCTTCTTTATAGGGGAATTTCCTATATTATTGACATTTCAGGAATATATACCACATGAGATTGAATTTTTTTCATACCTATAGCAGATATTATTCTTATTTTTTTCTTTATTGACATTTTTCTCACCAATTCTCAAAATATTAAGAGGAAAGAGATGAAACCACGGATTCCACATAAGGAATTTGGGTAGTAACTGGCCAATTTATTCATTCTATAATAACTACATATTCTTGATTCAATGAATTTGATGACATCTATAGAGGACCTCTAGAACTTCTGATTAGTATTTGTCCATGGGGAGGAACTCCTTGGATACTGACAACTAATTTTTTATCATGGGGAGGACCACCACATTTAATATTTATTATTCTTAGGGATTATTTCTAGAATTAATACACTAGATAGGACCTCCCAATCCTTCCATTTGAGTTGTACCTTGGGAATGAAATTCCTGGTTTGCACTCATGCCATTATAAGTGGTGGGGCTTCGAAATAAATAATATTGAGATGAACTCTTTATTTATTGAAGAATTCACCATAGGGAGAACCTAAAAATGACATTTAATCACCATTATTGATGTTGAGTTATGGGAAGTTGTCACTAATGTGTGGATTGATGATATTTTAGGCCTCTTTCCAATTGTTGAATGGAAACATTCTTCATATACTATTTTGATATATCGATGCATCTTTGGATTGTTGGATGTGGCCGGGATATTGGCATTATCTTCAACAATAATTGTTTTTTCAGTGGGTTTTATATCCTTTTGGGTTCTTTATCCTAGGAGTTCGTGGTTGGAAATACTTCTTAGACCCTATTAGAGGGGTTTGGGATCATATTTCTATAATACTGACTATAGTGAATATTTCCCCTCATATGTGGCTCATAAGTCCAATTATGATCATGGTAGATGTACTTTTAATCCTTCTAAATATAGGGATGGTATTTGTGGAATAACATTGAAAAAATAACCCATATTAATTAAATGGTGTGATGGGGGATTTCTTTTACTAACATCCTATCATTGATATGATGTCTGATGTTGTTTCACCTACTCATGGATTATACTACTTTTTTCTATTACAAGAATGAATGTATTACAAAGGTTATATCTACCATTATACTCACCAAATAATATTGAAGACATTTAGTAGACAAGAATTTTCATCAAGTTTGTGTATATGAGGTATCAATTACAATTTTATCGTATCTTTGGGGTACCATCTATTGACAGATCATCTCTACCCCATTCTTCTAAGGGATTCCCCTAACTTGATTGGATTTGTTTTTTCCTTATGTTACATTGGTGGAGGATTATATTTGGATGAATCATGATAATTATAATAAAATAAATGCATTATTGAAAATTTTAAAATAAGAATTAATAGTCAACTGATCATTCTATTAGGATTAATGTCAGGTAAAAGGTTTTTTGACTCCAAAATTTTATTTTAGAAGGGATGATTGGTTGTAATCCCACTATCACTTTCCAAAATTAGTAGGCATCCCAATAAAATAGTTTACTTATGATGAATCATTTTTATATAAATAGGTTAAAAAGTTGGATGGTCCCATAAAGGAGATTATTCCCTAGTACAAGTGTGGAACCCACTTAACTGCAACACATTCTCTAAGTTACCATGATATGGGTTTAACATCACAACTATGTGGAAGTAGGTTTTTATGAAATACCAATGGGTTCCATAATATGAAACATTTTTCATATCCATACATTAGGTTGTGGAGGTGTTTTGGAAAGGTATTTAGGTCTCATGAGTCCCCCTCGCCATCAAAAGTCCTTTTCCAATAATGGGTGAGTAATAAATGGTGTGATGCCTTGAAGAAACCTAAGGAATGAAAAACTATGATGGAGGAATCCTATAGTAGAAAATATTTTCATGGTAGGGGCTACTGATGGGGACCGATAACTAGTATCAAAGTATATGGACATCTACTATTTCTAATGAAAGTGCTGATGGGATGTTTATGGATCCCACTTATATACATCATGTTCCCTTGTTGACTGTGACATGGGTTTAACAACCGTTCTGATTGGATGAATAGTTTCACTACAAGACTATAGGGGGTCAAACAATGAAACAAGTTACCATAGCTCTCATCAAAGTGTGAATGGGGTTTTGAGTGGTATTTATGTCTAGTGAGTCACCTCACCATCACAAGGCCTTCTCAAACGATTGGTCAGCTACATATAGATTTATTCAATGAGGAAACCCTATAAAAGAAAAATTGTATAGGAATGATCCCCAGAAAGAAAATATTGTTATATTAGGGAATTCTATTGGGTATAACACTAGGACTCTCAAATAGTATTTTGGAATTTTCATGAATTCATTCTCAATAATAATATATGTTACCCTTTTGTGAATGTGATTGATTGAGACCATGATTATTTTAGGAAATTTTATATATTAGATGTTATCCTACATTCAACATTTAATTTGTCTTGTTAAGTTTTAAATCCATAGAAAAATGTATTATAGGATTTATTTCCATTTAGAAAAGAAATATGTGTTGTGTATTTGGGATTTGGACAATGAATAATGATTTCTTTTTATACCTTAATATAAAATCAAAACACACAATTTCTAGTGAAATTCAAAAAAACATTGTACCATTTATAAGAGTTTAATAATGGCTAATATCTTTCCATTTATGGTTATTAATCAATGATATATGATGTTACTTTAATGATTATACATATAAGACCAATGTCTCTTTAAAATTTAGGTCATATGAGTAGGTTCAATTTTTAGAAATTTTAATTCTTTTGGAATAAAACACTAGGTGAAAGGTACACCGAAATGGCTTGGTTTGAGACTTAAATGTGAGTGTGGTGTAATGTTTTAATGAGAAAAAAGATCCAGATGAAGTTATTATAAGGGATTAAATAGGTTGGATGACCAATTTTATTCATATTAAAAAATTTGAAAATTATATAGAAATAAAGTATGTTTGGATGAATAAGTGTTGTGAAATAGTGGAAGAAATGTGAAGGATTGTTATAAGATTACAGACCATTGATACCTCTAGATCATTTTTATATACATGAATGATGAATATATTCTTGGGAGATATAAGGAATCATTCAAAGTATCTTGGATGGTTTTCTTTATCCAGGAAATATTTTGCTGGTTTTCCAAGTGGATAGGTCCATATTATCAATGGAATACATGATTAACTATATTTTAAGGATATTATTTATTAGGAAGGACAACCAATAATGTTTCAATTTCCATGTAATACCTAACTATAATGGGAAAAAATAATATGTATGATGACCTATTCATATATATTAGGAGGCCATAGAGGCGTCTTCTGAAAAATATTCTATTCAAGTATTGTCCTGTGTAAAAGTGTTTTAGAAAATTTTCCTGGCTGGTGAGGATGAAAGGGTCAAATTTATCCAAGGAATGTGACCAAGGAAAAATAGGGAATTTAACAGTTGTCTTTGAAGCTATGTTTTCTACCCTTTTGGCATATCATGGGTCCCATTATTAACAATCCTAAAAAATATCTTTAATGAAGATGGTAACCTAAGGTCAAATCATACTCAATGTTAAAATTTTGTAAATTGGAAAATACATACTTTAATATTATCCAATTTCACAGAAGATTTGAGTTTATGTTAATGTATTGGTTTTACAATGTGTATATATTCTTGACATTTTGAACCTCTTAATTCTTATATTGTGAAGATTTAAAATATTTTCATGAAAATATTACATGATTACAAAAGTCACACTATGATTTTATCAGTACATGAAATGGATGAATAATTATTATATGATGGGTTACATCACCTATTAAACATGGATTAGAGTCTACTTACAATATCCATTCATCTATGACTATCACAACATGGTATCCTCAAAATTATGTAATTTCCCAAACATTATGCCTTCAAAAATCCCAAGTGCCATGAAATGTATAGTAACTTGGCTATTTATGGAGCATTTTTATGGAATAAAAACCCTGGGGATTCAGACAGTGTAAACGAATCATAGACTCATAGAGGAAAAATCATTGGATAAAATTTAGGGTGCACTACTACGGATCGTGAAAAATTCAGTGTTAGCATTTTTCAGCACTTTTTAGCACTAATAACGACCCCATTAATCAATGGTTAAAAGCGCATATAAAAGTACTCTTTATCAATGATTATATTATTGATAAAGATATATTTCATATATATATATATACCAATTGGAATAATATATTAATATATTAATATATTTATATTGATATAAATATAATATATTTTATTAAATTCGATTTATACAAAACTAAATATGCATTTATAGTTAATATGTAAAGTATTTAGTGAAGGGTGGCCTACAATTTTTTTTGAAATTAGTATTAACTAATAATTTTCTATTCATTATTTATTAATATTCATTTAATTAAAATTGGAAGACATAAAAATTAAATAAACTAAGTTATAATCATAAATAAGTTAAATATATTACATTAACATAAAATGACCATAACATTTGAGTATGGTTTCCGTTTGGACCCAAACACATATAAAAGACATTTTTTTGAAGAGATATACACCACGCTGACTTGGTTGAATCTGGTGTATTAATTTTTTGAAGTCAACAAATGTTTGGAAGGCCTCAAAAACTAATTTTTAATGTAGATATCCTAATTGCTTCAATATTAGATGAGATTTCAATGCCATGTAAGAGGGTCTTATTATCCTTTTAATATGGTGACTAAATTTATTCTCAAGAATTTCATTCAAATTTATATAATGGTTTTGAAAATTTATCATTTCCATATTTTAGATTAATTTATAATTAAGTATACACCTATTTTATTGTATTTATATATAATAAATAAAATATTTAAAGAAATATTTAAATATATTTATATAAAACGTATTTTTAAATAAGTATACCATATAGAAAAAGAATATTTACTATAAATTTTATTAAAAATAAGAAATTAATCATTTTAATTACCTTATAAATATTCATTAATATATATACCTAAAAATGCGTTAATATGTGTGAAATATAAATGTGTACATTTGTATTTTAATATGTGTGTTTCTGTGTGTGAGTTAATATTTTTCAACTAAATCATATATATATGTCCATCAATAAATATATACATATAATTAAATATAGTTTATGTATTCATTTATAGTATACATACATATATATATATCGTAAAACATTTATATCTAAATATGAAATTATATTCATGTATTTACAAATATATATGTAAATATATATAAATACAAATATATATGTAATGGAAAAATTTCATATCTGAATATAAAATACATTGATATGTTTCAAAAAAAATTAAAATATAATTATATAATGTATATGAAAATAATTATTATCCATTTTTTTGAAAATAATATCTGACAATTTTTTTAACATTATAAAAATATATGAAATTTTAAAGATATACTAATTAAAATGTATATATAATGTTTTTATATACATATGTGTCTATTAATAAAAAGATATGTATTTATATTTATGTTCTAATATATTTAAATGAATACTAATATTTGGACAAGAAAGAAACATGTAAATATATGTAAATATATTTAAAAATAGAAATATTAATAAATATTGAATAAAAAAGCTTATGGTAGTGGCTATGGGGTTCTGATTTCACAAGGTTGGCCACATGATCGATTACAGGCATGTTTATGGGTGAATATGTTGCTAGAATGTGGAAAAGCACTAACAAAGGGGAATTGTGAGCACTAGAAAAAGGGGTTACATGAGTGGTGGTAGTGGGGGGGGGGGGGGGGTCAAGCTCTAAAAATGGAGGGAGAGTGGGTGAGCGGTTTAATAATTTTTTTATAAATTTTATCATCACTATGAAAACACTGATAAATACACCCTTTATTAATGATAAAAAAATCAATGATAAAGAATCATTTTATCAGTTCTTCTCCTTGAGCTTATGTTATTACTGTGTTTGCATATGTTGCATTTAAATTCATTTAATTTCATTTTATCTAACTTCTTCCCATATGCAAATATTGTTGTTTTTTTGTAAATAGTGTGAGGCATTCCATGTGTTCATGTACACTATTTATGCATTGGAATAATTTCACTATTTTATTAGGGTTTATTTCACCCTTGATTTTTCCCCTTACATTAAAGATAATTTAATCTATAACATCCATATTTTTTACCAAATTTCCATGAATTCTCTATGTTTTTTATCATTACCTGTGTTTGGATATGTTTTGAAGCTTTACTTGCCCATTGGGTGCTTCCATGTGTCCCTAAAACTGTGTCGAATTCTGTTAGGTGAACTATCTCCATAATCTTAGTCATCCAAAAAAGCTACATCCTTTGACCTATGTATTAACCACATTATGCTTCCCGAAAATTTAATTATTGTGCTCCACTACTTTGATTATTTATCATTTCATTATTTCATCATTCATTGTTCATCGGGTTTGGTTGGGAGTGATTTGGGAGATTACTCGACATGATTTTCTTGGAGGAACACGGAGAATAAGAGGGGAAGGGAGTTTCTCCATCGATCTATACTATCCATTGTTTGTCTTGTGTTGATCCGTAAAATTTTTATTCCCTTTCATTCATTAAATTTTGGTTGGATGTTTTGAAACTTGTTCTAGGATTAATATGCACCATAAATAGTTTTGGATATTGAAAACTATTCCTCCTAAATAGGTTTCAACTTTGAATCATAGCTCTATAAGTGATATAATTTATTTTGATCCATGATCAGAATTATATCCTTCTTATATGCCTTTGTTAGTCTATCAATGAGTAGATAGTATTGACTATAAGTAACTGGTTTTACCAACTCCACCTAGTTTAACTAGGTCTGACTCCTCGAATATTCTCTTTAGTTATCTTATTAACACTCGAATTATTGTTTACATTGTTGTTCCTATTTATTAATAAAACAATAAACCTATGTGGTGTTCCCACTATGCATCTATGATTATAGTGGTCTGAAGCATGTTACATCTTTTTGTTCATTTTTGTTTTCTATTTTCTATTTTTTAGTTCTTCTGAATCCAAAAGTTTGATTTCATGAAAAATCACATAATTTTTTTTTATCATATGTAATTAATCATACCAATTTTTAACCCACAAATACATAACAATGAATCCTTGGATATTCTTGGGGACAATTATATTAAAGTTTTCACCAAAGAAAACTACTATAAGTTAGTAACAAAACATGAATTATTGGATCTAAAAATATTGATATCGATGAATTTGCTGGATAAAACAATTTTACCCCTTGGAGTAACAAAATGACCACACATATAGACCATAAATAATTAATTGGTGATATTTATAGTACTCAAAATAAATTTACCACCCTTTCCACCAATGCAAATACAATTCAAACATATATTTATGTTTTAGAATAGATCATAGGAAATCCTGTATTATGATTATTTTATCTTTAGAAGATAAAGTTTTTAGAGATATTTCATATGAGTCCTCTTATACTAGTATATAGTCTAAATTGGAAGACATTAACAAAAATAAGTAACTTGTTAGTAGTATGTACATAAAAATAATATTTTACATGATAAAATTTAATCTTTGAATGATAGTTAGTCACACATTGATAAATTCAATAAAATATTATTAGATCATTCCAACATTGATATCAAATTAGATTATAAAGACAAAGAAATAACATTGTAAACTACATCATATGTATCCTTCAATTTTGTTAAATTATATATGATGTATGGACAATACACTCTTACTCTCAAAGAAGTTATATATTTATTACTCTATATACCGTCAAAGGAAGGGTAGTTTTATGGTTGAGGTTGAGGACCTGAATATCTGGGCTGGTAGTGAGTCTAAAGGTAGAAGGAAAGTAATTGGTAAATTTAAATAACATAGATTCAAATCCAATATAAAAAATATTCAAATGATTTTATTGTAAACAACATGAGCACATGAAGTTGAACTATATTAATTTGAAATGTGAATATAAATAGAATGGTATTAAATATTTTTAATTAGTTGACTACGATTTGACACTATTGATACATTAAATGTTTCCAATATTTCCATATATATTGAATTGATTTTTGATTCCATATATTCATTTAACATGTATCCTATATGAAGTACATCACTTATTTAAGGGAAATTATATTAGGTGAGGTTTTCTAATAGAATAATTGGAGTTTTCATAATATGGGGATAAACATAGTTTTATTAATGAGTCATCATAGGATTTATAAAATTATTGATAATGTTAGACGAGTACTCAAACAAAATATAAACCTCATTTCCTTAGGAGTCCTCGATCAATAGAGAGAAACTTTTAGTTCATACTATAGAAGAATTAATATTTCCCAAGGATCCTTCCTTATCATTTAAAGAACCTTCAGAATGGTCAATATGTGTTAGATGTAAGGGTTTATAGAAATTAGTTGTATGCCTCTAGTTATTTTGGTTTATATAGTACGAATCTTTATCATAAAAGGTTAGGCAATGATTGTTCTAAAGGCCATTTCAAGCTTTGATTATAGGTACTTCGGAGTAACATCACTTACAGTAGTTTTCAAATTTTTAAATATTGTGTATATGGGAAATTCATTAGAAATCATATAATTTGGCTAATGTATACGGCTAGATTAACCCTTGAGTGTGTCAACTCTAATCATTTCAGTCCATCTATGGACAACTCCCATGGTCGATTTTTTTTTAATTTTTCCCTTTATTGATGAATACTCTAGAAAAATTATAGACATATATGTTCAAAAATAAGTCTATTACATTTCATTATTATAATAAATGGAAATATATGGAATAAATTGAATTTAGTAAGAACCATAAATTTCAAATAACAAATAATTGATTAGAATATTTTTCCATTGAATTCATACAATTCTATGAATTAGAGGGGATTAAAAGTTACCGAGATATTTTGGAAACCCCAAAATATAATGTATTAGTAGATATGATGAATATGAATATATTAGAAACAATATTAATGCAATTAACTTATCATCTATTTTAGTCTTTCTATGATCTGGCTTCCTCCCTGATTATCTACTTGAATAACCATTTCCCATTTTAGACTAATTCAATTAAAGTCATAGAAGAACCCTTGAAAGTCCCCCCACCAATTTATTCACACAATATTAATTTATTGATACATCGTATACTCATATACCCATAATAATAATCTAGATCATAGGGTATTGAAGTGAATATTTATGGGATACCCAGAAGGTGTTACCAATATCATCTATGGACAGATAAATAAAGTTATCAAAAATGTATCATTACTCATTATGTAATGATTAATGAGACTCGTATATAAAATAGGATATGAAAAGAGTTTATAGAGACTTCAGATAAGGATATTGAGTCTCCTAAAAAAACTCTCACACATATAAGTGTTGAAATTCTTTTGGAGTCACAAGACCAGCCCTAATTTGGGGTAGACTATACCACTCCCATTCCTCATACTCAAGTTGAATCTAATTTTGATTCAGATTATGAAACTAAAAATTATGATTTGGAAAATATTATAGATTATTATCTTACCCATGAGAGATTAAAGAGAACAATACAACCTATATCTTTGTAAAAATATGATAAGGTGGTTGCCAATTCTTTTAATGTTACTTGGGGATTATATAATAAAGAAACATAATCTTATATGAAATTTATTATGTCAAAAGAATCGAACCAATGTATAGAAACTATAAAGGATGAGATGAATTCAATCCTACATTATTGAGCCTTAGTTGTGGCATCCAAACCTGATACATAATAAATTAATTTTTCTATGCAGACATTTAATGGAATGGATAAAACTACAGGACAAATAAAAATCAAATTTAAATCGCAAATTTATTCTAAACGTTTCCTCAAAATTTGAATGTATTTATTATAGTAATATCTTTTACACTATTTCTAAACATTCATCTATAAGGATTATTCATTCTTTTTCAACTATGCATGATTTTCTCCAGTATTGATCTCCTTCTGTATAAAAGGTTTGAATTTTTTATGATGAAAATAATTTTTCATAATATTGATGCATGTTTGTACTTTAAATCATTTATATATGATTTTTTACCTATTACTGTATCTTTCCCCTTTTCTATTAATATATAAAAAAATAGTATTACAAATTCTATCAACAGTCAACCGAACTATATTTTTGAAATAAAAGGCTTAGGAAGTGATAATCAAATATGGGGTATGAACATAATAAGAGTTTGGAAGGGCCAAAAAATGTACCTTTATCAGTATGATTGTAAATTGAATGTGTTGAAGTGTAACCTATTTGATCACATTAATCCTATTAGTATTCTTTTAGGGCAAGAATTTATTTTTTCCCTTAGAACAGTTCCCTAAAAGTGAGGATGATGTTGTCATCATGAATAAGATATCCTATTCTAGTGTTGTGGATATCTTATATATGCAATAGTTTATTCTATACGCTAAATTATAAAAGGGTTTTATATGATGAGTAGGTTTATAGGGAAAAACAATAAGTCTCACTGGAATGCATTAAAGTGTCTCCTCAGGTACTTTTTTTATTTCTTCTAAATTGTGAATATTTTCAGGATTAAATGTTAGTTTTAATGACGATATTATTGAATATGATGACTCTAATTATGAAGAAAATGTTGATACATGTAATTCACTCAGTAGATTTCTGTTTCTAGAATATAGAGTATTGGTCGCTTTGGAAGTGAAACGTGTAATCAAGGATTTCCCTCTCCACTACTGAGGTGGAGTACACAACTTTGATAGAAGTATTCAACGAAGCTACATGGATGGGTGATTTGATTATCTAAAAATAATTTTCTACTGCTATAAGAGTAGTTTATTGAGATATCCAATATTAATTACACATATTATAAATGGAAATTTAATTGATGGTATAATGAATCATATTTATAGTATACTTTCTTTTCATAGGGGGATTATAGAATTTGGGTTAGTGAGTGTCATAATGATAGCCATTTATGAAAATTCATCCATTAGTCTGACTAAGTCCATCTATATTTCAAAATCTCTACCTTTTTTAAAAATGATGAATTTGGTGAAAATTATCTTATTTAGGTTTTTGTGAAACAATTATTAAATTAATATTATTTCACTAGGGAGATTTTTTATTCTAGATGTGGAATTAGTTGGTTTTATTTTATTATAATTAATTTTCCCATGTCATGCTTCGAATTTGCATCGTAGTTTTTGTCTATGTTCATGGAGAATGGTATTCCATGTTTTCATAAACACTATTTATGAAGCCAAATTATTTCTCTATTTACTTTGTATTAATTTTATCATATATATTTTATTTTCTTACTTATAAGAGGATTAATTCTTGACTATCAATCAAATTGATCTAACTTCCTAGAATTATCTTGATAGTGTTTATTTACCTCATCTTGGATCCACATCGCAACTTTAATATCCACTTAATATCATACACATGTCCCTCTATTTGTGCCAATTTCATTTAGGTAAACTGCCAAAATAATATTATCATTCTATTTAGACAAAATATTATGCCCTTTTTTCAATTCTTGACACGTCTTTGATAAGAGAAAAAGAAACTCTCTTAGTTTTATTTTACATTCATTCATTATCACATCAACAGGAGTCACTTTTTTTTTGGATCAGAGATATTTTTGAGAGAACTCATAACGCTTTATATGAAGGAACACAGAGAATAAGACCGAAACTGAGGTTTCCCATCCATCTGCACTGTCCACTGTCTTTCCAATATAGACCCCTACAACCCGTGTTCTATTCAGAGGGAGATTTTTTGTATGAAAGTGTTGAACCTTGGTCAAGGATGAATCCTCACCTAAAAGTGTTTGAGATCTTGTCATTTATTCGGCATTACTAGGATTCATCATTAAATCATAGACATGTATGTCACTTATTATCATTACATTCTTGATTAGAAATATATATTTCTTGTGTGTGTGTGAATCTATCTAAGATTTGAGGGTATTCACTCTACATGGTGGTTTTTTAATCTTTAACGTATTCTAATAAGTTTGAAATCCTCATATAGGTTCTTGGGATATCTTATTTGCCATAATTTGGTATTTCCCTTATTCATTCAATTTATTATTAAATTTTTTTACATGGGATGGTGTTATCATCATGCATATAATATAATAGTGATCTAAATTATGTTAGATAATGGTGTTATTTTATGATTAATGATTTGTTTTTCTATTCCTGTGAATACAAAAAATTTATTTCAATAAATAATTTCTTTTCATTTTATAAGTAAATTATATTAATCATATCAATTTGTAACTCAAAAATATCTATTGGTTGATCTTATACATTGTTGGGGATAACCACAATAATGATTCCCCAAAACAACAACTAATAAGGGCCGCATATTTTACAGTGTTTAACATATTATCTCTTTTAATAGTGGAAAAGAGAAATTCTAACACTTTTAAAAGTGAAATATATAGTTGTTGTCTTTCACATAATAATTTCATGTTCATGAGAGAATCCAACTGTCAAGATAAAAATGGAATCAAGAATCAATGGAGTTTTGAGGCAGCACACGATCACTTCCATTCACCCAAAAATGATGAGTGATCTTTATAACATGAGTGTAACCATAAGGGAAACACAATCTTGGACCGCTAATGATGATGATCGAAAAAGGAACCACTTTTCCACTTTCATAATTTTTCTTTATCAATGAACATCATAGCGAAACACAAATGTTCCTCATGGTGGCTCGGGAGTCCCATGTATTTTTCTTAGAGTTGTGAAATTTCATCACAGTCACTAACATTTAATCATGCTAATGTGAAACTCCTTATTTTATTTTCTCTTGATCTTATTATCTGCACCAAGAAAAGTACTTATCCATTTTTCAAGTGTAAAAATTATATATTTGTAAACATAATTCATGTATAATTTATTAATGTTCAATAAAAATTAATCAATAAATTATAATTTTCAAATTATTTGTTTTTTAAATTATAAAATATATTAATTAATTAATTTTATTTTATTAAATAAATTTTTTCACTTGTTTTTTATTTAATATAAATATAAATATATATAAATATAAATAAACAAATTCATATTTACACACAAATTATGACTCAATTGAATTCTTATATACATTTTAGGCTCCTATGATGTGAACTTTGAACCCCTGCCACTTATATCAATTAAATTACATAAAAATCACGACTCAAGTCAATTGTACCATACATTATAGGCTACTATGATATAAAATATGAACATGTACTTGTTATTTAATTGAATTTACCACATAACTAAGCACTTAATTTTCTAATTAAATTTAAATAATAGTCAGTGTAATTATGTATATACATATAAATACTTGTAAATTCAACAATATCAACATTCATATATCTATATGCACAAATATTAATGTATACAAATATATTTAAAATTATCTCATTATGTTTTATTATATATATAAATATATATACATATATGTAAATAATAAATACATACATAAATATTTAATTAAATATAATTATATTTTAATATGTATAAATATATATATATATATATACATAAATACACAAAAGTACATATAATAATATATAAAATACCCAAGAAAATAAATAAATACACACACACATACTTATAAATATGTGTATATATATATTCATAAAAAAATAATATATATAATTATAAATACATATAAATAAATATAAACCCACATTATATATATATATATAAATACATATAAGTATAAAGATATATATATATATATATACACACACACATAATCACAGACACACACACCAAAATAAATAACAAAATATACATATGTACATAAGTGTATACAGTCAATATATTTTTATATATTCTTATTATCCACCCTTCCATTATAATGTAGAATTCTTGAGTTCCTTGACTTGATACTATCTACAAAGTGGGACCATACTGATGATGCGGTGTGATACGTTGGTGATGTAGCGGGGGGGTCACACAGACATCGTCGGGTGGGAATCCAGAAAGAGAGATGGGTGTGTTGAGAGCTATCATTTAACCCTATTACCACATGGATTTATATGTTGGATATATTGGTTCCCTGATATGACTCATTGGAGGGACTAAGAAGTAATGAATCTTGGTAGTGAGGGATGAGGGTGTAGCATTTAGAATGTTAAAAGATGTGATGACTACTGATATTGTCGGCATGACATAAGACTTGTGACACGACATGATGAAGGCTGATCATTTAGTCCATTAAGTCATCTTTTTCAGGGACCATTGGGGTTATAATCATCTAGGACTTTTGATAATGTAATGTTTGGTTCCATGAGATGTTTAAGGGTTCCCTCTTAACCAAATTAAAAAGCGGGTCATTTCATTAATTAACTGGGTTTGAATAGAAACTTATTTTTATATATATTAGTATATATTTATAGATATTCATATGTAGGGATATATTAATATATATATATATATACTTTTCTGTGTCAATATTAATTAATAATTTATATATATATGTATTTTTTGGATTTTTTGTTAGTAAATTTAAATTATTAAAATAATAATGAGTAGTTAATAATGATTTTTTAATATTAACCAATTTTTAATATATAAACATAGTCATGAGAAAATTAATATTTTTATTTGAATATATTTATACATGTATATATTTTATATATTTATATGTATATTTATATAGATATTTAATATATATATAAGTATTAATATCTGTAAATTATTATTTATTTATTGCTTATTATTTACATATAACTATATGTATATATGTATTATGAATTAATTATCAGTAATTATCAATAATAAAATTTATTATTAATATCAATTATTACCTAATTAATAGATAAATAAAATTAATAAATTATTAAATATATTTTTTATAGTTTTATATTTATAATAAAACATATACATATATAATATTTTTATAATTAAATTTTAATTTTCTATTTTATTTATATCAGTGTGTGTGTTTATATATAAATATATAAATATAAGTATAAGTATATAAATTAAATATATATATATGAATTTATAAATTGTCAATAAATATAAATATAATTTTTTTTTATTTTTAACGTTAATATTAAAAAATATATAATAATAAATATATATAAATAAATATAAAATTATTTATATAAGTTTTAATATAAGTATAATTTGTTTTAAAAAAACAATATAAAATGATAATATCTATTAAAATAATACTTAACATAAATGAGTAAGAAAACACTACAAAACATCAAAATCCACTAATAAAACAACTACAAAATAGAACCATCGTTGAATAAAAAAATACATAACTAAAAACCCCCAACTAAGGAATATTTTTTAATGTTTAGTGATAATTTTTAAAACCATAACTAAATGTATTTATCTTTATTGTTGATATTCCCATTCATATTTTATTTGATATTAATATAAAACAACTAACAAATGTAATTTCTATTTGGTTTGATTTTTTATTGAAGTCTCTATTGTCATTTCTCATGTATCCAAACATGAATCCCTCAAGTAATATCCATATATCATCCATGATTCATGATATATCTTTTTTGATTTGATGGGTTCAAGTGAAAATTGTTAAGATCACTCTAACAACCTTGAGTTGGTCACATAAAAATTTCTTTAATTCTATTAAGTTATTGAGAGGATTCGTAAGAACGAGATCTCAATTATATTACAAGAATCTAATATGGGTTGTGGTGGCTAACCCTAATTGACCCCCTAAATGACATGGTGTATTTAGGGGTTTTAATTAGGATATTATAGAATACACCACACCTTAGGACTACCCCAAATTTGAACCCCATGTCATTGAAAAATATTTAATATATCCATAAATGACAATATATATTATTTATTTGATACGTAATAAATGTAATATTAATTATTATATATTTCTGTTATCATTATTAAATTAATGTTTTATTATGTCATATTGAATAAATACCATGTAATAATTAATACAATTTAATAATTACATGGACATATACTTTTAAAAAAATATCATCTTGTTTATCAACTAAAAAACTTGTGAATATTTATATGAGAAAAAAATCTCACTCCTTTAATTTCAGATCAATAACTACATGCGATTGAATTTCAATGTTCTTAATTTTAAGGGAATTTGATCCTAAAACGTAGAGCGATTCAATTCTAACAAACCAAATTCTACCGAATTTGATGAGATTCTTGAGACACTAAATGTGTTTCCCTCTATATTACTGTAGTAGTTGTATTGAGTAAAAAACATAATCCCAAACTAGTATCAAGTAACTCATAAAAACTCATTTATAGAATGTGAAAATTCATATCAACCAAAACTATGAGGCCCCATCCTTAAAACTTAAATAATATTGAATTAAATGAATAATTCACATTTAGGATATTTTCAGGTTTAGAGCTTTAGAGAATTAGATCATAAATCATGAATTACATTCCACATTTAAACAAAGTGTTTACATAAAAGATATTATTCGTTGTTCCCCATCAATGGAAACATATTTAAAATAAAACATGGATTCTTTCTTGACACTTCCTTGAAACTATCATCATAACATGCAACTTTCCCTTGACTTGTGAAAACCATTTCAAAAACTTGGGATGAGCATGAAAAGCTCAGTAAGGGATATAAAAGAACGAAAAGGAAACATCAATCCATGTATGAAATCATACTTTACTCATAAAACATAATCACATACCTCATAAAGTCATGAATAAATCATAGAAATCATAAGACATAAAGGTATATTGAGGCATTCATAACCTTCATACATAGGGAGTAACCCTCTTGGTTATTTTTGGAATACCCATCACAGTATATTCCCTAAATCTATTCAGATAAACCTTAACGTTTAACTCCTTCATGTTACCCAATGCATTGGAGAGCTATATCGGGCTCACCCACCCTTAGTTTATCACGGAACCACCTGTATTCATAAAAAATTACAAAGAACCATAACATAATCATAGCACATTACTTAATCATAAAGGAAATATAACATTCCCACATATAACTTTTTAAGACATTGAAATAACGAATCCATTCTAAAAACAATTTTCAAAACCATTTAAAACATTTAATAAAGAGATCTTTGAATCAATGTGTACCATACTAATTTTATGATTTTAACATTTTAAACCATTAATATACATATAAAAAAATTCCTTAAAAACATTTTGAAAACATGGATATTAATGAGAAATATTTATTAGAATAAATCATTAAAACATTTAAAATGATATTTTAGTTAATGGGTTTTTAACAAAATGAGAGACACTTGAATACAATAATTGAGGAATAAAATTTAATCATAACTTTATAATATCATGAGAATAAAGTAATTCATGATATAATATTCCAAAGGACAGTATATACACCATATAAGAGTGAATTGATGCATAACAACAATGAAGTCTCAATAGAAATGTAAAATGAGATGAAATCCCCTGTAAATAAGGTACCCTTCAATTAAAGATAAGTCAATCTCATAATTATGTGTGAAAAATATTAATACACACAATATAAGTGGATTTTAAGTGTAAAACAATAAAAGGTTATTCAAATATATTCAAAGGAGGACATATTCAATAACTACATGTTGAACCCAAAGAAATCAAAATTGGGTTAAGAAGGTCCCTTGGTAAAATTTGACAGCCTAACGGCGTCACTTTAAAATTCATAAAATGAGTTGATGAGAGATAACAAGGATATCTCATCACATGGACATAAAATTTACATCAATAATGATATATAAGAACATATCCCAACATTACAATATGTAAATTAAAAGACCCAACAAAATAAGTCTATTAAAAAGTGGAGGGTGAAAAGTTCCCTTACCGACTTGGGTATCTTTCGAAACATACACCCCATGAAAGAAGGACAATACAACATTGATGTAAATACTCATAACTGAAATTAAATTAAAAAAATATTAGAATAAGGGGAAGAAAATATACCACTCAAAGGAAATGGTGGCAAATGTAGCATAATTCTCACGGAAATAAAAGTGAGATGAAAAATCCCTTATGAAAACTCGGCAGCCTAACAGTGCCACTTAAAACTTCCAAAAATGGATTGATGAGAGAAAATAGGGTCTCTCATAATATGAACATAAAAATTACAGCATGTGTAATATAAAATAACATCCCAATCATAAGAAATACAAGCTTAAAAGGAATGATATAAAAGAGTGTACTTAAAAAGAAAGAGAGGGGTAGGTTCCCTTACCTTGGGTCCGACTTGAATCAATCGTTCTTTAACCTCCTAAATAATAAACTTGAGTTAATTTATACTTTAATTGGAACATTTTTAAAGTTCATTATTCCTTTTATACCACTTAATACCATGCTTTGAAAACAATGTAATTATTTAAGATAATAATGGTCGTTGTGTAGTTCTTTGCTACTTGAGTAAAAAATAAACTCTTTATAATTACAAGTTGTTCATGTGGTAAAATATATATTATATCCAGATTTATATTAGTTATGTAGATATCATATATATCATATATATCAATTATATACATGAATTTATAATATTACATAACATTTAGAGGTATGAAATGAAATGCACCGTTCATGGAGACGGTAAGCCGTACGTACGCATGAACACTACTTCCATTTCTATTTCTTATTTAATAGAATTAAAACATAATGATACATAATATTATTATAATTCCAGTATGGTATCATATATAATATCATTAAATATATCCTTTATATGTACCACATATGGTATTAATGAATCAAATCACTTTGAGGTGGCGGTAGTCCGCACTTCCTAAAATGAAGATATCACGTTTAACCATAATGGAAACCATAAAGGTATTCCATAAATGAAAAATACAGAAGATTAAGTAAAACATAAACATATTATATATCATATATAAATATAGTGACCTCTTAATGGCCACCTTTGAGGGTGTTAAAAGAATATTGAACAATCATCGTTTTGTGAGGCAGAAATTCACCATCCACAGAAACAATAGGTTCTTTAACCATTAGATGTAGGTGTGTGTAAGTGTAGCTCAAATCCTCTTTATAAAAACATCCTAGTATATTTAAGATACTGTAGTTTTTACAAAAGAAACGAATAAAAAGAGTTTAGGGGGATGGAAAAGCAAAATAAAACAAAAGAACACAAGTGAATACATTACCTTGAAATCGGGTATCTCTCTTTTATTTGATCTCAAAGGCTTCCATTGGAAGACTTCTGCCAAAAGTGAGGCTTCTAGGAGTAATAGAGGGATTTTTAGAGACACAATGAGTAGGGTTTGTCCGAGCCATAGGCTTGAGTGGTGTGGGTAAGGTGGTAGAGGTGGGGGCCTTTTATAAGAGGAGAGAAGGGGCACTCTTCGAAGGTTACAAAATGTTACTTTATTTTCAAATGAGTTTTGGATTTTAAATCTCCCACATTGATTTATTTCTAGTATCAGGTGGTAAGGGTTAGAAATATACTCATCCAATAGGTTTTTGACAAGTGTATGCTATAGTTTTAACCTTATCCTTTCATTTTATTTAAATCATTTATTAATGAGGTAATCGTTGCATCATCATGATGTCATAAATAATTTAATTTATTTAATGTCTAAAAATTATAAAAAAAATATCATGATGTAGGAAATAATTTTTGATTATTAATGAATATTTATAGTCAAAAATATGACTTTTAAAACCCCATTTAAAAATTGGTTTAGTAAAATAGCTCAGGCTTGTGACATTTTTATTTTAACTTTAAATAAAAAGTTATTTATGTCATTTTTCATCCAAAGTGGCTCCATGGGGTCCCCAAGTTTACCCATGGATTTTATTGGTCAGCCATGACACATCCAATGAGGGTAGGACATGTGTTCAGGTCATTTGATATTATTAAAACATTATTTTTACCTTAAATTACACAAATTCCCTCTAATCGCGATTTAAAACTTAAAAGTTACTATTCACCAAAAAAATTATTCTAATCCCATTGAACCACATTTTACATCCTAATGACAACCATGTATGTCATATTTTTGAAATTAAAATCACAGAAGGGATGAAGTTTCATTTAATGGAAAAATCAGTTTTTAAACTACCACTTAGTGGTTTCACTATTCATCAAAAATTGAAGTTTTTCAGAAAAATACAAAAAATTCACCCTAATCTATATTTGATATTCCGAATTGAAAAATGATGTGTATTTTAAAAAATACATAACATATAAGTTTCATTAATTAATTTAATAATTAACTCCCACTGTCAAAAGAAATAGCATGTTTTTAAGAAACAATATCTATTAAAATATTGACACTAGTTTAAGTCCAATTTTAAAGTGAAATTAATTCCAATGACCACTATTGGATTAAATGGTAAAAATATATTCTAATTTCACGTTAAAAAAAATTAATTATATAATTTAATCATATAAATAAATTAGATTAAGAAGAGGTTTTGAATTAAAATACAACATTTATCACTATTCATTAAAGAATGAACTTTATCGGAAAAATACCAAAAATTTACACAAAGTAAATTTTGAGGTCCCAATTATATAGAAGAATTTTATTTTGTCAAATATAACACATAAAATTGTCAAAAAGTTGATTTAAAAGAGGTTCTCCATCAAAATACGGTTAATTGACATTTAAAAGAATATTAGAATGTTTACACTTAAAATTGGATTCATTCGCATTATTAATCCTCTAACATTTATTGTAAAAAGTAAAAACATTTGACAAACATATATAATCATTTTTTAGTTAGTTTTGTTCATTCCCACCATTACAACGGCTAGGAGTTAACTACCATTTAAAATATTATTATTTTGTTATTAGAGTGCAACGTAAGATTCCCAAAAACTCGTTGTTGCGTATTGGGTACGCCATCGAGCATAACATCCCCTTTAAAGTAATATTAATATTTTATTCATAAATATGGATAAATATGAAAATTTCATATTCTTTATTTACCTGGGGTGTTACATCCTTCCCCCCTTTTGGGAATTGCGTCCTTGCAATTTTAAAATTGGGCTTGGAAGCTTCATTGAAAATCCCACATCGGAACAAGAGTCAGTAAAACTATCACTTTAAAAGAATTTGAGAGAAGTATAAATGTCACCCGAGTTAACCTTTACTAGGATTCCAAGTATGAAAATATGGATATGAAGGAAGAAAACAAAGGCTCATGTTCGGATGGAGAGTGATAGTAAACATGTCTAGGAGAAAGTGAACAACAAGAAAATCACAAACTTGTGATGGGTTAAACGGTATTTGATTCCCCAGTAGGAAAAATTAACAGAAAACATTTTTTATGTTACTTTTCATTGAGGAATTTATTTATGAGCTTAACTAAAACATAAAGAATCATACTTAATTGTCATGTTGACTTTCAACTTTTACTAGATTTTTTACACAAACTCATAATTTCTCCAAAAGACGAGTATTTGGGATGACTTGTCCACATTAAAAGATCTATAATCAACTTCTAGAGAATCACCTAATCCACAAAAGAGAACTATATACTTCCCATGTCTTTAGACCTTAACCAAAACTAAAACCAAAAAGGTTAGTATGAGATCAGATAATACCCAAAAAGGATAATCCGTTGTAAAAAAATCTATTCTTAATCTCCAAAAGTTTTCAAACAAAACCCAAAGTTCAACAAAGACCATTCAATAAACATCTATCCATAAAATTATACAAAGTAAACCAAACTAGGATTGAAACCCAATTCTCTGATGGATTTAATGACATAGAGTACTAAGATAAACTTTATCATTTTTCTCTAAAATAACATCAGTTACTCTTATAGTATAATTCTGAAAAGTAATTACCCTAATCACATATCCTCCATGACAGGCTAATCATTTCCATTGATAACATAAAATCAACTTACTCTTAATTCAAAAATCATCTAACTAAAAAGAATCATTCAAACTAACCAGGGACTTCATGTAGTCCAGTGGTAGGCGATAAATACCAGTTGCACTTTGGGTGTGGGTTCGATTCCCGCAGCTTTGTCCGATGCGTCGGGTTGTCACACGATCTGCGTGTTGTCTCATTTTAAAAACAATATAATTTTATAAAATTCCTCAAAAAGAGATAAATTCATCAAAAATAACCATAACATATTTTAACCAGAAAGGTTATCTGATAAATTCCAATTTGCAACCCAAAATGTATTAACCAGTAATTGCCTCAAATTCAAGGATCATATAAACCCAAATGGTTCTTTATAACTATATCCACAAAAGAATGTATAATTATTCCTTGAATAAAATTTTCGTATATCAAACATCAGGGTTACTATAAAAAGTCTTTTAATGTAACCCCATCATCAAAAGAGACTTAATACATCTAAGAATTTCACCATCCTAAAATCTACCATAACTCTTGCATCCCTAATATGATGACCCCTTACTCATTAAACATTTGTTATGATCCATTAGCCATTCCTTTTCAACTTATTCTAAAATACTTCGTTACTACAAACAAAATCATGAATCATATCCTATGATTCCAATAATAGGAAAACATATGTTACAAAATAATCCATACCTTTTATTCGTCATTGTCAGTTTCTTAATCCTCAATCGGAATGGCATTAGGTATTGGTAAATGAATATGTGTACAATATTGGTGACCCCATTCTCGAAAATTCTTTGTAGGACACGTGTTTTCATAATGACCATGCACACCACATTTAAAACATTCAATTGATCCTTCATAAAGAACTTCCTTCCCTTTCCTAGAGTCAACTAGATGCTTCCTTTCTCTATGGAAGGTTCTTGCTTTATGACCTTCATTTCCACATATATAGCATCTATTTGTCCCATTGAAACATTTTCCTATGTGTTTCTTTCCATATATTTGACACATAGGTTTTTGAACATACTTACCTTTTTGATTATTACCTGAACTTCCGTAGGAATTTGTTTCTCGCATATAATATTCCTTATAAAAATCACCAAGGGTCAGGTGGTCAATCATGAATCCAGATAGTTGGTTGAGGATAACCACAAGAGTTCTCATTTCAGCTCCCATATCATTCATTTGTTCTTTCATAAAACTGTCGCAGTTTTCTTCAAATCCACTATTACTTTGGTGCCTGCTAGATCTAGCCATTTACTAAAACCAAAAAGGTTAGTGTGAGTATATCAGAAAAATCATCAAATAAAAAAGAGGAAGATAAACACCAAGATATACTTATCCAAGTTATCTCAAACTCATTCTAACATTAAAAAAAAGATGACTCCATCTAATATACTAAACATTGTGGTTATACACAACTTGTCACTTTTTCTTAAAAAACACACTAACCTCTAATGTTACCTAAACCGACCATTGATACCAACTATAAGGCCTAGACCTTAAACCTTACTTAATATTGAATTAAATGAATAACTCACATTTAGGATCTCTTTAGGTTTTGAGTTTTAGAGAATTAGATCATAAATCATGAATTAAATTCCACATTTAAACAAAGTGGTTACATTAAATATAGTATTAGTTTTTCCGCATCAACAGAAATATATTTAAAATAAAACATGGATTCCTTATTGACACTTCCTTGACACTATCATCATAACATGAACCTTTCCTTTGACCTATGAAAACCATTTCAAAAACTTTGGATGAGAATAAAAATCTCAGTAAGGGATATAAAATTACGAAAAGAAAACATTAGTCCATGTATGAAATCATACTTTACTCAATAAACAAAATCACATACCTCATCAAGTAATGAATAAAAAATAGAAATCATAAGACATAATGGTATCTTGAGTCATTCATAACATTCTTACATAGGGAGTAACCCTCTTGGTTACATTTGGAATACCCATCACAGTATATTCCCTAAATCTCTTCGGAGAAACCTTAACGTTTAACTCCTTCACGTTACCTAATGCATTGGAGAGATATATTGGGCTCACCCGCCCTTAGATTATCACGGAACCACCCGTATTCATAAACAATGCCTAGGAACCATAACATAATCATAGCACATTACTTAATCATAATGGAAGTATAACATTCCCACATTTAACTTTTTAAGATATTGAAATAATGAATCCATTCTAAAAACCATTTTCAAAACCATTTAAAACATTTAAAAAAGAGATATTTGAATAAAAGTGTCCCATACCACTTTGATGCTTTTAACATTTTCAACCAATAATATCCATATAAAAAATACTTAAAACCATTTTGAAAACATGGATATTAATGAGAAATTTTTATAAGAATAAATCATTAAAACTTTTAAAATGATATTTTATTTAAAGGGTTTTTAACAAAATGAGAGACAATTGAATACAATAATTGAGGAATAACATTTAATCAGAACATTATAATATCATGAGATCAATGGAATTCATGACATAATATTCCAAAGGACAGTATATACACCATATAAGAGTGAATTGGTTCATAACAACAATGAGGTCTCAATAGAAATGTAAAATGAGATGAAATCCCCTTTAAAGAAGGTACCCTTAAATTAAGGATAAATCAATCTCATAATTATGTGTGAAAAATATAAATACACCCAATATAAGTGTATATTAAGTGTAAAAAAATCAAAGGACATTCAAATATATTCAATGGAGGACATATTCAATAACTACATGTTGAACCCAAAGAAATCAAAATTGGGTTAAGAAGTTCCCTTGGTAAAATTCGACAGCCTAACATCGTCACTTTAAAATTCAGAAAATGATTTGATGACAGATAGAAAGAAGATCTCATCACTTGGACATAAAATTTACATCAATAAGGATATATAATAACATATAACAACATTACAATATGTAAATTAAATGACCCAAGAAAATAAGTCTTTCAAAAAGATGAGTGTGAAAAGTTCCCTTACCGACTTGGGTATCTTTCAAAACATACACCCCATGAAAGAAGGACAATACAACATTGATGTAAATAATCAAAAACGAAATTATATTACACAAATATTATAACAATTGGATGCACATATACCACTCAAAGGAAATGGTGGAAAATGTAGCATAAATCTCACGGAAATAAAAGTGAGATGAAAAATCCCATATGAAATCTCGGCAGCCTAACGACGCCACTTAAAACTTCCAAAAATGGATTGATGAGAGAAAATAGGGTCTATCATCATATGAACATAAAAATTAAAGTATGTTTAATATAAAATAACATCCCAATAATAATAAAGAAGAGCTTAAAATGAATGACATAAAAGTGTGTACTTAAAAACAAAGAGAGGGGTAGGTTCCCTTACCTCGGGTCCGACTTGGCTCGATCGTTATTTAACCTCATGAATAAAAAACTTGAGTTAATTTCTACATTCATAAGAACATTTTTCAAGTTCATTATTCCTTTTATATCACTTAATACCATTTTATGAACACTATGTAATTATTTAAGTTAATAATGGTCGTTTTGTATATCATTGCTACTTGAGTAAAAAATAAACTCTTTATAATTACAAGTTGTTCATGTGGTAAAATATATATTATATCCAGAATTATATTCATTATTTAGTTATCATATATATCATATATATCCATTATATACATGCATTTATAATATTACATAACATTTAGAGGTAAGAAATGAAATGCACTGTTCATGGAGATGGTAAGCCGTACGTACGCAGGAACGCTACTTCCATTTATATTTCTTATTTAATTGAATTAAAACATAATGATACATAATAGTATTATAATTACAGTATGTTATCATATATAATATCATTAAATCTATCCTTTATACATACGACATATGGTATTTACGAATCAAATCACTTTGAGGTGGTGGTAGTCCGCACTTCCTAAAATGAAGATATCGCGTTTAACCATTATGGAAACCATAATGGTATGCAATAAATGAAAAATACAGATTATTAAGTAAAAAATTAAACATATTATATATCATATATAAAAATAGTGACATCTTAATGGACACCTTTTAGGGTGTTAAAAGAATATTGAACAATCATCGTTTCGTGAGGCAGAAATTCACCATCCACAGAAACTGTATGTTCTTTAACCATTAGATGTAGTTGTGTGTAAGTGTAGCTCGAATCATTCTTATAAAAACATCATAGTATATTTAAGATACTAGAGTTGTTACAAAAGAAACTAATAAAAAGAGTTTAGGGGGTTAGAGAAGCAAAATAAAACAAAAGAACAAAAGTGAAGACATTACCTTAAAATCAGGTATCTCTCTTTGATTTCAGCTCAAAGGCTTTCTTGGGAAGACTTCTACCCAAAGTGATGATTCTAAGAGTAATATAGGGATGTGGAGAGACAAAATGAGTAGGGTTTGTCCGAGCCATAGGCTTGAGAGGTGTGGGTAAGGTGGTAGAGGTGGGGTCCTTTTATAAGAGGAGAGGAGGGGCACTCTTGGAATGTTACAAAATGTTATTTTATTTTCAAATGATTTTAGGTTTTTAAATGTCCCATATTGATGTATTTAAAGTATAAGGTGTTAATGGTTCTAAATATTCACATCCAATAGGTTTTCGACAAGTTTATGTTATAGTTTTCACATTATCCTTTCATTTTATTGAAATCCTTTATTAATGAGGTAATCGCAGCATCATCATGATGTCATAAATTATTTAATTTATTTAATGTCTAAAAATTATAAAAAAAATATCATGATGTAGAAAATAGTTTTATCTTTCTAATAAATATTTATAGTAAAATATATGACTTGTATAACCCCATTTAAAAATTGTTTTAGTAAAATAGCTCATGCTTGTGACATTTTTATTTTAGCTTTAAATAAAAAGTTATTTATGTCATTTTACAACCAAAGTGGCTCCATGGGGACCCCAAGTTGACCCATGGATTGTATTGGTCAGAAATGAAACATCCAATGTGGTTAGAACATGTGTCTAGGTCATTTCATATTATTAAAACATTATGTTTACCTTAAATAACACAAATTACCTCTAATCGCGATTAAAAACTTAAAAGTTACTATTCACCAAAAAAACTATTTTAATCCCATTGAACCACATTTAACATCGTAATGACAACCATGCCTGTAGGATTTTTGAAATTAAAATCATAGAATTGATGAAGTTTCATTTAAACGAAAAATCAGTTTTTAAACTACCACTTAGTGGTTTCACTATTCATCAAAAATTGAAGTTTTTCAGAAAAATACCAAAAATTCACCCTAAGAAAAAATGATGTCTATTTTAAAAAATATAAAACATATAAGTTGCATTAATTAATTTAATAATTAATTTCCACTTTCAAAACAAATAGCGTGTTTTTAAGAAACAATATCTATTAAAATAGTGACACTAGTTTAAGTCCAATTTAAAAGTGAAATTAATTCCAATGGCCACTATTGGATTAAATGGTAAAAATATATTCTAATTTCACTTTAAAATCAATTAAAAGATAATATAATAATATAAATATATTATATTAAAAAGAGGGTTTTAATTAAAATACGACATTTTTCACTATTCATTAAAAAAATGAACTTTATCGGAAAAATACGAAAAATTTACACAAAGTAAATTTTGAGGTCCCAATTCTAATGAAGAATTCTATTTTTTCAAATATAACACATAAAATTGTCAAAAAGTGGATTCAAAAGAGGTTCTCCATCAAAAGGCGGTTAATTGACCTTTTAAAGAATATTAGAATGTTTACCCTTAAAATTTGATTCATTCGCATTTTTAATCCTCAATCATTTATTGTAAAAAGAAAAAATATTTGAAAAACAAATATAATCATTTTTTAGTTATTTCTTTTCATTCCCGCCCTTACAATGGCTTGGCATTAACTACTATTTAAAATAATATTATTTTGTTATTAGAGTGCAACGTAAGATTCCCATGAAACTCGTTGTTGCATATTGGGTACGCCATCGAGCATAACATCCCCATTAAAGCAATATTAATATTTTATTCATAAATATGGATAAATATGAAAATGTCATATTCCTTATTTACCTGGGGTGTTACAACAACCATCCTAAAAATTATAACTGAGTAATATAATCCCTTTTACATATAAAACATCATCAATTTAGAAATAAAATTTTTTCATTATCCCTCAATATTTGATCTATATTTTACTAACATTCTAAAAATGAACTTAAATATGAACACCATTCTCATGGATGTAGGTCATTAACATTTATTTCAATCAAGTGGGTATAGATATCTTTTTCCATCACATGGTTGAGAAAAACACATTAATGATAATTCAATTATTTTTATACAACCAATGAGTCTCTAAACAAAAGCTACTTCACTATGAAAATATACTTAAAGATTTTCAACATGAATCAATGTATGTGATTATTGAAATACATTAATAATATTCTCAATTATAAGTTCTATTATAAATTATCTGATATTGAAATCAATAATGACACACAATATATGCAATTAATATTGGAGGATATGTAATCACAATATCCTCTCTTGGATATCACATTTTGTGAAATTCTTGAGAATAATTTATAATGAATATGGATCCATAACACCTGATAGCTAGATATTATATGTCTTCCCCCATATTGATGTATCCTAGCTATAAAACATATCTTTAAGAATATTTTCATGACATATCTAAATTCTCATTATATATTGAACTATTATATCAAAGTAGTGCAATGAATATTCTTTGTAAATTATTATAGAAGGCACACAAAAGAATAAAAATTATTTAATAGGAATAAAACATTTATATATCAAACTAATTTTATGAGTTTTGGTAATAAAATATTTATAAATAGTGTTATCTTCATGGTTCCAACCCAAAATATCTAAAATTTGAATTTCATTAAAGGATGGTGTGATGGAGATTCAACATTAATTATTGGATGACCACTAATTTCTTATTTTTAAAAAATTATAATTTTTGAAATAATAGGTGATAAAAATGAACTAATAACTAAAACATTTAAGGAAGAAAACATAAATATTACATTTAGTGGTTTTAATATTTTTGAAGTTGAATATAAAATTTCATCCTTATTTTAAAATAGATATTTATCAAATAATTCATTGGTTCATTAAGATGATATAGATTTCTATTATTACATTTTAATAGTTAAAATTACGTTTACTTATTTTCTAGAGTTATGTTTTTCTATTATTAATTTTCTTAATGAATAAAAATCAAAGTTAATATTAAGTTAGAAATAAGTAAGTTATATTTATTTCAAATATTACATATAAACTCTTCAATGAATTGACATGAAAAATTAAACTATTTTAATATTTGTTTTGATAATATTTTTTTTCACTAAGGAAGAGTTTTAAGGGGTTATTTACACACCTTTAGAGGTAATGCAAATTTTTTCCCTTATTAGGAACACCACATGTTTTAATATTTCTATGAATCTATATTTGGACAAAAAATTCATTACCAATATGAATGTGTACCTCTAATGGGATATTTTTGAAAGGAAGAGATTTATAATCTTCCATATAGACTCAAGGGATCAAATAATATAATTTTCCTGATAATAAATCATGAAATTAGGGAAAAATTATCTCATGATTAATTTTCAGATAATTTTGTTTTTTTCTGTTGATAAATCATTTTAAAAACATTACAGAGTAGAGAAAAACCTGTAGAATTCTTCATGGAATGAATCTATATATGTATGAAGTATGTTTGAAAATATTACTCACATATTTTATCAATGGATAAATATTTGTGCATGTTAGGTTAAATCCCATGAAATTCATGTAGATTCTCATAGAAATGATGTTTCAAGAACTATATGATGTTCAAAACACCATGAAATTTGTTTTATAAAATTGAAATGGTTTGTTTGATTTATTAATTTTGGGTTGATTTCACTTATAAAGAGGGAACTAATATTATAATTTAGACATAGAATAATTCTTAGTGGATGATCAAGGGTACTAAGTGGTTTGACAATATATAATGCTCATGTTAACATATATCTTTTGTGAAGGAATTTATAAGACTAAAATTTTATCTTAAAAATGAATTTTTTTTAACAATAACATATATGACTCTTTCTTACAAGAAAAATTGTTTTTCTCAAAATGGATTTAGGTGAATCTTAATATATTTAATTAAAATTTATTTGGTAATGTTAAATTCTTCAATTTTTTTGTGAAATAATATTGATTACGTAATTTTTTTATAAATATGGTTTCATTAATTCATATAAGTAATATTATAACGGAATAATGATGGCACTTTATTATAGAGATTAGTGAGTTCACAAGTTTTGATTGTTTGTAAATCACAAGGGTCGGTGTGTTCACTCTAAAATTTTAAACATCAATGTAATTTAGGGAATTTTTTACATCTAAACTATTCATTTATTTTACCCCTAATCATATATGATTGTGGATAAACCATGTAATTTTTTTTTACTTTCACGATTTCATTTACATCATACATTTTGATGATGTAAAGAGAGACGACTTTTTTTTTTCACAAAACAGAAAATCAACATAGTGTGATTTTAATTAATATTCTTTACGGTTAAACACTACATCATAGGGTAGTCAACCTAGTGTGGGTATAAAAGGTTATATCAGAGATGATGGTTTATGATTGTTGGACTACTTTATAAGTGGAATTCATAGAAACAATAAACATGAATGGGATTCAGATCATCGATAGAAATAACTTTTAGATCTATAATAACCAAATGCATCATTACTTTTGATATTAATGAATGGATGTTTATATAAATACTATAATGGTAATTCAATGAATGATTATAGTGGATCATTATCATATAGACGCCATTATTATTTTGATTTTAATTACAAGGGAATGAATTCATTATGAATTAATTATCCAACATAATATACATGATGGTGATGATGTGTAAATCACAACAATCTACTTGGGGAATGTTAATTAACATCAATAACTGGGATTAAAAGGTATTTAATTATAAATTAATTGTCTCTAAGAGTTAAATAATATGACTTAAGGATAAAAAGATGAATCCATTGATGAATAATTTTGTTGGGTAAATGCGATCCTGAAAGATACACGTGTACTTAGAGAATCCCTCGATGATGTGATGATTTTATAGAATATTTTGAGAATATTTCATTATAATTTTATCCCAGAATAATATATTCATGAAGAAAATTATCCAAATAATATATTATTTGATAGTATTCATAAAGCACTTTTTTTATATGAATTGATAATTGGAATGATTTTTTCTGATCTATTTAGATGTTGTTGGGTTGTATATCAGTGGCACAAAATATACACCATACTATAACTCTCATAGTTCAACCTCTTTAGTTAGTTCACTAGGGGATGTGTGGGGTTGAGAGACCTTAAAAAGGGTGTATAAGTGACCCGATAGATCCTTAACCAATTACAGGGAACCATAAAAATGTTGAATGAATATAGTAGAACTAACTATTGACACTGATATGTCACTATAGAAATGATGAATTACTATAGTAGTATGTGAAATGGTACAGTATCTCTGTGGAATTCATTCCACTAACACTATGTAAATAAGAAATTGGGTCGTGGAGGCACAATAGAATATTGGAAATACTCTGTGTTTTTTAGAACATTTTCATCTTCTTCATTATAAGATCATTTCAATTAGGGTTTCAGTGTGTTTGAAACATTGATTGTTCCATGTAATTACACTCCCAATCATAGTGATCTTTTTTACTCTCATTGGATATAGAGATAATTTCCCAATCCATGTAAATTTATATTTACAATATTTATCCATTCTAGTTCATTTGTTATTTATTTTAATCATTTGAAAACTATTCTATCATTGTGACTCCTATTGTTTCTGAAACAACAGGTATCCTTGTTTGAGTTCAATGTATTGATTTTTGGTTTTGTAAAATTAATTTTTTTATATATTTTATAAAGGTTAAGTCCTATCACATTAACAAAAGAATTTGTTTTTCTATAGGATACAAATAAAGTGTTATCTTTATCTGAAAATTACTTACTTACCACTTTAGGGTGTAAAACCAATCGATATAGAGGTTATAGAGTGGGGGATAATAGATCAATGGGTCCTAATATTTTTTCACATTGGGTTGGAAAAAAATGTGGTGTTGAATATCTAATAGGAGAATACAATGTCTAGTTTAATGAAATATCTCATAAATATATACAAGAATACATAGGTATCCTACAAAGTGTACACAATGAGAAGAATTTTTAATTAGTAAGTGTTTGAATAGAATATAGTTTCTGATAATTCCACTAAATTCAACTCCATCACAATCAGTTGAAATATATGGGAATTACACTTAATGATGATGTATTGACCTGACCTAATTATCCATGAGTTGATGTCTACATTATTTATTTTCTTATGAATTCAACTATTCCCCTATCATATACCTATATAACAATCAGAAATTAATCTTTTTTATCTTGGGGAAAATAAAAAATAGAAATGGGTGAGATCAGATAATCAGTATGGGTAAGATTACAATAGAAGATATGAAAGAATATGTGATAATATATATAAAGGTAAATCACTAAAAACATAACATTTAATCAATAAATTGAGAACTATATGAGATGAAAAAATAATGATCATATAATGTCATATAAATACTCACATGAGCATGAAACATAACCATGAATACAATAAATAATTTAATAATCACATCCAATATCAATAACTTAATTAATAATGAAGGATGTATAAAACATAATATTTATTCTTTATTACAAGACATCTAAAAAAAATAAAGGATTCATTCCAAGACATATCATATCATCGAGGATTCATGCCAAGACATTCTTATAAATGGGTAAGATATCAGCTAAAACAGTATCTTGTTTTTCTCATGAGACCTACCAATGCATCAAGGGGATATATAAATCCTAGAATCACCCATAAATTCATGTCCAAATAATCCCCAATAAATCAAATAATCTATTTAATTCATGATTAAATAATCCTTATCACTAAATATCTGTATTTATTAAAGGATATAAATTTATCAATATTTTCCCAATTACTCAAATAACTATCAATGTAAAATCAATATGTAAAAATAATATAAGGTTTCGGAAATACTCATACCCATAAATAAATAGTATTGATATTTATGTTATAATTATGTTCTCATGAAGAAAATTACATGAAAATTGATTGTTTGAACAGAAAATTAACAATAAAAATATAAAATGAGATTGTGTAATAACTTTTACAACATGATAATTTTCAAGTCATATAACCTTTTAAGAACTTATTCAAAATGAAATATAAAATATCATGAATTATGAATTAATCATTATATTACATGTCAAAGGTGATGTATATATAACACATAAAAGTGAATTGGTTCAAAATAACAAATAAGATTCAACGAAATTTAAATTGATGTGAAATCCATTACCTCATTCTTTGTTTTCATTGGCCATTATTTAACCTCATATATATTTGTTTAAAAATAGTATTGACTTAAATATTCAATATATCTATATTACAACATAGTTTTTTATGATTTTATAATATCTTATCACTCGTTCGTTAATAATATTTCATTTTTAACATTTTTTCGGGTGTTAATTTCCTTATTTTCTCATGATTTTTTATCATTAATGTTCAAGTTATTATAATATTACATAATTTATTAAAATAAAACATAATAATCAGGAAATATTTATCATCTTTTTACATCAATTGTACTTTTAAACCCAATAATTAAGGCTGTTTGTGAAATATGAAGTATGTTATAGTCATGGAGACGGTAGGTCGTATCAACCCATGAGTAACATTAATATTTTACAATGATCATTATTGAATGTAGGTAAATAATATATAATACTTACATAATGATAATAATATCGATTATAACTTATTATATAAATATATATCATGACCGTTCTGTGTTGATTAATAAAGAGTCACATCACTTCGTGAAGTTAATAGTCTATATGTATACGAACGATGTTATCCTCGTTAAGTGAGTGTAAAAGTAAAAAAGAAAATTATATATTAAATTTATATAATGATATACATGTAATTAATATAATAATTATTCCTTTTATATCACATATAATCAATAAATATATCCTTTTCACCTTCATAGTGAAGCGTCCGTGAATGTCAAATCACATCACTTTGTGTGGCGATTGTCCACCATACATATGAGGAACATTATCGCATCTCCAATGGAATGTAATGTAAAAAATATGTAATTGTAATAATGAATAAAAGGAATAAGTATGTTATAAATATTATATATATAATTTATATCCATCAACATACCCATCCTAGAGAGGTAGAAATGAAAAACCGAATGAAAATAGTTCACGAGGGAGTTGTCCGCCGAACACACAAGCGATGCTTTCGTAACCCATTTAATGGAAGTGGAGGCTGTTTAAAGTCATTAAATTATTATCAAATCATCCAATTATATATAATAATATATTATATTATACATTTATCATTTAATAATAATTTAATAAGGTATAAAAGATATAAAATAAAGTCTCTCGATGATGAACATTTTCTCTTTTTCAGATATCCTCTTTTGGTTTTCATTAATGCATTCATAGGTTTGACTTATGCCAAAAATATAACATATAGGATGATATTAGGGAAATTATTCAGTGATTTTTTCCGGTTTTTATAATCAGAATGGATTCTTTGTATTCAACAAGTGAGGGGTATTGAATTCCCTTTTATAATTTATTGGGGTTTTTTTAAGAAGGTGACATGAATTGGTTTCCCAATTCATGCCAAAGAATTTATTAAATCAATGTTTTACAATGAAATCTCGAGGTGTAACCATCAGAAAGAAAAAGTAGTGATACAAATGAAACATTAAAGTGAGATAAAAATGTAAAGCATCCAAACTGGATTGCCTGCTCCAACGAGTGCCCAACACCAACTACATTAGTGCGACTATCATCCCAGATAAACCAGAACCAGAATACAAGTGCAAAATTAGGGTAATCATCACTGTGCAGAAAAACTAAAGTCTTCAATCTTCTTGGAGAAGAGAAAATGATATCATCAAGCCATCAGAGAAGAAACAAAAGAATAGAACCGCCTACCAATCATTCCTGTAATTCAGATGGAAGAGGAAATCTATAACTGAAGAAAAATGAAAAAAGATGTTAAAGAAATCTATATTAACCAGGCAGGTTCTCCTCCAAAAACAGATTCAGTCCAAGTCTCCAAGAAATCCATAACATAGTTCAAGATCATCAAACCCCAAAATCATACAATCTAGTAGTTTCAAAACATCCTCTAAAGGGATGAAAAAAAGATCAGCAAGATACCAACACCTCGATTGTGGTAGTAGAGACATAAAAAAATAGCAGTAGCATGCATTCCCATATAAACCAGATTCGGCCAGATACAAGCTCCCCATAATGTCCAAGGCAAAGATGAAAATGATCCTGCCCAGTTTCTAGAATTAGAAACCCCATCATAATCAATCTAACAACAAGATTCATCCTTTTACCAGCTATTCAGAATAAACTGGATTCAGACAGATGCAAACTAACATATAGCAGGGACAACCTCATATTCTAGAGAAGGATAACAGCACAAATTGTCCAATCATTAAGTGTTTCAAAGCAGGTCAGGGTCGTAGGCAAACACTTAAATCAGAACAAAGTTGCAAAAAGCAGATCTAACCATACAGGGACCCACCAGAAATGATGTATTTCTCAAAATCCAAATAATATGCAGCAAGATCAACTTTAGAAAGAAAATACCAGAAGTCAAACCATTTTCATGAGTAGACGACATAGATCTTCCATCATCGACAAGAGAAGATCATCCAAATTTCATAGCATGTCAAATATGTCCAGAAGCTCAGAATTCACAAAAATTTTCCATCCAGCATCAAGATTCTCAAAAAAATATAATCAAACATAAGAGAGCAGATCCGGATACACACCCTCAAGACTTCAGAAATAAAACACTGATAAAACTCTAGATAATATGAAATAGAGACAATAAAGAATATCCACAAACAGAATCATCCAGAAGATTTTAGATTCATTTTCAGTTTCTCATTGAAAATGAATCTCTTAACTTCTAGATATTGGTCAGCATTGATAATCCCCCATTGTAGCTCCTGATGAGCAATTTCCTATTGCTTTCCCATATGAGAAATCCACTCTTGAATATCATCTTCTGTGAAAAGTGTTGAGAAATAATATAAGAAATGGGTTATAGTAATTATTTCTTTGATAAATACCTCCAAAATATAAATAAATCACATTTTATTGTTTTATTTCTTAGTCTTTATGTTTTCTCTAATTTACCCTTTTTGTTTTTTCTACTATGGTAAATTTTATCTTATTATTTACCTAGGTAATGCATCCTATAAAAATAAAAATAAAATAATAAATATTACATAAATTATAAATATTTATTATAAATACAACGTCCAATTTATGAATTAAAAACATATGTGTCTTCAAAATTAATTTTAATAAAAAAATTTTGTAATGCAAAAAACAGCATTTTAACGATAATCATGGTAATTAATTTTGGATGTTTTCACAAAACATTTTGTTAAAAAATTAATTTACATTATTAACAAATATTAATTAAACAAAATATAAATATTTAAATAAATTATAAAATTATTTTAATACAAGAATTGTAATTTAATTAAAAATAATTACAAGAGACGCGACGAGAAAGTGGATTTTTAAGGATAAAATGTTCAAAAGTTTACTATGTTTTTATATAAAAAATAAATTTTAATTTTATTAAAATTAAATATATTTGATCAATGGATATAAAATTGAGAAAATTTTACTTTAAACCCATCTCAAAATATAATTTATCATTATAAATAATTTAAACAAAAGGTCAGTTTCTTTTAAAATTCATAATTTTTCACTATTTAACATAATATGAAACTTTTTAGACAGATGAAAAAATTAAAAATAAGATAATATTAATATTATTATTCAAAAAATTATTTTTATTTTATCAGATTAATTTTATATATGTTTTAAAAATTAATTTTAAAATATGTGCACAAAGCGTGATTAAAACAACTTTTAGAAATATGTAGTTTTTTATAAATTATTTATTTTTCATTTAAATGATTATCATTTTGTTACTATTCAATATATAATTAATAAAACTCTTCAAAATATAAATTATAATATGTTGTTTAATATTATTCATCCTCTAAATTCCAATTGATAGGTGATAAGTGTCATATTAAATAGAAATATTTTAGTAATGTGTCATGTTTCATAAAAACATGGTTTTGTGTATAATGCGGTATAAAATCCGTGTTTTGTGTAACATAAAAAAATATACATTTATATTAATTCTAGATATTTAAGAGGTTGAATTTATTAAAATATATCAAAATGTCTTGGGGTGTATTTTTTGTAATCATGGTGTTTCATGGGGCATATACTATCAAATATAATGTTATTATTTTAACATTTTGAGGAGTTATATTTTCCTCTCATTAAATAAGTTGATTCTATGAAATTTATACTTGACCTCTCAATTCAAGTTTTTTATATTTGATTTTTTTTCAAAATGGACATCATAAAAGTATATAATTATATTTCATTTTAATCATAGAGTATGGAAAGTACATATATCATATAGAATAACACATAACTGGGATTATATATAGGGGAACACTATGGGAAAGAGAAGATACATACATGTAAGAAAAGTGTAAATTATAATATAGAGTGATTGAGGCCACTGATTATAAGTATGTGAATGATCAATGGAATGTTAAAGGCCTCAAAATCATAATTATTTTATGATTTAAAAGGCCTTATGAATTACCATATATGAGTGTAATAGGAAATTTTTTTGTTTCAAGATCCTTTTCCTAATGTTATGGAATTATTTTACAATCTAAAAATATAATAAAATATTCTTACATGATACATTTATATTTCATAATAACCATTTTATCTTTTGGTTTTTCTTCAATCAAATTTCTATTAATCCATTATTCCAATATCTAAATTTTCAAAATATGATTTATTATACCCAGAGAACTAAAATTAACTTTTAATTGTTTTCATGATCTATAATATAGTTAAAATACATTTGGTATGTCTTAATGTATTTTCTAAAACTATGATGGTTATAAGAAGTTATCCAATATGCATAAATCTATATATATTGAATTAATACATTAATCTCTATAACCTCATTAAATGTTATACATAAACCATTCTATATATGGTTATCCTTATGGACCTTCCAAAATATTAAGATAAAAAAATTGAATGATGGTTACTAAATCTACAAAATGAACAAAACATTATTTATTTAAAAGCTAGTTATTATTACAAATTTTATATTATCCATCACAATGATATTTTTATCCCAACATCCTTATATCAATATCATGGAAACATTAAGGGTTATCTTTCCCTCAATTTGTATTTGATGAATTTCAACATTCCTCTGAATAATTTTTCATTGTCATCACAGCCATGCAACATACATGATCAAATCATTAATGAAATAACCAATTGTAAAATCCAATATATTTTATGATTCTACTATTTCCTATATCATTGATAAAACACTCATATAGAATAATTATTCAATACAAAAACAATCACATTAATCATCCCAGTTCATCTATGGTAATATCGTAAAATGGACCTTCGTCTCTTATCTTCTTCTAATGTATATTCCCATGATTCTTGGTGAATTAATTTTTTTAGTTCCCCATATCCTTATTTTTGAATCACTAAATATTATAAAATTCTTTTTACCCCAGAAAGAATGAGTATGGTGGCCATTTTCTCCACACATAAAACAAAATCATTTTTCATTATAGGATGTACCAACTTGTTTCCTTCTACAATTATGACATTTCATAAGATAATAATTTCCTTTCTAAACTCTATCCATCTTTTTCTATTCCATCTTCTTATTCTCTTTCTTCCATTCAAAGTCAGAATACATATATAATTAATTATATATCATGAGATAATATGATATTATGTCATCATATGATGAAAGATTTTGGGAGAATAGTTACCTTCAAATTATTGGATTAATCCCATTTTGTAAATATTCAATATTTTTCTTTTTATTATGTACATTGTATGAATCATTCCTTTCTAACATTATAATGTTTTATTTATACATAGAAATAATATCACCTTCATTCTATCTTATAATCAAGAAATTTCTTTCCATATATGCTCATTTCAGATGAGGAATGTATTTTTATATGAATGATACCTTGATGTCCTCCCACTAATTACATTATATTTTATCCCCACCCTTAGTATTTTGAATCAATGTCCACCATTGATCTGTATATCCTAAGAGTTGATACACTCCCCTGACTAAATTATCCCTTTCACTACGTCCTAGAGTAGAAATATCATCTCAAAGGATATTATGTATTGCTCATCTAAAAAAAGGATTTTAGTATTATTTAATGAATGAGGATGTTGATGAAAAAATTCGTCTAACATTGTCACGCCACATATTGGATCGGATGGATACTATATATGATAATGGTTATTACAAATAACTTGAGTCAAATGTCCTAATGTGGTTATACTTTGATCAGTTCGATCTGTATATCTAGCTCTGATTTCATTACCTATCATAGTAGGGCCATTCAGGCATAGTAGGGGAATACTGACATGGAGTACGTGCTTCTATAAAATTACCATTTCTTCTATTAGGTTCCATTTATAAATAGTTTAATACATAATATTACATCATAAAATTAAGAAACATAATGTATAATTCAAAAACTAGGGAGACACTTATTACAAATTTGAAAAATTTATGAATAGCTAATCTCACAATCATAAACATGATTTCGTTGGGTATTTCATTATATTAAAGTCCTTCATAATGGAATTTACATAAAATGTGAATTATCCTATGCATATCCCCCATGAGTCTTAAACAAGGTAGGTAGTAAGGCATGTTTTCCTATACCCAGTGATGATTGGGTCAAACCCAATTTTCCCTTTTTGTAGTTTTTACCCCAAGATACCTATATACTAGAATAACATCAACTAGTAATATCCAAAAAAGGATGTATTTATTGTAAAATCAACATAATATCTATCATAAAAAAATTAGGACATTATTACACACATATTTTAATGACTATTATAGATTTATATTCCATAATCTATTTATTCTGAAATCATTTTATCATGGTTTTTACTAAACCTCCATCTAATACCAACTATAGATACCCCAATCCCAGAAGAGAAAATATATTGTTTTCTTTATTAAATTGTTATAAGATATGAGTAATTGAATCATGAAGGCATGAATAGCATAGTTGTCTTGGTAATCTAGAAACATATTTGAATCAAATTTTGATTTGTAAAAAAATAATAAAACAATTTATTTTCATCAAAATTCCATTATTCCCGACAAAAAATCCCAAAATATTAATCATAAAAGACATCTTAGTATACTAGAGATAATAAAACATAAAAATGGGGTGAGATTATTTGCTCATTAAGGGTAATCAGAAAATAGATGCTCTGAATAAATAAAGAATAATAAATATGGAATCACTAATGAATGGAACACATTCCATTTAAGTAATAAGATGAGTATATTATGGAAACAATGAATGATTAAAAAATATAAATAATCAAATGAGCAGAATATTAAAACATAGATATTCAAAATAATCGAATAATCATATCTAATATCAATAACTACATTAAAAATGATGGAATCCATAATTATTAACATATAAAAAATACAATGAGGTCCTCATTCTTTGACATATAATTCCATCTCGTATTTTTTTCAAGACATAAAATACCATTGAGGATTCATTTCCAAACATCTATAAAAATGGAAAAAGCATCAACCAAAACCATATATATTTTGTCTCAGGATACCATTGAGTAAATGATATAGATTTGAGAATGTTTCCACAATTAATCAAATAACATTCAATGTAAAAAACATATTTAAAAATGGTTTATGGTTTATTATATAATCAAATCCGTCATGAAATAAAATTTAAATTTAATAAAAATTATCTTTTCAATGAAAAATTGTTACCATCAACATATTGTTTCAAGATAAAGTTAATAATCAGAAAATTAGGTGATATTGTTCAATAATTTTTATGGATTGATAATTTTCAATTTAAATTATATTGGAAGAAACAATTCATATTATTCATAAAATGACATTAATTACGAATTAATCGAGATATTAAATTTCAAAGGGATATTATATAGATCACGGAAAATTTAATTGATATATAATAATAAATAATTCTGAAGGAAATATAAATTGAGATGAAAACACTTACCTCTCACTAACATTTTATTGAATGTTTTTTAACATAATTTATAGTTATTTTAATCATTAAATTAAACTATAATTGAACCTTTTTAATATTTAAAAAACAATATATTATACTTTTATAACATCTTATAACTTGTTCGTTAATAACCTATCATTGTTTTCATTGTTTGGGGTTATAGTTTCATGGTTTTCTCATGTGTGTTTTTTATATAATCATATGGTTATTACACATATTATATCGTTTCATCATATCCACAACTTAAATCATGAAATATTTATCAAATTTTAACAAAAATATTTCTTGTTAAAACAGTCATGAAATACAGTTATTAAAAATTAATTACATTATGATCCTGGATATGGTAGGTGATACATACACATGAGTAACGTTTTCATTTTACAATGATATTTATAGAAATAAGGTAAGTCATATATAATCATAAAAAAATTATAAAATATCAAATATACCATATTATATAATTATATATATCACCCATGTGTTGTGGTGTTGAAAATAGAGTCACATCACTTCGTGAAGGTGGTAGTCTGGGCGTATATAAATGATGTTATCATCATTATGTCATTGGAAAGGTAAGAATGAAGTAATATAATATCCTTCTAGAATGATAAATATTTCATTAATATCATAAATATTTCATTTATATGACATATATTTATTAACTATATCCTTATCACCATTCATGTGAAGTGTTTGTGAAAGACACATCACATCGCTTCACGAGGCAGTATTTTGTCAAACACACAAGTGAAGTTATCATATCTTTTATAGAAGTGATGGTAATATATATATATATATATATATATATATAAGAACTCAAGATATTTAAATTTTTTTTAGAAATCTTACATATCCTTAATATCCATCATCATATCCATCTGTGAAAAGATGTAATGGAAAAATGAATGATATCAGTACATGATGGGGAACACTATATCACACACAAATGATGATTTCATAACCAATTTTATGGATGTGGAGAGGGTTCATGGTCATGAAATTATATCAACAACATCCAAATATTTTTAAGTCAATGTGTGCATTATATCAACATGGTTTAATAATAATTGAATATGGTGGATAAGGAAATAAAATAAAGATGCTCATTGAAAGGAATTAAATCTTATGAAGGTATCATTTGTTGGATTTCACAAAACCTAACTAGATTGGATTTATGAAAAAATTATGGATTTTAGGATGATAGGATGGATTTTAGGTACTCATTTTAGTAGGTTTTGTGTAATCAAAATGGATTTATATGTGTTTAGAAGTGACGAGAGTGAATCCCCATTGATAATTGAGGTGGGTTGAATTTTTGTAAATACCCAAACATATTAACCATTGTAAAGTAACGGTTACATCATGTTCTCAACAAATAGATCAATTATTTTTTGAATGCATTATTTTTTTGATAAACACATCTAACACAAAATATAAACATGTATTTTAATATATTATTCCTTTGCCTGTAAGATAACTCAATTTTACCCTTTTAGTTTTTTTACCATAGTAACTTGTATATTATTATTTACTCAGGTAATTTTTATGTTATGAATAAAAGTAAATTTATCATTATTAGATAATTTATAACAAGTAATTTTAAATATTAAATAAAATTTTCTAAATAAAACACTTGTTGTGTGTAAAAATAACTTTATTACAACTACATGTAATGTGTAAAACATCCTTCTATCCTTAATCATGATAATTAATTTTAACTATTTTTACTAATAAATATTCCCAAAAATTATGTTGACCATAGTATAAAATATTAATTATACCGGTTTAAATATTTTAATACATTTTATAAATTTAATTTCGCAAAAGAATCATAATTTTGATTAAACATTATCTCGAAATCATGATGAGAAATTAGGTTTTTTAAAGAGAAAAGGTTCAAAAGTTTAATATGTTTTCATATCAAAATTCCATATAAAAATGATTCAAAATTGCCTAATTTTTTTAATTTTATATAAAATTTAAGAAAATTTTAATTTATAACCATGTCTAAATATAAAATATTATTATAACAAATTAAAAAAATATTTCAATTAAAATTCATTATTTTCACTATTCATTAAAAAATGAAATGTTTTAGAAAAAACAAAAAACCCCACCATAACATAATTGTGATATTAAAAATTGAAAATTGTATTTTATTATACCATATTAATTTTATAAGAGTAGTAAAATGTTACTTTATAATATGTTCACAAATTATGATTAAAATCTATTTTAGAGAAATGTAGTTTTTCAGAACATATTTCCTTTAAATGGTTCTTATTTTTTACTACTAAATAGAAAAATTATAAACATGTCTAAAATATATATTTCCATATTTTATTTATTTTATTAAAACCTAGTATTTTAATGGATATGTGATAACTATGATAAAAAATAATAATATTTTAGTAATATGTCACATTTCTTTCTAACATGGTGTTGAATGTATTGTAACATAAACTCCATGTCGCATGTAACACAAGATAAAAATTATGTTTCATGTAATGAAATCTATTGAAGATATTTAATTTATTTAAATATATCGTAATGTGTATGGTTATTATATTTCATTCAAATCCTGAGGCTGTCTATTGCATACAATATCAATTATAATGTTCTTATTTTATAATTTTAGGGTGTTAAAGATGATGTATGTTCACTAGTTTTACTATATTAATTACCAAATAGTTGTTAATATACTATAATATCTCGGATAAGTTCATTTGGGAATAAAAATATGGTTCTAAAGGATGTATGAGTACATATGTTCAGTGAGGATATTCAATGAAGAGGATCAGGAATATTTTATGGCTCTTCCATAATACGGTAGGAAGAGGTAAATATGTACATTGAGATAATTAGATAAGTTAATCCTAATGAAGATAAAATATATGAGACAAGGAAAATGGTTTAGGTCCTACCAACTATATTAGTAGGAAGAATAGACATGTTAAGATGGTTTGTATAGAAAAACATAAGGTTCCTGAAACTAGAAAAGGAAAAATAGTGACTGAAGGAACTGATGTGTTTTCTCTGATGTACATGGATACCCCTAGAGATTATTTGATTTTTGGAATCTAGTTAATCAAAACAATCCAAATTAGATAAGGGTATCCTTTTTTTTGAAATTTTTGAAGGGTGTAAATTTATGATGATGAACCCATATAGATTGTGGGGAAATAGATACATGGATTTAGACCAACAGTTAGAAAATTATCATAATAAAAACTATGAGTTATATCTATGGATTAAGAAGAAATATTATTTCTTTCACATATATTTATTATGAATATTTTGCTACCACATTTTCTAGTGGTTCATTGATTATTTACAAGGGAGAAATTGTCATAGATCTCAGAGTAAAAAATTGAACCCTGTATTAGATGATAGAGAATTCAATAGAAATGATTGCATCAATAAATTATATTAGGGATAAAAAACTATAGAATAAAAATCTAGGCCAAATCAGTGAGAAGGGGAATATGTTTCTATAAATATATTAAAACTACTAGATCTAATTTTGGTGTATGTTTGTTTATGTGAGGATTTTATTATTAGAAAGAAGAAGAAGGTATTAATTAAAATAGGTTGTAGAACACCTAAGGCTAGCAAGATGGACTTGGTGAACACTAATACATTAGATACTACACTAACACATTCCATTTTGGGTCAAAATATTATGTGAAAACTATAAATGATTCAACATGTTATGCACGAGTTTACTTTATAATAAGAAAAACAACATGATTAACTTGTTTCAGAAGTGGTATATTATTGTGGAGAATTATTCTTGATCAAAGCTGAAATTATAGAGGTCTGAAAAAAAATATCAATTTTGTAAAAAGGTGTTGAGGTAATTCTGTTCTAATAGTGGAATTCAGTGACAGAACACTATTCAACTTATTCTTAAATAGAACTGTGTGGTAGAAAGGATGAATATGATACTAAATGAATATAACAAGGGAATTAGGATTCACTGAGGGTTTCTAACTAATTTATGGGATGATTTCGTAATCATGGAAACACATCTCATGAATAAGATTCTATCTATATAAATATGAGAATGTATACTTGAGGAGATAAGGTTTGGAAATATGGTAAGCCTCGCAAATTGATAATTATTTTTTATGTTTCAAATATGTACATATAAATGATGATGTAAGGGAAAATATTGATGAAATGTAAATATCATGTTTATTTATTAGCTATATTGTTGAGGAGTTTGGTTATCACTTTTTGGATGATATGAAAAATATATTAATTATAATCTAGAAACATTATATTTAATGACGGTTTAACATACAAGTAACTTTATGTAGTTGAATTTCCTAGAAAGAATAATTATCTATAATTTCATGATCTAATTGATAGTGAATATGTATATAAACATGTGACACTGAAACTAGTGAAGCCTACACTTCATGTGTAATTTAGGAGATCATCATGTTTGGAAAGGCCTGTAAAGTTGTATTATTCATCCTTATTTTATCGATTATTTACTGATGGGGGATAATGATACTATTATTAAGATGAAATTCATTTGAAGGATTCTAACCAATGGGAGTTGGCTATTGAAAAGGATATTAATTCATTACATGAAAATAATATTTGGGATTCAACACTTTTTTCAAAATTAAATAAATAATTTCAAGACAAATGGATGTACCGTGTTAAAGAAGAACATGATGGTAAGAGGAGGATCATGTCCAGACTTTTGGTGAATGTATTTCAATATAAAGATGATATATAATTCACTAATATTTTCACCCCTATAGTGAATCTTAACACCATTAGGGTGTTTCTAAGTATTTTATCATTCAAAGACTTACATATTCTAAAACATAATATGAATATGAATTTTCTTCACATAGATAGGAGGATATTTATATGAAGGGTCCAGAGGGATATCTTGATATAAGAGAGGAATTACTGGTGTTCAAACACAATAAGATCTTATTTGTGTTAAATTAGGCACCCATGAAATGGAACATAAAGTTTGATTCACTCTGGACTAAAATATAAAAAAAATTATGGCATTGATCAATGATTCAATTTAAAAAAAATTATTTATGGTTACATTAAATTTCATTTATATGAGGATAACATAATCATAACAATATCATGCATGTAGATGATTGATAAGTTTAAGGTGAATATTGCTATGAAGTTCAAAATTAATGATCCTAGGGAAGTTTAGAATTTTTTAGGGATGAAGATCAAGGGATACGGTGAATTTGGATCCTAGATGTTATCAAAGTATAAATAAGGTGTAATTATTTTGATATTATTTATTATAATAGATAAAAATATCATCTCTATTCCCATGGTAACCCATTTTAAATTTTCAATGATGAAATCACTAAAGACAATATAAGAGGTTGAGTACATAGAATATGTTTCATAAGAATTATTTATTGGAAGCCTTATATATGTCATGGACTATACAAAACCTACAATCTCTCATTAAATGGATGTCCTATTAATGTACATGGACATATTTGGAAATAAAAATTGACAAGCTATAAAGTAGATGTTGAGATAATTGAAGGGATGACATGAAGTATTTCTATGATTTGAAAAATGGAAATCATTTTAGGTTTATTCAGATGTTTTCCTTGGAGGTGATTTCTATAGAAATAGGGGTACCAAATCTTATGTAGTAACATTTGGAGGAAATGGAGTAATCTGGATATCTCAATTGCTGAAGTAATTTTCATTACCCACTATAGATAAATAATAAATTTCTGTAGAAGAATCATGGAATGATATAGATATGGTGAACAATTTGTTCAATAATCTTAGTGTAATGAGAGGGAAAAAACATTGAACTATGATAGTAAAAGTTTTATACATATTTCAAATAACCCTTTATTTCATTCCAGGTTGAAGCATATACAACTGTAGAGCAATTTTATTCAAGGCTTTATATAATATGGGTTGTTCAAATTATAGAAGATTCGTGAAAAAAAAATATGATAAACATTTTGAAAATGAATATAGTGGTAGAGAGGTTGAGGAAATATTGTCCCTCTACAAGTTTTCATTTATAAATGTGGATGATATGAACAATATAGGAAGATAAAATGGGAGAAAAGGATCCAAAATGGATTGTACTTCATAATTATTTATCTTGAAATTGAATCACACACTAGTGGGTGAATAATTAAAGGATTTCATATTTTCATAGTTGTCTACATTAGTAGCATTAATGAATTTCTTCACTGAAAATGATGCTTGAAGTGGGAGACTATTTGAAGGGTGTAGCCTGATCTATTTCGATGAAGATAGTAAGGATACTTGCAGCCTATGTTGTACGGAAAACTATTACTCTCATGACTGGACTTATGAGGTGAGGACACTAGGGGTTGTAGGGAGAATCTATCCCTTGATTTGGGGTTTGGAGGAGGGTGAGGATTGATATATCATGACCCAATGTTTTGGTAACTATACAAATAATGAATCATTGCAGTATAACTGATTGGTGACACAGATGTCACCAAGATCCACTAATGGGATATTTAATATTTTATATTAGTTTATGATTTTAGAATTATTCCATGGTTCATAGTCCTTACCAAGAAGTTCAGGGTGTTCTACTACATTACAGACTATAAATGGATTCATAAAAATCTTAATGGGTACATGATTCTAAAATTTATAACCAATTATGTCACATAGTTCACTAACTAGAAAGTGGATTATTATCTCAAATAATAATTTGATAATGATCCATTTATTATTACTAATAATTACTTACATAATAGTATTGTATATATGAGAATCCCAATCATAAACAATATGACTAGTGTAATTCCTATGGATAGATACCTACTAGATAAATTTCTGATGCAGGAAGTGTTGACATAAATCTATATTACTAATAGTGATTTATTATGTGTAAGAGATGAAAAGGCTCCATAAGATATGTCCTATGGAAAAATCCTATCTTGAAAATGTTTTAACCATATAAAATAAGTTATTTATCTTTTATAAGTATAATTTCAGAAATGTTGGGTCTCATGGGAATGAAAGAATTTTCCTAGGTCACTCATTGCATTCAAGGTGTACAAGTGTTTTAATAAACAACATGGAATGTTTTAAAAATCCATAAAGTCACTATGGATAACAAATAATATATTCTTTAATAAAAGATAGCGACTGTTCAAGAGGAATGTTTTTAATAGTTGAGAACCTCAAAGAGAAAAAAATGAGATAATTTTGATTCAAAAGTATACAATTAATATGATTAGAAAGAATTTAGACCAACATGTAATAAGATGAAAAAAATAAAAATATGGAATTTAGGAGAATAAAATCATTGGTGACTAGATAGTTCCCATGAAAACAAGGAGAAATAAATATATATATATATAGAAAACAACTTTATTATATCAAAGTGTTTTGGAGATGATACTAAATATGATAATTTGTATTATGTGATCTATGAAGTACTTGGCCAAATTTATAATAATATGACATTTTAGGTTTTTTGAGGATGATCTTTACAATGATCATTATGAAAAAATTGGTATTCCATAAAAAATAATATGAATATTTTGTGTTAGATAAAAAATGCAAAACATGTGCCCAATGGATACTCCCAAATTGAAGGTATCTGCGTATATGAAATATTCCCCCATGTGTAGAAGTTAAAAACTATTATATTCTTCATATCTATAGAGGTATTGAATAATTCATTGATTTATATATAGATGTAAATTTACCCTTTATCAATACATTAACTATAGAAGAGGTGTATGTTCAATAGCCCAATAGGTTTCTAATGCCTACAAATGAGAACAACATATCCAAGATGAAGAAGGAATTTAGGAATAAGAAAAAACTATAGTCATGGTATTCCAAGATAGATCAATAATTGAAGGTAACTAGTTTTTAGTGTGCTGGTTTTCATTATAATATCTATAACAAAAATTAATTTGATCAAATTATGATGATTCTCATATATATTCATGAAAAAATATTTAGTGGCCCAAATGATGTATAATACAATTATTTTTCAGAATTAATGATACGTGAGTGTAAAATATATATAGTTTGTAATTTGAACTATTTATTTGGTTTTAAGGTGAATAATGGAATGAATTGAATATTCATATAATAATAAAAATATTCTAATTTGGTTTCTATAATATTTGGAATGGTGTATTTAAAGGAAATGAGAACCCCAGTTGCTACATGAAGGATGTTTTAATGAGATGGAAATGGAAAATTGGTTATTTTCATGGAATGTAGGAAGATCATCAATATCATTTTATACATAATGGTCTAGATATATGATATTGTGTTTTACACGTGTTAAGTATCAAGGTAATAGAGTAATTCCAAGCGAATATGATTTTAATAGATAAATATAATTTTGTGTTATATCAATGGAATAGTGGATCCTGAAATTATTTATAATGATATATCAATGATTGATTTATTGGGATATGAAGACCAACATAATAATGTATTAACAAATTATATAAGGAAATCATCGGGCAGTTTATTCTATCATAGAGGATTATGTATTTCTTTTCATTCGTGGAACAATATTACATTTTTCATGAACAATAGTATATGAATATTTAATTACCACACAATAATAAAGACAACATTAATGGAGGAATAAAATACTCAATGATATGGTAATGGATGTAATGCCTCATATCAAAATTAAATATAAATATTCATGTTCAATCAACCTGATTAAAAATACATTATATCACTCTAGGATGACACATATTGAAGTCAAGTATCTCTTTATGACGGAGAATGATGATCATGGGTGAGTGTTATTAATGAATGTTCATATGAAACATAAAGTCTTATATATCAAGAAAATGGAATAACCTAGAAGTTTATTTATCATCCTTGAATAGATATTAGAGTCTATTTATCTCCCTACATTTGAATTAGTGTGGATTTGAGTACCCCACATTCTATGGTATGTATTGAATTTCCCTATCTGTTAATAATTGGGCATTCCATTATATCCCTTAACGTAGTTACCATTGGGTTTATTTATAAAAGAAAAGTGATTTTCGTAGACATAGTGATATATGATTATTGAAGGAATTAAAGAAAAGAGTATCTACATATAATGAAAAGGGGGAGAGTTCATCAATATTAAATTAATGTGAGAGAAGATGTAGTATGATATGATATTCTGTGTTTAGAATGGTTTTTAGGAACTAAGATGGTATTGAGCGTTGAATGATGTGAATCATAAATGTGAATTTCAAATTACTCTTGTTTCTCACACTAATCTTCAATAATGTAGTCCTAAATAACATGTTAAGTGAGTTATTGATCACTATCTAGAGTAAAAGATAATGAGTAGCGTATGATACCAAAAATGTGAAATATAATTCAACAAGATGTTAAGGATTTATAATTTCATCCAATAAACCCAAATGGTGATACTATTGGAAAAATGTCTCTTGTTGTATTTTTCTATTTTTTGGGTTTCTATTTTGACAAATCCCATTGAAAAAATACCAAGGTGCAAAACAACATGAGTAATTCATGAAGGAAATTCTATGGGGTAGTTTGAAGTCCAAAAAAGAATTATTTGTATAAATGTTTTTCATATAATATTTCTCATGTAATTATGGAGGATTCAAAAGGGACTAAATATTCATTAACTCATTGAAATTCATGACCTCAAGGTGATGTGTTTTCTATAGTCATGAAGTGTAATGTGATTCATGGTTACTAGATCAATAATTCATATTAGTAGGGATATAATCTCATTATTTAGTTTGATTAAAAGGATTAGAGGATGATTGGGACTTCTATGTTCTCTTTTTTTCATATTAGGCTCACATGAATGTATTTATTGAATGAAAGATTTTAAAAGAACAATATTTTCACTTAGAAATGACTATACAAGAAAGATATTTGTGGAATTATGATTTATTTGAAGATCAGTTTTCCAAAAATGTGTTTTATGTAAACCTAAAAACATTTCATATAATCTATATAGTAAATAGGGATTCAACATTTTTAGGAAAGGCGAAGATCCTGAAACTCCAATTATTGTGTAAATGGGGTTGACTCAGTTCATGTGAGGAGTAAAATTATATTAAAAAATAAGTTATATCAAAAATAATGATTAGATGTTAACCAAAGGAGAGTGATTCCACCATCAACATTGTTACAAACATTTTTCTTTAGAGAATATAGTATATTGGTAAAATTCTATTTTATACTCCTTAGACATAGCCTAGTACGGGTGAACTAATTAAAAATAATTTTTTATTTTTTCATAATTTCATTTCCATATATAATTCCTCTTTGATAAATAGAGAATAGAGTTATATCTCATGATAGTATGTGATAAGAGTGAGAATTTTTTAAATGTTATATATATTGATTCAACCCCTATCATGTTACTCAATATAGAATGGCCCCACAATAATCATCAGATATTGGTTCATGGATATGAATCAATATCCCATAATTTTATTTTAATATTTTTGGTGAATCATTACAAATAAATTAAATTTGTTGATACATGATATATAACCCATTTTTATGTTTTTAATAAACTGCATATAATTTTTTCAACATGATTGTTTTCAAATAGTTATTTTTGTTATTTTTTGTTTTTGTTTCATTTTAAATAATTATAAGTTTATAATTTAATTGACCAATATCTTACCATTATTTTGTGTTGGGAGTATTTAATGTTTACATTTAATTTATGTTAATTATGGTAACTGGGTTCTACTAATAGAAGGGTATTGTAGTCTATTTTATTAATATTTCTACTATAATTGATTTTATGAATCATAAAAGATTAATATATTACTTCTATAGTTGAGAGAAACAACTAAAATAACTATTATTGGCACTTGGAACTTCACTTAGTTGAAATGAAGTTACCAAAATGGTTATTCATGGAAAACAAGGGTGATTTTAGTGATTAAATTTCAGGGGATATATCCACATTAATATAGATGAGTATTTATTATATTTATGATTATTATAATTATTTTAAGGGTTACTAAAATTTATGTAGACAAGATCTTTTATATTTATTAATTTTTTTCAAATTTTGTTTAATATCATCAAATTAATGATTTACAAGCTATTGATCATTATTTTTTGTTCAGCTTCACATTATTTTTATGTGATAAATTAAAATATCTTGGTCAAATTTTATTTTGAAAAAAAAAATTTCACAAATTAGGTCTCAACATGAGGAAAATTTATTGTTTTATGTTGGGGAAATATATATATGATTTTGAGTTATTATATGTCCTGTTGTAGCCCATAAAACATATCATGTAATTTTTTGAATCTTTTTTATCAAAAACTGATTATTATACTTAGTATGTGTAACCCATTATGGAAGAAAACATATTTTATTTCCTTAATTAATAATTATTTATTATTTATTATTCTCTATGGATATTAATATGTAATTTTTCTTATGTCATTCCATTTAAAAATATATTTTTTCACTCAGAAACAAAAGTATAACTACTTTTTTAATGGAATTATTTTGGAAGGAAAGAAATTTATTTCCCAAGTCATGATTTTAATAATACTACAAGTTTTAACTTTAATAATTGTTTATTTTTGTGAGTGTTAATTCTTAAATATAATGAATGGTATTATCAAAAATTATGAATAAGTGTTTATTTCAAAAAAATATATTTTCTCCCTCTCTAATTTAATTTTTTTAATTTACAAATAAAATAAGGGACCACTAAAAATTAGGGCTTGATCCATAGAAATCTTGTTCAAGAGAATGTAAATCATGGGTTTATCCCACAGTAAACAAAAAATAAGCCTTCCCCATTAAACATACTCAATATCATACAAATCTTATAAATCAATATGCAGACCAACCCATATACTGATATACTTGCATGATGATACCCAGATGCCACTAATAAATAAAACCAACTCAACCACCACACCAACTATGAAACAACTCATATTCTATCCCATTGAACTTAATATTTAAGACATTTGACCACAAAATACATAAATCAACGTGAATTTAAACAATATTTTGATGTTTATCAAACTATATCTGGTCAATAATAAACAAAGTGGATATCTCCGAGAATAATAATGTTGGTTATCCCCTCATAACACACTTTTAGATGAGAATATCCATCTAAGAAAGTCATGATATACTATAATTAAAATATTAATAAATTCTTATAGAACTTCCATAGGATGAATTAGAAGGGAAACTACCACCAATATTAGATTGATAACACTTAAATAATAAATTCCAAGTGGCATAGTGTCTTTTACATGGCCCAAGATGAATCCACTTACACCTAATGATAAATATATTTGAATATTCTATTATACATAACACACCTCATCCACTAAATAAAACCAACTGCAAAAAACCTACATGAAAAATACCCTAATAGCAGACTAGAAATTCAAATCCAATGAAACTGAAGGAAAGAGTGGAAGGGACTAAAAATTAAAGAAGAAAACACAAAAAATATCATTTAGATATAAGATTATATATAGAATAAGGGGATTAAAATTCACCAAGGAACCAAACCAAAAAAATATAATAAAATATTTAATTGTCATAAATAATTCAATCAAGTGATAAAAAGTACCTTGAACCACTACTGATTAACCCCTTATTGAAATTTCATCATATTTCCTTGAGTATAAAGTAGATCCCAAACTAGTTCACACCTACATCAATGAATTTAATTATCCCTATGATGAAAAAGAAAACACTACACCTTTATGGTAGTATGGAACAACCTATAAAGAAACTTTTTGCAACCACGGGTTGATAAGTTATATTTATTGTTAACTAGAATACATATTTGGAAGATATTTTATTTTGTTTGTGGTGAGAAAAGATATATGAGTTGAATATTTTTTTAAAAGATTAAATTATTTTATGATTTTTATTTTGTTGGAATAGATCTCATTTGGATGTGATTATCATGATTTGAGATATTAAAGAAACATACATTTGGTTCATCACACAATGTGTTATGTCACATTGTGAATCATCTAGATGTGGAAGAAAAATGAATAGGAAACCAACAAGTAATGATTGAGAAAAAAAATGAAAAAATTTTAATTATGATTTAGAGAATTCCAGAAGAAATGATTACTTTGATATCTGAAGAAATATTGGTGGTTTTGAAACATTTATTAGCTACCCATTATAAATTCATTAGTGGATATTCAATTAGAAACTCATCAATTCATGTACTATAAATTTTTAATGTTGGTAGTTTATTATATTGGGATTCTGAATTTAAATTTTAAAATATATGATTTATAGTAGAACATGTTTAACAAGAAGAATAATATATACACACAACTAAAATAGATGGATATTGCATATCAAGAATAATATTGTATAAAGAGTTAAATTTTAATTTAATATATAATATTGTGTAGTGAGTTTTATTGGAATTAATTTGGAATGTAGGAAAGAATGGATATACACATTAGCGAAGACATTGAATTAAATATTGAATTATAATTGATAACAATAATTTATATATGGTTATATATCTTTGATTGATAAATATGTGAGTTTAAAATATGTTTTTATATAACCTTATAACCATCATGAAATATGTGACTGAATGGTATGGAGAGGATGTGGATGTTGGATGAGAATTGAACTTAAAAGAAATTTGTAATTACATATCAGTGAACTATTGGATAATTGGAATATCAACACATTGTTAATATGTTCACCTTAGACATTTCCCAAAGTGGTTGGGGTAAGTAAAAAAAAATTGTTTGGCGATAATTTTTTTTAATATTTGGTTTGTGTATATATGGATTATTATGATACATTCAAATTGACGTTTTATGATATGAAATAAAATAAAAATTAATCATAAAAAATAAGAAAATCTAAGACACCCAAATTCACCACCACTCATAGTGTATTTTTTGAAGGAACATAGGATATAATATGTTCTATTATAGGAAATAGTTATCACATTTTTATTCTATTAAACGAATTAATTGTCATAGAGAATATTTTAAATTCTAAGGGAGTACATTTATTTGATGGGTAAAATTTTTAGGTATTGAAAAACAGGATGAGATCATAATTAATATATCATTGGATGTATATTTAATTAGCACCAGTACATGGTATCCAGCTAAGTGATCTTAATAGGAGTCCAATGATCGATGTAGATAAGTACATTTCTAATGATGATGAAAAGGATTAAATTACATTAATGGGGGATTTTCAAATTTTATTTTTATGAATGTTAATGATTTTACAATTGGAAAATAATTATGGGAAAGTTTTTTTGATATCTCTAAGAATGAATGTAATGGGAAAGAATAGATTTTTTGAGTGAAGGAAAATATATTTAATTATATGAATATGAATTCATGTGAGAATATTGATTCTTTTTCAATTGTTTGACTGAAAAGGATTGATATAATTTTTTTAGGGATAGTGTACATAAAGACTCAAGAGAGGGCTGAATTGAGTTCTTCAAATTTTATTCACTTGTCAAATGAACCTCTTTTAGATATGAATAAATTTTTGTCATCTATTTAATAGTAGAATTTTTTGGAAATAAAACATAGTGAAAATGATAATAAATTTATTTTTATTGTGGTTTGGGGAACATAAATCCCCTAGTACATTAAACCAATCATTAATAACAAGTGATTAAGGATTTTCACTAAACCGGTACTTTTTCCTGGGACGGTGAGTCATTTTTCTAGGGACATCATGGTATAGTAAAAGTAACATACACTTATTACAACAAAAAATATCTTTCCATTGGGATACAACAATTCCTTGAAAACAATAGCTTTCAAGGCTACTTTACAAGGATTGTTTTACATTATGTGATATGATAAACTAGAGTGTTTATATACATAATAAAAAGTTTTGAAAAAAAATTAGATGAAGGAATAAATATGTAGAATAAGTGATAATAATATATAATAGATCATGGTGAATAGTCCAAAATTATAAATGATGATAAATAAATCATAACAATATATTAAAATTTGTTCTTCTTCCCTAAAAAACCAGTGCAATTCTCATGATATTTGGAAAGGAGTACAAATTCATAGAATCTTATTTAGGAAGTTCATTACATATCATATGTTATTCACCACTACCTTTTATCTCTGAAAACATAAAAAAATTTATTTTTACTCCACAAAACACTATTACATAAAATACATAGTTATTAGTTTCAAAACACACATCCATTTTTCTAGAAAATAATTCATTGATAGTAAATATAAAAAATAAACATGTACTTGTTTCTTTACATGGTTATTTATTCTTATTAAAATTATTTTCAACATAATTTGGTAATACAATAATTAAATATTTCATGATTTCATTAATATATCCCTCAATTGCTTCAACAATAATAAATATAGGTTTCTACATGAAAAAGTAAATCCCATATCACCACAGAGATACTTTATATATATTGTAATTCATATAAAAGATTTGATCCATATAGCCAAAATAATCTATGTATTTAAATTATCTAGAATGATGAATTCCCTTATTCCTTCTTCATATATAAGATATTTTTTATATAGTTTAATTTCTTCACATATCCATTTTTTCATAGTGGATAAATTTTCATCACATAGAAAGATTAATCAACAAAGGATTTATACTCACCTAGTAAAATATGACATAGTCAACTGGAACCACACAACTAATTTTACAATATGTCTGATTCTTGTAGCCAATTACTCCATAAAACTGATTCATTTATCCAATTGATATATGTGGTTAATTTCTCACATAAATAATATACTAAAATAGATGATTTCCACATAGCTGTTTTCCTAATTTGACTGATTTACGTAGAAAAATCCTTTAAATAGAAAGTTTTTTCTTCACAAGAAAAAATTTCACCAAAAGTGTTCATAATTTTAGATTTGATGAATTTAACAATTGAAAAAATTAGAAAATATATACAACCTGGTCAACATGCTTAAAAATTCATCAATAACATAGGAAATCGTATTTGAGATCCTAAAAATCCAAAATAATATGGGACTTGTTAGAAAAACATTGATAGTCAAACAATGCCCCCCTTTTTATCTTCTAAAAACCCATAAGACATTAAATAGGAAAATTTTCAATCATTTAGTAAGAATTTAATGAAAAACAAATAATTATATATATATATAATTAAATAAAATGTATTTTTCCCCACCCTTAATTATACTTCTTCACTTTTTATTAATTTATTGATTATCTCTCATTAACTATCCTTAGGGTAAACATTTCTTACATATCCCAACTTTTTATCCTCTACCCACTTTGTGTGATTAATAACAAAATATTATGTATTGGATCAACACTGTTAATGTAAAACATAGAGAAATATATAATTCAATATTACTGTGATAAAATTTAATGTGGACTTATTTCATGAATTAAATTTAGTAAAAAAAGTAATGTGATCGAAAACATTAATTGAAACTAATCACTACCAAAAACAGAAATGTGTAAAAAGTAATTTCATTAATGTTTCAATTGTATAAAAACCTACATCCACACAATATCAAAGAAAAAATGAAATAAAACACACCAGTCACAAGACATTGTCTTAAAGATGGTTTTAGATAGAGAAGTTCGTTTGGGGAGAGGTAATTTGAAGGAAGATCATTTCTGGAGATAGTTGGACTGTCCATTTTTTACGCCAACACTTCCTATCTAAGAATTATATTAGACATAATTTCTAATCCAACAAAAAACTTGTCTTGTGGGGACTAAGTTAGACCATTGAGAATATTTTCATGATCTCATCGATTTCTATAAAAATCATAAGTAATGGATGTCACAAAAGGTACATTCCTTAGAGGTTTATAGGATGAGGTTTTTCCTTTATATACTAAAAAAATAGAGCAACATCCACTTCAACGTTCTATCTGTGATAGATTCTGGAGGTTGTAAAACCAGTATCTACTCTCTTTATGTTCCCTCTATAGATATATAGAGTAGAAGTACCTATATTTATTCTACCTCTTATATTATACAAGACATAAACACCCATGTACAATCTTATGGTTATATCATACTTAGAAAAATAAATAATTATCATGGATTCCTACATATGAATTTTACTAACTATTTTTAATATATTATTCAAAATTCCTTTAAACAATTCAATATTCCTAGAGGTAAAACTATTATGGGAACCAAATGATGGAGATTCTTTATAATTTATCAAAGAAGTTGAAAATTATGAAAATAAATAATTTTATTTATTGAAAATGGTCCATGTATGATTGCTACAATAGAAGGAAAAGGCACATGAGGTTTGTAAAAAACAACACCATTACTATAACTAAATATGGATAACTGAAACATCGTTAGAGTTATAATCATATTCCTTTTAATAAGAATATAACTACATACATTGAGATTTTTCGTAGGCCTTATACTGTATGGTTAAAAACTAGTGATGGTTTCTTAATATTGGAAATATAGATCTAAAATACTAACCTTGAGAATCCTTAGAAATATACAGTATCTCCTTTAACACCTCCAATGTATAATGCCCAAAATGTCCCATGGTGTCCTTTGAAATACAGATATATTCATACACCAAGTTTCCTAATAGCTACTTTGTTGTCTCAATACTCACCCATAATATTATTCTTTAACTCTTATTTGATAAATAGAGTGAACATATAACATTATGTGAATTGGATGTCTGAAGGAACAAAATTTATGTATCAGAGATACTGATCCTTAAAAATATAGAACAACCAATGGATCTGAGGTGGAATATGAATAGGGATATGATATTTTGATGAACTCACAATAACTTAGAACAAAACATCTTAATGATTGATAACATACCTTAAGTTTATTCAATAAGGAATTAAATTCCTCATTGACATTTGGAAAATTGTCTGATTTCACCATTGAATGAATTTGGTACACATCTATTTGGGAGGAAAATATAAAAAAAAACTCAATAAAATAATACTTGCTAAGAATTAAATATGTTAAATCTATAACAATATATTTCATCTCCCTATTTTATTTTGAACTTAATTCTATTATATCTTATAGCAGAGGATGAACCTTTTGGAAATTCTTAATCAGCTCTCTTTAGGTAGCCAATAACCCAACCACTTTCTCAATATGAACCTTCGAAACATCAAAATCTTTGGGTTCTCTGATATCATCATAATAATTTTATAAATTAGACTTCAGATCATTTTAGTCTCTCTTCTTATTATCAACATCATTTTAAAGAGTAGAAGAAAAATATAGAATTTTTAAAATCTCTGAACTCTTACCAATTGATGGTGTTTCCACATGCATAATTGGTGGTTTAGTTGGTTGATATGTTTTATATTATTATTTAGTAGTCTCTAGGACTGCATATCTAGCCCTATATCCATCAATCAGCGATCAAAAAAATATTTTAACCTACCATCTAAGATTCAACATTAGCCTCAGATTTCCCAGGAGCATCAGAAACTAGATGCACAATTTCATCTGGACTCTCTTTAAGAAAATGAATAGTTGTCTACAAAATATCTCTATATTTTGAATAAATTTATTAGATTCAATTTGAATAAATTAATGGATATAAAAATATTATTCATTATAAATATTAATTTTCTAACCCATAGTAGGACTATTAACTATGAATAAAGACTTATATTTCATAGTCCCTATTTGTTGCACATCCCTAGTAGACACCATCTCAACAGATACTGTATCCCTAGGCGGTGAGGATTTGGATGTATTTTTCTGATCCATAATCTATTAAAGTATAATATTCAAGAAACATGAAACCGAATCTGAAATTTAGCCTATAGTATTTAGCAAAACTGTAGAGAAGGTATTGATTTTTGTGGAATTTTACTACCTCTCCCTTATTCAACTCAATCACTTTATTCTTCAAAACCTAGAAGGTCAACCTACCATAAGGATAATTATTCAATTTATCATTACATTTATAGTATTTAAAAATAAATTTCATCATCTAACTCAGTATATTAATCTTTAAATAGTTTTTTATAACATACATAAAGTACATTTCCTGAAATAGAACCTTTGATACATCTCAAAATCATTGATTTATCATAATTTTCCGAAACATACAAAGAATAATATTATTAGGTTTGAAATACATTATTTTCTTCTTAATTAAATCAAAATTTACAAATAACAATCTGAATAACTCTATTTATCCTACAAAACCCACAACAAATATTTCAAGAATGAAATTCATCCCCCCTCAAGGAAGGCAATGAATGATCACAACCAACTGAAATGATTGAAAGAGAACTACCATATCATTTACATTCGATGAGATAACATCTTATATTTATTTGAATAGGAACACAACATTCATTATTTATTCTCTTATCTCTACCCCGAAATGAAGACCATTTTTTCTTCCACAGAACACAAACTCCAATCCGGGAAACTGATGAACTTTCATCAGAAACATTTGTTTAACTTTAACGAGCTCAAGGAGACAACCTTACTAGAGATAAATCTTAATAGTTCACTATCGTTTTATTTAATGTAATAATTTGAACTTTCTTTATCACCACAGTCTAAATTTCACTTAGAAGATAGTCTAGCTGGTAGTTTAGAGATATTTGATAGATTAGGGGTGATAGTTTCAGGTTATGGGAATATATATGTATGTGAATCGAAAAAGGGTCGATTTCCAAAAAAAAAATTAAGTCATTGACCCAAACCCTAATGAACTAATGTACAAAATTAGTTCTAGTTCAATTCTAAAAAATAAAAAATAAAATAAAAATAGGAATAATGAATTTTTTTTCTCTAAATATGAAAACATTTGTAATAGAGAAATGTTATTAAATAAAATATATTTTTTATAAATAATTATAAATAAATCATTAAAAAATATTTCAATAATAAAAATATAAATAAATAGGATAAATTATATTCATATAAATTTGAATAAACCCAATTTAATTTCAATAAAATCAAAACATTTGAATGAAAGTGGATTAGTAAAATCATCTAATAAATTATTCTTATTAGTGATAAACCCAATATTAATATCACCTTTTTGGGTGTTATATGTAAAGAAATAACTCTATAAGTCTATAATTTGAGCTTCGTTGATTTATTAAATTACATTTGATCTTGATAGATCTAATGTTACAACATTTAATTGAATCGTGATTATATTTGAATCCAAAATCCATTAAGCTGTGTTATATCCATAATTATTTTGCACAAAAACTACCAATAGAAATAAATAATGCATCAATGATAGATAATGGGATAGGGTATTGTTTCTTACTAGACCATAATACTAGTAATTTATCTAAAAAATCATGATTTCCCATGGTACTATTCCTCTCTATTCTACAACCACAAAAATCGTCATTATAATACGAAATTAAATTAATATATTTTTTTTTCGAATATGTAAAGAAATAGGATTTTTTCCTTTTAAAAATATAAAAATTTATTAGGCTTATTTTAATTGAGATTCAATTGGATTTTCATAAAATCATGAAAAAATACTTAAAAACATAATTTCTTGTCTACTAGAAGTCAAATATATTATACTCTAATTTTTTTCCTCCATAAATCTTATTGTCAACTAGTTTCCTAGTTTTATCCAAGTCATTATTTTCATTAGAAGTCATATGATATGTATATAATTTACCCTATTCATCTCCAAAACATTTAATTAAAAACATTATATATTTTCTTTTCTTTTAAAAATATATAATTTTTAAAATAAATATAAAATGATAAAAATAATTCAAATCACCCATGATTAACTTTTCAAATTCCTTTTGTATATGTTTTAAAAAATCATTACAAAATTTTCTATTTAGATAAAACAAATAAAAACATCAATATATATCTAGAATCAATAAATATATAATGATAATAGTTTCTTAAATAGAGTATGATTCACCTTTCCTTCTAAAAATCCCTTGGATAAAATAAAAGAACTCAACCATTCATTATTTTCACTATGTTCTTGTTTATGTTCTTAAATATATTTCCTATATTTCAAAAATAAAATTGGAAGATAAAGATTTTCAAAACTAGGAGGATGATCAACATAAATTACTTCCATAATAAAACAGTTCTAAAAAGATTATTTTAAATTAATATGATATAATTTGAAATTCATTTGTGATTCATAGGCTAGAAGAATCCAAATGGCCTCAAATATAAGTATAGATGTAAGGGAATAATGTAAATATATATCTTACTATTGATTATAAATATTATCAAATTATATATACTAACTCTTAGTTATCACACAATTATCTTCCATTTTATTCTTATAAACCCACTTTGTTACTGTAATAGGATTTTTAGAGGGTATATCAACTAATTCAAAAACCGTATTCTTTTTGAACTGGTTTAATTTATATTTTTTTTTAAACTAACTTCAACCTACTATGTATTACACAATAGTGTTATGCTTGAATTGAGATATAAATTTAGAAAACTATACAAGATTTCAAACCCTATTTGAAGTCCTTATACTATCATTTAAGATTCTTATAACAGTTTTAATGGATGGTTATTAAAGGTTATTTGTTTTCATATAAACCCACATTCTGGTTCATTTTTATCCAACGTTACAGGAAAATGTTTTAGAAAATCAAGTCCCAACTCATCATTATTTTTCACAGTCAATGAGTGGTTCAAATCTCATTTTTTGTAAAATAATCTCACAGCTCATCAATTTGATTAATTTTGTGATTAGAAATATCACTTTTAGGAAATTCACATGAGTTTACTCATTAAAAACCTTTAAAAGTTTATAGAAAAATACATATTCCTTGAATGTTTTAGAATATCCAAGTAATATTTATATATTACATATTGAATAAAATTTTACATGATTATTATTGGTTATTAGAATTTATAACATTCATCCTAACACATTAATGTAACTAACATTTGGATTTCTATAATTCCATAAATTATAGGGTGTTTTCTTCAAAATAAGTTATAATAGGAAAATATTTATAAAATAACATTTAATTTTTATTACTTCTCCCCAAAAAAGATTAGGTAAGTAGTATTCACATATCATTGTTCAAGAAATTTATTTTAAAGTAGTATTCTTACTTTAAATAACACAATGTTGTTAAGGTGTCCTATGTATTAAAAAATTGTTTCTAAAATAATGTTTTTTAAAATATGAATTGAACTCATGTATTTAAAATTTTCCCCTATAATCACTTTTTAATGTAAAATTTTCATAATAATTATATATTTTAACTAATTTAAAATTATTTATAAAAACTAAACAAGAAAAACTCATAAAACACAAATTGGAACTAAATTTAGTCTAGAAAAACCATCGACTAATACATAACAAAAATATTTCATTCGTTTTATTGAAATTAGAGATGTCCCAAATATATAAATGTGAATATGTTTTAGGGGAGTATAAGTAGAAAATTATTTGATTTGTTTTGCATATTAAATTTGTTTCATTACCATTTCACAGTCATTAGATATTTTCCATTAATTCAATTTATGTGGAGATAAATCAAAAACTAATCTCTCTGTTGGTAATTTTATCAATGAATATAAATTATAATGTCCCAATATTCTATGAAAAAAATCCATGATTCAGGTTTATTGATCCTAAAAAATCCATAAAACATTATTTATTAATACTCAAGTAACATTTACCTCTAAGTGAAAAAAATCATACCCATATTTTATTAGGTCTAGAAATGTTATAAACAAAATATTCGGGATCCCACATCTTTTTGTGCATTATAGAAAATATACCACTAAATTTTCTAAAAAATCATAAATAATGAAGTTTAACTACAAAAAATAATGGGTTTTTAAACTATAATAGTTGGTATAATTTTTTAACTCTCCATAATGAACACAAGTAATTTTATATAGCTTCATGTTCATATAATTAAGAATAAACTAGTTTTTATAAACAAAATACACCTTAGATTCCTATCCAAAAAATATTATTATGATATATTTATTTCAATGAATTTAAATTAAATATTTTCTCCATTTTTAGAGACACCTAGAAAATCATTGATGTTTGGTTCTTCATTTCCCAATTTTTTAATTTAACATCCATGTGCAAGGATAAATTTAGTATAATTATTCATCTCTATTGTTAACTCATTATTTTTATTTTTGTATTAATTTTTAAATTACCATATCATTGGTGAATTTTTGAAGATTTGTTTTCGTTTTCAAAGATTTATACTTAGCTTCTAGGATAGTTTAATATACATTTAATTCCTTATATGAGAAATTTTAATTTTTCATATTTGGACTGATTGTTGGAATAATAATATTAATTTACCTCATTTTAATTTTCTATAATGTACATGTTGGAATTATGACTAGAATTCTCAACCTCTAATTATGAAGACAATACATCACTAGAATCTTCATAGGCACTCTACATGGATTTTATGGAATTTTTGATTTCTTTTTCTAGCTAACATTATAGAAGAATTGTTACACAAATCATTTTTTTCATTTAGATATGGACAATATGGATTGATGAATCCAGGATTTTCAAATTCATATTATCCCACTTTTTTAATGTCACCACCATAATTATTATATATTTTGGAAGGGTTTCATAAAAATGATTCCCCTATTATAATTTTTTTAAACATCCAAGAAATGATAGTGAGCTCAATATCTAATGAAAAAAATACTAGATTAACCTTAATTAGATGTCATATCTATTCAAATTTCATGTCATATTTTGAATTTTATCCATTAAAATAAGGATTATATATCTTCACAAATCTATTCTCTATTGAATTATATTCCATATCGTCCTCATACATCAATATTTTTCCAATAGGATCATATATTTTGATATTATTTACTTCTAAGTATTTTCTAATAGTATCCCAAATCTGACTCCATCTAGATGGAAAAAATAATAGTATTTTGATATCTTGATCTAGATTTGAAATATGTTCTCATAATGAGGCATAATTATTTAGAAATTCTATATGTATTTCATTCAACAAGATTATTATCTATCTTTATAGAATTCTGAAGATGTCAAACTTAAATTTAGTTATCTAATATCTGATAGATCAATCATTTTCTATAGCATCATCAGAAACTGCTATTATAGTCACATTTATTTTCTATTTGACTTTAAGATGGTTGATTTAACCCAACTATATTGAGTGAACATATTATCACATTTGTTTTTATATATTTTAGATCATATATAATTTTAGTCCTTACATCACATGTTTCTAGATTTTTCTTTGGAATTATATTAGGATTATTGGCTCTGAGATAAACATATAAACCAATGTTCCTAAGATTCATGATCATCTGTTCCATCCATTAACATTAATTATCACATATAAAGTAGTTTTATCATACCATAGAAATACCATCTCTCTTTTTTTTCCATAGAATCCATTTTGAATAATATCATTAGAATTCAACCTTTGATAGCTAATAAATCAACTGTAACAGACTCTAAATACATTTTTTCAGAGATAAACTACAAAAAGACTCATGTGGGGGTGAATTAGATTCTTTAAATATTCTTCCCTTGTAAAATCACCCTCTATTATACATGAATTAATTCTTATCATTTTATTTACACAAAAATTGTTGAAAATAAATGAAGAAAGAAAATATTAGACACAATAATTTATTGTGGTTCTCGGAATAGTGTTAGCCTAGTCCAATCTAAAATTACTCAACTCCATGATCTTGGTGATTTACACTAAACCTGTCCGTTTACAAGGGACTAAAAATTATTTTTCCAAGGAAAAAAAGATTATGTGTAAGTACATGAATTTTTTTTAATTTGAATAAGTGATTTCAAAATAGTTATAAAAAGAGTTCAAAAATATTTTCCTTCATTATTATTTTAATAAAAAACTTTTCCAATGAGATCAATGATAAAAAATATATTTATAGATTTAATACAGTATTGTAAAATACAACTGGTAGAAAAAATAAATCTCCATTGGAGATGATAAAAATATATAAAACATAAAATAGAATCATAAGACATATGAAATATGATCAACAATGCACACCTATATATTTTAAAGATTTTGTTGTTCTTCACTAGTAAAATAGAAAAGAACGGAGTCACATTAAAAGAGAGTGGTATTTATTATAATCTTAAGGAGGATATTCTTTTTCTCTCAGGTCTTCATTTCTACTACATCTGTTTCATTAAAATTTATCAGAAATATCTATTCTAAATCCACACAAAATTCTTCCATGAGACCCAAAACACTTAGTAAGAAAGAAACATGTCCTATTCAAAGAAAACTACTTTATAAACATTAAATATAAATAAATTACACACAATGTTTTTCCCTTTCCTAGTATAACAATTTTATTATAATAATTTTCAACATAAAGAGTTAATTCAAAATTGAATGATTGTAGAAATCATTCAAAGGTAACTAAATTTCTAAAATATTAATAAATATAAATTCTAGAAATTTATAGAAGATTTTAAATCACCACTTAGGTGATTTTTAATTATTTTAATTCATGTATCAGATTTAATCAATGTAGTCACATAGATATTTGTAGGAAAATTATCTACGTAGCCAAATTAATGTAGGAATTATTGGCATAGATAATTCTCTACATGTAGCTATTTTTTCATATAGCCATATTTTATTCACTTTTACAAATAAATCAATTGTCATTTTTTTCTCACGTAACCAAAACTGACATAGATTATTGGAATCACATATTAAATTTCACTATAGATCTAATTCTTATAGAATATCACTCCATGTAACTAATTCACATATCTGATTTATCTATGTATCTAATTTCTCATGTAGCCTATTAATTGCCATTGGTGATTTCCACATAGTCATTTCCATGACATAGTCTATTTATGCCAATGAATACTTAGAATAGGTAATTTTTTCAGAAGCTGTAAGCATTCATCCAAAGTATCCCAAAATGAATATTTTATTAATTTAACTGTTGAAACACCTAAAATAGAGATAAAAACTAATTAACAGACATACAATCCAAAAAATTGTTAGTATATAAAAGGGAATTTTAGATCATAAAAACATAAAGTACATGTGTTATATTAGAAAAATATTAATAGTCTTACAATATTCATGGACTTTTTCAGGAGTTAAATGATGTTTATATTTTAAATAATATCTTATATTGATTACCACCAATTTATATTCTGAATGTGTCCAGAATAAATATGTAAATCCTTGAGTTTTATCTATTGATGATCTATACAGTAATCTTGTTTCATATGAATCATGAGTGAAGCTAGTAATATATTTGAAAAATTTAACAAAAATATATGATATTCAATGTAGTAGAGAATCATGAATTTCTAAGAGGTGAATATAAAGAAAATACTAGTGATGATTTTTTATCACCTATAGAAAGAAAAATTAAAATTGGTATGGGAATACGTGACATAAAGGAAAACATAACATGTTTTCAATGTTAAAGAGTTTATAACATCACATCAATGATGACTAAAATTTTTTATGGAGAAGGTGGTGTCACGACCTGTCCCCTGAGGCTCATTCCGTGACAACCCCAAGCCCGCCTTCCATAGGCCAGGGGCTTGCAACTAGCACGAAAGACATAATTCCTGAAAACTAGAAAGACATTTCCTTTATAATCTGTAATCACACACAGTATGATATGAACATGATTAAATAATATAACTAATATAGTGCTGGATATAAAAGGGTCTGGAATACAAACCGAACAATAAAGGCACAATTACATCTAAAAACAATACAACAGAAGAAAAATAAAGGAAAGAAGTGAATGGGTCATCCTTCGGGATTCCTAACAGAAGGGTTTGTACAGATAGCCTCCTCAGCACTAATCATCCATTCGTCTCCTCCACGTACCAACACGACATATGGTCCACCTCCGGGCTCTGTCCAGACCTGGTACTCTTAGCCTCAATCATCGCTATCCGTCATCTGCAACCAACACAACATGGTGCGAGCATAGCCCATGCATGGGTGAGTATAAAGATACTCAGTAGGGACAGTGAGACCCTCAAGGTCTCAAAAAATATGAGAAGGGTGAACCAAAAATTATGAAATCAACAGATAAACTTACTTAGGTATATTCCTATACATATACCTATGTTATCAAATGATCCATCTCAATCATGAGAAAAACACAAAAGTACTGAATTAGCTCAACTAGGATTTTATTCACAATATAGAATCCTCAGAAGCTGGAGAACTCCAGCTCAATCGAGTATAGTGGGCATGTCGCGACACCAAGCACGCTTCCCATTAACATTGGACAGCTAAGGTACTCTTGTCGAGTATCAGGGGTCTACTATGTCACACAGAGGCCCTCCCCACCGCGGGTCTGCCACCACACCCAGGTGCTCCCCCTCGTAGCCTACTGAGTTACTCCTTCAATCGAGTACCATGGGTCTTCCTCCACAACCAGGTGCTCCTCCATCGTGGGTCTTCCTTCACAACCAGGTGCTTCCCACTGGGCTAGTAGAGTCACTCCAAGTCAAATGGTCAGCAGTCGTTAGGTCTCACCTAGCTACAAGGTCTCCGCACTCTTCTTGCAATTCACTAGAAGGATCTACTCCATGATCAACTGGTCAATACTCCAACTATTACTAAGTCCCACGAATAAGTATCTCAAAGGTCTTCCACATCATTGGGGACTCAATGCATCAGATGGAGCATCAATCAGATGCACGGTTTGTGAGTTATTAGCTTTTTGGTCGCAGGGGCCCGGCTGGATTCATACACGATCCAACATTGTCGTATCTCGACTATACCCTAAACTCCAATGGAGTATACTCCAAGGGACCATCATGCTCCAAAATTACTAGGGCCACTATCATTTTTTCAAATGGACACCCGGTGAAAATGATATGGCCAAAAGAAAGTAAAGGGTCGTAGTGGACCCAGGTCCAGTCCGACTCGGTCGGATCGACCCGGTCCGAGTCGACCCACCCTGACGTGTTGGGTCGGGCCCATCCCATTGGGCAGACGAACCCATTATGGTCATCCTGGCCCACTGGGCCAAACTTTGCAGGCCGCAAGGGCGTGGACCGGTCGTGAGGGCGTGAACCGGTCATGAGGATGTGGACCAACCGCGAGGGCATGAATTGGCCGCAGGTAGGCGCGAGGGTGGATCGGCCCGTAGGGCTCCGCGAGGGTGGCTCGGCCTAGAGGGAGCCGCAAGGGGGGATCAGCCTGGAGGGTGCTGAAAGGGGCCGGTTCGGCCGGGAGGGTCATGGGGTGTGGCTTGAAGCGGCTCAGCCCAAGGCCAAGGGGTGCTGCTGGGGCCGGCGCAACAGGGGGCTCTAGAAGCCAGCAGGCTGTGGTGGTGAGGTCAGGGCACGGTGCGGCTTGGGTATCGGCAAGACGGTGGGCCTTGGTGGTGTTACTAGGGCATGGCACCATCGGGGCTGGTTCGGCCGGGGCTTGTTCAGTCGCGGCTGGTTCATCAGGTGGCAGCATGGGGCAGGCAGGCCAGGGCGGCCAGGGCGGCTCGGGAGGCTGGTGTGGCCAAGAGCTGGTTTGTGTGGGTGGCTGGGGTGGCTGTTTCCAGTTCAGCTAGTAGACCGAGTGGCCAAGGCATCTCAGGAGGCTGAGAGGGTGAAGATCATGGGGCGGTTCAACCAGGGCATCACGTGGGGGAGTGGCTGGTTTGGCTGGCGGTGGCGCGGAACGACGTGGGGGCGATGCGGGTCGCGGAGGCCATTAGTGGCGTGACTGTTTCCTTCATCGCCTTTGTCGTCCTTTTCACTGTCCTTTGTTTTTTAGAACACCACAATAGAGAACGGAATAGGGGTCGAACCTTGTTGGTATGGTCCGCACCCTCAACGTTTAGGGTGGTAGCATTTGGCTCACAAGAACGAAGCACAAAAAACCCTCCCGCAATGATTAATCCCAAAACCCGCATAGGAAAAAACTTCTGCGGATAAACTAGTTGGAAGTTGATTTTCATTCTTTGTTTTAGAAGGAAAAAATAATAGGAATATAAAATCAATCACAAAAAATCCCATTCCTTGTTCTTTGTTCGTCGACGGAGTCACGGGGAAGAAGATGGAGTTGTCGTCATTCGTCGTGTCCACCACAAACCTCCAATCCTGAGCTCATGCGTCAGATCGTTGATGATGATAAAGAGGGAAGGTCGGTTGTCGAAGACATCCAACATCAGTTTCCTATGTAAGGTGCTTCCGAGGAAGAAGTAGAAGATGCTCCTCGCTTGCGTTCTTCATGGAGTAAGTTCATCGCACTACGTTGGAGAAACTTTCTCCAAAGAGCTCTTCCTCTCCCCAAATTCCTCCCAATATGAAAGGTGTGATAAAATAATAGACTAAACCATCTATTATTTTGTTGGAAATAATTCAAAAAGCCTAATTAATTGAGGTGGGTGGTGTAATAAATTAAGGGATGTGGCCACACAATTTAGGTAGAGGAGGTCTAGAGACTCTCCCCCATTAATGAGTATAGTTGAGAGTTTCATATTCTCCCATTAAAGGGGGGTTTCATCTAGGGTGTCCCCCACCATCAACTTCAACAATGAGGTTTAGTTCTGGTGGACCCCACCTAAAAAATCCACATTGTTTCTAAAAATAAAATAAAATGATATTTATTTTATTATATTATTTCCACGAGAAACCCAGAAACTAACATTCACCCGCATCCATCTGTCGTCGAGGTGAAAGACTTCTATTGCGAATACCAGCACTATGAGTTCAACAATACCCTCCTATTTCAATTCTAAGGATAGGTTCAAAAGTTATAAAAACATTTTCTTATGTTTACTGAACATACCATAACAAAACATCATAAATTCATTCCGGACACTCCGGGCCTTGGAATCACTCGCCGTCAATTTTTGCAGACTCGTAAAAATCCCATATATTTAATTAAAAAATTACATGGAAATTTTGGGTCTTTACATTCTCCCCACCTCATGTTTCACGTCCCCATAATCCATAAATAAAACTAAGGGAACAAGTGGGGGTACTGAGCATGTATCTGAGCTTGCCGCTCCCATATTCTCTCCTGGAGGTTCTCGTTCTACCAGAGAACATGAACCAGAGGTATCGAACATCCATGAAGGACACACTCTTGTCTATCCTCAATCTCTACTAGAACTTCTGTAAAATTATCCCCATCGTCGACATCCAACTATCCATGGTCAATGATCTGAGAAGGGTCATGAACATATCTCCTCAGCTGTGGTACGTGGAAGATGTCATGCACCCGGTGCAACTGAGGTGAAAGAGAAAAAAATTATGCCACCTATCCAACTCTACTGAGGACCTGGAATGGTCTGATTAATCTCAAAGATATGTTTCTGCCTTGCCCAAATCTTCGTAGACCACATCGGGGTGAGACCCATACAAAGACGTGGTCGCCATTCTCGAACTCGAGAGGTCTTTGTCTCCTGTCAGCATAAGACTTATACCTTCTCTATGTAGTCATCATCCGCTCCTGGATGATCTGAAACTGCATTGTGGTAGCCTATAACATCTCTAGTCCCACTAGTGCGGACTCCTTTTGGTCAGTCCAGCACAAGGGTGGTCCGCAAGGTCGCTCGTACAATTCCCCAATAGGTTCCATCCCTATGGTGGAGTGATATCTATTACTGTATGAAAACTCTAACAAAGACATGTGATCCTCCCAACTATGACCAATGTCGAGACCACAAGCACGAAGCATGTCCTCAAGGGTCTGAATGGTATACTCAGTCTAGCCATCCGTCTGAGGATGGAAGGCGGTGCTCAAACAAAGCTGCGTTCCGAAGCCTCCAGCAACCCCTTATATAGATGGGAATAAAAACGTGTGTCACAATCAGAGAAAATAATCGAAGCTACTCCATAAATCCCTACAATCTCTTGAACATAGTGGCACTCATGGTTTATACTGAACCCTGCTCTCTAATCAGTATGAAGTGGGCTAACATGGTGAGTTGGTCGATGTTCAACCAAATATAGTCATGACCCCTATATGTACCTGTATTTCCTTTCACAAAGTCAATGTATATCACATCCCACTTCCACTTTGTAACCTCTAAAGGCTAAACCAAGCATGATGGTACCTGATTCCCCGCCTTCACTTGGTGACAAGTGAGGCACTGAGAGACAAACTCTGCAACTGCCTTCTTCATTCCCGGACACTGGTGTTGTTGTTAGAGATCCTGGAACATCTTCACCACTCCTAGATGTACCACTATAGGGGATGTGTGGAAATCCCTCAACGCATCCTCCTGAAGTGACCTTGGAACCATGGTACATCCTATGAAGAGGATGACATGCTCCCAACCTTAAAAAAATCCATCAGGTGCCTATCCTATGGATATCTGAGCATGTCATGTCTCACAATCAGTCTCTACATTTTGTGCCTCCCTGACTTGCTGACGAAGTGGGGGGGTGACTGTAAGAGACTGAAGAAAATATGCTCCATATCTATCCACAGAGGATATCTGCAAAGAGGCTAGTTGCTTCGTCGCTTCGCCTAACAGTTGTATACCAGATCTCCTGTTAAGTGAATCTTTAACAACATTCCCCTTCCCAAAAGTATAGACTATCTCAAATTCATAGTCCTGGAGGGACTCAATCCAACTTCATTATATCAGGTTCAGGTCCTTCTAAGAGAATATATACCTACGAATCTGGTGATCAGAGTACACGGTAAAATGCTCACCGAACAGATAGTGCTGCCACATCTTCAAGTCAAAGACCACTGATGCTAACTCTAGGTCATGGGTAGCATAGTTTTTCTCATGTTGTCTCAGCTATCAAGAACCATATGCCATCACTGCTCGCTCCTGCATCAGGACACATCCGAGTCATGTCCCTGATGCTTCATAGTAGACTATGTACCCTATGCCTTCCTATGGAAGCCTCAATATGGGGGCACTAGTCAGCCTCTCCCTCATCTTCTGAAAGCTCTGCTAGCATCCCTCCGACCACATGAAGGGTTTCCCTTTCTTCATCAAGGATAAAAGTGGTACTGCAACTCTAGAGAAATCTAGCACAAATCATCAGTAGTAACCAGCCAAACCCAAGAAACTTCGTACCTCCATCACACTCATAGGTGGATCCCAAGAAATTACCGCCTCAATCTTCTCTTGATCAACTTAAACTCTTTCCTCTGAGATGACATGTCTTAGAAAGGGAACCTCTCGGATCCAGAATAGGCACTTTGAGAGCATACTATAATTCTTGTGCTCTCAAAGTGTGTCCAGTACAACTCGAAAATGATAGGCATTCTCCTCCTCAGTAGTCGAGTAGATCAGAATGTCGTAGATTAAGACTAGGACAAAGCCATTGAGGTATGGGTAAAAGATCATATTCATAAGTCCTTTGAATACTGCTGGAGTATTGGTTACAACGAATGGAATAACCAAGAACTCATAGTGGCCGTACCGATATCTGAAGTCTATCTTCTGCACATGATCATCTCGAACACTGAGCTGGTGATAGCCTGATCTAAGGTCTATCTTCGAGAACCAGCATGCTCCCTTTAACTGATCAAAGAGGTTGAAAATCCTAGTGAGTGAGAACATTTTCTTCCCGGTCACCTGGTTCAGGCACCAATAGTCAACACAAAGCCTCAAGCTCTCATCTGCCTCCTCGACAAACAAAATTGGCGCTGCACAGGGAGAAACACGGGTCCAGTTGAATCCCCTCCCTTGAATGTCCCCCAGCTGTACCCACATCTCCCGATGCTCCATGGGAGTCATCCGATATTCTGGTGCAGATATCGGTGTTGTCCTAGGGAAAAAGTCAATGCAAATGTCTACCTCTCAGTGAGGGGGTAGACCTAGAACATCATTAGTGAAGACATCCGCGTACTTGTCCACCACAAAAGGATAGCTTGGACTCTCCACATCAATTTCTCTAATGGTAGGTCTAGCCAACTAAATAGTGATCGGTTGCACTCTCCTCCGAGTAAGTCCATCTTGTGTTGAAAAGGCTCACTTCTCACCGGTGAAGGTAAACCTAGTCCCATCTGTGAGGACACACCTCACATTGTTCCTAATACAGTCAGTCTGAGCATGGACTAAAGATAACCAGTCCATAGCCAAGATGATGTCGTAAGGCCTCGATGCCGATACTAGGAGATCCCAGCCGAAGCTCTCGCCTCCTTGAGTAAGTTCACACTTCCAGCACTGGTGTGTAATCATCAAATCCACTCCCGTAAGAGTCTCTAGCTGTAAGGATAGAGCCAACAGCTAAGAAACTCTGAGCTCTGAATGAGGGCAGTGGCAATGAAAGAGTGACTGACACCTGTGTCTATAAGTACTGCAACTATAAGGCCCCAACCTTAAACCTTACTTAATATTGAATCAAATGAATAATTCACATTGAGGATCTTTTCGGGCTTAGAGTTTTAGAGAATTAGATCATAAAACTTTCATTACATTCCACATATAAACAAAGTGGTTACATAAAGATAGTATTCTTCATTCCCATCAATGGAAATATATTTAAAATAAAACATGGATTATTTTTTGACACTTCCTTGACACTATCATCATATCATGTTCCTTTCCCTTGACCTGTGAAAAACATTTCAAAAAAACATGGGATGAGCATAAAAAACTCAGTATGGGTTATAAAAAAACATGGAAAGTAAACATGAGTTCATATATACATAAGAATGAAATCATACTTTACCCATAAAACATAGGCACTTTAACACACCTCATAAAATCATGAATAAATCATTGAAATCATAAGACATAAAGGTAACTTGAGGCATTCATAACATTCTTACGTAGGGAGTAACCCTCTTGGTTATGTTTGGAATACCCATCATAGTATATTCCGTAAATCTATACGGAGAAACCTTAATGTTTCACTCCTTCGCGTTACCCAATGCATTGAAGAGCTATAACGGGCTCACCCGCCCTTAGTTTATCACGGAACCACCCGTCTCCATAATAATGCCCAAGAACCATAACATAATCATATCACATAAAACATGCATAAAGGAAACATAAAATTTCCACATTTCAATCACAAGATATCAATAAAACACATTGATATAATAAAAACATTATGAAAACCATTTTCAATACCAATGTAAAACATGGTATTTATTTTTCATTTAAAAAGTGTATGTCTTGTAGAGGAAGCCGAAACTCAAATAATGGTCACGGCGGAGGAGAAGTCGTTGTCGCCGCATACGTACGACAAAAACATTCCCTTTTGTCATTTAGTAAATGCTTCGTATAAAAAAGATTCCTTTTGAATAAACATAATAGTCAAAGGGGTTTATACACCATTTAAAAGAAGGTTGTGTATAAAATAATATATGCCTCAGTGAAAGGAGATTTAGACGAAGTCCCATACCTCGTATCCGACTTGACCCGACCGTTATTTAATCTCCTGAATAATAAACTTGAGTTAATATCTACTTTATTAAGAACCTTTTTCAAGTTCATTATTCCTTTTATACCATGTTATGAACATCATGTAATCATTTAAGTTAATAATGTTCATTTTGTCGGTATTTGGTTCTTAAGTCAAAAATAGACTTCTTACACTTACATGTTGTTAATTTGGTCAAAGGTTCGTTATATCCAGAATGATATTAATGATTTGGATAACATATATATCATATATATTCAGCATATACATGTATTTATAATATTACATCACATTTAGAGGTAAGAAATGAAATGCACCGTTCATGGAGATGGTAAGCCGTACGTACGCATGAACGCTACTTCCATTTCTATTTCGTATTTTATGGAATGGAATAATAATTTTATAAGAGTATATTATAATTCCAGTATAATAACATATATAATATCATTAACATTATCCTTTACACATCCCACATATGGTATTAACGAATCAATTCACTTTCAGGGGGTGGTAGTCCGCACTTCCTAAAATGAAGATATCGTGTTTACCCAAAATGGAAACAATAATGGTATGCCATAAATGAAAAATACAGAAGATTAATGAAAGAATAAACATATTATATATCATATATAAAAATAGTGACATCATAATGGGCACCTTTGAAGGTGTTAAATGAGTATTGAACAATCATCGTTTCGGGAGGCAGAATTTCACCATCCACGGAAACCGTATATTCTTTAACCATTTGATGTAGTTGTGTGAGAGTGTAGCTCGAATAAATATTATAACAACATCCTAGTATATTGAATATACTGGTGTTGTTACTAAAGAAGTAAATAAAAAGAGTTTAGAGGGTTGGAGAAGCAAAATAAAACAAATGAACATGAGAGAATGAATTACCTTTAAAAGTGTAACTCCTTTTGATTTGAGCCTAAAGGCTTCCTTTGAAAGGATTCTGCCCAAAGGTAATCCTCTAGGATGAGGAGAGGGATGTGGAGAGAGTAAATGGGCAGGGGATGGCTGAGCCAAAGGCTTGAAGAGTGTGTGAAATGAGGTAGAGGTGGGGGCCTTTTATAAGAGGATTGGATGGGCTCTTTTGGAAATCATGAAACTATTATTTTATTTTCAATAGTGTTTCGAATTTCTAAGGTCCCACATTGATATATTTCTAAGATAAGATGATAAGGCTTCGAAATATTCCCATCCAATAGTTTTTGGACAAGTGTAGGTCTTAGATTTTATATTATCGTTTCATTTTATTTAAACTGTTCATTAATGAGGTCATCGTTGCATCATCATGATGTCATAATTAAATTAATTTATTTAATGTCTAAAAATTATAACAAAAATATCCTGATGTCTTAAATCTTTTTATCTTTCCAAAGAGTATTTATAGTCAAAATTATGATTATTATAACCCCTTCTAAAAATTTTTGTAGTAAAACAAATTATGTTAGTGTCATTTTCACCTTTATTTAAAAAAAGGCATTAAAGTCATTATCTCACCCAAGAGGCTCCATAGGGTCCCCTAAATAGACCCATGGGTTTTCTTGGCCGTCCATGACTCATAAAATATGGGTAGGACAAGTTTCCTGGTGTTTTCACATTTTTATAATATCATTTTTACCTTAAATTACACTAATTACCTCTAATCGCGATTAAAAACTTAATAAGTTACTATTCACCAAAAAATTATTATAATATCATTGAACCAAATGTTACTTATTAATGAAAACCATGTATGTCGGATTTTTGAAATTCAAAACACAAAGATGGAAAATTTTCATTTAAACGAAAAATCATTTTTTATAAGTACCACTTAGTGGTTTCACTATTCATCAAAAATTGATGTTTTTTAGAAAATTACCAAAAATTCACCCTAAGCTATATTTGTTATTCATAATTAAAAAATGAAATCTATTTTACAAAATTCAAAACATATAAGTCACATTAGTTAATTTAATAATTAAATCCCGCTGTCAGAGCAAATAGCGTGTTTTTATAAAACAATAAGTATCAAAAGATTGACACCAGTTTAAGTCTAATTTCAAAGTGAAATTGATTCCAATGACCAAAATTGGATTAAATGGTAAAAATATATTCAGATTACACATTAAGACCAATTCAAAAGATAATCTAATCATATAAATAAAGTATATTAAGAAGCAGTTTTGATGTAAAATGCAGTATTTTTCACTATTCATTAAAAAATGAACATTGTCAGAAAAATACCAAAAATTCACACAAAGTAAATTTTGATGTCCCAATCATAAAGAATAAGTTTATTTTGACAAAAATATCTTATAAAATTGTCAAAATATAGATTTAAAAATGGTTTTCCATCAAAAGGCAGTAAAATAATCATTTAAAAATATTAGTGAATTTCATGCTTAAGATTGGATTTATTTTCATTTTAAGCCTCTAAAACACTATCTAGTTCATTAATAGACATAGATAAAAATATCTATTATTCATTACGTACTTGGGATGTTACATCCTTCCCCCCTTTAGAAAATTACGTCCCCGCAATTTATTTATTTATCGAATAAATGGGGGTACTTATCCCTCATAGCATTTTCAGATTCCCATGTTCCCTCTTCAACCATATGGTTTTTCCATAAAACCTTTACCTGATGAATCACCTTATTCCGCAATACCTGCTCCCTGTGGTCAAGAATCTGGACCGGTTGTTCCTCATAAGATAGGTTCTCTTCCAGTTGAACTACCTCTGGACTCAAAACATTAGATGGATCTGGCATATACATTATCAACATCAAAACGTAAAAAACATTGTGTACCTGAGATAAACTCGGAGGTAAAGCCACCCGGTATGCAACTGATCCAACTCTCTCCAGAATTTCATATGGTCCAATGAACTGTGGACTCATCTTTCCTTTCTTAACAAATCACATCACACTTTTCCATGGTGATACTTTGAGAAAAACATGATCTCCTACCTCAAAAGAGAGATCCTTCCTCCTGTTGTCTGCATAACTCTTCTGCCTGCTCTGAGCTGTTCTCATGTGTTTCTGAATCAGCTGAACTTTTTCTGCCATCTCTTCTACCAATTCTGGTCCCAGCAACTTCCTTTCACCCACTTCATCCTAGAAAGCTGGAGTTCGACACCACTTCCCATATAATGCCTGAAATGGTGTCATCTGTATACTGGAATGAAAACTGTTATTATATGAAAATTCAACCAAATAAAGATGTTGGTCCCATCTTCCCAGATAATCCATCGAACAAGCTTGTATCATATCCTCCAATGTCTGAATTGTTCGATCTGACTGCCCATCTAATTGAGGATGAAAAGCTTTACTAAAATTTAATTCAGTACCCAACGACTTCTGAAGGCCTTTCCAAAAGTTAGAAGTGAACCTGGGATCACGATCAGATATAATGGGTAGAGGAACTCCATGTAACCTGACTATCTCTTTAAGATACAAACGGGAAAGTTGATCTAGGGAAAAAGTATCTCGTATTGCAAGGAAATGATCATATTTAGTCAAGCGATCAACAATAACCCAGATTGAATTATTTCCTCGAGATGTCTTCGGTAATCCCACAACAAAGTCCATGGATATATTCTCTCATTTCCACTCTGGCACTGGTAAAGGCTGAAGCATCCCTTTCGGTAACTGCCGCTCTGCTTTAACCTGCTGACAAGTCAAACACTTCACAGTAAAATCAGAAATATCTCTTTTCATTCCATCCCACCAGTAATACTCCCGCAGATCTCTATAAATCTTAGTACTGCCAGGATGAACTAAAAACAGAGAACTATGAGATTCACATAACAACTCTCTCTTAAACTGTGAATCACAAGGCACACACAATCTCTTACCAAATCTCAAAACGCAATCATTATCAATGTTGAATTCAGGCAACATACCTTTCTGAACCAGCTCTACCTTTTTCTGCAACTCACTGTCTTGCTTCTATGCTTGCTTGATTCTATTTGATAGAGATGATCTCACTGATACTTGAAACAAAACAGAAGAACTTCCTGCACCAAAAACTTCTATGCCAAATTTCATCAAATCCTTAACCAAAGGATCACGTTCCAAATGCAACATTGCTAATGAAGAATTACTTTTTCGACTCAAAGCATCATCCACTTTATTTTCTTTTCCCGGATGGTAATAAATTGTACAATCATAATCCTTGATTAATTCTAGCCATCTCCTTTGTCTCATGTTCAATTCTTTCTGAGTGAATATATAATTTAAACTTTTGTGATCGGTATATATTTCACACTTTACTCCATACAAATGATGCCTCCAAATTTTTAAAGCAAAAACAACAGCAGCTAATTCCAAATCATGTGTAGGGTAATTTACCTCATGAGTTTTCAACTGTCGTGAAACATAAGCAATTACTTGATCATTCTGCATTAGGACGCGACCAAGTCCATTCAATGAAGCATCACTGTAGATAACAAACTCACCATTCATGGATGATAGTGCCAAAACTGGAGCATTCACCAATCTTCTTTTTAATTCCTGAAAACAATGATCACATTCTTTTGTCCAGATAAACTTATCACCCTTCCAAGTTAGCTTAGTCATTGGACTAGATAACCGTGAAAAATTTCTAACAAACCTTCGTTAATAGCCTTCCAGACCAAGGAAGTTACGACTCTCCGTTACATTTGTGGGTCTTGGCCAGTCTTCCACAACCTTTTGTTTTTGCAGGATCAACAGTTATCCCTTCTTTAAAAACAATGTGACCAAGGAAGGAAATTTGTTGCAACCAAAACTCACATTTACTGAATTTCCCATACAATTTCTTTTCTTTTAAGGTTTGCAAGATAACCCTTAAATGTCTTTCATGCTCCTCTTTACTTTTAGAAAACACCTAAATATCATCAATGAAAACCACCAAAAACTTATCCAAGAATTCATGGAAAATTCTATTCATTAAGTCCATGAGTACAGCAGGTGCATTGGTTAGCCCAAAAGGCATAACTACAAATTCATAATGGCCATATCTAGTACGAAAAGCAGTCTTCGGAACGTCTCCTTATTTTACTTTCAACTGATGGTACCCCGACCTCAAGTCAATCTTCAAAAAATACTGAGCTCCCTGGAGCTGATCAAACAAATCATCGATATGAGGTAAAGGATATTTGTTCTTAACAGTAATATTATTCAAGGCTCTATAATCAATGCAAAGTCTCATAGAACCATATTTCTTTTTAACAAATAAAACAGGATCACCCCATGGTGATGTGCTAGGTCGGATGAAACCTTTCTCTAATAAATCTTGCAATTGCTCCTTTAACTCTAAAAGTTCAATTTGAGCCATTCGATAAGGGGGTTTTGAAATTGGCTTAGCATCAGGAACTAAGTCAATAGTAAACTCAACTTCCCGATCTGGTATTATTCCAGGCAACTCATCAGGAAAAACATCAGGATACTCATTTACCACTGGAACATCATTAATCTGAACAGTTTCTTTATTTTCAACGATGTGTGCAAGGTAACATTCATTTCCATCTTTTACATGTTTCTCGGCATCTTGATAAGTTATCAACAGTAAGGGTTCATTCTTGTACACAAACTAAAAGTATTTCTGAAAATAAACTTCTTTAGCTCTACAGTCAATCTTAGCAAGGTAAATAGAGAGCCAATCCATAACCAGGATAACATCAAACTCTACTAGAGGTAGAACAATAAGGTTTGCAATTAGTTTCTTTCCACAGAAAAGGATAGGAAGATTCTTATAAATTCTTTTTGCCTCAACATTCCCCCCAGGTGTTTTTACCAAAAGTTCAGGAGTCATTTTTTGAGATGGTATTCCCATTTTACTAGAAAAGGTTTCAGAGATGAAATAAAGTGTAGACCCCAAATCAAACAACACACTGGCATAATCTGAAAAAACAAACAAAGTACCTGATACAACTTCATTTGATGGCCCGACATCTTCTGAAGTAGTTTCAAAGGATTTCACCACCCCTTTCTTCTTGTAGTCTAACTACTTCCCATCACTCAAGCTCTTTGCCAGACACTCATTTTCATAGTGACCCATCTCATTGTACTAAAAAGATTTCACTAACTATAAATCAAATTTGGTCTTACCTTCACCTTGATCCTTTTCAGTGCAATCACGAGCCTTATGTCCCATCTTACCACATCAGTAGCACTTTCCAGAATTCCGAAGACATACCCCAACATGCCTTTTACCACATTTATCACAAACTGGAAACATAGCTTTCTTACCATCAGACTTTTTTGAAGAATTCATACCTTTCTCCTGTCACCTCGGTCTCTTCTTCTGTTGGTTGTTATAGAACACTCGATCATCGACAAACTCCATTTCCACCTTCTCAGCACATCGAACAATCTCTTCATAACTTTTAAACTCACGAGAAGCTAATTCCCTTCGATATTTTGGCTTTAGTCTTGAGTAAAAACGATTGATTTTACTATCAAGGTCTCGGATAAAATTTGGAGCATACCTTGCCAATCGAGTGAACCTTTCTTCATAGGTAGCCACTGAGTCTTCCTCTTGCCTCAATTCTAAGAATTGTTTCTCCATCCTAAGTCGAACAGCCTTAGTAAAATACTTTTCAAGAAACATACCATTGAATTCATCCTAGTCGAGAGCATCAATCTCATTAGTGTCCCTGATGTTTTTAACCATCGACCACCACTGATCTACTTCACCCTCCAAACGGTAAATAGCAAGACTAAACTTTTGATTGTCTGAACACCCCATGACATCAAAAATCTTCTCCAGTGCTTTAATACACCCTTCAGCTTGCACATGGTCAGATGATGCTCTGAATGATGGGGGATTTTGCCTCATGAAATGTTCCACCACTGACATGTTCCTCTGCGGTTGATCTGGCAGATCTCGTGCATGGATACCACCACCATTTATCGCTTGAGTCAAATGTGCCATTACTGAAACAAACTGTTCAGTTACAATTCCGACCATCTCAGGATGCTGATTCGGAAGGTTATTACCTTCTTCATGCCTTCCTAACACTGCTTCCCTCTTTCCTCTATGGAAAACCATTATGAACAAACATGTCTTAGATGAAGCAACATGGTAATCTTCAAATTCTATATCACTTCAATTTGACCATAAAAAAATATTTTTGGATAATCATTTAATATAATTCTAACTCCTAATGTTATCTAAACCGACCTTTGATACCAACTATAAGGCCCTAGCCTTAAACCTTACTTAATATTGAATTAAATGAATAATTCACATTGGGGATCTTTTAGGGTTTAGAGTTTTAGAGAATTAGATCATAAAACTTGCATTACATTCCACATATAAACAAAGTGGTTACATAAAGATAGTATTATTCATTCCCATCAATGGAAACATATTTAAAATAAAACGTGGATTATTTCTTGACACTTCCTTGACACTATTATCATATCATGTACCTTTCCCTTGACCCGTGAAAAACATTTCAAAAAACTTGGGATGAGTATAAAAAACTCAGTATGGGTTATAAAAAAACAGGGAAAGGAAAAATGAGTTCATATATACATAAGAATGAAATCATACATTACCCATAAAACATAGGCACTTTAACACACCTCATAAAATCATGAATAAATCATAGAAATCATAAGACATAAAGGTAACTTGAGGCATTCAAAACATTCTTACGTAGGGATTAACCCTATTGGTTACGTTTGGAATACCCATAACAGTATATTCCCTAAATCTCTTCGGAGAAACCTTAAAGTTTCACTCCATCACATTACCCAATGCATTGGAGAGCTATAATGGGCTCACCCGCCCTTGGTTTATCACGGAACCACCCGTCTCCATAATAATGCCCAAGAACCATAACATAATCATATCACATAAAACATGCATAAAGGAAACATAACATTTCCACATTTCAATCACAAAATATCAATACAACACATTGATATAATAAAAACATTATGAAATCCATTTTCAATACCAAAGTAAAACCTGGTATTTATTTTTCATTTAAAAAAAGGGTATGGCTTGTAGAGGAAGCCGAAACTCAAATAATGGTCACGGTGGCGGAGAAGTCGTTGTCACCGCATACGTACGACAAAAACATTCCCTTTTGTCGTTTAGTAAATGCTTTGTATAAAAAAGATTCCTTTTGAATAAACGTAAGATTCAAAGGGGTTTATACACCATATAGAAGAAGGTTGTGTATAAAACAAAATATGCCTCAATGAAAGGAGATTGAGACGAAGTCCCATACCTCGTATCCGACATGACCCGACTGTTATTTAATCTCCTGAATAATAAACTTGAGTTAATCTCTACGTGCTTAAGAAACTTTTTCAAGTTCACTATTCCTTTTATACCATGTTATGAACATCATGTAATCATTTAAGTTAATAATGTTCATATTGTCTGTATTTGGTTCTTAAGTCAAAAATAGACTTCTTAAACTTACATGTTGTTAATTTGGTCAAAGGTTAGTTATATCCAGAATGATATTAATGATTTTGATAACATATATATCATATATATTCATCATATACATGTATTTATAATATTACATCACATTTAGAGGTAAGAAATGAAATGCACCGTTCATGGAGACGGTAAGCCGTACGTACGCATGAACACTACTTCCATTTCTATTTCATATTTTCTGGAATGGAATCATAATGATATAAGAGTATATTATAATTCCAGTATAATAACATATATAATATCATTAACTCTATCCTTTACACATCCCACATATGGTATTAACGAATCAAATCACTTTCAGGGGGCGGTAGTCCGCACTTCCTAAAATGAAGATATCGTGTTTACCCATAATGGAAACAATAATGGTATGGCATAAATTAAAAATACAGAAGCTTAAGGAAAGAATACACATATTATATATCATATATAAAAATAGTGACATCATAATGGCCACCTTTGAAGGTGTTAAATGAGTATTGAACAATCATCGTTTCGGGAGGCAGAATTTCGCCATCCACAGAAACCGTATGTTCTTTAACCATTTGATGTAGTTGTGTGAGAGTGTAGCTAGAATAAATCTTATAACAACATCCTAGTATATTGAAGATACTGGTGTTGTTACAAAAGAAGTAAATAAAAAGAATTTAGGGGGTTGGAGAAGCAAAATAATACAAATGAACATGAGAGAATGAATTACCTTTAAAAGTGTAACTCCTTTTGATTTGAGCCTAAAGGCTTCCTTTGAAAGGATTATGCCCAAAGGGAATCCTCTAGGATGAGGAGAGGGATGTGGAGAGAGTAAATGGGAAGGGGATGGCCGAGCCAAAGGCTTCAGGACTGTGTGAAATGAGGTAGAGGTGGGGGCCTTTTATAAGAGGAGAGGAGGGGCACTTTTGGAAATCATGAAACTATTATTTTATTTTCAAAAGTGTTTAGAATTTCTAAGGTCACAAATTGATATATTTCTAAGATAAGATGATAAGGCTTCGAAATATTCCCATCCAATTGTTTTTGGACAAGTGTAGATCCTAGATTTTATATTATCGTTTCATTTTATTTAAACTGTTCATTAATGAGGTCATCGTTACATCATCATAATGTCATAATTAAATTAATTTATTTAATGTCTACAAATTATAACAAAAATATCCTGATGTAGGAAATCTTTTTATCTTTCCAAATAGTATTTATAGACAAAATTATTATTAGTATAACCCCATCTAAAAATTGTTTTAGTAAAACAATTTATGTTAGTGTCATTTTCACCTTTATTTAAAAAAAGGCATTAAAGTCATTATCTCACCCAAGGGGCTCCATAGGGTCCCCTAAATCGACCCATGGGTTGTATTGGTCGTCCCTGACTCATCCAATATGGGTAGGACAAGTGTCATGGTGTTTTCACATTTTTATAATATCATTTTTACCTTAAATTACACTAATTACCTCTAATTGCGATTAAAAACATAATAAGTTACTATTCACCAAAAAATTATTATAATCTCATTGAACCAAATTTTACTTCTTAATGACAACCATGTATGTCGGATTTTTCAAATTCAAAACACAAATATGGCAAAATTTAATTTAAACGAAAAATCAGTTTTTATAAGTACCATTTAGTGGTTTCACTATTCATCAAAAAATTGAAGTTTTTTAGAAAATTACCTAAAATTCACCCTAAGCTATATTTGATATTCCGAATTCAAAAATGAAGTCTATTTTAAAAAATTAAAAACATATAAGTCACATTAATTAATTTAATAATTAATTCCTGCTGTCAGAGAAAATAGCGTGTTTTTATAAAACAATAAGTATCAAAAGATTGACACCAGTTTAAGTCTAATTTCAAAGTGAAATTGATTCCAATGACCACCATTGGATTAAATGGTAAAAATATATTCAGATTACACATTAATACCAATTCAAAAGATAATCTAATAATATAAATAAATTAGATTAATAAGCAGTTTTGATGTAAAATGCACTATTTTTCACTATTCATTAAAAAATGAACATTGTCAGAAAAATACCAAAAATTCACCCAAAGTAAATTTTGATGTCCCAATCATAAAGAATAAGTTTATTTTGAAAAAAATAGCTTATAAAATTGTCAAAATATATATTTAAAAATGTTTTTCCATCAAAAGGCAGTAAAACAATCTCATAAAAATATTAGTGTATTTCATTCTTAAGATTGGATTTATTTTCATTTTAAGCCTATAAAACACTATCTAGTTCATTAATAGACATAGATAAAAATATCTATTATTCATTACTTACGTGGGATGTTACAGCAACTATAGTGGAGTAGACAAAGAACTTACCTCGAATCTTCTCTGAAGTGACATGATCATATGCCTCAGCTTCTTGGAGTTGAGATCCCCACTATCTATCGGCTCCCAGTGTTTGGGGTGGTCATCCTGGTGGTGGTGGCGGTAACACCATGAATCGTCGTCCAATGCCAGCTGCATGGCCAGCTCCTCTGCCATGTCTTCCTTCTCCCTACGGTCTTCCTCGATCAAATCTCTGTCTCTACATGCGTGGTCCTCAAAACATCTTCTGATCATTTGAACGACTGTTTGGGCAGTCACGAGCCATGTGAAACTGAACTCCGCATGTGTAACTATTCCCGCTCCTGTTATGTCTGTCTCCTCTTCAGGTGCCCTGCACTACTGATCCGGAGTCATGCGGTCGACCACCTGTAGTTCAGGTCCTATTGGACCTCTATGACGTCTATCTGCAGCTAGCTACAGAAGACTACACTACGTGTTGACTGGTGGTGGATTTCGCTGCTGGAAACTTCTCAGCAAAGAAACACTCCACTATGAGGGCTCTCTCTAACACCCCTGCCTACGTCAGGATGCTGAGTGAAATCACTAAAGCCCTGATCTCTTGCCTATGTCCCTACTCAAATCTCATGGCCCTAAAGAATGTGTCCCACACCATATTAGTGGAGTAGTGTGAGAGGTCTATGAACCTAACTGAGTAATGATTTATAGTCATGCAGCCCTGCTGTAGAAGGACTAACTCTTGTATGTGCACTGCACAAAGAGTTGCGGGAGAAAATGATGCTAGAAACAGGCTCTTGAAGGGTTCCTATAGAAGTGACGCCTAATCGTGGACCTAGAGAATCAAGCTCCACAATTTTCCCATTGCTGCATGTAGAAGGCAGACAACAAGAATCACCATGAGGTCTGCTGGTATCCCAACCAGTCGGAAGACTCTCACCACAACCTCCATCCAATCCTCAGCCACCTGCGGGTCCATCTCTCCCCTAAACCAGGGTGGCATCTTGCGCTGGAACTATTGCAATGCACTCGAGCAGCATGAACCGTCTACTACTGGGGCTGGTGGCATCGGTGTCCCAAAGGGGAGTGGTACGACTGGCTCCTCCACTAAAAAAAGGCCATGCACTGAGGCCTCATCACTCGGTGGGATATCAGTGTGTAAAAATCTCAAAACACTAGCCAGTTGTCTATGTATAGAAATCCTAAAAAGAAACATGTGCGCTACAGTAAAAATGTTATACCAGGTGAGATGACCTGGTTGAGAAGACTTAAAGGAAACTTTTTAAAACACACACATAATAAGTGTTTTTGTGCACCGAGTCCGAAATCAGAAGTTAGGGTCCTGGTGTATGGATAGGTCGGTCTCCGAACCAACACTAGACTCCTTGAACTAAGAACCACACTCACAACCCTTAATAATATTTCTTCATAGAATGAATGATCAGAGTCCTAAGTTCTGAGGTAGAACTAAGTCCTCTGATACCAATTTTTCATGACTTGTCCCTCGAGGCTCATGTCGTGAGTACCCCAAGCCTGCCTTCCATAGGCCACGGGCTGGTGACTAGAACCAATGATGTAATTCACGAAAAATGGGAAGGTATTGCCTTTATAACATGTAATCATGCCAAGAAAGATAAAAACATGAGTAAACTGCATAACTTAAAGTGTAATGAATGTAAAAGGGGCTGGAATACAAGCCCCATAGTAAAGGTAAAATTACATATGAAAACAATAAAAATGAAGAAAAAGAAAGTAATGAAGTTTCTAGGTCATCCTTTGGGATTACTAACTGAAATGTAAGTACATATAACCTCCTCAGCAATCCACATCCATCCGTCTGCTCTACGTACCAACATGTCGTATGGTCCACCACCGGGTTCTATCTAGACCTGGTACTCTCAGCCTCAGTCTGTGTTGTCCATCATATACAACCAACACAACATGGTGCAGGCATAGCCCGTGCAAGGGTGATTATAACGATACTCAGTAGGGACACTGAGACCCTCAAGGTCTCACAACATCCAACAAGGATAAACCACATTCTATGAAATCAACAGTTAACCTTACTTAGGTATATACCCATACATATTTCTAAGTTATCATGTGATCCATATCAATCATGAAAAAAACACAAAAGTACTGACTCAGATACATTAGGATTTTATTCACAATATCGAATCCTTGGCTCTGGGAAAACTCATGCTCAATCGAGTATAGTGGGCATGCCATGACCCAAAGTGAACTTCCCACTAACCTTGGACTGCTGACGTACTCCTTCTGTCGAGTACCATGGGTTTGCTGCATGACATAGAGGCTCTTCCCATCGCGGGTCTACCACCACACCCAGGTGCTCCCCCTCATAGCCTGCTGAGGCCCTTCTCCTGTCGAGTATCATGGGTATTCTGCCACAACTAGGAACTCTACCACCATGGGTATTCTACCACAATTAGGGGCTCCCCACAGGCTATTAGAGTCACTCCGAGTCAAATGGTCAATAACCATTTGGTCTTAGCCAGCAACTAGGTCTCCGTACTCTGTTCGATCGTCACTGGAAGGATCCGCTCCATGAGCTACAGGTCGATACTACAACTATCACGAAGTCACATGAAGAAGTATCTCAGAGGTCTTCCACATCATATGGATATCAACGCAACAGATGACGCGTTAATCCGACAGACGATCTATGAGTTATTAGCTTTTTAGTCCCAGGGGCCCAGTTAAATTTGTGCACGATCCAACCTGACCATATCTCAACTATCCCCCAAACACCAATGAGGTATACTCAAAGGGACCGTCATGTTCTGAGATTACCAGGGCAGATGTTGGTTCTTCAAACAGATCCTTGGAGGCAATGATATGGCCAAAAGAAAGTAAAGGGTCGTAGTGGGCCCGGGTATGGTTCGACTCGGTCGGACCGATCCAGCCCGACCCGGTCTGGGCCGAACTGGTCTGGGTCGACACGGCCTAACCCTTTGGGTCTGGCCTAGCTCGTTGGGTGGGCCATCCCATTAGGTTTGTCATGGCCCACTGGGCTCAGCCCAGCAGTCCGCGAGGGACCGTAGAGGGCTATGTGGGAGTGGACTGGCTGCGGGTCGGTACAAGGGTGGATCTTCCTGAAGGGTTTCGCGAGGGCGGTTAGGCCCGAAGGGTGCCATGAGGGGGAGCGGCTCAAAGGTCGCTGTGAGGGGCCTGTTCAGCCGGGAGGGTCGCGAGGTGCAGCTCGGGGCAGCTCGGCCCGATACCGGGGTGACGCGACCAAGGCCGGATCTACTGGGGTCTCGGGAAGCCGGTGGGCTGGGGTGGCGTGTCCGGGGTGCGGTGTGGCTAGGGGCTCGGGAAGTCCGTGGGCTGGGGTGGTGCAGCCAGGGCATGGCGCGGCCGGGGTCAGTTTGGCCGGTGGCGGCACGGGGCAGGCAGGATGGCGCAGCCAGGGCGACTCGGGAGGCTGGCGTGGCCGGGAGCCGGTTTATCTTGGAAGTCATGGTGGTCGGGGCCAGTTCGGTCGGCGAACAGTGCAATCAGGGTGGCTCAGCCAGGCCCGAGGCGGCTCATGAGGTCAGGAGGGCAGTGACCGTGGGGGCAGTTCGACCGGGGAACAGCGAGGGGGCATGACCGGTTCGGCCGAAAATGGCGTGGAATACAGCGGGGGCGGCGTGGGTTGGAGATTCCATGAGTGGCATGGCCATTGCCTTCGTTTATATTGTCATCGTCCTCCGTTTCGATGAACACTGCAGAAGAGAATGACAGAGGGGTTAGACCATGTTGGTTTTTTCTGCACCCTCAGTGTTTAGGGTTGTCACGTTTGGCTCACAAGAATGAAGCACAAAAACCCTCCCATAGTGATTAATCCCATAACCTGGAAAGGAAAAAAACATATACGGATCAAAAAGTTGGAATTTGATCCGCGTTCGATGTTTTAGATGGAAAGAATCACAGGAATATAAAATCAATCACAAAGAATCCCCTACGTTGTTTATTGTTCGTCGACGAAGTCATGGGGAAGAAGACAAAGGTGTCATCGTTCGTCACATCTGACACACACCTCCAATCTCGAGCTCCTGTGTCAGTTCGTTGATGACGATAAAGAGGGTAGGCCTCTCATCGAAGACATCCCACGTCGGTTGCCTGTTCAGGGTTCTTCTGAGGAAGAAGTTGAAGATGCTCCTCATCGGCATTCTTCATGGAGGATGTTCTTCTTTCTTCGTTGGAGAAACTTTTTCCCAAGAGATCCTCCTCTCCCCAAATTCCACCCAATATGAAAGGTGTGCCAAAATAATAGATTAAACCGTCTATTATTTTGTTGGAATAATTCAAAAATCCTAATTAAATAAGGTGGGTGGCGTAACAAATTAAGGGAGGTGGCGGCTCCATTAAATTAGAGGGGTTCAAGCGGATCTCCCTCATTAATGAAGAGAGTTGAGAGTTTCCTCCCCTCCCATTAAAGGGGGTTTCATCCCGGGGGGTCCCCACCCAGAACTTCCACATAGAGGTTTAGTTCTAGTGTACCCCACCAAAAATATCCACATGGAAGCTCAAAATAAAATAAAATGAAGTTTATTTTAATTTATTATTTCCACAAAAAAACCCAAAAACTAACTTTCACCCTTGTCTATCTGCCATCCTGGTGAAAGTCTCTTTATGTGAATACCGGCTTTGCGATTTCAATAGTGCCCTCAGATTTCAATTCTGAGTACCAGTTCAAATGTAATAAAAATCCTCTCGTACGTTTACTGAACATACCTAAACAAAACATCAATAATTCAATCCTGTCACTCTAGGACTTGGAATCACATGCCATCAATTTTAACGGACTCAAAAAATTACCACATATTTTTTTAAGAAAAATGCATGGAAATTCTAGGTCTTTATAGATATTGAGTGTGAATTATCAGAGAAATATAAGAAATAAATTTCTACTAGAATGAATTTTTACTTTGAAAAAATGGTAATAGTATTCATAGAAGGTTATTTTTTAAGGTATATGAATATGATGTAAAATTAGATATGCAGGAGGTATTAAATTGATTTTATTTTAGATAAAGAAGATTTCATAATGGTTATTGTGTAAAAATATAAATCAATGTGGAAAAAAGGATGATCAACTTAAAGGAGTTGTTTATATATTGGTCAATTTAGAAGGTTCAATTGAGGATATTTATTTAAATAAAATAAAAAAAATATTAGAGGATTTTTGAAGTAATCATAAATTTACATTGATGAACTTGATGTATAGATTCACCTATTGGATAATGTTATTGATGAACATGAAAATTTGTATATTAATTTTGAAAAAGTATTGTACTATATATCTATGATCAAGAAATATAATAAGGTAATTTATGTTCTTAATATGTTTATCATAAAAAATGTTCCAAATATTTTAACCTTGGAAGAATAATTTATTTCCTTTAGAAATAATTTTAGGTTTTAAAAAAGAAATTATTGCTTAGTGAAAAAGCTAAATTTTGGGATATATTTAGAAGAGGTGTTAAAAGAAATATACAAACAAGGAAGAGATCATTTTAGGTTTTTTTTAACACTAAATTATCCAACTAAATTTCAAGAATTTATTATGGATATTATTATGGAACAAATAAAAAGAAAAAAAGAAAATGTGAAAAATAACATGAAGTGGTTAAAAAATGAAATTTCTCAACGGTTGAGAAAATATAAAGAAAAGAGTAATAAAAAAGTTATAGAGTTGGGAGAGGTGAAAATAATATGATATTTTCTCTAATTAAGTATCAATTTAAATGAAATATAAATTACATAATGTCTTCTTATGGGGTTGCTAAAATCGATTTGAGAGGATAATTAATTAGTAGATATAAATTTAGAATTAAAATTTATTCTACAATTCATTATAATAACTTATTTTATTAATATTGATTAAATATATTTGTATTTTTGAATAAAATATCAATTTAATGAGATTAAGTGATAGGTTTTCCAATGGATGAAAAAATAAAATGGATGATAGACCATCCAAATCAACTCATTTGTGAAAAATTATTTAACTAAAAGAAGAATATGTTTTTGATCTCACTTCCTATACAAATAATAATATGTATACATTGACACATATCATAAATAATCATTGGATATCTTGTAATCAATGGAATAATATTATGTAAGATAATATAGCTAAACATTCCGTAAAATCCACTAAGACTAGTATCAAGTGGTTTCTATATAGTTGGTCACCATTCTATATGATGGGTTACATGAATCTTCATAATGTTAAGAGAAAAATATTTGAAGGAAAAATAAATTAAAGAAATTTTGGATCTTTTCAAATCAAAGGAAATATTTTGAACTGATTGGCACGTGATGAACTAAGAAATTCAAAATTTCCCTTTTAGGATGTAAGAGATATAACCTCTCATGTGTGAGTCAAATCTATAAAATAGAAATTTTGGTACTGTTTAAACAATAATGTTTATTTATCAGGGTAAGTAATATAAATAATCTCGGATAGAATAGATGAGAATTTGAAATTAATAAAAGGTAGGTAAAAAATAAATCATAATTTTTCTTACATTGAAGCTGGATAATAACTTATAAAATGAGTAGATATTCCACATTAATCAAAAATAAATTGTGAAATTTTTACAAGATAAAAGTTTTATTGGACATTTCAAACCTATAAAGAATATCCTTAAGGGAAATGGGACTCATTTATGTGAGGAAGGATGGTTCATAATCCCCATTCAAAAAATAAGAATCGAGCATTATATATGTTTAATTTGGCCCACACATATGTTTGTGGTCTCATTTTTCTGAATATAAAATGTAGTGATAAGTATTTAATTCTATCTATTTATGACCTCAGTAGGATGGGATAAACCATTTTTATCAAATCATAGAGACAAATACTAAATTTCATCAACAGGTTTGGAAGAATTTAATTAAATTAAATTTAAATATCAATAAAGATACAATGATCAAATAAGGGGAAAATGTACAAATCCTTTGACCAATAAAATCACCTATAGAATTATGTTATTAAACATGAGGTTTCACTATTAATAAATCCTAATAAAAATATAGTTTTTAGAGAAAAAATATTATGGTGAAAAATATTTTTAGGACATTGTTGATTAAAAGTGGAATCAACATTGGAATGAAGAATAAAAAATTGTATTGTATGATAAGAGTAGAGCATTTCTCAATAATTGATTAGATTAGATTCCATATGAAATGTGCCATGGATGGAAATATTTATTAGAGAATCTCATAGATTTATAAGAAACATTTTCATCACAAATAAAGAGGGAAATCAGAGACGATATTGTGATGTATAAGATAAATAAATATTTCAGGGCTATTCATTAAAGATTAAATCCTTTAAATTATTCCAAAACAATAATCCACATGATTTTTAATATCCATGATTTTAGGATTGTCAAAAAAGAATAAAAATATAATTCTATAATTTCAATCCATAAACAAGTGTGTGGAGAAGTATAAGAGTTTATTATGGATTTATAAGTATCTCATAATCATCAAATTGAAAATATTATGAAGCTGAATCATAAAAATAAAATGTTAAATATTTAAGTTGGCAAGTGACTCAAAAAATAAAATTTAATGATGGCGTTGATTCATTAAATATTATTATGTAAATTTTTTTCTAATTAAGACCCAAAAAATGATGGAATGGAGAAAACTACAATATTGTTATATATATAATAGAATTATTTTAAATATATAGTAAATTATATATCATAGGTGAGAGTTATAAATTTATTATTAAACTAAATATAAAATTATAAAACTTTAGAGCTTGTCTAGAGACAAATACAACATAATAGGATTGGTTAAAAATGAATGTTCGAAAAGAATATTGAAAAACATGAAAGGTGCTCCAATTTAAATAGATTCTTGTATATATATGTTATTTATAGGTCAATGGAATTGATGTTGAAGAAAAAATCTACCATGTGGTAATAATGATGTTAATCAAACTCTACCTAATAGATTTTGTTCTGATTAGGTTCAACTAATTTTTTATGAATAAAAATATATAATTTCTAAACGTAGTATTTAATAATGAAGTATATATATAAGAAATGGATTCATTTGTTATTGTAGATGATGAGTTAAAGGAATGTTGATTGAAAAAGAATATTTTCATCTCCTATAAATGAACATATTTATTAGAATTAATTGAAGGATTATTATCTAATAAAATTTGGGTTTTAAGAGAGGAGGAGTTTATCAAAAATTATATATGAAAATCTCATATAAATAATAGTTTATGGTGATGGTGTATGTGAATGGAATCATATTGGGAGGAAAAAAGTATAATTCTCTTAGAATGTTTTATCTATTAAAAAATTCATAATTTTAAATGTCATTTATTAGAGAACTATAATAGATTATTGGTTTATTTTTTATTAAAATAATTTTAACCTATATATATCATAGAATAAATATAAAAAATAATTCTTGATAAATTTTAAAATTTAATGCTTCAATCTTGTTTCAATAGCGATAATTTTTGAAACAAAAATGGAAAACATGATATTATAAAGGGAGTGGAATCTACTCTATGCGATTGGTGATTTACATTAACATCTAATAATAATACCTTGTATATTTTTTGTAATATTCTTGGAAACATAAATATAGAGTTTTATAAACGAAGAACATATTTTAGTAGTGAGAGTAAAAAAAGGTATATCCATGGAAGAATATATTATGATTTTTTTTAAGTTAAAAGAAAATATAGATTTAACAAAACATTTATATGCTATTGTGTCTAGAGATATTATGTATATAAAATACCAAAGTGGTGTTCTTTATTCATTAGAATAAATTGTATTGGTTGGATGTGTAAGAAAAATGATCATGTGACTTTAAGCATAGTAGAGAGAGATTATATTTTAGTTTCCATAATATGAAAATCACTAGTATAAACGAGAAAACATTATGACGATCTTGATAAAATGCTGAAACAACTAGTTTTGATTCTACATGACAAATCAATGACCCATTGATTAAACAAATAATATGGTACAACACTCTGGATGAAACATATTAAATTTTTTTTATCATTTTATAAATGACAATGTTGATAAAAAGGTTTTGAATTTGATGTTTTTTGTGGAAAACATCAAGTTAAGAACATGTTTTTAAAACCATTGATTTGTCTTATGTTTAAAATAAATTAGATGAATGTACCTATTCAACAATAAAAATCAAAATAAAGAGGTTCATAAACCTATTTCCCCATTTAATATAATTATTTAATTAAATATTTTTTATTATTATAATAATTTTTATTATCTTGGTTATAAAAACGTATTTGGAGGCATTATCTATGAGATTAGAAGTAAAATGAGGATGATTAAATGAAATATTAAATGCCTTATATTAATTAAAATTTTATCTTGTTTCTAGAATTTAACATTGAACCATATAGGATAATAGTATTTATTAATGGATATCCTCTATGTATTAAAATTTAGTGATTATTTATATGTGCTCCACAATGAAAAAAATGTCCTAGTTAGAACCCCTTTAATTTTTTTGTAAGAGGGGTAGAAAGATACTGTAGGGAAAAATTATGGAAGAGAATTAAATTTTTTGATATGATACACAATGTTTTAGAGACATATGGAAGATAATAAGGAGTTGTGTTTGATAATTTAGGGTTTAATTTTGGGATATAACATAATATTTTTAGAAGATATGTGGAGGTTAAACAATATAGAAGATGGATGGTCATCAAAATCCAATGGGGGATATTATTTTAACGAAAATTTAATAAGTTTTTTCCATAAATTGGAAGAATATTTTATAATTTGTTTTATGTTTATTGATACAAGTGACAAATATTGACTTAAAGTTCATTGTTAATGATGGAATAATTTGAATATGTTTAATTTATAGGATCATATTATGTTGTGAGCTTATGTGTCACACCAAGAATGGATCAATAATTGGAAAAATAAAAATTCTCCCACATACATATAAGTATAAAAAAAATTTAGGTATGAGTCACACTAGGGAACCTTAAGGTTTGTTTCTATGTAAAAATCTAAAGAACATGTGTTATGATTTGACATATATTCCACAATGTGATCAAGAATTGAGACAATTAAGTGAATATAGGAATTTCAAGATTTTCACACTATGAAAACATTTTATTTCTATATAAGGATCCATTATAAAATATTATTTAAAGATTAATTCCATGCTTTTTAGCCATTAATGATCTATAGAGCTAAAAAATAAAATATTTCACAATTTCTAAGCTCTTAATAGGATAAAAAATGAAGAATTAAACCGCACCATGAATTATTTTAAGGATCGAACAAATGTTAAATAATACACACTATGAAATATTTACATGAAAAATGTTGTAGAAACCATTATTATTATACATTAATATATTTAATAAAAAAATGAACTTAAGGTGCACCACATCTCACTAATATGATAAATAAGGTTGGGGAAGAAACTTATAAGTCACATCATGATATAGGATGTCATGCCATGATTTCTGGATTTCAAGAGAAATATAATAATCTTGATTAATTATCTTATTAGGTAGGTTTGGTTGTTTTGAAATATTTATTTATTAACCATTTGAAATTCATTAGTTGAGATTCACTCCAGAATTCATCAATTGGTAAATTTTAAAAGTATGAATTTAGTAGTAATTTGAAATATGAAATTTGAATTTGAGAACCAAGATTGTAATGAATATATAGGAATATTACACACAAGAAAATGATAATATATACAAATATTAAATAAATAGAGGTTGAATATCAAGGAAAAGAGTGTATCAATAGTTTAATTTTCATAGAATATTAGACATTGACAAGTGGGGTTGAATGCTGTAAATTTAAATAAATATTATCCATGGAAGAAATAATTTAGGTGAATATCATTGATTGTATTTCAGTGATAATTAAATATTCATTGAGAATAACCAATATTTTATATTGTTATCCCATTTATTGATATAATATTGAGTATATCTTGATTTTCTCTTTCTAACCCTAATGAAATCCTGAGTGAAGGATATGAAGATTCCATAGACCTTGTACGAGAAGTGAAATTATAAAAAAATATATGAAATCACATATAAGTGGATTAGTGGTAAAATGGATTGTCATCACATTATTGATACGTTACAATTTTATATAGCCCAGTTTTGGTGGACCCATAAAGAATATATGCGTCTGATGTTTATTTATTTATATTTTTCAGTTTTTAATTCACAATATTATAGTAATAGTTTCAATGTTTACATACCAACATGAAAAAATATCCTATTATGCTTGAGAAAACAAATAATTTCATGGTTCTCTAATTTACCCATCTTAAGATATTTACTATACAACCTATGGTTTCAAAAAGAAAAGTTACACAAATGATAAGGAATACACTAATTAGTATCTAGTGATATATCAGTAATTATAATTGGAAATAGATAACCAGAACATAAAAAATAAGGATGAATTCGAGTGAAAATCAACAATGAGTATAGAAGGATATGACTCCTTAGAATCTATGAATAACTAATGAGAATGTAAGAAACCCTATCCCAAAAACAACAAAATAACCTAATGTGAAAAAAAACAATGTAAATAATATAAAGAGATGAAAAATATTTGGGCATCAGCTATGACATGATAGGGGACTGAAATCAACTTGAGAGGGGTTGGGAGGTGGAAAAGGGTAATAAACATAGCGATTCATTATTAATCAACCTTTTAAATAAGGGAAATTTGAAGTAAAAACTAATAATTATGAATTTAAACATTTTATTCCACCTATCCAATTTAGTTATGACTATTTATTCAAATAAGAAACATAGTTTTCAAAAGAATCTTCTTGTTGAATTGATTTATAATATTCATTCCTACCAGTTGAATTATATAAATATTTTTATAATTGATATTAAGCATGAAAACTATATTCATTTCAACCATAAATTATTTACTTACTTAATATTTTAAATTGATTGCATTCGAAAACGATACAAATGATGTGTGGGGAATATCATTTTGCATAGTTTAATATGATTTTCAGACACATTTAATTTCATTTCTTAATCATTTTTATACTAAAATTGTAATTTTATTGCTCAAATTAGTTTGTTTGATAATTTTGTGTCATAGAATCATTTTTATTTGAAAAGTAATGTAATTTTTTTTTAAAAAAATTCCAATTTTTTAGTCCTATAAATATTATATATTCATGAATAGTCATTAAATGTGTTTAAATTTTAATATAATTTTTTTTCAAATTATATATTGAAATATTTGTTTACTTTGATTTTTTATTAAAAATGAAATTTTATTTTGAAACCTAATTTAAATAATTAGTTGAAATTTATATTTTATATTTATTTTTAAATGGTATGCTATAATTATATTTGTTTTTAAGAGGGTTTATGATGGGTAGTATCATGTCTGTTTAATTACAATTTCAGAAACGTCCAATTGAAAGATCTGGGGAGTATGTGTTTTATTCAAGGGTGTTATCTACTTCAAAATATTTTAACATTGCTTAAACAAGATTCCATATTGCAATGAAATAAATCTATAAATCATTTAGATAAATAATATTTAAGGTCATTTAGATTTTATTGAAGACCACCAATGTTTTTTTACATTAATACTAAATTCTAGTTCCAATGCATATAATCCAATTCCATGAAAATCCAGATATATAAAATATTAATTAATTCACTACTTAAATTGGATTACTGAATTTTTAGGCAGATTATTATTTTTATTTTAATATCATTTGAGTTTTTATACATTATTGAAATAGAAGAGCCACATATATCCAAATATATATTTGAAGGGACAACATATACTTCTTGCAAAAGAAGATCAAATTTTTGAGTTCTTAATTCTGTTTGTCCCCTTATCAAATTATAATGGAATATAAAATTTGATATTTAGGGTTATTTAATATATATTAATATGCAATGTTATATTTTTTGGCTTACCCAAGATTTGGGGGGTGAATTTCCTTCATAAAAATAAAAACATAAGAAATAATAAATTAAAAAATTAATAGAAATTTATATGATGGATCAATAACTATGGTACATATTATAAAGTTAATTTGAACATTTATTAAGTGAGTATCCAAAATATAAAAATTATGTATCAAATGTTTTAAAATAGGTAGATCAAGTATGATATTTATTAAAAAATAAATAATTGAAATAAAAAATAAAAGAATAAGAAAAAACAATTTGATAAGGGAGTTTGAAAATATATTAATGTAAGACCCTAAACTCCTCCCCATAGGTTTAGACGTTTATGTTTTTTATCCCTTGATCGGTGTCGTTACTATGTAAACTATCCTTCATTATTATTATTTTGATCACCCTCTTATACTATATCAGTATTCAAGTAACATATCCCTCATTCTATGGTAGTGAGAAATTATTGTAGAATGAGATGAGAAGAAGAATGATTGTTTTCTAAAACAACCTTTACAAATATTCTCGTGTATATATTTTTTGTATTTTTATAATTAATGTGATAAATATATAGGTTACGGAATGTGGGAGTTTATGAAAATGATGATGAATTATAGATGTATCTTAAGATAACATTAATAGTGAATAGAAATTTCCATAGCTTCATCATTGTGGTACCAATGAATTGATAAAATGATTGGTATTTTTTCAATCCCCTAATGCCATATTTTAAATCCTATAATATTCCAATGAATAGTTTTGAAATATTTCATAATAAAAAATTTATATCGGACTCCAATTAATAGTTACAAGGTCTTCCAAAATAACATTGAGTTGTTTGACTGCCACTGGTCAGCAGGGGCACATCACTGGTTATCCAGTGGGATACTTAGAGCTTGAACCTTCAACATAGAATCTAATATATAGATTTTTTTTTTCAACTAACTTGTTTCTATGCCTCTTATAGGATCACTTGTTCTACTTTCTTTTATAATATGGCTAGTGGATCTAAACTGGGCCGATGATTGGTATACAGTAGCACTGGTTCTTCTGTCCATATGGCACTGAGTAGTCTGTTCCCTACTCCAGGTTTCTAATGAGGCATGCATTTTCATAAACACCTTTTTATATCCCCTAATTATTTTATCCAAATACTTTAAATGGTCAACAAGCTTCAACACAAGGTCTTATAACATAAAAAATTATAGTTTACATCCTAAAAAAGGTTCATAAAGTATACTTTGAAGTTATTCAAGGTGTCCAAAATGATCCATTAATCTTCTAACTTGGAGTTAAAAACATAAAACTAAAGAAAACATAATGATATTTTTAAATCATAAATGAGTATTTTTTATTGTGAAAAAACCACAAGAGGGATAGGTAAAATGATATTGATATAGATAAAGTGAAGATGAATTGAAAGAGGGGAGTTCTTAAAAAGTTTTTTCAAATATAGGGGGGATAATAATTGAAAAATATATCTTATGCTATAAAATATAGAATTTTATTCTAATTATAAACACATTATTCTTTTTTATTTCTTAGTTATTTATTGTTATTTTATTTCTAAATTTTTTTAAATTCGATTCTAATATATACTATTATGGGTACTCAATTTATGAAACCAGAAAATTGGTTTACTCTGTTAATTTCATTTTATGATTCTTTAGGTTGTTTTATTTTAATTTATTATTTATTAACACGTTATATTTATAATATCGATACACTAATATGATAAGGTTATATCAAATTTGTTTCATCAGTTCATAATTACTACAACCTTTAAAAATAGAATGATGGAATGTGTTGATGGATATATATAAGAAAACATTACTGATCCACATGATGATATGGTTTCAGTTCTTAAAACAACATCACCTATTTTCCATATTATTCTAGTTAACATGAATAATAATATATGGGAACATTTAGATTAAGAGGTTAAAATAAATTAAAAGAGAATCAGAAAATATTTGGTGATTATTTTAATTTTTCATGAAAGTATTTTATAAAATGAAAAACATATAACCACACATTATTAATATAATTTGTCATTTATCATACTTTTATTGCTGATGAAATTTTTTATTCTTCATAATGTCATGTTATAAAATAATATATTTATTTCAATAGGATTATAATTTTTTAACACATTCTATCAATATAGTCACTATTTTTTCACACAAACATTATGATAACCCTTTTTATATTCATTTTTATTCAGTTACAATTAAGAATTGTCAAAACATATTTAACTCAGTCAACATATTTGTCGGTAAACCCCTCACAACTATACTATTTTCATAGTATTGATTAATAAAATTAATTTTGAAAAGTATCATTGAGTAAAGAAAATTAAAATTGGGTTCTATTTCTCATGATGGTATCATCCTATTCAATAATATTTTTATATATTATTTTATTGGATTTTGATTATTATATTTTTAAAATTTTATTATCATTTTTAATTTAATTTAATTTTTTTATTATCAAATTTAAATTCTAAATATAAAAATTCTCTACGAATCAAATGAAATAGCAATATCTTAAACAATAAAATTTTCTAGATCCATTAAAACTAATTAAAATATTTATATGAAAGGTTGTAGAATTTTTTTATTTTTTACATATTGTATTTCGATTAGACACACAATTCATGAAGGTATGTACATAATCAATGACAATAATTACTAAAACATAAATTAAATTATTCTTTAGTTCATAAAATAACAATCAATATTATTTAGAGAAAACGATGACAAAGATAGTGATAATTATTTATCAATATCAAGTTTTCATTCAAAGGATACAAAACCATTTTTTAATTATAAAAAATATTTAATTAGGAATAAAAAGTATAAATATATAAAAATAAAATCAATAAGTCGAACTTATCACAATTACTATTTCAATAAAATTAGAATAATATTATTATTAGATTAATAAGGCATTAAAGGTGAATAAATTACAAAAATACAATAATGAGACATAGAAAAAAGTATAATAATATAAATAGAATGATCAAGATCAATTTAAGATGAAATTCATATGTGTGGGATGTGGAAAATTTAAACAATTTTGAAAATGAAAATCTAAAGTGAGGTAGAAATGGAAGATTATGTTGTGTTTTACAAATAAAACATGAAAATTATTTTTTTGAATGATTTTTTGAGAAATAAGATATTATATTTGAGGTATTATTGGTAAATAAGAATTAATTTCTCAATAATTCCAAAATTGTATTCCAAAAATATTGTTTTTTAAATGTTAATTAGATGTTACTGGACATTAAGATGATAAAATAAAAGTGTAAGTATTTATTATATTACTAATGTCAAAAAAGTGATATTCCATATATGGGAAATAACACTGATTACATTTTCTATTAGGTCTAGGTTAAGAGGATGGATATGTGTTTTTTTTGAATAAAAAATAATAAATGATAATATAAATATGGAATTTAATGTTTTTTATTTTTCTTTAGAAGAATAAGAAATATATTTTACAAATACATAGATACGACAACTAAATGAAATTTAATCTTATTTATAAGATGATGTAGTTGAGTTTGAGTAAGGATTAATGGATGAACATTCATTTTTATGTCTATTATTAATGACTTTTTTAGATTTAGTAAGAGATAAAAATGAAATAAAAGACAAAGTATTTGTATAAAATACCATAAATTAGAATATTAAATATTTTTGTATTTTTAAGTTAAATTAAAACCTTTTAATCCTGGAATTTACAATAAAATATTAAATTTTATTTCATTGTTATAGGTGGTTTATAAAAAATTCGTTGATTACTTTTAAATAGAAATCATTATTTCGATTATATATTAGGAAACAAGTGTTGATGTAATTAATTATCACAATGAATAGAATGTTGTAGTTGACCATAAGTTGGAATTATCTAATATTATAATCGCTTAACATAATTTGGGTTCTCTAAAATGAATTAATATAAAAACATAATCAATTTTCAATTTTTTTTTACTAGCATTAGATATCATTAAAAAGGCATATTTTGAAGATATTTTTATACCATTCTTGGATCCCAATATTTTATTTATAATTTTATGGATGAATAAATATTTCAATTCTTTAATGAAATATAAAATTGCTAAGAAAAATGTTCAATACATTCCACTTGGGTCTCTAACAGTGTATTTTAGTATGTAGGAATTTGGTTACTTCTAAAGAGGGTCAAGAAATAATATAAATTTTATCGTTCCAATGGAAAATGGGGAGATAAAAATGTTATAGTTTATTGAGATGAAATATCATACATTATTAGTATTAGTTTAGATTTTTTGAAGATTTTAGCAAGATACTATAACTTTTATGTTTTAAGGGAAATAATATATGATTTTTTTGTTTAATAATATATTATCAATCATCAACTTTTTTATTTATGATTTTATTTATTTTAATATTTTTTCTCATAATTTTTTGGAATAAAAGATAATAAGTACATAGTTTTATATCATTTTTCTAATTTTTTATAAACTTAATTTATGTGGTTTTTTTAAATGAGTTCCATAAATTTAGGGAAATTGTCATATGTTTTCACAATTATTTCACATCATGAGTTTTTATATATTTTAAAATTTATCTTCTTTGTATCCATGGATGATGCGAATTGTTGAAATATGCATTTGTTTCCTTAGATACATATTCAATAATGTTTTTTATTTTTATTAAATATATTTTCATAATTTTTGTAAAGAAACACTTAGTAAAAGATATGAAAGGGAAATTACAAAATTTGGTTGGACCGTAACCCAAAAAATGAATTTAATCCCAGAATTAACCAATGTAACAAATACACAAGTCTCTATTCATTAAAAATAACAATAAAATCACACCTGCTAAAGATACACTACTATAGGTCAGCGAACTATAGTAACAAAAAAATAAATACTATAAGGTAATTAAACAAGTATAACATTACCATTCTCATAAAATAGAACCTCCTCTAGGAAAAAAATGATATTAATACCTAAATCAATTAAAAAATTAATATCAACAGAAGATTAAACCACTACAATATCTATCATGAAGAGATTCATAAACCCCCTTCCATTTTGTCATACTACCTCATAGATGAAAAGATATGTGACCCACCCCAAAAGATATGGGATATATGAAATTTTGAGCCACCATAGAGGGTTTTTTGAGTCTTTAAATGATGATATATTACATTAGAGAGTTTGGATTAAATGAATAATGATCAATATAGAAATATTTAATCGAGGAATGTCTATGAGAGGTGATAAAACCATTGAAATAATGATAAAAATTGGGATAATAAATAAGAAACAAAAATAAAATAGTAACCATACCTATGAAAACAAAATATGAAAATACTAGACACATTCCAAAACCCAAAACCCAAAATATTAAGATAATATCCTGGAAAATAGAAAATAATATATAGATATATATGGTATGGGTATGAGAAGAAATGATTCTTTAGCTCTAACACCTTTAGGTTGAAGAGAGATATATATATATATATATTCTCTACAACTAAATAGGTGGGTGAGATTCCACTACAGGACTCTAGTGGATATTATCATCATGTCCAAAAATAAGTATATTATATAACATAGGGATGATATAATCAATAGGAGAAAAACTGTAGAAGGGATACATCTATGAAATCCAAAGTGTGTCTTTAAAAACACTATAAAGATTAAATAATAGGGGAAATGTCATGGGAAGCTTCACCAAATGAGGAATGGAAGAGAATAGAACCCAATTCTATAAGTTTAGTAAAAAATGGAAGAAATTTTTATGAATCGTTGGAAAACCACTATTGAACTAAAAACAGATTATTGAAATATATACATGCTAATTAATATATTCATTTTTCGTGATGATGGTTTTTTTAGTTTTTTCATTTTTATGATTTACCTTATGTTAATGTTGATTGATTTTATGGACCTTCACTTAATTTTGATATGTCCAATTGAAAATGACATCTTTAATTATAAAAAATGAATTTCTAACATTAGATTCAATGTTGAGTATGTTTTATGTGTGAGAGAACAACGACCATGTGTATCATTATATATTCTTTCACAACCATTTATATTTCTCTAAGAAGTTTTAAATAAATTTTCATTAGTAACTATTGACATAAATAATATATTTTTATTATTATGTTAATATATGTGATTATTATTCATTTTTTAATGGTAATATTTTTTTTTTCTTATTTTGGACGGAATTTAATAAGGAACATCACTTATATTATTTTATTTAAAATTAAATTTTTGGTTGAAAATGGAAAGAAATTGAAAATTTTCCAATTAAACAGTTTTGTATAATAGGAATTTTATTTCTACATTATAATTTTTAATAATTGTAGAAGTTATAAATTTAATCATAGATTATTATTTTTGAGATTTATATTCTCAAAATGAGGAATATTTCCTAAAATATTAAATGATTTTTTGTTTAACTGAAACACAATCATTCATCATATATAAATAATATAATTAAGTACTATATTTTATATGTGATTAAATTATGGGTGGATTATAAATTTTTATCATTAATCAACCATGTTAATATGGGTAATCTATAAAAATTTCATCGAATTTTTAATTTAAATTTTTTATATTTTTAACGTGATTTAGATTGAATTTATTATTAAAATTTTAAACATTATTTTCTAGTAAAGTATTTTTTTCAATATAATTAATATATTTTTTACTTATAAATTTACATAGATGTTTTTTATAACTTCTCTTAGACATCAAAAATATATTCTCTTTAAGATTGGTTTTTTCCATACGGAATATGTTTAAATTACATTTTGAATAAAAATATAGATTAAGTGTACATTATTTTGACACATCATTGTACCATTCATTTGCTACATATATATAATATTATTCATTAGTTATTTTTATAAAAATTATGTAATTTTTGTTGTTTCATTCCATATGATTGATAATTTTCCAACATAGTCTGATTAATGTAAATAAATTTGAATTTAATTTTTCTTATAAATTAAATATGAATATTTCTATTTTTCATATTGAATTTTTTAAAATGAATATGTTTTTAAATTGATAAATAATTATAAAATATATTTTTTATTCTTAGTTGAATATTATATTAAGAATAAATTATGTTCAATATGGATTAAGGTGGATCAGAATTAAATGATTTATAATCTTATATAACATCTATAATTTAGACTTCCATATTCATTAATTAGTACTAAATTGAAATGAATTATTGGCCACTTCTACGTATCAACTATATATATGAGTGGTGGTGTGATAGTTCTATCTTCTATAGAAACACCAAGACAATCCGGTTACTTGATGTTGGGTGAAGGTAATTATATAGCATTGGTTTAATAATTTTATAGATCAAATATATCTTCAATATGGTTACAAAAACACTGGAATCATATATAGAGATCAGTGATCTGAATTATATTGATTCTCATTCAATGTTCATCAATGCACACTGACTTTTTTTACTCTAGTGCTTAAAGAAATGCTCCTTGGAGATAATATGATTCACCCTCAGTCAAGTTATATATATATTATTCATCACATACATAAATATATATAGATTTATACTATTGGTTTATTTGTTTTGAGGGTTAGATATAATTTTAATTTTTTTACATGATTATAATAAAATAGTCATGGGTGTTTTGAGATGTATTTATAAGCTTTAGAAAATCTTATAACAAAATAAGATTGATTTTGGAGTTTGTTTTGGTAGTTGTGAAATAATTAAAAGTTTATTTAATGATATATTTGGGATTTAGTAATATTTTATATAGATTAATATATCATGTGATGATAATTTATATACACTAAATATATTCTGGAATAGTTGAATTCTATGATTGTTCAGTCATACAGAAGAAGGTATGAGAGATTGAGTAAGATGATTGTGAATATTGTTCTCATTTTATATTACATTTATCCTTGTCTATTACATATTTTTGGAATTTTTTTTTGTTTTTATATTTCTGAATATTATATCAAACTAATATTTTATGTGTACTTAATTGATGCATTATATGAATTATTTTACTCATTCTGATCATTTTAATTCATAATTCATACTTTTTTTTAAAATTTTTGAAAGATCATATTAGATACCATCAAATAACTAATGTAATATGAATATATCAAATATATTTTATTGTTAAATATTTATTTTCATCAATAATAAAATATAAATGAATTTAGTATAAAATTATTTATAAAACAAATTTTAGGGAACAATAATATGGTATAGTTTGAATGATGCCAAAAAGCATAAAATGCTTCAATACTTTTCTAAATATCTCACTTAATAAAGATGGAGAAATATTATATTAAATATCTTGAACAAATAAATATAAAGTAAGAATAAATTCGTCACTATTTGAGTTTTTTTGTAAAAATATTTAAAATAAGGGAAAACATATAAATACACAATATCAATCTGAGTTTTCCTTTCCCACACATTATCCGTTCACCTTTATTTTTATTCCTCACTATGTATAGGTATTTTATTACATGTTTAATTCCTTAATATCACCATTTTCTATGCTCAATGCTTCAACTTTTTCACTATTTATTTAGGTATAAAAACATTATCCTAACCCTTTTTTCAAGATTTTACTTGTTTTTATTAAGAATTGTGGCACTCCAATGGAAACACCCACCATACCTATAATTAACCGATCACTTCTACATAATATTTCTTGAGTATCTGTCTAGAAATGTAATTTTAAAATATCTCAATGATTCCATGAATTTAGAATTCCCTTAGTTTCATAATATATTAACAAAATAACAATTGTTTGAGGGTAAATCACATATTATGAAAATCCTTTTGATATTGTTTGTTTACTCAAAGAAGTTTCTAATTAATTTTTGTAATAAAGAATTAAATTAAATTTTCTATAAAATATTTATTCTTCCACGTGAATTTAAATATACAGTAGATTATGTACCACACCAGGAAAAGATATTTTTTAAAATATTATTTTTAACCATTTTATGAAAAATGGATTTTTATTTTGGTTTAGTTATAAACATAACATGGTTTAATGTATAATTTAGGGATTTTATATCATTATTCCATAGGTTAATCCATGTTCTATTGTGTGATTGACACGAAATCCAATTTAATTCAAGTTAAAAGGGTGGTAGCTCTCCCAAAGAATAAAACATCCAAAAACCACAAGTAGAAGATAGATTATATAGAAAGTGATAAAAATAAAAGAAAGGACATAATTATTTATTCAATTTATAGGGAAATTATTAAAAACACAAGCATTAAATGGTACACCTCTAATAAAATGACAAAAAAATTAGATTACAATACCATACAATGTAAAATTTATAGGTTTTTAATTAGAATTTTTAAAAAATTAATCATATTATGTTATATATTGAATATATTTGTGGTTATAATGTATTTATTTTTAGGTATGTTTTATAAATAAATTTATTCAGTTTTGGAAAATGATACTAATTAAGAAGTACCAAAACAAATAAAACATTATTTACGAAATTTAGAAATTAAAACTGGTTTTTAGAGATATACGAGGAGGTGATATTTTATAAATCACGAAAAATATTTTAAATTTAATAATATTATAAATTTATTTGTTATAGTGTATATACTTTTTTATATAATACATTAAATCCCAATTATCCTTTCTCTTTTTAAATTGGAAGACTTAAGCAATGACCTTAGAGTAACAATCATTTAAATAAGTTTTATCCCAAATAAGGGATATATTGATTATAAAATATAGTGATATATAAATTGTAAAATATTGAATTACAATATTTTTTTAGTTGGATGAAAAGAATTTCCCCACTAAAAAATTTAAAGAAGATCAATTACGAAAAATGATGCATTTTATTACCCAAAAACATTATTCTAATAATATAATATATTAAACTAAAATAGATGAGAATGTTTTGAAACCAAATATACAAAAAATAAATAGTGATATAATGTAAAATAACACGATTTCCAGTGTATATCGCTATCGAAATGACCTCCCAATGTTTAGCTTTAGTGGAGATATTTTCATGTCTTAACAAAAACACCATCACCATTTTTCTATCCCAATGAGGAGAGACATATTAAATGAATATATTATCAATAGAATAAAACTAATTCTCTATAAAATGATAAATATACCCCCAAGATAAAACTTATAAAATTTGGTACACAATGTACTATTTTACTTCCAAAAGAGGAGGTGGATTGGGTACATAATATTTACAAATATTTTTTTATCAATATTTTTGGTAGGGATATATTCTCACATTTATTTTTAGAAATCTAAATAATTATTTAACCATATATATTATATAACTACAAAACATTTCTATGAAAATAGACTTATAGTTCATGTAATATTATCAAATTATGAAATCATTTCTTGATATTGAATAGTTAATATTCTCTCTAATTTAGCAATGTTTTGGGTTTCCAAATGAATGATAGGGATTATAGATCTTTTATAGAATTATATAAAAAATATTTTTGTATAGAATCACAATATATGTTCGAATTTATAAGGAAAAAACATAACAGATTCTAATTTTTATCAGATAAACTACACGGGTTTATGCACTATTTTGACAATTTTTCTCCTACAGCTTCTTAGGATTTTGAAAACAAAACCAACAATGATAACATGTAAAAAAGTACAAATTCACAGTTTAGTCTTGTATTATAATTAAAAAATATGAATTATATTATAAGTGATTACTATACTAATTTTGGGAAACTAAATCCTATAATAATTTAAGAAAATAATTTTGAAAGTGGAAAAGTATAGTGAATTACAATAAGATCTAGTAAAAATATAAAATTTTAATGAAATTTATGAATTTATTGATATTTAAACTCTTTGTTATGCATTTAAATATAATTATAAATTTATTTTAATCAATATTACTAATTTGTGGGGAAATTAATAGTTATAGGTAGAAGTAAAATAACTTTTAGAAGAGGAAATGGGAAGAAGACCTGTAACTGAATATGAGAATAGTAAAATTTGAAATGTTACCATATGAGTCATTTATGGAATAGGAGAATAATTTTTTTTAAATATATATTTATATTCTTGGAAAAAAAATTAAAAACTGATATAATACTATCATAATCTCCAATTTCAATGTTTAGATTACATATTTCCCAATTCGAGGGGGGGGGATAAAAATAAATTTAAAATAGGAAAAAGGATAAAAAATATTTAATAAATAAAATAACATAATTTGTAAGAAAATTTTGATTAAATTATTCGACCACTTATATTTTATACACTAATATACATTAACTAGACATAAATTTGATTAATTGATAAATTATTTCTATTAAATGAGAATAAATAAATTTTAATATATTATTTTTTTAGTTTGTACTCCACATGGTTATTAAAATTAATATTTAATTTTTAAAGAACTCTCTATATTTATTATCTATAGAGGGGAAACTAATTTTGAGAAATTCAAATCTAGATGAAATTATTTCCAAAATAAATATAAAAAAATTATTAAATTTTTGTTTTGAATTTGTATTCATAAGAAATCCAAAGTTTGATAATTCTAGTAAAAAAATATAAAAGATTATAAACATTTCATGTTTAAAGATTTGTATTATTTTCACTATTTATACTGTTAATATTAAATTTATAGATTTTTAGTCAATGTTTATGATGATAGAAAATCAATAAATTAAATATATTGAGTTGGAGAACATTATAGGCTATTATACTAAAGAAAAATGAATAAATGAATATGATTATAATCAAACATGTTATATAACTAAATTGATATGACTACCTATATAAGAGTCATATACTATAAAAAATGATTATGGATGAGTGAAAAAATAAATAAAAATGAATTTAAGATATAGTTTGTGGTTTTATATACGTTAGGAGGAGAAAAGTTAAAGGTTACACTTGTGAGAAAGTAACAAACCTTAATGCATGTTAATTGAATGATTTTTAATATGTTATAATTAAGTAATTCATGAGTTTTCATAAGTAAGAAGATTATGGAAATTATTTTTGTATGTGAATCAATATCTACATAAACATTAATTATATCTACATATGTGATGTCTAATATGTGAATGTGGTAACCAATGTTGAAGTGATTTGATAATAGATTTTAGGATTGAAATGTTTCATTGGTTATTTTAGATAGATGAAGCATGATTTCTATACTCTATATAAGTAATAGTTCAGTGCTCTATAAGTATGATCAATGTAATTTTTTCCATTTAATAGGTTGATTTGTTTAATTTACAAGATCATAATAACTATTATCACCTAATTAATTACTATACTTCCACTGTTATGAGATTTAATCTCCAATTTGAAATATTTGTTTGTGAGTTAATTCAGGTTAATTTTTCTATCACTTTCAAGGTGATTTTATCCAAGTAGAGAAGAAATTAAATGTTTAATTTACGGGGGGAAATTCTAAAATCATGAATTTTCGGAGTGATAAAGATAGATGAATAAGAATGATAAATGGAATGATTAATCAGGTGATATTGACATGTGAAATTACAGTTATAGAAAAATAATTAATAAATAATAAGTGGGCCCAAAAATATTTTAAAATAAGGAGGGAGTCATAGTTCTTATTCATGCAGTATATGATTCCACTGGATGTTCATTTCATAGAAAAAAAATAGAGAAGATTCTGAAAATAATAAAAAAATATATCATTATGTTGGTTTATTATAAAATAATTATATATCATTTTTCTGATTTATTTCTATAGGATTAACACATGAATATATTCAAAATATTGTGTTATAAATCCCCACTGAATGAATTGTGGAAGGATTTATTTATCATTTGTGTGATGCCAAAATTTAAAAATAGATTAAGTCTCCCCATTCCATTCTTATTGTGTCATGATAATAAAATATAATTCATTAATTAGTTAGAAAATTAGCTCCTAATGAAAAGTACAAATACTTTACATCTAGTTGGCCAAAATTATAAACCCCTTTGTGATGTTGTTTATTCATATATGAATGCATCCAATATAGGTTACGAGAGAATAAGAAATTAAAATTTATTCCCTAATATGTATTAATATTATAAAATTAAAAAAAATAATTCACACTAATTAAAACCCTCTCAATATGTATTTATATATCCATTAGGTCATGATAACCGCATATTATTCCACTCCATGTATGATGAGGTCTCTCTGTTTTAGTTAGATATTCTATAAATTAACTTCATGTTCTAATATATGCTTTCATGTCATTATTTTCTCCTGTATCAACTATTTTTTTCATTTGAATTAAATGTTATTTTTATACCATAGTCAGACTACCTTTATTCATTATTTTCAAATTGATTTTTGAAATATAATATTCTCAAAATAAAAAGAATAATAGAATTTTATATGGTCATAAGATATAGTAGATGAATCAATGATATACTGTAGTCCCTGAATAAAATTCTCTACCAATCTATCATTTTTTTTTCAAAACAACCAAGACTAATTATGACATAGTTTATTAACAAATAAAACTTGTCATATATTTTAAATTTTGTGTAACTTTTATTTTTCAAAAAATTTCCCCCTTTGGGTTTTAATCCATTTTTTATTTAAGGACAAATGATCAAGAACAATATTTCATATATTTTTCATTGTAATTATTTTAATTAGCTTCAATAATTTTTAAATTTCATCTGAAATTAGAATTTAATTATTTTAGAAAATTAATTTTTAATTGAATATAAAATGTTGGTTGAAAATATGGGTTTAAATGATGTAGTTTCTGGTATGGATTTAATTTACCAGGACCATATAATTGATTTTTTCTTGGGGAATAAGTTACTTTGATAAGAGTATTGAATCTCATATATGATTAAAATTTTTTAGGGATTTTATATAGGATTAAAATGGTAATTTGAAACCTTATATAAAAACAAACTCCATATGCCTGAGATTTAATTCCATCAGGTATTTCTTTCGATGTGTGTTGTTAAACACACACACCCAGTGACATGTCTATTTTAACTCCCGTATATTGATGTTTTGTACGAAATATCAAGTATTATGTGAAATTAAAATGTGGATTATATAGTTGTATTTCGATAAACATTAATCTTATGTAATATTAACTCATTTATACCAATAATTATTGAAGAATAATCATTGGTTGTTTTTGAGTAAAACATCCGTACCTGAGAATAAAACCTATGACTCAGAATTTGTTAATAAACAAATCACCACATGAATGCACTGCATGTGATTTACACAAAACCTTCAAATTATTGATATGGTTAAATGAAAACCTTAATTATAAATAAAGGATATACCTCCTCCAATTTGGAATCTATATGATTGATCACATCCCCTAGTTTTTCACACATTTATATGGATATGATAAATAATTCTTTTTTAAAAACACTCTCACAATAATCCAAAAATCAATCCAAAGATGTTTTGATTGAATATTGAAATCATGAGGGAAAAATATATTCTCATATTATTTTTTGATCACATGTGTTAATCCATGGGAGTATAATGAAATACGATTACATTGATTTTTTGGAAATAAAATTAGTCAAAAATGACATAATTTTTCAAATAATTTAAATATAATAAAAATATAAAATACATTTATGTCATGATGATCCTTATATTAGTGGATTTATTTGGAAACTAACCATTTTGAATGAATTCTTATGAAATACCCTAATGCCTATTTAAATGACATGCTTGATTTATTGTATGTGGTTCACAATAGGACGTGGTTCTTGACCTAATTAGTGTAGGGTTATACTACTGATTTTATTTTTTATTCCTTTTGAAATATTTTAAAAAAATTGTTCAATTTTTCATTCTCTTATCCCTCTTCCCCCTTTGTGTTATTCCATAATACCACTGTAATAATTTATATGATGAGTAACTTAGCAGAGGAGTGATATTGATGGATGTTTTAATGGTCTACCCAAATCCACATTCATTATTTTATCAATGTTTTAATTTATTTATTATGATAAATTGGGCATGTCGAGGATTGGTGTGGTGATCTTCCATATTTGTAAAACATCGACAAGAGTTTCATTATATTCCTTGATAAGAAATTGTATCCCTTATTTTTCTCAGTCTATTCTTTGTATAATTATGTTAAGAAAACCAGCGGATGAAATTAAATATTATAATTCCATGTTTATGACTATGGAACATACTTTGTTGAGATGTGATTATTTTTATTACTATCGGAGGAAGTGAGACTTGGTGTACCAAATATATATCTAAGTATTACAAAGCCTCACAATATATTTAGTTTATAGTAACTCATATATTATGGTATGAGTTAAAAAATTTATATTCAATGCTTTTCGTAAAATAATAGAAATCCAACATTACTAATCCAAGGATCAAATTCTTTCTCACTCTTCTTCTAGGGTTATTTCTTTCAATGTATTTTTTTATTTCATATTTTTTAACACAACCAAAACCCCTTTTATTTTTAATTTAAAATAAAAATAAAATAAATACAGTAAGAATAATAAAGTGATTGGAATAGTGGGTGAACAATAGAACTATTAAATTATAGGATATCCATGAGGAAAAATATAATGTTTCAACAAAAAGATAAATTTAAAAATTATTTTTACCTAATTCTGGTATGTGAATAAAAATCCAGAAACATTTTTAGGGACCCAAATCAGTATCTCATTGTTCATTCAAATTTTAAAAATATTTTAAAAAAAAAACAAATTTAACAAATTTTCATTTATTTAAGTTGAATTTTGAGAACTATATGGTTTTGGAAGAAGAAGTGGAAAATTATCCTATTGTGGAATATATAGTGAACTCTAAACAAATTAAATATTATCTAAAGGGTGTAAATGAAGATAAATACCCAATGGCCATTACCAAAAAGATATAATTATAATATGATCCAATTGAAGGGTAATGTTTTTATTTGAAATCATCTTTCGATAATTCTAATCATTTTATACTATTAACAAACATTCCCAATGACATATTTGATGTTTAACCAATAATTTGTCCCTTGTAGTAATAGTGGAAGCCACAAAAATATATGGAATATATAGTGTAGGACTCACACCTACTCATACCCCCACCATGATAATTTTAACTCATTATTAAAGGATTTACATGCATAACAATGATGAAGCAGTAATCTACTTTCAATTTAGCGAGATTCAAACTATAAGAAATTAAATGTTTGGGTATTTTTTAGAGAAATTGAACACACTATATTATTTTGTATAATATATTATCCTTCTTTTATAGGTGAATTAAATAACTAGGACCCACATGGGGATTAAACCAAGTCTTATATCTTTTATTTACTTCATTAAATATTCATTACGTTAAAATATAATAATTATAATGATTTGTTTATTTAATTTTTTATTAGATGAAACATGTGTCATATATGAGTTTAAATCATTCCAATTTATGAAATATAAAACCTAGTAGTAATTCCCTAACATATTATGTTTAATACATCATTTAATTTTTTTTAACATTAATATATTCTCCGGAAAAACACAAATTCTTTGGTACACTAATGCCCAAATCAGCCCTAATATATCTTGAAGTGCATTCCCAATCCCCAAGGGTTGGAAAATATAACATGTAAAAAATTTTGAGTAAAAGGGAATGGTTTTTATATAATAAGAAACATAAATTTTTTAATATGGAATCATATATCCCATAAATTTTGTATGAAAAACACTCCTCATGTAGAAAAGTAAACAATAAAATAGTTATCCCAATATAATACATCATTTAATATAAGAAAATGAATCCAACAAGACTAGGTATCAAGATACCCTTATCAAAAGTGGACCAAAGCTCCACTAGTCACCACCATCAGAATATAATCTCATAAATTAGGAACCCCTTAAACCATAGAGTGGTATTTTTCTTTTCCTCGAACTAGAATAATATAATATAAAAATTTTCCCACGTAAAATAAGGGTGTGAGAATCAATATCTCAACAGGATCTCCCCATGTTCCCCATAAAAAAATCCATTACTAAATAACCATTTATGCTTTATTTTAATGAATGATATGGTATGGAAAATCAGATTCATAATTTCATAAAAAATGATTTTAATTAAAATATATTATATACATATCAAATAAATAAATAAATTTAAACTTTAATAAATCAATGGCATGAATAAAATAGTTTTATAACTAGTGGGATATTATAGTAAAATAATAAAAAATCACTATGCTCCTAATCCATGAGGTTACTTAGTTCCTGGAAATAGGATCCTCACACTACTTATTCTATCTATATAGATCATATGTGTGTGTTCACAACCCTATATCTTGAGCCATTGGGATATAATCATTGAACAACCCATCTGGGAAAATCATGTCGAACCTGATTTAGTAAGAGTTTCCATCATTAAATCCAATTATCGGTCGCCATATTCCTATCATGTTTTTAATAGTCACCCAATAATTACTTAAGATCACTTGTCCTTAAATAAATAATCACTAAATTACGGGAAATTTTAATTTAATTTAATATCAATATTTTAAATTCCTAATTTAATTTTCAACATACCTTTTAAATTTCAAAACCATGTCATCTATTCTTATCTAATTCAGGCCATCAAAATTTTTATTTCATTTTAAACCATTTTCTCAAGAATAAACATTAAATAACATGAACCCATCTTTTCACTAAATCACTACATTTCATCAATGGTTTTTAAAAAAGGTTTTTATGTCAAAATTATCATTTATTCAAAATCAATCATTAACATTATTACAATTCAAGGAATATAAAATATTTTAAAAATCATTTCAATTAATTAAATAAACTAGGGATTCAACTGTATGGAAAATCTATAAAAACCCATATATATTTTCACACAATCATATTATCGGTCACACATAATAGTAATATCCAATGGATAATAGAAGGAATGGGAGATAGAAGAGGAATGATTAAAATAAATATCCACAAAAACATAGATTTAATTCAAAAATGGGGATTTGTTTTTTTTAAAGTGAATGGAAGATAAAAGGATTCCCAAATCAGGATATATTTCTCTTACCAAATAGGGATAAATCCATTATAATAGTACAATGATTAATAAGTTATGTGGTTAATGGATCAATGAATTACTCTAGAGTTCCTGTAAAATCAATAGGTTTATATTAGGGTTGATTAAGGGTTGTTTAGAATATAAAATTGGGGTCTCAATAATTTAAACAAAATAATTTGAGGATTAAAATGACATTTTAATGGTTTTTTAATCTGGCCACAACACTATTACTAATTGTGCACTTAACTATGCACCCTCACTAGGAATTTGGAAGGGAGAACAGTTTTGTTGGACGGTTAGACAAACCGAGTGACAATTTCGAAAAAAACACTATTTGAGGCCACATTATTTGGAAAGGGATGCATGGTATTAACTTATAGTCTGCCACCCCCGGTCCCTCAATATAGGTCACATGGGTTTTTTGGAACAACACATATGGGTTTTCCTAATAATTTTCAGACCATGAATATCCTCAAAAGTTTGATAAAGTATATTAATATCTCCATAAAAGACCATATAGAAGACTGAAATAATATATGATATAAATAAGTTTCATGAGGTACATAAAAACTAGTAATATGATGTTAGACCCTGCCCACCCTAAATAGTTTATTCCCCAAGAAATATAGTCAAAAATAATCTATTATAAAGAGATGATGTTTTTTCTTTCTCATATGTGTATCATGAAATAAATCCTTAAGAGAAATAGAACTTTACTACCATAAAACTTGAAATAAAGGTATATATATCCCATGTTGAACCTTGATTTTCAAATCAATAATCCAAACATGGGGCTTAGTAGTAGGAAAGTCAGGATAAAAAGCAAGGTCCTCTCAACTCAAAACATGAGGTGCATCAGAGAGATATATTATAAGCTATTATATATGAAACATGTTATGAATTGATGTCAACAGAGGTGGAAAATCCAAATGGTAATGCAGCTTTAAAATGTTCTCAACTACCACAAATGTTTATACATATATCAGTTTAATCATTATCTATTTTTCATTCCATTGGTGATATAACCAATGTGATACTCAAAAAAACAAGATCACCAATCGATAATATTGAAGCTCATTGAGGACGGTCATCAAAATATTTGTACTAGATCTAATCCTTACATATTATTTGATGAATCAACTAAAACATAACAATGTTTTCTTATCCCAAAATAGGTTCCATCGAAACTTTTGGGCCAAAAACAGACCAACATAAAACATATTCACTTAGACAGCTATACAAGGCCTCAAAGAGTGCCATACCTGAAAGGAACTGATAAAATTTGTTATTGGAAAACTCAACTAGTCATATAGGGTGATCTCATACTCCAATAAAATCAAGAATACATGAAATATATATATATATATATATATCGACATGTTTATGATATTCCATTATCAAATAAATATAATATCAAAATACTCCTAGCGGAATCTCCAAATAAAATAAAACACCCTGAGATTTTAGAGAATTTTTTCTGAATTAGTTTAATATTTTGATATTTTCACATCACATGACCCTGAAAATATATTTTCATTAATTAAAACCTTCCATTAACCTGGATCCAACTTGATTTATGTTAAAAAAAACTCCCAAAATGTCATATGTTACATGAAACAACAAGGATAGTTCACATTACAAGCTTGATTGACCTTCCGTAGTGGCTTGCGAAATATGCAAGACTGTGTGTTACCTAACTGTAATATATTATGAAAAATATTTTTAAAATGGAATATAAACTAGCTATTAATTTGATAGATAAAAATTCATGTTAAATAAATTATGAAAATACTTGGTTTACACCAATATAATATGAATTCATAGGTTTCCAATTGATATATAAATATATGAAAACCAATTGAATATAATTAAAAATATTTTTATTGTCACAAAGATATTTTAACATAGTATATTAAATTAGATAAATTTAGAATGTTTTATTATTTTAATACATGTCTTATATAATCAATAAAATATTTTTTATATTCATCAAACATATTTGATAGACCAATGTTATGAAAAAACCCTATTTTTTGTATAAAATCTATTTTTTATGAAGTTAGTTTTATCGCCTTTTAATGGAGAACCGATTTTAAATTTAATTTTTGTATCTTTCATATATTTAACATTTCAAAATATAATTTATATTTTTAATAAGAATAAAAATATTAGGTTAGGAATTTTTTTTGTATATTTATAATTTTTTTCAACTTCTAATAAATAATTAAAAATACTGGATTTGATTTCGAAACATATTTTTCATATCATTTATTTATAAGGATAAATTATATTTTGAATTTGTTTAACATTTTATTTATATAATATATTTGCAATTTAATAAAATTTATTTCATTGTAACTAATTTTAAATTGAAATTGGATATAGAAATTCTGCAAAAGTTTTGATATTTTTTTACTCTAAAAACCCACAATGTCGTCCTAAGAGCGGGATTAATTATAAATTAATTCTTTCCAATTATTTGATTGTAATTTGGAAAAATATATTCCATATTTTGAATTAGAATATTTTTTTTATTTCTAAAATTTTCTAATATTTATTTTAAAAAAAATACTAGTGATGGTTATTAAAATTAATTACATCGATTAATAGATAAATTATGTTAATAAATTATTAAACATTATATTTAAGACCCAAAATGACCTTTTAATAGGAACAAAAAAAATTTACTATCCATACTTATTTTATAATCCTTCAAAACATTATCTTGTTTGTTTGGGTATGGCTTTTGATAGGTAATACATTTTCAAACCTAACTTATTTCTAAAAATTCTAAATGAGTCCATTTCATCCCCTATAAAAGGCCACCACCTTTACCCATTCTTCACACCTCTCAAAAATCTTATCATTAGAAAATATATTCCCATGTATCCTCCAAAAAATAATTCCTTCTACATTGAATCATCCCTTTTCTAGAAGTTTTCTCATGGAATCATTTTGGCACAAACCAAAAGGAGTTACCCGATTTAGATGTAACCTCCTCTTTCAAGATCCACTCCATTATTTTCCTTCATCATCCATCCATTCTATTTATTCCATTATTGTGTAAAAAATTATTATAAAAAATATAATTGTATTTTTTATGCATTAATTTTTACCTACACATTCACACACATCTATCTAATAGATATTGAACATACAGTTTCTGTGTATGGAGAATTATTCCCTCATGAAACAACTATTGTTAATTTTTCATTTACCACCTATCATGGTGGCCATTATTATGGAGAATATTTTTATATAAGTAATATATTATATTTGGAATGTATTAAATATTATATATTCTTTTTTAAACACACTTCTCTTTACTTTCTATTTGGTGTTAATATGATAATCTCGTTTGTGGAAGTGTGGACTACCGCCCCCTCAAAATGATATGATTCATTCACACACCACATGGAATGTATTAAGGATGAGTTTATTGATATTAAATGATATATATTATATTTTATTGATAACGGATTATATATATATGCATATTTCATTTATATAATTTCTTTCAATACGACAATAAAAATGGAAACAATGTTCATGCGTACATACAACTTTCTATCTCCATGAACGGTATTCCATTTCGTACTTCATTACGATATAGATTATTGTAATATAAATTTAATTTATATACCTGATATTTATATCATTTTATATATTGTATAATAATGATATAATTATAAGGACCCACAATATATAAAATTAAGACACATTTAAAGATCAAAGTAAATATTACCTGATGTAAAATCGTTACATAAGATCATTTACAGGTGGGTAATATAAGTTCATAATAAAAACATATGTGTAGTAGATATAAAAATAGGCTATTTATAAATATATATAATAAACAAATATTTATTATATAATAACTTTGTATAAGTACGACGAGAGTGAAGACACAAGGTTAGGGGATTTCATCTCACTTCTAATTTCAGTTAGATACAAGTTATGTTCTCTAATAATTCCTTTTGTGTGGTGTATGTAATTAACATTATTGTATTATATGTATCTTCTAAATAAATTTATGGTTACTCACATTACCATTTTATGATCCTTATTTCATGGTGTTTAACTTTCAAATGATACCAAATCGGTAAAATGTTTTGTCTCAATTTCCCTTCTTTGAGACACATGTTTTGTTATTAACATAAATTATTTTTTGAGGTTCATATATTTACATTTTAATGATATTATTAGATTCATTTTATATAATTTCTTTATATTTATAGTATTAACCCAATATACAATGTTATAAGAGTTTATTTAGATAATCTCATTTTTTTATATTGTTTTTGTTTATGATTAATTTGATGAAATCTTATGATCCTTCTATTAAGAATATTCCTAATATTATTTATCATATACAATTTCATGATATAGTCTTGTATTGGTACCATAGTCAACTATTTGGTACATAAGATACTAAATAATCTGTTTTTAAGAAATCCCAACATTAACATTTCTTCAATCAATAATAAATGATTTCTAAAATTGGATTCCAAGAATTCAATACCGTTATCCTATAAGATTTAAATGAAAATTTCACACTTTTTTATTCTAAAAATATTTTCATGAAAATATTCTCATCTAATTTTTAACAAGGAACTATTATAACCTTTTTAACATGCAATAGTAATTTTCTTTTGACCTCCTATGACATGTACAGATTTACGCTCCATCATTTCTTTCAATATAACTTTATATTTTAAAAATATATATATCTAAGAAGATGTTGTTAAAATATATTTTAATTAAAAATGGTATTCAAAATTTTTTCATGGTTTTTTTATAATTTTTCATGAAATTTTTTTTTTCAAAATTTTTTCAAGATTTTTTCATATGTTTTGAAGAAAAATGATTTTCAATATTTATAAATGATTATTTAATATGTTCGGAAGAAAAATCGGTTTCACAATTTTTTTGATATTTTTTTTTATGTTTTCAATGTTTTTTCAACGAAAAAGGTTTTTAAAATGTTTTTGAGGATCATTAATATGATTTCATTGAAAAATATTGTCAAAATTATTTCATGCATTATTTACATGTTTTCATGGTATTTTTTAAGTAAAATATTTCAAATCATTTTATGAATTAAAAATTATTTTTTAGATTGGAAAAAATATTATCCTCTAAATTGTTTTAAAATAGACTTAAAAATTATTTTCCATCTAAGATGACATTTATTAACGTTACTCATGCAAATCTAAAGGATCAATTCAGATCCTTTCTATGAGTTGGTTATTCTTAATGTCATGGTATTTATGAAACCCATTTCTCCATCATGGGTAATATATATATGAAATTTGTTACACTTTCAAGGGATATTCTTGTGATGAAATGATTATAAAACCTGTAATTTTTCCATAGGGTGTAATATGTTTACATGTTTATCATACCGATTTCATTTCATGGGTTAAGATAAATTCAATTATGATCACATGGCCGATGTATGCATGATTTCATTATGTGAATTGTGGTACTTATATACCCCTCCAATTATTTGGGAAAAGTTTTATATCGCATTTGATAAATTAATATTGTCATGGGAGTGAACATTGCCTAATATTATGGCCATGGGAGTGAACCATGACTACTAACATGGCATGATTGGTGAAGTGATGCTACTATAATGGCCATGGGAGTGAACCATGAATATGATGATGTTATAAGGAGTGAACCTATACTACTAATACGGTATTGTTACATGACAATTGGCATTGAAACTCACCTATTTTGGCATGACTAGGTGATATTCTTTGAGAATTTACAATCACTTCACAAACCATTATGAAGGATTCAAATATAAGTTGTTTATGAATAACCATATATGAGACTGGGGTGTCCAATATTAAGGAAGGTGTCATGATTTAGATATGATATAAGTAATTATTTTCATATCTATGTGCTTTTCTTATATGATAATAAATTTTCACACTATGCGTCTAGTTATAGTTAATGGAAGGAACTGTAAGGAACTCATTTAATGTTGAATGTTGTGGAAGATTTTCTAATGGGAAGTCAGGTGGGATGATCGCTGGAGTGAAGGATTTTGTGATCATGCCTAATTAGTTTTCACGGAACATGATAAATGATGTTTTCGTTAACCGACTCTCGGACTCACCAAGGAAGGTAAAGAAGGAGTTCACTGGGAGTTTGGGTAATAAAGACCATGGAGGAAATAAGATTTGGTTTCATTTTTGTTAAGAACGTGGAAATAATCACCTAAGTGAATGTATTATAGGAAAAATAAGATGTGTGAGTATGTAAAATAAAGACAAGAATCAAGTGAATTCAAGGAAAAAAGAAGTGTTTGGGTAGCAAGATATATGAGAATTATGGCCTACCTATGTCTTCATTTATGGTTAAGTGTTTTATGTATGGTGAAAATGGTCATTATGCAACCCCATGTCCCAATAGAAAGGTTCCCAAAGAGAATCATATTGATGGTGTAAGTAATGGTTTCATTTTCGATGACGAAAATACTACAGATGAAATGTGAATGGAAATACGTATTAGTGTTAATTTATTAAGTATGAATTAATCGATGTATTTACGTATTTGGATTCAAATGTTATGATGGATTAAATATAAAAGTATTGTTCTACTTATGTTTTATTATATTAGTATTTAAAAGATTATGATGGACTGGTTAAGGGATTTAATGGAAAGATGATACTTTGAGTAAAGGAATGTAACCATTAATATGTTCTTTATGATAAGATAATTTTGTATGGATAAAGATACACGGAATATGAATAAGTCAATTGGACAGTATTTATTACCATAGAAAAAATTAAGGACTTATTGATAGGTGGTTTATACTATCATTTATTATTTTTAAAACATTTATAGATCTGATGAATTGATCAAATATTCATTGGAATCAGGAAAAATCCATGTATTCCAAGTGGATTTATAGTAATTCAGTTTGTTATGATGTTTTGAGGGTGTACACAATAAGGGTATTCAAATGATTAGAATGTTACAATGAAGATATAATTTTAGATATAGAAGGGTAATAATGTTAGTCTTATTTCATGGATCTATTTCTATTGTTTTGGATTCTCACCACTGATAAGGGTTATAAGGTTAACTATTCATGAATATATTTTGTTAAACTTCATAGGATGTATTGTGCAATGAGTTAGTGATGAAAAAATTGGTTAAAAGGCTAATCAGTTATTAACCTTGTCTTTTGGATGTCCATATTTTATATTATATTAGCGAGGTTTTAAAAAAATGTCATCATGTATGTATGGTGATATCCAATCATGTCTTGTAAGGTCGGGTCTTGAAACCATGATCGATAGACGATAAGGGTTTATCACCTATGACTAGCATACATGATATCATGCCTAATGTATATTTTTTAGTGAATAAGTATTTTTTATGAACCAATATTTTTAATTTTTATATTTTTTCATGATGGTTTTGAATAGGCAAATAATTATAATTTTCATTCTTTTATGGGCCATAAGATCTGTTAAAACTATATTTTGGGGCGTTATGCATCCAAGTTAATTTCTATACATTAATCCCATGACTTAATAGATGTATTAGAAATTTGTCAAATAAGAACCCAAGAATGAAATTTGGATTAAAAAAATTTATCATGAATTACTCAACGTGTTTAATGTGATCAAAAAATTATTTTCCTAATACCTTGTTTTTTGTTGTGCTGATGGTCATTTAAATCATTATAGATTTATGACTTTGATGCCCTCAAAATTCATTTAACCATTCACTTGTTTGTGACTGATGAACATAATCACTCCCTATAAATATTTACACTTTACCTCCATGTCCAATATTCACTCCCAAACTATGTTCTTCTATGTGGAAACCCAGTTATATGTTACTTTGGGTAACCATTATGGTTCCAAATTTCCCTTTTTAAGGGATGTTTTAGTATCAATGTTTACAATAATGGTTTCTATTATTTATTATTTAATGTATTAATAAATTAATATGTGATATGAAATTCAAGGGTGGAATTCATTTTATGCAGGGTAGAATGTAACAACCCAGGATTTTTGTGAATTTTTTTGAATTAATTTAATCTATTGATATTTTTCACATCACTCAACACTAAAAAATATCTTTTCACTAATTAAATCATTAAATTAACATTACTATTAATTTTAATATGTTACACATAATCAATACATGGTATATGTTACAAATAACAACTAGTATTGTGTACATTACACACAAGATTATTGTCCTCGATGGCTTGCGTAACACATAAAACAGAGTGTTACATAACTGTAATATATTATTAAAAATATTATTACAATTGAATATAACCTAGAAATTAAGTGGATAGATATGAAATAGTATTAAATAAATTATGAAAAATGTGGTTTACTCAAATGTAAAATGAATTCATTTGTTTCCAAATAAGTAATATTAAAACTGATCGAATATAATAGAAAATATTATTATAGCCAGAAAAATATTTTGACCTAGTAAATTAAGTTAATTACAATTGGTAAGTAATGTTAATATAATACATATGATATATAATCAATAAAATATTTGGGATATTCATTCAGTATATTCCATAAACATAAGATAAGAATAGACCAAATTTTATATGTAACCCCCAATTTTTTTAATGGATGTCTTACCACCTTTTCATGAAAACCACCTTTAAAAGACATATTTGGGAAATTTTATAGATTTAATATGTCCAAATAAACTATATCTTTTTAATAAAAACATAAAAATTATGTTGTGATATTTTTTTATTATTTTTATAAAAGGTTTCACCTTTTAGAGAATAGTTAAAAATACTGGATTGTATTTCAAAACGGATTTTTCATATAATTTATTTATAAGGTTAAATATTAATTTTATATGGTCTAATAGATTAGTTAGATAATATTTATACTTATTGCTACAATTTATTTCATTGGAAAAAATTTCTCATTGACATTGGATATAAAAACATGCCAATATTTTGATCTTTTCTACTTTAAAAATCTGTAGTGTCATCCTGACAACAAGATTAATTTTAAAATAATTACGACCACTTATGTGATTAGAATTTTGAAAATTGGATTAAATATTATGAATAATCATAATTTCTAATAAGGGAAAAAATTATGAAAAAAATATTAGTAAAGGTGATTAATATTAATTGCATCGTTTAAGAGAAAAATTAGGACAATAAATTACTAATTCTTAAATTTAAGACCCAAAATGACATATACACACGTACAAATCTCATTTTATCTCCCTATTGAGGACATATAACTTCCATTATTGATTTATTTGTGTTTTTTTTTGACATTTTTTAGGTTGGAACATGTCCAAGACTGACTTTTTTCTAAAAATGCCATGTTAGTACTTTTCCATCCCTATAAATGGCCACCACCTCTATCCATTTCTCATGCCGCTCAAACATTTTATGTTCGAAAAATATCGTCCCATGTAGGATAAAAAAATTATCCCTTTTAACATGAATTGTCCCTTTTTCAAAAATCTTTTCAAGGATGCCTTTTGGAACAAAAAAGGAGTTACCCGATTTAGAGGCAACACCTACTCTCAAGCTCCTTTCATTTATTTTCCCTCTTCATTCCTAAACTCTCTTTATTCACTTATTGTATGACAAAGAAGTATCCTAAATATAATAGGATGTTTTTATTAAAATATTGACACCTAAATATTCAAAAAACTGTATCTAATGGATATTGAACATAATGTTTCTGTGCATGAAAAGCTACTGACTCACGAAATGACGATTGTTCATTTTTCATTTACCACCTACCTTGGTGGACATTATAATGATAAATGTATTTATATATGTCATGTGTTAAATTTATTATTTTTACTATCATCTTTATTTCTTTTTCAAAACATGATTATTTACATTCCATGTGGTGTTAATATTTTAATCTTGTTTGTGGATGTGTGGACTACTGCCCATCAAAGCGATGTGATTCATTCAGACACCACATGGAATGTATTAAAGATGGGTTTAGTGAACTTTTGTGATAAATATAAAATATAAATGATACTGGACTAATTATATATATATATATAAATATATATATTTACATATTTCATTTAAAAACATTCTTTCAATAGGACAAAAAAATCCGAAACAGTGTATATTCCAACGTACAACTTACAGTCTCTATGAACGGTGTATTCCATTTCATAATTAATTATGATATAGATTATTATAATATTAATTTAACATTTATAACATATATTTAGGTCATGTTAAAAATTTCGGAATCATGATATTTTTATAAGGACCAACGATATAGCAAATTAAGACATAGGTGACAAGCAAAGCGAATATTGCCCAAAGTAAAACCTAAATAGAGGATCATTAACAAGAAAAAAATATAAGGTCATAATCAAAATATATATGGTAATATATATATATATATAATCTTCTTTAAATTTTTTATAATAAACATAAATTTATTATATCTCATGATTTTACGTGTAGAGAGATAGTCAAGACACAAGGTAAGGGGATTTCATCTATCTTTTAATTTATTTAAAATAATAGTTATGTTATCAACACATTACATTTGTTTGATGTTTATACATACCAGGATTTTATTTTATATATATTTTAATTAAATTTATTGTTAGTAACATTATCATTTTCTAATCCTTCATTCATGGGTTTTGTCTTTCAAATGTTACTAAATCTGTAAAATGTTTTGTCTCAATTTTCCTTATTTGAGACTAAGGTTTTGTTATCCACCTAAAAATATTTTTGATGGGAATATATTTTCATTTTTCATAAAAAATAATTAATCTAAATATTTTCATAATATTATATGCTTCATTTAATTTAATTGTTTTACATAGAGAGTACGATCCTAGCATACCATGTTATTAGAGTTTATTGGGAAATTCTCATTGCTCTTCGAGATTGTTTATGCAAATGCTTCCTTTGATTAAATATTATGATACATCTCTCGGGAATATTCATGAGTATAATTATCCTCTATTATTTTATGATACAATTATGTATTGGTACCATATTATACAATTTATATCCTAAGATAGTTAATAAAGTGTTTTTTGGAAAGCCCAAATTTACCCTTTATTCGGTCGGAAATCTATGTTTTCTAAAAAGGGATTTTAAGAATATTATAACATTATCCTATAATATTTAAATGGAATTTTTACCATTTATGTCTTCTTCCAATCTATTCAAGGTAATCTCCCTTTCTCCTTCTAAACAAGGGACTTCTGTATACATTTTACCATGCAAAATAAATTTTCTATTGACCTTGTACGACATGAACAAATTTACCCGCCTTCCATTCTATAAAGAAACCTTTTAATTTTTAAAAGTTTATAAATTAAGAAAATGTTTTTAGAATATTTTTCTTCAATAAAAATGGTTTAATTTTTTTTTAATATTCTATTATAAATTTTCAAAAAAATTGGTTTTCAAAATATTTTCAAGCTTCTTTTGTAATTTTCAATAAAAATGGGTTCCAAAATGTTTTCAAGATTATTCTAAAATTTTTCCAAAAAATGGTTGTTAAAATGTTTTCAAAATTCTTTTAAAAGTTTCCATGTAAAATTGGTTTCAAATTTTTTTCAATATTATTTTATATGTTTTCTTGATAATTGGTTTTGAAAACATTTTCAAGGTCTTTGTATAAGTATTCAAAGTGTTTTTTATGGAAAAGGTTTTCAATATTTTTTGAAGATTGTTTTATAAGTATTCAATGAAAAAGATTCTAAAAATTATATCATTCCTTATTTATAAGTTTTCAAGTTATTTTCTAATAAAAAATTTTCAATTAGTTTTATGTATTAATTTTTTTTCAAATAAGAAAAGATATTTTGGTTAAGAAATGTTTTCAAAACATATTTCAAAATTATTTTCCTTTTAAGATGACAAATATTGATGTTAATCATGCCAATATATATGTGTCATTCTTATCCTTTATATGAATGAATTTTTCTTAATGTCATGGTATTTAAGAATACAATTTCTCTTTCATGGGTTATATGTACATGAAATATGTTACTCTTTCATGGTTATGTTTTTGATGAAATGATTATGACACCTGCAATTTTTTAACATGTTTTGATATGTTTACATATTTATCATACCCATTTAATTTTATGGGTTATGGTATGTTTATTTATAATCTTTTAGAATATGTATATATGGATTCATTATGTGATGGGTGGGTCCTATATCTCCATTAAATTATTTGGGTTATGTATTAAATCTCATGAGGTAAACTATGATTCTCTTGGGAGTGAAATTTGATTACTATTATGGCTCTAAGAGTGAACCATGACTACTAAGTTGTTATGAGGAGTGAATCATGCTACAATTATGGCCATGAGAGTGAACCATGACTAATATGATTGTTGAGAAGTGAACCCATACTACCCTGATGGTCTTGAAGAAATGCCTTGGCTAATATATAAATAATTTTATGATTATGTGTTTACCAAAAATCAATGTGTTACTCCTATGTAATTATTTCATTTATTATGTCATTTACTTCATTTGTTTCATCTATTATGATCATCTACACTTTAAAAAATGATCCATGTATTTGATATTTGATATGTAGGGTATGATATTCTATTTTCATGATCACATTTCCATACCATTGTTCCCATGTTTATTCTTAAATATATACCTTTTTTACCTTTATTGAGCATTTGAGATCACCCATTTTTATATTTCCTTCCCCAGGTTATGAATATATGTATTTTTTTCTGTTTATAAGAAGGGTTCTAGTCGTGAAGAACGTATTGGGAGATAATGTAGCTCACATATGTATCAATGTTTATGTTTCCATGTTTCAAAAGGCAATATACCAACTATAGCCTTTGAGATTCTTTTTGTATAAAATTTATGTTTTTTTAAAATGTTATGTAATATTAATTTTTGAAAAGTGAGGGTAGCTATAATTTTTTTTTTTAAATATGGATCCCTATAAAAAATTTAATTGATATAAATACATTCAAATCTAAAATCTCATACACAATTAGACAACAGAAGTACTCAACATTTGGTTATATCGTGAATGGGGATGAATAGATCTAATTTGGTAAGTTGTTTGATCACTAACCATATTGAATTATTGAATGGATCGGTATTAGGAAATATAACATAAAAATCATTGAAATCTCATCATAATTATAAGTTTCCACAAGAAGGGGTAAATAAAACCCAAATGTTTATGGCGCTCGGCTTTGAACTATTATCATGCATACTAATGAGAATCCAAATCATTGAAGTCTCATCACATACCTAGCCATCAAATTTATAGATTCATTTAATAGAACATATTATTGTTTCCATGGTGCGACATATAATAAGAATTGTGTTGGTCCCCCATTACAACTTTCCTCAAGGGATAAGGTATAACAAATTAGTTCAAAAATCATATGATATCTTTAGTGAAAAAAACAAATTATAAATAGTCTCCCTATCATAAATAGAGTCCCTAATTTCATATAATTCTCATCAAGACTCCTTTCTTGATGTGTTATCTCAAGAAGAGATGATTTCAAATGAACACCCGTAAGACAAATCATAGTCTAACCCTCCCAAGAACCCAAATGAAAACCAACAATGAGATCTATCATGTTCTAGACTTCTGGTGATTATTTCACTACTTGGGTCAGAAGTTTACACCTATAGAAATTTGAAATGAAATTTACCTTACCAAGGATATATGAAATGTATAAATGAAATTATTTATGGTACTCCGCTCATCATATCTAATAAGGATACAACTTCCTTTACAAAAAGATATACCCCAATATTATGTGATGTGAATAGATGGTAAACCTATAACTGAAAAAAAAATTCCACCAACTCTTATGAGAATACATCAAAACTGTGATTTCAATATCATGAATATGATATTTCTTCTCATGTTGAATTAGCTATTTGGTTCCATATGAAACTTCTTGATCACCATCTAAGGGAACTAAGACAATACCCAAAAATGATGAATCAAAATAGAATATATATCACTTCCCTACCTATATAAGAGTTATTATTGAGATAGAAGACATAAGGATCCTCAAATCATCAAAATATTTATAAAACATTAAATCCTAAATGAAATTTACTCCCTTATGTGTGAGATACATCATTGGATAGTCACACATTGATAAATCCTTGACAAATCAATTATAATACCCTTCTATGTCCAAGAATCATAGGATCTTGAAAATGTTATGAGATTGTTCCCATGTCATAATACCCAAAAAAAAATATTAGTATTAACTAGAATTCGATATTTTGAGACCACATGTACAAAAAATTTAACTATAATAATCTATAAAATACATTTTCATTTCTTTGAATAAATTTTATAATCTCACAAAATATCCAAAAATCATCTCAGATAATAGACATGATCCTGTTTGGTTTTTGAATAAAATAGGATATCATATATAAATACCACCAAAAATTAGTATATATATTCCTGAAATATCTGATTAATCAGTGGCATGAAAATTACATGGGAATTTTATATACCAAAAGGAATAACAAGGTACTCGAAATTTGCATTCCTACTCCTGAAGGTGGCCGTCATGATGTCAGATTCATTGATTCTAAATTGTGGTATCCATACAAAAGATCAATTACTGATAACCAATTAACCTCTTACATTTGGACAAACAAATCATCAATGTGTGGAAACATATAGTATTCATTATCGTGAATTGATTGAGTTTTTTGTAATAAACATAAAGGCCAAGTGTCCCCTCAAATCTCATTTCAACGAGAACCAATGCCTCTAAAGGAAACCTTTTCGGGATTAGGAATCTATTATACAACAAATAATCATACTGAATTATCAAAACCTATAAATAATGTGGTTCCATATGATAATAGGGAATATATATTTGGTGGATACCAATTACCAATTCAATAGAAAAATTTACTTCTTTTACCAGTGGAAATCTCGAATAGTCATATGGAAAGATGTTGGAAAACGCGACAAAAATTAGAGGAAGGTAACTTATCAATGTTTCCCATTGTAGATAAAAATAATATATACATATCAATCTTCCCAACATTGAAAAATGAGCTCTGACTCTACTCTATCTCTTATTCCATTATCTTTAGAAAACACTGAACACCCTGTCGAGGGAATTATAGGATACCCATCGAAAATAATATTCAATTTGAGCTTTATGGGATATCATCCAATCCATATAAATAATGATATAATATGGTTCTATATTGAGATATTGAAAATTCTATGTGACATAAATCTTCGATAATGGGATGGAAAAAATAAAGGTATCATAGACCATTCCCTTTCTTTGTTATGAGGGGTGTATCAAAATCCATCACATAGGAAATAATCTTTATATGAAGGTGTAGAAAATCCCCATCATGAGTAGATTAAAATTAATGATCTACAATGGTATCATATAGATTTTTCACTAATGATTAATCTATAGTGATGATATTGATAACTATCATTAGACACATATCAGCTTCCTCTAGAGACACTTTCACTACATTAAGATGATTCATTTTGGATAACTATTTCCTAGACCCCTTAGTTCATGAAGTTTTTGGTTTAAATATAGTACCTTTTGGTTCTGATCATCATATTCAACTACATGGTGGGTTTTAAAGACATGAAGAAACTTCTATAGTTGTCTTGAGTGACTACACAAACAACAAATATTGGTTTCCTTACTACAAACCCACTATGAATTCTTGGTCATTCCGCATTAGAAGCAAGTTAATGTGACGATTCTTTCTATCATGATACCTAATGAGACTTATCATGTTTCCTATTTAATTTAATGGAACCAACAAAACATCATCTGTTAATAATAGGATCCCAAATCAACCGTGACTTACCAGCCTGATCAAGATCAGCCATCAATGCTCTATCTATGACATCTACATAAGAAGTAAGCTTTGACATGAAAAACATAGAGAGAATACCATATTAAATATCAATGTCAAATCATCAATCCTCTACATACTCATTTTTTCCAACCTCAGTAGAAAATATAATAAGTTAATAAAATTAGTTTCTATACCAAGACATGGTCTAATCACATTTTTGAAGGTTGATAAACTCTATAGACTTTGGAAAACACATCAATCTGGATAAAACTATTTTATAAAGAGGGATCACAAATCTATCCAATATATGAATTCATGGTCTTTCACTATAACCATAGAATAAAACCACTTTATACTATACAATTCAAGCATGAACATATCACATTTCACATTTATTGCACCTCAAATATCCAAAAACTCAAAATGTGACTGAATATTATTAAACTAATCTTATACATTTTGAGGATCATTTGATCCATATACATATCCTGGATATTAATGAATAAAATATTGAGCACCATCTCTAGTATTTTCCCTTTAAGGCTCTACTAATAGAGACTAAACTTTATTATGTGCATCTACTTGTCACGAAGCATATATTTCATGAACTTCTATATCAGAATGATTTAGATCAATGAGAGTGTTCTATTTTCATGTTTTACGGACAATTACCTCTTGAGGTCTGTTCAAATGACTTATTTGGGGTATGGTACCACCCAAATTCTATAATAATCATGAGAACATCAACAAAGATACTCAAATCATCAACTCAATCAATAGTTACCATGATTTCAATTATAGAAATAGAATCTATTTTTTGGATTTAAAATAACTCAGATAATGATTAGGGAAAATATTAATATAATATTAATTTATTAATGAAATAAACTTTTCCAAAATACCAATTGTGATTGAGGGCCTGCTACGATGAGAGATAGATATACACTCACTCGTGAGTACCCCTTAGGTATTGAAAATCCTATCTCGTGTCTATCAAGACTTCCAAAACTGTATACTAAAATTAGGAAATGATACATAACCTAACCTATCATTAATACCATTTTTTCATGAACCAACATAGATACACTAGTACATTGATACCCAAGATTACCTAACACAACATTAGGGGAAATTTTTATCCCCACAAGATGGCATCTTAGGCGTGACATAATCTATGATTGAGAGAGAATAGTATTTCCACAAGGATAAATATTCAATAAGAATAATAGTAGAATATAAACCCATTACCAGTTTATATGAAAAAAAATCATCAAAGAGAAAATTACCCTACGCATATAGATTTATCAAGGTAATATATCATCCAAAATACAGAAAAAAACATATATCATGAAAATTGGTCAAAATACTCATGTGATCGGTGGACCATAGATTTACCCATTAAACCATCACTCTAGAACCCAAAGAATCAGGGACACCCACAACCTCTGAGTGTCACCATATATTTTCTTAGATATAGAATAATATAATATACAAACATGTGATGGGAAAAATCACGATGTTCTCAACGATATCCCATTAGGATCTCACCCAATGATCTATAATAAATTCTAATTCAAATAAACAATTTATTATTCAATTTAAAAAATGATAAATCATTACATACTAGTTTTATAATATTAGTCAAAAATAATTTTTAAATCAATTGGATTATATATATATATATAGATAGGATTAAATAAATAAATCTCATAATTACAGGGAATGAATTAAATAGTGGTATAATATATGATACATATTAATCAAAAAATAAAAAATAATAATGATAATAATCCAGGTAGTATTTTTTTTATGATCTATTATATCCTTTAACTACTCAGTCTATCAACATGGGTCTTGTGTGTGTGATAACGTCCCTAAGGACGAGGCCATCGAGATATAATCAATAAACACCCCATATAGGGAAATCACTCCTAACATGGTTTAAGAATATATTCATTTGTAAAATATAGTTATAGGGTATATGATTCCTATCATTCATGGCATAGTCACACACTAACTACTAAATCTCACATGTGTTTCAAAAAAACAATCAATCAGTCATGGGAAATTTTAATTTAATTTTTCATCAACAATTCAAATTTCTAATTTCATAATCAATATTCCATTTCAATTTCAAAACAAATTCATTGGTTTTTATCCAATCCATGACTTCAAAAACCATCTTCCATTTAACATAAATATTCTCAAGAATCAACATCAAATCATTTCAAGCCATATTTTCTCAAAATCACTACATATTTCCAAATATTTTGAAAATTGGTTTTTAATTAAACATTATGATTCCATTGAATCCAATAATTAAAATCATACAAATTTTCTATTTTTAAAACTAATGAAAATAAATTTCAATTCAAGAAAGAAATCATGGATTCAAATATAGGGAAAATACTTACAAAACCACTAACCTTTATCACATAATAAAACAATAAATCAAAAATAAAAAATGGATAATAAAAGGTGATGAATTTTCCAGAGGAATCCTTAAAATAAAGTGACACAAAAATATGGATTCAATTTTTCAATATTAAGAGGATTCATCACTATTAATAAAGAGTGAATGACTGATAAGTGCTTTCTCAAATCGAGAGAGACATCACTTACTGGAGGGGGTCAGTCTCTTCCAATGAAACATTGATTCATAAGAGAGAAGGATGAAGGATACATTAATCATCAAGAGAGCCTTAAAAAAGGACTATATTTTGGTTTATTATGGGTAGATTAAATATAAAACATGGGTTTTATGATTTTAATTAAAATTTTATAGTAATATAAATTCATTTTCATTGTATTTTGGTTGGGATGCATGATTATTATTAACCATGTCCCAAACTTTGTGCCCTCATTATGATCTTAAAAAGGGGGCAATGATTTGGATGCATGGTTTTAAAAATCATGATCCAACATTGTAAATCCCTACTATAAAAGGCCACACCGTTTGAATAGTAGGTCTCAAAATATAAACTAATAGTGTATCATCCTAAAATTCAACAAGATAGGGAACACAATTTTATGGGACAAACTAAATGGTTATCCCTAACCATTTTGGGACTTTACCCAACATAAAATATTTATAAAAACCCTAAGAGACTCTATAAATTTCCCAAGAAAATACCCCAACAAAATATTATCAAAACAAGGGTTAAGATTTTTTTTATCTGATAATGATATATTACCTAGATGGAAAGTATGATTTTTTATGGGTGAGTGTTATTTTATTTTATAAAATTTTGTGTCTGCTTTTCATTTTTTGGAAATTTTAGCTTAAATAAATTTTAATTATCATTTGTACATACGATTTGATTGTGATAGATAACTATTTTTAAAAAAAATTAAAATTATTATTGTTATTCATATTTTTTCATAACATTAATTATCATCTTTTTTTTTATTTTGAACTATTTTTTTAAGTCCATGTACCTTAAACATGGAAAAAATATTTTTACCATCCTGATATGTATTCTAAAAAATGTTGAAATTTTCTTTGTTATGGCCTCATTTTTTAAGAGTAACTTTGAAATTATTTGAGAAATTTAAATTGAGATTATTTATTTTTCAATAATTTAGAGTTCCTAAAATATTTTAAATATGACAAATTACATTTTTTGGATGGCTGTATATTTGAACATGAAACACATCCCTTACATTTACCATTTTTATCACTTAGATGCTGTTAAATTCATTATAGGTTATTTCCACATTAGAAGCTGAATTTTCCTTACCTAAATTTAATAATAATATAATTTCAATATAATTTCATGTATGATTATGGGGAAACGGATTTTCATGTGTGTTACTTGGAAATCAGTATCATGATCAGTGATTTGAGCGGTTTGGGTCGACAATTGGAGTATTTAATATAGAGAAATGGGAGTTATTCAATATCATACATTGTATTCCTTTATTATCATCATATTATACAAAAAGATAATATTATGATGAGGGAAAATAAAATAAAAATATGTTCATGAAATAAATTTGAGATTGAATTATTCAAAAATTTACTTGTCTGCAACACGACCCTCACAAAAATAAATCCGTATGAATTTTCATGTTTTTAGTATATTATGATCCTCCTTAAAATTTTAAAAAATAAAGAAAAATAAGAGGATAATAAGGATGTAATCATTTACTTAATTAACTATATAACCCATTCACCATATCAAAATAAAATGTAGTGTGTTTCTGAATTTTATAAAGGGGGATTAAGTATGGAATTTTCTATAAACTTATTTGAATATTAATTCATTATATTTTTTAGATTGACCTCTTAAATTAATACATGGATATTTAAATGATTTTATATAAAAACCCTTTCCATGAAGATATACTTGAAAAAGTTATCATAATAATATTAATTTATATCTCTCATAATGCGGTGAAATGATAATTTTTATAAGCCTTTGATGATACATTAATTTTCCACGTATGTGAAACCATCCAAATTAAAACTCCCTTGATCGAAGTTTGACCTGCAATTTTTTGTGAGGTAGGTTGTGATTGGGTCATTGATGGATTCATGAGGTTAAAAACATTTACATATGATAATATAATGTACAATGAATTTTTTTTCATAAATATGGTATTGTAAAATTTATTTTCAAAACTATTTGGGAAAATTATCTCATCCTTGACATTATTTTGGAATTTATAAAACGTATATAAATTTCTTTGAGTTGAAAAAATATAAATATGGGGGAGTCATGAAGAAAAAATTTTATTATATTTTTCAATATAATTAAATAACTAAATTACCACTATTTTCTAATTTTATATTAAATTAAAAAATATGTAGTTTATAAGATTAAAATCAGTTTTAATATACAGTTTTCCTAAAATATGATATTTACTGATTTAATTAAATTTAGGGATTTAATTTTTAATGGAAATAACGTTGAAATTAGGGTTTCATTATGTTTGTGGGTGAATAAGTTACATTAATGTGATGTTTAAAACTACCAAGGGATTAAAATATTGTAAATGTTTTATAAATGACTAAAGGTTGAATTTAGTTTATCCCATTAGAATAAACACCTTTAGTGTAAGATAAAATTTCATTAGGGATTTTGGACACATTGTATGATTGAACACATTCATCTAGTCACAGGTCATATTAAACTCTTAAAGGATTATTTTATAGAAGAATAATCTCGTGTCAAATGTGAGAAAAACATATAGTTTGATAGTCAACTAAAAATTATTAGGAATCCCATGGAAGATTTACTAAGCCATAAGAAGCACTATAAAAGATTATGTTTTGTTTTGGTTAGATTAAAACCACATCTACTAAATAAAACAAAGTTTTAAGAAGTTTTTTTTTTGAAAAAATAATTATATGATTTCACTTAATGTGTTTATATAATAAATTTAAAAATATTTTTTAAATTATAAAATTTATGTTATAATCAAGGGATCTTATTCCAATAAAATGACCTGTGAAAGACTGATTAAGCTCTCCACTTGATCACCCATACCATTCTCTGTGATAGTTAACTAATTTTCAATAATAATATAATTAATTTGGAATATTAATTTCATCATTGTGTCAGGAACACCGTGATACTTCTCCAAAATGATATTAAAATATAATTGTTTTAAAATATACATTAAACCAATTGATAAGAATTAAAAAATATCAGGGTATATTAACAAGAAATAAAACAACCCAAAAATAAGGTAATGTTTGGAATAATTAAAATTTGATAAGAATCTGTAATATTACAACATTAATTAATTCAAAACCTTAGTGGAGAGATAATGAAACTATCCCTTACATATAAATAATTATCAAATTATGAAATAATTATTTAAATAATTTTTTTATTTCATTATTAGGGGTTCGATGAAAGAGGGGTTCCTCATATGAAGTACTCTATGGGTTTACTTTTCATTTTCTTCTATAATTCATTTTTTTATATTTAAATAAAATGTAGTTTATTTTTATTTCTTATCCCATTATATTTATTTATTCCCACTATACCGCTATAATAATAATGATGTCGATTAACTAACACAAGTAGTGATTCTTGGGGAGGTAAAATGTTTTTCTTGAGTCATCATTCTCCATTTTTTTTATTTTTTTATTTTTTTGGGATGAGTTCACAGGTGTGTTAAGGATTGGTGTTGTGATTATCCCTCTTTCTAAGGAATCTTCTACAATTTCAAATTATATCTTTCTAATATTTCTCCCCTTCCCTTTTATCAGTCAACTCATTGTATGATGGAGTTTGGATATTTGATGAATGAAATAATATAAGATATAGATAGTTTCAAAATGGATGTACATACTTGATTTATTTGTGATTATTATTCTTAATATTGGTGGATATGAGACTCAATATTCAAAAGGTAATTCTAAATTTCACTAATACATATAACTTATTTATGGTATTACAACTTACTCATGATGATATGAGTTACAAAATAATCTCTAAATTTGTTTGATTCGATAATGAATGAAACCAAGTACCTGAACATAGGTTCCATTTCTTTCTCACAATCCTTATTTTGTACATTATTTCCTTGTTTTATTTTATTTATCCTTTCTTAACACAACCAAAAACCCTTCATGTTTAATTTTTTAATAATATATATATATATATATATATTAAAAATTCATTTTAATAGTGACTGATCCATAAAAAAAATAATTGGAAAAAAAACTAATGGTTAGGTAAAATTATCAATCATAATGAAATATCAAAATTATTTTTTACCACCTTATGATAGGTGTGTCACCAAACTAAGGTAGTTATACAATAAATTTCAAAATAATTTATTAAAAAACTAAATAGATGAAAAAACAAATTACTATAAACTAAATGAAAAAATATAAAAAAAATAAATTTGATAATTATAATTGTAGGTAATCTTTCCCATGATATAGTTAACATTAATTTATGAGAATGTAGGCCCTCCTAAAACATCAAACTTGTTGAGTTAGTCCAAACATGATTCATAGCTAAATTGAAATCATCATTTTTGAAAATTTTCATTTTTATCGTAGAAATAAATTTCTTAAAATCAATGATATTCAAACATTCATCCTTTATATCACTAATAATTTTGAATTTTTTTGTTGTCTCCATGGGTGATATGGTTGGTGGTGATAGGATCTGTGTGTGGATTGTGGCAGAGAATTCTTTTGTCATTTTTGTGATGGTGTATTTTTATTCTCTTTTGAAATTGTATTTTTGGTTTTGGATAGAATTATGCTATTCATGATTCTAGGATCATGATTTGGGTTCTTCTTCATCAAGATTCAGTTCGAGGACATCATTAGTATTACCACAACGACTTGGATGAGTTGTAATGGTATCTTCTTCTCTCTCATGACTCGGTCATGTTTTTTGTTGGTTTCTATTTTTTACAGTGATTATTGATGATATTTGAGTTTCCATTTATGGTTTACAATTTTTTTCTGATGGAATGACTTCAGTGGAGGAGCATGTGAGGTGTTATGATGTTGGGGAATTCATGATCTCATTTGGAGGAATATGTTGTTGGATTTTATTGAATCTACTATTCTTTTTGTTTGAATATGTGTATATTTCTTATGATGCGCCTCTTCCATTCATGATCAAATTTTGCATGTATCTCTTATACTAACTCACTGTGAAATTTTTCTGTGATTTAAACCATCACACTACATGGATCATATAGAGATGAGGTTCATATCATGAAGCTTTCACATTAGCATGCCATTCATATTTGGATGTTTTAGTTGGTATGGCTCTTCTATTGATACATGGCATGTGCAACCATGAATGGGATATCTAGTCAATCTGTTATGCGATGGAGAAGTCTTTTCATGATGGTTTAGTTTTTGGGGAGGGTAAAATCATGTATTCTTGATCTGGGTTATCCATTTTAATGGTTTTTTTGTTGTAATGTTGGATCTTATAGTCTTCCACCTTTTCTTCATAAGATATTTTATAATAAAAAAGTTAATTTTCAATCATTCAAAAATATTATCTGTTTTTTATAGAACATAATTATTGAATATTGTTTTCTAGATGAAATAATATTTATAGAGATGAGGCCATTAATGTCCCTATCATAACCTATAACTATCTCTTAAAAAATATTAGTAAATCCATTGTAAATTTCTCATCAACATTAGCATACACCAAATATGTCACAACCATATAATCCCCCCAAGAACTATCCCCATATTCACCCAAGGAGTGTTATTATAATTGAGATTCAACTATAATGTTTGCTTCAGATACAACCTTTATAGTGACTATAGAATCCGAAATCAATATATCTAGCAACTCTCTTTCATTTTATCTAGATCCCATTGTATGGATTAAAATAGACTAGTATCATTCATGTTTTATTATATCTAAATAAGGGAAGCATCTATGGACTCAAAATACAATGCAATAATCCTAGTTAATAATATTCTTTCTAATTGGTTGTGTGAGGAAGAAGCGTTCAGTAATGAATTAGTATTATCTAATAGAACATTTTCCATTGAAACAATGGACTAATAGAATATTTTATACCACTAGAAAATAATTTTGTATAATTGGAAACTTCTTTCCATTATCTCTTATGATATATATCAATATTTTGTCCTTGTATTTTAGATTATGTGATAAATCATGCATTTTATTCAAACAACATCCTCCATTAAAAATAAAATCCACGGTTTAGTCTAAATAGAGAATACATTTTTAAAGGAGAATATAAATAAAACATAATTCGTACAAAAAGTATAAATAGATGTTTTTATAAGGAAATTTGGACCATGATAATATATTTAAAAAAAATCAAAATCCCCAAATAATATTGTTTTTATAAAAATTTATGGGTAAGACAAGTAGGCCCACTAAGAGTTCTGTAGAGGGTAATTATTTCCTCACCTGGGTGATTAAATACTATGTTGTCTGTTTATATCTATAAAATGTAAATGATTATTCCAATCTAGCAGAGTGAATAAAGAAATATTCCATATTCATTCACCTAATAATGATACTCCAGGGTCGGTAAAACCAATTAAAAAACCTTGATGGTCTTAAAGGTATTTTTTTTTAATTATACATTCCAATATAATTAATTAAATAGTGATTAAATGGGTGACAGAAATGGCTATCCACTAATTAAATAAGTGGTGAAGCGACACATGGTTTTGGTTATGTGTTCTTAGCTACTCCCATGATTGGTACCATGGAAAGGTGATTGAGAGGATTCTCCATATATATTGAGAAAATAGACAAGTGTAGATTGATAACCATGAATAATTGGATATAAATGGTCGTTTTTGTATCATATATCACATAAAAATATAAAAATTGATGATCTTCAAGTATATGATACGCTCTAATGATTGATATCTTTCTTTTATAGGCTGAGTGGAAGATGATACTTCATGTGGAGATCTTGTTGGATAGTTTGTCAGATGAAGGGAATATAGATAAAATAGATGAATCCTTATCAGTGTTAAAAACTCTTTTTTATAATACAATAAGTGCTTATAAATTCTTGGATGGAGGTTTTTATTATTAGATGTGGTTCAAGATTGATTCAATAGTAGTCACCTTTGTGTTGGTTTATATAATCACTAAAATAATATTATTTGACTATTATATATGGGACAACACCTCATAACTATGAGACAAAGGGTATATAATTACTATAATTATTATAAAAGACAATTTTTTTATATTTTAGATAATTTAAAGATTTTTTAGAAGCCTTCTACGTAGTCATAAGATGTTTTGAAGCTACATATAGAAATACAGATTTTGTATTTCACTAAAAAATGGCTAAGTCATGAGTGTAAAGATTTTCATAAGAATATGGATAACATAACATTAAATATAAGTCTTTAAGTGATGAGAATAACCATTTACCAATTATATAAATTTGTTGTATGTTTTTCATGAATTCAATAATTTTATAAAGTCATTAGACCTTATCCTTATACTATAGAGTGTATGTCTTTTTAGACCCCATTATAAAGTATTTTATATGAGTAAATATAAATCACATAGATAATGTTTTTGAAGGATTTTGGATGAAAACAAGTACTCTTAAAATAAACATAAATATTAATCATTAGTCTTTTAAAAGGAATGTATTTGATATACCCAATGTAATACTCAACATTGAGGGAAATATAAATGTTTTTCTTGTTGAAAATTAGAGATTGCATATTTTGAATAAGACAAATATAAAAAAATTTCTTTGATTAGATAAATGTTATTTCATGGAATATACATCATAAACACAAATATTTTGTAGTGATTAAACAATGAGAAAAAATACAATCTTATTACTACATCTAGAAAGATAAAATTAATGAATGGAGAAAAAGTTAGTTTCTAGAATTTTTTATTTCTGATTACCTTGTATCCAATCAATGTATACCATCTTGAGGCTTAATAAAGCCATGATAAAATCATATTTTCATAATGGATGAAGGATAACCACTACATATATTCATTCATTTAGAAAATTTACTAATCTAGTATTCATGAAGAATGTATATGAAATCCCATTGATCCATGAGATTATATTCATCAATGTCTCAATATTTTTACTTCATGGTAGTTTCACTTTATTTGTATAAATGATTTTTGATTCTATTATGTTACTCAATATTTATGTGATGAAAATACATTTGGATATCATTATTATGGGAAAAATATGAGTTCCATGATGTATATATGACCTTCTATATATCTATATATAGTTGTGATGATTTGGAGTGTAAATATATTATAAAATTATTGAACAAGAAAAATCTGAACAAATTATAAATTTTTATAATGATCAATTTAGAGAAGTTCGAAAAATAATTACAATTAAATGGGTTTATTATAGTAATATTCATGGCATTTATAAACAGTGCATGAAGTTATATAGAAACCAGGAATGAGTATTTCATGATATATCTTTATAGAATATATTGAGAACATTCCCTAGAATTTCCATTTAAGGCTGATAATTTAGATATAAGTAATTTAATGCACTTTAATAATGTCACATGTGCAAGAGAATATTGAGTTCTAAGAAATTAAAAAAATGTATGCACTACTTCTTAGGTACTTAATATTTGAGAATAGGAAATCTATGGTGTATGAAATCTGGATGGGATCAATCATGTATTTAAAATGAAAAGGATATACAAAATTTTATAATGATGTAGAATAATAGTGTTTAACCATCAATATGATATCATATTTTGTTATCTGAATGTCTGAGAGGAAGAATAAATGAAATACTTACTATATTTTTCTATTTATATCTAGTGTCAAGGCTTTACATTTTTCTGTAGAGTGGAATCCAAATGATATGGTTTTGAATATATATGAATTTTAATTTCATGTACAAATTTATTTATAGAGTATTCTTGAATATTATCAAAATTTAAGGAGATAATGTTGAGTTGAAGGAGATATGTTATCTCAGTGAAGAGTCATACTATATAGAAACAATGATCTACTTCAAAGTATATCTTCAAAGAAAAATTTTTTATATATGTTGATGTTCTCTATAGAACCTATGCGATTTAGGGTTTTTTAGGAGATCACCATGTGACTTTATGAAAATATTTTTTATATACTAATATAAATCTTGTGTGACTCTAGAGAAGGAAGTTATATTTTTTTCGAGAATTTAAAACACTATGAGTCACTAAATTTGTGTGGGAAACACAACCCATTTTAATAAACATTATATTATAGCATTGAAACATTGATTGGGGTGAATAAACATTCAAGGTATGAGAAATATTTTTATATGTAACCTTTTAAATGTACCTTATAACTATTTATTATTTAACATTCATGCATATATATGAGAGTTACTATGTGGAATGTTAAAATATCCAATTTAAGTAACCAAAAATAGATGTTTAATTCCAAATTGGTTTCAAAATAGCTTTGAATTTGTTAAAAAGGTAGGCAACCCTTGATTCACCCCCCCCCCCTATGATGTATATACTAGACCCATGGGTACAACAATTTTTATTTGTGAAAGATGCAACTTCAATTGGTTATATTTATAAGAACCAATGAATTTAATTGGAATTTATGAATTTTATATTGGATATAGTTAAAGAAACAGAGATGTAAATATTAGAACTTACTCCTACTATTTCAAATGTGGAAGCCTCACCCAAGATAATAATAATATAGAAAAAGAATATACTAATAAAATGAAAACATCATAAAAAATAAAGGAAGAAAACTAACTATATAGAGTATGTAAGATTGAATTTTGGAGATTTTGGTGTGAAAAATTTAAATGTATTATAGATACTGATAATATCTATAGTTTGTTTAATGATTATATGAATAATGTTCCTAGAAAATTTTTTGCTCTAATTTTATAAACTATTCAGGAGCTAAATGATAAAATATATAACTCGTAGATGATTCTATAGATAATAAAAACATATTAACATGGAAGTTTTTGAAATAAAACACTCTGACAAAGGAGCTAAGGTCCAAGGAGACATCCTTATAGATTTATAGAGTGATATATTCAATGGATAAAGAGCACTATATTTTCATTTATGAGAACGTTTTAGATTGTAATTGTAGTGAAGATAAGATCCATTATTATGTTGAATCTTATAAGGCTACATTTTGTTTCAAGGAAGGTTCATTTTCATGGAAAGATTGAATTTTCATATACATTGAAAAGTATATAATTTTATATAGTATGATACATGGGGATTAAATTTTGAAATATGGAAAAAATATATATGAATTAGAATAATTTAATGATGAATATGTCTACCATGTAATAGAAAACAACTCCTTAGAGTTGAAAAAATATATAGGTTGATGTTCCAACCTCATGGATAAAATCAAAAAAAAAACATTTGGAACTCTTATATGTATTTTAAAGAAACAAAGTGATCCTAAATGTATACCAATCATAGGTATTCAATAATTATAAATGACTAGGGGGATATAGAAATCATAAAATAATCAAGTTTTTATACTTATTAGATAAAGGAATGAAATTAATACTATGATGATACATCAAAAATGAAAGAATCTTATGTTGCCTTAGAGGGAAAAAATTGGATACTAAAATGGAAGATGATAAAAGGGCTTTCTAAAAATAATATATGTTTTTAGAAGAATATACATGGTTTGAGAAAAAAATCCTCATCCCCAATAATTCAAAATATAATCTCCTATTGAAACTACATTTATCTCAATTCAATTTTTCTGCTATGTACATTCATTTAATTAAAGGTGAATATGTATAGAAAGTATCCCATGCGGGGGAGAAACTGATGATGTGATGGAATCCTAATAATTTTTTTTAAATTTTCATTCAAGAAAGGACTAAAATGATCTGATTTTTAAGGTATGATATTCACTATCATTTTACATTTAGGACATTCCATATTATAATTATCCAGGAGGAGTGAAAGATTACATTTATAACTTTCATAAAATATTTTAAATTATCCACTATAATTTAAAATTATTCTTTGAGAATTGAATGGTATAACATAGTGGGTTAATTATAGATAACTTTGTTTTCTAAAAGAATCACACAAGCTTTACACAACATCTTTTCACATGTAAACATTGAGAGTTTTGACGGATGACACACCACAAAGGAATATAGTATGACACCTAAATTTTGATGACGGTTTGTTATTACCAAGTTACTATAACTAGATGTAATAGTTAAGTAGTGATTATTATATAAATACATATATAAAGTGTATTTTAATTGGATTTATCAAAGGGGATTGAAAATTATATAGGGAAGAGATGTGATGATAAAATCCACTCGATTGAATATATAAAAGTTGTACGAATTTTGTGACATTATTTCCCTTAAACCTTAATTTGTTTCATCCTTATATTGGTATGTGAAATGATTTTTCATTTTGTGACAATCACATGTTCGGGGAGAAGAAATTTGAATAATAGCATTATCCTAGGATTTCAATTAAAGGGAGAATAATTTCGTTTTCATTGAATTTAGTTTTAATTTGAGGGAGTGGAATTATATTGGTGTCTAATGATGAGTATTTGGAATATTAGAATTGAAATAATAATATAGAGGGAGATTGAAGGTTAAACTGTAGTTAGGATATACACATTGTCATTAGGATATTCAATATAATGAAATCAAAATTTGATGACATGGGTGATGGATTAGAGTATCCCAAAATAATGAAATAAGTGAAGTTACCATGGTTTTTGATATAGGCTTTTTTATGTTCTCCGATGATGGGAAATGGGAACTGGGATTGAGAATATATTTTCCATATATTAGGTAAGGTTAAAAGTAGATATAAAAACCATTGAATACTTGGATCGATAGATTTATGTGGGAAACACATATCACACAAGACTATTGAAAACATATATCATCGATTCTATGATTTTTTAGATATGTGAAATTACTTGAATAGGTTGAGTGGGATATTCTACTGAATATGGGGATATTTTTGGATAAATTATATATAGAATAAAAGATAGATTAAGGTACCAAAAAAATATTAAGAGTATAAGGTTTGTTGATTGTTTCAATCAGTTTTCATCAATGTTTATACACTCTTAGATGATAGTTAAGGTTAATATTTAAGTATTAGGATTGATTAAAAAGGTTATATAACTGATATAAAAGATATAATCAATGAAATATTCTTCTTTGAGTATTCTATAAGCTACAATGACTTTTAATGGTGTAATAAAGAGTTTAAAATTATTTTAATTGTTACAAAAGTCATTTAAATAAATTTTTAGTTGATTTGATAGGGTTTCAAAATTACCATGATCAATCATAATTCAATTTGAAATAACCTATAGAAATTAGTATTTTGGATTTTACTAAAAAATGAAAATTTCATGACCATAAGGCTTTTGGAATTGGAATAGATAACTTCAGTATGAATTTAATAATTTTTTTGATATTTTATTCTTTACAGATTATCTGAATTAATTATAAGGATTTAAATTTTTTCAAAATTTTAAAAAGGAATTGATCATTAGGATTATTTTTCTTACCTTATGTATTTTATGTCCCTAACATAATTAATTGGATGAGTGTACCAATTTAAACCTTAGAGAAACTTTAATATTTATTTATAATGAAAATAAGTACATAGGGAAGAAATTAAATAATAATCATAAGGCTTTGCAAATATATGACTTTGAATTTGATAGTTTAAGACTTCAAAAAGCGAAAATCTTAGTGTTCTCCAAGATAAAAAATCATGTTTCCATATTTATAATTTGATAATGATGCAAATTTTTGTTGATGTAAGAACTATTTTTTCATGGTATAAAATTTATAATCACAGTGATTGATGTGTGTTACAAGCATGAGAAGAAAGATGAGTAGATATTTATTGATGGAAGGGATGTTGAAATAATGAAGATAAGTTAGTTTCAAGAATTATTTTATTACAATGAATGTTAGGTCAGTCGACTTTGATGTTTTTATTTTTAATTCAGGATGTCGTGAAGCTTAGATAATCCATGTTCTGATCTTATTTTGAGATTTACAATATGATAACCACTATAAAAATTATTTGATATAGGATATTTACTTATGTAATTTTCACGAATAAAAAGATGACGTTCTATATAATCTCAAGATACTATTTATAAATACTTACATAATTTTGATTCCACATCGTATGAGTGTTCATGAGTGACTAAGATGGAATTATTGGAATTTACACAATAATTATGAAATGAAAAGCCTTTTTGAGTTCTTGAATAAAGAAGAACATCAGGGTGCCTCACCACATATATGACTTACTATAGATCTATTTACAATTGTGTGGATTTTGAATGTTGATTTTGTGGAAACTTCTTAAGGAATAATATCAAAGCCATATTTAAAATTTTGATAAGAGATTAGTGGATGAGTTTCAAAAATAAGTAGAATTAAATGATTATATTCTAGAAATATACTTTATGTTCATAAAGTATCTCATTAAATTATATGGGCACCCAAAATGGGAATTACAAAATAGTTCCTTATAAAATGAAGTGATAATGTTCCCAGGACATTCCATTTATGGGTTCTGATATTTATGGAAGTAATTAATTCACATAAATTATTCCAATGGTCTATTAGAATCTATATGAAGATGATATAGAAAATTATTAAGTGGCCACATATTCATGGTTGTTCGAGAATTTATAATCCAGTAGTTATGATACAAGATATCTAGAAGATATATCGCTAAATGAAAAAAGATAAGGATCTACATCATTATATAAATAAGAATTAAAATATGTGTTGAACATCAATATGTGATTGTTCTATTGGAGACTATGGAGTGATAGGTTGAATAGAGGAACGAATTACTACGATGTGATACATATATCATGTTTTGACCTTTTGGTGTATTACTATAGCAGAATACAGATGAGTAGATTTTGAATATCCACAAATATGAGTTTCATGTAGTGATTGGGTGGCAAAGTATTAATAAAGAACATATGAAATTAATATAAACTGATCTTGAGTTGAAATATATTTATTTTCTTGGTGAAAAGTAACACATTATAGAACTAGTGATCTACTTCCAATAATAATTTCAAAAAAATAAACTTCACATATATATGGCAGGACTTCATTGAACATACATGAGTTTGGGAATGCAGGGAGATAACCATGTGAATTAGTGATAATATTATGAATCTTCTTAGATATACCCAATTAAACTCTATCAAAACATTTCCATTTAGATTCAATAATTATAAACACTATGAGACTGAGTGTTGGTGTGGAAACACCACCCATTATAATCAGCATCATGTTATAGTAGAGAATCTTTGATTGGGAAATTCAAATAACAAAAAAAGAGTACGTATTTATTACTAAACTTATATAAATATTTTTTTACCTATTTATAGCCTTACATAAATGGGTACAGTTGACAGTTTTATTGGGAAATATTAACAGATCCATTTGTACTAAATTGAAATAAAAGATTAGTTAGAAAGGGGTTTCAAGATTGTTTAAAATTTGTTATAAAATAGGAAAAACCAAATTGACCCCATACCCCTATCAAATTTCTACCCCAATCCAATGAGTACATAAACCATATTATTAAATTTTTATTTAGTATTCACATGAATTTAAAATTCATATATTCAATGATAATAGCTTCAAAAAATAAATTATCAAGGTTCATTTTTGAAAAAATATATCTTCTTCAAACACTACATGGGATAATTTATTTTTTGAAAAAAAAAAACTAGTTATATATCATTAAAAAACATTACATTTAAAAAAGGGGAAGATATAAATTTAGAGTCAGAATGGTGAAATGATGAGAGTTTTCCAATCTCTACTCTACAAACTATAGAACAGAATAAATCGAATATAATATTAAACTAGTATATCACCAAAAAAGATAAGGAGGCCACTAGGATAGACATATTAAAACTATGCATCATCCCATTTTGTTCTATGGACAAATATACCAGTATATAAGTAAATTTAGTAACCTAGATGACTGAATGGGATTTTTATAATCATTTTTTTCATATAGACTTTAGTGATTCAATATGTATTAACTATAAGAATCTATGAGTCGTATTTATTTTGAGAAATAAGAGTAATGTGAACATTTTTCATTAATGAACACCCAATATAAATCAGTCTCTACTTTAAATATACTTCCCTCAGACATTTAGGAATCCATTGAACTCTATATTCTAACCCATACTTAAATTTTTTTCCTTTTTGTTCCTACCCTTCATATTATCTTCACCATTGTAATTCATATTTGTGTTTATTTTATTTTTTCTCCTAAAAATATATTTTATTTATATATATATCTTTTAGAGGCCTTTTATTTCCTTTATTTGATAATGATCTTAAAAGTCTCTTCATTAATGTTGTTGGTGGGAAATAAATGAGTCCAAATCATCAATGGACCAAAATATTCAATTTTGGAATTGAAAAAAACACATGCTCTTCCATGAAACCTATTAAAAGTCAATTAAGTGTGATATAGATTTAATATAAATAAAAATTGGATAATGGATGTCCAAAGGTAAACCTATTCATATAAATGATTTTCCATGGAGGTGACTTTGTTAATAAATAATCAACTTGATTTATCAAGGACACATACTATAATTACATAACTAATTACTTACATTAATATAAATAAGGTTATATTTAATCCCAATTTCATTTTTTCTGAAATGATTGAAATAAAATACATATCACTAGAGTAATTAATTTTTAACCGAAATATTATATGATACTTTCTTACTGATATCTTTAATCCTTTTTTTTGTCATTATATTCCATGTACAATAATGATTAATAAAAATATATTCAACTTCAATATTGATTAATGAGAATAATACACCAAATCTTATTCATCTTGTAATTATAAAATCTATATAGATACAATGAACAAATGTAAGTTGATTTTCTATTATTTAGTCAATCCTACCTAATTACCTTCCATGAGTCCCAAAAATACCCACCGCTTTATTTTAATATATAATAAGGTAAATTATTTCATTAATTTAATATAAAATAGTATATTTTTAACTAATATCATGTAGTTTTCCCTGGGATTAGATTGAGGCCTTTTCACTTAATATATATATTGTGTTATTTAACTGTCATATATCATTGGATCGTAATGATTTTCATTTATCCTAAAATTTTATCCAACATTTATCCAACAACTATCAAAACTATCAATTTTTTTTTGCAATGTGTATGCTCATTAGTTTTTAATCCTCTGTGATATATATTTTTTAATTCCCTATTCATGTATTTATGTTGATAAATAAAAGGAGACATGAATTCCTCTAGTAACATGAAAAATATAAAAAACATTAACTCACTAAGGACTTATATCTCAAACTCTGTCTTCTCTTGTGGTGTGAATGATTTTTATCTCACTACATGTGATCCTCCAATTATTATTCCATCGATATAGACATTAACCATAAAACATTATTTTCAATTATCCATTCCATAAATATTGTGATTAAGCCCATAAATTTTGAATGTGTACATTATGAATTAATCTGACCATGAATACCATTAATAGTATTTTTTTCCCATAATATAAATTTTTTATAATGACACACATTGTTTTCATATTTATTAATTAGAAATTAATTTGTATTTTTTGTATATAATTTATTATTAAATTTTCAATTGAGAAAAACATGATTACACATATATTTGGAATACCATTAACATCCTTTTCCCTGCTATAAATATAAATAATTGTATTGTGTGTGATACTTTTAAGGGACAAAAGATTCATCGATGTCAATTCCATTTATTGGGGTATAAAAATTATTAAAAAATTTTGCATTTTTCAAAATAATCTATCAATATTAACTCCAAATTTTATAAAAGGAACTTTGTTATGATAAAAAATTTCTCTTAAGTATTTGAAATTAAATCCCATGTTTTATTTTTTCTAAATTTGATCCCACTCCTCTTTAATGATTTTATCCAACTCTCATATCCATAATCTTCTTCAATTTTATTCAATATTATAAGAGATACGATTTTCATTTGGAGTAGTTGATTTATACATTGAGTCTGCACATGGGAATATTTTACTCCAAAAATATAAAATTCAATTAATTATGTTCTCATTTTTTATTTAATGGTAGTTGATGAATCCCACTTCTTAATACTATTATAAGTTCCAAAATCTAAATCATCACTTTTCTCTGAATATCCCCCTAGATTTCTCATATTTACAATATAATCATTGATATTTATATGCCATTTTTATATAAATTATACTAATTTTAATAATTTTTTTTAAATTTAAATAATTTCACCAAGAATTTTACTGAATTATATATAAGTATAAGTTATGGTTTAGTAACCATGAAAAATTATTTCATCACACATACATTAAATCCTCCCACAACACTTATACTTTTTTGAAAGAAAATAATTACTCCCAACTATTTAGAATAACTAGAATGTTTTATTTTTCACACAACACATATAATATGGAACCATTACATAACTATGATAAAACAAATATCTATTATTGATGTTTATTTTTTCTAATGCTACTTCATTTTAGAAATAATTTTCTATATATTTCCAGATTCACACCATTATATACAAATTATAGATTATTTATGTCTTATTATATATATATATATTTAAAAGTTAATTCTATAAATAGTTTTTTAATTGTTCTATTTTTATCTAAAAAATATTACGCATTTATGTTGGTAAACTCTAGGAATTTATTAATTCTAAATTTCTGAATTTCGTTTTTGATCATATTTTTTACTAACCTATCTAAATATCAATATAATGATGTAGCACGGATTTTTATAGACTATCATGGTTTTTTTTCTCGAACTATAATCAATAATGTACTATACATTTTCTCTTATTATATATATAAATCTTAGAGTATCAATACATAAATATTAACATGGAAAAATACATGTAATATCAATGACAAGGTTTTAGGCCATCCCCATATCATTTAATTATTAGAAAACACCACATGTATTCTCTCTATCTCATGTAAATGTGGTAATATCTTGGTATCATCCATTTTTCAGAATACCATTCAAATAATAGCGTCTCATGTGTCTAAGTAACATATTCTACAATTTAGTTTCATCTTATTTAGATAGAAAATTAATTGTTTCTTATCTTCGTAAATGGTATTGATTTGCATCTACTGATTTTTTTTATATAATGAAAACATATTATTTTCATGTAACTTCACATGAATTCTTTGGAAAGTGAATTTTAGGGCCCTAGGAAAATAATTGGAGTACACTATGTAAATTTGGTCATAGTTCATCCACCACTATGTTATCCACCTTCCTATCGCACTTACTACAGATTATGTACTTGATGCACCTGATTTGTTTATACATTTTAATATACTCTATTGAAAAATAAGAAGAATTTTTTCATCAATTTCCTACTAATTAGGGAAACAATAATATTATTTTTGGTGATCTTGTTCATTTTTAGGAGGATTATGTCCGAATACACAAAACATGGGAGAACTGAGAAAAAATTTACAACTACATAGCGTGTACTTTTATAAACGTCGTGTACATTGAATCTAAGACATGACATGACTAGGACATGTACATTCCCAAGTAACCAAATGCTGGTACACACCATGTTAAAAATATACATTCCATGTATGAAATTCTAGAAGCAGTAGGTGGTCGAGAAGAGTCTACATGCCCATCTGGACAGCTAAAGGGGACACCCCATGTTCCACTTATCCACATTATGTATACCATTCTAGAAGTGGTTGGTGGTAAAAAAATGAGACTACATGCCATGTATGGTGGCGGTATATGCTGTGTATGTTCACCTTCTAGGTGGTGTCATTTTCCAAGTCAATGACAGCGTGTTATGCCACCTACCCATGGAGAAAACGGAGGCAAAAACACCTTGAATAATGTAAATGATGTGTACTTTGTCCACACACCGAGTAATTATTTTTTCTATAAAATTTGTACTAGGCCTCTGGACCAAGGGAGTTCAAGTGTAGTTTGTGTGTAGTATTTTGTGGAGAAAGGGTTGAAATTCTGAAGGAGAGATGCTCTATCTTCATACTACCATCATTTTACCGTTTTCTGAAGAATCATTTCCACTTCAAAGTTTCAAGCATGATCACATCATGAATTAAGAGATTTTCATTTAATTTCATCATCATGGGTAACTAAACACCCAGTGTGCTGGGGTTGTGGAAGATGATCAATTGTAATTTGAATTATGTTCTTATGAATGTGTTTGTTCTAATATTCTCTTCTTAATCTTCTTAAACCACTTTTAATTCTCGCTAAAAATTCTTAAATGGACCAAGGAAATAATTTCCAGGGATTCAGAAGAAGAAAATCGATGAATAATTTTAGGACCATTGGAAGTATTCTTCAACTCAAAATGAACTAAGCCAAATAAATATCTATTAAACACTAACTACCAGACCAAGGAGTTAGTTTCTTCAGCTCTAAATATAATGTTTTCCAGACCATAGAAAATTTATTACAAATTGAAACCTAGAGTGTTGGGATATCATGATCAACACAACCTCATCAGAAATTTGATTTAACAAACAACTTCTAATTAATCCATAACCCCAATTCACGTAGTTCTTTATCTGCATCAAATTCAATTTTCTCGTATTTTACATTTATTCTTTTAAAAAACATGTTAAAAGAAACTTAAAATAAATAGTTCTTTTTATCCAAAACACAACAATAGAATCTAAATTCATCAAACTTAATTTAAAAAAAAATACAAACTAAGTTAAACAAGATAAAAATAAATCCTTTTTCCCTATGTATCGACCCCTTACTGGTGTTATACTTGTTAAGGTAAAAATAATTCGGGACACTGATAATATACCTTTGGTGAAACGACCATCCATGTTTTGGCTTTAGTTCTAGGGAATCTAGAGTTAGTTTTATTCTTGTTTTAATAAAGTTTTTATCCACTTTTAGTGGAAATAAAAATAAAAAATTCATACGAATTTCTTTTCTATTTTCATTTCTATTTGTGTTTCATTTTCCTCATTTATGCTTGGTGTTTTTTTCTGTGCAGGCCTTTAGGTGTATGAGTGGCCACCTCACATATTCCAAGAAAAATGATTCATCAGGGTTTTTCACAACTGACCCAGAGATCGAAAAGACGTTTTTGAGGCGCCAATGAGCACTAATGGCCGAACACAACCAAACCAATCCACTAGTGCAAAAATAGGAAGGCAATCAATCTTCTATCCAAGGATCTAGATAACAGTTATGACCGGATGACAAATGGTACCCTCAGCAGCTCCAAAATTTCCAACCGGAGCAGATTTCATATTTTAACCAAGGTCAGGGGTCATTCTATGCCCCTCAGGGCCAACCATTCGTACTGGTTCCTCTTCCTGAGTAGCCACCTCCACGCAATAGTCTCATGGAGTACGGACTGTCATCGATTTACGAAGCTGATACAAGCATCATCTGTCCAACGGTACAGGCCCAACACTTAAAGATCAAACCTTCTATCATGCAGTTTATCCAGAACACTGTTCAATTCAGCAGTCTTCCCAACGAGGATCCCAATGCCCATCTCTCCAATTTTCTAGAGGTCTGCGACATGTTCCTCTACCTCGGAGTGTCTACAGACTCCATCTATCTTCACCATTCCACATTCTCTCTAAGGGATAAGGTGAAGTATTTGATTAAAGTATTGTCGCAATGATCAATCCTCACCTGGGAGAAGCTAGCTCAGGCGTTCCTATCCAAATACATCCTACCCTCGAAGATAGTGACACTGCATAATGAGATCCACAACTTTCAGTAGCATGACACCGAATCATTATAAAAATCACAGGATTAATTCAAGGAGATGGAGTGAAAATGACCACACCATGGACATCCACTTTAGTTGAAAGTACAAACATTTTATGGAGGGTTGACAACTAATACCAAGTCGGTGTTGGATGCAGCTGCTGGAGGTATGGTTATGAGAAAGTCCCCCAATGAACTCTCCCAACTACTGGAAGGCATGTCTTCCAACAGCTTCCATTGGAATTCTAAGAGGGACAAAAAAAATGAGGTATGCATAACATTGATGCAACTACCATGCTAGATGCCCAATTGGACATTGTGTCCTAAAAGATCGACACACTCAATCTGAAGAGCATGTCCCAAGTACACGCGGAAAATCTTCCGGCGTGTAGCGAATGTGGTGATAACCACATCATGGGAGAATTCCCAGGTTCTACGGGAGGTCCATCGACAATAGAGGTAAGCAATGTTTCAAAAAATCAATGGCCGTATGAGTACCAACAGTATCAGAATCTGGTATGGCGTGAGTAATAAAATACAAGATGGGGCCAAAAAAAGCAGAATCCTCCACCCCAACGACCGCCCGGCTACAACCGGCCTCCTTTTCAGATGAAATTCCAGAGGAAGCAACATCCCCAAAAGGGCCCTTATCAGTAGAAAGGGTATTAGAACTCTCACCCATAGCAGTCGTGGCAAGCACCACCAACACTAGCTCAACAACCACCTCAGCAGGAGAACACCTCAATGATAGAAAATCTGGTGAGAAAATTTATATCTACTACTGAGACAAGGTTCTAAAATCAAGAGGCTTTAATTCGAGACCTAGAGAACCAGATTGGACAATTGGAAAGCCAACTATCATGAAGGCAACCCAGAACACTACTGCGAAACTCATAGAAGAACCCTGGGGAGGAAGCCAATGCTGTCATACTCCGGAGTGGAAAAGAGCTCCAACAGAACCAACCAGCACAGCCATGTGCAACCAGACCCCCTAAATATGGTACCATTACCAACCCCTCCACATCCAAAAGACCACAGAAGGAGTCTTTGTAGAATAAATGGAATGAGGTTGTTAAACCATTTTAACCTACCTTAACATTCCTAGATAGATTTAAGACATGAAATCTAGACAACCAGTTTAGCAAGTTCAAGGACGTATTTAATAATCTACACATAAATATTCCATTTGTAGAGGCACTGATACAGATGCCCATTTATACCAAATTCATGAAGGATATACTTTCCAATAGAAGAAAAATAGAGGATCTGGACACCATTTCCCTAACCAAGGAGTGTTCTTCAGTCGTCCATCATTCAATCCCTCCCAAACTCTAGGATCAAAGTAGTTTTATTATTCCTTATAACATTAGACCATGAAAGTTTTGGAAGGACCTATATGACTTAGGGGCCATGGTGAACCTCATGTCCTTCAGAGTTTTCAAGAAGATAGGGATCCATGGCTTAAATCCTACGTGTGTATCCCGTTAACTTGCTGATTGATCCATCAAAAATCCAAAGGGACTACTGGAGGACGTGCTCATCAAAGTGCATAGGTTTATCGTACCAGCTGATTTCATCATCCTCAACATGGAGGATGACCATGAGGCCCCCCTCATACTTGGAAGACCATTATTGGAAATTGGGAAGGTACTAATCGATGTGCACCAAGGGGAGATGACATTCTGGGTAGGAGATGAAGGAGTCTACAACAACGTCCCCAATGATATCAAACATGAATCTCTGTCTGAACATGATGATTGATACACTATAACCACCATGGATGATCATTTGAGTGAAGAAGGGGATGATCTGGTATGTTATTTTACTTCAGATAACATTATTATTCTAGACATTCTAGATGAAGAAGAACAATAAGATTTGCAATTCCTAGAAGGCATGGGAGACCACTATTGGAATCATACAGTTGTTCCAGATAGTCTGGAATGGGAAAAGGTGAAAAGACATGTACCTTCGATTTTGAAGGCACCTGAACTCGAACTGAATATTATTTCATCTTCTCTAAAGTGTGGGTATTTGGGACCCAATCAAACTTTTAATGTCCTACATAATGTAAAAATATCATATGAGCAGGAATATGCACTTCTACCGATTATGAAATAGCCGAAGCACACTATCGGGTGGATAGTTGCTGATTTGAAGGGCATAAACCCTACCATTTTCACCCACAAGGTGCTACTTGAAGAAGGTGCCAGGTAATATCAGAAACCACAGAGGCACCTGAATCGCCCCATGAAGGAAGTTGTAAAAAAAGTGGTGATTAAATTATTAGATGCAGGCATCATCTATCCCATGTCAGATAGTCCTTGGGTGAGTCTCCTACAAGTGGTAACCAAAAAGCGGGGTATTACTGTGATTTCAAATGAAAAGAACGAGCTCATCCCTACATGCACTGTCATAGGCTGGTGAGTCTGTGTGGATTACCGGATGAAAAACAATGCCACAATGATCATTTACCCTGCCATTCATGGATCAAATGCTCGAGAGACTAGCATGGAACAACTTCTATTGCTTCCTCGACGGTTATTAATTCTATAACCAGATTTCCATTGCTCATTAGGACCAGGAAAAGAGAACATTAACTTGCCCCTATGGTATGTTTTATTACCGAATGATGTCTTTTGAATGTGAAATCCCCCCCACCATTCAGCACTGTATGGTGGCCCTCTTCCATGAAATGGTGGAACCGATCCTGGAGGTATTCATGGTTGATTTTTCCATTTACGGGAAATCATTTTTCACTTATTTACGACACCTAGAGCTAGTTTTGTAACGATGTGAGAACACTAACCTAGTTTTGAACTGGGGAAAGTGTCATTTTCATGGTGCAAAGTGGCATCTTCCTCAACCACAGAATCTCATAAAAGGGGATAGAGGTGGACCCAATGATGATAGAAGTCATTTCATGACTACCTATTCCGACATCTGTCTGAGCCATCAGCAGCTTCCTAGGGCATGCTGATTTCTACAAGCAGTTAGTCTGTGACATATCTAAAATATCCCAACACTTGACCAATCTTCTTACCAAGGATTCCATATTTGAGTTAGATGAGACATGTACCAGAGCTTTTGACCATCTGAAATAGCGCATAGGGGAAGTTCCAGTTATGTTTTCACCCAACTAGGAGGAAAATTTTGAGGTGATGTGTGATGCCAGTGACTACATAGTGGGAGACGTCTTGCGCTAGTGTCTTGATCAGATTTTCCAACAAATATATTATGATATTAGGACACAAAATGAGGCACATATCGACTACACCGCCACTGAGAAAGAGATTCTTGTAGTGGTTTTTGAATTTGATAGGTTTTGTTCCTACATAGTGTGGTCTAAAGTTATTGTTTATATTGACCATGCAGCACTAAATTACCAACTAAACAAGAAATATGTGAAGACCTGATTGATATGATAGGTACTTCTCTTACGTGAATTTTATATGGAGATCTGAGATATGAAGGGGAGTGAGAACGTTGTTGCTCACCATCTCTCCAGCCTAGAGCTGCCTCATTTAAAGAAGGAGGAAGATCGGGAGATCAAGGAGGATTTACATAATGAGCGCCTCTTATCAGTTAAGGAAACACCTAGACCATGGTATACTGATATCGCTAATTTTCGGGATAAAAGTTTCATTCACCTTGACATCTCCTTCTAGAAAAGGAAGATATTTTTCTCTGAAGTGAAAAGGTACTTCTGGGAGGATTCTATTCTATTATGATCCTGTGAAGATGTAGTGATCCGCCTTTGCATCCCAGAGAATGATGTTCATGGGGTCCTAGAGTTTTGTCATACCTCACAAGTTGGAGGACATCATGGACCAGATCGTACAATAGAGAGGATCCTATAGTCTGGGTTTTTCTGGCCCACCATGCATAAAGATTTGCATCCCTCCTTTTGCTATTGTGATCGGTGCTAGTGGACCGGTAATGTGGGACATAGAGCTAATATGCCCCAACACCCAATCCTGGAGGTCAAGATATTTGACAACTGGGGCATAGATTTCATGGGTCCCTTTCCCCCATCTTTTTAGAACACATAAATCCTGGTCTGTGTTGACTAAATCTCCAAATGGGTGGAAGTCACTGCTTCAGCACATAACAAAGCCAAGATAGTCATGTGATTTTTAAAGAATTTTTTTTTCCGATTTGGCGTTCCGCGAGTACTGATCAGTGATAGAGGGGCCCACTTCGACAACACATTGATGAGAAGAATGTTGTCAAAGTATGGAGTATTGAATCAGATGGGGACACCATATCATCCCCAGTCCAGTGCCCAAGTGGAGCTCTCCAACTGTGAGATCAAGCAGATCTTGGAGAAAACAGTGAAAACTTCAAGGAAAGACTGGTCCATGAAGTTAGATGATGATTTGTGGGCATATCGGACTGTATTCAAATCACCAGTGGGAATGTCCCCATTCTGCCTCATCTATAGAATGCCCTACTGAAACGCATGGCCGATTGTCGCCTATCGACCGGTCAATGTTCTGGTGCTCTTCTAATGTGTATAGCAGCACTCGGGTCGAATCCTCGGCGATGATACTTCGTAATTGTCGTTTGTTTTTAGTTGATTGTATTTTGATTAGGGGGTTTGTTTCCAAATCATAATTGAAATGATTGATTGACTATAATTTATTTAACAAATTGATAAATATTGGGGTGAGTTCATTATTAGGTAGTTAAGCTTGTGATATCCTTGAGCTTTGCTTTATATTGTATTTAAATTAACACCCACTTCACAAGTTGACGTCGATTAGAATTCCTAAGTGTTAAAGCCTTAACATAACTAGGATTCAAAACTAAATCAGTACTTGTTTATAGTAATGTATTTATGGTTCCAATAATCCATGGAAACCACATTCTAAACAAAATATGTCATTAATCCATGACATATTAATTCCAACATACACAATGTTAAATTAACGAATACTCATCGAGCAAATACTCTCAATCAATTAACATCCCTAAATTTTGACTCACCCCAATGAGATATTTACTCAGACAATTAAATTATTAGTAATCTGGTCTATTATTTATAAGGTGATGAATTACAAAGAGAAGAAAAAGAAAGGGATAATAACAGAGTTGTGTTCCGAACACACACACGAACGATGATGAGAGTAAAAAAAACTGGACTTTTTATTGAATAATAAAGTAAAAGAAGATGATGGATTTCAGATTTATTTAATCTAAAATAAGAACACTAATATTGAACTACAAAAGTTGGATGAGAAGAAGAAAATTGCATTAAAATAGAATTACAAAGACAAACACTTGCAAAATTACAATGAAGAAAAATGCAAAAGTAAATGAAAACAAAGAGAGGAGGAAGGGATTATCAAGTTAAAACCGGAGTTTGGAAAATCCTCCCAAGCCGTTGGCAGGGTGTTGGTACTTCCAATCAATCCTCCTTTGCTCTGAAATTCCATCCCTTTTGAATGGAGAGGAGGGGATGTATTTATAGCCCAAGGTGGTAGACTATTTACATACTAGAAATATCCCTCCAATTGGCTCGAAGATATAGACCTCATGAAAGCCGAATCTCGAGAAATATCCTTCTTCAAAATTGTAGATAAATAAGTTGGACGACTACTTTCAAAATTTGGAGTCATTTGGACTTAAGGATCAAACGTTATGTTCGGTTGATTAAACAAAGTAAAACTGTCCTTTTCAATCCAGTCTTTTTGAATATTAGAATGTGAATGGGCTTTTGAATATGAATATGCCTTAAAATAAGAATGGGTTCTTCAACAAAATCGGCCACCAATATCTCCTAGTTCACAATGAAAAATCTCAGCTCGATTTGATGCTTACATCATGAGATATGTCATGAATACTATACTGATTTTAATTCTCGGCCAGAATGGTGGTCTGGAAGTTAAATCTTCATTTGGGCCCCTTGTTCATAGATTTGGGCCCTGAAATTTTTATCCAAGATGACATGTAGTGTCCCCCAAATGATTTTGGATAGTAAATGTTTTTGGACTTTTGGATTGACCCTAGTAAATCAATCTTCAAGGCTGGTCTAGTTTGTTCACAGATTCTTTTATCTTGTTTGTGAGGACAATATGACCCTTGAAATGGAAGAATTGGCTCATGGTACCTTCTAATGAAATGTTTTATATTGAAATGAGAATCCTAAAAAACAAGAACCACACAATGTTTATCAGTATAGTGATAGTTATTATTAAAACATTAAACTAACTAAATTGGACTACTTCTAAAAATGCTCAAAAATTATACTTAATATTAAAACATTAATATTTCACACAAATTATGTACATTTAATATAAAATCAGTAAAGAGGGAATAAAATAAGTCATGAAAATATTAATAACATCAACTCCCACACATGTAGCTTTGTCCATGTCCTCATGTGCAACAAATATAAAAACATGACAAAATCATTTTTACTCACCAACAGATTTTAAAATTTAGTTTTCTCCAATCAGGGGAGTTTAGAATATTTCACTCATCCATTTTGAATCCCCCCACAAGTTGTTACAGAAAAAATGTTTCAAAACTAATTCATTTTTTTCATTCTCAAATTACAAATCGAAAATGTGGACACTCAAAACTCACACCTCTCAAGATGATAAAATTTATTTGTAGACGTTCACTCTTTCACCAACCAAAAGTGAAAATCTTAGTGTTTGAAAAGAGCTTCCAGCTTACAATCCCTATCCAAAGTGCACAAGAATCAAGAGGTCTTTTTAAGGTGTTTTTCTGTGGCTAGGGGACGGTAGGAATATAATGTCCAAAAGAGATAAGAAGAGGGTTAAAATACCAACATAGAAAAAGTAATGCACATTTTTTTGAAATAAAACATGGAAGAAAATGAAAACACATATTTACAAAGGAATGATTGTGTGAATAAAGACACAATAGAGGATAAAAATATGAAGGTACTGAAAGGATGAAATATTTACAAAATACAAAACTTCTCCCAATAACAATATAATGCATGTGTTATTTTTTTCCTTTTTTTCACGTTGTTTTTTCGAAAGTTGAACTTTGAAAAGATCTCCCTCATAACCCAACCCATGATTCATCTCCTCAAGACACTGATTGTAATAGTTATAAGAAGATCAAAGGTTGAGGAAGAGTGATTTTTGACCTACCCAAGACACAACCAATTTTTTCAATTATTTTGATTGATTTTTTTTTTGTTTTTTTTAATTTTTTTTGAACACTTTTCAATATCATTTGTACAATACATTCCCAAATACCACTGAATGAAAACCTCCCCACCACACTAAAATGGATGCTTTCCCTTAGGCATATGATAACACACCAGAAAGTAAGGAAATGATACCCAAAAATGAAATCCATTCCACACCACACATAAATTTCAAAAACATATGCAATGAGAATCGATGTTGACATTGGGTGGGATAAGGTATTGGGCTTGTAATGTGGATATCAAAGAAAATGTATTCATAGGCTTGAAGGGGCTTTCAAAAGGAGGATTAATGTAAGGGAAATGGGAGGCTATTTGGCAATTTTGATTCTCATGTGGTTTAGAAAATGCCTCTATCATATTAATACACACTAAGGTAGGAAATTCAGCTCCAAGGTCCACAAACTCAAGACTCACAAATGGGGGTGAAAACAAACATTTTGAAAATATGGCCATACACGGCCTTTGCATGAAAGAAAATGTTTGTTCTCATGGTTGGGGAAAATCATTTTCCAAATAAAAAATTGAGCATTCAAAATGTGTTGGTTTTGACATAAAATTCATTATCCAAATTCATAATGAAAATACAAAAATTTTGAGATGAAAACATGTCTGTTAAATCCCCAAAATTGATGGACAAAATTTCAAAACACGATGGTGAGTAAGAATGACACTTATTTTTTGTATTTTTTAAGTGATTGTGTTTTTTAGTTTTTTAGGTTTTTTTTAAAATACACACCCATGAAATAAAGAAAAATGGGTTTGATGAAGAATGTTGTAAAAAATGAAAGAGAGATGAAGAAGAAGGAAGTGGTAGAGAGAGGAAGAGATAGAGAGATAGTTAATGGGAAAGTGGTGCCCCTGGTTTAGATTTGGTGGGTCGTCGTCTCCATTCGATGGTGGGTTGACTAGATAAGTTGGGTATCCAATGGAAGTAGATGGTGATCTAGGATTGTGAGTCCTCTCATAGTGATGCTTTAACCGATGTCCATTAACTGTAAATGTCCTTTTCGAAGAGGGGTCTTGGACTTCCACTGCACCTAATGGGTAAACATTAGTAATAACAAAAGGACCTTCCGAACAAGAATTAAGCTTACCTAGGTGAAGTTGGAATCTAGAATTGAAGAGAATTACCTTTTCACCTTCTTGAAATACCTTTCTCTGGATGTGTCTGTCTTGGAGTACCTTAGCCTTCTCTTTATACATATTGGAATTCTCATAGGATTCAAGTCGAAGCTCCTCCAGTTCAGCCAATTGCAACAATCATTTTTTACCAGATTTTTCACATTCAAAATTACAGGTTTTCACAGCTCAAAAAGACTTATGTTGTATTTCAACTCATAAGTGACACGCTTTACCAAAAACTATCCTAAAAGGAGACATCCCAATGGGTGTTTTTTAGGAAGTTCGATAAGCCCAAAGGGCTTCACCAAGTCTCTCAGGCCAGTCTTTTCTAGTGGGCTTTACAATTCCCTCAAGTACCCTTTTCACTTCTCTATTAGAGAGTTCAGCCATGCCATTTGTTTGAGGGTGATATGCAGTTGAAGTTTTATGTACAACCCCATTCTTTTTCAAAAGAGCTTCCATGGTTCTATTACAAAAATGGGTTCCTAAGTCACTGATCAAGGCACGTGGTGTGCCAAATCTTTGGAAGTTGTGGGTCTTTTGGAACTCACTAATAGTATGAGCATCATCCTTCCTAGTGGGTTTGGCCTCAACCCACCTTGAAACATAATCTACTGCAAGAAGAATGTATGAGAATCCATTGGAAGGGGGAAATGGTCCCATGAAATCGATGCCCCAAACATCGAAGATCTCGCAAAAAAATAAAGGCTTTTGTGGCATTTCATTTCTCTTGAAAATTGTGCCAAACTTTTGGCATGTGGGACATGATTGAAAAAACTCATGTGAGTCTTGAAGAGTGAAGGCCAGAAGAATCCAGAGTCTGGGACCTTTTGGGAGGTCCTTTGTGATCCAATGTGGCCACCTCCAGGAAGTGAGTGATAGAATTCTAAGATGGAAGAATGCTCATTTTCTTCAACACATCTCTTAATTACCATGTCTGCCCCATTTTTCCAAAGTTTATTTTCTTCACAAAAATAGTATTTTGAATCACTTTTCAACTTAATTTTCTGTGCTTTTGAAAAATTTTCTGGAAAAACACCAGAAACAAAGCAATTTAAAATTGGGGCATACCACCGTATTTTTGGAGTGAGAGATGAAAGGTGCTCAGTGGGGAATTCAGGATCAATGATTTCTGAATGAGAAGAATTAGAAATTCTACTCGAGTGATCAGCCATAGGGTTTTCTTTTCCTGGTCTATCTTTTATTTCAAGGTCAAATTCTTGGAGCATTAGGATCCATCATTATAGCCTCGGTTTAGAAACCGGCATGACCGAGGAATGAATGGATGTCTCGAACAGAATTGGGTTCAGTTAGTGATTGGATCTCTTCAATTTCAGCTGGATCAACATCAATACCATCTTTTGAAACTATTTTCCCTAGAACAATACCATTTTCAACCATGAAGTGACATTTTTCAAAATTTAACACAAGGTTACACTGGACACACTTTTGAAGGACTAGAGTGAGTGAATGCAAGCATGACTCAAATGACTCACCATAAATTGTGAAGTCATCCATGAAGACTTCCATGCAGTGTTCAATGAATTCTGAAAAGATACTCATCATACACCTTTGGAATGTTGCAGGAGCATTGAATAGTCCAAAAGGCATTCTTCTATATGCATATGTTCCAAAGGGGCATGTGAAAGTAGTATTTTCTTGATCTTGAGGTTCGACTGGGATTTGAAAATAGCCGGTGTATCCATTAAGAAAGCAATAGTGTGACTTTCCGGACAATCTTTCTAGCAATTGATCAAGGATTGGAAGAGGATAGTGATCTTTTCAGGTTTCAACATTCAATTTCTTATAGTCGATGCACACACACCATTTGTTCTTCACTGAAGTTGTGACTACCTCTCCATGTTCATTTGTGACAACAGTTATCCCACCCTTCTTAGGTACAACTTGAATTGGACTAACCCATTAACTATAAGAAATTGGGTAGGTAATACCATCTTGAAGAAGCTTGGTGATCTCTTCCCTAACTACCTCAAGGATGAGTGGATTGAGTCTTCTTTGTGGTTATCCAATTGGTTTGGATGATTCCTCAAGATGGATGTGATGAATGCAATGGGTAGGGTTGATTCCTGGTATGTCATCTAGGGTCCACCCTAAGGCCTTTTTGTTTTCCTCTAACAAATGAAAAAGTTTGGAGTCCTCAGTTTTGGTAAGTGAAGAAGAGATAATGACAGGATAAGAGTGATCATGGAAAAGGAATGCATATTTCAGGTGTGTAGGAAGGGGTTTCATATTAGTATCATCATTAATTTTTGGGTTAGGAAACTCAGAAATGGAGGATGGGACTACAGTTGCTTCAGATTCATTTTTCCCAATACTGTCAAATGTGGAGCAGTTTTGATCAGAGTTGAGATGGGATTCAAGAGAGTTTTCAAGATCCTCTAAATTGATGGAATCTATGAATGAAAGGTCCACATAAACTTCACCATTTATGACTTGGTTAATCCTAGTGCATATTTCACAAGATCCTATCTCTTCATAATAGGATGAACATGATGGAATGGGGTTCAATTGACTCTTAGAAGTGTCCCCAGTAGCATGGATTGAGAATGTAGAGTGATCCTCAGATGGGTATCGAATGGCTTGGAAAATGTTGAACTTGACCAGTTGGTCACCGAATTCCAAGGATAGGATGCCTGAATGGACATCAATCTTGGTTCTCGTAGTCATGAGGAATGGTCTTCCTAGAATTAGGGGAGATCGAGAAGAGTTCGTCTCACCTTCCATGTCAAGGACATAGAAATTAGCAGTGAAGATAAGATCATTGACTCGGACACTGACATCCTCAATTATTCCCTCAGGACTGGTTGTGCATCGATTGGCTAACTGAATGACAACACCCGTTGGGTGCAAGGGACCTAGACCAAGGTTGGAGAATATGGATTTGGGCATGAAATTAATTGAGGCTCCATGGTCTATGAGTGCATCATCAGATTTGGAACTTCCAATTTGGCATGGAACCGTAAAGGTGCTAGGATCTTTGCACATAATGGGTATGGACAGCTGGGTGGAAAGATTTTCAAAGGTCCTAAGTTGCCTCTTGTGGGTACACAACTCCTTGGGAAACTTGGCATACTTAGGAATTTGTTTTATGGCATCTAAAAGAGGAATTTTGACTTCAACACATCTAAACATGTAAAGAATTTCAGGATCAGGTTCAAAGGACTTCCTTGGTTTAGAGACAGCTTGAGGAAAAGGAATTGGGTTCCTAAGTGGAATGGAAGGAGGGGATGGAAAGGATTCAGATTCCTTTTCAATTTTCTTTTTCTTTTAATTTTCTAGGTCATCATTCAAAGGAGGGTTTGAGGATTTATCTAGAGGTATAGAAAGTTTCTTTCCTGATCTAAGTTCAATTGCACTTACATTACCCTTGGAGTTGGTTAATGGTTGAGCTGGGAGTTGGGAAGAATTTGATTGTTGTTTCTGGCTCAGGTGGGATGCAAGTTGACCTATTTGAGTTTCAATGTTTTTAAGGATAGAACGGGTGAAGGAGGTAAGATCTTCCACTCCACTTTCCCATGGTTGATTGGAAGAGGAGGCTTGTCCTAGATTGGGATTTCCTTGATTTTGGTTCTTGGTAAATCAATTGTATTAGTTTTGGAATTAGGATGGTGGCTCACTAGGATAATGGAATCCAGGAGGAGGATTTTTCCTTTGAGGTTGAGAAACAAAAGGATAAGGTTGATGGAACTTACCACCACCTTGACTATATTGGAATTGGTTTGGGTTTTGAAGAGGGAATTCAAGGGGGTGAGACATGAGATTACCATACCTAAGGCCTTGGTTATAGGAAGAAGAGAAGGTCTCAGAGTGAGGTTGGTTGAATTTTATAACAAACTGACCTGATAGTTGAGGTTTGGTGTTCCATTGATCATATGTTTCATTGAGCTCCATTGTTTCAGATGAATCGGATTGATCCTCTTGAAGTTGTGGACATGTGCCAGTTGGATGAGATGGAGAGTGGAAGATTCCACAGTTTATGACAGGTCCAGGAAATATTGATTGTGGAGAAGACGAAGTTGGGGATTTGGTAGCCACATCTAGTTGTCGCACAAGACCTTTAAGTTCAATCATCCACCCGATAATTTTGTTCGGCTCAATTGACTGATTATCTTGGGCTTGTTTTACTTGAGCATGTGCTCTAGTATTGAATTGTTGTGTGTTTTCAGCCATGTTACATATGAGATCTCTTGTAGATGAAGGAGTTTTATCAACCAGAGCACCACCACTTGCGGCACAAATGAGAGTTCTCTCCATAGCCAATAAACCCTCATAGAAGTATTGGATCAAGAGTTGGTCAGGAATTTGGTGGTGTGTGCAGGTTGCAACAAGCTTTTTGAACCTCTCTAAGTACTCATGGAGTGATTCACTTTGGAATTGACGTATACCAGTTATTGCCTTTCAGATAGAAGCAGTACGAGAAGTAGGAATGAATTTTTCTAATAAAATCCACTTTATGACATTCCATGTGGTTATGGAACCAGGAGGAAGGAAGTAGAGCCCTGACTTAGCAGTGTCAGCTAGGGAGAAAGGGAATTCTCGAAGCTTGATTTGTTCTTCAGAAACCTCTTGAGGCTTCATGCTAGAGCACACTACGTGGAACTCTTTAACGTGGAGATGTGGATCCTCACTGGCTAGCCTGTGGAAATGAGGAAGAAGACGAATCAAACCCGATTTGAGTTCAAAGTCAGCCTCTATGTTTGGATATTAAATACCAAGGGGTTAGTAATTAATATCAGGGGCAACGAGTTCTTTAAGGGTTTGTTCCTTATGATTGGCCATTTAAATTTCAACTGGTTGGATGAGGACTGGTTCTTGAATTATTTGAGTATCTCGGATGTTCCTCCTAAGTTGGCGAAGTGTTCGCTCAATTTCAGGGTCAAAAAAATCTGAGGGATTGTTTGGAAGACTACAGGGAATTTAGGGAGATTTTGGAAGAAAGATGAAGACGAGTTTTTCTTTGTATTGTTCAGTTTATGATTTTTAAGAGGAATACTGGTTTTTCTTTCTGTTTTATTTTAAATTTCTTTTTTAATTTGTTTTTGGTTTTTTATTACAATAACCAGAAACTAACGAATAATTAAAGCACCATCCCCAGAAACAGCGCCATTTGAAATGCACATACGACTATCTCCTATCGACCGGTCAAAGTTCTGGTGCTCTGCTAATGTGTATAGCTGCACTCTGGTCGAATCCTTGGCGATGATACTTTGTAATAGTCGTTTGTTTTTAGTTGATTTTATTTTTGTTAGGGGGGGTTTTTTTGCAGAGCTTAATTGAAATGATTGATTGACTATAATTGATTTAACAAATTGATAAATATTTGGGTGAGTTCAATATTAGGAAGTTATGCTTGTGATATCCTTTAGCTTTGCTTTATATTGCATTTAAATTAACACCCACTTCGCAAGTTGACGTCGATTAGAATTCCTAAGTGTTAAAACTGTAATCCAAACCTTAACTTAACTAGGATTCTAAACTCAATCATTACTTATTTATGGTAGTGTATTTATGGTTCCAATAATCCATCGAAACCACATGCTAAACATAATATGTCACTAATCCATGTCATATTAAGTCCAACATACACAATGTTAAATTAACGAATACTCATCGAGAAAATACTCTCAATCACTTAACATCCCTAAATTTTTACTCACCCCAATGAGATATTTACTCATCCATTTAAATTATTAGTAATCTGGTCTATTATGTTTGAGGTGATTAATTAAAAAGAGAAGAAAGGGAAAGGGATAAGAAAAGAGTTGTGCGCCGAACACACACACGAACGATGATGAGAGTAAAAAAACCCAGAATTTTTATTGAATAATAAAGTAAAAGAATATGATGGATTTCAAATTGATTTAATATACAATAAGAACATTAATATTGTACTACAGAAGGTGGATGAGAATAAGAAATTATGAAGAAGAAAATTGCATTAAAACAGAATTACAAAGACAAACACTTGCAAAATTACAACGAAGGAAAAAGAAAAAGTAAATGAAAACAAAGAGAGCATGAAGGGATTATCAAGTTAAAACATGAGTTTGGAAGATCCTACCAAGCCTTTGGCAGGGCCTTGGTACTGCCAATCAATCCTCATTTTCTCTTAAATGCCAACCCTTTGGAAAGGAGAGGAGGGGATGTATTTATAGCCCAAGGTGGTGGACTATTTACATTCTAGAAATACCCCTCCACTTGGCTCGCAGATAGGGACCTCAAGAAAGCCGAATCTCGAGCAATCTCCTTCTTCACAGTTGTAGATAAATAAGTTATACGACTACTCTAAAAATTTGGAGTCCTTTGGACTTAAGGATCAAACGTTATGACCGGTTGATTAAACAAAGTAAATCATTCAATTTCAATGCAGTCTTTTTTGAAATTAGAATGTGAAAGGGTTTTTGAATATGAATATGCCTTTAAATAAGAATGGGTTCTTTAAAAAAATCGGCCACCAATATCTCCTAGTTCACACTGCAAAATCTCATCTCAATTTGTTGCTTACATCATGAGATATGTCATGCATACTATACTGATATTAATTCTCGGCCATAATGGTGGGCTGGATGTTAAAGATTCATTTGATTCCCTTGTTCTTATATTTGGGCCCTGAAATTTTTATCCAAGATGACATGTAGTGTCCCCAAAATTATGGGGGAGAGTTAATGTTTTTGGACTTCTGGATTGAGCCCAGTAAATCAATCTTCATGGCTGGTCCAGTTTGTTCATAGATTCTTTGGTCTTGTTTGTGAGGACCATATGACCCTTCAAATGGAAGAATTGGCTCTTGGTACCTTATAATGAAATGTTGTATATTGCAAGTAGAATCCTAAAAAACAAGAACAACACAATTTGGACCAGTATAGTGATATTTATTATTAAAACATTAAACTAACTCAATTGGACTACTTCTAAAAATGCTCAAAAATTATACTTAATATTAAAACATTAATATTTCACACAAATTATGCCCATTTCATATAAAATCAGTAAAGAGGGAATATAATAAGTCATGAAAACATTAATAACATCACCTACCATCTTCCAGTGGAATTGGAACACAAAGCCTACTCACCCATCAAGGCCCTGAACATTGATTTAAAGGCAGTAGAATAAAAGAGGAAGTCCCAACTATTGGAACTTGATGAAATCATATTAGAGGTGTAAAATAATGCCAAGTTGTACAGGGATAATACAAGAGCCATTCATGACCAAATTATTTCATGAAAATATTCCCAACCTGGTGATCAAGTACTTCTCTTTAAGTCTCATCTTCACCTATTCCTAGGGAAGTTAAGTCCATGATGTTCGGGACCCTTCCATGTTATACAAGTATTCCCTCATGGAGCAGTGGAAATTTTTAGAGAAGATGGTCAACCATTCAAGGTGAACAAAAAATGATTAAAATCTTACTATCACATAGACAACATGGTGGGAACATTTCCCACCATGCAGATCAGGCAAGCAGAGGTATGTAGGTCGATCCAATGACTTAAAACAAAGGCGCTTACTTGGAGGAAACTGAGAGGATAAACATCGTGTTCCACCTATATTCACGGCATGTATTTTTTATTTATATTTAATTTCAGTATATTATAAATATATAGTTTAACTAATAAATAAATGGGGATAATGTTGGTGCCGATGATACAGTCACTAGAATTTACCTGAGCCGTCACCGGTTCAAATCCTCCCGACCTACCTTCGGCACAGGGTTCATCCTTTTTATATTTTCTTACATGGTGTGTGTAGTAACTTTCATATATATATATATATATTAGATTATAATAAAACACATGGTGGGGATAGATCAGTTGGCCTAGATCATAACCCGGCTCCAAAAGACCTGAGTTCGAATCCTGACAACCGTCCCATTTCCATCATTTACCCTTTTAATAAAACCACACGACGTGAATTTCGATATACGTCGTTTGTTCCATATTTTTCCTTACTAAATATAAAAAAAATTCTATATAAAGTAATTCATGTGGATGATGTTGGTAGATTGGAAAAGTCTTGACCCTCGTTCCAAAAGACCAGGGTTCGAACTTTTCTAATCTCCCTGCTTCATCCCTTTCATGTGTAATTAAAAACCACACACTATGAATTTTATTCTTCCTATGTAGTATATTCCATATACAAAAACTATATATAAATGATAAATATGGGCAACAGTACAACCTTCACACCAGTGGTGGAGGGCTTACGTTTGGAACGGCCGATTTCCTGTTCGAACCTCGCCCCTACCACCAGACCAAATGTTGAACTTCTCTTTTTCCAAATTTTACTAACACGACGTATATTTACCGATACACTACGTGTATAGTTTTATTTTTAAATTATGTATATATATATATATATATATATTTACATTTAATATTTTAATTATTAATATTAATTATTATATTATTTACTATAATAATTATATATATATGAATATATATATATATATGATTTTAAAAAAAGGAGATACAAGACATGTACACTGGATGTACACACCGTATACCTTGTCTATATAAGCCGCATACCACCCAGCTTCAGGCCATGTCATGTGGTGCCTCCCCCTCTTTCCGTTTTCTTCCCCTGTACGACACTCAAACTCTCCACATCCAAATCTATTGATTTCAGGCATTTTACCTTCTGATTTCTACTACATTTTGATCCTCGGTCCAGGTACACCCTTCTACACGCTCTTTTTCATGTTATTAGAAACATTTTGGGTGATTTTGGGATTATCCGAACATTCAGCTTCCACAGTACATGACCTCCAAATAAAGAACACACGTCAGCTACTTTTGTATACGGCCACACACAAAATGCTTCGCAATTTGAAGATATATGGTATGTATGTTTGGTATACACCGTTTAATTTACCCCATCGTTCCCGAATATCTTTTACACACGGCCTCACACAAAATTTTTATATACACGGCGTGTGTGTTCGGTACACGCCGTGTATGCCATTTTTTGGCCCATCAGTACGTAATCACTTCACAGGGCCTAGCAGACTATGTTCATATACACAGAATGTCTGTTCGGTAAAAACCATGTATTCCATATCTTTTGGCCCATCTGTGTGTCACACATCACGTGGCCTCGCACCCCATGTTCTCGTACATGTCATGTGTGTTCGGTACACGCCGTGTATTCCATTTCCTTCGGCCAGGCCCGTGTCTAGCCCCCACATGTCCATGTTCGTCTGTTGATTAACATGCCATGTCCTATTCGTACAAGGCGTGCCCTTTATTATTAGAACTGATAAAAACATGGCAGTGTCTTTACTAATACACAACCATGTCCAAATTGCATGAACACATCGTGTATGTTCGGTACACTCCATGTACCCTTTCCTGGTCTATCTTCTACTCCCTCGGTGTGATTATCCAGAGAACACAGGATGCTATATATGTTTTACTACACGTCGTGTACTCTAGATGTACACGTCGTGTACTTTTATTTTTCAGTTTTCTCACATTTTCATTGTTTTCATTTTGTTAATTTTTCTTTTGTTTGGTTTTTCTTTCTCATTCAGGATAAGACAGATTGAGATCCTTCCCGTGGGAAGCGGCCCACCTACGCCACTGAGGGCGAGAGGCTCATTTATTATCGGATTCGACTTCGACCTCCGACGTAGCCCGACCCAGACGCTCTAGTATAAAAGCTCCCTATGTTTTCCATTCTCTCCCCCCACCCCTCAATCCCTCAGCTGAGGCTGGTTTTAGTAGTGCCGTGACATCACCACCCCATCTAGAGCCTCTGAGCACCATCATTTTTTCTCCACCGTCTGCCACACTTCTTGTTCCCCCTTCAGTAGCTGCTGTCCCCACATCGACCGATTTATCCAACAGGCCTCAATCAACTTTAGTTGATCCACCCCCAAAGCCAGATCTTTCTACTGCACCTCCACCTTGGCCAGGACCTGCAGGTGTTCCCTACCTATGCATGGTGTTCCTAGTCACTGACTTGACACCTGACGGGATCCAACGCTTCTCTCACCATCTGATTCCATTGAGTGGTAACTACCTCTACAAGAGTGTTCCTCGGCAGCTAAGAATTTTGGTAGTTTTAGAGGATCTCCTTGGACACACTCCACTACTCACTATTTTCCAGGTCATTACTCCTATATTCATCGATTTATTTTCAGATTTTGATGCCTCGTTCGAGTTCAGCAGAGCTGAGTACCAGGAGAAACCTAGTGATGCGGTACCCGTAGTTCAGTTCTGGCTGGGCAACCGTCTCTTTTCCCTCACCATGACCGAGTTCGGCCGACGGTGCAGTTTCTACCCTTATCCTATCACCCCACCCCCTATTTTTACCCTGACTAGGCCCGTGCGCTCTGAACTCATTGCTATGTGGTGGGATATTAATGGGTCTGACCACCACTACACCCCTACCTCACAGAAGAGTACCCTTATCACTGACCACATCCTCCGTTTTACCCACCGGTGCTTTAGGGCCATTCTTTTCCCCCTCCATGAGGATATGGGGGTCATGATTGGTCGTGCCATGGATCTCATTAACTATTCCATCCAACAGGACTACCTGGACCTCCATTACCTCACCTCCTCCTACTTTCATGCCATGTTTACCAACCGTCAGGGCAACCTGAACGACGGGTTTTAGACCACCCACCTTGCCCACCACCTCAGGATTTTTGAGCCTTCTCAACCCCATGACCAGTTAGGTTCACCCCTGAAGATGGACTATGTAATTCATCTTCACATGGGATTGGTCTGGAAGTATGGGGTGCCTACGTCCTTGCTCAGGCTTCACCCCACCCACCTACTGACCATCCTGCTCCCGCCGATGGAACTCCTCCCCTCCTTCCCCACCACCTCTAGCTTCCCCACCCCAGCACCCTTCTACTGACCCCCCTTCATCGAGCCTTCCTTTTTCTATACCACCACCTACCCCTAGCCCATCACAATCGGTTGATCTCTCCCTTTCCATTGGCCTAGCCACAATGGAGAAGCATTTAGTTCATATAGACAACCGCCAGGACCGCATGAAGCAGTTTTTGGGGATTATTCTTCAACATCATGGTATTCTATTTCCCCCGCCACCTGCCTCTACCTCGATTCCTGGCCCGTCTGCTGTATCTCCACCACCCTTTATAGCACAGTCCAAAGATTTCATTCTCCTCTCCACTGTGAGCCTAGTTCAAGTTTCCGCTGCCACTTCCATCGTTGCTTCTAGTCCCGGGGGTTATGTTGAGCATCTTATTTTGAGTCCATCACGTGCGGCTCCTACTTATTTGGCTTCCATTCCAGGTAAAAATTCCAAGCCTCCAGCTTCCACAGATCCTGATCTATCTCTTCCGGATGGTTCTGTACAAGATGATGCCTCTTCTGAGGATTCCCACTAACTGATTTTTGTACACATGTTTTTCATTATATATAAATTTCTGTGATATCATGTGCCTGTGTTTGTTATGTATGCTTGCAGTGTTCCCTCACTTTCCCCCCTCACAGGTACTCTGGCACGTTTTGGGGTCCAATTTTACACCACATTCCATTTTTCTACACCTAGACACTAGGGGAGTAATCTTTTTCCATTGTTTTCTTTTCTTTCTTAGTTTAATTATTTCCTTACATCCCCTCGGTCTGGTCCACTATTGTGTCCCCACTTTTCTGTGTTCCTCTTTTTGGGCACTTGGTGGACCATGTACGATATTTTGTATGGCGGGTGTCTCACGACATCCTTAGTCTTTTCCCTAATCATCATTCTATGAGACATCATTATTAGAAGATATATTTTTAAATTTAAAGACAATTTGGATAACCATATTCTTAAAATAATAATGATGAAAGTGGAAATTTATAAAAGTTACATTCTTATTTTGGTTCTTGGGTATTTTAAAATAATTGTTGATATAGTTTTAATTGTGACTTCGAATCTTTGAATAATTACATTGTTTTGACTAATAAATTTTTTTCAAGTCACGACCTGATTGTCTCTTTACTTATTTTTCCGACTCCTGAGAGGTATTCTAAACCTTTTGTCATATTCTTTCAAATACCCTCTTTTTTTGAGAGATTCTTATAATACATATAACTACCAGAATTTTTATGTTTTCTTTTCGAAACATGAGGAATTATTTGAATTAAATTAAAATGATTGAGGTATTAGTTTGTTTTATCCCCATTATCTTGAGACCTACCCTACATTTTAACTTCTTGAGGCCCCTAGATACCATGAATATCCTTTATAGGAAGCCATATTACAAGCCTATTTCCCTTCCTACCCTAATTATTTTATGATTTTTCATGATTATTTATTTGAGCTCCAACGAAGTGTTTTGTAACACATGGTATGAATTCATGAATTGTGAAGAAAATAAGTATAGTGGAGATACTCTTGATCATTTTGTAATACAACGGATCCAAAACTCTATTTTTTGAAACTCTGAAAGGTTCCTTTGTGTTCTATATGAAAAAAATGAAATGGTGCAAACAAAGGGGCCTTATTCACATTGGTTGGTTTGTGACTCCTACTCAACTAATAGAGATGATGATATTATGTGATAAAGCTTGGTGAGAACTTTTTTACACTGAGTTTAACATTGAATATCATGCATTATTATTTAAAGAATTTATCATCCTCTTTCAAGCCTTAGAGTTATTTTCACATCATTACCTACCAACCATTAGCCACAGAAACATCTAATCCTTATTGAAAAGCCCTCATGATTTTGTAAGTAAAATTTTTTAAAGTTGAGAACTAGATTTCTTGAATACCTATGGATAGAATATATATATATATATTTGATTGAGAATAACTCTTATTAAAATCATATAGAGTGGGAGTAAGTTTTTGGTGAGGTAAATCATCAAGTGGCTTGATTATTTTTGAGATGATGAAACTTGTGATAAAAGAGTATGATAGTAGTTAATTGAATTATATATGAGGAATAATTAGAGTATCTCCTGAATTGAAACTATTTTTTATTCTTTTTGGATTTTCTCTTATAACTTATTATTTAAATTTATGATTAACTGAAGTTTTTCTTTATAAAATATAGACTCTTTTAATTAGATGTTGACATTTTCATGAGGGCCAGAAAGTGACTAAGTATGGGGGAGTTTGAAGCACCTGATTTGTGTATACATTTTCATATACTCTATTGAAGAATACAAACAAGTTTTTCAGCAGTTACCATCTTCTTAGGGAAAAAATACTATAATTTTTGGTGATCTTCTTCATTTCTAGGAGCTTTATGGCCGAATACACAAAATAGAGGAGAACTAAAAAAACATTTATAACTACATAGCATGTACTGATATACACGCCATGTACTTTCAAGCTCAGACACTACTTGAGCGGGACAATTACATTCCCATGTAACCAGATGTCCGTACACACCGTGTTCACAATATACATGTCGTGTATGACATTCTAGAAGTAATTGGTGGTTGAGGAGAGCCTACATGCCCATGTGGCTAGCTGATGGAAACACGCCATGTTCTACATACACACTCTGTGTATACCATTCTAGAAGCGATTGGTGGCCAAAAAATGAGACTACCCACCTTTTATAGAGGCGTTACACGCTGTGTACATGCACCTACCAGGCGGTCCATGTTTTATGTCAATGATGGTGTGTCAGGAAACCTACCAGCGGAGAAAATGGATGAAAAAACTCATTGAAAAAATTACACGGTGTGTACTTTGTCCACTTGTCGTGTACTTATTTTTTTATAAAAGGAGGTGTTGGCCTCCAGACTAAGGGTGTTCAACTATGGTTTGTTTATAGAATTTTTTTGAGAAAGGGTTGAAGTTTCAGAGGAGAGATGCTCTGTAGTCGTAATACTGTCATTTTACAGTTTACTGATGAATCTTTTCCACCTCTAAGTTTCAAGCATGATAACTTCATGTATTAAGAGTTTTTTGTCTACTTTCTTCTTCATATGTAACTAAACACCCAGTGTTATGGGGTTTTGGAAGATGATGAGTTGTAATTTGAATTAATTTTATATGAATGTGTTTGTTCTAATAATCTCTTCTTAATCTTCTTAAACCACTTTTAATTCTCACTGAAAATTCCGAACCACACTAAGGAATGAATTTTTTGGGATTCAAAAGAAGAATATCGATGAATAATTTCCTGATCATTGGAAGTATTCGTCGACTCAAAATGTACTAAACCAAATAATGATCTGTTAAACACTAACTACTGGACCAAAGAGTAAGTTTCTTCAGCTCTAAATATAATGTTTACTAGACCAAGGAAACATTATAAAAAATTGAAACCCAGAGTGTTGGGTTATCATGAACAAACACAACCTCATAAGCAATATGATTCAATAAAAAAACATCTCATTAATCCATAACCCCAAAGCACATCTTTATTTATCTACATAAAAATCAATTCTATCATATTTTACTTTTATTCTGTTATGATATTTATTAAAATAAACTTAAAATCCATTTTTCTTTTTATCCAAAATGTAACAGCCTGAGATTTTTTGAGAAATATTCCTTTTAATTGGTTTGATGTCTTGTGTTGTACGCTACACCAAGATCAGCTTGCGCTACACGCAACACCGTATTATCTTACAATATATTCAAACACTATTATAGGCTTGTGTAGCATGCCCGAGAAACCTTCCTCGAGAGCGTGTGCTATATGCAATACCGATTTTCACTAAATGAGACATAATTATAATATTATTATAAACTAACTGTTATGAATCGTAATACCCAATTTTTGAAATTTTATAAATTTTATCTTTCTAAATGGACTTCATTTTTGGATTCAGAATATAAATATTATCCTAAGTTGAATTTTTTGTATTTTTCTAAAAACATTCAATTTTTGATAAATAGTGAATACACTAGGTTACTATTTAAAAACCAACATTTTATTTAAATAATTACTTATTTTATTTAAATTTATTTTAGGTAAAAATAGATACACAATACATATATAAGTTCAATGTAATTCATTTGAGTTAGTTTATAATAATTTAAGTGTTATAAAAAATATATTGAAATTTTTACCGTCTTTTACCTACCTCCTTGGAGCATTTAGAATTGTACATAAAATATAATTTTACAGCTTCTGTGAGTTGAATTTAGAAAATCTGAGAGACCTAGTTAATATCAAGGAGTAAAATTTGGTTCAATGAGACAAAAATAATTTTTGGTGAATAGTACCGTTTTTACTTCTATTTACCACGGTTAAAAGTAAATAGAGTAATTAAGGGTAAAAATGATATGAATATTACCCTAAATCGTGTCTTAATTCTATTGTAAAAGTGTAATTCGACTAAAAATAACCATAGGAATAAAATAAGACCATTTAGGTCCACTTGGATTAAATTAGGACATATATTTTTATTTAAATCAAAGAAGAGTTAAAATTGTTAAAATCAATGTTTAATAACTAAAACATTTTTAATATAGGGTTATACATAAGATAAATTAGACTAGAAATATTCATTAAAAAGATAAAACAATTTCCTACATAATTCCAATTTATTTATAATTTTTAGAAATTAAATAAATTAATTTATTAATGACATAATGATGATGCAGTAATTATCTTATTAATGAAAGATTAACATAATTAATGTTATAAATACAGAAATAAATGTAATTTGAGACGTTTTATGAATAAAAATAATTTTATAGGTTAATATGACATCTAATTGTTGATTTGATTTACTTTTTCCGAACTAATCATGTTGTTATTACTTTCTAAAACATTAATTACCAAATAGTGTCAAAATTGACATAAAATTGTTTTTAAAACAAACATTATATTTTAATTTTTATTCTATTCTTAAAAATATAAGGTTCGTCCAAATGACTCAGATAAGGTTATATATATTAATAATTAGCCACTTGGGTTTCGTTTGTCTTGTTATAGTTTGTTTATTAACCATATAGTGTATGAAATCAAGAAGACACGGTAATAGATAAATTATTTATCTTAGAGTTAAATCTAAATGATAAGGTTGAATTTGTACCATAAACTTGTCTAAAACCTATTTGTTGAGAATATTTAGACCCATACCAACTTTATAATCTAAATAAGTCACTTTGGAGCCGTTATATACCAAATATTACTTTATTATAAAATAATATTTTATGTTTTTTCTAAAGTGCCGCTCTCCTCCCTTATAAAATGGAACCTCCTCCCTCCTCTCTTCACACAATTTTGAGCCATCAAACTCGGTGAAACCCTGACCATTTCCATTTTTCACTTCCCTATAAACATTATATAGGGTTTGGTATCCTCAAAAAACCAACTCTAGTGCCTTAAGAGGAAGCTTAAAAGAGGTGCGTTGAAGAGGAGGTAATATCTTCTACCGATTCTTTCAAGTTTCTTTCTTCTTCAAATTATTCTTCTTTGGTTTTTTTCAATATAAAGTAATTAAATTAGTATCATTAATATAATTATATTTCATTATAAATATAAAATAACCCCATTTCACCTTCTATCCATCCTATGGAAAAATAATCACCGCGAGTGCGTACGTACGGAATACCGTCTCCACGCCATGGTGTAATCTGTTTTTCCACAACCACCTTACTTGGATGGGTATAATGGTGTAAATAATGACTATATATGGTTATTTTAACATCATATTGATTATAATATATTATATAATCCACTCCAATTCCATTCAATAATTATGGGAATGATATCATCGCTTGTGCGTACGTACGGATTACCGTCTCCACGACGCGATGAGATTCATTCTCCATGTAAACCATTCAAGAATGATTATAATGTTTATATGATGAATAATAATGAAATATATGACATTATAAAGCTACTGTATTTATGTATATATAAATATGTCATCTACTTACTTCCATTCACGTCAATAAGGAAGGAAAAACAACGTTCATGCGTACATATGGCATACCGTCACCATGAACGGTGTATTCCATTTCATTTATCTTCAATTATATATATATATATATACTGAATAAATTTGATATATAAATCATGATTTACATTCTGGAAGTATGTAAATCATGATATAAGTAATAATAATATCAAGAACAACAAGTCCAAACACGTATGATAAATGAAACAATTAATACCCAAAACGATGCCTTAACATGGAAATGACCAATGAACCGGTAATATAATGTCCTAAGTGAATCATATATGACATCATAAATATTATTATGATTCTGTTACAAGTTAATAATATGTTTAAACCCATTGTACAGGAGTTTCAGACACATACAGAAGAAATTGGACCTATGGTAAGGGATAATTTTGCAAATCTCGTTTTTATCTGAGATTGTTTATTCGTAAGTATTTACTAGGGTTATATTTATCATCCATGTACATATTTTCTAAAAATGATTTCATGTATGTCTAAAGACATTTTTACCCATTTTTGAATATTACTACATTGTATGTAAGGAATAAATCTTTTGTTTACCATACAAGATACTTTTTGACTTTTCTGGAAAAAGTATGAGAAGAATGTTTTTTAACTTATACGTCATGAACATATTTTTACGGTTTCATAAAGCATAATTTTTATTAAGATTCTTCTAAAATGTTATCATTATTATTGTCAACAGAATCATTTTCTTTTAAAATTTCAAGGAATTTTGATAATAGAAAATGATTTTGAAGAAGAAAGGATATTTTCCCCTAGAATTCATTTCAAGTGTTTTATCAGAACTATTTTCCATCTAAGATGAAATTATTAAGTATTTTTAGGTTTAAAGTATAATTTATCGATTTTTTAAATGGTTTGATTTTTCTTATGATGAAATTATATACATTTCTTTTATATGGATGATGTTTTGAGGGGATGATTTCTATAAGACCCATTTTATTCGTTGGGTTATTATGAATGATGTATGTTTATTTTGTGGAACATAAAAAATGTTTTAATTATGAGATTGGTGTGACCTATATATCCCTCCAATTAATTTGGAAATGATTTATAAATCATGAGATAGACATGGATGAAATGGTGAGTAAATCCTGTCCAGTAATATAGGACTGGAACGAGGAGTGAACTCGATTCAGAAAGGGGCTTTGTCCACTAAGATGGTCTTGGCAGCAATGCCTTGGCAACTATGGAAATCATATCATGTGCCTAATTTTTTTCCACAATTACATGTTTTATTCCCATTCTATATTATCATGACTGATGTTCCTTTATGATATATTCCTTACGTACTTCCAAGATTTGTGTCTTTGCTCAAGATTTTGATGTTTAAATTTTTTGTTCATGTTTTTGCATTCAAATGTTTATGGATTGTTTTATGTTCTCTACTTTTACCATTACTATGAATTTTAGCTCACCCTTTTTATGTTTTCCTTTCCCTAGGATATAAAGAATGTTTTTAGGTAATAAAAAAAGAGGGGTAGATCTTTACGGGATATGTTGAAGATCTTTCACCATGATTAGAAGATTATTTTTCTGAGTTTCCAAAGAGACTAAAAAATTACTATCCTTGTGTGTTTGTTTTTGTTTTGAATTAAGTATTCGGAAAAATTAATGTAATTTCCATGTACTTCATGTTTGGAGTCTCTACATATGGTATCATAGGAAATGTGAAGTTAAACTTTGGAAACTAGGATGTGAAAAGTTTAGTGAAATCCCTAGATATATTTTTAATGTATTTGTAGGGATGTCCCTAAGGATAAGTATACATATAGGTTATAATCCTATAATTACAGTTACTATAATATAATTAGACCTAAGATGTTATATATTGAAGGTACTAAATTTTATTATGTTTTGTTCCTAGCATGATTTTTGCCTCTCACACTATTCTTTTTAGGTTTTAGAAAATGGATGGAAATTGGAAGAGTTGCGATAATGGATGATATGATGGACCATGGAATGATATTCTTCATGAGAAACCAAATGAAATTGGATCTGGAAGTCCAAATATTGTTATTATGCCTAATCAGTAATATCATAATATGATCAATAATCTCAACATTGGTAAGTTTTCCAACTCAGCTAATAAGAGAAAGATGGAGTTTCATGATGATCATAAAGGAAAGAAAGTTCGATTTCCCTTATGTAAATCATGTGGGAAGATACATCAGGGATAATGTTTCAAAGGAACTGGAAGATTCTTTGGGTGTGGAAAAGAAGGACACAAATCCAGTAATTGTAAAGGAAATGGTGTAGTTAACACCATGGACAAGGATAATGGTATTTCTAAGACATCAACAACGGTACAATGTTTTAAATGTGGAATGTAAAGGCATTATGAAAACCAATTCCCTAAAGGAAAATATATTGAAGAGAATCAGTATGGTCATATGGGTAGTATTTATGTTGATGATGATGAAGAAACTACAAATGATATATGATATGAAATAAGTGTTTAAGAATATACTCATGAAGCTCAGTCAATGGTTTAAGAAAGTAGTGGAATGATTGTCTGTTTACCAAAAGTTATATTAATGGTACTATGGAATAAAGAAACATCTAAGGATTGTTACACATTCTTTTTTCCTAAGATATTTGAGAGTATGTGTTGAACAGTACCGGTAACCATGAAATGTAATTCAGATATTTTTCGAAAGAAGATGATATGTCCATAATGAATGGGTAAGGAGAAAATAATATTTTGGATATTATTAATGAGCTCATGACTAATATAAGGAAAAGGTGGTATCATGGTTTGAGTATATAGAAATTTTGGGCTTTTGGTATGTGGAAAGAGTTAACTTTTGACAGTATTTATGTATTCACTAAGGTTCAATGGGTATTAATTTTCAAGAGAATACATGATTAAGGAATTCAAATTTTTGTAATGTAACCAACAAGATATATCTTATGATATATGGGGGATAAATGATGGTATTCACATGCTTGGTAGATGACCCTTCTAGTAGTTGTTTTCTGTATACTATGGTATTGGACAAAAGTATATCTGATAAGCCTAAAGGTTGGAATGCATTATGTTGGACATCAGATAGTATTGTTTAAGGGTAGAAAAATTTGATATTATTTCTAGAATTTTGTAATAGTATAGTCTAAAAAAAAGGACAACCCGTAAGATGGGTGACAACCCATTGCATCGGACAAGGATGGGGGAATCGAACCCACAACCGAAGTGCAACCGACCTTTATCGCCTTCCTTTTACCTAAAAAATGTCCTTGGTTAGGAGAATCTTCTTTTATTTTATTAGGTGGTATTATATATGAAGTACATGTTCATTTTGGCAGCTATATACAATTAATATCACCATATATGGACTTATGTATCCATAATAACATTTGATAAAATTTTGTTAGAGATAGATGGAGTGACCCATAATTCTATCATATGATCTACTAACACTTCAAGAATGACAAATTCAACTTTATTTCTTTAGGATATGAAGTGGAAATTGTTCAAGGCACAAACAAATGTACCAAAATCATGTAAGTATTTATTCTAATCCAAATTCTTAAACATTAGAGAAATGATCGTGAAAACCAAAAATTTTGTCCTAGTGTCCTTATATTCGATGAATCAGATGGTACCTTAGATCATCAAAAATTTATGGCTTTATGATGGACGACTCGTTCATAGCCATGTCATCTACCACTCTACATCAAAACATGATGGTTAAATTTTTCTTCTATATCCATATTTTCACCTACTTTCTCCTATTTGGAAACCCAGTGATTAGTTAATTTGGGTAATCGTTACGTTTCTTAACATACATTTTAAAATCAAGTTTTAGAATTCCTTTTTACAATTTGGGATTATATGCAAGAAACTTACATGTAGTAAACGATTTATAACCCCGAAAAATTTTGAGGGCGAAATTAATTTTAAGGGGTGTAGAATGTTACACCCTGAGATTTTATGAGATATATTTGTTTTAATTTCTTTTATTTCTTGTGTTGTACACTAATCCAAGATTAGCTTGCACTATACGCAACACCGTATTAGCTTACATTATAAACAACCACTATTCTAGGCCTATGTTGCATGCCAGAGCAACCTTCCTCGGTAGAGTGTATTATACACAATACTGAGTTTCACTATATGAGATATCATTATAATATTATTATGAACTAGAAGTTATGAATAGTAATACCCACTTTTTTAAATATTATAAATTTTATCTTTCAGAATGGAATTCATTTTTGGATTCAGAATATCTAAATTAGCCTAGGGAGAATTTTTGGTATTTTACTGAAAACCATCAATTTTTTATGAATAGTGAAAACACTTGGTTACTTTTTAAAAACAAACTTTATTTAAAAACATTTTTTATTTTATTTAAAATTATTTTAGGTCAAAATAGTACATAATAAATATATATATAGGAAAAAATTAATTCATTGGATTCAGTTTATAATTATTTTAGAGATATAAAAATTATATTGAAATTTTTACTGTCTTTTACCTACCTCCTAGGAGCATTTTCAATTGTACATAAACATACTTTTACCACTTCGTTGAGTTGAAATTCGAAAATCCAAGTAACACGGATAATATTAAGGAGTAAAATATCGTTCAATGAGATGAAAATAATTTTTGGTGAACACTAACTTTTTACTTTTATTTACCACAGTTAAAAATAAATAGGGTAATTAAGGGTAAAAATGATATTATTTTTACCCTAAAAAATGTCATAATTCAATTATAAAAGTGTAATTAGACCAAAAATAACCTTAGGAATAAAATATGACCCCATAGGTCCACTTGTATTAGATTAGGACAAATATTATTATTTAATTTAAATAAGAGTTAAAAGAGTTAAAATCAACATTTAATAATTAATTAATTTTTAATATAGGGTTATACATATGATAAATTTATCTATAAATATTCATTATAATGATAAAACTATTTCCTACATAATGGTAATTTATTTATAATTTTTAGACATTAAATAAATTAATTTATGTATGACACAATGATGATGAAGTAATTACCATATTAATGAAATATTAACGTAATTGATTTTATAAATACCCAAATAAATGTAATATGAGACTTTTTATGAATTTAAATAATTTTATAGGTTAATATTACATGTTATTATTGATTCAATTTACTTTTTTTGAACTAATCATAATGTTATGATTTCCACAAAAACCAATTACCAAATAGTGTCAAAATTGACATAAAATAGTTTTTGAAACAAATATTATATTATTAATTTTTATTCAATTTCTAAAATTATATGGTTTGGTCAAATGACATAGATAAGGTTATATATATTAATAATTAACCACTTGGGGTTCGTTTGTCTTGTTATAGTATGTTTATTAACCATATTGTGTTAGAAAACAAGAAGACACGGTAAAATTTAAATTATTTAACTTAGAGTTAAATCTAAATGATAAGGTTAAATTAGTGACCTAAAGTTGTCTAAAACCTATTGGTTGAGATTATTTCAAGTCATCTTGACTTTATATTCTAAATAAGTCACTTTGGAGCCTTTATAAACCGAATATGACTTTATTATAAAATAATAGTTTATGTTTTTTCTAAGGTGCCCCTCTCCTCCCTTATAAAAGGGCACATCCTCCCTCTTCTCATCAAAAAATTTGGAGCTTTAAAGATCAGACTAAACCTACCCATTTATCTTCTCAAATTCCTTAGAAACATTATAGAGGTTCTGTTCTCCTCAAAATACAAACTCTAGTGCCTTAAGTGGAAGCTTAAAAGAGGTGCATCGAAGAAGAGATAATCTCTTCTACCGATTCTTTCAAGTTTCTTTCCTCTTCAACTCATTATTATTTAGTTGTTTCATTATAAAGTAATAAAATCTGTATCAAAAATATACTGAGATGTTATTATAAATATGAAACACCCTCATTTCACCTTTTACCATCATGCGGAAAAAGAAATCATCGCGCGTGTGTACGTTTGGAATACCGTCTCCACGCAGTGGGGTAATCTATTTTTCCACCACCACCATACTTTTATGGGCATAATGGTATAAAGAATAACTATATATGGTTATTATAACATCATACTGATTCTGGGATATTATATTATCCACTCCAATTCCATTCAATAATTATTGGAACGATATCATCGCTCGGGCGTACCTACGGATTACCGTCTCCACGACGCGATAAGATTCATTCCCCATGTTAACCAATCAAGAATGATTATAAAGTATATATAATGAATAATATTGAAATATATGAAATTATAATGCTATTGTATTTATATATATATATATATATATCATCTACTTACTTCCATTCATGTGAATAAGAAAAGAAAAACAATGTCCATGCATACGTACGGCCTACCGTCTCCAGGAATGGTGTATTTCATTTCATTTATCTATCTATTATATATATATATATACAGAATATATATGATATATAAATGATGATTAAAATTTTGGATGTAAGTAATTCACGATAGAAGTAATAATAATATCAAGAACAACAAGTCCAAACATGTATGATAAATGAAACAATTTATACTCAAAACGATGCTTTAACATGGAAATGACAAATGAACGGGTAATATAAAGACCTAAGTGAATCATATATGATATCATAAATATTATTATGGTTCTGTTACAAGTTAATAATATGTTTAAACCCACTATACCGGAGTTTCGGACACATACATAAGAAATTGGACCTACAGTAGGGGATAATTTTGCAAACCTCGTTTTTATCCGAGATTGTTTATTCGTAAGTATTTACTGGGGTTAATTTATCATCGATGTCCCTATTTTCTAAAAACTATTTCATGTATGTTTAAAGTATTTTTTACCCTTTTTTGACATTTACTACATGTTATGTAAGGAACCTTTTTTTTACCATATGAGGTACTTGTTGACTTTTCTGGAAAAAGTCTGAGAATAATGTTTTTAACTTATATGGCATGAATGAAATTTTACAGTTTCATAATGCCTTATTTTTATGAAGCTTAATCTACATGTTTTCATGATTATTTTCATCAAAATCATTTTCTTTTAAAATTACAGGGAATTTTGAGAAATGAAAATTATTTTGAAGAAGAAAGGACATTTTCCCCAATAATTCATTTCAAGTGTTTTATCAGAACTATTTTCCATCTAAGATGACATTATTAAGTATGTTTATGTATCATGTATAATGTATCTATTATTTTCATGGATTGATTTTTCTTATGAAGAAATGATATCCATTTCTTTTATATCGATTATGTCAGGATGGGATGATGTTTATGAAACCCATTTTATTCGTTGGGTTATTATGAATGATGTATGTTTATTTTGTGGCACACAAAGGAATGATTTCATTATGAGATGGGTGAGACCTATATATCCCTCCAATGCATTGGGTAAAGATTTATATCTCATGAGATAGACATGTATGGAATGGTAAGTTAATCTTGTTCAGTGATACAGGACTAGAATGGGGAGTTAACTCGATTCCGAAAGGGACTTTGTCTACTAAGATTGTCTTGGCAGCAATGCCTTGGCTACTATGGAAATAATATCATGTGATTAATGGTTTTCCAAAATTATATGTTTTATTCCCATGCCATTTTATCCTGACTGATGTTCCTTTTTGATATATGCCTTACATACTTCCATGATTTATGTCTTTGCACAAGATTTTGATGTTTAGATTTTATGTTCATGTTTTTGCATTCAAATTGTTATGGATTGTTTTAATTTCATATATGTTTACCCTTAATGAGAATTTGAGCTCACTGTTTTTATGTTTTCTTTTCCTTAGGATATAAACAAAGGTTTTAGGTAAGAAAACAAAAGGGTAAGATCTTTATGGGAGATGTTCCACATCTTTCACCATGATTAGAATATTATTTTTCTATTATTCCAAAAACAATAAACTATTATGGTCCATGTGTGTTTGTTTTTGTTATGTATTAAGTATTCCGGAAATGTAATGTAATTCCCATTTACGTCAAGTTTGGGGTCTCTACACAAACAACAACCATCAACTCTAAATTCATAAAACATCATTAAAAAAAATAAAATCAAAGATAAATAAGATAAAAATAACTCCTTTTGCCTAGGGATCGACCCCTTATTGGTGTTATACTAGTTAGGGTAAAAATAATTTGGGACACTGATAGTATACCTTCGGTGAAATGATCGTCCAGAACTTCATTTTGATCTATAGCTATTGTTTCACATTCATGAATGGTTGACAGTCAAATATTTATTTTATATACATTAGAATATTCTTATATTACAATACTAAAAATGATTTTTATTTTCATTTTTTCTCTATGACTCTTTTTGTAAAGGATTTATAATATTTTCCTTTATAATGAAAATTTTCCATTACCATATTGACGAGAAATACATATTTTATATATTAAACCTATATAAAAGAATAATTCATGGAAAATAAATTGAGAATTTAATATTTTCCAACTTATATTCACTACCTTTATTTTTGGAATTTACTATTTTATATGGAACACAAAAATTGCGAGTTTCCCATGTTTATGTTTTTGAATTTGGAGCTCCCTTCCCTTCTCCTAATATTGGAATCAAGAAATATCTTATGACACTAGCTCATCCACCGATGACATTCTCATATATCTTTCCTTAACCTGTTCCCTTCTGAAATTCATGAAGACTCTATTGAACGAGGTCACACTCGGTTATTCATGGTTAATTTATTAAACATCCATATTCGTTGGCTGAAATCATATCTCCTATGGAACCCAAAAATTAATAGATCTCAACTCCTTTAGTATCTATTCGAAGGGCCCCTTCACTCATCATGTATTTTTATGATTTTAAAATATATAATATTTATCTTTGGAGGATGATAATCACATTGTTCATGGATGATTTTCAATCCCTTGAAGAATTTCCATGATGTTTTAGCCCCTTCTTCAGTTTCTTCATACATTTTAAATTTGAAAGGTTTTAGAATAATATTCCTTACAGGGCTTAATTTTATCAAAGTATGGTTGTATTACTTCATCACAGATCCTCAATATTCTTAAACTCTATCTACTCTAGAAGAAATTTTGGGCATTCCAGACAAGACATCTAAATACCATCTACAATGGATAATCATGGAGAGTCTAGAAGTAGTCCTATTAACTCTGTAAATATTGTAAGACATACAATTTCCTCCTTATTTAGTTGACCATAATGGCCCATAGTGTTTCCACTTATCATTGTGGTCAACAATATTGATTCCTATCTTGATAATGGTGAAACGATATTCCACCACTTTTTTTCCTCCCTCGAGTGGATCCCAATATTCTATCTTGGATCATGGATGGATCTCATACCTCATCTCGTTTATCTTTTCCATGGAAGGAGGAAGCACCACTAGAGTTACAATAATGTATCACCCCAATGTTCAAGTGATCCATCCCATTTTTTCTTATTTCACTAATACATATTAGGATATAGATAGTGCTAGAAAAAACATATAACATTATTAAAAAGGTACTATTATCTTAAGATCTATTAAATGGTTTTCACTTTATTAGTTTTTTTTTCTAATGTTGATAATTGGCAATTTTATCAGTTATATTTCTAGAGATAATAAATGGAATATTTTTTCAATGTGTTATTAATGTTAAAGCACAATGCAATATAAAATATAGGTATATGGAAAATACAAATTTTAATTGAAATAAAATTTACATAAAAAAGAAAAGAAAAAAACTATATTATAAATATTTCAAACATTGTTTTGTACAATTACATTATCAAGTTCAATTTACCAAAAACATTGATAAAGATCAATAATTAATTTCCCTTAGGCACATAACCCCCTCTCAAAAAGCTTGATCATGGAATCAATTCTCTAAAAAACAAGCCTAATTATTGAAAAAAATTCCAACTGTATAAGAAAACAACTCATATGTTTGTAATTATACAAATAAATAAATTAAACATAAAAAGGGAAAAAATCATTTACTAAAATTTCACTTTTATCTAAAACCACCATGTTGGTGTTATACAAGTCAAAATATTTATCGGATTGAGGTTTTGATGTTTCCAAAATGCCAATAGTGACATATGGATTATTTTCTTAATGTATTAAAGGAATCTGAAAGTGTTTTCTTATTTGTGAGTATCTCATGTGTTTTTTGAACTAAAATGTCATTTTAAACATAGAACACACATTTTGAGTGATTCTAAGAACACTGAGTATTATATTTCATTTTGGATGATTTTTATATATCACAAATGATTTAATGGTAATTTTTCAAAACTATAAATGTAATCTGAATATGTTATTTTTAGTTTTGATTATTTTAATTTTTTTGAACTATTATATGAAATATAAATAAACAATTTTTGATTCATACCGGTCACACTATGAAACATATTGATGTATGATTTCTTAATACATGTCACAAATGACTTAAGGATCTTTGAATTAAATTATCAACTCAATATAAATTCATTTCATTATTTTTTAATACGTCACATAAATTTTTTACTAAAATTTCAATTTGGACTAAAAACATGCACTTTGACTCATACCAATCACATTATTTTTTGGTTTTATGTGACAATGATTAAAAAAAAGACTCACGAATTATTTTTAAATTTATCAAGACAATCAATGAATGTTTTCTCAGTTTTTAGTGACTAAAACACATTTTGAACTAAAATGTCATTTTTTAACTCAAGACATCAAGTATGAGTCATATCAAATGTAATGTATGTTAGATTTATTTATGGATAATTAATAAAAGTCAAAAATATTATATGGAAAATTTTTTATAGTATCAAAATAATGAAAATGTGTTTTCTTGATTTTGAGTATGTTATGTGTGTTTTGAACTAAAATGTAAATTTTAAATAAAAAGACACACTTAGAGAAATATATGTCATATGGTGAATCAGATTGATTTCAGGTTCATTATAACATGTCACAAATGACATGATGATTATTGTACCAATTTATAAAAACAATATGAACGTGTATTCTGAGTTTTTATTTTTTTAGATTTATTTTTTACTGAAATGTCAATATAAACTAAAGACACACATATTGAATCATACCAGTCACATATTTTTTCAGTATGATTTGATACTAACTCAAAAAAAAATACTTATGAATCATTATCTTAATTCACAAAAAATGATCTTTTTTTCGTGACTAATATTTAGTAACAGACATTTTAAATAGAAATGTAAATTTTAAAGTAATAGAAGACACTTTGATTCATACTAGGATAACAAAGTATTATATTCAGGTGCGGATGATTCATACAACTAAAAAGTGATTTAAGAATCATTTTATTTATTTATCTAGATAATTGGAATGTGTTTTCATATTTTTGAGTATGTGGCTATTTTTTTAAATAAAATGTAAAATTTAAATAAAATCAGACTTTGTGACATAACGATTGCACCATGAATCAGATTGATCAGAGATTGATTCCTATACGTCAAAAATTAATTATGGATTACTTTCCTAAAGTAAAAAAAACAATACAAGTGCATTTTCTTTGTTTTGGGTATGTCACATACATTTTTTTATTAAAATGTCATTTTGAACTACAAAACACACATTAAGTCATACATGTCCCATTGTGTATCCATTTGATGTGAGACTAATTAATACACATCAGAAATGAATTATGAATCATTTTATGAAATTATGAAGACAATGTGAGTGTGTTTTCATAGTTTATAGTGAGTCATAAATAATTTGAAATAAAATTTCAATTTTAAACTAATAATACCATGTTTGATTCACTCAGGTCACACTATGTGTCATGTTGAGGTGCGAATAGTTCCTACACATAACAAATGATTTATAGATTTTTATCCAACTCTATACATTAAATATGAATATTTTATCATAGTTTTTATTATGTGACATGTCTTTTGAAATAAATAGTTATTTTTAATAAAAGACCACGAGTCAGACCAGTCGCACCATACATCAAATTTGACATGAGGTTGATTCCTACACATAAAAAATTAATTCTGAATAGTTTTACTGAATTATAGAAATAATATGAATGTTTTTTCACAGTTTTGAGTATGTCACGTGTCTTTTATTACATAAAAGCCAATTTAAATAGAAAATAGAAACTTTGACACATACTAGTCACATAACGTGTTAGTGTTACATGAGACTAAATCCTATATTTCAAAAATGACATATGAATCATTTTCCAAATATATAATAAAAATATAAGTACATTTCATCGGGTTTTAGGGTGTGACACTTGTTTTGAACTAAAATTTCATTTTTCATCTCAATACACATAGTCTGACTCATACATGGAACATCATGTATTAGATTGATATGTAGTTAATTCGAACACATAAAAAATTACTTTGTAATAATATTTATAAATTATCAAATCAATAAAATTTTGTTTTATAATTTATATCATGTGGCATTTGTTTTTAAATAAAATGTCAATTTTAATAAAAAATACACACATGGAGTCTTAACGATTACACGCTGCATGATATAAGAATATACTTGATTCAAACATGTCCCAAATGACATAAATATTATTTCCCTATATTTAAAAAATAATTGAATATGTTTATTTAGTTTTGAGTATGTCACATGCCATTTTTGAAAATATTTAAATTTAAAAAAATCTTGTACTTTGAGTCACATCAGTCAAATCATGTGTCGTTTTGATGTGAGATTAATTCCTACACCTAAAAAAAGACATTTGAATCATTTTCAGAATGTATCATTAAAATGAAAGTTTGTTTTCATATTTTTCATTGAGGGACACATATTTTAAACTAAAATTAATACTTTATAATCAAAAATTATACTTTGATTCATTCCAAGAAATTTTTTTATCAAATTAAGGTGCTTATAATTCCAACACATCAAAAATGAATTTTTAAAATTTTTACAAATGTTTCAAAATAAATTGATTATTTGATCATTTTTTAGTATATGGTTTACATTTTTAACTAAAATATCATTTTTAAACTAAAAATACACACAAATAGTACTACCAAAAAAATCTTGTATCATATTTAGTTGAAATTATGAACTACATTTAGATAATAACTAATGGGTAGTTTTCCTAAATTATCGAAAAAATATGAATGGGTTTTCTTTGTTTTTGACATGATATGTGTTTTTTGAACTAAATTGTAAATTATAACATAAAGACTTATACATTGATCCATACATGTAATTAATTGAATCACATTGAGGTATAGTTGATATCTACACATTATTCCACCTTTTTTATTCTATATAGCATTTATCATTTTGGTTTATCTGACCATATTGTTATTTGATACACCAGGTTTTTTAAATCAATATAGAATAAAAAGAAAAGTTCGTCATCATAATTTACTCATCATGTTTGAGTGTGTGATCTTCATATATCCTATTTACGATGTTTTTATACTATATGACACAATGAATTCAAAAAATCAGTTTTATGAAATATGTTTCATATTGTGAATATTAGGATTTTCGATAGTCCTAGTAGTACTGGAAAAATATAACAATGTAAATAATTTATATTTAAATTTAAATTACATCTATAATTGTAAATAATTATTCTAGGAAGGTATTTTTTTATTGAATATGGTTTGTTACATAAATTTTCAAACATAATAACCATAATATTTTCTTTCAATTCATTTTAGGAAACAAATACATTTAAAAAAATAAGTAATTTTTCCTAATATATGTTTAGATAGTGGAATGTTATTTTATATACCCTAATAATTACCCATTAGTATATTTATATGGGATTTTTACCCTCACGGATTATCCTCATGATATGTTTTTAATAATATTTAAACCGTTTTCTTTAATTTTTTTATTAAAACATGAAATAAAATGTATAACTGGAAGTTTATTTGTAAAATGTTTTAGGCAGTGTACTAAAATTGGATAAACCTCAACACATGTGGTCAGTTATTTTTGAATCTATGCGTTGAATCTAGAAAATAAATCATTAGCGTATCCAAATTGACTATAAGGTATAACAAATGCTTCCTGAAAAACAAAAGAGAAATAAGTAATCAAATATATGAAAGTATATTTTTATAATGAAATTGAGGATTTATAAACCATTATCATGGGTATAAAAAAGATTATATCATTTTTAATTACCATTAAAACATTGTGTATAGATATAGAAAATATCCAAATATTAACATCAATGAAATACCTTGTCAATGATTTTCCCCTTAAGATGTCTATTATATTCATGGTCTTTCTTTAAGAGATACATTATTCTTTAAGAAGTATGGTTTTTATCCCAAGGCTATTCTTGGGTGTTCAGGGGACTTACCTAGTTCATTATACTCATTTCCGTCTTTTATATTTGATGTGACCATGTACTTTTAATGTTGGATGAAGTTACTAGTTCAGTCAGTTATGGGTGGTTGTGGTATAATCTACCTAGTTTGCATGGGTATCATCTTTCTTGTTGTATTTTCTATATGTTTGTGTGTTTTATATGATGAGTTGCATTGTTTTGGACTGCATCAACTGTTGATAATGGATGTTGATAGTTTTTTTATCTTTTACTGCCCTTGATCTGGACAAATTCCTCTTGTAATGAAACAATCCACTGATTACTTATACATGTGCTTTGGCATTTCATCTCGGACATTAGAATATACCTTTGAACTACCTTTGGATGATTCTCCACTTTTTATTCCACTAGATTTTTCATTTTCAGCTTTTACAGATGATATATACTTGCTATTGATTATTCCATTTCATGTCTCATGATTAATTAATATCTTTAGGCCTTGGATATTTCTTGGAGTTGTTGAACTTTCATGACATGATTTCTTACTTCATGGCATGATGTTTCAGGTATCTAGATCCTTTGGGAGCTTTTGTTGGATATTTATATCTTTATCATCACATATATATCTAATCTTTTGGGATGTAAAATCATTACACCACAATCATATATTTTAACACTTTTTATATAATAAATTTCATAGGGTAAAAATTTGGGTAACCAATTCATATCTCTGTTTGTATCAAAAACAATTTATGTCCATTTTTTCAAATATTACACCATATTTTTTTTAAATGATAATAATTTTTTTTGATGTCATGTGATGGAAAATGAGTCCAAAATTATATTCAAATGGGTTTCCATTGAAAATGATTTGATATATACTCTTGAAAAAGTACGAATAGTATTTAGTCATAATTAGTATTGTAGACTAGCTATTTCAAAAATCAAACAAACCCTATGTTGACATTTAAAACATAGTCTCTTAGTCTTTCATAAATTAGTAATTAATTTACATTCTAAATAACTATATTGTTTATATTTCCTCTCTCTATATATTTTCATAATAATAATTTCTGATTATACCATTACATGATAAAATTGTATCAATATTAATCATTAATGTTATTAAATGTTAATGATGAAAAATAAGGGTAAATTTACTTTGTGAAGATATATTAAACTTATTGGTTGATTATTTAGCTTATTTTGATTTATCCCTAAATTTCACCGACTTTCCTTTGTATATCTATAATAACATTCAATGGGTCTGGAATTTTAAATTAATTGATTATTGTTTTCCATAATTAATAATTTTGAAATGAATAAAACAATATTTACATGTATTTTAACATCATCTAATGGCCATGTGATGAAAGTTCAAATATTTTTCTCAAATGTATGAATATATACATTATAATGGGGGATAAATTTCTCAGAACTCATATCATAATCTATGTGATCACGAGTATCAGATGAACTATTTCAAGGCTTTTATTATGTAGAATGATTCCTTATATATTATATATGGGGACCCTTGCAACAAAGAGATGGGAGGGTGATCATATATAAAAATCACAAACATTTCCACCCTATATAATATCAGTACAAGAGAGGTATCAAGTTCAGTCTGATTCACAATTCATAGAAAGAATTGTGAGAATATTTATTACCTATTATAAGATATAACTATGAGGGGAATGGATCACATCAAATCTAGTGGGGGTTGGGGTGGGTAATTTTCATGTAGTGGGCTTTGTTTTGTTGTTTCTTCTCTTTAAATATTTTCCATAACATATTCTAAAAACTGTGACCATCATTTTTATTTTTTTTTCTTTATATAATCATGACTAAATCTCTTACATATTCTTATCTTTATCCCCTATTCATTTCATTTCACAAATTAAGTTTTGGGTGACAAACCAAAACCCACACCTATGACGCAGTCATACAGTTGTGGTCAATTCAAGGCCAATGATAGTAGCTATTCATCATGTAAAACTAATGGAAAATACTGAATTTAATTTATATAAAAAATACAGTAAAATATAAATCATTTTTATGTAATACTGATTTAATGAAAAATAATTTTGTTCTATGTTATTGTAAAAAAATATACTATAACATTTTATGTGTTTTACCTATTAGAATTCATTATTTATTTAAAAATTAATTCATCCATACCACATGATGTGAGATAGAATTGGATTTATATTTTCATTCATCAATATGAATATAAACAACTAAAATAATTAAGTTTTTTTTTCATTTGACAAATGTTTTTACTATAGATTTAAAATGTGTACTATTTTTTCAATGTAATCATACCTCATCCACGATTTATGGTATGGGTACATTAATTTAGCCACACATTTATTATTTTCATCACATAGTTTTTGATTCATAAATAAAAAAATCATAATAAAAGTAATTAATACACATATTTTCATGAAATGAATTAGCATTCACATTTTAACTAAAATGATGTCTCCTCACAAGGACTAATAAACACAACCCATTCTTTTTGTATAATCATTTTTTATACATATATGGTAGGTGCTCTTTTATTCTACCTACAAAATCATTGTGATAATAATTTATAAGAATTGAAAAAATCCATCAATTATCATTTCCAGTGAAAATTAATAAAAAATTCATTATGTATTAAACTTCAATAAATTCACCCTAAAAGTGATAATGATAAGTAAATCAATGTTTCATTGTTATTTTTTATTAAAATAAATAATTTTACCTAAATATCTTCCCAGATCGACACCGTAAGCCAGATAATAATGTTTTCTATGATTCATCATCAAAAGACATGTCAATTTGAGTGTTCATCACAATGTAACTATTAAACATGGCCTTGTTAGGGTTAATAGGCTGGCCAAATGCAGTCCATATTACCTTGACTTTGATTCCTTTTTTTCATGACATAATTTATTTTTATAACACTATCACACAACGCTATTCCTAATTTTTCTGTGAAATTTTTTCAACATATACCACCACAATAAATTTGAAATAATCAATATGTTGTTATACAAGATTAGAATAATATACATGTGTATAAGCTTTTCATTCGACTATCTTAGTATTATCATCATTTTTAAAAACCTATTGTTCCTTAGGATTAGTAGCATCAGCATGTGGAGAAGTCATTATTTGTATATGTTGATAAAAATTTAATATATATTACAAAAATACATCCGTGAATTGATAGTACTATAATGTAAAATAATGTATGTGGAAAAAAACATAACGTTATTATTAAACTCTCTTTATATTAAATATTGGAGGACTTTGACCCCTCTATCAAGTACCTAAATCCCATCATTGTGGCCTCCTCTGACATATAAGACCCAACATAGATTAGGACCAATATAAAATGATTTTGATTTTCTAATTAAAGTGGTTTCCTCAATTTAATTGAAATCTATCCCTTCAGTTTTTTGGTTGATAATAAAATAATTGACCACCTTTTATTTTAATGTCGTAGAACATAAAATACTTTTACTATATCTGTTTCCATTATAAATTGTTCATATTCGAACCATTCCTAACTAAAATCCACTTTCAAGGATCCAAATTCATTTATTTTATCTACACTTATATTATAAACCCACATTCATTGAAAAATAATCAGTTGTAATGTTATATAATCTATCTCCAATATTTTTTTCTTGATTCCAAAGTATGTCGTATTCACATAAATGGGATTTTATCATTGGTACCAGATACATGAATTGATTCATCCACAAGTGTATCTTTATTATTTTCCATGGTACAATGTTCATCATTATAATTTGTATATAACATATAATAATTAATTACAAAACCATAATAAGATAATAAATTCAAATTTGGTCCTCTATCTAGCAAGAAAAGTCATTATAAAATTAAATCCAAATTTGGAGTTGATTCCGTAAAATTACGGTCTTAAAACCTTTGTATAAAATGTTTATTATGTGTATTGGATACCATGATTTTATTCCCTTACGGATTAAAATTACAAATAATTACTTCTTGGGTTTCAACATATGGCACAACCTCTATGATTTTATAAAAACATAAATCTAATCCTACTCCCACTCTATAATAGTAATTGTGAATACATATATTCTAGAAATTCATTAAACCACAAAATCCTTAGTGTGATGAGATTTTGGTAGACCATGGATTTCTAAATCTGATAGGGTTTCAATGCATAATTAAATGGATTACACAACAAGGTACTAAATCTTAATACAACCTTTTGGATTAATATGATGTCTGACATACCCTCTCAAGATATTCATATAACATTCAATGGGGTACATAAATCTGTAATGTACACAACTGCATAATATAATCTCTCAAAAAAAGTAAACCATTATGTAAACCATCACATCAATAAATTTTAGTTGAAAAAACATCTCCAATTCACATAATATTATACCAATTACCTTTTCTATAGATCTAGATTTAATCAGGTTTGTAATTTTTTTTCATACAGTTTTGAATAAGAAACTATTATTCATTATTGCATGATATAAATCCTTGGAAAAATTTCAACATAAATATTCAAGAATTAAGTCATGCATTATAACATTATTGTCATGCGATTTAATATAGTTTAAATTTAAACCCATCATTGACATTAAATTTAAGATATTTTATGAATATGCATTTGGAACCATTCAGACATTAAATAGTTTATAAAACTTATATCACTCTTGAGTAGAAATTGTATAAGTAAATGGTGGAAGAGAAGTCTATTTTTCACTCTTCAATGTTGCCAACAGTTCCTGTATCCCTATGTAAATCATGTCCAAAATATAATGAATTCAATCCTTTAATTTTTTTTAGTTTTTTTAGAAATATTCCAACGAAACTAGCACATACCTTTTCTCAATATCATTACATCATGAAAATTCTTTATATACATAGAATTTCAATAAGGTATTTAAAAAAAGATGATTTCTTTTTCTAGTTGAATGGTTATGGTTTTAGAAGAATGATTTACCAAAAGTAGTATCAATATATTTTAATTTCTAAAAGATTTGATAACCTATTAGTGGTAGTGGTATTGTACATTATAAATAAATCCCATCAAATGATTTCATCCAGGATTATTACTTTTTTTTATGATGCATGAATAAGATATGTCCTAGAAACACATCCTTTGATTAATGTTTCGACTTAATTAATTGTCTACCATGTTGAAAAAAATAGGACACCATTTAGTTCCTTTAATTCATTGTCTTGAAAAAATACCATTAGGAAGAAATAAATTTATCATTACAAAAAACAAGTATCTCAATGTGAAACATTCATTTATATAAGAATCATACAATGTAACACTTGAATACCATAATAAATTCAAATATTTGATCAATATTTCCAAAAAAATTCAATATCATTACCTGATTATTTTTGTCCTAATATATGTATAGATATTATGATGAATTTTTGTTTGATGAAAAACCATGGTTGAATGTTATAATTTAGCATCACAACTAACAATGTAACTTGATTGATTCTTTAAAAACCAAAGGTATTCACCCCATCAATGGAAGGTGAAAGATTTAGGTTTTTAGGATTGTTTTCGAATTGAGGCGACATATGATATATTTTATTCTACTAACGTTCCTCTTCTAAGTGATTATGTTTCCAATATTTATTTCATGTATCTAGGTACTACATAAATTTCCATGTAGTATCTTATCTTCTATATAGGTGGAAAACCCTAGAATTATAAGGAGTTATTATTCAAATTTCATAGGACCTGGTTCATATTTCATAGAGTGTGAAGCATCACATATTGGTATTTTTTTATTTATTTTTCCCATTATAAATAGTATACAATCATTACGATGGAATTTATTTTTTTAGTGATCATATGAAATTATAGTATGATTCTTTTTGCGCCAAATGTTTATAATGTAAGCCCATTATCTTCTTGGATCATATAAATCGAGAGAGAAACTAGTTTAGTAAAAATGGTTTTAATCCACCTGTCACCATATTTTACATTATATAGCATCATTGGGGACACCAATGTCATATATTTTGTACAACCATCAAATAATGAAATCTTTGCATAGTACTAATCTCACCAAAATTTTTTGGATAATCACGATGTTCATATTTAACAATCATATTCAATTACTCAATATGATCACCATCATCGTTCACACCATTAATAAAATTCTAGATTAAATATTTATCTTTGATCACACATGTAATCATATCAGATGATCAATAAAACAATGTATTTTCCTAGTCACTAGATACAATAATTTTCCCCATGTTTATTCTAATATTTATATCATTGATCTATTCCGTTATAGATCAAGTGTTATTCCAAATACTTTGGACTAATGAGTCTTGAATAGAAAACTGTAAACATGGAAAACATATTTTAGAAGGTTCATATTCATGATCGTTTGTGGACATTATTAAAACTTTCAGACAATTCACATAATCTATTCTCATAAGATTGAAATCAACTCATTTTTGATTCATATTCGTCGTATTTTATTCAATAATATTGATATTGAAAAAAATTAATAAATACAAAAAAATGGATGAACATATAACCCATAAAAGTAAATTCTTAAATAATCATTTTGGATTCATAAAGTTATTGGTCTATGAAAATAATATAAAATTGATGAGTATTGATGTTTTTTAGTAGTAATAGAAATAAGTAATGAAAATGAATGTGGGACATCTATAATATTTAAATAAATTAAATTAAACTTTCATCTATTAAAAAATACATAGATTAAGGATAGGTTTTCTAACATTTTTATGTGAGGGTAAAAAATGAGGGAGTAGTTGATGATTATTAATTTCACTACATTTTACATGGTCAGACAGGGGGTCTTTATTTATTGGAAATTAAGGATCCAAGGTTGATCTTTTGTCAAATGATAAAAATTATGATAAAACTCAATCACATGGTCATGATATGTGAACAATTGTAGAAAATCCAAAATTTAATTCTAATGAACAAGGACTCAGAGGCTCAAAATATCAAGCTATTGTAAAATTTGTAGAAAAATATAATTAGGGATTCCTAAATGATTTATATTTAAACAACTTATATAGATGGGATAAATAATCAGATAAGAGTAATGAAAAATTTATAATTAGGTATATAATCCATCTTCAACTATTTGTCAAAAAATTTAATTGTTTTTTAAAAATTGAAAAATATGGCATCAAGCCTTTTTATTACCTAACATTTCATTAAATTTTACAAACAAAGGATATTTAAAGTCTAGAATCTTAGAAATCAAGAAAAATAAAACATGAAACAATATAAAACATTATTCTAATACAATTTTAAGATTTCATAATAAGTTCATCCTATGTACAAATTAATGCATCTCATAACCCGGAGACATATATCAAAGGAACAGGTGAGCAGAAGTCTTAGTAAAGAAAAAAAGTGAAATAGTTGACATGTGATCTTAAGAAATATTAATAAGAACATGATAAAATCATAAAGACATGAGAAATTGAAGAATAGGAATATCGTGATAAAAATAACATTAATAATAACTTGAATATGGGGATACTACTTTTAATTTATTCATTCATGAACATATCACCAAGGTTCGTCCCGAAGGGGTCCAAAAAATTACTAATGTTATTTACCAAGGTATCGTTAAAATTGTCATCTCTAGATATTAATTCATTACAAAATGCATTGAAGTGCTATCAGGGAACACCCTTAAAATGTCTTTATTTTCTTAAGAGACACAAATATCATAATAAAAAATTTCATCAATAACTCATAGAGAATAAAAGAAATGTGTTTCATTCTAAAATCTTGATGTTTTAGAAGTTCTTAAAAAGAAAGATCATTATGTCTTTTATAAGCCATGGAAAGAAAGTGAGAGTTATATGAATGTCAATTAATGAATCAAATTTATCTTTGTTTTTTATTTATAAACACTCATAGAAACAATATATATCTAGGAATTCACAATAATAAAACAAAATAGAAAGAGAGACAAATTTTGAGGAAACCTTTATGCAGCAAAATGACTATATATCATGGTTTCTGAAAACAAAAGAGAGGGAAAAGGGGATTACATCCATAAAAGAATAATTTTTTAGTAGAGGGACATAATTAAAAGAAATAAGATCATGGTTTGAACATTTGAATAACAAACCACATGAAAAGGAAACTTGAAAGGAAAGAGAAAGCGCGATTTCTTTTACGAAAATTTGGAAACCTAATGACGCCACTTAAAAATTACAAAAATAAATTTATGAGAGTGAAAATGGTCTCCCATAATTTGGAAATGAAATATATAGTAGTAAAGATATATAATAACAATCCCCCCCTTAATAAAATGAAATTATAAGGAATAATATAAAGGATGTCATGACATTAAAGAGAAGGGTGAATGTTTCCTTTACCTTGAAGAGTAACTTAGAAAATTTAATGGTCGGGACCTTGGTAGGAATGAAGGCACATTGGGAAGAATTATTTGGAGGTAAAATGATTATAATGTAGTTGAGGTGGATTTTTGAATGAAATGGATGAGGGGATGGCTTGGTATTTTTAAGTGAAGTGAGGGAATAAATATTAATTTCCAAGGGACACCTCATCAGTGGTATTGGAAAAACCATGGGCTTGACCATGGTATTTTACCATGGTATTCGCCACATAGGAAATCTCATAGAATATATTATTGATAATAAGTCAACCAGAATTATTACATAGTTATTACATCATTAATGATGTCATTAAACACCTGAAACTCAAAACAGTATTTTTACCATTCACTAAAAATTCAACTATTTCAGAAAAATCCCAAAAATTCACCTTAACCTAATATCGATGTTGTAAACTAAAAAATTATCTCCATTTTCTGAGAATAATTTTCTAAATATTTTTAATCTAATTTTCAAATAATAAAACTATTCACCTGAAAAAAATTAATTCTTAAATAATAATTTCTAAAATAATTATTTACTTATTTTATTAGTTAGCATTACATAATCGAGGATCCTAAATTAGAGTAATACTTTATTAAGTGAGAATAATATTCTATTTGGTCACATTACTATTCATAAGTGTAAAATTACTCTTCATAATTTACTATTCACCAAAAAATATGTTGATCATATTAGAATCTAAATTTCCAACTGAACACAACTGCAAAAGACCATTTATTTGAAAATCATTACTCATTATTAAAAATTAAAGGATTACAATAATATTTTAAAATTTAATTTTTTACAAAAAAAATCATCAATAATATACATCTTATATTTATCCTGACATTTAAAATTCACAAACTTTACCATAATAATAAATTACAATTTTATTTATATCAAAGGATTACACAAAGCAGCTAATGTCTCGTTAGATGGCCCCTTATAACAAAAGCATAGGACCTAAGTTTAAGGTTTTCTAAGGTGATAAAATCTTGGGGCGGCGCAGCCAACATTGTCTGAGTGGTGATTTTTATCAGCTTGAACTTATCCCGTAGGCGATTCCATTCAAGCTTCACATGATGATGTTCGTCTTGGGCTTGGTCCAGAGCAAAGCCTTGTGGTGCTACCTCCTTCCCAAGATTCATTATATGGGCTGAGAATGGCTTGAGTATATTGGATGAGGCCATCAAATCTTATTTCTATATTAATTAACCAATATCACTTTTATTTATAAACAATAATTGTAATATTAAGAGTTTAGTTTCCAAAGGTCATATTGACCAACAGTCACATAATAGTCGAAACCCAATAGTCTCATTTAATTATACTAACTTAATTAATTAAAGTATATAGTTTTTTGAGTAAAAATATGAATTAATAGACAAATATAGGAAATATAATTTAGTCAAAAGTTTGGGTTGTTACAAAAAATAAATGAGTAAAATAGCATTCCAATAATGTTATTTAAATGTGGTTATATTACACTTTTGTATAGTATAATTTCATGTTTTATATAAAGGGGAAGTGAAAATGAATATTATTGAATAAAAATTTCATAGAATAAGAAAACTAAAATGTTTAGAATCCTATATTTTCTTACATAGAGAATCTAAATATATTATAATAATAAAAAATCATATATTTATTATCTAAAGTTGATCATAAGTAAAGTGGTGTTCATGATACTAAATTTAAATCATTATGTAAATAAGATGATGGGATATCAATTTAAAGATTAAATTATGATGAGTCCCCATGAGATAATGTCCTAGGTGACAAAATTTCTGAAAAAATATGAATTGATGGGTTCCTAGTGGGATTAGAGGATGTTCATAGAAATGAAAATATTAAAAGGATTGAGGTTGTTTTTTCTATTGATGTAATAGAATGGGTATAATATTTTGAATTTAAATCTTTCTAGTAGAAAGGGTACATATATCCATGTTTATTTTCCCTAATCTCTAATGTTCGATATAATCTGTTACTCCAAAATAACCTCAGGATGGATGGAGTTCAATTTTTCAAATCACCATCATGTTTCGATTGTGAAATGAGATGCATGTCAAGTATCGGTAATCCAAACATGAATAAATATTCTAATTATAATGGTTTAATAGGAGATAACCACGAAGTGTATTATGGTGATGTCATATATTCTAGAGACCTAGGATTAATATACTTGGATATTACATCTTTTTAGATAAATATTCTTCAAATTACAGAAATAAATGCCCGAGGCCGATAATAGTTTAGTGTCATTGAAAAAATGGGAACATAAACATATATCTTGGTGAATTATCATCAACATATCCCTTAAATATAGTCCCCTTTATTACTTCTAATATTTTCCTTTATTAATCACATGTGGAATGGTAACATAATAAAGGGGTGATCTTAGATGCTCAACAAGGCTAATAAAGGGAGATACATAAGTATAAAAAGAAAATAAGTGTATTTTAACATGAGAATGGCATTAAAAGAACTTACCTTTAAAATATTTGATTATATAAAAAATTCAAGGAATAAATATTTAATGTTCCTAAAATATGAATCATAAGGGAAACAATAGGATTATCCATGAACTCATAATATTATAATAATTACTAGAATTTTAGAAGACACATAATCATATAAAATGATATACATACTAGTAAATTTTTATTTTAAAGTCCATCATAATAGTTTGGTTTCACTCCCCATACCATATACGTAGTTATGGTTCACTCACATTACTATATTAGTAGTAAAGGTTCCCTACAATGACCATATTATTAGGCAAATTCATTTACTAAACTGAGTTTACTCCCTATTCTATCCATGTCCATATCATGAGATATAATTCATTACCAAATTAATTGGAGGGAGATTTAGGTCCTACTAATCTCAAAATGAAGTCATATATATTTTTTACACTAGTAAATAAAAACTAATCATATCTTAACCCCTGAAATAAAATGTTTATCATAAATAAAAAATCATATAATAAACATTGGAAAAGATACAGGTGTCATAAATATTTATCAAAGAATAATCCTTGAAAATATATTGGTTATCGAAGAATATAAATCATAAAAGAGAAACAAGTTTCATAAATATATTACCCATAAAAGTGAAATGAGTTTCATAAACATAGAGACAACAAATTGTAAACTATTTGTAGTGTTAATATGAATGTAACCATAGTATCGTATCCTTATTAAGGAATGAGTGACATCAATAGATATCATCTTATATGAAAAATAATTTTTCATAAATATTTTAAAATCATTTATCGAGAAAAATATCTTTTATTCTATAAAAAATACCTTTTAAAACAGAAAAAAATTTGAAATCCATTTAATCTTATAATGGATTCTTGAAACATTTCAAAAACCATTATATTTGAAAACAATGAAAGGATTATTTTCGAACATTTTTAAATAATTTTCCCTTAAATGCATATAAATGAATCTTGAAAACATTTTGAAATTTTTTTTCCATTAATACATATAAATGAATCATGAAAAAAATTGAAATGCATTTTCTATAAAAACATATAAAATAATAATGGAAATTTTTTGAAAACCATTATCATTAAAAACATATAAATAAGATTGATAACATTTTGATAACCATTTTCCTCTAAAACATTTAAAATATGTTTGAAAACATTTTCATAACCCTTTTCTTTGAAACTATATGAAGGAATATTTGAAAACATTATGAAAAAAAATTCCTAAAAAATATAATATAATCATCAATTTTTTTTTTAAAAACTCTTCCTTAAATACTTATAAAATAAGATTCAAAATATTTTATAACCATTTTCCTTGAAAACAAACAATTGAATCATGAAAATATTTTGAAAATTTTTTCCTTATAAAATATATAAAGTATTTTTAAAAAACATTATGAAAAACATTCATCAATTTTTTTTTAAATTAAGTTGAAAAAAACATGAATTTTTTTTTTAAAATCTATAAAATAATCTTTAATTAAATAATGGTCATGATAGAAGATAAATCCATAGAAGCCGAATATTCCATCGACATTGTAAAAATTTTAAACAAGTTCCTCGATTAGAAAATGACAACATGATTCATTTTCAAAATCATTTTTTTAAATGGTAAAAAAAGGAAAAATATATATTTTCAGATAATAATAAAATAGTAGAACAAATTTTTAAAAATTTATCTAGAAAAATTTATTTTTAATGAACAATTTGTTTTAATAAAGAAGCTGATAAATTTAGATTTTATTTAAAATACATTCCTAATTGTCTTAATTACCAAAGAGTGAAAAAATTGTACAAATACATTAAAATGTCATTACTAAACAAAGGATAATAAAATTTATGAGTTTTATCATAATATGGTTCATAATATTTCAGAAATGAATGGATAATTGTAAATAATCTAGAAATGAAATAATATCAATTCATTTAACTCATACCACTTAGAAACATTTGATCATATTACCCATGTTATAAAATTAAATTTAATGAAGCATAAAATATTTTTAAAATATTAGTATCCATGATATAACATATAAAAGGGTCTTATATTCCCCACATAGATAAATATAATAGAATAACATGACATATTTCTGAAAGAAGAAAAATTCAGACAAAATTATTTTACCGATTTAGTAACTTTTGAACCATAAACCCTTCTTAAAGTATTATAATAATATAGATACATAAATAAACATAAATTTATGTATAATAATTATATAATATATTCATGTGTAGTATATACACCACACAAAATAAATTATTGGTGAATAAGGCATAAATCCCATAGAAATAAAAGTGAGACGAGAAAACCCTTACCATATATATTAAATTTCTTTCTTCATGTTATATAAACCTGAATAATAAATATAAATTTATTATTAATACACCATATAGCCACATTAATATATATAATAGTATATATAATTTCATTATTACTTTATATTACCCATTTATTAACAACTTTATGTTAATGTTATGTTTCAGGTATTATCTGTTTGGTTTGTTTATATATGTTTTGAATTTTTATTCTTGATCCTCTTACATAGATCACGATTTAATAATTTAAATAATTTAAAAGAGGATATAAATTTCCTATATAATCAGTATATAAATGTTTATAACAATCTATAAAAGTTGTAAATATGAAATGAAATGTATCGTTCATAGAGACAGATGGCCTTACATACACATGAAAAATATTTAGGTTTCCTTTTAAAATTAAAAGTATTAATGTAAATGAAATATATTTATACATAAATTATTTATCATTAAAATATCATTATAATATATTATATATCATATAAATTTACTAAACCAATCCTTATCGCATTTCATGTGAAGTGTGAACGAATCAAATCAGTTTGAGAATGCGGTAGTCCACACGTCCCAAAATGACGTTACTGTGTTTAAAAAATGGAAATCGTGATGGTAGGTTATATATAATAATACTATAAAAACCCATATATCATATATATCATATATATAACGTAAAAAAATCTTTTCCATCATAATTCTGAACTATGATAGGCTGTGAAGGAAAAATGAATGACATCGTTTCGTCAGGAAGTAGTTTTTCGTACACACGAACAGTAAGTTCATTTCCCATTTGATGGATGTGTGTAAGTGTAGTTATAAAACACATAATAAAAATATCTATATATATTTATTATTCTAATTTTATTATATAAGAATGGAATAAATAAATTTGAGGTGGTGGAGAATGAAAATATAACAAAAGATCTTGTGAAATAGTGTTGAATTTTTTTGGGGTAACTTCTATTGGTTTGAATCAAATGGATTAAATGGTTCGATTTATTCCCAAATGTAGGCCTCTATGATTAAGTTATAGATGATGAAATATGTTTTGGGAAGGGTTTTGATAATCGAAAGTGGGATGAGATTTACGAGGAAGGGTAAGAATGATTTTTTTTCTATAAGTGAGGATGAGACATTAATGTAAATACTAAATGTTAAACACCATTGGGAGGTCTCCCTTATCTCAATTGATTCCGAAAATAAAATATAATGGATTAAAATTGATTTATGGTCGATCAAGACCTCCAAAAAACCAATATTAGTTAATTTTCCTAATTTTGATCCTTGACTTTTAGGTTTCACCAATTTTATAATTTTTTGTTTTTATTGAGGTAAATAGTTTTGTAGCCTAAATATTTTAAACATTATGACTAATTTAACGTTTTATTTATTAGAAAATATAGACCAAATTAATTATAAATCCAATTACTAATCTAAAAATTCCTATATGTGTTGAAATTAAAAATTAAAATTAGTGCCTGTGACACACACAAAACACTTCTTTAACTAAAACATGTCTAACAATATTTTTACTATTTAATTGTCAATGTGTTAATTATAAATGATCAATTGGACCATGAATAGACCATATTTTATATTTATTAAAAAATTAAAAACTTTTTCTATTATATAGAATCTTTAGTAGGTTTTAATTTTTTTAATAAAATATCATTTATTATAAAATAATACTAATGTAAATTTTGACATTATTTACTTAACTTAAATTCTAAAATATCAAGACATATATGGAATTTGAATCTATTAAGTTCACGGCTATGTAAAATGATATATTCCTCTAAAAATCTTTTGGAACAAAATAATTTATTAGATTTTATTTTATTTATATTTTTATGATCATTTATTTTATTTTATTGTGGAATAAATAATAATTATGTTGGCATTTAATAAGAGTTTAATGTGATTATATCATCAATAAAAATTAATTTAAAATTATAATGATAAAAAATTCATTTAACATTCAGAATATTTTATATAACCAAAAGTATGTAGCATCTTCCATAATCCAAAGCATTATTGGAATTAAAAGCAAACAAGGTACATTTTTTTCTTTTTCATTACTTAACTAATTATATGGATCTCCATCAGGAACATGATTCAAGTAGGTGGTGATATAGGAATAGAACAATCCTAGGGAGGTAGGAATGATGATCCAGTCATGATGCTTCATTGGGATTTAAATCCATGTTATGGGATTCATTTTAATTGGGCCTACGAGGCACGTACTAAATAAATATGGATTGATGAGGTGGATATCCCCTAGGGTTGTGGTCTACCTTTATGACCAATGTTATTTTTTTTATGTGATATAATTTAATTTTACCACCAATTACCTAATATATTTATATATTTTAAATTTTAAATTAACCCTATAGACACTGTGAGATATAGTGTTTTTAATGAGAAACATTCAAAAATTAGAACTATTTTTATTTACAATTTCAATGTGAAATGGGATAAAATGACTCAAATGGATGTAAAATTTATCTAATTAAAATTTATAAAAAATAAAAAATAATATAACATATAAATAAATTAGATGAAAAAGATGTTTTGAATTAAAATTCATTGACTGTCACTATTCGTCAAATAATAAAATCGTTCAGAAAAAACACAAAAATTCACCCCAAGATAATATTGACATTATAAATTAAAACATTAAGTTTATTTTATCAAATTCTTGTTTAAAATGTGTTTAAAATTAATTTTACTATTTTTTATATAAGGACATAAAAAGAAATTCATTTTAGAAAATAGTATTTTTAATCATATAAATATTATACAAAAAATAATATGTTTTATTATAAATATGTTATATTTATAGAAATCCATTGTCTATAAATTTTAAAGAGTAATTATTAATATTCATGTTACTATTTTTAATTACTATTTTATAAGTATATCATTTGAATAATTTTAATAATAAGATGTTGTTTCGTTAGAAACTCAGTATTGCATGTTACTCAAGCCAAGTCGGTGTTGTGAGTAGTGACAGCATAAAATAGTTTAATGTATAAAAAAACTAACATGGGGTAGTATGAAAATCAATAATAATTTTCTTATTTAATATAACACATCAATATTGAGTGTTCTGTGAAATTCAAAATATCAAAATGTTTAAATTATAACAAATCAGTAATTGTAAAATATCGAGGTATTACATTCTAACCCAATTAAAATGAATTTCTACCTATAAATTCACCTGGGTTATACATTGTTTAATACATGTAATTTCATTTCATAGAAACCCACATCGTAAGAAGGAATACTAAAAATTCATTCTAAAAGGAATTATAGAAACATAACGATATCCCAAAGTAATGTATAACTAGGTATCCTCATAGGAGGATATATATTGTAAGTGAAAAATTGGAAAAATAAGAGAAATATAACTATAAGTTTTTCTTGGATATTGTTAGAGAACATAGTCTCTGGAATGAAAACTATCACAAAGAAATCCCTTAAAGATGATATAAAAATGTCATTGATATAATAAAAAATGATTATAAGTGGAAAAAAATTTATTTTAAGACCATTTTTTAAAATGATGATGAATTTTCAAGAAATGATATACATACACGATATCAAAAAAACCTCACCATTATTTTGTTCCTTGATCAATTTCTAATTCATCTCTTTTTCTAATAAATAATGGTTAAGTGGCCATTCGTAAAGATTTATCATATCATGAGATCTATAAATACAATTATAGGTTATTCCATTTCTATTTATCAAAATAAAAAGGATTGAATAGGTTATGCAGTATGAAAAAATCATCATATGGTGAGATAATAATTTACTCTCTAAAAGCTCATATAATGTTTAAAACAAACTCATTCATAAATGGTTAAGCTTAAAACCCATGTGTAAGATGAAATGTCAAGACCCATCCTCGAGGCCCGAGCCGTGACTACCCCAACCCCATCTTCCATAGGCCAGGGGCTGGCGACTAGCACCAAAGGTGTAAATCCCTAAGTTGGGATGGCATTGTCATTATGAAGGTAAAAAAACACAACAGAGTTCACAATAGGAAGTAAACACTATGTGAATACTATACACAAAAAGTAGTGCTGAATGTAAAGGGGTTGGAAATACAAGCCCAATAGTAAATTAAAGGTACAATGGAAATCAAGTACCAACTAGAAAAGGGACAATAGCTAAAAACTGCAGCTCCTAGAACATTTGCAAAGTATCCTACCTAAAGGGTAGGTGTAGATGTACACCTCAGCACTCCACATCTATTGGTCTTCTCCTTCTACCGTGTCACCATGTGGTCCACCTCCGTGTACCGTCTGGTCCTGGCTCGCTCTCAACCTCCATCAACACTGTCTGTCGTCTTCGTCCAACACAATGAAGTGTGGGCATAGCCCGTACTGGGGTGAGTATAACGATACTCAGTAGGGACCCTAAGACTCGTGAGTTCTCACAATATCCACTAAGGATAAGAAAAAGAAGAAAGATACAATAGAAAGTATCAACCAACCCTACTTAGGTATATGCCTATACATATACCAAAGTTACCCAACTCAATTCGAGTCCAACTCACGATCCCAAGCACAAACCAATTACCCAAAGGAATAAAATTCAATCACCATGATGATAATGGTTGAAAGAAATGTGTCAGATCTCAAAGGTATGCCACAATAGTAGCGATAAATAGATGATCAGATGTTGTCACGAGATCATCTAAGATGTCATACCCACACAGGATACAAGAATAGCTAAGCTGTCGGACCCACATAGGATACAAGACCAGCTATCTCTAGTGTTATAGAGATGATCAGATGTATTCGCTGATTCATCCAAGCTATCAAATCCATACAGGATACAAGACCAGATAAACTATCAGACCCACACAGGATACAAGACCAGCTACTCTATCGGACCCACATAGGCTACAAGAATAGTAGTCATCGTTGTCGAACCCACGAAGGATCCAAGTATAGAAGTTGTCTCTATCGAACGCACAGAGGTTCCCAGTACAGTAGTCGTCGCTGTCGAACCCATAGAGAATTCCAGTATAGTAGTCATTGCTGTTGAACCCACAGTGGAATCTAGTACAGTAGTCATTACAGTCAAAACCACAGAGGATATCAGTAAAGTAGTCATCATAGTCGAACCCACAGAGGATCCATGTACAATAGTCGTCATACTCGCAACCAACTCTTGGGTTCCCGCACATAGTACGCTCGATTCTGGGAGGGTCTGCTCCTCAAGCAAAGGGGTCATTACATTTAATATCACGAAGTCCAGAGTTGATGTACCCAAAAGTTCCGCCTCATCAAAAGGAACCCAACATGACAGAAGACGTGTCAATCGGATTCCCGGTCTGAGAGTTGTTGGCATTTATGTTCCAAGAGCCCTGTTGGATTTCCGGTACAATCTTACCCAACCATACTCCAACCTCTTCGGAATATTGAATGGAGTATTCCAAAACGAACGTCTCATCAAAATAAAATCATCGTAGTTGATGGAACGTATATTGGATGTCTAGTCCCTAAGTTATAAGTGTTTCTGCTCCATGGGCCTGGTTGGTTTCGTGATCGAATCAACCTGGCCGTACCCAAACTTTGCCAAAACCATATGTGTGATATTCCAAAATCACCTTATCGATCCATGGAATCCAATGAAACTAATTGTGCGTCGATTGTAATTCAGTATTTCATGTTATGGGTGAAAAACTGAATGTAGTCTGAAGCGGGGGTCTGGGTCTGGTCCGACCCGGACCCACCCGCCCTGGGTCGGCCCAAACTAGGTCAACCCGACCCGGGTCTGGGACCAGCCCAGTAGGACGTGGCCCGGACCGAAGGCTATGGCCCAGCCCAGCATGGTGGCCCATCCCATGGCGCCAGCTCATCCAGCGTGGCAGCCCGACCCGCGTGGCTCAGTGGCCCAGCCGCGTGGCGTGGTGGCCCGACCTGCATGGGCTGATGGTCTGGCCTGCGTGGCGCGGTGGTTCACCCCGCATGGCACAGTGGACCGCCCCACGTGGCGCGGTGGCCCATTCCCCGTGGCTGGGGACGATGAAGCCTGTCTGGTTAGGGTGACAACGCAGTGAAAGCACCCTGTGGGGCCTACCCGAGTCAATTGGGGGGGGGGGGGGTTGCGCCCACTCGTCTCCCTATAATGGAACCAACAATTTGTCGTTCCTCTCCACAGAACCCATCTGAGTTCTGCCCTGGTGCGCATCAGCAGCCATCTCAGTCAGCTGCCCTCCAATTACCACCGCGGTTTTAGGCCGCGGGTTCTCTCCTGCGTGACACAACGGCGCCGCGCCCCTCCACCGCGGCCCGCCTTGGCTGCGGCCTCATTCTGCCCTTCACAGAGTGTGACGGCACAGCGTGCCTCCACCGTAGCTTGACATGGAAATGGCTCTTCTCCACGTAGCGATAAGATGTCATGCCCTCCTGGTAACCCGGTGGCCTTTGCGCTACCGGCCCCCCTTCTTCGCAGCCGGCTCGTTGCTGGTCGCTGTTGTCCGCTCCCATCGTCAACCACAAATAAAATGGGAATGCTTTGGTCGTGCTGATGCGGTCTGAATTTCCTCCATGTTATGGTGATACCATTAGGTTGTCATACTATAATTTGAACGACGTAAAATGGGTACAGGTATAATTTAAACCCCTTCCTCGTAATAGATGTTGCACGCTGACGAGCTGTGGAAGATGGGCGTCATGAAAGTCGAGTGTTGCAGAAGACGAACATCGTTCCTTCAAAATAGGATTAAATAACATTTTTATTTGCGGTGTCCTTTGTGGGTGGTGTCTTCTCCCTTGTCACGGAGGAAGAGGAAGGAGACACGTCATTGTTTTTCGTTGGAATCGGCGTTCTTCGTCGAAGAGGACTTCATTCTTTGTGGCTGTCACCATTCTTTTTCGAGAGAGGAACACTAATCTTATAATTATCCAGAGGCTCCCCAATCGAATATTTTCCAATGAAAATAAAATAAAAAGGCTTCCCAATTTAATAATTTCATTAATTACAAATCAAACCAAAATAACCAATTAACTAAGGGAGTTCAATTAATTAAATTGATGGGGTTGGAAAAATTAATGGAGGGAGGTGGAGAGGATCCTCCATTAAGTGGGAGTTAAAAAGTTAAAAGTATCTTTATGTGAATACTGGCACTGCGAGTTCATAGGTTCCATCATATTTCAATTTCGAGAACCGGTTTAAAAGACAGAACTACAGCACATACGTTTACTGAAAGTACCCAAACAAAACTTCAGAAATTTTTTCTAGGCACACCAGGCCTTGGAATCAGGCGCCGTAAGAAACTGCTGACTCGTAATATTCCAAAGAATTTATGAAAAAAAAATTCCTTGAAATTTCTGAGTCTTTAAATTACCCCCACCTCTGGGATTTATGTCCTCGTAAAGCGACCAAACACACTAGGGAAACAAATGAGGGTACATAGCATGCATCTGAGCCTCCTGCTACCATGTGCTCTCCTGGAGGTTCCCACGCTGCCAACAAATGTGCACCAAAGGAATCGACCGTCCACGTAGGTCCCGCTCCTATCGTTCCCTGATCTCCACCAGGACTGACGTGAATGTTGACCCATCATCGATGTCTAGATCCCCACGGTCGATGATGTGGGATGGGTCATGCACGTATCTCCCCAGTTGAGTTACGTGGAAGAAATCCTACACTCGGTTCAACTGAGGTGGAAGGACCAGGCAGTAAGCCACCTCACCTACTCTGCTGAGGACATGAAACGGTCCGATGAAACGTGGATATAACATGACACCTCAGACAAATCTCTTTATAACTCATCGAGGTGAGACCCATAGGAAGACATGATCGCCATCCACAAACTCTAGTGGTCTTGGTCTCCTATCAGCAGAGGACTTATGTCTGCTTTGTGCAGTCTTTATCTAATCTTGGATGATATGAACCTTCTCCATCTTATCCGAAATATGGGGGCACTAGTCAACCTCTACCTCAGCTCTTGAATGGTCTTCTAGAATCACTCTGACTATACGAAGGGTTTCCACTTCTTCGTCAATGCTGATAGTGGGGCTGCAACTCTGGAGAAGTATGACAGAAAGGTAAGTCTGGCCGACTCCTGAGTGATAGACGACACCCTCTTATACAAGATTCCATTATGTGCGGCCTGGGTTTTCCTTTTCGCCAACCAAGGAAAACCCCATTCCAATGTTGTCGATAAACCACAACCTTTTGCCTAATACAGTCAATCTTTGTACGAACTATGGTTGCCCAGTCCATACCCAAATTAACATCATAATGCCTCTATGATGCCACTAAGAGGTTCCATCCAAAACTCTCACCTCAAGGGTTAGATCACACCATCGGCGTAAGTGTCATTATCTTGTCTCATCCCTAAGATATTTCCATACATGAGGGTCAAGTCAATGGATTAACCAGAAACTCTAGCTCTGGGACAAGATTCGTGGAAGGATGGAATGATTGGTACCTATGTCTATTGTATGACAGCAAGTAGTAGACACAGACCGTACCTCAAATGTTTCTTAGAGACCTTGGTTCACACTCCTTGACCGCATACAGCTACACCCTTCCCCTTCCCTTCAGCTCCATGATCCTAGCAGGGAGTACAATGGAGGTTGATTGTAAAATGTCGAAATGTTCACCACCTCATGCTGTTCTCCTAGATCTGATTCCACGTCTACGGCCTTGCAAATTCATCTTCCCTTAACACTTCCTCTTCTCAAAAAATTTTACACGCTCAATTCTCTAAGACTGACACTAATTTCATGCTTTACAACTATTAACATTCATTGGTTGTATCTGCTCAACAAATGGCCATTCAACCACAAAGTTTCCCTCTAACACCCTAATATAAGTAGGAATGCATAGAAGAAAAAAAGGGTTGGCTTAGATGTCCTTAAACACACCCCGCTCAGAGGTTTGAGCTCTAAAGAAATGTTCGCATCATATTCATCAAGTTCTAGGAATGGTTGGTATGCCTGTATGAAAACCCAAATACTGACATGTCATCTTTCCGAAGCTAAATAAGCTCTAGAAAACACTCATCCACCTCCTCAAGCCAGTCCTTAGCCGCCTGTGGGTCGGGATCACCTCTGATCATGTGGGATATTCGGTGCTGAAACACATATAGGGAACTAATCCTACAAGTGTCCTCTACCGGTACTGCCAGTATTGTCTTCTGAACAATGGGCAGTGATATAGTTTACACATTTCCAGAAGAAACTATCTCGGAAAATGGTCCAAGTACCAAAACTTCATCATTATACGGACCATCCTCATGGTCACTCGCTGAAAAAGATTAGTAGCTAAGATCAAAATCTGCTATACTAGTGTCTCTACTAGGCGAAAAACTCCAGTAATCGCCTCCAACCAGTCCTCTACTGCCTGTGAAATTGTCTTGCCTCAAAACCTCAGAGGCCTCTGCCGCTGGAAGTCGTGCAACGCCCTCAGTCAACACGCACCATTCTCCAATGCGTCTGGTGGCATCTTCTTCCCAACGAGTGGTGGTGGTTCTGTTACACCACTCGAAGGTGCCAACATAGTATGAGGGCCCTGCAGTGGAGACTCGTTGCTCGGTGGGATATCATCGGGTACTCTTTCTCAGGAAACCTAGCTGGCTGTCTACGTAGCGGCATCCTGATAAGGAACATGTGCTCCACAGTCAATAAGATATACCTGGTCAGATGAAACAAAGAGACCACAAAGGAAACTCTTGAAACACACACACAATCCGTGTTTCTTTGTTTCCATGTACTAAGTTGGAAATCAGAGGTAAAGGTCTTGGGGTATGGATACATAGGCCGCCGCACCAACAATGGACTCCCTGGACTGAAAACCATACTCAATACTCTTAACACTATTTATTCAAATATAAAAGAAGAATTAGAGTCCGAGTTTGTGCGGTATAACTGACTCCTCTGATACCAATTTGTCACAACCCATCCTCGGGGGCCCTGCCATGACTACCCCAAGATCGTCTTCTATAGGCCAGGGGGTGGTGAATAGAACCAAAGGCATAAATACATAAGCTGGGAAGGCATTGACTTTATAAATGTAAAAAAACACAATATAGTACGCAACAAGAAGTAAACACTATGAGAATATTGTACACAAAATGTAGTGCTGAAGGTAAAAGGGACCGGAAATACAAGCCCAACACTAAAGTATAGGTAGAATAGAAAGTAAGTACCAAATGAAAAATGGAAAACAGCTAAAAAGTGCCGCTCCTGGAATGTCCGCCAAGTATCCTACCGGAAGGGTAGGTACGTATGTCCACCTCACCACTCCACATCTATCAGTCCGCTCCACTTACCGTCTCGCCGTGTGGTCCACCTCCGGGTACCGTACGGTCCTGGCTCGCTCTCGGCCTCCCTCATCACTATCCTTCATCTGCATCCAACACAACGAACTGTAGGCATAGCTCATGCAAGGGTGAGTATATCAATACTCAGTAGAGACCCCGAGACCCGAGAAGTCTCATAATATCCACTAAGGATAAGAAAAAGAATAATGATAATGCATAAATTATCAGCACAACCTACTTAGGAATATACCCATATATATACATAAGTGACCTAACTCAGTCCGGCTACAACTTACACGCCCAAACACAAACCAATTCCACAAAGTAAAGTCAATCACCATGGTGATAATGGTTGAAGGACATGTATCAGCTCACACAGGTATGCTGCAATAATAGAGAGATATAGATGATTAGATGTTTCCACTAGATCATCTAAGCTGTCAGACCCACACAGGATACAAGACCAACTAAGGAGTCAGACCCACACAGGATAAAAGACCAGCTATCTCTATAGTAATAGAGATGATCCGATGTAGTCAGTAATTCATCCAAGTTGTCAGACCCACACAGGATATAAGACCAGATAATATGTCAGACCCACACATGATACAAGACCAGTAGTCATCACTGCCAAACCCACAGAGGACCCTAGTACAGTAATCATCATTGTCGAACCCACGGTGGATCCCACTACTGTAGTCATCACTATCGAACCCATGGAGGATTCCAGTACATTAGTCATCATAGTTGAACCCATGGAGGAATCTAGTATAGTAGTCATCGTAGTAAAACCCACAAAGGATCCCAGTATAGTAGTCGTCGCAGTCACAGCCAACTCTTGGGTTCTCGAACACAGTACGATCAATTCTGGGAGGGTCTGCTCTTCAAGAGAAGATGTCGTTATATCTACTAACATGAAGTCCAGATTTGATGTACCCCAAAGTTCTGTCTCATCAAAAGGAACCCAACACGACAGACGACGTGTCAATTGGATGCCCGGTCTGAGAGTTGTTAGCATTTCTGTTCCAAGGGCCTTGTTGGATTTCGGGTACAATCTAACCCAACCATACTCCAACCTCTTTGGAATCCTACGCCATGTATTGCAAAAGAACTGCCTCATCAAAAGAAAATCATCGTAGTTAATGGAATGTATATTGGATGTCCAATCCTTATGTTATAAGCGTTTCCTCACCAAGGGCCTAGTTGGTTTCGGTATCGAATCAACCTGGTCATACCCAAACATTGCCAAAACAATGAGTGTGATATTCCAAAAAAACCTTCTCGGCCCATGGAATCAAATTAAACTGATGGTGCATCGATTGGAAGTCATTATTTCATGTTATGGGTGAAAAACCAAATGTAGTCTGAAGAGGGGGTCTGGGTCTGGTCCGACCTGGCCCCACCAGCCCTGGGTCAGCCTAAACTGGGTCGACCCGACTCAGGTCCGGGACCGGCCTAGTAGGACGCAGCCTGTCCAGAAGGTTGTGGCCCGGCCCAGTATGGCGGCCCATCCTAAGGCGCCAGCTCATCCCGCGCGGCGGCCCGGATCATGTGGCGTGGTGGCCCGGCCGCGTGGCGCGGTGGCCCGGCGTGCATGGCTTGATGGTCCAACCTGCATGGCGTAGTAGACCGGCCCGCATAGCACAGTGGACCGGCCCGCGTGGCACGATGCCCCAATCACCGTGGTTGGGGACGGTGAAGCCCGCCTGGTTAGGGTGACCAGGCAGTGCAAGCACACTGTGGGGCCCGCCTGAGTCAATCAGGGGGGGACTGTGCCCACTCATCTCCCTATAATGGAACCGACAGTTTTTGGTTCCTCTCCACAGAACCCATCCAGGTTCTGCCCTGGTCCGCACCAGTATCCATCTTAGTCGGCCTCCCTACACTGACCATCGCGGCTGTAGGCCGCGGGTTCTCTCTGACGAGGCCCAACGGCGCCGAGCCCCTCCGCAGTGGCCCGCCTTGGCCGCGGCCTCGTGCTGTCGTCCGCACGGCGTGACGAGACCACGTGGCTCCACCGCAACCCGACATGGTAGCTGCTCTTCTCCGCGTAGAGAGACTATGTCGTGCCCTCCTGGAAACCTGGTGGCCTTTGCACCGTCGGCCCCCCTTCTTCGTGGTTGGCTCATTGCTGGTCGCCGTTGTCAGCTACCGTCATCAACCATAAATAAAATGGGAATGATTCGGGCATGTTGGTGTGGTCCAAATATCGTCCATTTCATGGTGATACCATTTGGTTTTCAAACTCTAATTTGCGTGACATTAAATTGGTACAGAAGGAATTTATACCCCTGCCTCGTATTAGATGTTGCATGCCGATGAGCCGTGGATGACAGGCGTCACAAAAGACGGGCGTTGCAAAAGAGGAACATCGTTCCTTCAAAATCAGAGGAAATAACATTGTCATTTTCGGTGTCCTTTTAGGGCGGCGTCTTCTCCCATGTCATGGAGGAAGAGGAAGAAGACACGTCATCGTTTTTTGGTGGAATCATCATTCTTCGTTGAAGAGGACGCCGTTCTTCATGGTTGTCACTATTCTTCATCGAGAGAGGAACACTAATCTTCTAATTCTCCAAAGCCTCCACAATAGAATTTTTTCCAACGCAAATAAAATAAAAAGGATTCCCAATTTAATAATGTCATGCATTTCAAATCTAATAAAAATAACCGATTAATTACGAGAGCTTAATTAATTAAATTGATGGGGCTGGAACAATTAATGGAGGGCGGTGTAGAGGCTCCTCCATTAAGTGGGAGTTCAAAAGTTAAAGAGGTGGGTTCATGGGAGTTAAAGGGGAAGTGAAGTGTTAGGTGCTTTTATAGGCCCCACCATGCATTATCCGCTCGTGGGAGGTTATGTGGTGTGTGGGACCCACCCCAACTTCCCTTTGGAGGAAAAAACCACCTCTTAAAAATAAAATTGTGTAACACAACAATTTTATTTAATTTGCTACGAATCCCAAAATTATAACTTCTACACTTGACCAAACAAAACTATAGTAAAGGACTCCTTAAGAGAATACTGGCACTGCGAGTTCATTGGTGCCCTCAGATTTCAATTCCGAGAACCGGTTTAAATGGTCTAAATACGTGCACATACATTTTCTGAATGTACCCGAACGAAACTTCAGAAATTGATTCTGGGAACACCAGGCCTCGGAATCAGGCACCGTCAGAAACTGCGGAATCGTAATATTAAAAAGAATTTATGAAAAGAAATTTCCTTGAAATTTATGAGTATTTAAATTACCCACACCTCATGGATTTATGTCCCCGTAGAGCTACAAAACACATTAGGGAAAAAAATGAGGGTACTGAGCACGCATCTGAGCCTCCCGATCCCTTGTGCTCTCCATGAGGTTCCCATTCTGCCAAAAAATATGCCCCATAGGAATCGAACATCCACGTAGGTGCCACTCCTGTCAATCCTCGATCTCCACCGGGACCGCCGTGAATGTCACCCCGTCGTCGATGTCCACCTCCCTGCGGCCGATGATGTGGGATGGGTCATGCACGTATCTCCTCAACTGTGATACGTGGAAGACATCCTTCACCTTGTGAAACTGAGGAGGAAGGGCCAGGAGGTAAGCCACCTCGCCAACTCTGCTGAGGACCTGAAAAGGTCCAATGAAACTCAGATATGACTTGACACCTCATCCAAATCTCTATAGACCTCATCGATGTGAGACCCATAGGAAGACATGTTCGCCATCATCAAACTCCAGTGGTCTCTATCTCCTATCAGCATAGGACTTATGTCTGCTTTGTGTAGTCTTCATCTATTCTTGGATGATCTGAACCTTCTCTGTCTTATCCTGAAGATGGGCGCACAAGTTAACCTCCTCCTCAGCTATTGAAAGCTCTGCTGGAATCACTTTGACTATACGAAGGGTTTCCCCTTCTTCCTTAGAGATGATAGTGGTGCTGAAACTCTGGAAAAGTCTGACACAAAGGTAAGTTTGGCTAACTTCTGAGTGATCAACTGCACCCTCTTATGCAAGATTCCATTATGTGCTGCCTGAGTTTTCCTTTTCTCCGACCAAGGAAACCCCCATCCCAACATTGTCAATAAACCATAACCTTTTTCCTAATACAATCAATCTATGTACGAACTGTGGTTGCCCAGTCCTTACCCAAATTAACGTCATAAGGCCTAGAAGCTACCACCAAGAGGTTCATACCAAAACTCGCACCTCAAGGATCAGATCACACCATCGGCGTAAATGTGATTATCGATTCTAATCCCAAAGGTATCTCCATACGTGAGGGTCATGTCAATATCATAACCAGAAACTCTTGGTCTAGGACAAGATTCATGGGAGGATGGAATTATTGGTACCTATGTATATTGATACGGCAGCTAGTAGTAGACACAGACCATACCTCAAATAATTCTTAGAGCCCTTGGGTCACACTCCATGACCGCCAGCAGCTACTCCCTTCCCCTTCCCTCCAGCTCTATGATCCTAACGGGGAGTATAGTGGTGGTTGGTTGTAATATTTTAAAATGTTTACCACCTCATGTTGTTCTCCTAAATCTGATTCCACGTCTGCTACCTTGAATATTCATATTCCCTTAACACATCCTTTCTTGAAACATTTTACACGCTCAATTATCTAAGACTGACGCTAGTTTCATGCTTTCCAACTGTTAACATTCATTGGTTGCATCTGCTCAGCGAATGGACATTCAACTACAATGGTTCCCTCTAGAACCCTAACATATGTAGGAATGCATAGAAGACAAAAATTGTTGGCTCAGATGTCCTTATACACACCTTACTCAGAGGTTTGAGCTCTAAATCACTGTTCGCATCGTATTCATCAAGTACCCGGAATGGTTGGTACGCCTCTATGAATACCCAAATACTGACATGACGTCCTGCCGAAGCTATATAAGCTCTAGAAAACAATCATCCACCTACTCAAGACAGTCCTCAGCTGCCTGTGGGTAGGGATTGCCTTGGAACAGGAGGTATATCCGGTGCGGAAACACATATAAGGCACTAATCCTACAAGTGTCCGCCACTGGAACTACCGATAGTGTCTTCTGAACAATGGGCAGTGATATAGTTGGAACACTTCCTGAAGACACCATCTTAGAAAACGGTCCAAGTACCGAAAAATCATCATTATACGGACCATCCTCATGGTCACTCACTGGAAAAGATTAGTAGCTAAGATCAACATCTACTCTACTAGTGTCTCTACTAGGCGGAAAACTCCAGTAATTTCCTCCAACCAGTCCTATGCTGCCTGTTAAATTGTCTCGCCTCAAAACCTCGGAGGCCTCTTCCACTGGAACTTGTTCAAAGCGCTCAGTCAACATGCATTGTTCTCCTGTGTGGCTGGTGGCATCTTCTGCCCAACAGGTGGTGGTGGTGCTGTTACACCACCCGAAGGTGACAACATAGTATGAGGGCTCTACACCGGAGCCTCATCTAGCGGTGGGCCATCATCAGGTACTGTTTCTTGAGAACCCTAGCTGGATGTCTACGTAGTGGCATCCTGATAAGGAACATGTGATCCATACTCAATAAGATATACCTGGTGAGATGACACAAATGGACCACAATGGAAACTCTTGAAACACACACACACAATCCATGTTTCCATGCACTAAGTCAAAAATCAGAGGTATGGGTCCTGGTGTATGGATTCAAAGGTCGTCGCACCCACACTAGACTCCCTGGACTAAAAACCATACTCAATACCCATAACACTATTGCTTCACAGAAAATAAGAATCAGAGTCCTAGGTTCTGTGGAAGAACCAAATCCTCTTATACCAATTTGTCATGAACCATCCTCGGGGCTCGTGCCGTGACCACCCCATGCTTTCCATCCATAGGCCAGGGGTTGCCGAATAGCACCAAAGGCATAAATCTCTATGCTAGGAAGGAATAGCCTTTATGAAAGTAAAAAAACCCAATATAGTATGCAACAAGAAGTAAACAATAAGTGAATATTGTAGACAAAAATTAGTGTGGAAGGTAAAAGGGGCCGAAAATACAAGCCCAACAGTAATGTATAGGTATAATGGAAAGAATGTACAAACTGAAAAAGGGACAACAACTAAAAAGTGTCGCTCCTTGAATGTCCGACAAGTATCCTACCTGAAGGGTAGGTACAGATGTGCACCTCAACACTCCACGTCTATCGGTCCGCTCCATGTACCTTCTCGTCGTGTGGTCCACATCTAGGTATCGTACGGTCCTGGCTCGCTCTCAGCCTCCCTCAACACTGTCATTCATCTACATCCAACACAACGAACTGTAGGCATAGCTTGTGTAGGAGTGAGTATAATGATACTCAGTAGGGACCCTGAGACCCACATGGTCTCACAATATCCACTAAGGATAAGAAATAGAAGAAAGATAAAACACAAAGTATCAGCAAAACCTACTTAGTTATATACCAATATATATACCTAAGCGACCTAACTCAGTCTGGCTCCAAATCACAAGCCCAAGCACAAGCCAATTCCACAATGGAAGTAAAGTGTATCACCATGATGATAGTGGTTGAAAGACATGTATCAGCTCACACAGGTATGCCACAATAGTAGAGAGATATAGATGATCAGATGTTGCCACTAGATCATCATTGCTGTCGGACCCACATAGGATACAAGACCAACTAAGCTGTCGGACCCACACAGGATACAAGACAAGCTATCTCTAGAGTAATAGAGATGATCAGATGTAGTCACTAATTCATCCATGTTGTCAGACCCACACATTATACCAGACCAGCTTAGATGTTGGACCCCCATATGATACAAGACCAGTAGTCATTATTGTCGAACCCATGGAGGACCCTAGTACAGTAATTGTTGTTGTCAAACCCATGGAGGATCCAAGTACATTAGTTGTCGCTGTCGAACCCACGAAAGATTCTAGAATAGTAGTCATCGCAATCAAAGCCATCAATGATTCTAGTACAATAGTCATCACATTCGAACCCACATAGTATTCTAGTAATGTAGTTGTCGTAGTTGAACCCACAGAAGATCCCATTATAGTAGCCGTCGCAGTCACAGCCATCTCTAGGGTTCCCGCACATAGCACGCTCGATTCCGAGAGGGTCCGCTCCTCAAGAAAAGGGGTCATTACATAAACTATCACGAAGTCCAGAGTTGATGTACCCGAAGTTCCGTCTCATCAAAAGGAACCCAATGAGATAGACGACACGTCAATCGGACGTCCGATCTGAGAGTTATTGGCATTTCCGTTCCAACGGCCTGGTTGGATTTCAGGTACAATCTAAACCAGCCACACTCTAACTTCATCTGAATACTACACGGAGTATTCCAAAAGGACATTCTCATCAAAATGAAATTGATGTAGTTGACGACACGTCTATCAGCCATCCGGTCCTTAAGTTATAAGCATTTCCGCTCCGAGGGCCCGGTTGGTTTCAGGATCGAATCAACTCGGCTATACCCAAACATTGCCAAAACATTGAGTGTGATATACTGAAAATGGCCTGGACCAGGAGGCCGACCCAACCCGTGCGGTCGCCCGGCTTGCGTGGCGCAGTGGCCCAGTCCCCGTGGCTTGGGACGGTGAAGCCCGCCTGGTCAGGGTGACCATGCGGCGGCGAAGCCCTACAGGGACCGCCCTAGTGAATCCAGGGGGGTTTGATCCCCCCCATCTCCTTGTAATGGAAACAGAAGTTCCCATTTCCTCTCTACGGAACCCAGCCAGGTTTCGCCCTGGCAGCTGGCTCAGCCGGCCGCCCTCCCCTGACCACCGTGGTTGTAGGTCGTTGGTTCTCTCCGGCATGGCACGACGGTGCCACGCCCCTCCGCCACAGACCGCCTTGGCCGGAGCCATAGTTCTTCCCCCTGTAGCGAGATGATGTCATACCCTCATGGCGACCTGGTGTCCATTGCACCGCCGGCCCCCTTTCATCGCTACCGGCTCGTTGCCGGTCACCGTTGTCCACTCCCATCGTCAACCCCAAATAAAATTGGAATGATTCGGCCATGTTGGTGCGGTCTGAATATCCCCCATGTTATGGTGATAACATTTGGTTATCAAACTATAATTTCAACGATGTAAAATAGGTACATAAGGAATTTAACCCCTACCTCGTATTAGACGTTGCACGCCGATGAGCTGTGGAAGACGGGCATCGCGAAAGTCAGGCATTGCGGAAGACGTACGTCGTTCCATCAATATCAGAGGAAATAACATTGTCATTGGCAGTGTCCTTTGCAGGTGACGTCTTCTCCCTTGTAGCGTAGGAAGAGGAAGGAAGACACATTTTCATTCTTCGGTGGAATAGGCATTCTTCGTCGAAGAGGACATCGTTCTTCCAGGTCATCACCATTCTTTGTCGATAGAGGAACACTAATCTTCTAATTCTCCAGAGCCTCCCCAATAGAATATTTTCCAACGCAAATACAATAAAAAGGCATCCCGATTTAATAATGAAATTCATTTCAAATCAATTCAAAATGACCAATTAATTAAGGGAGCTTAATTAATTAAATTGATGGGGTTGGAACACTTAATGGAGGGAGGTGGAGAGGTTCCTCCATTAAGTGGGAGTTGAAATGTTAAAAATGGGTGTTCGTGGGAGTTAATGAAGAGGTGAAGCGTTAGGTGCTTGTTTGGGCCCCACCACACATTATCCTCTCATGGGAGGTTATGTGGGGTGTGGGCCCCACCCCAACCTCCCTTTGAAGGAAATAACAACCTCTTAAAAATAAAATTGTGTAACACAACACTTTTATTTAATTTTCTATGAATCCCCAAAGTATTCCTTCTACTCTTGACCAAACGCAACTGCAGTAAAAGTCTCCTTAAGTGAATACCAGCACTATGAGTTCATCGGTGCCCTCAGATTTAAATTCTGAGCATCAGTTTAAAAGACAGAAAAACGCACATGTACGTTTACTAAACGTACCCGAACAAATCTTCAGAAATTGATTCTGGGCACACCGAGTCTCAGAATCAGGCGCCCTCAGAAACTGTGGACTCGTAATATTCAATAGAATTTAAGAAAAAAACATTTCCTTGAAATTTCAAGATCATTACATGAAATTCCAAAAAAGTATAAATAATGTTAATAAATATAAAAAAATCTTAGAATTGATCCCCTATATATCATAATGTATCTCTAGTTATCACATACTAAACATGTGAATACCTTTTCCATGTATTCACTTGAAACATGGAAATTAAAACAAACCATTATTTAAAACATTCATATTTCCTTATTCCAAATTATAATAGATATATTCCATAAATAAAAAAAGTGATAGACTCTATCAATGATAGACCAACAAACATTTTCAACAAATCCATAGTCAGTTCCAAGGTAATCAATACCGTCCAATTTACATATTCATATCTAACGTATATTTATATAATAATTTTTATCATAACCTAAGGAATATATTATTGGAAAAATTTCCAAAATTCTTGTGTTTTCAATGAAAACCACCTTTCCTTTAAATAACCTTTCTATTCGATCAAAAAAATTCAACATATTGATATAAATCCTTTTCAAAAAACAAAAATTGAAAAATACTTTTTTTTTATTTCACAATTCGTATAACAAAATTCATAAATCTAAATATGTAAAAAATTAAATTTCTGTTCTTTATCCTTAAATATGCAATTAAGCTACCTCACCATATTACTTAATACCTCATTCCTTTCAGGTTTCACCGACAGTCTCATTATCATTATCAAAATAACCATTAATATAACCACCTTAATGATTCATTTTTATAATCATTCCACTTGGGAGATATATTTTTAAAATGAAAATTTATTCCATACATAAATAATTTAACTATAGATGATATCTTATGGGAGAAAATATTATAATCCATTGTGTTACCTGAACTCTTTATATTTCCAATGGATTTACTTACTTTGTGTTATTCTTTTCCATAATCAAATCATCTTCTAACTCGTCAAATACATTAACTTGTGTGACTCATTACATATTATTGACACAAAAGATATATAATCTTCTTTACTCTATGGTATCCATTACATTAAATATCATCAAACTCATTCCTTCACTTCTTTGGGGATTCTAAGAATATTTTAAGGAACTTTTTGTTAATCATGTTACGCGAAAACTAACTAGGCATGATCATTACATACTTCACTCTAGTGATTATCCCATTTGACTGATTATCAGTGAATTTTCTATCATATTCAATGATAACCATGCTCATTCTTGTTCCTTCCATTTAATAAAACCCGAAATTATAGTGTGAGTATCACTTATTAAAGATTAAAACCATATAATCATGGAAAATCGCCTATAGGATGTCTAAATTATAATCATTGAAATTTTATAGGACATGAATCAATGATCATATGCACAAGTCATGTAGTAATCATTGAAAGGTTATAGGACATGAATCATAAGGGAATCAAGTTCATAATCCATGAGTGCATAATATAAGTATAAGACATGGAATTATGGAACACACATAATCATATAAAATGATTTCCATTGTTTCCAAGTCTTATTTAGAAGGCCATATAAGTATTATGGGTTCACTCCCAATACCATCATGGTAGTCATTGTTCACTCCCATGACCATCTTAATTTAAAAGGTTCACTCCCAAGACCATCTTATCATACAAAGTCCTTTGTTGAACCATTTTCAATTCCAATTCCATCCATGTCTGTATCATGACATATAAATACTTATCCAATTTATCATAGGGAGATATTGTTCCAACCCATTTCATAATCAAATAATATATATATATATATATATTGGTGCAGCTAGATCATAGAAATTTATAATATCATAGCCCATGAAATGAAATGGGTATAAAAAACATGTAGAAAAGAGAGAGGTTTCATAATAATTTACTCAATGAATGGCCCATAAAAATTAGTGGGTTTCATAATCATGTATCATATAAAAGATAAATGATTTTCATAAACAGATAACCCATGAAATAGAAATAGGATTAATAAGAATTATGATATCAAAATATAAACCATTCGATGAAATAATATGAATAGAACCCTTGGGTTATATCCCTAATTAGGAATTAGTTACACCAATAAATTTCTTCATAGATGGAATATATTTTTTAGAAACCTTTTAAAATAATTTTTAAGAAAATACGCATTATTATTTGAAAAAAAATGTTTTTTTAAAATAAAACATTTGAAATCCATTTTTTTTAAAATAACTTTGAAAACATATAATTTAATCTTGAAAATATTTCTGAGAAACTTTTTATTCCAAAAAATTTAAATAAAGAATTGAAAATATTTTAAAACTAATTTCCATTGAAATCATTTAAAACAAGACTGAGTAATTTTTGAAAACACTTTTCCTTGAGAACCTTTATAGGATGCATAAAACCATTTTGAAAACATAATTGCATAAAAATAAAAAAAATACTAAAAATCTTTTGAAAAACTTATTTCTTTAAATATTAAGAAAATAAGCTTGAAAAACATTTCCAAACATTTTATATTCAAAACTTTTAAAAGAACATTGTTTTTTTTAAAAAAATATCATTCTTTGATAACATATAAATGATTCGTTGAAAACATTTAAGAAAACATTTTATTTAAACAATTTTAAAATAATCATGAAAACATTTTCAAAACCAATTCCTTTAAAACAAATAAAATAAACATAAAAACAGTTATAGAACTATTTTCTTCAAAAACATATAAATGAATATAAAAATGATTTTAAAAACCTTTTTCCTTGAAAAAATATAAAATATTATTTTATAACATTTTGAAAAAAAAATTCCATATCAAAATAAAAAACCATCGTGAAAGAATTTTGAAAATGTTTTTTCATTGAATATTAATTTTTATGAAAGGCATAATAGAGGATAAATCTATTTAGGCCCAATATTTCATATACACTGTAAGAAGTTTATAAAAGTTCCTTGACTAGAAAATGAAAATAAGTTTTCTTTTAAATATAAATTTTGTTGAAAAGGTAAACATTGGGTAACAATGTGTTTTATGGATCACCATAGAATCGTAAAATATTTTCTAAAACATTTATTTAGAATACATGGTTTTTAAAGAACACATATTTCATACTGAAGAGAGGGATAAATAAATTTTTTCTTAAAAATACATTCTTAATTTTCATAAGTACCAAAGAGTGTAAAAATGGAACTAATACAAGAAAATATCATGACTATCTAGGTGATATGAAATTTCATGGATATTATTGAAATATGGATAATAAGATTTCATTAATGAAAGCATAATCATAAAAACTCCCAATAAATGATGAGACTATTACAATAAAATCATTCCACTTGGTAGCATTGAATCATAATCTTCTAGTTATAAAATAAAATTAAACGAAGCACAAAATATCCTAAAAAGAATGAAATTTAAGATATTTCATGTCAAAGGGATGTATATATACATTATATAAAAATATGTGTGCATAACATGGCATGTATCTCGATGATGGAAAATTGAGAAAAAATTACTTTACTGATTTTGTAACTTTTTAACCATAAAAATCAAGAATGAATTTTCCAAAAATGGATATTTAGATACATTTAAATTTAAATATAATAATCGTATAATATATTAATGGGTAGTATATACACCACCTAAAATAAACTAGGGGTTAATAAAAAAATATCATATAAATAAATGTGTGACTAGAAAACCCTTTACTTATGTTTTGACTCTCTTGGTAAATGTTCTAACATACGAAGAACGTTCATGACTTGAGAAAGCTTGGTCTTCAAAATGAATTTTACCAAATACAAATACAACACAACATAGCAAATTGGTAGTACAAAACTGTGCTTCCAATCCAGAACCATGGAAAAACAAATCTACAAAACACCTAAATGTATAAAGACCCACACACGGTCACCCATAGACCCATATAATAAAAACCCAACAGCCCACCTCATTGAATCCAAGAGGCCCTTAAAAATTGGCCAGAACTGTTCCAACACCATGTGAAGGCTCAATGGAATCCAAAACCCACACCCCAATCAGATCACACCTCATGATAATGAAGCTCCCCCAAAGACATGATATACTCACATAATCAACCCACATCCAGAGACTGTCACATCCTTACTGACAAACCCTCTAATATTGAGTAAATATCCTGAAAATCACATAATTTTCCCCTTAAGTTTGTCTCAATAATAAATGGAAATGTCCATCATGTCCGCATTGTCGGACCCCACCGATGCTCCAGACTGACACTCCATTGAGTGAAATGCCTCCCTCACCATCAGTACAGATCAGATCACTGACCTTCGCCTTTTGATTTTGTCTTGCAATGCAAGCCAAAAAGATTTTTCAATAGATGAAAATAAATGAATCTTTCCTCCCGGATCTGAAACACAAGAAACGTGACCTAAGGATAGCCATGTCTTTAGAATCACACTGTCATCACTTTCGCATATTAAGTATTTTCGAAACCCTATCACATGGATCAACAATGGATAACCTATAGTCCGTTGTTACTAAAATATGAAGTCATTGATGACCAGCACAATTCCATCTTGTCGATCAGTCACCATCCATAGCTACACACACTAGCACCAAAATCATTGTCAGAAAACTCCCAAAACTCAATCACCACCGACATCATATTCGTCGCTGATGTGGATCACATGCATAACCAACCAAATTCCGCTACTGAGCAGATCCCCACCACTGTACTAGAACTCACTCTCTATAATTTCTATGGTACCACACCATCCCTGACATTACCCATACTCTCCACCAGCCTTGTCTCTACCTCTTTCGTCGAACGACCCTGAAGTAAACACCCCACCACTGATCCCCCATAGATGCTGTCACCTTCACCCCAATATCGATGTCATCACATACCATTATCCCTAATCAGAATATTGTTTTTCTCTATGCCTGTGGGTAGGTCTAAAAATAGATATCCATTAGCCACTTTTAGAAAGCCATACTTCTTCCCCCACGGGTCGTCTTATTCACCCAAGATCCCTACTCATTGTCGGCCCGCCTAATCAAGATTTTTTCGGTTCCTCCGAAGAAATCCTCACACCAGAGATGATTTCATCAACCCTCTACCGAATCAAAGTAATAGATTTTAGTCATACAGAAAACACTTGAAAATGACTAGTGATTTCTTCACCTCTACATCAAGAGATTAGTACCATATTTTTTCCACGATATTAAAGAGGAAGATCCACTCCATCCTTTATTGAGAATATCTCAATCTCTCAATTCCAGTACACATTAAAATATAATTCATAATCAATATAAATTTATATTAATTATATCAAAAAACAATATTTTTATACCTAATACCATATATTAATTTTTTCTGACATTATATTACCTATTTATTAACAACACCATTTTAATATTGTGTTTTAAGAAATATCTGGTTTGTATTTCGTATATGTTTTTACAAGTTTTTTTATATTATTACTTAGATCATGATTTAATTATTTAATGAATCAGAAAAATGATAAAAATATCCAATATAATCATTATAAAAATATTTAAAAATTTAAAAATTATATAAATGTGAAATGGAATGCATAGTTCATTGAAACAGTAAACCGTAGCTACGTAAGAACATTATTCTTATTTTATTGTCATATTGAAAGAAATAATGTAAAATAATTATATGTATATATATATCATCATTAAATAAACATCATAATTTCATATATATATATATATATATCAAATAAAATTTCTGAACCTTTCATTAACACATTCCATGTAAATTGAGTATGAATCACATCTCATTGAGGAGTCAGTAGTCTACACATCCAAGAATGAAGTTATCATATTTACAGAAAATGGAATGAATGAATGTATATTCACTATACTAATAAAATATTTATAAACACATTATAAATATCAAATATATCAAATAAATATTATTTAAATTATAATTCCCAACCATGTGTGGTGATAATGGAAAAAGGAAAGACATCATTTTGTAAGTCGGTAGTCCGTCGTACACAATAATGATAAGTTCAGTACCAATTTGATAGAATTGTGTGTTGGTGTAGGTATACAGCTTGTAAAAAAATATCAGTATATTTTGGATACTATTATTATTATATAATCATGTAATAACAATAATTTAGATGGTGTAGAATGAAAATAGAACAAAAGATCTTGTGGAAGGGTGTTACCTCTTCCTTGGGTAACATATGTTGGTTATCATAAAAGAGTTACCTAGGATAGACATTATTCAAATGTTAGACTTATAAAATGGAGGTATGGAGGATTAGAGAATATTTGGTAAGGTATTGGATGATCCAATGTGGCTTGATAGGTGTGAGAAAGGGGAAGATTGGATTCCTTTCTATTGAGGGAGAGGGTAGCTGTCTTGTAAATACTAATAGGTAAACACTATTGGGGGGATCCATAACATCATGTGCTTAAAAACGGATAAATAAATATTTAAAGGGTATGTATGGTTGAGGAAAATTTCCACCACACACAAAGAACTTCATTTTTATAATTTTTATCCTTATTTTCTATGTTTGCACACTTTTATCATTTTGGATTTTATCATGGAAACTGGTATTCTACCATAATTAATTTTACCATTAATAATAAATTAACTTGAGAATTATTATAAAATATAGACCAAATAAATTATTATTATTATATATAACATTAAAAAATATCATGATTTTTGGATATTAGTTTTAAAAAGAGCACATGTAACATGCAAAAACGCTACTTTTAAACCGAACCATGCTAAATATTTTTTCACAATTTAAAGGTCATTATGTTGATTTTAAATGATAAATTGGACCATGAATACAACATATATTAAATTATTAACATTTAGAATTAATTTTTAAGAATATACATTCTTTTATTATAAAATAACTCTAATCCAATTTTTTGATATTATTTACATAATTTAAATTTAAAAATAAAAACACATATATGTAATTAGAATATAATGATTTATCAGCTTGGAAAAATGATATATTAATATTAAAAAATAATGTAACATAATAATTCATTAATTTTAAATTAATTTTAAAGATTTTATCAGGATTTATTTTATTTAATTTTGAACTAAATAATCACTTTATTTACATTTCTTAAGAGTCTAAACTAATTATATAATAAATACAAATTAAGATTAAATTATCAGGATTAAATGATCAATTATATTTTAAAATAATATTAATAACTAAATTTATGCCCCTTCATACTAACTCCAATGCATAATATGAATTTAATGTAAGGAAACAACACTTTTTGTCTCATTCCTTACTTTACTTATTATATGGGATACATTGATGGGCATATGTCCCAATAACTCAAAATTTTTAAACAATTAAAGGATAATGTCAAAATATTGGTATAAAAAGTCTATTGAACATGTTTCTAGGTAATGGTTCCACCTAATATTAATATTTATCCACTAAGAAAACTAATTTTTACCTTAATAACTATACTTAATTTTTTTTGTTTTCATTAATATTTTTAGTAAAAAATTAAGATATTATTTTGGGACCTAAAATTTTATAATTATTCCATATAAATTTATTTCAAAAAATAAAAATAAAATTCCCCAAATTTTCAGGAATTACATTAAAATGAATACCATAAACATTGCGAGATATCCCTTTTTTAATGAGAAAATTCAATCATTTGAATAGTTTTCATATCTCATTTCATTGTGTAATTTGTTGAAATGGACTAAATTTAATTAATTAAAGTAACATTTATCTAATTATACTTAAAAAAATTAAAATATAATTTAACAATACAAATAAATTATATGAAAAAGAATTTTTGAATTAAAATTCATTGTTTTTCACTATTCATCAAAAAATGAAACCTCTCTGAAAAAACCAAACTAATCACACTAAGACATTTTTGAAATTATAAATTAAAAAATTATTTTTATTTTAACTAATTAAATTTCCAAATGTGTCTAAAATTAATTTTATAATTGTTAAAAAGGACAAAAAAAGAATCTAATTTGAGATAATACTATTTTCAAACATATATAGAATTTACCAAAAATTATAAGTTTTATTATCAATATGTTTTATCTATATAAAATTATTTTAAATAAGATTTAAAGGTAGTTATTAGTATTCATTTAACTATTTCTAAACTCTATATTATTACTATCTCGTTTAAATAATTACAATAATAAAATGTTATTTCATGGAAATTCAGTGTCACATGTAATGCAAGATAAGTCTGTGTTGTGTGTAGTGAAAATTAACATAGTGTAGCCTATAAGAAAATATTAACATGGAGTAGTTTATAAAGAAATAATAACATGGTTCTTTCATATGGAACAATCTATATGCATTTTTTGTTTGAAATTCATAATATCAAGAAGTTTAAATTAATTTTAAAATAATTACAAAATATCGGGGTATTACATATTTGATATGCGAGGGATGTGTTACATAATTCAAATCCTTTGAAAAAACTTAAAAACTCCCAAAGAAGAAAAAAATATAAAATATTGAATGGCAAATAAGAAGTAACATTCCTTGGTATTTGAAGGTTTCTATTATTCTGAGGGAGTTCATGGAACCAAAAGTGAGAGTAGCGGCATGAGAGAGAAGTGGAGAGAGAGGGATTGTGGTGTCAAGGGAGTGCATTTGCGATAGAGACATGATTGTTGTGAGAGCATAGGAAAGGTAGTAGCGGTGAGAGAGAGTGGTGGTGAGGGAGGGAGTGAAATAGTGAGGGATAGATACGATAAGGTTTCAGTTCTGAGAGATATTGAATGACATGAGGTAATCTATTCAGTTGGGGTTCGATTTATAAGAGAGAGAAGGCTTTCATTATAAAATCTAATGCACTAATAAATATGGGTTTTATTAGTGAAAAAATAACATATGCTGATAATATCCTTCTTTATCAGCGCTTTTCTAGTGCTTATAACGATTTTGTATAAAAGCGTTGATAAATGATTGATATATAATTCATATAGTTTTTAAAATATAATTATATATAATTATAAATAAATACAATGGTAGATAATTATATATAATCAATTATATAATTATAAATATATATAAATAATAATAAATATGTATTAGAAATATATTTTATAATAAATATTGTTATATATAATTACAAATACATAATTATTTATATTATTACAAGTATTGTATAAGAACATTAGATATGAATTTATATATATAATTATTTATCTTTATAAAATTATAATTATGAAGTAAATATTTATAAATATTTCTCTATAATAATAAATATATTTATATAATTGAATATATATATTTATTATTTTATTACTATATATAAATATAAAAATATATAATATAATTTTTATATTTTTTTTAATTATTTAAATATATAATTACATATATATATAATTGAATATATATAAATATATATTTTTTTAATAAATATTATAAATTTATATTTATAATAATGATTATATTCCCTAACTTATATAGTAAATATAAATTTATAAACATATTAATATATATATAAAATATATTTATTTTCATATATTTATTTACAAATATATTTTTCGAATATATTTTTAATATGTTTAATAAAAATATATTAATAAATTAATTAATATTAAAAATAAATAAATTAAATTCCTTAAATTCCAAAAATATATAGAAATGTTAATTCGTAAGATTTATGAAAATTACATACATAAAAAAAAGGTAAAAAATGAAAAAATATATGAAATAAATTATATAAATGGGGAATTTTTTAAAAATGAATTATATTGACTATATAGAAATATTGTTTATTAATTTAAATCAAATTAAAATACACAAACATAAAAATTCATGATGAATGGAATACCATAATTCTATTTTAAAATTAATAAATACAAAAAACTAAAAATTGGGACATATTAAAAATGAATAAATAATATTCAATCAACAAATAAACTTCCCCACACATATACTTGTACACATTGTAAACATGCATATGTACATATACATATGTACACATACATATGTACATATACATATGTACACATACATATGTACAGACACATACATATATACAAACATATACAAACATACACATACATACATATAGTTATACATGTACATATATTTTAAATTATTTAACAAAAATTAAAATATATATTTATATAAATAAATTCATTTATATATTATATAATTTTTTAAATTATATATTGATATAATATATTTATTTTAATTACTGTATATAAACAAACTATTAAAATTTTTGACTAATATAAATTTGATAAATGTTTTATTTATAAATATTAAAATAAGATCCATTTTTTAAATTTTATATAAATCATATATACATCTTATATTTACCTGTATATGATTATTTTAAAATAAAAATTATTTAGAAAATTTGAATAATTATACATAAATTAAATTACTCACCACGAACTTTACTGGTACAACATAAAAAGCACAAACAAAGGCATCTTTTTTCCATAACTAAATAAGCGACGATAAAGGTAGAAATTTTATCATTGCAAGAAAAAATGATGAAAATTGAACTATTTTATCAAGAGTGATAATAGTTAACATTATCTATTCTTTTATTATATAACTAATAAAATTACCCACGTTTTCAGTGATATTTGTCTAGCGTTAATAAAATATAGTGTTGAATATTGCATAATTTGTGGTAGTGTTTATCATCAACCAACAATTGAGGCCACTATACTAGGAGATTATTCATACATGAATGATATTATCGTTCCTATATAAACTCATGAAGCTTTAGTGAATGTTATAGAAGAGACATATTTCGTTGTTGCTACTATAGGTGGTAATAAAAAGTCTTATCATCCTTTAGTGGAATCACGACCATAATCAAGCTCAGATATGAATCTACTAGTCAATGTAACACTCCCCAATGCCCTGTCAAATCAAGAGAAAAATCATCTCCCAAACCATATCAATTACTATATTCATTAACATTAATGATAGGAGTCCATACAACAAAATAGGTTTAGAAGTAGTTATTTTTTCTACTAATGATGTTTCAAAACCGCTAATATATTGTTTAGTAGTGGTTATGTAAAATGATGCATATTTACGTGTCAATTTTTTTTATATAGTTTTGTAGAGGTTTTAATATGTTTAATTTTTTGGGTACATAGTGGTGGTTCTTTACATTGTTAGAAGTAGTTTCATTAAATTAAAAAAAAAATGGAAATTAAAATGAGGTAAATTAACATATCTATCTCTAAATAGATAAACTGGGGATGCGACAACCAGACCAAGAGCTTGGGACTAGGTCGATGGGTTCCCTGGCAAGCTCCTAGCCAGGGGATAAAGCTTAATGCAGATGGTTCACTGCTTGTTGAGGAGATGTACGAGGGCAGCATTGTCAGAGATTAGGAGGGATCCATTCTTGCAGCTTTCACGACATCTTATGGTAGAGGAGATGTGCTACAGGAAGAGGCTTTGGCCTTTGTTAGGGACTGGAGGTATGTAAACAAAGGCAGAATATTCTGAATATGGTGGAGATATACTCTATGATCTTGTACAAAGCGTTGCTTGGTCAGTGTAGTTTTCCTTGGAATATTGTTTATATTGTCAGGAGGTGCAAGATGTTAATGGGGAACAAGATGGAGATCTCTCATACGTTGCAGGAAGGGAATATGGTGGCCAATTTTCTGGCGTTGAGGGCACCCGCGAACCGAAGTATGGTTTATCTCTTTAACTTGGGATCTTTTCCTAAAGAGGGGATGATATTTGTTACTAATGATGCTATGGGTCTGCTTTACATTATACCACTGTGAGCAATGTAGTTGGGAATTATTTCAAATCAATAAAAAGTTTATTTTCTGTCAGTATCTCTAAATAGATAAAAGAAAATCCGTTTAGCATCGATTATCCAAAACCACTTGAAAATAGATTAAATAATATTTTTAGGAAATAATAATTTAATAAAAAATAGTTTTTATATAAAATATATGTTATACAAAAAATAGAACCATAAACGCACAATTAACTCAACAATATATACTCATAAAATATTCCCAACAACCACTAAGAGACCATGGCCAATACATCCATCACACTATATCCTCTACATCCAGGTAACTCCATTATTATTTCCATCATATTCATAATCAACCACATAATATCATCAACTAAAATTAAAAATAATATTAAAATAAAAACAAAATATAATAAAGAAAAATTACATTAGAATCATTAATAATATTTAAAAATAACTCAAAAAATAAATATCATTATTTTTTTCTTTTAAAGAACATAATGGACCAGCATGGTCAACCTACTCCCACTGTTGTAATTTTTATCCTATAAAAACTAGATCATTTATGATAATGAATATGATAGAGAACATACAAATAATATATTTATAATTTTTTACATAACATTTGTTATTTTTTTAGTCAAACAAAAATACATTTTAATGTTAAACAAATAATATATCTTTAAAAAAACATTGAGAACTTAATCTCCCTAATCTGAGATGTGGTTAAACATTTTTAACATGAATGTGATAAGTATATAACAATATAAACAACATTTATTTTGATGTGTGGTGTGATTAAATTTATTCAATAAAAAATATGTAATGACTTTTATATTAGAGAATTTAATATATTTAAAATCTAATTCTATGATGGTTGACTGTTTATTTATCATAAATATATTTTTTCCTATGGTTTTTACCATAACACACACATTTTAGTATTTTAATTCTCGAAAAAAGTGTTTACAGGTGTCCCATGAAAACCGTTATAAGTATTAACAAGGAATTAGTTTCTATATTTCACAAATAGTCCTTCGATAGTCACTTATTATTTGTTGGAAAAATAGTGTTGTTTTGTTTTTTCTTTGATTTTAATCATTATTTTTTTAAAACTACTTATTGAGTAATTATGATAACACTACCCACCAGCTGGAATTGTTTTTTACCCATACACATTGTTAGGTCCACTAGGTTGAATACCCTAAGAGGCGGGTGAATCAGGGTGTGGCAGATTAAAACATTCACCCATTGGGATTTTTTTCATTGTTAGAAAACACACAATTATCTCTTACTCCCATTGAATCATACAAACATTTATGAAATCATGCACATGACACATTTTTTTACTTGGTTCACCCCCACTGTTCTACGTCCAAGGAGCATACAACGAAAATGTGTCGAGGTACCAAATTATATAAGGCTCATGGCCAATAATGAGTAAAATTCATGGGAGATATCTTCTAATCCCATTCTCACTTCCTTTATCTGGTTTAGGGTCTTCTCATTGCATTCCCAAAGTTCACTCCCTATGCCTCTTTCTCTATCTCATGGCCAGTGGAAAGGGTCATTGTCTTCCTCTTCTTTCGCTCACTGCTCTTGGAATTGAATCCACTCATAGTTTATTGAAATGTATGTGAAATGCAGTTTATGGAAATATAGGTCCCTTAATTTTCATGATTTCATGCATCATTAACTATATATAGATGCTATGTTGAAGTTCCTTTTTCACATGTAGAAAAAATCCACCTTCCTGCGTACTACTAAGTACCAGAACATACTTTCACAAAATGAATTGAATCATTTTCAAAATTCCGTGTGAAAACCACGAAACACCTTTCTCATATGCATACTACATAATGTGTTTGGTTCATAGTAACCTCCACCATGTATTACTTCCACTGATGTGAGCCACCCATTATCTGCAGACTGCCTCCACCTTCGTGATCACGTACTGTCACCATGTACTGATTCCGCAAACCACCATTGTGAATCAACCTCTGTCTGTGAACTATTATCTGTTCATGGAATTCTTTCTCTTCTGCGTAATGGAGAAGTCACTGCACATACTGCTTTCAGAATTCACTCTCTTATATCAGAGATTCCTCCTCTATGTACAGAGTCTTAAGAAAATACAACTTTCCTCTTAAATTATTTGGTTGATACTCTTCCATGTGAACCACTTTAGCCTTCGTGGGATTTCCCTCATAAACATCCTTCGGATTTTGCCGAATTCCCGGGTTAAAAACATCTTCTCTAATGATATTATTTCTCCATAGTAAACATTGATATTTTCAATTATTATATAGGTATTGATATCAGAAAAATCCGCTAATCCAAGATTTACCAAATCTTAAATCTGGAATTCTCTGCTTATCGATCCTATAGCCGCAACGAACCATATGAACTTATGAAAATATTTTTTTATACGTTTTCCACATAATTTATTCATTATTATGCGTTCGACCTTTTACGCCAATGGAAAGCCATCCATGAACCGCACCACCTTCCACCACAAACATTATTTGGTTTCACGAATTGCTTCTGTGTACCGTTGTTGCCTCTCCACGTACCATTCTCAGAACATTGTATGTGTCCCATGAATTATGATACCCGATTCTCACCCTTTTACTATTTTATTCAACCTTCTTCATATCATTCAATTCTATAAAGAAATGATTCCTTTTCCAACATTTAACACCAGATTTTAAGGCACCAAGATTCAGTAAACACTGGGAAACTATACCACCTTAAAAACCTATCTTTGACAAACACCATTAATACTTATTTGCGGTCATCTAGCTTTGTCAGTAAAGAAAATCACACAAAAAATTTTATGAGAAAACACCTTGGGGGATTGTTTCCCAACAATCACCCCTTTGGGTTTGTTAAAAACTCTTCGAAAAACAATTCATTATATTTTGATATATTTATAAATATATTTATATCTTAAACAATAATTCGCTTCATGAGATTAAGATAGTGATCAAGAATTTAGATAACACATAATATAAGCCCACGTGAGCCATTCTCAGCTTGAGAAACAAGAGTATAATGAATATTTTATTAAGGAATCACTACATTTTTAGTCACCAACTATGGATATCATACTGGTAGATGGATACAAATGAATTGCTTTCATCATGAACCTCAACCATTGTGATATGTAACATTTAGTCGATCACTTCTAGAATCATTAGATTTAATGCTCCTCTTATGTTATTGATCATCAAACCACCTTTAGCTCAGCTTCAACTCCCCCTATCTCGCTACTACACTTAACAAATTTTCCCTATGTCTTTTCGTCCCCTGTAATAGTCACATTTTATCCCACTTTATCAATGAACCCAAAGGGAAATTCATGGTCCTATGCAATAGGGTAATGAAAATATATCAGCACATTAAGGAAATACACAACATACCTCAGGGAGATGGGGTCCCACATCCTCACTTTTTCAAGTGTGCAAAGTCAAATACACTCCCAGATCCATTTGATTCCTTTCGAATACTTATTTGGGAAATTCCTTTGTTAGAATGTCTAGAACCTGTTGTTCTATAGGCGCATACGCCAACTTCACAATCCATTACTCTACATTCTCTTTGAAAAAATGAAATTTCATTTCAATGTTATTTGTCGTTGAGTAATGGTCTGAATTTTTGCTAATATTTATATCACTTTAATTATCACAATAGATTTTTATGGGGGATTTCACTTAAAATCCTATATATTCAAGTTGCTACTTCATCCACAGTAGTTTCGTGCAGGATTTAGTAGCCGAAATATATTCAAATTCTACTGTGCTCAATGAAATGGAATTTGTTTCTTTCTTAACCATGAAATACACTGACTTCCAAGGTAAAATACACCACCTAATATTGATTTACTGTCATCTACTGAACTAGACCAATCTATATCTGTATATCCCAGTAACTCTGGCTGATATTTCCCATTGTACATTAGGCCAAAATCCAATTTTCCCTTGATAAACCAAATAATTATTTTCACTGCAGTCATGCCGATCTCCTTGGGATTGATTTGATACCTCCCGACTAGTCATGTGAAAAAAAATATATGGCCTTGTCATTCTTAGGTAAAACAGACTCCCAATGATTTTCCTATATTCTGTGATATTAAATTCCTTGCCGTCATCATCCTGTTGTAGTTTCAACTGGGTAGAAACCACAGTCTTCATCATTTTGAAATTATCCTTTACAAATCTTATCAAAAATTCCTTTTTATATTTATATTGAGAGATGAATGTTCTATTACTTCCTTGCGTCACCTGTAAACCTAGAAAATATGTCAGTTCACCAGTCATAGAAATATCGAACTCTCTTTTCATGAATTCAGATTATTATTTTCATTGTGATTCAACTGATCCACTAAATATTATATCATCTACATAAACGATCACCATAATCATTTGACTATTTCCATTGTTTAAATAAAAATTTTAATCAAATCCACCATGCTGAAAATTGAGATTCTTTTTGAACTGATCAATCCTTGAAGACAATTCTTTTGGTGCTTGTTTCAAACCACATGATGCATTATTCTACTAAAAACCCTTGTACTCATCTTCATGGATAAAAAATACATCTGGTTGGTCAAAAATAATCAAATTATCTCTATACTTACAATGGGTACAAATGTCTCATAAACAACGATAACCTATATCTAAGAATGCCATTTTCACAAAATTCATTCTTTGTTTCAAATCACAACACTATATTCATTCATTGTGTTGTGAAATATCAATTTTTTTCCAATGAAATTATTTTCTTCTGGTCATGAGACAATTTCCCACATTTGATTCTTCTCAATTTGGTAAAGTTCTTCATTCATTTCCGGAACCAAATTATTATCTCCAACTACTTCATTAACGAATTTAGGCTTCACTTGCAATAAGATTGATGCTTGTTGTAGATGATTCCTCTTTCTTGTCTACACTGGTGTTGTCTGATCACCAATTATGTTATGCCTATCAATTTCATTTCTTCTTGATGGTCTTTTTGAAGACACTAATTTATTCTCATCATCTAAGTCTTATTCTGAATCTATCACTAGAGCTGGAGTATCTCCTAATCTACTCATCGATATTCTCTTGTTTCTAATCATGTATTTGCAAAAGATTAAATTCATTTTCTATAATATTCACATCATGAAATTCATTATCTTTTCCAACCTTTTATCGTATCATTTATATGCTTTGCTTTTCATTGAGTAACCGTGAAATATCCCTTCATCCTCATGTGATTCAAATTTCTTATGTTTCTCCTTATTGAGAATGAAACATTTACATATGAATATTTGAAAGTATTTTAATTATAGATTCTTTCAATAAGATAACTCATATGGAGTCATCTCTTCTTATAGACAATGTAATGCTCCATTTGAGGTGTATAATGTTTTCATCACTGCTTCTTTCCAAAATTTCTCCGAAGTATCTCTCTTACTGAGAATTATTCTCAAAATGTTGTTAACAATCATATTTCTTCTTTCAACTACCCCATTATGTTGTGAAGTTCTGAATGCTGAACCTTGATGCATTTTCCTATGTTTTTCGAGATGATCCTCCACTTGGATATTTGTGAACTATATTCTATTATCTATTCTAATAGTTCAGATTTTGGACCAAGCATCATTTCACATTTCATTCTATATCTTGTAATGCAACAAAACACTTTGGATTTGTGGGAGGTTATTGAAACACATTAAATTATACTATAGTCATCAATGAATATAACATAATATCTCATCCCATTAATAGACTTTGGGGAAATTGGTACCCACACATCAATATGCACATTGTCAAGAAATCTTGTGGACTTTTTCACCTTTTTCTTATATGTCTTTCAAATGATCTTCCCCTGTTGGCAAGAATCACATGTATGAGTCGGATCACGTGATAATCTAGGGAGACTTCGAGCTGCATCATATTTTACCAGATCATCCAAGGAACCATGCCTTATGTGCCCAAGAAGCTTATCCTATAACTTGTTTTCTTCATCATTGGGCAGAAATCACATATCTTCTTCTCCACTCATGAGATAAAGATTCCATTTCACACGCTTTTCTTGTAACACAATTGCACCATCATTTTCTTTGATGATACAGAATTTATTGGAAAAACTTATGGCATTTCTTGAGTCACAAAATTGACTAATACTAAGAACGTTGTGACTAAGCCCCTCAACGACCAAGACATCTTCCCATCTCATGTGTTTTCCACCAAAAATAGATTTTCCTGAACCAATAATTTTTAAGACCTTATTATTACCAAATCATACAATACCATATTTATCATACCACATTATAGTTACTCTATTCATATTTCTCATCATATGGGATGTTCATCCACTGTCAACTGTCCATATCCGTGTGTGATATGATGCCTTGAATGCAATTTCTGTAACCATGGCCTGCTCGACCCTCTTCTTTTTGACCTAATACTTTTAATTCATAACCGACATGGAATGATAATATTTATCTTCATCATTATATGATGGTTCATCATCAACCTATAGTGCTTCAAATCATTTTTGAATTTTTATCTCACTTGAAGATACTTTTGGTTGCTTCTTAGGAACAAATCCGGTTTGCCTCGGTACATTCCTCTACATTATTGATGTGCAATATATTTCTATATACCCGAGTCCTTTGCACCAGAAGAAATGACCATTAAATGATGACCTTGAATTTTGAGCTTTGTGAGACCCCCTCTATTGGTCTTGTTCTCTTTGTTACATCTTTTCTATTGAACATACATTTTTAGATCATCCCATCTTACCACGACAATAACATCTTATGTGAGGTACATTCATGTGGGGAAATGATGCACCACTAGTCGTGAATTGGGTTCATTGAATCTTCTTACTCTCCTTCATATCCAAATAAATGTTTAATCTTGGAATAGGATCTAGTGGTCTGACTTGAACAATAACTTTTTTATGTTTTAGATTAAGCCTTATTCCAGTCTTATCATTTAGAGTGGATTTGTGCTTCTATTATGATGGACCACTCCACTCAAATCTCATCTTCTCAGTTTCCTGTATGATATTCTTTCCTAGTAGTTTCTCCCGATCATGAATTTCTTGTCACAGAATGACAAATTCTTCTTCTAGTTGTTTGATATTCTTGATTTGATATTTTACAGTTTTAGTCAAACTATGAATTTATGTGTTTTATTCTTCAATTTTGAGTTTTTACTCAACTACGTTTTTTGAGATTTCTGGCATTGAAGAACTCATAATTTCAATTTTTCCATGCAACTCGGAATTCTCTTCTTCCTACTGCTACATAAAGAGTTTGGCATCATGAAAAAAAATGTTATCATTCTTCATTTTGGCTCTCAAAATATCTACCTCTTCAAGGGAAGCTTCTAATTTAGCATGAAGATCAATTGTTCATTCAATTTCTCAATCTTTATTGTTACATTCTTCTTTTGTTAATTATTTTCTAGAAAATTCCACCAAATCATCTAATTTATGATCCATTCAGTCCTCCAAGTCTTCTGCCTCATATTCTTATGAACTTTTGTCCTCTCTTGAAAGAAGAATCTTATTTTTGAAGAACTTTCTCATACTAATTCTCCTCCCTTTCTCATTGGATGAATAATTATTTTGGATAATTTTATAATTTTCATTATTTTCATCATCAAACTTTATAGGGCACTTTGCTGCAAAATGAATAATCTTTCCACATAGAAATCATGAAAATGGAAGTTTACCTTTAAACCTTCTTTTTCCCCTTTCTTGATTGGAAGAGAGAAATGACATGACATCATCCATATTTTCCACCTCAGGACTACCTTCAATATAGAGATTCTTCAAGACCTTGAATTCCACTTCCTTAGGCTTCCATGTTTCCACTACATCATTATCATCATTTATCATTTCATATGCTACAAGGGTACATTATAGTTTATCTAGTGTTAGAAATTTTGGGTCTTTGTCTTCAAACACTGAAAAATTCTGATTGAACCACATTGGATTTTTTCACATGATTAATTTCAAAATATTTATATCATTAATGACTTCTAAAAGACCTTGCATGTCTTCCACAATAATATTTATCCTATCAATAAATTCCTCAATAGTCTCAATGGTCTTTATTCTGAGATCCTCATACTTGTTCCATAGAACCTACAACTTTGCTCCGTGGACTTTTGTGTCACCCTCATGAATGTTTAACAGGTTTTCCCACAATGCATGTTATGTTTTACAGGACATCACCTTCATGTAAATTTCATTTGATATGGATCTACCTAAAGCATTTATCACTTAAGACTTAGCATCCAATTTCTTTATTTTAGATTCTTATAAAGAACCACTACTAATATGAGTCTATATTACATGCATATCTACTGTGAAGACATCCATCCCAACTGAATGAATGTAGTGCTGCATTCGATTCTTCCATAGTTAAAAATTATTTCCAATGAAGATAGGAGTTCCATTATGATTTACGACCTCCATTTCTTCTTCTGATATAGAATAAAAAACTTTCAACCTTCTTCCATGATACAAATTTTTATGTCTACTAGGTTGAATACCCCGAGAGTAGGGGGATGAATCATGGTATAGCAGATTAAATCTTTCTCCTGTTTGGATATAGTTTCGTCTTTAGACATAACTCAATTCCCTCTTGCTCCCTTAGATATATACAAATGGATATGAAATCATGCACAGGAAACAATGATTTGTACTTGGTTCACCCTCACCAGGCTACATCCAATTATTATAAAATGGAAATGTTCAGATGTACCAAATTAACTAAGGCTCACGGCCAATAATGAGTAAGACGTTCAATCTAGTACTTCTTTGCACATGCTCACTTACTTTACAAGGTTTAGGGTCTGATTACTACATTCCCAAGGTTCACTCACTCTAATTCTTTCTCTAGCTCACTACCAATGTGAAGGGTCACCAACTTCCTCTTCCATCGCTCACTCCTCTTGAAAAGAAATCCAATAACAGTTTATCAACTTGTAGGTCAAACATAGTTAATGGACATGTAGGTCCGTTCATTGCATGAATTCCTATATCCATAACTATATATAAATGATCTATTGAAGTTCCTTTTTCACCTGCAGAATAAATACACATTCCCAAGTAATTTTAAGTACTGGAAAATACTTTCCCATTCTGAATTGACACTTTTTCAAGATTCCATGCGCAAACCATGAACCACCTTGCTCCTCTACATACTGCGTACCAAGCTTGGTACGCGTTGACCTCCTATGCAATTTTTTACCACTGATAAGATTTTCCCTTCATCCCCAGACTGTCTCAACCTTCGTGATCACCTACCGCCACCACCTACTGATTCTGTGAGGCTCCACTATGAATCACCCTTTGTTTGCGAACTATTTTTGGTTAGTGATCTTCATTCACTTCCGCATATTAGAGAAATACCTCCATTTCCATCTTGCAGAACTCACTCTCTTGCATAAAAAATATTCCCCCTCTGTGTACTGAGTATAAAGCGAACACAGCTTTCACTTAAATCCATTGGAAAAATTTCTTTCGTGCGAACCAATTTCGCCTTCATGGGATTATCCCTCACGAACTTCCTTCAGACATCACTGTATTCTTAGAGAAGAAACATGTTCTCTAATAATATTCAATCTCCATTGTAAATAGTGGGATAAAAAATAATTATATAGGAAACAATATCCAAAAAATCCTCTAATCCAAGATTTACCAAATCATAAATCCATCCTTCTCTGCTTACCGATCCTCCAGTCGCCCCAAACCGTAATCCCTTATGAAATCCATTTTTCATACATTGTACTCGTACTACATTAATTCTTACGTGCTCAACCTTCTCCGCCAACAGAAAGCCATCCACGAACCGCACCACCTTCCACCGCGTACAGTCTTCGGTTTTGCGAACCTCTTCCACATACCGTTACTGCCGCTCTGCGTACTGTTCCTAGAACATGGTACAGGACCACTGAATTATGGTACACAGTTCTCAAACATTTCCTATTTTCATCAAACTTCTTCATATCATTAACTTCTCTGAATAAATCCTTCTTTTTACAACATCAAACTCCCGATTTTGAGGTCCCAAAATTTCGCAAGCACTGCAAACTACGCCACCTTAAAAAATTTCTTCGGAAAAGAACATTGATACTTATCTATGGTCATCTGGCTTTGTCAACAAACATAATAAAACCCAAAATATTCTGAGATAACAATTTGATGGATTTTTTCAAAAACACATCACTAATAATTCATCAGTGGTTGTCCCATGACATCAAAACAAAATGGGGTCATTTTCATTGGGTTTTCACATTTTAATGTTTTAAAAAATTAAAATACATTTATGGGATCCCATTAAAACCATAACTTTGGTTTATATGGTATCCGTTTATACATTTATAAAAAATTAATCTATATTCAGAATCTTATGACTTCACAGTTATCCAAAAAAAATTTCAGGTTTTTCTGAATGATGCATGTTTCTAAAGACTTTGATATCATTTAAAACATATTATTATGTAATTATGAGAACATCACACATTGGATGTATGCCTTTTCTAAAAAATCAGGTCACAAAGAAGTCTACAATGTTACTCCTCTGATTCCACATCATTCCAAGGATGTTTTATATTGTTTATTTTTGTTACATGCATTTTTTAGTTCTTTAAATAAAAAAACATTGATAGGAATCCTGGTAAAACCATAACATGTATTGATGTAGAGTCACCTCCTAAAATTAAACGACAATAAAGATTACTTCCCTAATATTTTACATCCATATGATATTGTTTTATTCTTTGTTTTACTCCTTTCACATATTTTTAAAGACTTCACTATAGTTTAGAACTTATTACTTATTAATTCAAAGAACACTTCTTGTCAGACAGATGAGTTGTCTACTTTTACACATTGAAAGTATTTCAACAGTGTTTATACAATGATTTCACTTCAATAAGAGTCTGTTTCTAATGGGTTTGATTATTACACACATATTTTAGTGTTTTAAAACACTAAATATTCTTTTATAGAAATAATGAGAAAACCATAACTCGGATTGAAATGGAATATATTCATAAATTTGTTTAATCAATGTACTGTCATTTTTCATGGATTTCTGATCAATCTATATTTTTTTCTTAGTTTTCATCCCCTAAAGCATGTTTTTAATGACTTTGATATCTATATATATGGATTATCGAAATATTTTAATCACACCACACATTTTCTAGATGTGTTGTCTATATATACACATAAAAATAATTAAAATGTATTTTTTCCAAGATTACACATTAATCTATGGATTTTTCCTATGGTATTTAATGTTACATGTATGTTTTAGTTTTGAAAAACATAAAAAATGATTACTGGAATCCAAAGAAAACTATAATTCAGATTAATGTTTTGGTGGTTCTTACGTTTTGAAAATATATATACGATCATTGTTCAATTATTTCCTGAGTATTCAATGTTTTCCCTACATTATTCCATCGATAAATTTTCAAATACACCACTATTTTGAGTTTTTATATATTCTTCACAATCAATTGCATGAATTTGATGCCATGAATACTGTAGGCATTAATTCTCTTATCCTTATATAGATGCCCCCAACACAAAAACATTAAATAATTTGTTATATTAGATAGAATATAAAGTATTTTATATACTAAAGATGATATAAGGTGTTAATTTTTACATATACAATACTACTACATGTGACTAATATGAATATGAATATATATAACACAATGGGTAAATCATTAGAAAATATCTTTATTAACATATTAGGTTAATTATAGATTATAATGAGCTTTAACCGTTAGTTATATATTCGGTTCATATATTAATCCATAAATAAATGGATCCATAATAAGACTATAATTTATCATATATCTATGTGGTTTTTGCGACTCCAATTCATTCAAAATAAAATTTAATCCCTTTCCATCATGTTTTAAAATAGTTAGATATAATGAATACTTTTTTAGAATGATAATGAATATAGATGTTTTCAACATGTCCAACATGGTTGAATCTGGTCTCAATACCATGCGAATACCAAGAACAAAAGGTTAATCAAACTTCCTCAATGAGTCCTTCAACAATAGAGCTTTTTAGTTTATCTTTATTCCTAACATGTCATTTTAAATGACCTACATAGCTGGTGAGAAAAATATGAAACATGTAAAAACAAATTCACAATGATTTGATAAAATTATATTTTTTAATGAGAATAAGAATAATAATAAATTTCCACCCCATTGGATACATTCATTTATAGTGTGGTAGTACACCATTTTTATCTTCTTCAACCAAAATAAAAATAAAATGAATCATGACTTTGAAAAAAGAATGGGTAAATTATATCTCCAAATGAAAAAGTGTTACAATAAATTTTCATTAATGTTTGTCAAGATCATATGGATTTATAGGTTTTTACATAAATCTATGTGAATAAGGTACATGACTCAACAAGAGTAGTTACTTTTTCTTGTTACATCTTACAAAATGAAAACATAAAAAATTATCTATAAAAATACGTGAGTCATGAATTTTAATTTCATTTAACAATCAATGATTTAATTCAGTAAAAAGTGAATTGTTACCTGAATATGAATCTGTCACTTTTACATTCATTAATTTACAAAATAATAAAACATTATGATGATACATAATTTTAAAAATTATCATTGAATAAATTCCAATTTTCTCTGAATGGATAAAGTTCTTATAAAATTTATTTATTTTTGGATAATCAATATTTTAAGGGTTGACAGGGAACCCTTATATGACCCATAGGCCTAGAGGAAAATGGCACAATACATGTCCCTGAAGGCCCAAATACTCGACTACACATGAATTTTCAATACCCCATCCCTTTAAAAAAATACATTTTCAAATTCTATTGTGAAATTAACTACTTTTCCCATGATTTCGGAACTAGGTAACACCTTCTGGGACTATCTCAAATCACTATATCTATTTAGTTCTGTATTTTTAAACATAAATTAATGAAAATCATCATGAAATTGAAGTTGAAACATAAAACACCGTTTTTAGTATGAGATAATAATTAATGTTCAAAACTAAAATTACAATGTAGACAACCGAAACCAATATGTGTTTTCCAACCGAATAAATTGCATTGTCCAATAATATCAATATTTTTACAAATTAAATTAATATTAATTTCAAATAGTTTTCTCATTTAAGCCTTATATTTTTTCATTCCATGATGTCACAATTCTCAAAAATTCTTTGATTACATGTTTAAGGTATATAAAAATTTCATTTATAGTTATTTTTTATCACGGAATAATCATAAAAATAATGATAGAATTACTCTCCATACAAATCCATGGAGGTATATTATAGTAGATCAATATAACTACACATATTATAAATTTAGTACATAATTTACCAAATGGTTTAAAACCATCAGGTGAAAATACCAAAGATATATTCCTTTGGGTTGACAAAAAATATGGATAATATGAACCATACACATTATATGTTGTTGAATAATTTGGATGTCTCATCAACCCATCATTTTTAATATCCTGAGAATCGAAATTCATTTCATACATATTCTTAGAAAACATGAATAATATTTTAGAGTGTGGTTTCTGAGGGATGTGATGCAATATTTTGGTGATAATTTTCTTCTTATACTTCTTCCTCATGTTGGATTTAATGGCACTCTCATTGTTTTTTATTGTCTTAAAATTTATTATATGAAATATGATTCATTTTTTTATCAAAATATTCTCCCTGATAAACCATGAAATGATAAGGGTCTTTAAATATATTTTTTATGATCAAGTACATGATTGTTGATTATTTTTATCATCTCATAGAATGTCGATTGAATCTTAGAATTAGTAAATGAAACATGGTGCAAATAAAAAATCATGGACACTTAGTTGTTACTAATTATATAGAGAAACTTAATATGATACAATATAATTATAAAATAACACTTCAAATACTTGTCACACCCTTTACATGGTTTTTATTGTTTGTGATTAAACAATTCATAAATATTTGTTTTTCTGTTCATTGATGTTCACAACAATATTACCCTGTTATAGACTAATAGAATGTTCTTTTGATCTATTAAAATATTATAAATTTTATCCAGCTAATACAAATTCATAATTTATCATTTCTAAAATTCAATTATCCCATGAAGGTTCATTTTGTGTTTCGTTCATAGTATAATAATTATTTTAACATTCAATAATGTAAAACATAATGATTTTAAAAGAGAGAAAATATAATCAATAGAATATATGAAAATAAAATTAATATTACAAGAAAATTAAAAACCCCAAGACTTAATGAATCAATTGTTATTAAATAATTTTATTCCCATTGATAGATTGTGGTTCATGCAATGTTGGGTTTAAATGGAATGTGATAATCTATTAAATTATTATTATTTAAACATTGTAATTATAAAAAAGTTATTATATTGGAGGATATGAATAAGACTTAATAAATTAATAAATTCATATATTTTATAAATTTATAAAATAACTTCAATGGTTATATATTGATTAAAAATAAAATAATATCAATTAAGAAATTTTTTTTTCTGGAAACTCTGTTTTCCCAAAAGGTGGTTTCATCACACATTGTACACGTAATAAAAAAAATATTTTTTACAAATTATAGAAAAATATTATGGAAAATTAAAATTAATTTATAAAGTCTAAATTTAAAAAATTATATTTGGGTAATTGTTTGGGATATTTCGGAAAAGATAATTTCTTATTAATAGTTAAAATTCCATATTTTTATAAAAATTTGGCTTCAAATTTAAATGAATTACAATGATTAATTATATTATAAATCTGTTTTAACATATAAATAGATTAATTAGAATAAAATATATCTATTTTTATAATTAGAATCAATTTTATATTAAATTCTATTATAAACTCCTTCTAATATTTTGAATGTTTTTCTTTGAAAAAAAGCTTTTTTTGATATGTCTATGGGTCTAATTTTAAATTTAATTCTACCAATTATGAGTTTTTAATTTGGAAAAATGGATTAAATAGTTTGAATCATAAAATTTAATTATATATAATAATATCAACATATTTTCTAATATCATTAATAGTCAAAATAGTAAACATCAATTATCGTGGTTCAAGTAAAAAAGTGTTTTATAGGGGGTTTAAATTTATAAGATAATGGTTAAAATGACATAAAAAGTTTCCAACACCCTTTTTCTGGCCATGTATCAATATTATAATCTTTGTGGTTCAAGGGGGGATATTTTGGAGGCCTGTATAATGATAAAAACGTGTTTATCACTTTATAATTTTAACATTTTTAGGTATTTCCTCTCTCGAACTAATAAAAGGCCACACCTCTCCTCCCCTCCCCCCATATTCAGACATCCAAATCCCATTTATTCTATAAATAGAATCCAATATATATTCCTTACATAAAATCACAAAAACAAGATTTCTTATTTCTATTAGGCATCCCTCCTATGATAGATTTAGGTATAAACATAAAGAAGCTCTCTAAAAAAGAGATAAAATTATTCAATGTGATTATTTTTTTATTTTATCTTCTACCTTCATAAAATAATATTTAACAATGATAATATAAAATCAAAATTATCCTCTATATACTGACATGTTATTATTTTAATGGTATAACCCAAATTCATCTCCACCTACATGCAATGGAAAACTAAACTCTCGATCGTGTGTATCACGAATTATCACCTCATGAGCCGATATAATTCATTTCCATAACGACCTTTCAAGGATTTATAGAATGATGGATTTAAATTCATAAATGATATCTATGATATTACTGTAATCTTTGAATTTTAATATCACATATTCATTCTTAATTTATATCTTGTGGTGGATACGATAATATCAATCTTATTTAGGGCAGAATACAATTTCGCAATGCTATGTGATTTGGTTTTCTAATATGTAAATGGAAGGTATTAATGTCAATATTAAGTATTATATGTGATATTTTTGACAAATTTTTTTTACAGAATTATAATATCGCATATAAATTCTTACCATCTAATCTATTGGAAAAGAAATAAATTCACTCTTGCATACACATGGACTACCGTGTCCATGTAACTGTGTAAAATATTTTACATTTAATTTTTAAATATATAGTGATAATAATTTATTTGATTAATATAAATTCTATATTAATAATACTAATTATTTTTTAAAGGTTAATTAAATTTGTTTTCATTTCATTACAACCTTAAAGATAAACGGAATCAGTGTTCTCACATACATACAACTTATCAACTCCATGAATGGTGTAATCCCTTTTCAATATCGAAGTTTTTTAAATTACTGTAATTATATAAATATAATTTATATTAATAATATTTAAATTATTCTTAACATTATATAGATTATGGATCCAGGATAAAAATAAAATGGATGAAATTACCGAACCGAAACAAACATAAATACAAACAAATTATCACCTAAATCTATGATTTTGACAATGAAATGTTTATAAAAATGTGATAAAATACTATAAGTAAATCAAAAATATTTTAAAATATATTATTATATCTATTTAATAGATTTATAATAATTCTATATTTTTAATACTGGAGTTCCATACAAGTACAAAGGATATCAAACCTGAGGTAAGGGTTTTTCTTCTCACATTTACTTCCATGAGACATATGTCCTATTCACCACTTATTACATTATGTGTTGTATATAAAGACCCTTTTGAAATTTTATTTCATGAATATATTTATATTCAAGATATTTAAATCTTTATTTTATGTTATTAATTTCATGGGGGCTAAGATTCAAAAGTTTCTGAATAGGTTAGGGTAACTTTCAAAATATCAATATTATTTGGGATTGTTTTGGTTTAAGTCTTCCTTGGAGGAATTATTTTTTATTTAAATCATATACTAAATCTATTTCATTTTCTTATGATTATTTAGGAAATTGTAGAGAAATAGATAAAGTTTCCTAATATTTGTCACCTAAAATTATTGATATTTTTTTTATAAATATTACATTATTTCCATATTTGGTTTGAAATAATTTTCCGAAAAATCCATGTTTTGTAAAAAAATGTTTTAAAAATTATTATAAAACTCTAAAAATTATTTAATAAATCAATTTATATCCATTTTTATCATTAAAAATAAATTGAATGAAATATCATGTCTATTTCCGAACAATATCCATTTGGTTTTTACAAAACATATGAGAGGAATCATTGGTTTAATGTGTATGAAATATACAGAATTTACACCATCATGAAAACTAAATGTTTTAGAGATTAATTTATACTTCTGAAGGATTATTTTCAATGAAAATTATTTTCTGAATATTTCTTGAGTATTTAGTTTTAAAATTATTCTCAATATAGAATGGTCATTTTCTATAATAATATTTTGATGGCATTTTCATGGTATTTCTATTTTTCTCTATCATAATCCATTTACAAAACTTATGATCCAATATGGATATGTTGTATTGATATAATACTTATTATTTATTTTTTTGGTCTTTAATTATTTTGATTGATGATATAATATTTGACAATCCTTCACTGTATAACTCTGTATAGTTTATGATTATGAATATTTGATTGGGATAAGTATTAACATTACTTTTGATAGTTTTTAAATATGATTGTTTATGATGATTATGTTTCAACACATTCATTTTTTAATAAATGGTAATTAATAAGTCATGGTTTGGGACTCATTATATATATACCCATGATTCCAAAATAGGTTTCATGAGAAAAATAAGTTTGTCATATTATATGGGATTTTACCCAAAAAAATTCATGTATATTGTGAATATTTATGATAGTATGTTTCAGATTTATAGGATTATGCATTCCATCAATATGATATTAGTTATTTATTTCTATGTGATTATTTGATTAGTTATAATATCCATGGATATGTTTCAAGATGATTTGATTATTTATATGTAATTATTTTATCGTTATTTAATACTACCATATTATGGTCAATTTATTGGTTAACTTACATTATTTAAGTTATTTACCTTTCGATATGATTATGGTAGTTTATTCAGGATATCTTCTTCTTTTTAGTTACCCATAATAATCCTATGAGATCAATACATTCTTATTTTCCATTTCTGTAGGACACTTGGATGTTTTTTGTGATTGATATACATGGACATGCTAAGGGGAATATGACATTCACAATGAGAAGACATTAAATATTTTGTGTTTTCAATTGCAATGTGAATTCAAAATAAGTATTTACATTACCAAAACTACTAGAATATTTATTCTATTATGATTTTATTACATTTATCTTATGCTAATGTAATAAATTAACCACTAACTCTGTGAGACTAGGTTCTATTTTTTTATAGTTGGTATCATAAGAAGATTTGTAAAAACGCTAGGAACTAGATTTCAGAGAACATAAATTATAGAACATAACCCTATATTATACATTGAGTATAAGAATATAAAAACATCCTTATGTTTTTATGGTATATATTATGTGGTGTAACAAGAAATATATCTCTATCTGAATATTATAAGAAGACGTGGTTTTGGCACAGATGTAGCTACTGGTACTAAATCAAAAAAAAGTGTGTTATGTTGACCCAATATTTACCTGGTATATAGAAAATGAGACTAATTCAAAATTTCATTGAAAATATAGGGGTATATTCTTTTATTAATTGAATATTTCATTAAAACCCACTACAAAATGTTTATAAATATTTTTATGACTTGAAAACATTACAAAAGAGACCATGTTTATGATTATTAAATTAGATATGCATAGAATTTTAAACATTTGTTATATTGTTTACTAGTTTCTAGATTATTACTTGTTTTTATCATTCTATGATCTAATATAGTATATTACAATGTTTATAAGTGGATCCTAGTGTAATTAATAGAAACCATATTAGTTCATTTACCCCATATAGGGATTTACCTCCTAGGAAATATAATAATGTAGGAGTTAGAGATACAACTGGAACTAATAAAAATATACCCATGTTGGAGAACATATCTTTGGTTATGAGAAATAAAAATTACCATATTGATCATCCTACTGATCCACCACAGTTTTTAAAATTGTTAGTCCTCTTTATGTGCCAGTAACCTCCATCAGTTAATTAGAATATAAATCAAGGTGAAGCTAATTAATATATATGTTCCATATAAGAACCTTATTCTTCTATTGAGGTATAGATACCTTTTTTTGAGTTGATTTGGAGAAAAAAGTGGAAAATAGGATGAGTGGTGGTTGTAGGACTGTTACATGACATAACATGGTGTTACATGAAATCTATTGGACTAGCCCTATAATGGTCGTACATGACATGTTAGGCATGTTGATAAAAAATAAGGAATGAAGTGGATACACAACATGTATTTTAATTACCCATTGTGTACTATTATTTTTTTGGCTAAAAAGGGCAGTATCCTCTTGTTTTTTCAGAAGTATAGAAGGGGTTATCTAGGTATCGCGAACAGAAGCACTGATGGAAGAATTTCCTCCCAATTTTTCTTCTGAACTCTGATTTGAATATCGTCAGATGACTTAGGACCCCATAGCTATGTTCGAGATTCCTCTTAAGTAATTATTAGTTATTTCCTCTATTGACCTAGTTATATAGGGTTGAATTTTTATGCACGTTTAATACATGTACTCCGTTCTAGACTAATTTCGATGACAACATTGGACAAAGATAGTCATATAAGTACAAGGTAGGTGGTCTCTTCCCTTTCGTTTATTTTCAAGATATTTATATATTTCAGTGTGTCGAACAACCATTTTTGGGTTTTCCCCTTTAATGATAATTTACTATTTTTATTTTATATTTTATAGTTAATTTTATAATTTTTTCGAAGCATGTTTAGGGTTTTTTAGCTCGATTAAGGGACACCCCATGGGTGTGTTTCCCTTGGATGTCCATTTATGGATGTTTGTGTTAGGATGCCTATGATACATGCCTTTGTTTCCCATTCTGTGGTTGTTAAAAATGAAATGATTTTATAAATTAAATAAAAGGATGTTAAATTGTAATTGAATTGGTAAATGGGATAGAGAGGGTTGGATTTCCCCTTGACCTTTGTTTTCTTACGCCTTGTTAAGCATGTTTTTTTGAATTTCTTATTATAATGGACTACCCACTTGATTTTAGTAGTTAATAAACCATGTAATAGTTTAATTTAAATGTGTTTCTTTTTATGGGAATTGTTCCCATGTATGTTAATTGTGTTAAATGCATTTAATATTTTAATTAACATATGCTGCTTCTTATACTAAATGTGCCCACGTGAATTAATTGATTGTTATGCCTTCTAATATATTAAATTACATGATATGAATATCATATGAATTTCCCACATGTGTTTATTAATGGAAAAACCATGTAATAGTTTAATTTACAATTTATGATTGTTATTTGAATTATGCCCATGTGAGTATTTGAAAGGCACATCCTTATGAGGTCGGCCCTTTCCTGAGAATGTATTGGATGCTTTGGTTTTGACATTTTCATTCCTAATGAAATGTTTAACTGAACCTCATATGATAAAAGGGTAATTAGTAATTGGTGAATATCATATGATGATGTTAGACCATATGTATTTAGGATTCCCTATAAGATTACTCTTCTTATTTTTCACCCAATATAATCCCAATTGTAGAATTCCATAATTGTTTATCATTTGAGGACCCTATATAGTATTACTCCCTTTCCATTTAACTCAGGATCCATTGTAGAATGTCTTCACTAGGGTTTCCTATAGGATCTAGAGTAGGATGCCTTTAATTATCTGACTTAGAGGGACTTAGAGGGTGTCCAATGTGGATATCCCAGGGCTCTCTATATTCTCATATGATGATGTTATGATGTTAAAAAATCCATTAGGTATTAGAACAAAAAGTGTGAGTCAGTGGAAGGAGATCCCCTAGATTTGAGTGGGGCTCACTTTGTTTAAACCCTCATGTAAGGCTAGTTTAACTGTTTTGGAGATATTCATTGGAATGGAGATGTCAGCGATCTTACATAAGTTGTTTATTTTAGATCTTACATAATTAAAAAGGTATTTTGAGGTTAGTAAATCTGTTTTTGTGTGACCTAGTTATGGGGTTGATGCTTATGCTTCATAAGAGGCTATCCCATTATAGGTAGCACCCTTAGAGCTTGTTGTCTTGTTTTCCACTGTGAGACTTCAGATGTTGGTTCCGCTCAGGCATCGTTTTCCCTATCAGGACATTTGGTTTTTTAATAGGACAACATTTATTAATGGTTGACCATTTTATGTTGACCCTTGATATGAGAATGAGCATCGAGTATTGCTCGGTTTAGCAGGTTAGACATGCCTCATGCAAGGTCAGCTGCTGAAGAGGTCGTGCGAACCATTATTTTTTTGAGTGATAGGAGGCATGGTTTGTCATCATTCATATAAATGGATGTGTTGATGATTTGATTTTGTGCTAGTTCAGGTGATAGCCATCTGGTACTAGATTCATATGGTGGAATTCATATGAATAGTGTACAAAATTTTCCATTTGATTCTTTAAACCTTGTGTATTATATTTTGACATATGCGGTACCCATCGAGCATTAGATGTTGAAACAAGCCGTTGAGTTTTGTTAAATCACTGATCATTGAGCTATTCTGTATATTCTTGGGTTATCTCTAGGGTAGTGTGACCTGAGTGTTATTGAAAAAAGTTCATCCCACTTCTCGTGATAACTTTTTGGGACATGGGTGTTTTGACACGCCGGTCAATTTAATTTCAACTTTGATGCCATGTGATATGATGTGGTGATCATGGTTCATGGAATGACACTCGTGCATTTATGTTGGTTCTGAACTAGCACATTTGAGAGAAGCGTGTCCTACTTATCGACATCTAGAAACTACAAGGTCAGGAGTTTCATATCATGTATGTTTAAATGTTTCCATCTCTGTAAGAGGATCATAATTAAGGAATATTAAAAAATTCTCAATTCTATTTGAATTCATTAATGTCCTCTTAGTGTGATCTTCCTTATGAGATGATCATGTCCCCTATATTGATGTCATCTTGGATTCACTATGAGAGTGTTTTTATACAATGCGCTATAGATTAAAATATGATAGGATATTTTTTTGATCTCGTTATGTGTTGTGCGCCGGATGCATCGTTTCAGATGAGGATTGGTTAATCTGGAGTGATACATGGGTTTCCATGTAAGAACGCATTGAAAAGACTCATGGATGCCTCCCACATTCATTGACACGACCACCAGGTGGATTCTTCTATAGGTTCAGTCATTGTTGTTATGTGTACTTTTGAACTTGTACCAATGACTCACCTGTAACATGGAGTACAAACAACCTTGGAAATATCCTTATACCTCAAGTTGATGAATTTGAGGTTATCCCGAATATATAGTCGGGATTATATGTGATTCTTAAAACGAGGTAATGATTCTAGTGGAATTTTTTTGGATTATCATTTCTCTAATGTTATTGTTTTAATATTTTAAATGATCAAGGGATGTTTGGAAAAAGGAACATCACTGAGAGATAGGTATGGGATTCAGTGAATGACATCATTGTGTGTGTGTGGTTAAAATGGATAAGGTGTTTTGTTTCTATTGCAACATGTTGGCCACCTAAGATGATCATTTTTTAGATAAGTCATCCAGTGATGCCTTTACTCGTCAACCATCCTGTTCCTCATGTATGGTTCATGTGAACCAGTTTGAACATGCCACCAGATTAAGGTCGGTGTGGTGTGAATGCCTGAAACATATTTCATGGGAAGATTGTGTGACTGGTTTTGATGAGTTCAATTTAGGTTCGACTATTCTCTACTATGAGGCTATTGATATGACCTTATTTATGTTATGTTTTTCCTAGTTAATGAAAAATAACAATTGTAGCATTGCTTGAATACCCAGGGGTGAGATTTTTGGGGATTCTGATGGTTGAGCCATTTTGGTAATGATTCCAACTAAGTTGTTATTTTCAGGCTCACAAGGGTTAAACATTTCATTCTGATCAAAGAAACCTCCATTTTTGATGAGCTTGAGATGTTGTACATATGAGAGATTGTATGACTGCAGAGGTTTGTGCATTCTATCATTTTAGATAGGGACTCGAGGTTTACTTCTTGTTTCTGGAAAGGGATAAAGCTTGTGATGGGTGAATATTTTTTCTTGAGAATATATTACCATCCCACGATAGATGGAATATGTAACACCCCAAGCATCCAGATTACACATCTCTTTGAATAATAAAATTGCATGTTTTGTACGTAACATCGAGTTCTAACACACCACAACCAATCAGACTAGCTATTATGAATATTATTACCCAATTTTTCAAATTTTATAAATTTTTTCTTTCAAAACAGACTTAATTTTTAGATTTAGAATATCAAAATTATCTTAGGGTGAATTTTTGGTAGTTTTCTGAAAACATTGAATTTTTCATGAATAGTGAAAAAAACTGATTTTTAGTTTAAAACCAAATTTTTATTTTAATAATTATTTATTTAATTAAAATATTTATTAGGTAAAATTAGATACATTATACCTATATATGTTCAATATAATTCATTTAAGTCAATTTATAATAATATTAGATATATAAAAATTCAAATAAACTTTTTATCGTCTTCTACCCACCTCCTATGAGCATTTGAAAATTTACATAAAACATATTTTTACCACTTCTGTGAGTTGAATTTCAAAAATATAAGAGACAAGGTTGATATCAGTATATAAAATGTTTTTCAATACGATGAAAATAATTTTTTTTAAATAGTAACTTTTTACTTTTATTTACTGTAGTTAAAACAAATTATGATAATTAAGAGAAAAATGATATTATTATTATCCTAACGCATGTCTTAAATCTATTGGATAAGTGTAATTGGACCAAAAACAACCTTATGAATAAAATATGATCCTTTAGGTCAGCTTGGATTAGATTAGAACATTTATTATTATTTAATTCAAGTAGAGTTAAAAGTGTTAAATTCAAGTTTTATTAAATAAACCATTTTTAATATAGGGTTTCACATTAGATAAATTCGACTATAAATATTCATTATAAAGATAAAAATATTTCCTACATAATGGTATTTTATTTATATTTTTTATAAATTATATAATTTAATTTATTAATGACACAATGATGATGGAGTAATTACCTAATTAATGAAATATTAAAATAATTGATATTATTAATATTTAAATAAATGTAATTTGAGTCTTTCTATGAATTAAAATACTTTTCAACGTTAATATGACATGTTTGGGTAGGTTAGATAAGAAAATTTCTATGTTATAATGTTGTTATAAATTTAGAAAAAACAAAATACAAAATAGTGTCAAAATCGACAAAAAAGAGTTTTTAAAACAAATATTATTTTAATAATTGATATTCTATTCCTAAAAATAAAAGATCAAGCCCAAAGACTTATATTATGATAGGTGAATAATTAGTGACCCACTTGGGTTTCTCTTGGGAGTATATTGTATGTTTGGTAACCATATAATATAAAAATACAAAGAGACATGGTAAATGTCAAACTATTTATCTAAGAGTTAAATATAAGATATAAGGTTAATATTATGATCCAAACCTATCTAAAACCTATGAGTTTCGTGGTTATAGACCCATATGCACTTTATCCTTTAAATAATTTGATTTGGAGCCATTATAAATTGAAAATGATTTTATTATAAAATAATATTTCTAGCATTTCCTAAAGTTCCCCTCACCCCTCTTATAAAAGGGAATTCCCCCATCTCTCGAATTCACACCTTCAAATCCATTTGGCTCGGACAACCCCTTCCAAAATACCCTATAAAATGTTCCCCCTTCATCCTTGAGGCCTTGATTTAGTCATAAATCTATCCTATTGAGCCCTTTTGATCAAATCAAAAGGAAGGACCCGAAGAAGAGGTAAATATTTAATCACCTCTTTCAAGTTGTTTTCTTCTTCCACTTCATCTTTCTTTGTTGTTTCCATTATAACATAATATCTCCCGTATATTATATATATTGTGATATTTTTATATGTATGATACAACCAAATTAATTATTCTATCCATCCTTTGAATGACATGTAACCATACGTGCGTACGTACGACTTACCGTCTCCACGTCATTGTGTAATTGTTATTCAATGCATTATTATTTTGATGGGTATAATAATGATGTTTAATTGATGTAATTAATATATATAACATGATAATGATTATGTATATATGTTATACCATCCAATTATTTATTATTTTAATATCAAAAGAATGATATTGTCGCTTGTGTGTACGTACAGATTACCATCTCCACGAACGTGATCAGATTCATCCACCATCGTATCCATTCATGACTAATTTTCATTAGATGATTTAAAATAAAGTTTAAAGACATAATATAATTATGAATATGAATAATATAAATCCTATCCATAACAAACATTACTTTCGTAGTAAATCCTATAAAGGAAAATGTATTAGTTAACACCCGAAAAGATGATAATAATAAGATATTATGAACAAAGCAATGTCAAAAGATCATATAAGATATCATATTAATGTATATGATTCTTTTATAATTTAATAAAAATTATTTCACAATTATAATGGAGGTTAACCTACCCTAGAATAAGGAAAAGTAAAAGGTAAGGGATATTTTTACAATCTCTTCATTATCTGAGGATGTTTAAATTTAATTATCAACTGGGACCTCTTTATCATCCACATCCATGTTTCTTGAAAATCTATTTATTTTTTTTAATATTTAATATACTTTGTTTTAATTTAATTTATACCCTTATTTGACCTTATATTCTTTTTAATGGTATCTTTATGTCATTTTCCAAACAATATACTTTTTTACCTTTTTGACAAAATAATGGTAAGAATTTTTTTTAACTTATATGGCGGGTGCAGATATTTTACACCGTTATAACATCTTTGAAGATTCCCATACATGATTTTAATAATATTTTCAAAATAAATGTTTTCTTTTATAATTAAAGGACATTTAAATGATTTCAAAATAGAAAGAGATATTTATCTAAAAAGGGTTTTGATTTCATTTATGTCAACATCCATTGATGGATTTTATGTTTGTTTGAAGTTGAGTTATTATGATACAAAACATCCATATTGTATTGAAGTTTTTGTGATATGTTTGAATGTATATTTGTTATTTTATACTATTCGTGGTTTATAGATAATGTATTGACATTTTGAATTCCATTTTTAATACGAATGTTTATGTTATGTTTAAACCTTTTCATATGAGGAATGCATTGGACTTAGTAAGTGACGTGTGGAGCCCGCTATAGCTCCTTGATGCCTCAGTAAGTCTCATGAGACAAACTAGTGTCTTTGGATAAATCCTTGACAAAATCTTATTTGTAGTCTTGGCTCAAGGCCTTGACTATGTGGTTATTAAAGTCTGACATTATGCATTCCATCATTATAAATGTGGATATTGATATTTCATGTGATTATTAGACTAGTAGAATATCCTTGTGAGTAAGTAAATAGAATTATTTGGATTTATATTTTTTATATTATGATGGGTATTATGTTGAAAAGTCTTCTGTTTTAGTTTTATACACTACCTTAAATGTTTATACTTTTTTATTAAAGTTTCCACTATATTGTTATCCTTACTGAGCATCTGAGCTCACACCATTCTACGTATTATTTGTCCCAGGATACGAAGAATTATATTATGATTGAACTGTAGGGATAGTCTATGGGATCTCAGTGTTATATATGGAAATAATGTTTTTGTACTTTTCCATTTTATGATGTAATGGAAACCTTTTGAATGTATCTAATACTTCCAAGTCTACTAAACTAATCAGTCTTTCGAGAAATGATCTTTGTGATCATGCCAATGTTATATAATAAATCATAGACCTTGGGAAACTATGGTCGGGGTGTTACAGTTGGTATCAGAGGAAGTTTAGTACAAACCTTGGAATCTAGATTTAGAGAAACTCTGATTAGAGCACATAACCATAATATATACATTTACGATTAATGTAGAATAACTTCCATGAATTTTGGTATTTTTTATATTTTGTGAGTTTTCCAAGAAATAAATCCTTGTCTGGATACGAGCAGGTAAGGGCGGCTCTGGAAAAGATTTACCTAGGAGTAAAACCTGAAAAAACTTCTTTGAGCTAGAATCGAACGGGAACAAGTCCACAAAAATGGTCCTTACTATACTCTTGGTTACGACACTCCCAGGGGATATTCTTAGGATAATTATAATTTTATTTATAAACCATTATGAAGGGTTTACGAGTATATACATCTTCAAATGAAACATTTTTTATGATTATGGATTATATCCATAAACTGTTCAATTTTTGTTAAGTGTTTTACATTTTTTGAATTATGTATTTTGATTAATAAACTAATCTAGTTTATCCCATTGATTAGAAATGGAACCTAGTGGAGGGAATGAAAACTGTATCAATGCATGAAATCCATGTAGGGATTTCCCTCCTACTCATGATAATTATAGTGGAGCTGGTGATGCAACTAGTGATGATCAGTTAATCACAATACTGGGACAACTCACTCATGTTATGAATAATAACCTTACCTATATAGAGATCCCTGATCCGCTGCATGGAGGATAATTGTTACATCGCTTCATGAGAAAACAACCACCAACATTCAATGGGAGTTCAAATCCATTAGTAGCTGAGAAATGGATAAATTCCTTAAAGAAAATATTCCACACCTTGGGGAGTAGTGAAAGAGAAAAATTTGTTATTGCAGCTTACCGCCTCACTGGAGATGCTGATCAATGGTGGTCATTAATACAAAACACAAAGGAAGATGACAAAGTATAAAATATGGAATGGAGGGAGTTTAATGAGCTTTTATTAGTAAAATAATTTCCTCATGACCGTCGATCATATATGGAAAGGCAATTTCTGAGTCTGAGGTAAAAGGAGGATGAGAATGTCGCAAACTATGAGGCTAGCAATACAAGGTTACTAAGGAAAGCTACAGAATATATATGTAACCCCAAAAGTAAGATTGATCATTTATTTGATGGGTTAAAACCATTTCTCTGTCAAGAATTACTCTCACAATCCTTCTCGTCGTATGAATATTTTGTCTCATGTGCTATCAAGACAGAAAAATAATTCTATATGTCTTATGACTTTAAATTAATGAAATAGAAGAAGAGATCTGCTGAAAAATCTAGAAATGTAAATAAGAGGAAGTATAAAATTTTTTAATATCCATCATCAAACAAATGTTGGATGAAACACCCTGGTACTTTCCTGAAGGTAATGGGGGTCTATTACATGTGTGGTGAAAAAGGCCACCAAGATCATGATTGAAAGGGGAAGAAATAGGTTGTCAATGTTGAATGCTACAATTGTAGATAAAGGGGGAATTATTCAAATAAATGTCCTAAGTGTTAGGGGAACGTACCTTAGAAAATGCCAAGGGATTAAGGCCAATCTTATGCTATCACTACTGCTAAAGTTGAAGCTATGAAAGACGTAGTTGTGGGTAATGTAATGGTATCCTAAAGTATACCCAATGTTTTATTGATTCTGGATCATCGTATTGTTTCATATCTTCATAGTTTTCTAAGAATATTAGATATTTCCAATTGGATTTAACAAAGGAGTTGTCAGTCAAAACTCCTAAGGGAAGTATCATTGCAACAATGTTTTGTGAATCAGTCCGCATTAGGGAATATAAATGTTCTTTATCTGCAAATCTCATCATAAGACCCATGATTGAATTTGATATAATCCTTGATATGTATTGGCTATCAGACCATGATGAAAAAATTTATTGTAAGAAGAAGGAGGTTACTATTTTTAATGACAATGATAAAGAACACCTTATCTTTAGAGAAGAATCTTCACCACCTAATTCTTATCCAGATCCATCCATAGTAGCTCAACTAAATTCAATTATTGGGGAGGAAGAGAATGATATAATTTTGGGTGAGGAAAGGAATGCTCAAATAGACGATTTAGCTATTTTGAATGAATATGTTGACGTGTTTTTAGAAGATTTACATGTACATCCTCCAAAAGGAGAAATTGAGTTTTCCATTGATTAAATTCCTGGATCAAGACCCCTATCCAAGATCCCTTATAGAATGGCCACTATGGAATTAGAGGATCAAAAGAAACAACTAGAGTAATTGAGTAATAAGGGATTTATTCACCCTAGTGTTTCACAATGGGGAGTCCCTATCCCTTTTCTTAAGAAAAAATATTGATCTATGAGGTTGTGCATTGACTATTGGGAGATCAATGCTATAATAATAAAGAACAAGTTTCCCCTACCTTGCATTGATGATTTATTTTACCAACTTCATGGAGCTCAATAATTTTCAAAGATTTAACTTCAATATGGATATCATTAGTTGTTTTTGAATAAGGAAGACATTCTAAAAATAAAATTTTATACCAGATACGGGCATTACGAGTTTACAGTAATGCCTTTTGGATTGAAAAATGCACCCTCTATCTTCATGGATCTAATGAATAGAGTTTTCAAGGAATAACATAATGACTTTATAGTGGTATTTATTGATGATATATTGGTTTACTCCAAAATACATGAAGATCATGAAAATTAGTTTCACATTATCCTAAAGACTCTTAAAATAGAGGAATTATATGTGATGTTTTGCAAGTGTGAATTCTGGCATTAAGAGATTTCTATTCATGGCCAGATTGTTTATAAGGATGGAATCTCTGTTGATCCTTATAAGACCATGGAAATCCAAGAATGTCCAGTAGCAACGAGTATAACTGAGGTACACAGTTTTACTCGTTTAGCAAGTTATTAATGGTGTTACATCTAGAATTTGTCCAGGTTGGCTAACCCATTAATAAAGATCAAACAAAAAGGGTTTAAATTTGTTTGGGAAAAAGAGTTTGAAGAATATTTTGAAGAATTGATGAGAATATTAGTCAATGCTCCTATCTTGTCTCTACCATCGGGGAATGATGGTATTTTTATTTATAGTGATGCATCAAAGAAAGGACTTGGTTGTTTCTTCGTGAAGAATGATAGGGTTATTGACTATGCATCACGACAGCTAAAAATTCATGAGTTAAACAATCCTATTCATCATCTTGAGTTAGCAACAGTAATCATTAGTTTGAATAATTTGAGACACTATCTCTATGGTGAAAAATGTGATATTTATACCGATCACAAGAGTTCGAAGTATATTTTCTCACAGAGGGAACTCAACATGAGGGAAAGGATATGGATTTTACTTCTCAAGGATTATGTTTTCACGATACTCTACCACCCAGGGAAGGAAACTAAGGTGGAAGATTCTTTGAGAAGAAAAGATCATGGAGTTTTGAATAACATGAGAGTTGAAAGGGATCCTATTTTAATGGATCTAGTAATCATGTATATGGGAATAACCCTAGAATCCGAAATATTAATTCTTTTTCAAATCATTGCTAAACCATATTTACTAGAAGGGATAAAAATGTCTCAGGTTGATGATGAGGAGTTTCTAAAGAAGATTAAATCTATGAATGATTGGAGATTGAGTGACTTCGTATATGAAGATGTAATTTTGAAATTTTGGATGAGACTTTGTGTTCTCGATATACCTGATCTAAAAAGAGATTTTTTGATGATGTTAATAGTTCCAATTTCTATATAAAACATGGGAGCACCAAAATGTATAGATATTTGATGGAACATTTTTGGTGGGACAACATGAAGAGGGAGATTGCTGATTTTGTGTCAAGATGTATGGTTTGTCAACAAGTGAAATCTCGAAGGCAACATCCCGGAGGAGTCTTACAACCACTTCCCATACCCGAGTGGAAATGGGTTGATATCACGGTGGACTTTGTCATCGGACTACCAAAGACTCCTAGAAGGAACGATGAAATATGGGTCATTGTTGATCTTCTTACCAAGTCAGCACATTTTGATTCTATAAGAGAAGATTTACCACAAGAACGTTTTGCAAGACTATATATTAATGATGTTGTAAGACTTCATGGAGTACCACTATCGATTGTTTCTGATCATGATCCACATGTTATAGAAATATTCTATAAAATTCTTCAGAAATCCCTGGATACTGAACATTGTTTGAGCACTAACTACCACCCCCAAATTGTTGGACAATCATAACGGAATAATGAAACCTTAGAAGACATGTTGAGATCATGCTCACTTGACTTTCAAGGTTTGTGGGACAAATACTTACCTCTAGTAGAATTTTCCTATAAAAATATATTCCATTCATGTATTTATATGGCACCTTATAAAGCGTTATATGGAATGAGATTTCTCACACCAACTTGTTGGGATGGTGTTTGTGAAAGAAAACTCATAGGTCTAGAACTAGTGGAGGAAACGATGGAGAAGGTGAAGGTAATCCAAAACCACTTCAATGGTGCTCACAGTATATAGAAGTGCTATGATGATAACCAAATGAACTATTTGGAATTTCAGGTAGGAGGTCAGGTTTTCTTAAAATTATCTCCATGGAAGGGTGTTATACTTTTTGAGAAGAAGGGAAAATTGAGTCCCAGGTATATTGTACATTTCAAAAATATAGAAACAATTGGGGTTGTATCTTACTATTTGGCAATGCCACCAAGTCTCTCCAAATATCATGATGTATTCCATGTATCACTATTGAAAAAATAAATTTTTGAACCAAAGCATTTACTCACCTATGAGGAATTAGAACATGAATCTAATCTGTCTTATTATGAATAGCATGTTAGGATTCTTGATACAAGAGAACAAGTGTTGAGAAACTAGAAGACTTGTCTGGTAAAAGATCAATGGAGAAACCATAAGATGGAAGAGGCAATGTGGGAACCCGTGGAAGTTATGATGAGGAACCGCCCGAGACTTTTTATGCAGTAATATTCTAGAAATTCTGAGGAAGAAATTATTTGAAGGAAGGGATAATATAACACCCCAAGCTTCCATGATACTCTTCTCTTTGAATAATACAATAGCGGGTGTTGTACGCAACTTCGAGTTCTAACACACCATAACCAATCAAACTAGCCGTTATGAATAGTAATAGCCACTTTTTGAAAATTTATAAATTTTATCATTCAAAATAGACTTCATTTTTGGATCCAAAATATCAAAATTAGCTTAGGGTGATGTTTTGGTATTTTTCTAAAAACATTCAATTTTTGATTAATAGTGAAAAACACTGAGTTATAATTTAAAACCGAATTATTATTTAGACAATTTTTTGTTTTATTTAAATTTATTTTTGGTCAAAAAAGATATATAATACCTATATATGTTCAACGTATTGAATTGGAGTTAGTTTATAATAATTTTAGATATATAAAAATTTTAATGAACTTGTTACCGTCTTTAACCCACCTCCTAGGAGCATTTGCAAATTTACATAAAAAATAATTTTACCACTTTAGTGATTTGAATTTCAAAAATCCAAGAGACATGGTTGATATTAGTAAGTAAAATATTGTTTAATAATATGAAAATAATTTTTGGTGAATAGTAACTTTTTACATTTATTTTCCACGGTTAAAAGTAAATAGTGTAATTAAAGGTAAAATGATATTATTATTACCCTTATACATGTCATATCTCTATTAGATAAGTTTAATTAGAAAAAAAAACCTTAGGAATAAAATATGATCCTTTAGGTCCACTTGGATTTGATTAGGACATTTATTATTATTTAATTCATAGAAGAGTTAAAAGTGTTAAATTCAATTGTTAATAACTAAACCATTTTTAATATATAGTTACATATTAGAAAAATTAGACTATAAATATTAATTAGTAATATACGATCATTTTAAAAAATAATTGTAGTTTATTTATATTTTTTATACATTAAATAATTTAAATTATTTATGACACAATGATGGTGCAATAATTACCTAATTAATGAAATATTTGAATAATTGATATTATAAATTTCCAAATAAATGAAATTTGAGACTTTTTATGAATTTAACTAATTATATTTGTTAATATGACCTGATTGGGTTAGTTATTTGAATTTGGTTCGAAGTAATAATGCTGTTATGAATTTATAAAAAAATAAAATACCAAATAGTGTCAAAATTGACATAAAATAGTTTTTCAAAAAAATATTATATTATTAGTTGATATTGTATTCCTAAAAATATAAGGTTCCGCCAAAGTACTTATAGAATGATATTTGTATCATTAATGAAACACTTGGAGTTCTCTTGGATGTATATAGTAGGTTTAGTAACCATATAATATAAAAATACAAAGACACAAGGTAAATGTCAAACTATGTAACTGAGAGTTAAATCTAAATGATAAGGTTAATGTAGTATCCCAAACCTATCTAAAACATATAGGATGAGTGGTGTTCAACCCATCCCCAAGTTAGATTTTAATTAATTCATTTTGGATCCATTATAAACTGAAAAATATTTTATTATAAAATAATATTTCTAGCTTTTCCTAAGGTGCCCCTCACCCCTCTTATAAAAGGGCTCTCCCCCTTCTCTCTAAATCACACCTTCAAATCCATTTGGCTCAGCCAAAACCTGGCCAAATACCCTCTAAAATGTCCCAAATTCATCATTTAGGCCTTCCATTAGTCATAAATCCAACCTATAGAGCCCTTTTGATCAAATTAAAAGAATGAACCCGAAGAAGAGGTAAATATTTCATCCCTTCTTTCAAGTTCCTTTCTTCTTCCACCTCCTCTTTATTTATTATTTCCATTATAAAATAATAACTCTAGTATCTTATATATACTGTGATGTTATTATAAATATGGTAAACCATATTCATTATTCGGTCCATCCTTCCAATGACATGTCAACATACGTGCCTACGTATGACTTACCGTCTCCACATCGTGGTGTAATTGTTACTCAATACAGTATTATTTGGATGGGTATAATAATGATATGTAATTGATTTAAATAATAAATATATAATGATAATGATTCTGTATAAATGATATAACATCCAATTATATATTATTTTAATATCAAAAAAAATGATATCGTCACTCGTGCGTATGTACGGATTACCGTCTCCACGAACGCAATGAGATTAAATCCCCATCATATCCATTCAAGAATAATTTCCATTAGATGATTAAATTTTTTTAAAGACATAATATCATTCTGAATATGAATAAGAGATATCCAATACATAACATACATTACTTTAATAACAAAGCCTATAAAGGAAAACGAATCAGTTTACTCCCGAAACGACGATAATACTAAGATTTTATTACCAAAGCAATGTTAAATGATTATATATGATATTATATTAATGTATATGATTATTGTATAATTAAATAACAATTATTTCACCATTATACAAGATTTTAACCAACCCTCGACCAAGGAAAAGTACAAGGTATGGATTAATTTCAAAGTCACTTCATTATTCAAGGTTGTTTATATGTAATTATCTACAGGGACCGATTTATCATCCGTATCCATGTTTCATGAATATGTATTTCAATTTTTTTTACTATTTAAATGAAAATGTGTTAATGTCATTTTTACCCTTATTTTACGTCATATGTTTCTGAAATGAATCCTTCCATCATTTTCCATACAAGGTACTTTTTGACATTTTCTACAAAATTATGGATAGAATGTTTTTTAACAAATACAGTGGGTGTGGCTATTTTACACTGTTATAACATCGTCAAAGCTTACCTTACAAGATTATAATAATATTTTCAAAATAAATGTTTTCTTTTATAATTATAGGACTTGTAAATGATTTCAAAGGCCTAGACTATGTGGTTGTGAAATTATGGAATTATGCATTCTATCATTATGAAAGTGGCTATTAATATTTCATGTGATTATTAGACTGGTAGAATATCCATGTGATTAAGTAAATGACATTGTTTTGATTTATATTTTCCATATTATGATGAATTTTAGGTTTAAAATCCTTTTGTTTTAGTTTTAAACATCACCTTAAATGTTTAGGTTTATTTATGAAAGATTACTCTATATTGTTATCCTTACTTAGAATCTAAGAACCCCCTTTCTATGTTTTATTTTTCCAAGGATGCGAAGAAGTAAGTATGACTATCCTGCAGGGATAGTCTATGGGATCTCAGTGTTGTCTATAAAAATAATGTTGTTGTTGTTTTCCATTTTATGATGTAATGTAAAGCTTATGAGTGTATGTGGTATTTCCAAGTATACTAAACTAATTGGTCTTTCGAAACGTGATTTTTTTGATCGTGCCAATGTTATGTAATAATGAACCAACTCCGGGTAACTAGGGTCAGGGCGTTACAACAAATCAGAGGACACGATTCAAGGGATGAAGGACATGTTTTTGGAAATCATCCTTGATTTTATGGGTTCTGGGGAGAACCACAAGCCCAAGGTTGAGTTAACCTATAATAATATATTTCACATTACTATTCATATGGAACCATATGAAGATTCATAAGTTAGACCATAACGATTGACCATGTGTTTGCGGGGGTTAGGAGAGGCATTGATGCTGGGACCTAGTCTTGTCCAAGAGACCACTGAGCATGTGTTGTTGATTTAGATGTGGATGGCTTCTACAAAGTCTTTTCATAAGTCACATGTCTATCTCCATAGACTACCTTTGATGTTTTAGGTTGGGGATCGGGTTTTCCAATGTGTTTCACTAAGGTTGTGACACAAGAGGATTATGAGACTGTGTATGCTTTCACTGATGTACGTCTGGCCGTTTGATATTCTAGAGAGGGTAGGGCTGATTTCCTATCGGATGAATTTACCGAAGAGGTTCCAAGCTATGTATGACATCTTCCAAGATTTTCAATTTCAATGTTAATTTTTAGACTCGTATAACAGTTTTCATCCTGAGGATGTTGACTTACAGGTAGATGCATCTTTCGAGGAGCATCCTATATGAATTGTGTACCATAGAACGAAGGTTATACATGGTTGATATATTCATTTACTATGGGTTCTATTGATGAATGGCCAAGTACAATACATGACCTAGGATAGAGAGGCTAATGTATGATTTCAGTGGCCGTAGTTATTCTCAGATTCACTTTCACCACCCTTGAAAGTGAAATTTGGGATGAATTGCTTTAAGGGGATGTTTATAAGAACTCGGTTATTCCTTTGATTTATGGATTCATTTTTTTTTGTTTTTGATAAAAAGGTGGAAAATATACTGTGTTGTGGCTATAGGAATGTTACATGATATGACTTAGAGTTAGAAAACATGTAATCCAAGTATACAACATGTATTAGTCTAGTTGTGTAATGGTCGTACATGATGTATAAGGCATGACAGCAATAATGAATGAATCAAGTGGCTACCTATCTTGTATTTTAATTACACTTCATGTAATTATTTATGCCTAAAATGTTTAGTAGCCTTGTGTTTTGTCAAACAGACAAAAGGGCTCACCCAGGTCTCATGAGAAAATAGTATCAGAGGAAGAATGTTATCCCAATTTGTCTTCTGAACTCTGATTCGAATATCCTCAGATACATTGGGACCCCATAGATCAGTTCTCAATTCTACTTGATCCATTCATTGTGGTTTTCACATAAAACAAGATGTCTTGGTTTGATAGTTTATGCTCATTTTGTAGATCTACTATATTCTATACTAAATTAGAGGCCAAAACATGACAAGGAGAGTCGTATGAGTACGGGGAAGGTGGTCTCATGCCGTTCACAAATTTTCAACTTGTTTATATATTCTGGAGTGTCTTGCACCCATTTTTGGGGTGTTTCCTTGAATAATAATTTCCTAATGACATTGCCTATTACTTTTTAGGTAATATATTAAGTGTTTTCAAGAATGTTTTGGGTTCTTTTCCTTGATTAAGGGCCACCCCATGGGTTTGTTTCCCTTGGATTACTATTTATGGCAGTTGGTACTAGGATGCCAATTAATAGTACTTTTATTTCCCATTCATGGGTAGTTAAAAAGAAATTTATTTTATTAATGAATTACAATGCTGTTAAATTGAATTTGAGGTGCTTAAGGGGATAGGGATGGCATGCTTACCCATTGACCTTTGTTTTCCTATGCCTTTTTAAGCATATCAGTTTGAGTTGATTATTATAATGGCCAACCCATGGGAGTTTATTAACTACTAAACCATGTAATATTTTAATTTACAAGTTTTTTTATTATTTAGATTTCTCCCACATGAGTCATTTAATGTTAAATCCATGGAATTGTTTAATTTACATGTGTTGATTCTTATATGTAATGTTTCCATGTGATCTAATTGATGGTTAAGCCTTTTGATATTTTAAATTACATGACAGGCTTGTTATATGAATTGACTATGTGAGTTTATTAATGGTTAAACCACATAATAGATTGATTTACTAGTGTTGGTTTTTATGAGAATATTTCCCATGTTAGTATTTGAAAGTACAAGCCTTATGAGGTTTACACATTCTTGAGACTGTATTGTATGCTTTTGGTTTTGACCTTTTCATGCCAAATGACATGATTAATTGAATCTCATACGATAAAATGGTAATTATATGTGGGTAAACCATGGATTCAAAATTTAATAGCATGGAATTTTTCATATGACTATTGTACCTTATACCAAGGGTGACCCATATATCCATTGATGGATTCTACGGCTAGACTAAAATGGGTTTATTATGTTAAGTTGTGATCAATCCACATGTGTAGTGGTCAGGATTGTAGAGGGTTTATTTAAATACCCAACGAATCATGAATGAAGGATTCTATTTACATTTTCTATTTGAACTGTTTATATGTCATGGGAGATACTTGGAGATTATTTATAAGATAAAATTATTGATTAGTGGACATATAATCACCCCACACCTAGAGTGAGCCCATGTTCTGGAGAGTATCATATGGACGAGCTCATATGATATAAGTGGAATTTTCACCAAGAGTGATATTTGAATTCCATGTTAGGAATGTCAAGGATGAGCTAAGGTTATAAATTGAATATTAAAATGGAATTACTTGTGAATAATTTTCCATGCCAAAGAACAAGTTTGGATTCAATCATCACTATAGTTTTGTAGATATCGTTATGCGGTATCTGTTGTTCTTACATTGACATGGGGATACCAGGATTATGCCGAATTCCAAGACATATATAATTAATTGTTAGTGATTTGTTAATGATCATGAAATGAATAAAAATTGAAACTAGTGACGTGGATTGTTTACTTTTTAGTACATCCTAGCATACTTCCTTCACTCTTATACACTATATGTTAGAAATATTCACCGATATTTTGGCCCAGACTCGGGGTGGTTGCCTACCGGGAACTAGTCTCATTACCTATATGGGTCATGATTTTTGTCCCGAATTGATTATATTTTTATAGGTGTCGATATGGGTAATATCCCTTCAATATTTACTTGATATAATGTTTAGGAGAAATAGAGCACGAGACAAATCCAAGGTTTCATATTCTTCTGAGTTTCCTTTGTCCCTTTATTACTTTGGTACATATATCATGTATTAATGTAGTGGAACATATTTTTGATATTTTCCAAGAAAAAAAAACATGAAACATAATGTTTTGAATCATATGAAATCGAGTTATTTATGTTATTAGTCTTCCTTTTCTTATGTCTGTTTGTTGGTATTACTAGTTTAACTGTTTTTTTATTATTATAGTCTGTTGTGTCGTACTCATCCAATGAGCGAATAGTAACCCCACTATCACTCCAAGGTCCTCACTACTAGTCAGAATCCACATTAATCTGGGGAGATTCACTTGTGGAAATGTGGAAAATTGGGTATGGTAAATATTTTATTGGATTTCGGATTTAGAACATTACATTCCATAGAGATGATATTTATCTCTTTAGGAAGTAATGAATTATAGAATGTTGTCACTCAGTTTTATAAACTAATAGTATATGTGGATCAATAATGATCCTTGATTCAAATCTAAAATAATGAAGATGAATAAAGAAAACCTGGAATATAAGGATTTTATGGTACTCTTCTTGGAGAAACATTTTTTTCCATAAACAATGAGTGGATACAAAGACTAAAATGACGAATAAAAGATAAAAGGAAGGTGAAAATGTTGCTATGTATGAAGCCAAAATTATACTATTTTCATAGCCGGATATAAACTACATATGTAATCCAAAGGGAAGTATTGATCATTTCATTGATGGGATTAACCCAATTCATCTAAGGGAAACAATCTCCAAAACTTTCTCTTTATATAAGGATATAGTATCAAGTTGTATAATGGAATATAATGAATTATCCAAGTATTATGGTTTTGTATGGAAGGAATAAAATAAGATTATGGTATAGAAAAATATGGATAAAGGTAACATGGGAAAGAAGGATTTCCCCATTTGATAATTATAGAATTTAAAACTATGGTATTTGATTGAAGGGACTGATATTTTTGTACAACTTTGGAAAGAAAGGCCAACATTCTCAATATGGTATTGGAAAAAAAGAATCTTCTAAAGTAATATTATTTAACACTATGGATATAGGGAATCATGAAAATAAATTTTAAATACATCAATGGAATATACCTCAGAAGTGGCTTAGGGAATAAGGTTATACTTATGTTATTACTACATAGAGTGTGGACTAAATAATTTTATTGTGTTTGAAATAAAGAATTGTCTCGTTGGAGTATTTATTCTATAATATTATCGTTTTAATAAATATAAAATCTATAAATAATATATTGTAGTAAATTTTCATTATTAATTTTAGAGAACATTTTTGATGGTATCACTGACTTAGAAAATTCATTCAAAGGAATGCTTAACTTCATGGAATACAGTTTAATGAAGGAAGATAATAGTTAATATGTTCTCGATGTTGGAATAATAATCATAAGTTTATGTTTATGATAAAATGTTGGTGACTTTGAAATTGTATATTTATTTAATGGTTTACGATATCTCTAATAATGTTTACTACATGTTTATATTTATGGAATATATTAAACAACCCTATGATTTCATTTTTGGAAACATGCATGTTATAATTATGGTTTTATGATAATCAAGGTATTCACATATTTGTAATGTGACATTAAGATCATATTTATTTTATTTAGGGAATATAATGTTCATTTAGTGACCATCATTCTATATTTCTAAAAATTAAATTTAATCATACATATTTTGGACGTATCATAAGCTTTAATATTTATATAATTTTTTAATTTGTGATTTGGGTGATAATGGAAACCTTTTTCTATCCATTTTGGTTTTGGAAAATATCTAGAGACAAGCTAAATGAATTTTCCAAATATTTATTGATCTAATGATATGATAAATTTTAATTGTAGTGATTAGGGAATAAAAAAATTCTTAGTGGATATTCATTTATTGGAGTAAGACTTGGTGTAGGAATCGATCTATGTATTACCAATAGATGAAATTGTAAGAATATTTTTTAGTTTACTGTTATTGTGATAGTAAAAAATTTATACAACTCTATTAAAAGGTAATTAATAGAAAAAAATTTTCTAGTACCTTCATGTATGATGAATCAAATTCTCTCTTAAATCATTAAATACTTATGGATTTTTTGTCATTTAATTTCTTAGATCAACAGATTTGTTATGATCAATGATCCCTATAACTCTTTATAAATATTTTCACTTTTATTCCACGTCCATATCATTATTTTTCACCAATTATATCATACATGGAAACCTAGTAATGTGTTATTTTATGATAAACATCATAAAAAACATTATCTTTTATCATTATAATGTGTTATTAACTATTTTATAAAATTTATACTTCTATTAATGGTGTTTTTAAATGACAAACCATTTATTTTTGAGATCGATATTAAATCGTGAAAATTTAATTTATTTATGGGGGGTAGAATGTAAGACCCATATATTTTATAAGAGGAACATAATATTTGATAGTAGATATAGCTTGCACAAAAAATATTATAATATAATTTAACACACTATGAAATTATGATGTATTTATTTTTAAATTAATTCAGTCGCTTCAATAGATTATGATGCATGAAGTGTGGGGTTTAAACAAAATATAATACTCTTTAAAAATATTATAATTTAAATATTAAGATTTTAATATTGTCTTATGTTTGTTGGTATGAATAGGAAAAACTAAATTATGGAAATTATATGGTTTAATCAATTATAGAATAAATTTAATGCTTATCTATTGATTACAGATAAAATAAGAACCATTTGATTGAAAAAGAAATAATTTCTAAAAACCTATATTTTTCTAAAAGGTGGGCTTTCCATGGTTTGTATGCAGAATTTAAAAATTACTTCTACCCATTTTATAAAATTAATTTTCATAAACTAAGTTAATTTTTTAAATCTACATGTTAATATTATCTTTGAGTTAATTGTTTTTTTATTTAAAAATATTTATTTTTAATGAATAATGAAACATACTAATTTTTATTGAAATATCCCATTTAATTTCAATTATTTAAAAGGATAAATTTTATTTAAATTTGGTTTTAGAGTAAAATTAATTTCATTATATTATAATTTAACTAATTTAGGTCATTGGAATAAATTTCATATTATATTTAGGTATAATTCTTTTAATATTTAGAAATTTGTTTTAAAAAAACAATTTTTCGACATCTCTGTGGGATTTTTTAAATAGAATTATTCCATTAGTGCTTATTAAATTTGAAAAAAATGGATTCCATATTTTTATCTAGGGTTATTTATACTATTTAATAAGTTCAATTTAATTTATGACCATAATAAAATGTAAGAATAGTAAAACATAATTACCAAAGTTAAGGTAAAATTGGTTTACTAGGGGTCAAAATAAAATGATAATGGTTAAAAAGATCTAAAAATTATATAATAAAAATTATATATATATATATATATATTTAGAAATTATAACCTGTAATGTTATTTAATTACCCATCCTGGATTCCTGTTTCATGATAAAAATGTGGGTATCACATTATCTTTTAAAAAAAATCATTTGTGTCAACCTCTTATAGAAGGCCCCAAACACTCCTCCCCTATCCACATATAAAAAACCTATTATGATGTCCAATACTTAAGAAAAATATATTCCATAAAAAATAATAAAATCACATAAGATATAGGTATATAAGGAAGTCCTCCAAATAAGGATTTATTTATAAATTTAAATAGGATCTCTAAAGAAGAGGTAAAATTATTAAATGTTCGTATGTATTTTATTTCCTGATGAACACCCTTAAAATAATCTATAAATATTATAATATAATAGAAATATTCTTCAATATATACTAATATCATATTATGTTAAAATAATAGCCCATATACCTCTCCATTTCAATCAAATGGGAAACAAAATCGTCGATCATGTATACCATGTACAACACCCTCATGAACCGATGTAATTCATTTTCCATCACCACAATTCATCGATTGATATAATTATGGATGTAACTAATTTATATGATATTCATAAAAATTTTATAAATAATTATTTATTATATTACATATACCTTATTAAATACCATTTTGTGAGGGATATAATAATGTCACTCATGTGATTGGTGGACGAGCACCTCGTGAAGAGATGTGATTCATTTCTCTCATACATGTTACATAGAAGGTAGTAATGTTAAAATAAATTAATACATGTGATATTTATGAACCAAAAATACTTATGGAAATATAAGATCACAAATAACTTATTACCATCTTATCCTTTGGAAATAAACAATGTCACTCATGCATACGTGTGGACTATCACCTCCACATAACGTTCTGAATTTTATTCCTTTTATAAATGGGAGGTAATTAGGTTGTATTTTATTAATATAAACTATATATATAAAATAATAATTATTATTTATTGTTTTATTTTTGTTTATTTTCATTTCCTTACACTCATTGAGAAAAATGAAAACAATTTTCATGCGCATGTACGACTTGTCGTTTCTATGAACGGTGTAATACATTTTCTATATATAACTTTTATATATTATAATAATTACATATATAATTAATATATGTTATATTTAAATAATTTTCAAGATATAGAGATTATTTAACCTTTAAAAAATTAAAATGATAGGAATTATCGAACCAAAACATACATGAAAAATAAAGCAATTATCACACAAAATAATGATTTTAATAAAGATATGTTAATAAAAACGTGATAAACTAATTTTAGTATATAATTTATTATATTTAATATATATGTATAATTTTTAATATATTTGAAATAAAATAATATTTAATATAAATGAGGTTCTTACGCATATGAATGAAAATAGACCTGGGTTATGTGTTTCTCATCTCACTTTCACTTCCACGATAGATTCATCATATTCAACACTTAAAACATTATGTGAAGTATAAACATAACATTTTTATATCTTATTTAAAGAATATATTTCAGTTAATGATATTTAATGTTTCATTTTACGTTATTTTTTTTTTGATATTATGATTAAAAAGTTACCAGAGTGTTAATAGTACATTTCACAATTTCATCATTATTAGGGATCATTTTTAATTAAGTCTCCCTTTAGGGGATTATTTGGTATTTATTTCATAGAACCAAAATATTTACATATATTTTTTTTATTCATTATCTTTTTAGGTAATAGTATTATTTACACTTTTTTATATAAAAATATTGAGAAAATGTTTTTAAGATAAATTATATAATTTCTCTCTTTGATTAAAAATATTTTTTAACTAGAATCCATGATTTTTTTAAAAAAATTCAACACTAAAATGACTATTTATTAATGAATTTATTTAAATTTTATACATTTTATGAAAAAAATGAAGGGAATATTCATATGATTTCCCATAAAAGGAATGTTTTCCTTTTACTAAAATTATGAAATGAATCTCTTTTCCAAGGTGTATGGAATGAACAAAATTTCTAGAATAATGACCACATAAGGTTTTAATGAATCCTTTTTATGTTTAAAAGATTATTTAAAGAAATTAATTTTGAAATATTTTTTAAACATTCAGTTTTAATTTTTTTGAATGTAAAAAGGTGATTTTTCTCAATAATGTTTTAAAGAATGTTTTATGGTATTTATTTTTTTCAAACACATAAACCTTTTATTTTACTTATGATCCACTAGGTATATTTTGTACCAGTGTCATTTTTATTCATTATTTGGGTGTTTTATGATTAGTTTTTCTGAGGATATTAAATTTTATTTCCATTCACCATCTTTATCTATAATTTATATGATTATATTTTTTTATTTCTGGGTAATTATAAACATTTCATATATTAGTTATTCAATTAGAGTATTTATTTTGATTATGTTTCACCCCTTTCATATAAAGAATGAAAAAGATCTATTAAGTAAATGGTGGGGCCTAGTTATGAATAACCCCTTGATTCATGGAAATGTCCCCTCATACAAATCAGTTTTCCAACTTAAAAGGGTTTTTATAAATCAATCAAAACAATATTGTGAATTTCCTTGAAAGTGTAATTAAAATGTACCCCATTGTATATTACCTCATTATGAAATTAGTTATTTATGTCCAAGTAATTATTCTGTTAATTATAATATCCATCGATAAGTTTCAAGCACATGTGATTACTTATTTTGATTTATTTTATAATCCTTTATTCCTATCATATTATGATAAAGTTTCTATTTAAATGGGAAGTATTTCAGTTATTTATCTTTTCGTAATGGTTATACTAATTTACTCATGATATCTTTAGTGGTAGTATTTGATCCCCTCATTAAAATATTGTATTTCACATGATTCCAAGAATTTTTTGTGATTGATATATAGGGATATACAAGGTGAAATACGTAATTCTCAAAGAAATTAATATTTGAATTTTATTTTTTCAATTTTAATGATAATTTCATGAATATATATAGTTTACCATTACTAATAAAAGGTTTGATCATTAATGATTTTATTTCTTATATATTATTTCAATGTAACAATGTAACCAATGACTCTAGGACACTAGAGTCTAGGTACTTAAACATAATATTCAATTTTCCATTCCAAATGAAATATATATATATTGACCCAAAACATTTTCAATAGAGAGTTCTTATAAAATTCAATTCTATTCAACCATCACTTGAATTTATAATTCAGATGCATACATTTTATTCCACCATCCAATACAATATTTTAAATGGAATAATATAATAATTATTCTGATCCCTTGTCATACAAATGTCACTTTTGAGGTTAATTAATCCAAATTTTATCCATAAGTATAGATTTTCACTCTTATCCCTATGAATTCTAATATAATGATTGAAATCATTGATAAAATATGTATAATAGATTTATAATGTCACCCACCTTCATCATTGAAAAGTGGAGGGTCATAATTCGAAACAAATTAAATATAACCTTAAAATGATTCAATTATACATGATGAAGACAAACATTATAAATCCATATTTATCACCCTCACAATGAAGGGTATGGTGTCATCGAAGAAGATTTCTTTGGGGAGGATAGTGTAACATACGTCATATAGGATAGGGATATGAGACTAGAAACCTTTTACATTGACATATATAATGGAAATATGGGAGGAAGGTAGGAAGATATGGTAGTAGTGAATTGGTTGTGGATCAGCTTCTATTTGGTGTGATGGTCACTGGGAAATATTGATGATGGGCCTAAAACTGGATAGAATAGCTATTCAGGGCATCACTATGGTCAACCTCATGGCGGGATTAGTGATGGAATGAGTTTTTCGATGAGGGAAGGGATCATGGGATAGAAATGGAGGATGTGGTTCAACTGATGGTATTCAGTATCACGGTAGGGGGATCATATGGGTGTGGGGGGGGGGGGGTCTGGGGGTCGAGGGGTGGGGGTAATGGGCGTGGGGGTTAGGGTCATGGGGTAGGGGTGGAGGTGGAGGAGGATAAGATTATCTTTTAGAAAATATTTCATGGAGGTTTTAATATAAACACCTCCAAATAAAAAACATAAAAATATAGTGGTTTCTATAATAATAATACACTATATTTAAAATTAAAATTACTATGCGTTGTTTGTTGCGGTTTACAGAACCTTCGCTAATAAACCACTAAAACAACCTATTTTTTTATTGTGGGTATTTTACCCTAAGTGAAAAGTTATTTATTCCTAATGAAATAAATTTCTCTAATAATTGGTAATTTTTATTAATAAAATCATAGTCTAGACTCACTCTATGAATTTTATGTAAATATTGGATTCCACAACTTCAAGCATGATTGAAATTCTATCTTTCACATATAGATTTTTTTGGAAGTTTAAAATTACAATTATCCTTATAGAATCATCCTCATAAAAAACCATAAATAGGTTCATTATATATCATATACCAATGTATGAATAATTAATTTAAAGTAAATGTGATGTTAAAGAAAGCTATTGGTTATATCACTTATTAGTAACATTCAATCGAGGATATAGAACTTAGTTTCTGTCGAGTTATTTTAATACCATCGAAAACTCTTCTAAAAAAGTGGAGGTTTCATAAAATCTTGTAATCCCATGCAAGAAATATTTTTTTTATGAAAAAAACATCTCAAGGATATAGGTTACCTAGGGTGAATATATACTCAGTTCAACAAAAAGGTGGGATTATAAATAGTATAGATCTGGTTTGATAAAATCATAGTAAAATAGAAACGCCTTATATAGTTTCCCAAATATATAATCACCCACATGAATTGGCCCCATTCAATCCACTATTTTCTAATGATCTGAATAAATGGTGAAGAAGGGAGAAATGAAAAAATTTATTTCAGTTTATCGAGAAGTGGATTTTGGGTTCCAGTATCATGAAAATTATATGAAATTACTACGATCTACTCAAGAATGTGTTTTCATGATTTTTTTATTAATTTTTGTCTACATTTTCTGAAATGGGATCTCATAGTATGTCATCAAGGTGAGACTCTATTGAATCATAGTATATAACACTTCAGTGAAGATATAAGTTAAATTGATGGTAGATTCAAAGAAATATGGGATGAGGGTACATTTTTTATACTCAGGGATAAACAAAAAACCCCAGATGAGATGTTTATAGGGTAGAAAATAATAAAAAAGTAAATTTCTTGATAGATGTTGTAGAGATAAGGGATATAGACAATGGTTAATTTCATTAAATTAACAATGAGTAAAAATTTATAGATACGATGAACCTTCTTCTTGAAGACAACACGTATATGAATAACCCATAGCTATAGAGCTCCATTAATATAAATTATTCTGAAAAACATCTAGTTTGTCTAAGGAATGATAGGGATGAAGATTATCTAAGAGAGGATAATTGGAGGTTATTATTTTGTATCATCCTAAGAGAGTTTAAAAGGTCCATCAATTATAACCTCAAGATAATACTAAATAATGAAGAACTACTGAACTAATTTTGGTCACTTAATCTTGGTAGTGCCCCGGGTTAGGAAAAATTCCGAAGATCATTTTTTGTTAATACTTAAAATATAATCATGGATTGTATGATTCATGTAAAGAAGGACTTATTCAAATGGGTATTCCTCCTTATTGTTCCATAGATATATAGTCTTATTCTTATTCCCATGTTGAAAAATCCCAATTTATTGAATTAATACCAGCCAATTTTCATATTCTCTATATCATTTTACATTACCACATGGAATATAATCAAGGAGAACATGATTCATACAGGTAAGGATGTATTCAAATGCAATTTCCTCATCACAATTTCATGTGAATACACTCCTTTTCTTATTCCAATGGTGAAAATTTCCAATTTAGTGAAGCCATAAAAGCCCATTTTCATATATAACTGCAAGTACAATTTACTATATTGCATTCAAAATAATATATTTCATAATATTATTCCAATTAAGATACCATATTGAGAAAATTAATTCATTAATATAAGGATAATCTGGGTGTTATAGTTCTAGAATAAGAAATTATCAGTGATATTGATAAGAAATTAGTGGGAGGAAATGTTATGGTGAATGTGGATATGTATAATGATAGTTATTAGTACAGTGGTTATTCCTGGAGAGAATAAATAACTCAATTTTTTCATTATAATTTACAAATATTCATTGTATTACATGATTAATAACATCATTACTAACCAAATCCATAAATTACATGACTAGACTAAACATTGGAACTCAAAGAGCAAGATAATCCCATATTGTTCATAAATAATATATAAGTATATATATAATTACTTGAAGTCATTATTATTCCTTCATTGGTGATCTTGTCGACATGGTTTCATTATACCATCATTACAATATAGGATAAATGTTTATAATACCTCTTGAAGTTATCCACCCATGCACCACAACCTTTGAATGTTGTCGTCGAATTGTGTGGTCCTAGCATGGTTGATCCCAATCACTTTCCCTATTCTTGGTTGATCACAAAAATTATGCTATGGGGATGAATAAATAATTATGTTCTTTCAAATTATTGAGATAATATTTTGTGAAAACACACATTATATCCAAATAGATCTCTCTTGTTTTAAAGAGATATTCTCTCAATCCATTTTTGTAATGACCAAGACTGTTCTAAATAAAATTGCACTTATGATTTAATTTAATTTCGTATAATGTAATATATTTATAGAAAATACATGGACTTAATAATTTTTTTATATATTACCATATTTGAAAGATTTTAAGCATCTTTACCATATATTAAATTGATGTTGAGTAGGGATCACATGATTAGTATACATATTGGGGTTTAACATATCCTATTGACATAACTAAAGGATGTGATGTCCTCAACCAATAGGATCATACCCTATGAATCCCCATTATTGGATATTTTGAGGGAGATTGAATCACTTTTATTTTTCCATAAACAATCCCAATATGACATTCAACCACATAAGTATTAGATAAATTGTTTCTACGATAAGTTTCCACTAATAGACATCACCTAAAAAACCATGTTCATTGTTCAACCCCATTAAAGTCACACAATCACACACCTTTCCCATATGAACTATATTGGTGTATTAAATAGATTTTTATCAATACCCTATAAATATAAATATATACATTATTTTTTATATTAAAATTAATATTATTTCCTCCTATTATTGTTAATTTATAAATGAATTTTATTTTGAATATAATAAAACAAAAATTGTATTCCTGCGTAATATTCAAATTAAATTAATGAATTTATTTTGATTAATTAATGGATTTTTTGTAATAAATGATATTTTTAAAAAATATTAATATTTAATAACTTTTATCAAATATAAATTATAAAATAAATTTTATAAAGTAAAATAAAATATTTTCCAAGAGATGTAAAATTACTACAGTAAAAACAAACTAGTATTTTTCAATGAATTTTGATTCATATATTAAAATTGAAAATTAAAATACATAAAAAATTATTTAAAAAAAATAAAAAAAAATATTTTTGAAATCAGAACTTCAAAATTATCCAATAGTGAATTTTTCATTATTTTTTGATATATTCAAATTATCAGTTTAAAACGAAATATCTTATAAATATACAGTGTGAATTACGAAATCATAAGGACCCAAAAGTGATCTAATAAATACTATAATGGTTACCCACTACATGATATATGTATTTTAATTAAAATAATTTGTATTAATGTTTATTGGATTACTTATTTTAATCCTCGAAAACAATTAATATATTTTAATGTTTAAATATCATTCCTTTAAGACAACGACTTAATTCCCCAAAATAAAGGTTATTATTTTGATATAGTAATACCATTTCCAAATAAAATAATGAAAACCACTACAATTTTGTAGAAACCATGGGGAAAAACCAAGTTATTGAGTGTGGTTTTTGTTATTTTATTATATAGATTCCAAAACCTATGTTTGAGAAACAATAAGTAAATCCCCACAAATTTCTATATAATCCCACAAAATATCCATTTTATATCCACTTAAAATATGTTAATAATGTCATTAGTCTTTCTTACCCTCTTTAAATTCCTCCCAATGATCCCCCAATCCCATAATGAACATCACCCAAGAATTTGGAGTCACACACACAAGTAAGGGATCCTCACATTCTCTTATTCATTCATGTTTTATATTAAGATATGTATTCTATTTTCAATTAATAATTTTGAGATATTTTTTCATGTAAACAGTACTGCCCATTTTAGGTACAAATAATGGGAGACCCCTTTTCTCTTATTAACCCATTTTATGAATTTTTATTTGAAGCCATAATATTGCTGGCATTTTACCATGAATTTTCAAGCTAGAAAAATTGTGCAGTGATTACCCTACCTATTTCATATAACAGGTGTTCACCTCAATACACTTATTCATAATCAAAATTGGAATTAAATTTATGTATTACACACTCCTGGACCTTAGAATAAAATATTATTATGAATGAATCCATGTTTTATGATATTCATGTCACATATAATCATGAGAATTAAATGAATGGGATGGTTGTGTCAAGAATTATATAGCACCCTTATGAATTGGCTAATGTTTAGTCTCATGATATTTCATGTTGTGACATGGAGTGATCCTGATTCCTTAATATGGTTTTTTTCATCATTATTTCTTGGTTGGTAGCCCTGAATTATGTTAAGGATGTAGTGTTTTAAGTTGTATCCACATTTACATTGTTTCCATTCTGATTATCATTCTATATCATGTCGTATAATTCATGTTTATGATTCTCATAATTTTTGTTTTGCAATGATATAAATATTTTATAAAATATATTATCTTCTTCATGTTATTCCATGTATATTCCCTTATTGTCCTTTCTAGATCACCCCTTTCTTATGTATTTCCCCTAGTAATCCCATGTAGTTTTAAGAGAAAAAATTTTAAGGAAGTTTTCAATAAATATTATGTTTTCCTATTTTAAATTATTATGAAATGTACCTAATTACCCAATTAACTAGACTTCTCGTTCATCTGGGATGTATTCGGTCAAATCTTATTTAATAAATCATATATTAATTTCTAATAAAGATTGGGGTTATTATAATTGGTAACAAAGGAAATGTTTAAGTATTTTTTGGGTTTAGGATTAGAAAACTCTAAATGACGCCATAGGGATAATGTTACGTATAATAAAACATCCTAAAATTTTGGTATGTATAGAGTAACTGGTTAATCATGAAAATACATCCTTGTCAGGATACAGAAAGTGTATGTGACTTCGGAAGAAATATACACAGTGATAAAACATGAAAACACCGCATTGAGCTAGACTCTACATGGAACTATATCACGAAAATGGGGCTTACTGTTACTCCTAGTATGACACTCTAGAGGGATATTCATTTGTAAATTTATAATATCATTATAAATCATTATTACAGAGAAAATACACATATGAATATATTTTAGGACATAGATCACATATTACATAGAGTAAATCATATAAATTCATATGTTATGAATTAAATGTAATTTATACATTATCCCATTAATGTCATTCGATTCCTCCTTTCTATGTTTAATAGGTTAAAAATAATCACCCTTATTTTTCATTTAATTCTAGACAATGGCCAAAAATTGGATAAAATAGGTAAAAAACCATTATGAAGGGAAATGAAATGACTACCCCGTAGAGATGTCTAACTTGAGGGGAGGAGGAATTACAAACATTATGAATGTACTCTCTTGGATGCATAATGTTCTAAATAGAAACCTAGATCAAGAAGAGCATTAAATCTCCTAATATATAATAAGATATGATTGAAATATTTATGCGACAAAGGCCTTAGAATTTCATTCTATCATAAAATCCTTTAATCATGGAACAATAGATCAACTCCATTTAGATGACATTATCTGACATTAAATGTTCCAAAAAAACAATGTTTTACTGCCTGTTTATTATATAGAAGGAGAATATTATCTATGGTTGACATTGATAAAAAATATAAAGCCTAATGGAGATATTGAAGTGATGGGGTGGAATGAATTCTATAAAATGTTTTTATTTATCTATTTTTCTCACAGTCTATAACAAAAATAAGGTAAAGGTATTTCCTCACCCTAAAGAAGAAAGTTTATGAATATATTAGCCCATATGAGGAAAAATTTATAGGGCTTCTACAATATAATTACCAATTTTTCATCACCCCAAAATGAAATGTGGAATGCTTCTTTAGTTGATTAAATAATAGTCTATGAAAATAACCAAAGATTTGATTCAATGATATCTATGTGAGAATTGTATGATGATCCATCAATGATGAAATGGTAATTGGAAAATCTCACATGTATAATGGGGATAATTAGTGTAAAGTTGAGTGCAATTATGGAGGTATGATGGAGAATTTTGATGTTTCCATGAAATTCTAAAATATTACTTATTAATGGTGCAGAAAGAAGGATGCCAAAAATTGGTTATGGGGATGAGGAGATTCATTTGGTGTGGGATGAAATGACACCTAATTAGTGATTTATGATTAGAATACCCCACTAATGTGAGAAGACAGAAAGATCTCTAGTCAACCCTTAGTTCATTTTTTATTAAATTAAATGCATGTTACCAAGGAACTTTTAAAACAAATGAAATAAGGCAAGGGTTTTATTTGACAACCAACATCCTCCAAGGTTGTAGGGGTGAGATTTTATATCACAACAACAGAGGCGGATCCTGACAATGATTTGGTGACAAGTATGCTAGTTGTTCATTTAAGAATAGAAAACATACTTTTTGGATCTAGTTCTACCTATTCCTTCATATCAAGAATGAATTATGGAACTACTAAAACACCACAAAAAAGCATGGAAGTATATCTATCTATGAAAATGGAAAATGGGGAAATTATTCCATACTATGTATATAAATCCATTTTTACGAAACTTTTTGGGTTGAAAATCCTAGTGAACCTTTTCATACTTTAATTAGTGGTATTTTATGTAATTATTATCATGGATTTGATTTCACTATATAGAGAAATCATAAATTGCCTCAGGAAATAAATCACTCTCCATATCATGAATCAACCCCTGATTCTATACATATTTTATGAGGATAATGAATCTTATTTGGTAAAAAAAATATAAAGCATGCAAATTATTTCCCAATGAGAATGAATATCTAGCTCAAATGATTGAGTCTTGGGAATGAATCATACTTGAATACATGCTCATTGTGAGGGAATACATTGATATGTTTCTTGTTGAATTTTTTTGGTATTCCTCTTATATGAGTGGTTGAATTTTCAATCTAGCATATACATAGGGAATTTCTATTACCTGAGATGCCATATATAATTTCTATTTCACAACATGAAGAGCTTAATACACAACTAAAAGAGAATATGGATAAAGGGTTTATATGCCCATGTGCTTACCCATGGGGTGCACCAGTCCTCTTTGTCATGAAGAATGATGGTTCAATGAGACATGGCATTTATTATCATGAGATCAACAAGATCATGAAAAATAACAACTATCCTCTTCCACTGATTTGATTATTTTTTCGATTAGCTATGTGGTGCTTAATCTATCTCCAAGGTGGATCTTAGGTCACAAAATTTGTATGTTAGTGTAAAGGAAGATATCACAATGACTTATTTTTTGTAAAGGGTATGGGCATGATAGGAATATAGTAATTCCATTAAAACTCACTACTTCTCCCATAATATTCATGGACATGGTGAATAAAGTCTTTAGTAACTATTTCGACAACTTTTCGGTAGTATTTATAGATGATATTCTCATTTAATCCAATATATATGAGGAGCATGAGGAGTATCTAAGCATTGTGATAAATACCTTACAAAAGGAGAATATTTATGTCATCTATAGAAAATGTGAGTTATAGTTGAAGTACATATCAATAATAGGAAATATCATCACAAGAATTGATATATCTTTGAACCCCAAAAGGATAAAAATAATTATAGTACGAGGTGAACATATATAATTGATATCTACAGTTTACATGTAATGGATGGGTACTTTATTCAAATTATGAGAAATTTCTCAGCATTATTAATACCCTGGAATAAGCTAACCTAGAAGAGAGTCACGTTTTCATGGAATGATGAATGTGAGGAGAGATTTAAGGAGTTAAAAAGATATATTATAATGGAACATGTGGTAACACTACCCACAAGGGGAAAAATTTTCATGGTATTCAACGATGATTTGGGGAAGGTCTTCTGTGTGTGGTAATGATAAATTAAAAATTGATATCCCATGCTTCTTGGTAATCATATTTTCATGAACATAACTACCCGATAAAAGATATGGAGTTAGCTACAGTGTTCTTATCTTTTATTATTTGTTATAATTATCTCTTTAGATATATGTGTGAAATATTTACATACCACAAAATTCTCAAATATATATTCACATAGAAAGAGATGATTATACACCAATAAATATGGTTAGATCTTATCATAGGCCATATCTACTAAATCCACTGAAATCCTAGGAATCTAAATAAAGTGTCAGACAATCTAGGTAGAAATGATCCATTAATTTTATCATCGATGATAATTGATAAGGATATGATCATATTATATTTAAAAATGATTTACCTTAGAATCATAAAAGATGGAATATCTTCAATCATTTCACAAATAATTTTTCAATCACCCCTTCATTATAGGATAAAGGATATTCAAATAAATGATGTGGTAATTTATTAGAATGTGGAATCTATAAGGAAATGGAAATTCTTGTTGTTTAATGTTGATGAGGAAGGAGTCATGAGATTTGGGTCACGTCTACGTGTATCATCCAATTAGAGGATAAAGTTAAATACATTGAATGATGAAATAAGATCAACCATCTCTATTCACCTAAGGAGCATAAATATATATATCTATATCTCTGAGAGAAATATTGGAGGGAAAATATGATGACGGGGATCACTGAAAATGAATTAATGTGTCCTCTCTATTAGTAGTTTAAGGATGAAAGAAAAAATTCAAAAGGGGTTCTAAAATAATCACCCATAAAAATGGAAATGGGAAAACACCACCCTGAACTTTTTCATAATTCTTATGAAGATATCCAAAGGATACAATGCTATATGGATTTTTTGGACCATCTATAAACTATATCTCAATTTATCCCAATTTGAGTGGTCTTATCAGTTGGTAAAATTTCATGGATACACTTTAAAGAAGTGGTTTGGAGGAATAGAACACCACTATCAATAATATCCGATCAAGATCAAATATTATCCTTTAGGTTGTGGAAGAGAGTCCAGCACAATCTAAATATTGATTTGAACTTCATCACGACTTATCACCATGCCAAACTAATGGTCAGTTTGAGTGGACTATTTATAGACATGACGACATATTGAGAGTATGATCAATTGACATGAAAGGAGGATGATACCAAAATAATCCTTTAGTTTAGTTATCATACCATTCCATTTTCCAATAAAGCATCCAAAAGGCTCTATATGATGCCTTTTTGGGAAAGAGGTGCAAAACATCTATATGTTGGGATGATGTTGGAGAACAAAAACTAATATTTCCTAAAATGGTTGAGGGAATTCTGTAAAAGGATAACACTATTTACTAGAACATCAAGGATTATAAAATTAAATAAAAGTATTATGATGCAAACAATTTTAGAGATTTATTTTTTTGATGTGGTTATAGGTTATTCCTTTATATACTTCTAGGGAATAAATTCATAAAATTTGGGAAGAAAAGAAAGCATAGTACAATATTCATAGATCCTTTCCATAATCCCGAGGTCATGAGAGTTGTGGTCTGTCGAATTAAACTCCCACATAAACTATCAGAGGAATATGTTGTATTCCATGTATCCCTATGGAGTCAGTTTATAAAAACCCCCCACATGTACTCATTCTAGAGGTGGTATGATTGGACAATGACTTTTCCTATGATGAGAAACCTGTAACGATATTATATTTTTGAGACGAAGTTTATGAAACATGAAAATATAATTGGTCAAAGTGTTACAGAGAAAACATAATATTGATGAATCATTGTGGGAATAATAGGCTGTCATTAAATAGAATTAACCTAATATGTTTTAGTATAGGAGATAACAATTTTGAGGGAAACTTTTCTATAGGGGGATGATTGTAACTAACCAAACTATTATAAAAAAATTACCCTTATGATTTAATTAAATTTATTATTATGTAATATGATTATATAATGCAAAGAAACTTATTTGGGTTATTTATATAATATAATATTTAAAATAACATTATCCGTCCTCACAAAGGATAATATAGTCACTAAATATTTATAATACGATTAGTATAAATATAGGGTTTTAACAAATCTAATTGACATAGAAAAAGGAAGTGATTGCCTCAATGAATAGGGTAATACCCTATACAAACCATTTATTAGTGTTTATAAGGGAGATAACATCACTAAGATTTTACATTGAGCATGCCCAATAATAGATCCAATGACTTAATCATGGGAAAAACCGTTTACACAAGATGTTCAAGAATATAAAGATCATGGACCAAACCAAGTTCACCAAACCACCCTATGAAAGTATCAAAGTCACACACCTTACCAATAAGGAATTATTTGTTGTATTAAAGGTATATTTATCAAGATCCTATAAATATTATTTTGTAGCTTATTTTTTATATAATAATGAATATATTTTCATCCTTTTATTTTTATTTTATAAATTAATTTTTTTTTTGATATAACAAAACACAAATTGTATTTTTCATTGATATAAAAATTCAATTAAGGAATTTCTTTGGATGAATTAGTGGATTTTTTAAATAAATAATTTCTTAATAAAATATAATTATTTAATAATTTTTAGAACATATAAAATATCACATAACTTTTATGAAATAAAATTTAAATTCAATAAGGGTTCAAAAACTTTGATTGGAGAAAACCAGCATTTCCCAATAACTTTTAATAATTATTTTATTAGTGAATATGGAAATATTTATAAAATTAAATGGATAGAGTAAATAATATTTTTTAAATCAGAATGTAAAAATCATCCAATGGTGATTTTTTCTTAATTTTCCAAGATAGCTGAATTTTTTGCATAAAAAATAAATGGTGTATAAATATAAGGTGAGTTGTCTGACATCATAATGACACAAAAGTTGTGTAAAAAATACTATTAAGGGAATACATGAAAAAATATATGTTTTTACCTTAAAATATTGTGATTTTATGTCTATTTTATTATTTTTATAAATAATTTATGAATCTTCCAAAACCATTAATATATTTTAACGTTAAAAAATCATTTAATTAAGAGTATGACTACATTCCACTTAAGAAAGGTTATTATTTTATTATGGTCAGAAATTTTCCATATAAAATATTAAAAACCACACCCCTTTGGGGGAAACCATGGCAAAAAACCTTGGTATTTTTTTTGGGTTTTGGTTATTTTATTATATAGAGTCTAAAACCTATGTTTTAGAAATAATAAAGTGTTATCCACTCATTTCCTATACAAACACATCCATGATCCGATTTCTATTCACAAAAAACCCCTGTATTTTTTAATTAGTCTACCATCACCTATATGGATTCTTCATAAGGCATCCCAATCTCTCAATAAACTCCTCCTTATCATTTGGGGTCACACACTCAAGTAAGGGATCCTCACCTTATCTTCATCATTCATGTCTCTTTTATTGATCTTATGCCTTATATTTCCAAATCATATGGGTGGGATATTTATTTTCATATACCAATTACTTCTAATTTGATATCTAAATGATGAGATACCAATTTTTCTCTCATCAGTCTATTTTATAAATTATTATGTGACGTTGTTATGCTGCATAAATTTCACCATGACTTTTCCTTCATAAAATATTGTGTAGTAATACCATACCCTCTTACTATCTAGGGAATTCACCGTTATACCCATATAATTATTAGAATTGGGACTTAAATATATTTATTCTACACTCCTTGATCATGGAATAAAACAATATTATGAATAAATCCATGTTGTTTTATATATGTGGCACCGTTAGTCATGATAATAAAGTGGAAGTGACGTGTGCACCCTGAATTTTATAGCACTCAAATGCAATGTGTAATGTTTACTCTCATTAGATCCTATTTGGGAATTTATCCTTCATTATGTCTTGGGAGTTATACATTACCTATGTTTATGATATTTTTTAAGTTGATTCCACATTTCTATTGTTTCTATTATGATTATCATGTTATATCATGTCTTATTAATCATTTTTATGACTCACACCACTTTTATTCCCCAATGATATGCCTATTGTATACCATGAATTAAATTATTCAGGTTATTTCATGTTTATTTCCTTACTGGTATATATAGATCACCCATTTATTTTTTATTTCCCCAGGTTATCCCATACATGTATAAGTGTGAGCATGGTAAAAAATTATTCATTAATAATGATGTTTTCATATTTTAAATTGATATGTAATGTACCTAATTCACAAGAACAATATATATCTCAATATTATTGGTTGTGTTAAGTGTAGTATTATCTAATAAATCATGAATAAATATTTAATCAAGATAATGGTTGTATTAATATTTCACAACATGTTTTTTTTGAATATGATATAATTTGATATTTATAAAGGTAAATATAGATTTGAAAATATTCACACATGACCCATTAAAATTCCTTAATTATCAGTGAACCTAATGTATTAATAATAATATAAATATTATTCACTTGGCATGTTCACCACTTATTAAGATAAAGAAATATCATTTATATCAATTCCCGTCGGACCATTAAACTATGTCTACTTATCCACCTTAACACATGTCAAACCTTGAATAATGACTATTTATTTAAAAAATAAATATGACTAAATTATTCATCGATAAATATAATAGAGATTATATTATCCAATCCTAGAAAATAAATAAATATTAATATTATATAACACACCTATTTTTTGAATAATTCATGACTAAAACTTTAAAATAAACTAAACATGGATAATTATTAATCCAAAAAGAAGGAAAATTTTTTATTATACCTTGTTAAATTATTCAATGAATTTAGCTGAGATTACAGATACACTTAGTGTCTAAATGTCTAGGCCTATTTATCAATTGTAATTTGAAGACACCACTAATGTCTATTAATAATATCTAGAAACATTCCATGTCACCTATACAAAAAAATGTCGATGTCTCAATGAAATACAACCTCTTACAAATATATAATGTGTAATATAAACCTTTTTCATAATAGATATAATAAGTCAAGTTTTATAAATTTGTCATTAACTTATGTTGTTGATGTCTCTTTATTTGACATTATAGAAATAAACCTTCCCTTGGAACACCATGGACATGAATTTGCCTAGAAAGTTCTGTTTCCATCAAAAGGGCTTAAGATATAAACTTTCATTAGTATAAAATGGGAAAATATTTTGTTGCATTGTCGAGTAATTCAATATCACTTGTGATGCCCAACATATCCTACCTCACTGAGAGAATATTTTGTCTTTGTTTTTGTTACTAAATAAATGTTTTTGACTTAAGATATTAATTAATGATAATAGTAATTTCTAATGATTAATACACAAGTACATATAAAGGAACATAAAATTACACACAAGATATGCATTTCCCATTGGTGGGCCCATTCTTATAACCTCGTGGAGTCCATTTAAAAATACTGTAATGTATGATATGAGAGTCTATTTTTGTTCTAAATGTAGTCAAATAATGGAATATAAAATTCTCTAAAACCACATTGAAATATAATTTTTTAATATTTAAATGAATTATATTTATTACAGTTTAAATAAAACTTAGAAATCTAACATCACATTAAAATGACTATAAATTTTTATAAATCTGTCTTTTTAGGATCTCCCAATTATCCAATCGCATCCTTCCATGATATGTATAGTATAATTATTTAAAAAAAACCCCATTCACTATTTTATGAATGGAAAAGTCCAATAAGGCCTTGACAACTGGTTTTTTAGTTCAGATATCCTATTTTTTAATATTTTAAAGTAATTATGATTTGTTTAAGAGAGGCTTTCTATTTTTTATGTTGTTTATTGTTTTATTCCATTGATTTAAAAAACTGTTGATATAATGTTGTTTCAATTATTCTGGTTTACCCTATTTTGGGGATTTATTATCTAATATATATATATATATATATATTTAAATTTATTTATGATTATTTTTGTATATTTATATACATTTGTAAATTTTAATGCAAATTTATGTTTATATTTATTTTCATATATGTGAAAATCTATCGACAGATATTTACATTTACCTATATTTATGTGTGTGTGTGTGTATATATAATAATATAAAATTATATATATATATATAATATATATATATATTTATATTTATGTAATAGAAATGTGTGTGTTCCATCTCCTTGGTGGCGCCTGTTTGGGTGGTGTTGAGATGGCACGATGAGGGTCATCACCCGTCTCTTTTTACACAGAGGCGAGATCTCATATATTTTACAATTCCATTGTTTTAACCCATTTAACGACATTATCATTTAAAGAAGTTTGAATTAACTTTGTGGGGAATGGTTGGTCCCAGCGGGTGATTGTGTGCAGGTGTCAATCACTCGTGAAAATTAGTCCTTCTCAGATATAACCTTCTCAGATGGTCTCTAGCAGGTTTATTCTTAGATCCAATAATTCCAAACAACCATTGTATACATGATTCATGACCCTCATTCTAATGTCAATCACTTGTTGGATGAATATCTGACCAACAACACTTGAGGACTCCATTAGTCAAGAGGATGGGAGGTCAGGCTCACCACACCCTTCCGAGGGAGGATTGTTACCTGTTCTAGGACTCTCTTATATATTTAATTTGTGTTCATATGTTTGTGAATCCTTTGTCCATTCCCCAAGAGTGTTTCCATATGATACCCTTTGTTTGGAAAATTGTCATAAGCATGCATTGATTTGATACACACAAACCTCTAATCCCACATGATTCATGGTTGGTGTGAGAAACAAGAGGATTTGAAAGACTCAACAATGTGCATGCCTCCTCCCCTGCTTGTGGGGGAGCGAGAGCCCACAATGGAAGAGTCCGGGGTGATCATGGGAGAGGATGTGGAGTGATGAACCTTTCTATGTGAAATGGAATTAAAGTTGAAATGGCCTTTCCTCAGAAGATTGGGTACTTACCTCAGTGGGAGGGCCCTAGAGCCTCGTACGAGGTATACTTCTGTTTAAAGTCAAATATCTTGGAAGATGGAATCATAGTTTAATGTCATGTGGAAAAAACTATTTGGTTTTTTCAGTTTAGGGTCATTTCATGAGGACTAGTTCAAATAGAAAACATGATTAACTAAAGGAAGAACATTCGTGGATGTTACAGCATGCCTTGAACATGATAGGTGCGGAATGTGTAAACCATGAATACGGAGGATTCTGAATTGGGGGAAATGATATGGGGCATGGACGCCATTGAGAAATATAGATGTAGGAGAGGACTCTCTTGAGGATGAACTTGTCTCTTTTTGACATGCCATATTTTTATAAAACATATGCAGAGCCACTGGGTCATTATGTCCATTGTCAAGAAGAGATGTCCCTAGGGTGCTGACCATCCATTTCAGATGGCCAGGGATGTTTATGAAGATCAAAAGTCACCCAATATACTCCAGTCTAAATCATATAGCTTGGATGAATACCATACAGTTTAATTTCATGCGGTTTATACTAGTACCATATAGTTTAATTTCATGTCACTGGGACATTAAATCATATTATATGGTTATATAGTTTGGATTGTGGGGGGGATGTTCCATTATTAACTGATGGATAATCAGGATGGGATGTTCTAACATGCCTCAAACAAGAGAGGGAAGGAATGTGTAAACTGTGACTTTAGGGATAATAATATTATGAGAAATGATTCGTGGCATGGAATCCACTGAAGAGTATAGAGGTAGGAAATGAATCTCATGAGGAAAAATTTCCCATTGATTAACGACTGTCACGTATGCTTCATATGCAGAGCCATCGGGGCATGATATGTATAGTCAAACAAAGGTGTATATAGGACACTAGAATTCCGCATTTTATGGCCATGGAGGTTTATGAGGATCTAGAATCACCAGAGACACCGAGTTTGATGGACCGAAAGGATGTGTTTAGGTATTTAGGAAACACTCAGGCTGTGATTTTGCATTGAGTTCTGGGTTAACCTGGCATAGGTGTCTGGTGATAGGGATTCTTGGGAGGTGCATGTGGAATGTCTCTTCTCAGGATTTTTAAGGTACTAATGTTAGGGAAGAATAAGGGCGCAATAGAAAATGTCATTGACCCATCATGAAAAGTTCATTGTGCGACTCTTCATTTTTTTAAGGGGGTCATTGATGGAAGCAAAGGGACCAGCCCAGAGGGTCCGGAACGCAGCCCGATAGAGAGTCGGACCGGGGGTGCGAAGGTCATCCCCCACGGTATGGACCAGTGGCCACGAACTATTTTCCTCATAGACCAGGCCGCCTATAATCTGGCTATTTAGAATGGTACATGGGGGAGTAGGTCGTATATGATGGTACACAGAGCTATTGGCCACAAATAATGGTACCTGAAAAAGCATGCCACTTACTTTCTTCCACATAGGGCCTCAACAAAAGGACTTCCACGTATGGGAATCCACAAACCAATTTTATTATATATTTTTTATTCGTTTGATGGTCGGCTGCATAGAGTCTTTTGAATACAGTTCACAGGGAGGACCTTCATGAAATGCTTTCTGCATATGGTTTGCGAGATGGGTTCCGTGAACTGCTTATTGTTTGTAGGATGGAATCTGCGAACTATTGCAGGTGCGGGATGGAGTCATGTGAACTACATTCAGTGTGGGGGAAATTTCTCCCACACCTTCTATGTTCATCATACCCTTTTCACCCATCACATAGATCTCTCCATTTCCTTCCTAATTTTTTCTCCCTTACACCCCTTCTTCGATTCCCATTGTAGTACATTTATTCTATTTTGGGAAATCTACATATGGGGTATGTGAAACACCTTCTCTGGAAGCCTAGATAAGAAATCTGAACCGCAAAAGACTCACTCAATATGGGGTTTTCAGATGTGAGGTATGTCGTTAGCATCTCTTCATCCACAAACTACATCGTCAGCAGGGAGGGTATGCAGGGCACACTTACTTCAAATTATCGCCAATGAAAATAGTTTGAGATAGGTTCTGTTTGCAGGTAGAAATTCACCGCAAACTGCTTCGTTTGTTGACCAGCACCTCATGGGCCAGTACATCATAGGCCTTCTACTTATCGAATGGTTCGCATCTCATTCCTTCCATGAACCTTTCCCGGTAATCAGTATGTGGTCGAGAGAAATCCATTTTGTAAATTTGAATTCTTCAATTTTCTTCTCAAATTAGGAATTCAATTTCTCTCCATCTTCTTTACCAAACTTGTGTGAGTTTTTTCCTTCACTTTTCTAAACTTTTGGGACCCTACAGTGTGTATATATATATATTAATATAACTTTTTTTCTATATATATATATATAAATTTGTAGATAATTATAACCATTTATTAATTATTATTTATATAAATATTATTTTAATATTTATATATTAGTCATTTATTATTTATTGATTTATCTTATTTTGTTAATTTATTGATAAAATAAAAGTTAGCTCTTATTTATTAGGTGGTATTTATTATATGTTATTAAATATTATTTTTATTTATTATTTATTTTTAATTTATTATTTAATTAATATTATTTCTTAATTTATAATTGAAATTTTATTTATTATTTTTTTATAATTCATGTATTATTATTGATTATTTATTGATTATTGATTATTGATTATTATTTATTATTAGCTATTTATTATTTATTATTTTTTAGTTTTTATATATTATATATTACTTGTATATTTATTTATTATATACAATTTAATATTTTTATTTAATAATTATTATTTTTCAATATTTATTTATTATTAATTTGTTACTTATTGTTTTTTATTTATTTATTTATTTATTTATTAATTTTATGTAAATTAATTATAAATTTATTTTTAATTTAATAATATTTAATTCTTAATTTATTATTAACATCTAATTTATAGTTTATTTATTTTCCAATATTTTTTATTATATTCTTATTATATATTAGTTTAATATTTTTATTATTATTTATGCATTAATTATTATTTTATTTTTTATTTACAATCATTTTATTGTTATGTATTTTTTAATGTTTTGTTAATTAATTAATTATTATATATGTATTATTTATTTCTTAGTTATTTATTCATAATTTATTTTTTAATAGTTGTTATGAAATAATTTATTCATTATTTATGAAATATTAATTTATTTTTCAATTAATTTTCTATTTATTCTTTACATTTATTTTATTTATTTATAATTCATTTATTATATACTAATTAGTAATGATTGTTTATTACTTAATATTTATTATTTATTAACATATTGTTTATTTATTTAGTTATTTTTGTTTATTTTTTATTTAGCAATTACTCATTAGTTTTTTAATAATTATTAATTAATAAGTAATTGATTAATTTTATGTAGCTATTTGTTATTTATTGTTTTTTTCTAATGATATGCTCATATATGTATATATTAATACTAAATTTTACTAGCTCACCACATGAAGAGATTCTTATAGTATTAAAGTCACTGTGGAATTTACAGGAAGTAAGAGGTCCAAATCTCACATAATTTTTAATTTCTACAGGGCATATGTGTTGTATGAATGCCTTATAAGTGAATTTGTATGGTAAACAAAATATAAATAATAACAACAAATTTATTATTATTTTATAAGAAATTAATATGATTACATTGTAAAAAAATAATGAAAAATTATAAAAATAAATAATAAGAAAATTACAAAAAAAATTAACTAAAAAAAATTAAAAAATTAAAAAATGAAATAATAATATAATTAATTAAAAAAAATAACGAAAAAAAGGAAAAAATATTAAAAAAAACCTTTGAAAAATAGTTAAAGGAAGATTAATCCACTACTAACGATTCTCCAGATTTTAGAAATACCACTCCTAAATCATTTCTCATCAGTTTTGAAGAACCACCACTAAATGATCCAAAGTGGTTAGACAAAGTGATTACCTCTCTACCATTCTTTTTACTATTTCAGAAGATTATTTAAGCAGGCTGTTCACTCTCCTTGTCGACCAGAACTAGCTTAAACATATTCAAGATTCTATGAACAAATATGTTTCCACGCATCTTTTATATGTAGATTACATCATCCTTTTTACAAGGAGATAAAATGAATATTTAATGTCTCAAAAGTTCCCTATCCCATTATGAATAAATCTCTGGTAAAACGACTTTCTCGAAGAAATATTTTTTCTTTTATAGGAATATTTTTCCTTCTTATAGAAAAGAAAATATTATCAATGATTTAGGTATCAGTGAAGGATCCACCCCTTTTAATAATCTAGGTGTACCCATTTTTTTGGGATGGCCTAAATCTAGTTATTATTATAACCATGTTGACCAAATCCTCAATCAACATTCCTCTTGGATGGGTAAATCTATATTTATGTCTAGATGGATCTATCTTGTTAAATCTACAATTGTCTCTAAAATGGTGTACTCGTTGATGGTTTACAAATGGCCTAATTGTCTCTTAATGAAAATAAATGATTTCATAAAACACTTCCCATGGACCATAAGCATTCTTAAAAGAAAAATTGTGACCATTCCATGGACTAGTTGCTGTAATCCATTAGATGATGTAGGTCTTGGTATTTAAAAACCTTAAACTCATTAATGATTCTTTTCAAGAAAGACTCACTAGGAACATACATCACAATAACACTGATTCCATTTCATTTCTAAAAAAAATCCTTAACAAGTTAAAGTGAGGAAATATGAATTATATTTTCACATCAATTTGGCCATCAATTAGGTAATCCATTAGCAACATCATTCTTTACTCTAGATGAACGGTTAGTACCGATTCTTCCATTAACATTTTTTCAGATGACTGGACTGATGTTCCTTTAATCTATATTCTTCCTCCAAAAAATTTACGAGATCACACTACACTTCCAAGGATGTTTTAAATTCTCATAACTTTAGTCTTCCTAATAAAATTATTCATTTTATTGAACATTGTATATATTCCAATTATGATGATTTCCTAATCTGGGAACCAGCACATGATGGCATCCCAGACTCCAAAATTTTTAACAACCAAAACCTTTAAAATCCTGATGGTTATTTTTTTTGACAAAAGAAGTATTAAGACCTAGAAGATTACTCTTGTTTGGCGTATTACTCAAGAAAGTGCCCCGACTAATTTTTTTATTCAATAATTTGTGATTAAAATTTTCTCTAAGTGTCATATTGGGACCAACATAGGAAAGATACTAATGATACTTTTCTATCTTGTGTTATGTCTTAAATTATTTTAAACTATATTTTTGACATTTTTGATTGTATATGGTTACTTCTTTATTCAATCATTTCAAAACTAAAGCTTTGTGTGGATATTGAAACTTCTAAAAAAATCCATAATATTTTCTTAACTAATATTTATGATATTTTCCATGAGATCATGTATCATAGAAATTATCTTCTTCATAATAATTTTTCAACCAGTCGAAATCCAGGTCAGACACATATTCTCATTTCCATTCGAGATACTTCCTCGATTTAGAAGGCTAATTGGTGAAACACTGTTAAATAATATGTGACCCTCTAACGAATTTGGATTGATATAATATATCATCAACCTAAGATAACATTTAATGTGTTCTGTCATGATCCTCTCCTGGGTTGGATTAAAGTGATTGTTGATGGCTTGTAAAAGAAATTCGGGACCCTGGGGTTGTAGTCTTATTTTCTGAAACCACCTTGGGTAGTGTCTTAGATTATTCTTTGGTAGCTGCGGAATCTCTATGCCTATTGAAGCTGAAATGATGAGTGTGATACATAATATTTAAATTTCTAGTAAATAATGTTGCAACAATATTTGGACTGAATGTGATTCAACCACTTTTTTTCAGGATATTGGGAATGGTGTAGTGCATCTTGCATGGCTACTTATAACCTGTTGGATGAACTACCTATTTTCTCTTCCATATATCAAATACATTTTCACTCATAACTTTTGTGAAGTGGAAATGGTAGCAAATGGTCTTGATAATAATGTATTTAACGAAGATATAACCTAACTGGATGACCATCATGTTGATTTACTTCTTCTTTATGATAAGGATTGTAAATTAATTTTTGTATTTCAGACTCATGTAACCCATTTTATTTTTGTAATAATTTGTGTTTTTTTCTTTGATTAAGCAACCACCTTATTTAAAAAACATAATGAATACATGGAATAAAGTACAATGAATTTGGATCCAATGCACCAACTCCAATTGAATATCACTTACACTAGAGCAAACTATTAAAAATTTTCATTTATCTTATTATCACATGATACTCTTACCTTAATAAAGATAGATAATTCACTAAGGGGTCCACCGAATTTTCCACTATGTATAATCTACTCAAAATAACTTCACGACATTGAGAAAAATCCATCAATAGATGAAACTTCTAATGAATATTCCGTTTTCCTTTGATGTATCCATGGCTCCTATGAAAGAGCCAACACTAAAGTGTTATCACAGTAGACTGTGACAAGACCTTTACTTCTAGGAATGAAATAAATCTCTTAGAAAAAGTTATGAATCCACACCTATTCCTTAGATGCAACATAGGCTATAATAATCTATGAATCAATATGTGATTCAATGAAAACTGGCTTCCTTGATCACTTATATCCCATACCTCCCCCACTGATACAAAATAAATATCATATATGTGACTTCATATCACTCTGATCTATCTGAAAGCTATAATATGTATATCACATGTTTACTAGATCTTCTTATCCTCTACGAACTAGGAATATATCTTCTGTGCAACTTAAAGAGTTATTGATATCATTAACAATAATACTACATTGTTCAACTAGGTCAGGTTGATATCATCCTACCTTATTCAAAGAATATGCAACATTGATCCTCATACATGATGTGAAATACATGATAGAAATATCATAAAATCATACGATATCAAAATCATTCTATAGCATTACTATTTTATATATGGACACATCTTATTGGAATGATGTATAACATGTGATGTTAAAACAAATCCCATTTCAGATTGTTCTATATTAAATCTGTTTTTTATGTTTTAAATGTATGTATATTGACTTAGTCCATGTATCCCCTTTAATCAATAATTCTTAATCTTGATCCCTATAATGTATGTTTTTTCACCAAATTCCATCATGGATAATCACTTTCTCATACAAGTATTATCCTCTTTTAAGGATGGTATATTTTTATTATTATTAATGTTCTGTCATCATATACTATAAGGAAAATGAAAGTAATGCTAAAAAACTTCTCGTAAAAAAATGCCTCACATTTCTTCTTATTTAAGAAAAAATCATTTATAGATTCATGTAACTTAATATTCCATGACAAGAATGCTTTATTTAATCCACAAATTGTTTTTTGCAACATTCATCATTTTTTGGAATTCCATAGAGTCATAAACTATTCTTGTTGTTTCATATTCACATCCTCATGAAGGATATCATTATAGAAATCAGTTTTTCCATATATATTACAAATATATTTTTCATGGAAAAAATTGAGGGAAACTAGAATTCTAAAAGATTTAAACGTGAAAATAGGAGAAATTCATTCATCAGAGTACATTCCATGATGCATTATAAAACCTTTACCCACTAGCTATTCTTTATATATGTAATTGTTTTATTTTATGTCAATTTTCTTTTGAATATACATTTATATCCCACAGGCTTTATATCAATTGGTAGATCAAATAGAACCCAAACTTAGTTCTGATACATTTAATTTTTCTCAGAATGCATTGCTTCTTTCTATCTTGATACTTTTCTAATATCTACTACCTCTATGTAATATAGATGGTCATTATTGTCAGAAAATAATGATTCACCATCTCCTATGACATTGAAACCATATCCTTCAAGTTCATTAACCACTTTAGTTTTGCTACAATGTAATTATGTTTCAGGAAGAATGTCTTTGATTGGGATATGTGGAATCTATTACTATACCAACTCTTGTGTTTCCTGAACATCAACTTCATCGATGCCAATTGTATATGCACTATACTCTATGAGTATGTGTTACCTCTTAATATATATATATATATTTTATAACAATTATAAAATTATTATCTAAGGGATCATATAGGAAGTATCACAATTTTCCATAGGGTGACCAATAAAGAAACACATCATTCCCTGGGGTGATAGTTTGGTTCTTGATAATTCTTTAAAAAAAACCTAACAATCCCATGAATGATGATATGAAAAAAACATGTCTCTTTCAATTCCATTAATTAAAGGAAATATTATTTTCTACATTTGTTGATAGAAATTATAGTATGTAGTCTATCGAGTGTAATGATTATCCTTAAAAGGATAATGGATGGATTTCATGACTCATCATCAACCATACCGTGCATAGTACAGAATAGTACCTCCTTTAACTAACACCAGTCCACTATGGTGTATAAGGTAGATTAAGTTGACATTAAATCCCATATTCCCAAAAAAAATTGATAAACTGTGGGAAAATATATTTACCACCTCAATACAATCAAAATTTCATTAACTTCATACTAAGATGATTCTTAAATTCATTCGTGAACTCCTAGATTTCCCAAAGGATTCAGACGTATATCTCCTCAATTAAATGTAACCATATATATTGAAGTCATTGGTAAAAGTGATAATGATTGAAAATTCATGTCTATATTCTACTTAAATAGATCATCACAAATCATTATGTACAAATTCAATAATCTCTATGGCCTTTTCATCTTGAACAAAAATTTGTGGTTTTGTTATCTTTATATATAAATCATCAAGAAATTTTTCAAATGGTTTATGCTCGAATAAGTATATATAACCATCTTGATCGTCCTTTATAAAACTCTTCTCATTTATATGATGAAAGTAGTGAAGAAAGAAATGGGGGTCAAAATATTTTCTTGAATTTATTTATAAATAATTTCCAATATATGGATTTTCAAAATTTAAAACATAAATATAATTATTCATCTATTCCATAACGTAACATATTATATCCTTATAAATCGATAAGAACTTATTTAAAAAATAGAAAATAATCTATCCATATCTAGTCCAAATTAATTCCCATGGAAACACTATGTTCATAATAATTGTTCATAAAATCAAAATAAATCCCATCAAAAATTTGAGGTGGTACTCTCCAATGGATAAAATAGCTAGCATCACCCCATTGATAGGTTATTAATCATTATCAACTTTGTAAACCTTATTAAATTGATATGGGTTCTATAATTGGATTCAAATACGAGCCCCAAATATATTATCTAATAAGCTACATGTCGATATAGATTGAATAAAATCAATAACCAGTGCATCTAAATCTTCCCCTTTCTTCTTAGGTTGTGTTTTATTCCTCATCGTGTTTCATTTCATTCCAAATGAAAAAAATTACCAATTTCTATTCATTTTCTTTCATCTAATTTTTTTTCATATCAGAAGTATAATTATATTTATTCATAGACTTTGAATGAGTAATCATACATTTTCCATTTCTCTTCCTTTTCACATTAACCTAAAGGACTATGAGTTTTTCACACACCATGTATTTATCAATATGGAAAACCAGAATAATAATATTAGAAATATTATTATCACTATTACTAATAGTATAATTGAAAATGAAACTGCAGAATGTTTTAGGTAGTGAGGAAAAAATAAGATATATTCACCACTGTAACACTCAAAGGATTTACAAATAAATTTAATATAGAATTAAATGTATGAAACACCTTGTATTTGTGAAAAAAGAACTTTTCTATTTAAAGGATATAGTTATAACTGATTTTTTGAATACAAGTTTTCTACTTTTTTGGATTGAGTTTCAAAAAAACCAACATACACAGTTGCTATCAGTAAGATATTTAGATTCAGATATGATCAGGTTATTTTTTGGTTAATAGTAACATGCCTTTTTAGAATAGTAATGTTTACCTTATAGCTAGTTATATAACCCTTAGGAATAGAAAATCAGACAAATGAATAGTAACCTCAACTATGAATGCATAAATAAAATTTTCGCAGCTTATATGTGATAGTATGATCATAGTACAAGTAAATAAATATATTTTGAAAACATTATTAATTAATTCATAAATACTTAATTAAAATTATTTGATAAATTTAATTGTATAAATGAAAATTTATTTCCATAAAATGTAATCATAAATTATTATTTTATTTTTATATGGTTATAATATAATTTTACAAGATCTTGATTAATTTTTCATGTTTTTATAAAATTATTTAGTGTTTTAAAATTGATATCCATCGAATAAATTATAATTTTTCATAAAAAACAAATTTCAATTATTTAAAAAAATTGTTTTTATAAAATATAGTTAATTTTTGAATTAAAAATTTCTAAAAATGGTTGTGAGAAATTTCTAAGATTTTTTTGAAATACGTGATTTATTAGGAATAGTAAAATACGGTAATTTACAAAATAAGGTAAATAAATAAATTATTGAGCCCTGGATGATGTTTTCATGATTTAGGTACACCTGGTTCGAAATCATATGAATTAATTAATATATTTAGTCACAAGAAACAACAATATTTCTTTCATTGAGAAAAATTATTAAATAATGATTAAACTAATGGAAAACCATCCTCTCATCTACTATAAATTCCACCTTTCATCCTCTCATCTCCTCACACCTCTTGATATTTGATATTTGTAATCATTTTACCTAATACACAACCCAAGACTCTTCCCCATGTCCAAGACCTTCTGGAATCACCAAAATTCCTATATAATATTCCCTAAGGAGGATCTCAAGTAGAAGTTATCAAGAGGTAAAAATCATCATTCATTTTCCTTTTATTTTCTTTTCTAATTTTTTATTTTCTTGTAGTATCTTCACCTAAACATAAAAAAGATGTATAAACACTCAAATATAACATATATATTGTAATTTTATAATTTTTATGGAAAAAAATTCATCATCATGCTTCTTCTCCTCTCCCTCTTATTCTAAAAATAGAAACATAGTCACTAATGTGTTGATTTACAGACATCATAGACGATGTGTTTTCAATTTTCATTACCATCTGAATGGATGATCATAAAACCATTTCAATCATTGAAATATATTTCAAAATTTATTATATAACCTCATTTATCTTATATAATTCAAGTAGATGTATAATATTGAATTATATAATGAAAATAGGTCATGATTATCAAAGAACTGCCAAAATGATATAAATGAATATCATTAATTTTTTATCTCATGATTCATTATAATATATTAATATTTATTTTTGATATCATTGAATATTATGTAAAAATATTAATTCCATATCATTCTACTTCTGGAGTTTCATTTCTATACAACAAGAAAGTACAATACGAACTGACCATTGAAACCATCGAATGCACGAACCCAAAATAATGGAAATAATAAAATATTATTAATAAATGATTGTAATTATGTTACAAAATGATCATATAATGTTTTATAAAAATTAATATGTTTTTTTTAAATATTATGAACACTCTTTTAATCATTATACAAGATTTTTAAACACATTTTATATAAGAATAACCTAGTGTAATGGAATTCTAAATCCAATTTACATTCTTTGGAATAACCATATACATCATTAATTTTTTAATGATAATATTATTTTTTAAATTAATGTTTAATATATTATATTTTATTATGTGGATTTATAGTTATTATACATATTCCTTTCATTTTATTATCTATTTCTTCAATGATATGGTTTATGTAAGGGACTATTCGTTAAAAATCCTTTTTAATGTTTCTATTTTCTAAAAAATTATAAAGGAATGATTTTAAGAAAGTGTTCATGTTTTATGATTATGATATGGTTCATTGAAATTTTATATTATGAAGGGTGGTACATGTATCTCCCCCTAATTTATTAAGTATGTGTAAGTGGAGGTCGATTGTATGGTTACTCCAAGTGTAACTACGATGGTTAGATCATAAGGTAGACATGAGGGCTTCATTATATCGATTTCATGAGGATTAAATAATCTAATGTATCTTAAAGGGTTAAAATATTATGTAATAAATTTCCCATGATACCTTTATCATTTAATTTATGTTTTTTATGGAAATATCATGTTTCATAATGTAAATTTATGATACTTTATGGGTGTGAAGTTTGTCTTTATGACAATGATTTCAAATGTTTTTAATAAATCACTGAATTATAGTTTATATCATTATTTTTTAAATCCATTATTGATATTTTCGTGCACATCCAATGTTTTAAAAAAATTCACAGGCTGAAAGGATGGTTAAGTGAAAAATACGATCCATGATGAATGATGTGAAGACATTTCATGAAAATATTTTATGTTTTTATTTTAAAACGTTTTTATTATGATTAAAATGGATATTTATTTTCAATTAACAAAATTTTATTCTTGTGGGTTGATATGTATGAATTATGTCGTAAATTTATAAAATACTGAACCAAAAATTCCTTTGTGAATGTAATGAAGTAAATTCTAAAGTAATTTACTAAATTATGAACTGTTTAAAGTCTGGATTCTTATAGTTGGTATTAGATCATGGTTTATAAATGTTTAGTGATTAGGAAGATGTCAACAAAATACCATAAATTATTTCTAAATTATGTTTATATTAATTCAATATTACCATATTGCTTCATCTAAGATACATATTTTCATAATACATTTCCAAATAAGAAAAATTCCAGATGAAGTTAGAAGAAACATAGAGGAAGATTTCTTCTCAAATCCAAAACATGGAATGGTGGGAAATTGAATAAAATAGTTTATGAAAGCGATATATTAGTTGACACAGTTAATAAATGATAGTGGAATCCATTCAATAGAATAATTAGAGATACCACAAATGTGTTAGAGTTGGTGTCCTAAAACCTACTATCTGTACTTTGATTACATGAATATTTAATTTATTGAAATATTAAACATCTTATTAAATATTTATCAAAATTAATATGATTTAATAATTTTCTAGAGTATCTGTTGCATTGATTAAGCCGTGGCAGTCCCAACGATGATGAGAACATAAAAATTCTATAAAAATATTCATAAATGTAGTTATGTGGTTGGATGAGATATTATTATGAGACACATTGTATATAGATTGTCAAGTGAAAGTACTCATAAGAAGATGAGACACCATCTCATGAAGTTTTCACTTGGTAATCATTATGATGGGAGATTATGAGAATAGACTATCCTGTAAGAATTCCACATGTTTTGTTTTCATCAGATATTTTGATATGAGAGTATGTGTAATGGTCCTTAGACATAAATATTATCGTTAACATGTTTCTTGACTCTCACACTTTTATTCGCTGACAAAAACTTCATTCAATATGTTGGTGGTAAGTAGGGTTCAATGGGTGCGTCAAAAGTGGAATGATTTCATTAGACAAGTCAAGGACAAATATTTACCTTCCATTTATGGAAGTTGATATCTTGACCATTTGATTGAAACAGAACAATTGCGTGAAATTCCATGTCCATGGTATAACTAATAGTTTATTTCAAGAAGTCAAAGAACAAAGTATCAAGCATATAGGTTGTCGAAAATATAATGAATCCTTCTTGATTATATATTGAGAAAAAGAGGTTATATTACATAGTGAATATTCATATGTGGATGTTATCATTGCAACATTAAGTTCTTTCTCTTGGGCGCCTTGACTCGTGGCTAGACAGTACTCATATTATGTTGGAACACTATGTTTCTTGTAGACTCGACTGTACTTGAATTTAATTAATGACATAAATATTATTCTCATGACCATGGAATAATTCTACTCATGTTAAAATGATCGCATAAATTAAATAAATATTTATTCACTAGATTGTGAGTAAAATATATTTATTTATTTTAATTAAAATTTAATAAATACTTATTTATTAGTTTTGATATGAAATATTTTTTTATGTGATAAAATTATTTATTTATTTATTCGGGTGTTCAATAAATTGAAGGGGAATTCGAGCAGACCATGGATTGTCCAGTAGAATTTTTTTGCAAGATGTGAAATAAGTATTTAACTAGTTTGTACAATTTAAAATAATAATAATACAATTGTTATTTTGTGACATGGAATTTTAAACTGTAATTATGTTATGTGCAAGCTAGTGAACCATTAATAATGATGAGGTATTATTATTAACAGTATGAGTATTCTCTATGGTTATTAATGTATCTAATAGATGTTACACAGTTAAATACTGTTACGAAATCCCCATGTCGATAATTAGATAGGTACGTCTATTGTGCCAAGTATCGAATTTCCGATGCATTGAGATTTGTTGAGCCAAAAAAATTCCTCTATCGAATCCTCACCTCTACCCTCTCAAGATAGTGATATGTTTATAAAAAATAATGAATATGTGATCAATAACGTCTAATTAAAGACACTCAGTTTTTTGTACTAGAACTCAAAGAATGGGCGATGTTGATCATAGGACATTGAAGCATGTATGGATCACTGTTAGATAGATTATGGTTTGAATCCATGTAATCACATAGATAAAACCCAGAAGGGTTATTCAGGACGGTCAAAATCAACAAAAATGAATGTACAAAAGATCAACCTATTCTTTTGCTTATGAAATAGATTAAATTAATAATGAACATGTTGTGAAAGATCCATTTTCCATTGGATCCGACATCTTCCTTATTTTTTAAAATCATTTATTTTAATCCATGGACATTGGAATTCATCATCGTATTGATCCTGGATTGGTCAACGATTATGGAAAAATAATATTTGGGCCCAACCCAACCACCATGCTTCTACTGCGTCCAGATCCTTCAAGTAGTTTCAGAGTGAGGTCATTATCATTTTTAATTATTTAATTATTATTTATTATTTAGGATTTAATAATTTCCTATTTCGATTAAATGTTTAATCATTCTATTAATATGAATTTTAGGATCTATTCCACCACTTTTTTTTCTCACAAATTTAAAATAAATGAATAATTTTTGGATTAAAATTAAAACGAGGAACTCGTTAGGAGGTTCCAATGATTCTTACTAGGTGAAACGAAAGTACACACCATGTGTTCAGACGTGAACATCATTTTATCTTATATACACACTGTATAATCCAAAATACACATTGTGTAGTCATGTACAACACTTCGGGTGTAATTCATAAATTTCTCAAGCTGTGTGCATTTATTACATGCGGTGCATTAAATTTTACACTATTTTTTGACCATGATATATAGGCTCAGAGATTGTAGATTTAATTTCATATGCCCCAGTAGACACGACATGTAGTGTATTCAGGTTAGGGGATAAACCGTGTATCGCATACATGGATACACAGAATGGTGATGATGTAACATGGAGACAACAGGGTGTGTAGCTCATAATACATGCCATGTAGTCCGAAATTTTATATGTACATATCTCACGATGAGTCCCTAGGCTTGTAGTTTGGAAAATATAGTAATGGTAGTACACACCATGTAGGTGGAACTACATGCCGTGTAATTTAAAAAATTACACAAACTTAATACATTAATGTTTGAGTAATTTTCATAATTACCTATCATGTATAAATCATATTACATATTGTTAATATATGCATTGAGGAATCATGTATGCCATATGTTAGAAGATTTTAACAGTATTCCAATATAATACATGTTTGGTACATTCAAATGGGTATTCACCAGCTTACCTCCAAGGTGAATTTATGTAAAATGATGAGAATATCAAGGAAAATAAAAAAAAGGAATTAAGATAAAAGGAATGATTAATTAAAGATAATAATTAATCAATTTGAGCATGATTTATCATAATAAGAACAATTAAATAATTTAATTCTAGTTTTATTAATTTCGTAATTCATTTCATATATGAGGAAGGTCATGATATAGATCAGAGATTTGTATGTGGTTGGTTTTTCTTTTAATTTAGTTATTAAATTAATTTTTTGGCTTACAAGCCATCTCTATTCATTAGCATGTGTGTCATGCATGCCCATGTTTTCTTTATATAAAACCCAAATTTACCCTTCACCTGTGGGTGAGTTACAAATCATATGCAATGGATTGAACTCCAAAGATAGTGGAGGTGGTTGAAGCTATAGTAAAGATGAAACCAATCCCATGAGATATAGAGGTGGAAAAGTGGAATGTTGTAAGTAAAAACCCAAAAGGTCAAGGTGTTTCTTCCCTAGGTTAGAGTCATTTTATCAACCACTAGATAAAATAACCATTAGAAAAGCTCTAGATCATGCCCTTTACATTATTTCTATCAGTTTCATGGTTTATCATTGTAGATGTGTTGTTGGGATCACATAGTTAATGAATTAAACAATTGTGTAATATTGAGGTAAAATATACCTGGTTTATGTGTAAATATTATTGAGAAATGGTTAATCACTTAAGTAAGTGCCACTTAATATTAACAAGCATGTGATAATTATAATTATCAATTAAGCATAATAAATAAAAATCAATTAAAAAATATTAAGTTATACCGTGGCATCTGTTACATGAATAAGAGAAAAACTCAATAAAACATTGTGTTTGACCAACCCTTGTTGGGACACATTCTTTTATACTGTAATCCCTTATTATAGGTTTCAAGTTGACTTAACCATATTACATCAATAAGAGTATACCTTCCTAGACTTGGTGTAATATTGGAGGCAATAGTTGGGTAATTACCAAGTGATGAATTCAGGATTAGGGAGTCCACTCAATAGATCATGGATCTGTAAGCCCATTGTTGGAAAAGACCTGCCAACCTAAAAACATTCAAATAGAATGAACAACCATTTTTTGGGGTTTTCAAAGGGGAATAGGGATCCAATCCACTAGAATTTCCATGAAATTGGACATTTCGAGTTCAATGGTGAGGGCCATTAGGGCTTGATAAAATATTGGGAGACATAATAAAATTAATTTATTATTTCCCATAAAATGTAATCAAGATAGTAAGAATGATCCTCTATTTTAATTGTAGAATAAAAATGACATGATCATCAACCAAAAAATTCATGAGATAAATTCACAATAAAGGCAACATCCTCACCAGCAGTAACTTCCAAGAATGGTTTAGACACCATCAGGTTGTCACATTCCATGAACGGAATTCTTAAATGTTGGATTCAGCAGGAACTAATCATTTTACAAAAGAGGTAGAGTGATCAAGATTTCATGGTATACAACAAACAAATTAATGACAGAGTCGACATTCAATCTTTGATGCTATCATAAATGCCGAGTGAGGTCATGAAATCTCACAATAACCTGGATTCTTACAGCATGCTCGAGCACCTTTGTGGTCTTTATCAGGATATAGAAAGAAATGAAAGGATTGAGATGTACAAGCCCCTCTTTCAGATTAATCATAGAGAGGGATCCCCAACTAGGCCTCCAATAGTCAAACTCATTGGCTAGATTGAGTTCCTAGAGGTTTAAAGTTATAAAATCCCCAATGATGTGGGAACTAATCTCATTATTGTATCTCTCCCAAAGAACTTCTCAATCAAAATTGCTAATTTTAATATGAACTACATTGAGAATTCTCTATCTAATTTTCTTATCCTAATTCACAAGTGGACAATGATATGAAGTGAGAAAATCCTTTTATATTTATGTCGAATAAGGGGAAAGGGAAGGTGATGGGATTTCAGCAGAAATATTTTTCACTACATTCCATGAAAATTAAGATCAAAGGAGATGTAAGGGAACATTAGGATGTTTGTTTCACATGTGGAAATAAGGGATACTAGAAGAAATATTGCACCCAAAAAAAGAAGCATGGGGATGCATTAGGTGCATTTCTTATCGAGTGTAATTTGTATGTTTCCACAAATTAGGAATGGGATAAATATTTTGTTGCTCATTTAAGTATTCAAATAAGGGAACCAAGTATATTTATGAATATTGACCAAGGGGTGGTAGATCTATGAGAAACCAACAATGTCAAACTAGCTGTTGTTGCTATTTGGGACTACCACCTCACATTTCAAATTAGGATGATCATGATGTTAAAGGATTATTTGTATGTGCCTTAGGTAACTAGAAACATAATTTATGTTTCCATATAAGATACATAAGGATTTATTTTCATGTTTGGAAATTAATTTTTCTTATTTTGTAAAGATAGAATTTATTTTGGTAGGGTAAACTTATAAAATGGTATTTATGTTTTGGATTACACAAAACTGCTAATGGAAATCGATAACAAGGATACCTTAAATGATTCATACGACACCCAAATTCAGAATTACCGGCATGGTCATGTAAATGAGAAGCACTTGAAAAAGTTACAACAATATAGATATATAGATTATATCGAACTAAAACCACTTGGTGTATGTGGTGTGTGTTTACAAGGAAAAATGACCAATGCCCCAATTATTGGTTTAGGTAAAAGGGCCAAAGAGCTTCTTGAATTGGTTCATACCGATGTGTGTGGATAAATTCATATTGAATCAAGGGGTAGTTACCCATTTATCATCACTATTACTGATGATTTTATTAGATTTGGATATATATACTTAATGAAGTATAAGTCAGATTTTTTGATTTGTTCAAAGAATAAAATAATGAAGTTGACAACTATCTTGGTATGAGGATTAAGAAACTCTGCTCAGACTGAGGTAGAGACTATCTTAATTAAAACCTAATTGATTACTTATGGGAGTGTGGGATGTTATCCCAACCCACTCCTCCTTACATGCCAATGTGTAATGGTGTCATTGAAAGGAGGAAAAACACCTTGTTGGACATGATGAGATCAATGATGAGTCATGCAAGTCTTCCGTTACAGTTTTTTGGATATGAATTACAAATAGAAGTGCACATACCAAACCATGTACCAACTAAATCGATAAATTGTATTCCATATGAGTTTTGGAGTAAGATAAAATCCATTTTATTGAACATAAATTTGTGGGGTAGCAAATAATTTGTTAGTGCATCATCAGGTTACAAACTTTCACCCCGAGTCAATAAGTTTACCTTTATAGGATACCCCAAGGAAACAATGGGATATTACCTATACAAACCCTCAGAAAAAATAGTTATAGTGAAATGAAACTGTAGAGGACCTATCTTTGAGTACATTCATATTTCATTTCTTTTGTGGAATACTTAATATAGGACACAAACAGACCCCCAAAGATTGTATTAGTTTACAATTTTTGGAATCTCAGAACAAAATCTTTTAATCATGGTGAAATATCACCAACATCTCCTATAAAGATATTTCTGTTTATTCCTATCTAAACCATTCTTTATATCATGGGGAAAATAAAACATTGAAATGGTGATATCAAATTCTCTGTAAGGGTAAACATCGAGAACATAAAACAAACTATAAAAATTTGAACATAAAAACATGAACATAAATTTTAAACATAAAAATATTAAGTCATTAAATAAATCATGGAAGTATATAAGGAATGGATCATAAATGAACATTGACCATAATAGAATATAATATCCATAAAACATGAAATTGTTGAAAACTAATAATAACATATTATGATTTCCATAGTTCCAAGGATTTTCTTCCAAGACCATATTAGTGAACAAAGTCCACTACTAAATTGAGTTTACATGACGTTCTAGCAATGTATTACTGAAGCAGATTTACCTTCCATTACAGTCATGTTTATCTCATGAGATATAAATCCTTTCCCTATGAATTGTAGGGATACAGGTCCCACCTATATCATATTGAATAATTTTTACATGTTCTACAAAAACAGAAATCATTCATCATAGCATAACCCATGCAATAAAATAGATTTTTTAAACATAATTCCATCATAAAAAAATCCTTATAAAATACCACTTCATCATTAACACAATAAAATCAAAGTAACAATAGAGATAAAAACATAACACTATTTAAATAGTGTCATGTTAGATGAAAAATAATTTTGATAAACCACTTGAACATAGTTCATGAGGATAATATTGTTTAATCTTAAGAAATACTTTCTTTTCTCAAAATGACACACAATATTTAAAAGAAATTAATTTTAGTTGAAAATAAAATTGAAATAGTGTAGAGGAAGATTAATGGAAATAAGTAATTAAGAAGACATAAAAATATGATCACGATGTATAAGTTAAAAAACATTCTCCTTGTACTTTTACCAGAAAAGCCAAAAAGTTCCTTGGATGGTAAAAAAATAATGAGTCATTACATACAATGAAGTAAATGTAAAAATTGGGTAAAAATGAATTGAAACATACATAGAAGAAAAGTAAAAATATTATGAAAACATTTTTATAAAAGATTTACATGGATGATGAATATATCCCTAGAAAATACATAATAAAAAACAATCTTAGATAAAAATGAGATTTCAAAATTATCCCTTACCTAAGATCAAATTTCTTATGTATCTATATGAAACTCATGTATAGTGGGTTTAAAAATATTATTAACTATTAATATAACTATAATAATATGTATTATAACATATATGATTCACTTACTACATTATATTAACCCATTGTTTGTCAATTTCATTTTAAAGCAACATTTTGGGTAATAATGGTTTTATTTATCAAATGTTCTTGTACTTTTTATTCATGATATTTTTACATATATAATCATTTAATTACTTCTAAAATGTAAAAAATGATTTATATATCATATATATTCTGTATATAAATATATATAATTGATCGATAAATGGAATGGAATACACCATTCATAAAGATTGTAGGTCGTACATACGCATGAACGATGTTTTCATTTCCTTAATAAATTGACTAGAAGTAATAAAATGACACACAAATATATATATAAATAAATCAATTATAATTATTATATCATATATTTAATAATTATTTATTATATATACTTTATAATCATTCTTGAATGGTTAACAAGGAGAATGAATCTTATCGCGTCGTGGAGACGGTAAGCCATACGTACGCACGAGCGATGATATCATTACCATAGTTGATGAAGGGGGTTGAAGTGGATGGTGTATAATATCTCAGAATTAGTATCATGTTATAATAATCACATATAGATAATATTTCTACAATTATTCCCATCCAAGTAAGGTGGTGGTGAGAACATGATTACACCACGACATAGAGATGGTAAGTTGTAAATATGCATGCGTGGTGATTTTTTTCTTCATAGGATGTATAGATAGTAAAATAGGGTTTTTTCATATTTATAATAACAAATAAGTATATTAGTGATATTGATGTTATTAATTTGTAATGAAAAAAATAAATAAAAGGATGTAGAAGAATAAATAAATTTGAAAGAATCGGTAGAATAGATTATCTCTTCCTCGACGCGCCTCCTTTAAATTATCTCTTAAAGAACATGAGTTGGTATTTTGAGAAGAAAAACACCTCTATAATGTAACTAGGGTAGTTGTGAGACGAAATGGGAAGGGTTTGGCTTATCTTGAAGACTCAAAATGGAGTTGTGAGGAGATGGAGGAGGTTCCCTTTTATTAGAGGGGAGAGGGGCACTTTATGAAACTCTTCAAAGTATTAATTTATTATAAATTAAATTTAAACTAAAAATTGTTCATAACATATTTAATTAGAATATAATATGATGTGGGTTCTAATACCAATCATCAAATAACTTATAGACAATATTTTGGTTTTTTATCCTTATTTTTTTGGTTTTACCCTTATTTTCCCTTTTTAATCTTCCTCTGATATCATTCTATTTACACCTTGTTGGTTAGTGTAATTACCATATCATATCAAAGGATAGAAAATGATATTTATGACATATATAGACTTATTTTATCCATTTTTGTGAGTCTTATAATTTTATGAATTTAATATCATTTTATAAACTATTTTATGTTTTAAATATTGTATTGGGTCAATTTTGGACAGTATTCATACTTGACATTTTAAATATTCAAAAAAACATTTTTCATTTGAAAATAAGGCGCTAAATCAAAGTTAATTTGTCAATGGAGTCCATAAAATTCGTTTATGACAACAAAATAACCAAATTATATTTCATTTAATATTAATAAATTCATTTATTTTAATGTATCATTAATGTGGTAATCACTACATCATATCTGTGTCATAAGTAAAACTATTTATATTATCTCTAAATTTTCTAAATAAAATACCATGATGTATTAAATATGTTTATATCTCTAATGAATATTTATAAGCATATATATCAGTTATATAAACCTATATTAAATTTTATTTTTTAAAAGATTTATGTTTAGCTTATAATTATCATTATTTAAATTAATTATTATAAAATATCATTTTCACATCCATGTGAATCCATGGGGTTGCAAAATCAACCCAAGAATGCCTATGGTCGTCCATATATCATAAAATTAGATTATTTCATTTGTTAGTGTAGTTTAATATTATTATTATATTATTTTTTACCCTTATTTACCATATTTATCATTTAACCATGGTAAATAATATAATTAATGATCTTACTATTCATAATATCAAAAAAATTACACATTTATACAATTTTAACATTATTAATCCAAATTTGGAATCCATTTTTTAAAATTAAAAACATAGAAGTTGAAGTAATTAATCTAAAAATAATCCTGTTTTAAAAAAATGGTTTTTTGTTTAAAACATTTCAAAAGATTTAAATATTTTTACATATGAATTCAATGTAACATTAATGAAAATGAATTAATATTTTTTAATATATTAAAATATATTCTATTTATTCTTTAAACCATTCAGTAAAATATATTATCCAAAAAAATTATTTTGATGAAAAAAGATGTTTTCAATTAAAATTTACCGTACTTCCACTATTCATCAAAATATGAAAGTTATCAGAAAAATATAAAAAAATTTATCCAAGGTATATTTTGATGTATAACTTCTAAATAAGAAGTTAATCTTGTTAGATATAACTTATAAATGTTTCAAAAATCTAGATTTAGAATGGGTGCGCCATTAAAAGGCGGTAAAACAACATTTTTTTTGAAAAATACATATTCTATCTAAAACATTGATTTTTATCTCATATCATGTGTAAGATGAATGATAATGTTATATAAAATTTAAAATCCGTGGAATACTATTCATAATAGCTGTTTATATAATATTTTAACAATATATCATAGTTTAGTGAAACTCGTAATTGCATACCACACAAGCTATCGAGGAAGGTCACTCTTACGTGTAACGCAAGCCATGTTAGTGTTGCATGTAGTGGAAGTTTCTTTTGTTGTTGTGTATGAAATAATCTGAACATAGTTCATTTATACATTGAACAAAATGTGTAGTCAGTTTTGTGTGAAATGTATTCTATCAAAATAACATGAAGTTGTGTGGAAAAAATTCCAAGAATATAGTTGGGTATACTAAAATCTAATATAATGTTTCAAATAGTGCAAGATAATATTGGTGTAATTTACAACATAAAACATAAAATAATATATCTCATAAAATCTCAAGGTGTTACATTCTACCACCTTAAAATGAATTTCTCCCTTGAAATTCGTTGGGGTTACAAATAATTCTCTACGTGAACGTTTCTTTCATAGAAACCCAAATAGTAAAAAGGAATACATAAACATAATATTAAAAATGAATGTTAGAAACATAACGGTTACCCAGATTAACTCATCACTGGGTTTCCTCATATGAGAAAATACAAGGGAAGTGAAATCATGGATATGGAAAAGAAATCTAACCATCATGTTCTGAAGGATAGTGATTGAGAATAAGGTTTAGAAAAAGTTATCTATAAGAATACCTTATATATTTAATTATTTAAGGGACTATCTCATTCATCGAATAATAAATTACTAGGATTACTTTTTTGGATTTTCTAGATCGTTTTCCTAAAGTTGAACAATTTTCTCATTAGAAGTAAATACCCACTTTATTTCAGGACCATTGATCTTTCCCCGAACAAATTCCACTTAACTCTTATTTAATGAAATGAAGATGAATTTTTCATTCATAATGTGTAAGCATTTCATGTGATAGAATGATAGGTCCTTTCAACTATCTCTATAGTAAAATGGTTAGCAGAATTTATTAAATATACATATACTGATCTATGGTGTGATTAATCGTATATGGTTCCAAAAATGGAGTCATAATTCATCTATCATGATTATTAATAATATAAAAATAATTTATTCTAACCAAGGACATATTGTAGGCCAGTGGTAGATGATAATGTCCAATCACACTTCGGCTGTGGGTTTGATTCCACAGACTTGTCCGATGTGACGGGTTGTCGCCCGTCTTGCGAGTTATCCATTTTCTAATACTATACTATTATAACATTCTATTAGTAATATATAAAAAAAATTCTAGCCTTAAACAATACTATCTGATGTTATGCTTATTCCATTGAAACCTTTAGGCATATCTAGAATACTTCTGTCCAATCTCACAACACAAATAAAAAATTTACTATAAAGTCCATATATCAAGCAGGGGAATACCATCATTCGTCCCCACTATATCATAATATATATCTAGTTGGTCACATTCCAAAAATTTTAATTACATCATCATGAATTATCTTCTCTCAAGGTAATAACCTAATTTACCAAATTTCATTATTGAAAACATTCATGTTTCCTTATTTCAAATCTTATTGGATATATTACTTAAGTCCTCAAAAGATAAATACTTCATCTATGAAAACCTAACCCACATTTCAAAAAATCCTTAACAAGTTCTAAGGTAACTAACATCATCAAACATATCCTTATAAAAATGTCATTATCTCAACATCATGTTCATATTAATGGTTATCCTCCCCATAATCATATGTTTCTTAATAATTTCACCATATCATTAAATCACTTTTCTTGTCCATTATAACTATTCAATATATTCTTGAAAATACATAGTGAAAAAAATAAATAGATAACGCTTATATAATTCACCATTCATCAATATGGGATTAAAATACATAAATAATTCAATCATTCTACTTTATTGGTAGGCATGAAATATGTGCTTCCTGGTATTATAAGTACATCATTATGTATGAGCATTGAGTAGTGTAATTCCCAAGTTTTCCACATATGATACATTGAACTCCATAATAATTCATCACTATATGGCCCCCTTTCCCAAAGAGATAACATATTCCCCTCCATTTGAGGTATCCCTCAAGGTTCTTCTTCCAATATTTTTGATATGTATAAATATTAATAATCATTACTCTATGTTACACACCATGTGAACATGCATGAAAGTCCATATTCCTCTTATATTATGACCTAGGAATACCGCTAAAGATAAAATTGTTAATAATATACCTCGATTTCTGATTCGACATAATCAAAAAATCATTCACTCTAGTCATTACACAATTTCATTTCTTATAGTCACCAGTTTTTTCATGAAATTCAATGTTTACCCAATTCCTTCTAGTTTCCTCCATTGACTAAAACACAAAAATAATAGTGTGAGAGGAAAAAATAATTTTACAAAATAAACATAATCAATGTACATTATTTTAAATATCTGACATCGTAGATTTTATCCTTTCTTACTTATGATAATTAACATAATTCTCAGAAATTAACCTATAGTTATAATTAACCTTTGTTAAATCCCTAGACATACCATAGAAATATCTATAGGGATCTCACTAATGTTTTCACATCCTAGTTTCCAAAGGTCGACTAAAACATTTCTATGATACCAACTATAGAGACCCTAGCATGACGTACATTGATATAACATTTATTTTTCCGAATACATAATATATGACACAAATAGACACCCAAATATCATATTAGTTTAGTGTCTTTGGAATCTAGGAACAAAATATTCTAATAATGGTGAAAGATCTTCAATACACTTCAATAACCATATTCCCTTTTTTCCTACCTAAAACCATTCTTTATATCATGGGAAAAGAAAACATATAAAGGGTGATATCAAATTCTTAGTAAGGGTAAACATGGATAACATAAAAAACCATAAACATTTGAACTTAAAAAATGAACATAATGTTTAAACATCAAAATATTTAGTCATGAAATAAATTATGTAAATACATAAGGCATGGATCCTAAAAGAATATTAAGTATGATAGAATATAATTTTCGTAAAAAATGTAATTTTGGGAAGCTAATAAACCCATATTATGATTTCCATTGTAGCCAAGACATTGCAACCAAGAATATCCTAGTAGACAAAGCCCATTACTGAACTGGGTTTACTTGTCGTTCCATCCATGTATTACTGAACTGTATTTACTAGTCATTCCATTCATGTTTATCTCATGAGATTTTAATTATTACCCAATGAATTGGAGGAAGGTAAAGGTCCCACCCATCTCATATTGATAACATTATTACATACTGCACAAAAATATAAATCATTCATCATAACATAACCCATGAAATAAAATTGGTTTCTTAAATATCGTTCTATCATACCATAATCCATATAAAATACCATTTCATCATTAACATAGTCAAATCAGTGTAATAATAGGGATATAAACAGAATAATATTTAAAGAGTGATATCTTTGAAGAAAAGTAATTTTGATGAACCACATGAACATAGTTCTTGAGGAAAATATCCTTTCTTTTCAGAAACATTTTTTTTCTCAAAATGCTACAAAATTTTAAAAGAAAAGAATTTTAGTAGAAAATAAAATTGAAATAGTGTCGAGGAATCTTCATGGAAATTTGTAATTAAGAATACGTAATCATCCATTCATTCCGTATAGGTTAAATAAACATTCTCCTTGTTCTTTTATCGAAAAAGACAAAAATTACCTCGTTTGGTAAACAAAAATTCATTCCTTCCAGACCATGTAAAAAAATCCAAAATTTGGTAAAATATGATTTTAAACATACATATATGAACTGTAATCATTTTATGAAAACATTTTTATAAAACATGGTCATGTATTATTAATAGATCCCATGAAAATTTTTACGTGTAAACAATCTCAGATAAAAATGAGATTCTAAAATCATTCCATACCGTATGTCCAATTTCTTCCATATTTGTCTGAAAATTCTGTATAGTGGATTTAAAAATATTATTAACTTGTTACATAACAATAATATTTCTTATTATGTCATATATTATTCACTTATGACTTTATATTACCTGTTAATTTGTAAATTCCATGTTAAAGCAATGATTTGGGTAATAATCATTTTATTTATCGTATGTGCTTGGACATGTTATTATTGATATTTTTACATAGATCATTACTTACATACTTCTAGAATGTAAAACATGAATTATATTTCATATATATTCAGTAAATAAAAATATATATAATATATCAATAAATGGAACGGAATACACCGTTCATGGAGAATGTATGTCATTCATACGCATGAATACAGTTTTCGTTTTCTTATTAAATTGAATGGAAGTGACTAAATGAAATATATACATACATAAATAATATGGAATTATTATTTCATATATTTCATGATTATTTAATATATATATATATATATATACTTTTTAATAATTCTTGAATGGTTAACATGGAGAATTTATATCATCGCATCGTAGATACAGTAAATTGTACGTACACACGAGTGACGAAATCGTTCCCATAGCTGTAAAACTCTATTAAATTGGATGGTGTATAATATATAATAATTAGTATCATTTTATAATAATAATATATAGATATTATTTAAACAATTATACCCATCCATTATGGTGGTGGTGAAAAACTGATTACACCATGGCGTGGAAACGGCATGTCATACGTACGCATGCACTATGATATTGTTTTTCATAGGATGGATAGAAGGTGAAATAGGGTTGTTTTAAATATATAATAACATATAAGTATATTAGTGATACTTATGTTATTAATTTATAATTAAACAACTAAATAAAAGGAAGTATAAGAAGAAATCTATTTTAAAAAATCTGTAGAAGAGATTACATCTTCTTCAACCGGCCCCCTTCAAATTTCCACATAGGGAACTACAGTTGGCCTTTTGAGAATACCAGAACCTCTATAATGTATCTAGAAAAGTTGATAAGAGAAATGGGAAGGGGTTGACTGAGATTTATGGATCAAAATGGAGTTAAGAGTAGAGGGAGGAGGTTCCCTACTATAAGAGAGGAGAGGGGCACTTTAGAAAACATTTAAAAATATTAATTTATTATACATTTAATTTCAACTAAAAATGACCAATTTTATTAATTAGAAGATAATATGATTTTTTTTAGAATACCCATAATTAAATAATTTTTAGACAAGTTCTGAATATTTATTTATCCTTATCTTTTTGGTTTAACCCTTATTCTACAATTTTTAATCTTAGCGTGATATCATGGTTTTTACACCTTGGGGGCTACTGTAATTACCATATCTTGTTAAATGACACAAAAAATGTTATGTATGACATATTTGGACTCATATAAACCATTTTTCAGAATCCTATATTTTTAGGAATTTAATATCTTTTAATAAACTATTTTATGTTTTAAGTTATGAATTATTTCCATTTTGGACACAATTCATACATGACTTTTTAAAAAATGATAAAAACTTTAATCCTTCATAAATAATGTATTAACATAAAGTTAATATGTCAATGTAATCCAGGAAAATTTCTTATGATATTAAAATAACCAAATTAGTTTTGTTTTAAAATTTATATATTCATTTATTGGACTCTGTTAGTAATGAGATAATCACTACATCATATTTTTGACATAAATAAAACTATATATATAATCTCTAAAAATTATGAATACAGTACCATGATATTGGAAATATGTTTATATTTCTAATTACTATTTATAATAATAGATATCATTTATATAACCCTATATTAAAAACGATTTAATAAATGATATATGTTTAGCTTGTAATTATCATTACATTAAATTTATTATTATAAAATGTCATTTTTACATCCAAGTGAATCCAGTGGGTCCCAAAATCAATCCAAGGATGTAAATGGTTGGATATATCTAATACAATTTGAATATTTCAGGTGTTATTGTTGTTTCATATTATTATAATATTTTATATTTTACCGTTATTTACCAGATTTACCCTTTAACCACGGTAAAAAAATAATCATTAAATAAACTATTCACAATGTCCAAGAAAAGTACCAATTTAGAAAATTTAAACCTTCTAATTAAAAATATGGAATCCATTTTCCAAATTCAAAACAAATAAGTTTCAATAGTTAATTTAAAATGAATCATGTTGTAAAAAAAATGGGTTTTTGGTTCAAACATTACAAAATATTGAAATCCTTTTACATATGAATTCAATGTAAAATTATTGACAATGAATTAAATGTCTTAATATATAAAAATATATTCTATTTACCATTTAAAAAAATTAAATAATATATTTTAAAAAAATTAAATTATTTTGATGAAAAAAGCTGTATTGAAATTAAAATTTGCGTATTTTCTCTATTCATCAAAATATGAATGTTATGAGAAAAAATATCAAAATAACATCCAAAGTAAATTTTTATGTCCCAATTCCAATTAATACGTTTGTTTTTTCAAATATCACTTATATGTGCCAAAAACTATATTTAAAATGGGTGTGCCATCAAAAAGTGGTAAAATTGCCTTTTTTTAAAAAAACTTCTTTTAACCATAAAAATTTTCATTTTTTTCATATAAAGTGTAAGATGAATTGTAACGTCATATAAAATTAAATATGTGATGAATAATAATTATAATGGATAGTTTATATAATATTTTAATAATTCATCCTTGTTTAGTGAAACTCCGTATTGCATACTACAATTGTTCTTGAGGAAGGTCGCTCTTACATATAATGTAATCCATGTATGTGTTGCATGTAATGAAATCTAATTTTGGTCTTTAATATAACATAATCCAAACTTATTTCATTTACACTTAGAAGAAAATCTATACTCAATGTTGGGTGAAATGAATTTTATCAAAACCACTTGAAAATTTCTACAACAAAATCCCAGAATATTATTGTGTATAATGAAATCTAATACAGTGTTGCATATAATGCAAGATAATCATGGTATATTGTACAAAACAAGACAAAAAATAATCTATCTAAAAAATCCCAGGGTGTTAAATTCTACCCCTTTTAAAAAAAATTCATCCTTGAAATTCTTTGGGGTTATAAATAGTTTTCTACATGAATGTTTCTTTTATAGATACCGACATCATAAAAAGGAGTACTAAGAATTTATTTTAAAAAGGAATGTTAGAAACATAATGGTTACCCAATGTAACTCATCACTGGGTTTCCACATAGAAGAACATAGATGGGAAGTGAAAACATGGATATGGAAAATAAATCTAACCATCAATTTCTAATGGATAATGATATTGAATAAGGTTTGGGAAAAAATAACTACCTGAATGCTAAAAATCTATGAAGATTCAAGGGGCCATCCGATTCATTGTATAAGAAATTAACAGGATTACATTTTTGGTTTTCAATATCATTTTCTAAAATTTGATGAATTTTTATATTAGAAGGAGATACTTACTTGATTCCAGAACCGTTGATCGTTCCATAAAAAAATTCTAGTTCAACTTTTTTATAATTAAATGATGTTGAATTTGACATTCATGAAGTTTTATGAGATCATGATGTAGATTAATTGGTCTTTCCAACTGTCTCTATCACAAAAAGTTTAGCACAAGTTATTAAATATACATAAGTCCATCTATGGTGAGATTAATCATATACAGTTCAAAAAATGGAGTTATACATCAACTATCATATTTTTTATAAAATAAAACTAATTTCTACTAACCAAGGAAATCATGTAGGCTAGTTGTAGGTGATAAAGGCGTGTCACACCTCAGTGGTGGGTCTGATTCCCACAGCCTTGAAAGACGAGATGGGTTGTCGCCCATCTTGCAGGTTGTCCTTTTTTTCTAAAAATGTAATATTATAACATTATAAAAATAATATATATAAAAAATTTCATGCCTTAAAAAATAATATCTTATGTCCGACATAATCCATTCCAAACTATAGGCTCATCCAGAATACTTTTGTCTAATATCACAGTACAAATAAAATAATTACTAGAACAGACATATAACAAGCATGTGAATTCCATTTTTTATCCCCCATATATAATAAGATATATATTGTTGGGCACATTAAAAACATTTTAATGACTTCATAATTCATTATCATGAGTCATGTTAATAACCTAAATTACCATATATCATTATTTAAAACATGCGTGTTTCCTTATTGCAAAACATATTTGATATATTACTTAAGTCTAAAAAATTTGTATACTACATTTGTGACAACATAACCCACATTTCAACAAATCCTTAAACAGTTCCAAGGTAACAAAAATCATCAAATTTTTTTATACAAATATCATTTTCTCAACATCATGCTCGTATTAATGGTTACATCACTCTTGTTTTCTACACCGGGTTAGCCCAAGTAGACTTAGAGTTTATTTACTAAAGGTTCTTTGCTAAGGAGAACATGTGACATCATCCCTCTCTCAGTGTTTTTCAAGAGAATACTATTCAAAGGGAGGAAGTTATTTTTGAAAGAGAACCACACCACACCTTTTCATTTGATTGCCAATAAGGGGAAGAAAAGATTGGCACACATATTGACCCATTCATATGTGCTGAAGAAGTGTATTGACAACGAATACAAAGGGGGAGATTGAAGTGCATTGTGTTGCATTTTTTGTCAATGAGGCATGAAGTTGTCTTCGAATGAATGGATGTCAAGGAATGTCAAGATGTGAATGCCAAAGGATGTGATGGTGCTGGTGATGAATGGAGAATGGCCATTAAACATAAAGATGCATGTCACTTAGGAGATTCACTAAGTGGCATAGGAGATGTGGTTGAAACATTCTCTAGTAATATCTGACGATTGTTGAACTGGTCTTTAAGCTCAAAGAACTTGTATCAACTGGATACAAAGTCACAACAATGTTAGAAGACCATGCATTGTCTTCACAATGCATGAGGAGTTGAACAAGATCCATCCACAAGTCCTAAGTGGATGAAGTGAGCTGAAGAAGTCCATGCACTATCCCTTAGTGCATGTGAATCAGAAGAAGATCCAATTGATCTCTGATTAGATCAATGAAGAATGTTGAAGAACATGTGTGATTTATGAGATTCAGTTGAAGAAGTCCTTCCTAAGTGTTGAACACATATGGAAGAGGAGATGAAGAAGATTAAGAAGAAACCTTTTGAATTCCATATCCTAAGTGAAGATCATATGAGGAGAAGTAATGGAATTCTTAAGAAGAAGGTGAGAATAAAGAGAAGAGGAAGAATGGCTTGGAAGAAGTGGCTTGGTATTTGGCATTTGGCATTTGGTACTTAGTAACCTTGTTTTTATACAAAGTCTAGGTTCTACACTTAAGCAAAAAATATGGCCAGCCAAGGCACCTTGAGGGTTCAACCCCAAGGCATGGGCACTAGGGCACCACGCCCATGGGGGAATCCGCGGGGCGAGCCAGGGCGGCAGGGCGCACCCGTAGGACACCGCATGGGCGCCTGGGGCACGCCCGGAGGAGCGCGGCAGGGGCCGTGTATAAGCCCCCGAGGGCACGTGGTGGTGAAGCCCGCGCACCCGAGGAAGCATAGTGGGCGCCAGTAGCGCGCCCGCAGGGAGCAGAGAGTGGGCGCAGAGCGCGCCCGCAGGGAGAACACGGTGCGGGGCGGCACCGTGGAGGGAGAAGTTCAACTGAGGGGTTGAGGCGGCGCTAGGGTGATAAAGCGCGGAAAAACAGCGCACCGATTCGATGTGGGACACGGAAATTTCACTCGGGACAGATCTGAGCCGTCCGTCTCATCGCGCGCTGGATCGCAGCCGCTCATCTCATCTGCCGCGCGCCGCGATTTAATCCGGCCGTCCGATGTATCTCAAACGCTTGATCCGAGGCTCCCGGCTCGTCTCCTTCGTCGAGCCACCCCAAAGCCACCCGCGAGTCCACCTTCGAACCAGGTACCTCCCGACGACAGAATTTGAGCTCCCGGCCACCTCCGAGCAAACCGAGACCTCCATGGTGATCGTCTGGACTCTACGAATACATTCATGTATAAATATGAGTTTGTATGCGATGAGAAGAAGAATTTGAGGTTTGGCCGAAGGCAAGCGAAGATGCCGAGGCCATGTGGTGTTCGTGCTATGCATGGACCAGTTTTAAATGAAGCCATGCATGCGTTTTAAAATGCATGCACGTAGAGAAGGATGAAGATAAAAGAGCCGCGTGAAACAGAGGAGAAAAATAAAGATTTGGAGAAAATATTGAAAACCCGAAATCTTCGGGGAATCAAGTTTAATCTCACGTGGAAGATATTGGCACGCCTCTGCCTATATAAAGAGAGGCTGAGGCGCTGTTTTTGGCTTGCTGATCTTTTGAAGAAAAATGAGAAGTCCCGTGAGAGCACCTTTGCCTCGCGAAGAAGAGCCTGTGTTCACACTTGCGCGGCAGTACAGCCCGGAGCTCCCCTAGCTCTGTTTGGTTCCTTTTGCGCACTCCTTGCGCGAAAGAAGAAAGGGGAAGTCCCCTGCGCGCACACCCTGCGCGGCAGGAAGATCCGAGGCCGCATCACTTGCGCACCCCGCGGTTGGCCGAGGTCTTGCACGACCCTTGTGCTTGAGCTTGCGCGGCAGTGACACTTGCGCGCTGCCTTGTGCACCCAAGTGCTTGCGCGACAGAAGATAGGTTGGCCGCACCCCTTGCGTGCCTCCTTTGGAGTTCGGGTGGAATAGAAAAAGAAGGCCGAGACCACACCATTGTGTGTGTGCGCTAAAGTTAAGGCCGTGGCATTTTGTGCCTTTTGTGCAAAAAGAAAAAGAGGAGGCCGTAGCCCTTGTGTGTACACAATGGAGAACCAAGTGTGTGCATAAGTGAAGTGCACACTTTGAAGAAGATTAAAAGAACATGGAAGAACCCGAGACCTTGGCTTGGGTATGTGAAAGTGGGTGAAGTGAAGAGCACACCATTGTGTGTGTGTGTGCAAATTGAAGTGGAAGAACCCGAGGCTTGGTTGTGTGTGGAAGTGAGAGAGCAGACTTAAACCTTGTGTGTGCACACATTGAAGAACAAACTAAAAGAACACTAAAGTGTGTGTGTGCAACAAGAAGAGGAGGCCGAGGCATAGCCTTGTGTGCGCACCAAGTGAAGACCACACCTTTTGTGTGTGCAAAACAAGAAGAGGACCTAGAGGTTAAGTGTGTGCAAGAAAAAGAGTGAAGGCCAAATATACACTCATTGTGTGTGTGCAAATTAAAGAACAAGTTGTGTGTGAAAAACAACAATGTGGCCGAAGCCTAGTGTGTGCACTAAAAGTGTATACACATTAGAAGAAGAAGAAGAAGTTCCACACTAAAGTAAAACACACTTCTAAGTGTGTGAACAATTTGAATATAGTGTGTGAAGATTATGGAGAAGGTGTGTGCTTAAAATTGACTACACCCTTTGTGGGTTTATTGCACCGAGAAGAAGAAGGGGAGTGCATGCATGCATTCATGCACGTGCGCACGTGAACAAAGCTGAATCTGCTTGTGTGCATTTGAGGAGTCCAAGACCAGGATATCTTGAAGATATTGTGATACCATGCATTCAGTGCATGAAGTTGTTTTGAAGTGAGACTAGACCAGACTGAAGTTAAAGACATCAATTGTCTGAGTATTCAGTAATTGGAGAGAGTCCAAGTCATCCTGAGAAGAAGGAGATAAATCCTGAGCAAGACGAGAAGACCTGATCATCACAAGTGATCAGAGGTACAGAGCAAGGCCAGCAGCCTTTATCCTAGGCTGCTGAAGTTACTTGAAGATGTTAAAGAGGATAAGAGCTACTCGTGCGACTCGAGCAGCCAAGAGAAGACCCTGTGGGACTCAGGGAGAAGAAGTCTTCAGTGGGATTCTGGAGCAGGCCAGTGGGACTCTGGTAACACTGTGGGACGCAGTATAAAGACCCTCCTGTGGGACTCAGGAAAGATACGGTGGGAAGCTGTATCGACCATTGTAATACTAACAGATTATAATGGGAGAATCCATGATGGGAGAGCATGGAAAGTATGTAGGCCTTTGGTGGCGAACCTTGTAAATCCTTGTGTCCAGTGCCTTTACATTTACTGCATCATTCGTGGAAAGGTAAGAGATACAAGAAGAGTGGATCGAGGCCTTAACAATCCATAGAGGTTTAATTGATAAAGAATCAATTAGTAAAAATTTTAAGGGATCACTGATTCACCCCCTCCCCCTCTCAGTGATTCACACTGATCTGGGCACTTGAATTGGTATCAGAGGGAAGGTTACCTCTAAAAAAGATCCAAGAGATTCTATATGAAGTGTAGATTTGAGGAAATGATAGAACAGCCTAAAATAGAGATATCTGCCAAGACTCTGAAAAACAGAATGAAGAAACAGGCAAAGAATATGAGGAAGAAGGTTGTTGCAATCAGAGAAACTCCTTCTATGGAAAGAAATGTGAAAGTCACATCAGATGACAATTCCTTTTATCATTCTTCTGATGAAGACTGCTCTAGCTGTGATGAAGATGGAAGGAACAATGATCTTCTAAATGCAATCAAATATCTTCAGAAGGCAGCCCCCAAGGAAGTGGCAATGTGTATAGCTACAGGCCTCCTTGATCTTCAAGAAGAAAAATTACAGCTAGAAGATGAAGCCAATTCTCTGGAAGTCCAATTGGCTAAAAGGGTTGGCATAACCAACACTCTCAGAAAGCCGGTGAAGGTTAAGGATGAAACAGTTTCTCTTTGCAATGATTGATATGAAGATACTTGTGAAGAATTGCAAAGAAGCCTTTCTGAGAAAGAAATCTTTATGATAATGATCAAAGATGTTTTCCATGCACTAGAAAAGAGGCACAATGTTTCAATGGTTGTCGAAGATGCTCAACTAGAAGACAAAGTCAAAAGGGTGAAGGAGTTGGACAATTCATTACTGGAAATAAAAAGGGTGCATGAAGACCAGATAAAGCAGCTGGAAGAGAAATGGGAAGGAAGGCTAAGAACTATTGAGGATGAGAAGAACTCCCTCAATATGAAATGCTTAGAACTGGAGGTGATATTGAAAAATCAGCAATCACCTAAAGCCAATGCTTCCCAGTCAGCTGAAAGAAGAAATGTTGCTACTCAAGTAAGCTTTGAGAAGGATGATTCTAAGAGAAAGACATCCTCTAATAAAAGGGCAACAACTTCTAAAAAGAAGGTACCATCAATCCCATCTTTTACTCATGTTTCTAAATGTGTTTCTACTAAAAGTGCAGGATGGAAGAATGAATCCAAACAAGTATGGATGAAGACAGTGAAGAAAGAATGCTCTCCTAAAACAACACAGCAATTCAAGACAAGTACCCTATAATCAGAAGGAATCAAAAGGTCAAGATTTGTGGGTCAATGTTGGTGTTGTAACAAGTATGGGCATTGTGCAAAGGATTATTGGTACAATCCACTGAATTCCAAAGCACAGAGGAAGCCCATGCCTAGGGGGAGAAAGCCAGAAGGAAAGAAGCAGCATCCACAGGTCCAGAGACATCTGTTTACTGCAAATAGATTTGGATTACTTGACAACATCTGGGATGATTGCAAAAGTGGTCAAAAAGATACATGTCAATCTCCAACTGTATCCAGAGCTCAAAAGAAGAAATGATCACAGAACCTGGCTCAGAAAGATTCCTTGGGTAGCAAGAAGAAAGTAGAAAATTCTTCCAAGAAGTGTTTGAGAAATGAAGAGAAGTCCTTGGAGTCTGAGTCCAAGAAGGGTGATGCATCCAGAAGGACCACCAAGAAGTGCTTCTACTGTGGAATGAATGGCCATACCATGGATCTTTGTAAACAAGCCATGAAATTTAATAGAAGCCAACTGCACTCAAACAGACAATCAATCCAGAAGAAGCAGAAGGGATTGGTTGAAAATAAGTTGCCTAAGAAAGTTGGCTTAACAGTATCAAAAGAACCATGTGGGATTTCCAAAACTGAGGCCTCACTTCCAAATGACTTGTTAGTCATATGGCCAAATCAGTTGCAACTTGCCAGAGAACTGCAAAGAGCTGAAGATGAAGCACTGGCAATTGCTAAGACAAAAAGGAAACAAAATATTTCACATGAAGATTTATTGAGATCCACACCAGCACCAACATCATTGAAGATCAAATGTGCAAGTGTGAAGAATGGTGAAAATGGGACATCTCGGTTGAGAGAATCTTCTCAACCTTGTTGTTCACATTGATGAACCAAGGAGGTTCCATCTTATTCCCTAATCACTTGTATTTACATGTGCTAACATTGCAGGGAATTGAAGATGATGATCATTCTCATCTGGAGAGTGGTTTGGACAGAATGGAGTGCACCCCTTGAGGGGGAGCCAATATGAAGAAGATGGCATTATTAGATTAATACCATCTTGAGAAAAGTGAAGGTATTCCAATCATACTTTCATCCCTTGTTTATTAATTGAGTTTATCTTGTCAATTAAGGGGGAGTATGGATTGAAGACAAATGGATGAAAGGGGGAGCTTTATCATTGCACTGAACTTTCTAATGAGTTTTGTGAAGTATGTGCAGGATTTAGCAATTCATTGTTATATCTGAAAAATTTTCAAACCCCTGAAGCATGATCTCACATATATAGTGAATGTTGGATAGCATTGAGTACCTTGGTTACATCACTCTTGTTTTCTACACCGGGTTAGCCCAAGTAGACTTAGAGTTGATTTACTAAAGGTTCTTTGCTAAAGAGAATATGTGACATCATCCCTCTCTCAGTGTTTTTCAAGAGAATACTATTCAAAGGGAGGAAGTTATTTTTGAAAGAGAACCACACCACACCTTTTCGTTTGATTGCTAATAAGGGGGAGAAAATATTGGCACACATATTGACCCATTCATATGTGCTGAAGAAGTGTATTGACAACAAATACAAAGGTGGAGATTAAAGTGCATTGTGTTGCATTTTTTGTCAATGAGGCATGAAGTTGTCTTGGAATGAATGGATGTCAAGGAATGTAAAGATGTGAATGACAAAGGATGTGATGGTGCTGGTGATGAATGGAGAATGGCCATGGAACATAAAGATGCATGTCACTTAGGAGATTCACTAAGTGGCATATGAGATGTGGTTGAAACATTCTCTAGTAATATCTGACGATTGTTGAACTGGTCTTTAAGATCAAAGAACTTGTATCAACTGGATACAAAGTCACAACAATGTTAGAAGACCATGCATTGTCTTCATAATGCATGAGGAGTTGAAAAAGATCCATCCACAAGTCCTAAGTGGATGAAGTGAGCTGAAGAAGTCCATGCACTATCCCTTAGTGCATGTGAATCAGAAGAAGATCCAATTGATCTCTGATTAGATCAATGAAGAATGTTGAAGAACATGTGTGATTTATGAGATTCAGTTGAAGAAGTCCCTCCTAAGTGTTGAACACATATGGAAGAGGAGATGAAGAAGATTAAGAAGAAACCTTTTGAATTCCATATCCTAAGTGAAGATCATATGAGGAGAAGTAATGGAATTCTTAAGAAGAAGATGAGAATAAAGAGAAGAGGAATAATGGCTTGGAAGAAGTGGCTTGGTATTTGGCATTTGGCATTTGGTACTTAGTAACCTTGTTTTTATACAAAGTCTAGGTTCTACACTTAAGCAAAAAATATGGCCAGCCAAGGCACCTTGAGGGTTCAACCCCAAGGCATGGGCACTAGGGCACCACGCCCATGGGGGAACCCGTGGGGCGAGCCAGGGCGGCAGGGCGCACCCGTAGGACACCGCATGGGCGCCTGGGGCACGCCCGGAGGAGCGCGGCAGGGGCTGTGTATAAGCCCCCGAGGGCACGCGGTGGTGAAGCCCGCGCACCCGAGGAAGCATAGTGGGCTCTAGTAGCGCGCCCGCAGGGAGCAGAGAGTGGGCGCAGAGCGCGCCCGCAGGGAGAACACGGTGCGGGGCAGCATCGTGGAGGGAGAAGTTCAACTGAGGGGTTGAGGCGGCGCTAGGGTGATAAAGCGTGGAAAAACAGCGCGCCGATTCGATGTGGGACGCGGAAATTTCACCCGGGACAGATCTGAGCCGTCCGTCTCATCGCGCGCTGGATCGCATCCGCTCATCTCATCTGCCGCACGCCGCGATTTAATCCGGCCGTCCGATGTATCTCAAACGCTTGATCCGACGGCTCCCGGCTCGTCTCCTTCGTCGAGCCACCCCGAAGCCCCCGCGAGTCCACCTTCGAACCAGGCACCTCCCGACGACAGAATTTGAGCTCCCGGCCACCTCCGAGCAAACCGAGACCTCCATGGTGATCGTCTGGCCTCTACGAACACATTCATGTATAAATATGAGTTTGTATGCGATGAGAAGAAGAATTTGAGGTTTGGCCGAAGGCAAGCGAAGATGCCGAGGCCATGTGGTGTTCGTGTTATGCATGGACCAGTTTTAAATGAAGCCATGCATGTGTTTTAAAATTCATGCACGTAGAGAATGCTGAAGATAAAAGAGCCGTGTGAAACAGAGGAGAAAAATAAAGATTTGGAGAAAATCTTGAAAACACGAAATCTTCGAGGAATCAAGTTTATTCTCACGCGGAAGATATTGGCACGCCTATGCCTATATAAAGAGAGGCTGAGGTGCTGTTTTTGGCTTGCTGATCTTTTGAAGAAAAACGAGAAGTCCCGTGAGAGCACATTTGCCTCGCGAAGAAGAGCCTGCGTGCACACTTGCGCGGCAGTACAGCCCGGAGCTCCCCTAGCTCTGTTTGGTTCCTTTTGCACACTCCTTGCGCGAAAGAAGAAAGGGGAAGTCCCCTGCGCACACACCCTGCGCGGCAGGAAGATCCGAGGCCGCATCACTTGCGCACCCCGCGGTTGGCTGAGGTCGTGCACGGCCCTTGTGCTTGAGCTTCCGCGGCAGTGACACTTGCGCGCTGCCTTGTGCACCCAAGTGCTTGCGCGACAGAAGATAGGTTGGCCGCACCCCTTGCGTGCCTCCTTTGGAGTTCGGGTGGAATAAAAAAAGAAGGCGGAGACCACACCATTGTGTGTGTGTGCTAAAGTGAAGGTCGTGGCATTTTGTGCCTTTTGTGCAAAAAGAAAAAGAGGAGGCCGTAGCCCTTGTGTGTACAAAATGGAGAACCAAGTGTGTGCATAAGTGAAGTGCACACTTTGAAGAAGATTAAAAGAACAATGAAGAACCCGAAACCTTGGCTTGGGTATGTGCAAGTGGGTGAAGTGAAGAGCACACCATTGTGTGTGTGTGTGCAAATTGAAGTGGAAGAACCCGAGGCTTGGTTGTGTGTGGAAGTGAGAGAGCAGACTTAAACCTTGTGTGTGCACATATTGAAGAACAAACTAAAAGAACACTAAAGTGTGTGTGTGCAACAAGAAGAGGAGGCCGAGGCATAGCCTTGTGTGCGCACCAAGTGAAGACCACACATTTTGTGTGTGCAAAACAAGAAGAGGACCTACGGGTTAAGTGTGTGGAAGAAAAAGAGTGAAGGCCAAATATACACTCATTGTGTGTGTGAAAATTAAAGAACAAGTTGTGTGTGCAAAACAACAAAGTGGCTGAAGCCTAGTGTGTGCACTAAAAGTGTATACACATTAGAAGAAGAAGAAGAAGTTCCACACTAAAGTAAAACACACTTCTAAGTGTGTGAACAATTTGAATATAGTGTGTGATGATTATGGAGAAGGTGTGTGCTTAAAATTGACTACACCCTTTGTTGGTTTATTGCACCGAGAAGAAGAAGGGGAGTGCATGCATGCATTCATGCACGTGCGCACGTGAACAAAGCTGAATCTGCTTGTGTGCATTTGAGGAGTCCAAGACCAGGATATCTTGAAGATATTGTGATACCATGCATTCAGAGCATGAAGTTGTTTTGAAGTGAGACTGGAACAGACTGAAGTTAAAGACATCAATTGTCTGAGTATTCAGTAATTGGAGAGAGGCCAGGTCATCCTGAGAAGAAGGAGATAAAGCCTGAGCAAGACGAGAAGACCTGATCATCACAAGTGATCAGAGGTATAGAGCAAGGCCAGCAGCCTTTATCCCAGGCTGCTGAAGTTACTTGAAGAAGTTAAAGAGGAGAAGAGCTACTCGTGCGACTCGAGCAGCCAAGAGAAGACCCTGTGGGACTCAGGGAGAAGAAGTCTTCAGTGGGATTCTGGAGCAGGCCAGTGGTACTCTGGTAACACTGTGGGACGCAGTATAAAGACCCTCCTGTGGGACTCAGGAGAGATACGGTGGGAAGCTGTATCGACCATTGTAATACTAACAGATTATAATGGGAGAATCCATGCTGGGATAGCATGGCAAGGATGTAGGCCTTTGGTGCCGAACCTTGTAAATCCTTGTGTCCAGTGCCTTTACATTTACTGCATCATTCGTGGAAAGGTGAGAGATACAAGAAGAGTGGATCGAGGCCTTAACAAGCCATATAGGTTTAATTGATAAAGAATCAATTAGTAAAAAGTTTTAAGGGATCACTGATTCACCCCCTCCCCCTCTCAGTGATTCACACTGATCTGGGCACTTCAAGAAGTGTAGTTGGTAAAAACAATTAGTAACATTGGTTATGGTACTCTCTCAAAGTAGATTTATATATCAAATGGGTCAATACAAGTGAAATTAGAGATATGGTTCTACTTTTTAGTGGAAATATTGAATTTACAATTATGTATTGAACTATAAGTGAGACAATTAGTATATATTTAAGTAATTATCCATAAGAAATAGTGATGAATCCTGAATGGATATTATTGATGTTATTTTTTCAAATTCATTGAGTAATATAAAGAATAATGGAGAAAATATAACGAGAAAGTTATAAACCATTTGAAAAGAAAAAATATTCACCAGTGATTAACAATATAAGGAAAAAGGTAATTGATATTTCATTTGAAGGATTATCTCTATAAGAATTATTTATAAGAAGCGATGAGCTTGTGATAATGAAATAACTTGTTTTTTATGCAAAAAATCATAAATAAATGTAATATATTCATAAATAATTGTTCTGTTTTATATTTCATTTATTCAAGTACCTTTAAAATTATATTTTTCCATAGGATGAGGATAAATTCTTATTAATAATTAATTATTTCATAAATTCATTAATTATGGAATGAAAACTAAAATAATTTATAAAAATGCATATTTTATTATAAAACACAATAAAATTACTCTAACATTGTGATATAATATAATAAATATAAAGAGAATATTAATGTAAAAATATATGTTCTTTAATAATATCAATGATATTTTATTTTCTGTTAATATTTGTCAATATATAATATAAGAAAAAGTGTATAATTATTCTCAATAATTAACTAAATGAAATGGAAAATCAGATGAAATAATAAAGTATATTTTAATATGTTTAGAAAAGTGTTTTATGGAAAATTAAAATCAATTAATGTTGAGAATAATATTTTTAATTTTATTGGTATTGAGTTGGAAGAGAAGACAAAATCCTTAAAATATGTTTGGTGGATAAGTTAAAAGGATACTAAGAAAATTTAATAGTCAACAAAGATATTAATGGATTTTACTAGATTTGAAAAACCTTAATTTTATGTAAATAAATGAATTATATTCTTTCCTAATGTTAATAGAAAAAACTATAAATATAAAAAGATATTATTTTTCATAAAATGTTAAAATGAACAAATGTTTTTTCTTCACAAAATATAAATTTAAAATCAAATAATTATCTAATTTATATAATAAAATTTAATTAAATGAAATAAATGTATCAGAGTGGATTATATATATTCACAAGAATTTTGGTTCCTTAAAAATATCCCATTTAAAGACCTATTTTCCTAAAATATAATTATACAAAATCTATTGATATTCTTCTTCATGGTATGATAACATGGCTCAATTTCTACTATTGGTTATTTTAAATATTTGAGCATAAGTTATTTGATTTTTGATAAAATATATCAACTACAAAAATATATATAAATCCTCAATTTAGGGAGAATGAATTATATGTTGAAGAATTATTCATTTGAGTTTAATCATACTTCTTATTATCAAATATTAAAAGACCTTTATATATCAAGATAATTTGAGTTCTTGTATGAAAACAATGTATGGTGAAATAAAATTGGTTAATTTTTTTTGAATAATTATAATTTCATGTAACCATTAATTTTCATAAAATTACTAAAAAAATAATATCATTAATGATAAATAATATTAAATATAAGAATAAAAATGAGTTTACTTTTAATGATGTGTTAAGGAAACTATATAATAAAATGACACATTAGAAAATTGAATCGAATATCTCACCAATATCATAAAAAAGAATTCAATTTTTTTTGAAAACAATACATCAAATATTATTTTAAAAAATCAAGTTAGTTTTTTTTATAATTTAAAATAGACAAATCGATGGAAAAACAAGTCCATGAATGAATTTTTCATGTTAGTTTGTTGGAAGATGCAGATGATAATGATAAAAAATAGAAGAACGACTGTTTTTTTTAAGCTTATCAAATAAGGTAACATCAAAACCATTTAGAACTTATATGGGGTGAGAAATTAGTATAAACACATTTCTCAATGATTCTTTACTATTCTATTGACAAAATTGAGTTTTTCAAGAGAGATAGAACAAACAGAAAGAAAAAGGGTGAATGTAATATTTTTGTAGATGTCAAAAGGAAAAATATGTGTTTATAGAATCCTTATATGAGTAAGAATAATATGATAGTAAAGTAATTTAACATTTTTGAATAGTAGGGGAGAAAAAAATGAACTTTTCTCATTAAATGAGGGTTAAAAAGATATGAGATTATGGGTTGAGGAACTAATATAAGCCTTGTTATAGTATATGGATATGTAATAGAGAACCTATATTAGTACTGAATTTTTATGAATAATCTATGTAAAAAATTTTATGATATTATATTTAGAGGTATAATTTTAAATATAGGAATATATAATATAAATTTAAAATCAAAATTGATATTGGAAAACCATAATTGATATAATGTAGAAGATGAAAAAGCATGATGAGTTTTTATGGTAATTAGAAAGTTGTTTCTCATTCAACATGTGATATTATATAAATATATATAGTAAAATATAATCATAAAAAAATAATTTTTTTTCAGTATATATAAAAAACATATCATTTTTAATCTATCTTCTTATAATGAGAAAATACATATCGTGAGTGACGAGAAAGAATACAAGAATGTATTAGATGATTTTTGTTAAACCAATATCTATGTACACTAAAGGAAATATATAAATTATATATATTTTTAATTTAAAACAATAATACTAATGTTTTTTAAAATTAGATGGATCCTTATGTTTTTATATTTTTATAATATTGTTTTAAAGTGTAACAGTTCTTAAGTAGATACTAATGTCATGTTATCATGATGTTTCACATGTATATGTTTTTAATTGAAATTTTGAAGTATGGTTAATTAATATAGTCATATATCAAGTAACTTTAAATGTATATGGTATATAAAACAAACTAAAATGGGTTTTGAGGGGATGGGGAAGGGGATATAAAGAGGATTTAAAATAAAAACAACCCAAAAATAAAAAAAAAACTAATGCATGATATTTTGTTAATAAAATTGGATGTTTGAGATTTTTAATGTGGTGATAATTTAAATATCATTACATATCTATAAAATTTAATTATTATTATAAATATATAGGAATTTGGGTATGTTTTTGGGTTGACTATTGATATGATTCATAATTTCCCACTAAAGCACTAAAATTAATCACTTATATACAAACCCTGGAATAACTATCATTTAAAAAGATCCAAACCTAATATATGGTCCGTGGAATTCTTAGGTATATAGATATATAAATTTTAAAAATAATTTTATATATTATTATTCTTTCTTGGTAGAAAAACATAGGTTCCCCATTTGAAATCTAAAATCCAACTCTATAATAAGACAAATACATTTTTAAACAATCAAAAATTTAAAATTTCAGATATAAAATATTTAATAGAATAAATATCTTTTTCAAAAATAATGAATAATAAAAATTTTCTAAAGAGTTGAGTCAAATGTTATTCACCATGTCTATATATCCCATGTAATATCCCTATATTTTTAAAAAACACTATATTTGATAGTGTTTATAACATGCAACACTATGCTTAAATGAACAAAGAAATATGGTAATTTAAATATGGCCATTATAAACCTAGTTGATTAAATAGAGGGTATGGATAGGATTTTACGAATTTTTAAATACATATAATTTACCTACATGACACAAATGTATTTATTAATCGTAGGAAAACAGAACTGAATTTTTGGAAAATTCAGTTTGGTCTTCAAAAATAAGTTTTCTTCAAAATTGGGTTTTATTACCTTTTGTGAGTGAATATTATAATGAATATATAAAAACATCATAAATTATATTTGTTAAAAATGATATTATTTTTGAAATAATCATCTAAAATTTAGCACATTGTTAATTTATTATAATTTAATGAAAAGATTTATTTTTCAATAAATCCTGAGAAACAATGAATTTTATTGACAAAATTATTTTTATCTCAAAAATTTATAAAGTACCATTTCATTTTAAAATGGTATAAAAGTAATATTCCACCATTTACATTATTAATTATACAAATATGTTCATTGGAATCAACTTGTTGGTTAAATTTGGTCTAAAAACATTTTTATATATAAATATTCTTCTTTCTTAAAATCAATTTTTCATGGTGTCTTGTATTTTTATCTTAAAATAATTTCTTCCAATTATATAAATTGAATATTTAAAATTGGATTCCATATTTATAATTATTAATTTTATATATTACAAAAACACATATTTTATTTTTAGTTATTATCAATAGTAAACATAGTAAATATTTTCTCACCATGGTATGGCTACGATGGTTAAATTAGGATTAAAAGAATGAAATAAGTTCTCAAAATTCACATGAAAATTTTATAAATTTTCATTTAGGGTAAAAATTAAATTATAACCATCCCAAATTCAAATATATTTTATTTTAATCATTATCCCATGAAACTTTTATTTATATTATTTTATGTTAGAAAAATTCCAAAATGTCACTCTTTTGATTTTAATATCTTAATCTTTTAATTAAAGGAAAATAAGAAGTTTTTTTATGTTATAGTTAATAATTTTTTATATTAATTACTTTTATTTCATAATAATTTGTTATTAATTTTTTGTGAAAAATTAATAAGATTAATGCTTTCAAAACACTGATACAGTGTGCCTAAGAGTAGTGAAAAACCATGTAAATGATTTTAAAAACTCTAAATATAATATTTGATCGGCGATTTAATGTGGTATATAAATTTTGAAAACAAATTTAACATATTTCCTATGTTTTGATGGTTTATATTCTAAAATAATTCTTTTCTTGTTGATTTGAATGTCTAATTAACTGAATAGTTCTAAAAATTAGTAATGATATTTTATAATAACTACAATTTTATTTAATATTATAAAATTAATAAAAAAACCTATACACATCTTTATTATTGGTCTATGATATAAATTATTAATCATGGTCTATTTATTAGTCTAGTTTTCATTTATAGTAACTTTATTGGCCCCTAAAGAGAATTTATTTGGATATCATGGTAATTATCAAAAGGGTTTATATAGGGTTAATGTTAAGAGATATGTGTAAAAATATATGTAGAATATTCCAAATTTTAATATATTATAAGATTTATAGTCTTACTCATCATATTTTATAATTATATTATTATGGATCTAATTTTACATGAGAATTTATTTATATTAATTTAGTAATTTTATAAATTCAAAGAGTGGAAGTCCAATCAATTATAAAAGGTAAACCCTCTAATCTCTTATACACACATTAAAAAAAAATTGGTCCACCCAATACCTACCTGAATATAATAATAAAATTCCTTCATATGTTCTATTTAAATTATTTTGGGATGAATACAAACCTTATATAGAGAAAATTGACCCTAGAAGGCCCAGAGGTAGTGTCTTTAATTAATAACATCGACATGATTCCATGGAATCAAACCCTGAAGAACCAATATGATTAGTGGTCTCATTAAACCAAATACATAAATTAGTATTTTATTACAAATTACATTAATAAAAACATATTTTTCCAATTATTTCTAAATAAATAACTTTGATGATAACAATTATCCATCTAGTATGTCACCTCATATATTTTATAGCATGCTTCTTAGATTCTAGGGGAAAAAACATAATAATTTGAGCTCAAATGGTCAGTAAGGAAAATATATAGTTGAACCAATAAATTATCAATGTGAATATTCAATATTGGATGGAAAATAGCTGAAAAACATGAAATTTAATAAATACACTGAATTGAAGTTAATAAAGAATATGGAAATCTAATAAATTAAAACATATTCCATCCAAATAATTGAAACCCAAATGTATCTATAAAGATGTCGAGGAAAAATCTCATGGATGAATATGAACTTAAACTAATATGAAAGAAAATACTTGATTATTGTATTCCATGTTTCCTTGGTATATGATACCTTTTCCATCTATACCTTTAACAAGAATGATATCAAAATATAAGGTAATAACCCATCTATGGAATCTAGATAAATGACTCATCCCATGAGACAATAGATTCATCAATGGGATATCTATAATTAGGCCCACCAATATCATACCAGTCAAAAAAATTCCTCATATTGAATAGTCAAAATAAATAACATGCCTTATCAAATAATCAGATTGAATATAGAATACAAAATTATCTATATATACCCAAATAATCAAATAATAGTAAATTTATACACCATATGTAATATAGTTTACAGTTTTGGAAATAGTAATATCAATGATAGATGATATAGATAATTTAGGAAATTCAATGATAAAAAAATAATGAATATTTGAATGGGATTTCAAAAATGAATCAAGGATTTGAATATAAATACTATCCTTGAACACATAAATAAAAAATCATCCAGAGGAAGGATGCAGATTATATAAGTAAACCATATCCGAAGTGGTGTAAAACTATAGGGTTGTTGTTGATGAAATAAAATATGAACTTCATAAATATTCCTAAGGAAAATAAACATTTTTTTTAGAAAACATTTAAAAATAATTTTTTTAAATTCCCTTTTGAAAACATTTTCTTTAAAATTATTAATTTCGAACATTATGGGGAAGAATCATAGAAATGATGGAGGATAAACTCCTATATGTTGTATGAGGTAAAAAAACATTCCTTTTATAATGTAAAAGGGATTATAAAAAATGTCCTGTTTGGAAACTGACAAGAAGAATGATTTGAAAACATTGATAAAAGAAAAAAGGGTAAAATATTATTTATCAAATAAATTTAAAAACATTTCTTAAAACATTTAAAAAAATTGTTTTATAAGATAACAGGTTATACGAAAAAAGAGAGAAATGAAGTCTTATTTTCTGAAAAATATTATTAAAACACATTGACATGAAAAGAGTGAAAAAAATGCTAGTAATAATTGAAAAATTTCTTGAATTACTAGAGGATAGTGAAATGAAAACTTTTATTACACAACGGTAATATAATTTCCTGAAATTGAAATACCATTTAAAGATCATTATTGTTATTTTATAGGGAAATTTTCATTAAAAATTCCAAAGTGTCGCATACCACTATGAAACATTTTAAATAATAAACTTGATTAAGGAATAATATTAAATTGAATAATTAGATACCATTAAGAAAATTAATTCATGATAAAAATATATATATAATAGATGTAGATTTAAAACACAAAATATGTAAGTTGTGAACATTACATTTATCTCATGGATGTAAAAAGTGAGAAGTGAATCCCTTATATTGAGTTTCCATTCGGGTGAACATCCTTTAACCTTCTGAATAATAAAAATAATTTAATTTAATTATTTTTTAGAAACTTTTTCATTTTTATTGTTATTTTTATTTCACATATTTTTATTTTTTATACAACTTAAAAAATTCTGTTTACATCATAATTTTAAACCGAATTCGGTTTATGTGTCAAAAACAACATTGGTAGATCTACTACATTCCAAGGGGTCATTATATAAAATATACAAAATAATAATTGTAACACTCCAGGGGTTTGAAAGTGTATTTAGTATTTAATTCATGAAACATTGAGTCACTACAAAACAACATATTTTATAACCTAGCTAATAGACATAATTTTTTGTCATATGTGATTTGAATTTTCAAAAACTGGCATACACATTTGCGTTTAGGGTGATATTTAGTGTCTGATAGAATCAACATAAATTTTTCTGAGTACTAATTTACCCTAATTAATATTAATATTACCCTTATGAATATTAACCTCACCCATGATTGTATAAATAAAATTTTGGAACCTTATAAAAGAAGTATAATATTTTATAAATTATTAATAAAGTATTCATATTTTTGTAAGTGATAAATATTTAATTACAATTTATATTAAAAATTTAATTAATTTCCACAAAATGGGTGCCAAAATAATTATTTTGTTTTGTTATGATTTTATAATAATTTAATAATAGCATAGTTAAATCATTAGGGTATTTTAATATTTATTTTGGTTTTAAAAATGTATTTAATGAGTAAATAATAATTATATTTAAAAAATAAATTTCCCAAATTTATAAAATTATTTTGATAAAATGGAATATATATTTTGATTCTACATGTCTAAAAATTTCAACGGTGAACTATTGGTATTTTTTCTGAAATATTTTAAACTTAAGTGAATAGTAAAATGCTGTAATTTACTGTATATACATTATAGGATAAATAAACTATTTCTTGAATCATGGATGTTGTAGGAAACAATTAGTGAGAAATCACATGATAAAATTAGAATTATTTTTTATATGAATCAATTATATTTCTTATCTTGATCAGAACCCTAAAATAATTAATAAAATTATCAAAAATCACTCATTTCCTCTACTATACACCCCCACACTCCTTATCTTCAATACAATTAAGCGTTGTGACATGAATAAATTCTAACTAAATCTCCTCCAAATCTCATCCCCCACATTCAGTATCCCTTGGTCATATAAAAAGACCCAAACCTCTACCCTAAAGAGGATCAAAAACGAAATTAATTTCAAGATGAATATTCTTCTTCTCGTTTCATTTATTTTGAGTTCGTTTATTTTCATTTTATTTCCACACATATCCTCATACAAATATTATGATTACTATAATAACATATGTTTACTAGAATGTTGTTATTATAATTTAATAATTCATCATCATCTCTCATTTCCCCTTCTTTTATATTATAAATGAAGACACCATACGAGATGTGTTAATTTATCACATTCAAGGACTATGAGTTTTTAATTTCAACTAGAATCTTAAATTTGGGTAATTAAACCATTTTTATGGTTTAAATAGTTTATTATATAGAAAAAAATATCTTATTTAAGTTATTTAATATTTTTTATAGTAGGAATTTATTTATATATAATAAATCTCTAAATAACCTAATCAATTATCATTAAATTTTAGATAATGATTCATATTCACCCCAAAAATCCAAATGAATTTTATTATTATGTAATAATATGTATATTAATTAGTAAAATAATGATTAAATTATTTAAATCCATTATCATTCTACATGTTTATCCATACATGAATATAAGTAACCCAATCTTGAAAACAAAGGATGAAAACACCCCCAAATAATGAAATTGTATCTCTTAACCCCTCAAAAGGCCATGAATGAACCTAATAAGGTTATAATAAATCAAAATAATGTAAAATGGGTTCTAGAATAAATAATTTATTAACCTAATGTTGACTATTCAGGTCAATAATATCATGTGAGGAAGACCATCAATCTTAGGGTAAGGGTTTTCTAATCCCACTTTCATCTCCATGAGATATGCCATACAAGGAACTAATTATTTCATGTGGTGAATGTATAATACCCATTTATGATTCATATAATTAACATTTTTATTTTCATGGTACTAAATTTATCAATTTATTATTATTAATTTTAGGGAATATGATTCAATTGATTTCAATGTGGTATGATTTTTCTACATGAACCTCTATTTTTATTCGGGTTACTATGTTTCTCTATTTACACCAATAAAGTTATTAATTATTAGTATGTTCACATAATAAAATCTAGGTTAATGTTCTCAATATATATACCTATCAGCATCCTTTTTCCTTTTATTGGGATTCACGCATTTTAAAGGGATCTTTCAAATTTTCTCCCGGACAAAGAAGCCCGATTCAAAGGAACTTCTCATATTCTTACATTTTTTGATGTGAACTCTACAATTGGTTTTAATACATAATTATCATTCTAAAATCATAAATTTTATCTTGGAAAATCATAATTTTTTATTTATATTTCTATGAGAACAAACATTCAATTCCTCTTTAAAATCTCTTTAAATTTTTCCTTAAACCTCAATAAAATGTTTAATTTCTAATGATTATTTAAAAACAAATTTTAAATGATTTAAATTATCATGGACATCAATTAAGACCAAATTAATAATTTCAATTTCATTAAAAAAATTTCTTTGGGATATATATTTTTAAAATTTAACTTTGTGGAAAATAAAAATCATTTTTCAAAAGAACTCTTGCTTCTTAAGTAAAACAGTTTTCTCGTCCCACTTTTAATTGATTGGGATTTTTGAGTTGTTTCCACTTATTCCTTTCATTTTCTGTATGAAATTACCATTAAAATATCAAAAAAATGAGTCTTATTATTATTATGATATTATATGGTATTATGAATTAATTTTTTTATATTGTATGCAAGTATTTAGAATTTTTAATGATGATTTTCCAAACGAATTTATTAATGATTTAATCAGAGTATTTTCATCTATGATTTTGATTCAAATATTTCAAATTTATATTTTACACTTTTATTTAAAGATATATTTTATTAGAAATATGTGGAATGTGTTGTAATTATATTGTGATGGGTGGGTCCCGCTATAGCCACTCAATGCATCAATAGGTCTCATGAGAAAAATATATATGGACTTGGATGAGGGCTTGATTATTTTTTATAAGGTTTTGGCCAAGGCCTTAATAATTTTTAGATTTCTTCAAAGTGGCTCTCAATGAAAATAACATCAAGAGGCAAATTCCTCTTCTAATTTATTTTATATTGAGTTCCTCTCTTTTCTTTTTTATTTCCTCAACTATCCTCATACAAATACTATCATAACTATAATAACTTATATTTAATAGAATTTTTTTATTATAATGGAATAATTCATCATCATATCTCCATTCCCCATCTTTTATACTAGAAATGAAGACACCATATGAGATGTGTTAATTTATCAAATTCAAGGACAACGATTTTTCATTTTCAATTAATGTATTCAATTCTGGAAATGTAGCCATTTTTATGGTTTAACTAGATTATTATATTGTTAATATATCTTATTTTTGTTTTTTAATATTTTTTTACAGTTGTTATTAATTTATAGATAAAAAATGGCCAAATAACCCAAACAATTATCATTAAATTTTTATATAATGATTCATCTTCAGTCCAAAAAAACCAATGAATTTTATAACTATGTAATTATATGTATATTCACTAATGATATATATATATATATAAAATTATTGTAAACCATTCTCATTATACATGATTATCCATACATTAATATAAGTAAACCAATCATGAAAACCAAGGAAGAAAACACTCCCAAACAATGAAATTGAATCTCTTAACTAATCAAAAGACCATGAATGAACCTAATAAGGGTATACTAAATCAATTTCATGTATAAGAGGTTTTTTAATAATTAATTTATTAACCTAATGTTTATTATTCATGTCAATAATATCATTTGAGGGAGACCTTCGAACTTATGGTATGGGTTTTTAATCCCACCTTCATCCCCCTGAGATATGCCTTACTCACAATTAATATTTTCATGTCATGAATGTATACTACCTGTGGATCTATCATATCATTAAAATTTTTATTTTCATGGTTCTAAATTTATCATTTGATGAGCATTAATTTTGGGGCATATGATTCAATTGATTAAAAAGTGGTAAGCATTCTCTACCTGAACCTCTATTTTCATTCGGGTTACTCTGTTTCTCTATTTACACCAATAGAGTTATTATTTATTCCTATGTTAACTTAATAAATTCTATGTTAATGTTATATATATATAATCAATAATAATCATTTTCATTTTACAATTATTCCCACATTTTAAAGGGATCTTTCAAATTTTCTTCTTGATAAACAAGCTTGATTCAAAGGAACTTCTAAAATTCTTAAGTATTTTGATGTGAACTCTACAATTAGTTTTAATAAATAATTATCTTTCTAAAATTAGAAATTTTATCTTTTAAAACCATATTTTATAATTTATATTTTTTATTATTACCAGCATGACTTTCCACTTTAAAATCACTTTAATATTTCCTTTAAACCACACATAAATGTTTAATTTATAATGTTTCATTAAAAACCATTTTTACATGATTTAAATTAACAAGACATCATGTATTCCCCAAATATTATTTAAATTTCATTCTATTTTATTTCTTGGGATATACATGATTAAAATCAAATTTTTTGAAAAATAGAAATTATTTTTCAAAAATAAATCTTGCTTCCTAAGTAAAAGGGTCTTTTTCTTCTCTCATTCAATTTAATGAGATTTATTTTTTTTCACCACTTATTACTTTCATGTTGTGTATGTAATTAAATTTTAAATATCAATCCATGAATCTTATTATTCTTATGATTTTATATGGAATTATGAAATAATATTATTTATGTGGTATGGGACTCTTTAGAATGTTTAATGATCATTTCCACAAGAATTTATTAATGATTTAATCAGATTATTTTTATCTATGATTTTGATTAAAATATTTAAAAGTGGTATGGGAGACTTTTATTTAATGATATATTTTATTATACATATAATTAGTGTGTTGTAATTAGAATGTGACAGGTGGGGACTGATATAGCCCCTCAATGCATCAGTAGGTCTCATGAGACAAAAATATATTGACTTGGCCGAGGCCTTGACTATTTTTTTATAAGGTTTTTTATGATCCATTAATAATTTTTAGATGTCTTCAATGAGTCTCTCAACGAAAATTACTTCAAGATAAAAATTCCTCTTCTCATTTCTTTTATTTTGAGTTCCTTTATTTTCATTTTATTTCCTCACCTCTCCTCCTACAAATGTTATGATAACAACAATAACTTAAATTTAATAAAATTTTGTTAATATAATGGAATAATTAATAATCATCTCTTTTTCCCCCTTCTTTTATACTTGAAATGATGTCGCCATACGAGATTTGTTAATTCCTCACATTCAAGTAAAACGTGTTTTCAATTTCAATTATCATCAATAATTCTATTAATGAAACCATTTTATGGTTGAAAGAAATTATTATATATTATATATATATTATTTATGTTTTTTTAATTTTTTTAATAGTTGTAATTAATTTATATATAAAAAACACCAAATAATCCAAACAATTATCATTAAATATTTTTATAATGATTCATCTTCACTCAAAAAAACCAAATGAATCTTATAAATATGTAATCATATGTATATTTAAAAATAAAAGATAGATTAAATTATTTTAAACCATTCTCATTCTACATTTTTATCCATACATGAATATAAGTAAACCAATCATGAAAAACAAGGGAAAAAAACACTCCCAAAGAATGAAATTGAATCTATTAACCCATTAAAAGGCCATTAATGAACATAATATGTTTATAAAAATTCAATTTGATGTTGAATAGGTTTTGGAATAATTAATTTATTTTCCATATTTTGGTTATTCAGGTCAATAATATCATTTGAGGAAGTCCTTCGAACTTAGGGTAAGGGTTTTCTAATCCCACTTTCATCTCCATGAGATATGCTTTACTCTCAACTAATTATTTCATGTGGTGTACGTATAATAACCACTGATTTATCTTGTGATTAATATGTTTATTTTAAGGGTACTAAATTTCTCATTTTATGATTATTAATTTTGGGGCATATGATTCAATTGATTTTAAAGTGGTAATCATTTTCTACTCGAACATATATTTTCATTCCGGTTACTCTGTTTCTCTATTTACACCAATAAATTAATTAATTACTCTTATTCTCACTTAATAAATTCTATGTTAATTTTCAATATATATTCAAAAATCAGAATCCTTCTTCCTTTTATTGGGATTCACATGTTTTTAATGGAACTTTCATATTTTCTTCCTGATAAACAAGCCCGATTGAAAGGAATATCTCAAATTCATGCCTATTTTAAAGTGCACTCTACAATTAGTTTTAATAAATAATTATCTTTCTAAAATAATAAATTTTATCTTAGAAAAACATATTTTTTTATTTACATTTTTATGAAAATAGACATGCCTTTCTTCTTTAAAATTTCTTTAATATTTTCCTTAAAATGCATTCAAATGTTTAATTTATAATGTTTCATTAAAACCCATTTTTACGTGATTCAATTTAAAAGGGACATCATTTATGAAGCAAATATAATTTAAACTTCAATCAATTTTTTTGAGATATACATGTTTAAAATCTAATTTTTTAAAAAATAAAAGTCATTTTTTAAAAGAACTCTAGCTTCAAAAGTAAAAGGGTTTTTCTAGTCTCACTTTTAATTGAATGAGATTTATGAGTTCTTCACCACGTATTCCTTCCATCTGTTGTATGTAATTATATTTTAAATATCAAACCATGAGTCTTATTAATCTTATGATATTATATAGAATTAGGAATTAAATTTATTAAGTGGTATGATACTCATTGAAATGATTAATGGTAATTTTCAACAAAAAATTATTAATGATTTAATCAGAGTATTTTCATATATGATTTCTATAAAAATATTTAAAAGTGGTATGTTAATATTTGATTTAATGATATATATTATTTGATATATGAAGAATTTGTTGTAATTAGAATGTGACAGGTGGGGCCAGCTATACCCCTCAATGCATTAGTAGGTCTAATGATCCAAAAATATATGGACCTAGTCGAAGCCATGCCTATTTCTTATAAGGTTTTGGCCGAGGCCTTAATTATATTTAGATTTCTTCATTGAGGTCTCACCCATTTTTATGTATCATTTTTATCATGACTTCAATATGTATCGTATGATTGTATTTAATGGATAATATTAGTGTGGTGGATGTTCCCAATAGATATTTTATGTTTTTTTCATTTCAAGTTGTATTTTATAACTATTTAATTCATCTAGATTTTCAAATATTCTAATCCATTCTCTCCTATGGGATTATAAATTCTTGTAATCATTCCAAGGTAATGTATTATGGCACCATCTCAAGGAAACTGAGGTCGGGTATTACAGTTGGTATAAGAAGAAGCTTAGTAGAAAACATGGAAACTATATTTAGAAAATATAGATTTGAATAAAAAACTATAATCTAGTATTCGAGGAAATGTATATAAATATATCCTATAATTTTGTAAAGGAATATATTATGTGGATATTTCTAGAAAACAAATACCTATCTGTATACTAAAAGTTGATGTGGTTACGGCCCAAATGTACGTAGGAGTGAAAACTCTGACATGGAGTTTTGGGTGTCACCTGGTGTATCCTGGTACAAAAAGATGGGCCTTACTGAACACCTAGTTTGAAACACTCAAGGAATTTTCTTAGGATACTCACCTTTTCATTACATGATATTATGATGGATTTAAAAGTGAAATTTTCCTCAAACAAACCATGTCTATTATTATGGGATTAGCAATGCATCAGATATCAATTCCTGTTAATTTTTTTTCTATATTGAGATAGTACATAATGATACATATCCATATATAGTGTATGAAATTATTTAGAAATGGATAGTAGTGGAATGAATGGAAAATTCATAAATGTGTGTATCCCATGTAGGGATTTCCCTTCTATATAAGATAATGATGATGGATTTGGAGCTGCGATTGGTGTGAAGAAAAAAATAAATATACTGGTACAAGTTACTCAGGTTATGAAAAATTACCTTTCCCATATAGAGCATCCATTTTCATAATTTGTAGGATCTATTTTAGATTTATTTATGATACAAAAAATCCATCATTTAATGGGGCTACAAAACCATTCATAGTGGAAGAGTGGATAAGTTCCTTAGAGAAGATATTTCTCACAATGGGAAGTAATGGAAGGTAGAAGGTTGTTATGGAATTTTATCATCTATATGTAGATTTTCATTAATGTTAGTAACTAATTAAAAATATAGAGGATAATGAAGAAATAGAAAACATTTCATGGAGTTAATTTAATGAACTCCTCAGAGAGAAATACTATCCTCTTGAACATGAAGTCGATATGGAAAGACAATTCCTGAATTTTATGAAAAATGAATATGAGAATGAAGATAAGTTTGAAGATAACTTCACAAGGGTAGCAAGGCATTCTATGAACTATATATGTAATCCAAATAACACGATTTATCGATTTTTTGATGGGATAAATCTATTCCTCTGATAGGGACTTGTCTTCAAAAATTTCTTGTCATACAATGACATCGCCTCATGTCCTATCATGATAGAAAATGAGTTCTCTAAGTAATATGCTTTTAATGTAAAGAATTAGAAGAGTAGATTTGATGCAAACAATAGAAAAGGAAAATAAGGAAATGGTTAATAAGGGAATAGTTTACCTTCCACCTTTTGATAAATGTTGAAGGAAACACCCTTGTTCCTACTGAAAAGGAAAATGGGTTTTTAAAAAGGTGTGGAAATAAATGCCACCATTATGGAGATTTCAAGGTGAATAATTAATCTATTAATTCTCAATGCTATAATACCTAGGTTATGGGACACTATGCTAATTATTTTAAAGAGAGTCAAGGAAACTTGCCACAGAAATTTCCAATGGAACAGGGACAAACTTATGGGATCAAAACCACTAATATTGATGTTCCTAATGACATGGGTGAAGGTATTTAATAGTTTAATCACACTTATCAGATGCTTTATTTCATTCTAGATCATCAAATTATTTCATATCTACCTATATTTACAAGAAAATTATATATTTATAATTTTATTTAACTAGGGATTTATCAGTAAAAACTCAAATGGGAAGTATCATTGCAAAAAAAGACGTGTCAGGCACTACCCATTATGACATATAAATGTTCTTTATCTGCTAATTTAATTGTCATACCCATGATCAAATTTGATATAATACTTGGTATGTATTGACTTTTGAACCATGATGAAAAAATATATTTCCAGAAGAATTAAGTTACAATTTTTGAGAACGATGTAGAATCCCTTATCTTTAGAGAAGAAACATCGTCATGGGGTTGTTATCACGATCCAACCTAGTAGCACTACATAATGAAATTCTTGGCGATAATGATACATCAATATATATGTTTGTGGAAAGAAATATTCAAATATAGTATGTACCTATTGTGAAATAATATATTGATGTTTTCCGGAGGATTTACCTAGATGCCATCTAGAGAGGGAAATTGAATTCTCAATTGATTTAATTCCTAGTTCTAGACCTATATCAAAGAATCCATATATAATGGCCTATGTTTAATTTGTAAAACTAAAGAAACAACTAGTGGATTTGAGGGAGGAAGGATTTATTACCACTAGTCTTTCACCATGGGGAGCCCATTTGCTTTTTGATAAAAATAAATATTGATCAATGAGTTTGTGTATTGACTAGAGGGAGATCAATGCAATAATAAAAAAGAACAAGTATACCCTTCCTCACACCGATGATTTATTTGATCAACTTCATAATGCCCAATTTTTACGAATATTTACTTTTGATCTCAATATCATCAGTTACGAGTGAGGAAAGAAGATATTCCAAAGATATCATTTCTGGACTATGTATGGACATTTCGAGTTTAAAATAATTAATTTTGGGGAGACTAATTCACCCTTTGTTTTCATGGATATAATGAATAGATTTTTGAAGGAATACCCTGATGAATTTATGGTGGTATTTATTATTGGTATTTTGTTATACTTCAAAAGATAAAAAGACCAAGAAAAACAATTGTACACTATTTTGAAGAATCTAGAAGAAATGAATTATTTCGGAAGTTAAAAATGTGTGAATTGTGGCTTCAATAAGTTTTATTTCTTGGCCACATTTTCTCTAAGCATGTAATATTTATTGATTGTGTGAAGAGAAATTATATAAAATAATTCCCTACTCTAAAAAACATAAGCGAGGTAAAACTTTTTATTGATTTACCAGGTTATTATTGGAGTTTAATTCAGATAGTTTCCCATTAATACAACCTAATGACCAATATTACATGTAAAGGGGTTAAGTTCACACGAACAAATGAATCTAAGGAATTTTTTGAAGTATTGAAGAAGAGATTATTGGTTTCTCTGATCCAGACTATACCATTGATTAATGGTGGATTTGTGATCTAGAGTGATTTATTAAAAAAGGGAATGGTAGTTTCCTTATGCAGAATGATAGAGTTGTTGCCTATGCATCAAGGCCCTTAAAAATTCATGAAAGTCTATCCCACTCATGATCTTGAGTTAGCAGTTGTAATATTTTCTATGAAGATATGTTGAAATTATCTTTATGGATAAATATGTGAGATAGATACAAATCATAAGAGCTTGAAATATATCTTCTTAGAGAAAGAACTCAACATGTGTAAAAGGAAATGGCTTGAACTACTCAAGGATTGTGATTATTCCATACACTACCACCCATGAAAGGCAAATGATGTAGCTAATTCATTCAGTAGGAAGGATCATGGTGTCCTATGAAATGAGGATTAAAATTGATATTTTTTATGAATATAGTATATATAGATATTGGAATTATCAAAGAAGGTGTAACATCACTAATAATTCATTTGGTTTCCCAATCATCTTTTTTTATAAACAATTAAAACTTCTCAGTCTGATGATGAGATTCTTCAAAAAAAATTAATAGTGTGAAAGTTGGGATGTTTTATAAAATCATGTTTAGAGATAGAATTAAAATATGTAGGAAGTGGATATGTGTTCTCTCTAAACCCAAGAAGAAAAGGGAGTTATTGGATGATTCTCATAGATCAAATTTCACTATACACCCTTGTAGAACTAAAATTTATAGTGAATTAAAAGAACATTTTTATAAGAAAACATGATGAACAAAATTTTTGATTTTGTATCAGGATGTTTATTTTTTCAACAAGTGAAGTCCTAAAGAAAACATCCAATAATATTAATAAAACCTATACCAATTCCTATATGGAAATGGGATGGCATCACCCTGGATGTTTTCACTGGATTACCCAAAACTCCATGGAAGAATTATGAGAGATGGTTATTTATTGATCAACTTATGAAATATTCATGATTATTCACTATAAGGGAGGATTTTCGAATGGAGTGACTAGAAAAACTCTATATCAATGATGTTTTGAGACTTGATGGGGAACCACTCACAATTTTTTCTAATTGGGATCCACGATTTACAAAAAAATTCTAGAAAACATCTTCATAAGTCTTTGGATATTGATCTTTTATTGAGTAATACTTATCACTATCAAACTAAAGGGATATTAGAATGGACAATACAAACCATAGATGACACGTTGAGATCATGTTAACATGAATATCAATGTATGTGGGACCAATATTTACCTTTAGTGGAGTTTTCTTGTAATAATAGTTTCCATAAATGTGTTCTAATGGATATATATGATGCATTGTATGAAAAGAGATTCCATACACCCACTTATTGGGATGATCTAGGAGAAAGGAGGTTTGTGGGCCCAGAGCTTGTAGATGAAACAATAGTAATGGTAAACGTTATTCAAACACATATCCAAGATTCTCAAATAAAAAAATTGTTATTCTAATAATCTAAGGAAGGATATGAAATTTGAGGAACGAGATCATGTTTTCCTGAAAGTATCCCCATGGAAGGGTGCTATTAGATTTGGGAAGAAAGGGAAACCAAGACCTAGGTACATTTGACCTTTTGAAATCCTAGAGATAATTGGATCAATTTTATATCATTTTCCTATACCACCTAGCATGTCAAGATACACAATATGTTCCATCTCTCATTGTTGGGAATGTACATTCGAGACCCAACACATGTCCTAAATTTTGATGGAATAGAATTGGAACACAAACTTTTATACTATAAAGTACCTATACAGATCCTCGATACTGAAGAATAGGTTTTGAGGATTCAAAGAACTCAAAAAGTAAATATATATTGGAAAAATCATAAAATCGAAGATGCTACAAGGGAGCCTGAAGAGTTTTTGATGAAGATGTAAAAAATTATTTTTATGAGTAAACATTATAAGAATTTCGAGGAAGAAATTTTTATAATGAGTGGATAATGTAACACCCCAAGGATTTAAAAAGAAATTTTATATTGAATGCAGGAAACACTGAGTCTCTAAAAAAACTATTATTATAACACAAAAAATCAAATAATTTTTCCACTTCTAGGATTTGAATTTAAAAAAACTAACATACCCTGTTGCGTTTAGAGTGACATTTGGGGCCTAATAGAATCAAATTAAATTTTTGTGAATAGTAATTTACCCTTATGAATAGTAATGTACACTTATAAATAATAATCCGACCCTTAGGAATACTAAACTCACCCACTATTATATAAATAAAATTTATGCACCTTAAAATTAAAGATGAAATTTGTTTAATTTATTAATTAAGTATTAATTGTTTTTGTAAGTGATAAATATTAAATTAAAATTTTAAGTTAATAAATAAAATATTTTTCCTGAAAATCGTTCCTAAATATATTTTTTATCCTATTATTTTCGAATAATTTAATAACACCTTAGTTAATTTTTCATGGTATTATAAAATCACTTTTAGTTTTAAAACTGTATTTTTCAAGTAAACATGATATTAATTAAAAAATATAAATTTCTCAAATTTAGAAATTATATTGATAAAATTGAGTTCATTTTTTTATTCTACACATAAAAAAAATTCTACTTTGAGTGTTTGGTATTTTTCTGAAATTTTTGACATTTTAGTGAATAGTGAAATACGATAATTTACCATATATATAAAATGTAGGTTAGATACAATATTTATTTCATCAAGGATGATGTTAGAATCCATTAGTGAGAAATAACATGAACATATTACAATTATTGGTCATAAAAATCAATATTATTCATTTTCTTGAGAAAAATAATAAAATAACGTATAAGATAATAAAACATTACTCTTCTCCCCCACTATAACCACCCCATCAGTCCCTCCTCTCTTCACTACTCTCAAGACTTGTGCCCTTATAAAAATTATGTCCAAATATAGTCCTAATATCCTGAAACATTTCCATCATCACTTGGTCTCATAGATGACTAAAACCTCTACCCTAAAGAGGCTTTCAAGGAAGATAAGTTTAATAGGTAAATTCCCCTTCTTATTTATTTTATTTCAATTTCCATTATTTAATTTTTCTTTCCTAACCTATCCTCATCCAAATGATATGATATATCAAGTACCTTATATGTAATGGAATTTTTTCATGATAGTGAAATAATTCATCATAATATCTCGTTTCCAATTATTTTATACTAGAAATGAAGACACCACCCGAGATGTGTTAATCTATCATAATCATGGATGAAGGATTTTCATTTTCAATTAATGTCATAAATTATGGTCATAAAACCATTTTCATGGTGAGAAAAGATTCTTATAAAAGTAATATATCATATTTAAGTTATTTAATATTTTTTTACTAATTTAATTAATTTATAGATAAAAATGAGTTCATTGTGATAAAAAATCACCAAATAACCCAAATAATTATGATTAATGTTTTTTACAATGATTCATCTTTTATAAAAATAAAACAAAATTAATTTTATAACGATTTCATATTTTATATGATCAATAACTACATATATCTTCAATTCTGGGAAACCATTATTAGTTTACATGTTAACTCGTACATGAACATAAATAAACCAATCATGAAAACCAAGAACGAAAATGCTCCAAAACAATGAAATTGAATCTCTTAAGCTATTAAAAGGCCCTGAATAAACATTATAAGGTTAAAATAAATCAATTACATGTAGAATGATAATTATATATATATATAGAATGTTAATTATTTCATTAATATAACATTCATTTCTTTACTAAATATATTGTTAATTATAAAAATCATTTATATATTCCAAGAATCATTTGAACGAATCATGTCTCTTTGAGGGGGCAATAATCCACACTTCCTCAAACGATACTATCATATCAATGTAAAATGGAAAATATTAAATTTATGTGATATAAAAGGATTATATTAGTAAAAATACATATAAAATATCATATATATCTTATATAAAATGAGTTTCCATCATAATGGCCATCCTAGAAAGTTGGTAAATGAAAAAATGGATAATCATTGTTTCATAGTAAAGTTGTTCTCCAGAGAGAGAAACAAAATGTTCTTTAACCATTGGACAAAAATTTGTATTAGGGTGGTTATAAAACTTAATTAAAAACATCAGAGTATATTGAGTATAATATAGTTATTATATGGACATATAATTAGATTATTTCAGGTGGAGGAGAAGTAAATTAAAGAAATGTGATCGTTGGAAAGCATTACCTTAAAATCGGGTAACTCCATTTTGTTATATAAGAAAGGACATCCTTTAAAATATTTCTATCTAAAGGGATGATTAAATTTCGAGGGGAGGGGTTAGGAATCTATATGGGAATATCTTGGCATAAACTACGTTTTTTGAGAGGTGTGAGTAAGTGGGAGAGTTTGTCTACTTTTATAAGGACAAAAATTGACTCACTTGGAATTTTTAGAAACAATTTAGGTTTACAACTATTTTTTCCCAAAATAAGTCATACAAAAACAAAAACAAATCAATATTTTATGGATAATTTCTGAAATATTTTCATCCAATGGGTTTTTTACAAGTGGTTAGGTCATTTGGCCTTTAATGTAATGGTTTAGTCCTTTATTAAGCTTAATTGGCCTTAATATTTGTAGTTAGTTTTAATCACATGACGTAATATTTTTTTTTCAAAAATTAAGATGAAATTATCGGAAATTATAAATAATTAATATTCAAAATATGTAACCCATTTTTTTAGAATTCCAATTACAGAAGTTTCATAAATTAATTTAATTTTAATCCCCCATAAAGGATGACAATACAGGTTCTTAAATTTACAATATCTAAACAATTATTTTTTTTATAATCAATTACAAATTGAAAATGATTTAAATGATGTAAATTTAATTAATTTAAAATATTTTTATCTAATAAAAGTTTAAAAAAATTTAAAATTATAACTTTATCTTATAAATAAATTAGTTGAAAAAACAGTATTGCAGAAACATTTCGTATTTTTATCTATACATTAAAAAAGAAATGTTTCAAAAAAAATATCCAAATTTCACCCAAACCTAATTCATATGATTAAATTTAAAATATGATGTTTATTTTGATATAAGAAATAAATTAATTTTTCAAATTACTTATTTAAAATGGGTTCTACATTAAAAGACAGTAAACATATGTTTATAAAAATAGAGGTTTCTTTGGATATAATGGAGTTTGTTCTTATATTATGCCTATCAAACCTAGTGGATGAATATTCAAAATGTTTAACTCAAAAAATAATATATATATATATATATATATATATTACATTAATATCACTCACTAATTTTAATTAATTTTACCATATAGTAAATCATCTTTTATAACATAATAATATTTTTCTATAAAGATATTCAGTTTATATTAAATTAATTCTTATATTCATTTATAATTAACCTGTAACCTATTAATTTAATATATATTGGTATAAACCATAATTTTCATAAGTTAGTTATTAATATTCATATCTTCTTACATAATTTGAAGGTTATATTATATTCTATTAAAAAAGTATTTTATTAATCAATTGTTATTTGGTGAATTGTGGTACCGCATGTATGGAAATCCACTGAGGAAGGTCCCTATTGTTTTAATTTATATTAACTCTGTGTTTCATTAATTTAAATATATCAAATCAATTTAAAATTGAAAATATATTATAATGTAACTAGATATTATATTACCTTACATACTTGGTGTCGTGTGGCATACATGCTATTGAATACAAGGTTCTTACATTATATTTGGGGGGGGGTCACATTCTCCCCACAGAATTTAAAATGTGCACTCACAATTTAAAATTGATTATGGTGATATATTGTATAATAATTACTGTGTTTGAAATCACACATCCTTAGAAGGGTTACAAAATCATCATATATAAAAGATATAATGGAAATAACAAATATCCCATGGACTACCATGTATCTAGGTCTCTAAATAAATGAATATCAGTTGAAATTAGAGATACAAAACCAGAGAAAGAAACATAAATTTTTACTAGGAGGGATTGATGACATAAATCAAAAACAAGTTAATTATCAAAATAATGTTGAGGACCTAAAATATATAATTCTACAATTATTTAAGTGACCATTGGTTCTAAATAAATTAATGAATTAAGGGAAAAATTATTTTTACTTATTTTTGGTAAAGTTGGGTAATTATTTTACTATCTAAGAATATAATAAAATATTCTTACTTGGTAGGTTTAAATTTCATATAAACCATCCTAAAATTTTGTTGTGCTTTGATAAAATTTTAATTCATCACATTAACCGGAGAAATTAATTACCAATAATGAATTTTTTTATCCCTCAAGACCTAAATGAAAATGTTTAAGGATCATAAGGCCTATAAAAGAGTGAGAAATGTAACTATTTATCTCTAAATACCTTTTGAAACAAATATAGTTATTATATTATTATATAATCCTCAAAATTTATATTACTAGTTGATCACTAAAATTTATTTGTCAAATTGTATAACTAAATATAACGAAAATCCACCCAGGACATTGCAAAGGTCACTAGTTGCGTAAAAACGTTATTATCATTTAGTTAAGGGTTCTAGACATACATCTTTATTAGATTTGATTGGTTATCACCTAGCTTATAGCTTGTCCTTTTATAAACCTAAATTAATATGATTTACAAAATGAATTTGGTGGTTATCATTAAAATATGGTTAATCGATAAATATGATTTTAGCAATTGTTTTGAATACAATATCAATGAATAAATACTTCATCCATTTATTTTCACATAGTTTCTTCCATAGTATAAGGTTTATCCATAATATCATTTATAGGATTTTTAAATCATGACACCATATATTATATCTAAAATACCTTATATTTATCCTAGTTTATTCATTTTCAAATTCCATTATATTGGTTTTTAAATAAAATATGGATTATATTACGAATACCCACTGGGAGTGCCATCCTAGGTGCACAATAAGAATCATTGTCGTGTACCCGGTTACCCTAAGTCTTGAATGATCTATTTTATAAGATTTGGTACTCTTAGGTACATTTTTTCTAGAACCACATAGATTTTTTGTATCAAGACATGGATATATTACTTGAAAACTCACATAAAATATACCTTACCAAACTTCTAGGATATTATTCTATAATTATCCTCAACTTTTGCCATATTCTTATGTTCTATAACTTATTTTTTCATAAATCTTGTTCTCATGGTTTCTAATAAACTTCCTTTGGTACAAACTATACAGACCTGACCATAGAAGTGTCAGACACGGTGTCTTCTATTAATTATATTGGAATGATTACATGGAATCAAGCCCTGAAGAACTGATCATTTTAGTTTTTTTGGTAAATTTGATACATAAATGAGTATTTTATTACAAATGAATACACTAATTAAACAGTATTTTTTTCTTTTTAAATAAACAAATTTGATGATAACTCTAATTCATCTAGTAAATCCATGTATATCATTCAGATTTCTCTTCTTGGATTCTTAGGGAATGAAACATAATAAGTGTGAGATCAAATGCTCTATACGATAAAAATATAGTGAAATTAGTACAAAATCAATGAGAATAGTCAATATGGAAAGGTAATTAACTGAACACACCTACCATGACATCAATATAATTAATATAAGTGTATAAATAATTTAGAATGTAATAAATGGTAACAAATTCCATCCATATAACTGAAATTAAGATGTATCCACATATTTTTTAAAGAAAAAAATCAAGGATAAATAATAACTATAACTGATATGAGGGAAATTCATTATTTTTAGATTCTATTATTCCATGGTACGTAGTACCATTACCGTCAAAATCATTCACTAGACAGTTTAAAAAATATTGAGTAAAAATCCATCTATGGTAGCTAAGAAAATGAATTTCCCCATGAGTCTATCAATGCATCAAACAGCTATCTATAACAAGTGTCCACCCGTTTCATACAAGTCCAAATAATTCCCCATATTAAAATATTAAAATAAATAATATTGTTTATCAACTAAACGTTTTGAATAATGAATAAAGAATTATCAATATTTCCCCAAATAATCAAATAAAAGCCAATGTATACACTCCATGTAAAATGTTATATGGTTTAGGTAATTGTAATATCCATTATATATGATATGGAAAATTATGGGAAATTAAATTATCATATAAGATTGAATATTTCAAGGGGATTTAAAAAATCAGTCATGGTTATAAATTTAAGTGATATGCATTAGAAAATAAAACAAAAACCGTATATAGGATGGATAAGGGTTGTATCAATACAACATATCCCTAGTGGAGTCAAAATATAGGGTTGTTGTCATTTATTAAATAAAATATGAACATAAAAAATATTCATAAGGAAAATAGTATTTTTTTAATTGAATTTGAAAATACTTTATTTATTCCATTTTATAAAATTCTAATAAAAATAATCCTTTTTAAATTTATAGGGAAGCTTCATAGAAACAACGGTGGATATATCAGTATATTCTGTAAGAGTTAAAAATAAACATTTCTTTTGAAATTTATAAAATGATTATAAAAAAGACTTCTTTGGAAAATGACAAGAAGATTCTTTTGAAAAAAATAGGAAAAGATAAAAAATAGAAAAAATGTTTATAAAATAATTTTGATAATATTTATTAGTTTTTTTAATAAATCATGATTTTAGAAGAAAATACATTCTCCAAATAAAAAGAGAAATGAATTCAAGATGTCATAAAAACATTTTTAAAACACTATGAGTACCAAAGAGTGGGAAAATAGAAACAATACATGGAAAAGGTCATGAATTAATTGTGATGAGGAAAATAAAAGGTTTAATTGAAGAGTATAAATTTAATCTCCATGAATATAAACACCATTGAATGATCATTAGAGTTATTATTGAGGAAAATAATCATTAATTTTTTCATAGTATCAAATTCCACTTTGAAAAATATTAAATCATAAACCTCATGAAGGGAAAATATGAAAGAAAAGAATTAAATGTAATTAAGAATATGTATTTCATGATATAATATATAAAAATAAGTAGTATATACACAAATGATGTAAGTGTTGAGCATGATATTTTTCTTACATATTTACAAAGTGACATGAGAATCCCTTTCCCTTGAATTCCCTTTCAAGTGAATATCCCTTAACCTACTATATAATAATACTATGTTAATTTTATATATTCAATAGTACTTTTTTTATTAATATCATTACTTTTATTTCACATATTACTATTTTGTATACAAGTAATTAAACAATTCTTTTTATGTCAGGTCTTTAGAAAAAATTCAGTTTATATGTCAAAAACAACATTAGAAGGTCTACTATGGAAAAAAAAATATTATATAACATATAAATAATATTAATCCTGAAATAATTTATATATTTGTACATAAATTATAATTTTAAATCCAATAATTAAAAATGGTAATAAAAATGGATCATTATTATAATCATGGAGACAGTATGTCGTATGCACCCATGAGTAACGTTCCTATTTTTCAATGATTGTTATACAAAGAAGGTAAGTAGCAACATATATTTAAAAAATTATAATTATATCATATATACTATATTTTTTTCATATATACTTATATATATAATTCATGTGATGAAAAATTAATCACATCATGTCGGGGAGGAGGTAGTCCACACATCCATGAATAAAGTTATCCATTTTTAATTGTCTGAAAGGGAAATAAAGAAAATGATAAATATATATTTCTATGGAAAGTTAATTATTTCATGAATATACTTAGTATTTTTTTGACGTGTCATATTTTTAATTATAATAATAATTTAAACATTCCATGTATCATGTGAATGAATCACATCACTTTGAAGGGACAATAGTCCAGACTTCTTCAAATTATGTTATCATATTAAAATAAAGTTTAATGTATTAAATTTATTTCTTATAAAAACGTTAAATAATTAAAAATAAATAATAAATATCATAAAAAATATATATAATTGTATTTTATTTCATAATTTAAAACCATTATTTTTGGTAATGGAAAAAAGAACAACCATCGTCTCGTGAGCCTCTAGTTTATGGAACAGATAAACAGTATGTTTTCTACCCATTAGATGGATGTTGGTGTTAGTTTAGGTAGAAACCATAATAAAATAACATTATGTATATTTAGGATACTTGTTTTATTATATTAAAATTTATTAAGAATATTTTAGGTGGTCAAGAAGTAAATGAATGAAATGTGATCATTGGAAAGCATTACGTTAAAATCGGGTAACTCCTTTTAGTGTATACCAAAGGGCTTCCATTAAAATATTTTCTCCAAATGGGAGGCTTCATGGTCATTTGGAGTAATTTTGGGAAGCTTAATGGGTAGATATTGGCCAAACCTATGTGGTTTGAGAGGTGCGAGTATGTTGGAGAGGTGGTGGCCTTTATAGTGAATAAAAATTGCTTAGTTGTAATTTTTGGAATCAATTTAGGTGTACACATGTTATTACAGAAAATTAATAAAAACAACCAAAAAACATAATAATATAAGGTTAATATCTGAATTATATCCATCCAATGGGGTTTGGAAAGGTGTCTAGGTCATTTAGAACCTTAAATTAATGGTTTAGTCCTTTATAAATCATAATTTTCCCTTAATAATTACAATTAATTACGATCACTTTCACTAATAATATTGGTAAAAAACTAAGTTAAACATATTATAAACTATAAATTTTTTAAACCTAGAATCCATTTTTTAAATTTCATTCTATGAGTTAGAAGAAATTAATTTAAATTTTAGCCTAGAGGGGGGACAACGATATGTGTTTTAAAAGTAAAAACATTAGAATGTTTTCTATGTTTATATTTTCAATTTCAAAGTGAAATACATTTAAATTAGTTATTTATATTAATTTATAAAAATAATATCCAAATAAATGTTAAGAAAATTAAATGTATAATTTACCCTTATAAATAAATAAGATAAAAACGTAGTTTTCAACAAAACATTTAGTAATTTTAACTATTCATAATAAAAAAAAGAAATGTTTGGAAAAAATATCAGAAATTCACCCTAACATAATTATTGTGTTTATATTTCATTGATGAAGACTATTTTGAAATATTAAATCATTTATAGTGTAAAAATATATATTTAATAAGTGTTCTCCATTAAAAGGTTGTAAAATTGACATTATAAAAATAATTTTTTTGTGTAAAATAGAATTTGTTCTTATCTAAAGTTAATCAAACCTAATAGATTATTATAAAAAATATTTTACTGAATATATAACATATATATTACACTAATATCACTCACTAATTTTAATTAATTTAATCAAGTATCATAAAACAAATTTTTTTCATAAAAATTCATTTCTATTGAAATATTCACTTTACATTAATTTTCTTCTTATATTCATTTATATTTAATTTTAACCAAATAAATGTAGATATATCTTTATAAATAATTATTTTCATAAGTTATTTATTTCTATTCATAACTTCTCACATAACGCCTATATTATATCATATAACATTAAAAATTATTAATTTAATAATATGTTGTTCTTTGGTGAAACACGGTTTTGCATGTAATGCAAGCCATAAAGGAAGGTTTCTATTTCATGTAACACATGATAGCATAATAAAACATTCATTGAAATATATATAATCTATTTTCAATAGTAAATATGTTGTAAAATATCTAGATATTATATTACCTTATATGTTTGGTGTCACGTTTCATACACGCTATCAAATACATGGTGCCTGCTTTAAATTTTTAGTGCATTGCATTATAAGGTGTAATTTGTTAGGAGAGTGAGTTTTTTTCAAATAATAGGTTTGTTTTTTAACCAATTTTGTTTGTTTTATTTCTTCTTCTACCTCTTCCAAGTCTTCATAAAAAATGTTAAAATAACAAAACCAGTATCTTCTATGTAGTGAGATGTCGTTATTTTATTTTCAAAATCAGTATCCAAATAATCATACATAAAATGGGAATATACTCATCATTATAATTAATGAGAGACTACTTTAAAACAATGATATTATAAAATAATTGCATTGTGCTTGATAGGGTTTATGACACATAAAAGCAAGCATAAACATACCAAAAAATAGATTATATAAATATGAATGTTACTACCCAACCATTAAATTTTTGGATATGAATAAGACCCTCTAAATTAAAAACCTTTATAATATATTCATGAAAAAATAATTTCATTGGATATCAAGTGATTAAAAACGAAATTAAGAATAATTTAAAATTATGTGAAATAGTTTTTTTGATAAAAACTATTTTTATGAATGGAATGTTCTTTTATCTTAATAAATTAAATTAAGCACACATTTTTATTTATTTTAATTAATTTTTAATATTATAAATTCTATAAAAAAATTTATTATACATATATTGTTTTATGAATGGGATGAGAATAAATCAAATTGTAGGCTGAAATACTGTATTTTCCTAAAAAGTGTCTTGATTGCGTTTTCCATACATATATTAAAATTAATTTTTTACAATTTTATAAATTTAATTTAACAACATGAAATTAATATTTTTAAATAATATAGTAAAAAATAACATATAATTAATTTTTGAAATTTTTTTGATAAGACTATTTTTTTGATAAATAGTGGAAATGCTGATATTTATTTAAAATTTCCCTTTTCATTTAAAGAATTATAAATGGTTGGATTAATTTTAATTTTGTTTTAAAACATATATTAGTAAATTATAATTATTATTAATATAATTTATTACAGTAAATATAATTTTATGTCATTTTTTCAATTAAAACTTTGGTACCTGAGAAAACATTTCTTTATAAAACCAAAATTTCATCTTGCATTCAGGATTAACATTAAATTAAATTCTTCCGACTCTATTATTTGTATTTTAACGAATGGATTAAATATTTATAATGATAATAATTAATATTAGGTGATAATTTCAACTAATGTTTTGGTCATAATTAATTTTAAAACCATTAAATATTAATTATCATAGTTAAGGTTAAAATGGGTCTATTGGGGGTTAAATTAAAAAAGATAAGAGTTATATTACCTAAATATTTTATAATACCATGTTATATACATATTAAAATCTTATATCAAATATGGTTATATAATGGGAAATTTGGGAGCCTCTTTGAATGTTTTAAACATGTTTATAGTTTATTATTTTAAAAAAATTAATGTATGTCCTCTGCCCCATATATAAAATGGCACCAACTATCATATCATGTCCACAATTAAATACCAATTTGGATTAGTCATGTTATATCCAAATATATTAAATATATCTATAACCACAATCTATGGTCCATTTGTTTACCATAAAACCATTCTATGAAGGATTCAATTATAAACCTAAATTTGTTGTTCGATGAAGAGGTTTAGATCTTCAACTTTATATTTCAATTTATCTAATCTTTTGACACCATAAAATATTCAAATAATATGATAAAAAATTAATAATATTATCTAGAATATATTTTTATTTTATAATGTTAATTTAATAACCTATATCCATTCCATATTCTATAAAATTTTAAATGAAACTGTTGATCCTGTGTGTGGCGGACTACCACCTTTTGAACTGATATAATTCATTTTCTATAAATGCCTCAAATGGATGGATATAATGATGTATTTATTGTAAATATAAATATATATGTTTTATTTATGAAATAAGTTTTTTGGAAGTTATACTTTCACATTATCCTTCTTACATTCCAATCCATTGGAATACGATAATGTCACTCGTGCTTATATGTGCACAGTCACCTCCATAAAGAGATGTGATATGCTTTTCATTTAATTTTGAAAAGGACCATAAAAAGGACGTACATTATAAAAATATATATTCCATATTTTATAATAAAAATCTTATGAGGGTGAATTAATATTTACCTACCTTTCTTTAAATCTGTAAAAAAATGAAAGCAACGTTCATGCGTATATACAACCTTCCATCTCCATGAATGGTGAAACTCATTTTTCATCCCCAAAACTTTATGGAAAATTATAAACACTTATATAATGAATATATAGTATATTAATATCATTCCTAAAATTAATTATATTATTAAATGATGATCAAATTAAAATAAATGAATATATCACACCAAAACATACATGAAAGTAGTTATCACCTAGAATAGTGATTTTAAAAAAAGAATTGTTAGCAAAAAGGTGATAACAGCCATAAGTAAATCATATATGGAATGATATATCTGAGTATGGGTCAGAAATATATTTATAAAAAATTATATTTTTATAAAGGAGTATCAAACACGTACAAAGGAAATTAGACCTGAGAAAAGGGTTTCTTGTCTCACATTTACTTCCATGAGACATATTCGATATTCAAATCTTATATAACTTTTGTGGTGTATATAATTACCATGAATGTTTTTTTTATTATTGTAAAACATCAAGTATTTATAATTTTTTTTAATGAATGAGATGCATGCAACACAACGTCTCTATGAAACAAACACTTTTTTATTTAAAGGAAATAGTTTTAACCTAGACGTTAAACATTAATTTAACGCTTATGTAAATTGAATTTCAAAAAATAGACATACATAATTGCAATCATTAAGATATTTAGAGTATGACATGATCAACTTATTTTTTTGGTGAATAGTAACATGACCATATGGAATAGTAATGTTACCCTTATGAATAGTCATATGACCCTTATGAATTGTAAATCATCCAAATTAATAGTATCCTCACCCATGAATGTATAAATAATATATAGGCATCTTATAAGTGAAAATACAATCATATTAGAAGTAAATAAATATTTATAAAATTATTAATTAAATCATCAATATTTAATTACAATTTTATGATAAATTTAATAATTTATATGATTTGTTTTTTCATAAAATGTAATCAAGAATTTTTTTTTTCATAAGGTTATAATGTAATCTTATGATACCTTGATTAATTTTTATGGTGTTATAGAATCATATATATTTTTACTGTTGTTATTTTATGAATAAATTATGATTTTATTTAGAAATTATTTCGTCAAATGTTGAAAATTATTTTGATAAAATGTAGTTAATTTCTGATTTTTAGACATGTCGAAAAATGTATGGGGTAAATTTTTTAGATTTTTTTGAAATACTCGAATTTTTTGTGAATAGTGAAATCCACTAATTTATGAAATAATATGAATACATGAATCATTCAATCATAGATTATGTTATTCTAAGGTAAGAACACTTGATTTGAATTCACATGCACTAATTAATATATTTACTCATAAGAACCAATATTATTTTCATTCCTTGAGAAAAATACTAAAATAATAATTAAAATAATGGAAACCCCCCCATATCCTAAAATATAAAAAGCACCCCTCAGTAACATTTCTCCCCACACCTCTCAATATTTGAGAATTTTTCCAAATTTTGTTCAATCAAATTCCTAAGAATCATCTCCACATCCAAGACCAGCAGGTCTCATTAAAAGGCCAAAACCAAGGTCCTTAACGAGTTTCACAAGGAAAACAGTTCAAAAGGTATACACCCTCTTTTATTTTCATTTTAGTTTATTTTCGATTCTTTTTCATTCCTGTAGTATATTAACCTCCCCTTATCCAAGTGGTATAAAAACTCCAGTATCATATATATTCTAAAATATTATCATGTTTATCTAAAAATTCATTATCATACATCTTCTCCTCTATATTTTATTCTAAAAAAACATCATTCGTGATGTGTCTATTTACCAACATCAAGGACATTGTGTTCAAAATTTCTATTATATTCATCATGGCTGGTCATGAACCATTTAAATGGTTGGAAAAAATAGATTATATTATTTAACCTCTTTTAATATTTTCTAATTAACATATATTCATAATATTATATAATATAGAGAAACTCTTTTCTGATTATTAATGAACAAACAAAATGATCTAAACAACTATCATTATTGTTTTTTCTAATGATACATCATCATATCTAATAAACACATTTTTTCATAATCATTTAACATTATGAAAATATATTAATACCATTTCAATCCACTTATGGTTTTTCTCTCTCATTCGACAAGATAATCCATTATGAAACAACTATAAAAACCATGTAAAAACACACCCAAAGTAATTTAATTAAGAAAATATTATTAATAAATGGGTTGAATGATATTATGAAAAGATCATATATGGTATTTTAAAAATAAAATTATTATTTTTAACTATTAATGAAATTATTTTAAGTATTATACATGAGGTTTAAATATAGTTCAAGTAAGTTAAACCCAATCTAAGGGAACTTTAACCATCCATCCAAATTTAATTTTTTTATTAAACCATTTTTAAGGGAAAATGGGAAACCATAGTTCATAAACAAGATACCACTAAATGCTGAAAGAGCTCACAAAATTATTAAACCCCAGGATAGGATAACTTGACTCGGTTACTTTGTAAAGTACCCATTGCAACTTACTAACTTGGGTATATGGATCCTCTTTGATGAGCTCTTTAAGCAGATTGATCCTCCTTTGCATTGTTTAAATAAATTCATATGTGTTGATTTTACTCTGATTGAAGCCCCATTAAAGTATTCGGTTTTATTTATCTATCCACACTTCTTTCTCCTCATTAGACCCCACTTTTAACCTTCGTTCATAAATTAAAATAATATCATATTCATAGGGATTGGGACAGAGAGCATTTTCAAGCATTTCTTCCAAGGAGTGCAGGATTAGTTTTTGGCACTCCCCATCCTCTTCTTCCCCGACTCTTGTTCTTATGAATGATTCTTCAATTTCCCCATTCTATATATATATTTTTTGGTTGTTTCAACCATTCATGTCCACCCTACTCTCTATTGGTTTTTGAAGGAGGGAGTAATCTTTAAGTCCCTTTATTTTTTTCCCTTGAACCACAGTACATTTCCCTGGGTCTTCAATACCTTTTTTCCAATTCTTACTTCAAGGGCAGTGATTAATTTTCCATTTAATTTGGTCAATTCTATCCTTTGAGGGGTAACTATATATTTTATCACATGGATAATCCTCCTATTGAGGTAGTGGGGGGTCTTAGAAAAACAGACCATAGAAATAGTTCCCCAGCATTAGCATCAAACCTTCCATGAGATCTCTCTTCTTACATAGAGACTCTTTATTACCTGTTTCATTCACTATGCTATTTTTATTCCCCCAATTCACAACCATTATATGAACATCAGAGATAACACCAAGGTTGTTTGGGTAAAAGGGTCCCAAGACATCCACTCTGTCCATCCTCCCCTATACATGGATAGAATATGTTGCTGCCAACACCAAGGACTCCCCCTTCACCATTTACCATATAATGGCCTAGTCATATCAATGTTCCATAAACAGGGGTTGTTGGTTCATTTCCACCCATCCACGAGAGAGAGATCCACCATGACTTTGGACATCATTCAATATCCTACTCACCTCACCTTCCTCTATGGATCCGACTGGTAAATCCACTATAGCCACAGCTAAGGGATCTTCCTTATCTTTTCCATTGAGTTTCAAATCATTTTTTAAATGGGTGAAAATACCCCCAACCCACAGATCTGCTTCCTTAGGCATCACACACATCACTACCACAGGATAGACCAAGGGAGGCCACTAGTGAATTTGAAACACACCGTTACTAGACTCCACACCTAGAAACTCTTGTTGTATGACATGATCGAAGACCTTTGGAATGGGCCCGTGCACCTACTTATGCTCTCCCACACCATAAATATCCACAAACTTATGGTTCACTATAGGATCACCCTACACCTCATACCCCTCGACTGTACTGATCACATATTGATTATCCTGGAGTCCGCAACAACAGATAGAAACCAAAAGACATAACTTGTGACACCAATGAAGAATGTATGCCACTATTCAAAAACTACCCATTGTTTCAATCTGAATTTTTCTCCAACTAAAACCCACAACCTCTATGTAGGAGGCTCCAAAACATCATCCTTAGCACATATATGAGGGATGATTGGGTGACATACCTCTGATGTGTGACTATCATAGCACAAATATCATCCAAGCATATTACCTAACATTCATATAATTGATAGATTCTAGAAAGGGAGAGCAGTTTTTGGAATAACTAACCACTCCAAAGAGGAAGGTGTGCCGGGGTTCATGTTGAGTTCCAAAGACCAGTGAAGATGTTAAATGCCACATCCATTGAAAGAACAAGGGGATTTGGACTAGGTGACAATCAGATCATCCTCTAATGAGAATCGAATCATCATGTAGCGACAATCGAAGAGACCCACCAACGCGTGGTCTTGAAGATCCCATGATTCAAAGAAAAATCTATAAAAAGAATCAACTGAGGGACATCAACCCCTGAATTGGTCTATAAGCATCGACCTGCGAAGATCTGAAGCTTCATTGAACTCTTTTGTAGAAATTAAAAGTTGGGGAGAGTTTTTGTGGTGGTCCTGGACAACAGATAAAAGAGGGATCGACATGAAGTTATTTTATATTATATTATTTATATTTCATATACATATTCCTTTTATTTGATCAATTATTTCTACAATGATATTGTATTTTTAAAAGACTTTTCATTAAAAATACTCTTTTAAATATCTATTTTAACAAAATTAAAATTCAATGTTTTTATGAAATTGTTCAGGTTTTTTATGTTACGGTATTTGGTAAATTTTTATGATTAAGGGTGGGACCTATATCTCCCTCTAATGTATTGGGTATGTTTATATTGGAGGTCGGTTATATGGTTACTCGTAGTAGACCTACGATGGTTGCACCATAAGATAGTCATGCGGGTTACATTGTATGGTAGTAGTGAAGGTTAATAATCATAAGGTATCCACAAGGGTTACAGTATTAAGTTTGTAATTATCTAGGTAAGCTATATGTTTTATTTATATTTTCTATGCGGTATAAAAATATATTGGTTTCATAAAGTAATGAAAAGATACATATTGGTTACGAAATATATCTTTGTGAAAAGATTTCATATGTTTATAATTGTTCGTGTAATAATGGTTTATATCCTTATTTTTATATCCCTTACTATTCTTTTTAAGCCCATCCCATGTTTTAAAATATTTTTCACATGGTTTGAGGAGGGGTAAGTGAAAATGATAATCCAAGTTGAATGTATTTAAAATGTTTCACGAATAAATTTCATGTTTTTATTAAAAAATTATTATGAAAAAATGGATAATATTTTAGTAGTATATACATTTTATGATTATGGGTTAATATGTATGAATAATATTATAATTTTTCAAATCCCAAAACATGAAATCATACTCAATATAAAAAAATTAAATTTTTGACTAAAACTCATGATTATGAAATGTTTAAGGTTGGGTTCCTATTTTTGCTATTAAAGGACTGTTAAGATGAATTTATGGGATTGGATGAGGTTAACAGAAAAATGTAAATTTCTTTTACCATATATTTATTTTGAAATGATATATAATTTTAATATTACAATGTTTATTTTACTAACATATTAATGTTCAGAATTGTTTTTTGCAGAAGAAATAGTGAAGCTAAAGTAGGAAGCCACAAAGGGGCTAGTGTCTATCTGAATCTAAGGCCTAGAATGCTAACAAATTGAGATGAATGGTTTGGTATAGTAACAGATCAGTTGAAATAAGAAATAAGTAGTGGTGTAATCCATGAAAGTGAACATCCATAGTTTCCACAATTGAACATGATGATAAAGGCACATTTTATAAGGCAACACCTTCACGCATTCATTGGATCTTCTAACCTAGTGGAAGATGAAGGATGAATTAAATACCTTGAAATGATATTTGATTTCATGGGGTGATCAGATAATCAAAAGGTTAGTCTTTATATTTATCATTTTTATAGTGAAGGTGACTAGCAGTGGTCAATGTTCAAGAATATCAGGGATAATGAGGAGATTGATGCCTTGGAATGGGATAAATTTAAGAATCTGTCCCTTCAAAAATACTTTCCGATGGTGGTTTGACATATTATGGAAAATAAATTCAACGAATTTATGAAATGGGAGGAGGATTTACTGGATTTTTGTGCAAAAAACCTCACTATACTGAAATGGTATGCACAAAACCTTATTCGGAATCTTGATATCAAAATCATTAATTTTTAATCAGTAATGAAGAAAAAATAATAATTGTAATTGGATTCATATTAATTAGAAAGTAATGATAATCTTTTCTGATGTGCGGAGAGGGTGGAAATTGTGTTTCCTGATAATCATTTGTACATTAAAAACAAAATGAATAAGGCTTTCAGATTGTTGGTGATGAGTATGAATAAATCAAATAAATCTGAAGGTAAGAATGTTTTTTTTCTAGTTTTTAAAAAGTGTGGTAAAATGATCCCTAGGTAATTTTTTTAATAAAAATTTCAAGGGTTTTAGATGTGATATTTTTAGACATATGTACAGAGGTCTTAATGTAAATTATTCTAAGATTAACACTGATAAAAAAACTATAAAATGTTTTAAATGTGAGAAAAATGGGTCATTATAGAAATACTTTTCCAAAGAAAAATTTTAATGATGTAAATAATATTGATTATAAGTAGAAAGGGGAAATGAGATCCTTTGAGACAATGAGAATAGATATTGGTCCATCCAAATAAGTGGTATCTATTACTTTATATGTTTACTTAAATTTTTCAAATGTATTGTTTGATGTGGGGTCTAAACATTCTTTTATTTATGATATGTTTTCTGGAAAATTATGAATTTCACCTCAAGAAATGAGACCAGAACTTATGGTTAAAACAATATGGGGGGAATATTATATTTAAAAGTAATTATAATAATATTAATGTTCTTATATATGGAATGAAACAACATGAAAACCATGTTTTTCACTTATTAGAGTTTGATGTTATTCTAAGAATGGATTGGATTTCTGTTTATCATGATAAAATTGATTATAGAGCTAAAGTTTTTGTTTTTCTGAAAGAGTTTCAGTTTGTATACAAGAATGAACTTATAAAATTGATAACATATTAGGAAGCTATGAAACTATTAAGACATTGAAATGAATGTTATATTTCATATTTTGTGGAAAATAAGGGCACTATTCAGATTAATGATGTACCCATGATAAATGAATACCTGTATATTTTTTCACGATTATTATAGTGTTATACCTGATCAAGAAGTTGAATTCACAATTTAATTAGTTCCTGATGCTAATACAATTTCAAAAACCCCTTGTCTAATAGTTCAAATAGAAAATCGTTAATTTAAAAATTATTTTTAGGAGTTTCTTGATAAAACATTCATTCTTCATATCACTTCATCATGGGGTGATCCTTATTTTTTCATTAAAAATATTTATTGTTCCATTAGAAATTGCATTGATTATAGAGAACTGATGAATAATAATAGTATGAATAAGTATCCTTTTTCTCATATCGATGTGTTTTTTGAAAATATTTAGGGAGCTCAATATCTTTCCAAGAATGAATTGAGATATGGGTACCATCAACAGAAGGTGAAGGAGGATGACATCCCATAAATATCTTTTCATACTAGATATGGGAATTATGAGTATTTTTACACCCATTGTATTGAAAAATGACCCCGCTATATTCATGGATCTTTGGAATAGAATATTCCTTGAATACCTAGATAAGTATTTTGTTTTTTTTGTTAATTATATTTTGGTATTTTCAAAAATTTATGAGGATCATTAAAAAAATTAATAGTCTATCCTGCAGAATCATAAAAAAATAAAACATATAAAAAATTTAGAAAATGAGATATTTTGTTCCAACTAATTTATTTTCATGGCTACATTGTAAGGATGTGATAATAGTTGACACTACCAAAAAAAAGTTGTTTTTTTGTGGTAAATACTTACAAATGTTATAGAGATTCACATATTCCATGTGTTAGAAGGTTATTACTACCAGTTTGTTGAAAAAAGTGATTGGTTATCTAGCCTGTCAACCAAGTTAACCAAAAATAGGGAAAAAATAATTTGGACCAAAAATGTGATGTTTTTTTAGGATCTAATGAAGAGATTGGGGAATGCTCCATTTTACCCCTACCTTCCAGTAATTTTGAGTTTTTCATCTATAGTGATTATTAATTTGAGGTACTTGGTTGTGTTTTAATATATAAAGATTAGTTAATTTCTTATACTACAAGACAACTGAAACCCTATGAGTAAAATTATCCCATTAATTATTTATAATTAGAAACTATATTTTTTATTTCAGATATTTGGAGGAATCATATATAAAAATCCAAATGTGAAATATATACTAACCATAAAAGTTTTAATTATATATTCACTCAGAAGGAATTAAACACAACACAAAAAAGATGGACTGAACAAATAAAGGATCATGATTGATTGATAAATTTTTCACTCAGAAAAGAAAACAAATTAGAGGATGCCTTGTAATGAATCCAAATTTTGAATAAAACTTGTTTCTTAATTTTGTGTGTTATTATATTTTTTATAGTCAACAAAACTGTTTCATTTGATAACATGAGTATAATTAAAATGGGACCATTGGGTTTTGACTGTCATATGACCAATGGTCAGTATGACCGTTGTAAACTAAACGTTTTGATTATGTTCTCTAAATATAAGTGATCTTGGTTAATTAATATAGAAATAAGATTCAATGGACTCACCCAGTAGTCTGGGACCGATCGAAGCCCATCCAATAGAACATGGGAAGGAGGTATCACCACTGGGCTTTTCTCTGGACCAAACCCAAGCCTAACTTCATCGTGTGATGCTAGAATTGAATCGACATCGTGAGAAGTTCAAACTGATAGAAATTACTACTCGTGTGATGTTGGCCGACCCTCCCTCAAATTCTCTCACCTTAGCACTCCTTACACTTATGTCCTATGCTGGTGTGATAAGGGGATATGTATGGATACCAAACCTGCCTTGTGTAAACCTTTATTTTAAAAAAAAAATTAGATTTCTTCTTATGATGAAGTTAATGAATTTTCAAATGTCCGGATAAATATAGTATGCATATTTTTGATGAATTTTAGAGAAATCATATTTTAAAAATGATTATGTAAACCTTAAATAATTAAAAATGTGTAATGATTTTCCAAAATGGTCTTCTATAATTATGTTCAGTGTGAAATTTAGAGTCTAATATGATCAACATTATTATTGATTAATAGTAAATTATGAATAGTGATTTTATTCTGAGGATTAGTAATGTGACCAAATAGTTTAGTAATATCACTTAAAGAAATTATTAATATAATTTAGGCACCTTGATTAAGTAATGTGATTCAATAAAATGGTTAAATAATGGTTTCATAAATTATTAGTCATGAATTTGTTTTTTCGGGTGAATAGTGTTTTATAATTAAAAATTAAATTAAAAATATTTTGAAAAATATTTTAAAAAAATGGATTTCATATATGAACTCAGAGCATCGATATTATGTTAAAGTAAATTTTTGGGGATTTTTCTGAAAAAAATGAATTTTCAGTGAATAGTGTATTTTTTTAAAAATTAAATTAAAAATATTTAGAAAATTATTTTTATAAAATGGAGTTTATTTTTTAAATCTTAGCATCAATATTTTGTTAAGGTGAAATTTTTGGGATTTTTCTGAGAAAGTTGAATTTTCGATTAATAGAGAAAATTCAGTTTTTAAGTTACGGGTGTTTAATGACATCATTAAATAGTGTAATATGTATGTAATAAATATGGTCGACTTATTAATAGTAAAATAAGGTATGAGGTGTCCCAAGTGGCCAATACCATGGTCAAATACCAAGGGAAAGCCCATGGTTTTTCCGAAACCATAAATGAGATGTCCCTTGGACATTAATGCCTTGTCCCCTCACTTTCCCTATAAATACCAATCCATCCTCTCATCCATTCGACTCCCAACTCTCCCCCAAAGACGCTCTAGTCTCATTAACTCCCAAGGAGTCCTCAAAAGGCGCCCCCAAGCTCTCAATGTCCCAACCATTGAGTTTTAAGAGTTACATTTTAAGGTAAGGGATCCAAACTCTCTCTTTCTTTTCTAATACTCTCTTCTAAGTCATTTCTTTTATGCTGCATGTTATTAGGTTGGAGGATATTATTTTATATTCCTATTACTTCACTTTTCATTTTCATATGATGAGATATCCCCTCTTACTCGCATCTTTTATTTTTAAGAATTTTTAAGTGGCGCCGTTAGGCTGCCGAATTTTTTTTAACGGATTATTTCACCCTTCTCATTTTCATGTTATATTTTCTTGTAAAGTCTTTCAAGTTCCTTTTTATGTTGGGGTATGATATATATATATATCATACTGATATTTTATGTTCATATGATGTGATACCCTATTTTATCTCTTCAATTGAATTTTTTTATGTTTAAGTGGCACCGTTAGGCTACCGAAATTTTTGTAACAGATTCTTTCACCCTTCTCATTTTCAAGTTCTATTTTCTTGTCAAGTAGTTCAAGTTCCTTTTTATGTTGGGGTATGATCTCTATATATATTATACTGATCTATTATGTTCATATTTTTAGAGACCCTATTTTATCTCTTCAATTGATTTTTTTGATGTTTAAGTGATGCTGTGAGGCTGCCGAATTTTTAAGGGGTTCTTTCACCCTTCTCGTTTTCAAGATCTATTTTAATGTCAAGTATTTCAAGTTCCTTTTTATTATGTTGTGGAATGATAATTATATCTATAATACTTATCTTTTATGTTCATATGATGAGATACCCTATTTGATCTTGTAAATTCATTTTTTTGTTGTTTAACTGACACCTTTAAGCTGCCGAATTTTTAAGGGATTCGTTCACCCTTCTCATTTTCAAGTTCTATTTTCTGGTCAAGTGTTTCAAGATCCTTTTTATTATTTTGGGGTATGATCTCTATATCTATCATACTTATCATTTATTTTCATATGATTAGATACCCTATTTTATCTCGTCATTCCATTTTTGGATATTTTAAGTGACGTCGTTAGGCTGCTGAATTCTCATTAGAGAAATCTTATTGTTTTTGCCTTCCTTTCAAGTTCTTCTTTTAATATGATATATCATTCAAATTTAATAACCATGTTCTTAAATCCTTTATATTCTGTTCCCCTACAATTTTATGTATCATTTATGTGTCGGTGACCCATGTCCCTTCTCTTTTCAATGTTTTCTAAAACCATGTATCATAGCCGTTATGCTGCAGAATTTTCATCTCAAAATGTATTTTTTTTTCAATTTATTATATTTTATTAAGTTAATACTCAAAGATCTTTCCTCTACAGGGTTATTCACGTATATATCAAAATGGTCCATTCTAAATCTGGGATTTACATACATGAGACCCACTTTCCTTTTTTTGTGGGTTTAAAGTGACATAAGGATCACATCTTTAAACCAGTTTTTTTTTAAATGTGATGACTACGAAATGAAACCCATTTCATTTAAGCTATATGGGTTATTTATGAAATGTTTTATGATAATATAGGTGGATCAGATGATAATAAAGACAAATTTAAGGGTGCGCCCTGATAGCGCTCCAATGCATTGGGTAAAGACTTAATCTCTAGAGATGACCATTTTTAATGACGCCTTGGTGAATAACCTTGGTAATTTTTAATGACACCTAGGGGATGGACCTTGGTGAAATGGAAATTATTGTCAATATTAAATGTTGTAGTCACATCTTCAGGTTATGAAATACGTTATTTTTATTATGATATGCCTCGTTATTTCTTTCTCACGCCTTAAAGTTCTTTTTCATGACATTGTTGGTGTATCTCAAGTTCACATGTTAAATGTTTCCCCTTGTTTCCCTTTCTGGGCCTTATGCTCACCCTTTCTTTTGATGTATGTCCCCAGGTTATGAGATGCAGTAATGAACATAGGATGAACATAAGGAGAAGCATTTAAAGTGTTTAAGAATAATGTTTTAGGTTTTTATGTTTTAATTTCCTGGTTTCCAAGACACTAAACCTTAAAGATCCTCTGTTTTATAAAATGTAATGAAAGTTTATGTGATAAAATGTGGGGATGCTATAGTTGGTATCAAATGATGGTTTAGTTGTTTGTGGAAATTAGGATATGAAAACTTTAGGAAGAACCCTATAGAAAAGTTTAATTATAGGAGATCTTCATGGTATTTTGGTGAGTATTGAGTAAGGGGTTGCCAAGAAAATACATCCTTGTCTGGATACAAGCAGGTAGAGGTGGCTCTGGCATAGATGTACATAGAGGTAAAACCCAAAAACACTGCTTTGAGATAGCCTCAAATGGGAACTGGTACACAACAACGGGCCTTGCTGTACTCTTGGTTACGACACTCCCGGGGGATATTCTTTGGTAAATTCATAAGCTTAGTATGAACAATTAATAAAGGAACAAAGATAAAATAAAATAAAGATTCACATAAGAATATATGATCATGGATAACCTAGATTGGGACCTAGGGGATCATAGGTTAGGGTATACTTTTATTCTACAAGTTTATCTTTCTATGATTTATGTTTCCTTTTCATAATTATTGGCTACGTATTTAAGCCCCCTAATTATACGTTATTTTCTTATTTAAAAGTGGGAAATGGAAGAGCATGTCCCAACAACCAATGTGATAGGAAATGTGACGATTGCCCTATTAATGTGACAGAGATGACGAAATATCAAGTTGAACATATTGTGATTATGCCAATCTAGCTATCAAAAATCACAATTAATAATTGGTACCTCGTTCAATGCCCAAATTCATCAAGGAAGAAGAAGACAATGTCTCAAGGATGTTCATCTGATAAAGTTGATAAGGGAAAGAAGACCCAATTTCTTTTTCTCAAAAAGTGCGAGAAGAGGCCCCAAGGAGAATGTCACAAAGGAACCAGAAGATGTTTTATGTGTGGGAAGATAGGGAATAATGTAGATAATTGCTTTAAAAAAATGGATAATGTGATTAATGGAGATAAGGTTCGATCTAATGTACCTTATACATTTCGATGTCATAAATTTGGAGAAGTTAGACATTATCCAAGGCAATTCTCTCTTGGAATGGATGAGAAGCATGATGAGCATCAACAATCAATGAGGACAAGGGAACAATGAAAGTCTTATCCGGAGATGGATCATGATGATTGAATTACATGTAACTTCATTGCAATAATTGTCTATGTCATGTTGTATTTTAGTTCGTGATCTATGAGCATATCTTTTATGTTTTCTAAGATCATCATGTCACTACCTATGATGGTTTTATATCATTAAGGGAAACATATTTTTTTATGTAGCACATGTTGATGTAGTGAAGCTATTCTTCTTAAAAAAGGCGTTTAAGGGATTAAAAGGTGATTATTATTTTGGAAGACGTTTACTATTTTGGGAACCATATTTGATCGAGGTAAATAGATTATACGGTTTTTTCTTTGAGGAGTAAAGGTTGACATATATTTTGAAGAATCAATGTATTTAATGAGGACTTATAGTAATTTAGGTTACATATGGAAATTATTAACCTATCATGGGGAAAATGTGATTAGGTTAGTAACTTTTGTTATAAGATGATAAGAGTGGTTGATGTTGTTTGACGATGAACGATAAAGTCTATCTTGGAAGACTATGTTATGAGATCATTCATACATTTGGGTTTCATTCTTAGTTTGGTTTATTTTGAGGAATTTTTAAGAATTTTATTTATGAAATGGTCTATGAAGAACATTGGGCAGTACCACGGAACTTTGAAGATTTAAAAGTAGTTTCCCTTCCTATGGGATTATTTATTTTTGAAGAGTTGTTTTATCTTACCTTTCTATTTTTTGGGATAATGTTTAAATATAGAAGAAATTAATAGTTAATCTTTTGTGGATTATGTGACTCTCAAGAAGATGATTCTTGTGTTTTGATGAGACCATGTGTTTTTGAATGCTCATCATTTGGAGAAAATATTAGTTTTCGTAGAAACTTATTAAAGGATGAAGCTCTACTTGAAGGTAGGTATATTTCCTTATGTTTTTATTCTATTTAGTAAATGAATTCCTCAAAATTATGAAAAGGAACGTAAAATAAGAATGTTGTTGGTTTACGTTTCCTACTAGGTAATCAAATACTGTTTACACACATCATAAGTTTGTGATTTTCTCATGGTTAACTTTTTCCTAATCATGTTTTCTATCTCTCTCCCTCAGAATGTGACCCTTTATTTTCTCCTCCATGTCCACGTTTTCCTACATGGAATCCTAGTGTGTGTTAACATGGGTGAACTTTGTACTTACCTTTATTTCTTTTAAAGTAATAGTTTTTCTGAATACTTTTCCAATGTGGGACTTTCAATAAAATTTCAAAACCCAATTTTAAAAATTTCAAGGACCCAATTTCTTAACGGGGGAAGATTGTAACAAGCTGAAATTTTGAATAAATATTGTTTCCTAATTTTGTGTGCTATTTTATTTTTTTATACTCAAAAAAACTGTTTCATTTGATAACATGAGTATAATTAAAATGGGACCATTGGGTTTTGACTTTTATATGACCAATGGTCAATTTGACCGTTGTAAACTAAAGTTTTCGATTATTGTCTCCAAAAACAAGTGATCATGGTTAATTAATATAGACAGAAGATTTGATGGCATCACCTAGTAGTCTTGGACCGATCGAAGCCCATCTAATAGATATTGGGAAGGAGGTAGCACCACTGGGCTTTTCTCTGAACCGAACCCAAGCCAAAATTCATCGTGTAAAGCTAGAACAGAATCTCCTTTACGAGAGGTTCAAATTGATAGAAATTACTACTTGTGTGATGTTGGCCGAGCCTCCCTTGTATTCTCTCACCTTAGAACACCTTACACTTAGTTCCTATGCTGTTTTGATAAGGGGATATATAAGGAAACCATAACTGCCTTGTGTAATCCTTTGTTTTAAATAAAAATTTTGATTTCTTCTTATGAGGAAGTTTATGAATTTTCAAATGTCTGGATAAATATAGTATGAATATTTTTGATGAATTTTAGAGAATGGATATTTTAAAAATATTTATGTAAACCTTTAATAATTAAAAATGTGTAATGATTTTCAAAAAATGGTCTTCTACAATTATGTTCAGTACGAAATTTAGAGTCTAATATGATCAACATTATTTTTGATGAATATTAAATTATGAATAGTGATGTTATTATTGGGATTAGTAATGTGACCAAATGGATTAGTAATCTCACTTAATTAAATTATAAATATAATCTAGGATCCTTGATTAAGTATTGTGATTCAATAAAATGGTTAAATAACGGTTTCATATATTTTTAGTCAAGTATTAGTTTTTTTGGGTGAATAGTATTTTTTAATTAAAAATTAAATTAAAAATATTTGGAAAATTATTTTCATAAAATGGATTTCATTTTTGAACTCAGAGTATCGATATTATGTTACAGTAATTTTTGGGGATTATTCTGAAAAAATTGAATTTTCAGTGAATAGTGTATTTATTTAAAAATTAAATTAAGTATATTTAGAAAATTATTTTTAAAAAATGGAGTATATTTTTGAAATCAGATCATCGATATTTAGTTAAGATGAAATTTTGGGATTTTTTTGAGAAAGTTGAATTTTCAATGAATAGTGAAAATTCAATTTTTAAGTTACATGTGTTTAATGACATAATTAAATGATGTATAAAGTATGTATTAAATATGGTATACTTATGAATAGTAAGATAAGGTATGAGGTGTCCCATGTGCCCAATACCATGGGCAAATACCATGGGCAAGCCCATGGTTTTTTCATAACCACCAATGAGGTGTCCCTTGGCCATTAATGCCTTGTCCCCTCACTTTCTCTATAAATACCAAGACATCCTCTATTCCATTCGACTCATAACTCTCCCCAACGAAGTTATGGTCTCATTACCTTCCAATAAGTCATCCCAAGGTTCCCCCAATCCCTCAAGGTCCCAACCATTGAGTTTTAAGAGTTGTGTTTTAAGGTAAGGGATCCAAACTCTCTCTTTCTTTTCAAATACTATCTTCTAAGTCATTTCTTTTATGCTCCATGTTCTTATGTTGGAGGATGTTCTTTTATATTACTATTACTTCCCTTTTCATGTTCATATGATGATATATCCCTTATTATTCTCATAATTTCATTTTATGAATGTTTAAGTATCGCTGTTAGGCTGCTGAAATTTTAGTAACAGATTCATTCACCCTTCTCATTTTCAAGTTCTACATTCTTGTCAAGTCTTTCAAGATCATTTTAATTTTTGGGTATGATATATATATCTATCACACTGATAGTTTATGTTCATATTATGAGAGATCCTATTTTATCTCTTCAATTGAATTTATTTGATGTTTAAGTGGTGCCGTTAGACTGCAGAAATTTTTGTAACAGATTCTTTCACCCTTCTCATTTTCAAGTTCAATTTTCTTTTCATGTATTTCAAGTTCCTTTTTATGTTGGGGTATGGTATTTATATCTATCATACTGATCGTTTATGTTTCTATGATTAGAGAACCTATTTTATCTCTCCAATTGATTTGTTTTGATGTTTAAGTGACGTCGTTAGGCTACCGAATTTTTAAGGGGTTCTTTCACCCTTCTCGTTTTCAAGATCTATTTTAATGTCAAGTATTTCAAATTCATTTTTATTATTTTGGGTTATGATCTCTATATCTATCATACAGATATTTTATGTTCATATTATGACAGACACTATTTGATCTCATCAATTCATTATTTTTATGTTTAAGTGACGACGTTAGGCTGCTGTATTTTTAAGAGATTCGTTCACCCTTCTCATTTTCAAGTACTATTTTCAGGTCAAGTCTTTCAAGTTCCTTTTTCTTATGTTGGGGTATGATCTCTATATCTATCATACTGATCATTTATTTTCATATGATGAGAGACTCTATTTGATCTCGTCAATCCATTTTTTGGAAGTTTTAAGTGACGCCGTTAGGCAGCCGAATTCTCATAAGAGATATCTTATTTTTTTTGTCATCCTTTCATGTTATTCATTTCATATGTTATATCATTAAACATTCATTACCAAGTTATTAAATCCTTTATATTCTGTTCCCCTACATTTTTATGTGTCATTTATAATTGGGTGACCTATTTCCCCTCTCTTTTAAATGTTTTCTAAAACCATGTATCATAGCAGTTATGCTGTAGAATTTTCGTCTTAAAATATCATTCTTTTTTTAAAATTATTTCATTTCATTAAGTGAATACTCAAAGATATTTCTCTTATAGGGTTATTCAAAAATATATCAAAATGTTCTATTTTAATTCTGGTATTTACATACATGAGACCCACTTTCCTTTTTACGTGGGTTTAAAGTGACATAAGGATCACATCTTTAAAGTAGTTTTTTTAAAATGTGATGACTATGAAATGAAACCCATTTCTTTTATGCTATATTGGTTGTTTATGAAATTTTTGATGATGATATATGTGGATCACATGTTAATAAAGAAAAATTTAAGGGTGTTCCCTGATAGCGCTCCAATGCATTATGTAAAGACTTAATCTCTAGAGCTGACCATTTTTTACGACGCCTTGGTGAATAACCTTGGTAATTATTAATGAGAGCTTGGGGATAGACCATGGTGAAACGGAAATGATTGTCATTATTAAATTTTGTAGCCAAATATTCAAGTTATGAAATATGTTATTTTTTATTATTATATTCCTCATGATTTCTTTCTCATGCCTCAATGTTCTTTTTCATGACATTGTTGGTGTATCTCAAGTTCACATGTAAAATGTTTCCCCTTGTTTCCCTTACTGGGCCTTCTGCTCACCCTTTATTTTGATGTATGTCCCCAGGTTATGAGATGTAGTAATTAACCTAGTATGAACATAAGGAGAAGACTTTTATGTGTCTAAGAAGAATGTTTTATGTTTTCATGTTTTAAGCCCTTGGTTTCCAAGACACTAAACCTTAAAGATCCTCAATTTTGTAAAATGTAATGAAAGTGTATGTGATAAAAAGGCATGATTCTATATGTCGTGTGTTTAAATAATCATGAGTCATTAACCATATTACATTTAAAACATGGCCTTTTGATTAATGATTTGATATCTTTAGGATTGGAAGTTCTTGGTCTAGGAAATTTCTCTGTTTTTGTTTTAGGTGTCAGTGTAGTCGTCTCTATCATATAAAATTAAGATAGTGCTGAAGGAATGCTGTGAGTTATAGAAAAAGGTATAAATGGTTAAGACCGGTATATTTCCAAAATTTGACATTGATAAAGATTATTTATTATGATTTGGAAATAGATTATGTGTGCCCTCTGATAACCAGTTGAAGAAGTAATTATTGTGTGAAGCTCATAGTTCTCCATTTTCAGTTCATCTTGGAAGGACTAAGATGTACAGAGACCTTTGAGAGTATTGCTTGTGGCGTGGAATTGAAATAGAAATTTCATATTTTTTCATGAAATTTTTGACATGTTAACAAGTTAAGGTGGAGAGATAAATACCCAAGGGGATGCTTCATACATTTCTAGTGCCATAGTGGAAATGGAAAAATATATCCCTATACTTTGTGATGGGACTACCAAACACTTCTCAAGGTAACAATATGATCTAGGTTATTATGGATCATCGTAGTAAATATTCATATTCCCTTCTCATTCAAGGCACCCTTTCTCTATATAATTCTTTTTTGGTTGTACCTCGAAGAGATTATTAGGTTTCATGTAGTTACTCTCTCCGTTTAATCTAACCATGATCCCAGGATCACTTATTACTTTTAGAAGGGCTTCTAAAAGTAATAAGGAACAAAATTAGATTTCAACATATCCTTTCATTCCCAATATTAAGGAAAAAATAGAGAAAACAATTCATACACTAGAGTATATGCTTCAAGATAGTTCAATGGAATAAAATGGATAATGGGATCATTATATTTCATTATTTTAGTATTCTTAAAACAACAGTTTTTATTATAGTATACAGATAGAATATTTTAGAGACTTTTATATAAAGTGGCATCAAACAACATATTTTGGGTTGAAGTCAAGGAAATGATGTTTATGGGACCATAATTATTAGTGTGAGATATTGAGAAATTGATGATGTTGCTACAACACCTGAGGACAACACAATGCAGGCAGAAAAGATATGTAAATAAGAATAGGTTGGTGATCATATTTTTCTTAGAATATCGCCATTGAAAAGTGTTATTCCTTTTGGTAAGAAAGGAATCTATGTTAATAGTTCATTAGACCTTATAAAATCTGTAATTAAGTTGAACTTGTCCCCTATCATCTGGCTTTGCCTCCGAGTTTATTTGAAGCACACAATTTTTTCATGTTTTGATGATGAGAGAGTATGTTTTAGATTCATTTAATGTTTTTAGCACATAAGTAATTTTTCTAGATGAAAAAATTCTATATAAAGAGAAACATGTTCATATTATTGATCATAGAGATCATGAAATCTAGAATAAGGTAACACACCAAGTTATGGTTTGTGTGTAGAAACTACACCGATTAAAAATTAATATGATATTTTTAAAATAATCTAAGGGAATGGTATCCTCAGTTGTTTAATAATTAAATAAAAATAAATGTGAGGATGCAATTTCTATAAGGTGGGGAGAATGTAACACCCCCAATATTTATAAATTAGTTTAATATAGAATTAAATGCATGAAACAACTAGTTCTGTGAAGCAACACTTTTTTATTTAATATTGATAGTTAAAACCTAGCCATCAAACAAATATTTTTCCTCTTCTATTAATTTAAGTTAAAAAAATAAAAATACATAGTTTCAATTAGTAAGATATTTAGATTCTGATAGGATCAACCTAATTTTTGGGGAATTGTATCTTCAATTATTGGAATTGTGATGCTACCCTAATAAATAGTAATATAACTATTATGAATTGTAAATCATCCAAATAAATAGTAACTCCATCCTTGATAGTGTAAATATAATTTATGTTTCTTATTTGAGACAATATGATCATAGTATATGAAAATATATCTTTTTAAAATTATTAATTGTGTCATAAATATTTAATTACAATTTTATGAAAAGGAAAATTTTTTAAATAAAAATTTATTTCATAAAATGTAATCATAAATTAATATTTTATTTTCTTATGGTTATAATATAATATTATGAGAAATTAATTAAATTTTCAAGGTGCTAAAATATCAATTATAGTTTTAAAATATATATTTCTCAAATAAATTATGATTTTATTTAAAAATTAATTTGTTAACAATCAAAAAATTATTTTAATAAATTTTAATTTATTTTTGAATTATATGAGTTGAAATATGGTTGGGGTTAATTGATGGAATTTTTTTGAAATACATGAATTTTTAGTGAATAGTGAAATACCAGAATTTATGAAATTAACTAAATACATTAATTATTGAGTCATGAATGAGGTTATTTTGGGTTATGCACTAATGGGTCGAACTCACGTGAACTAATTACTATATTTAGTCAGAAGAACCAACAATATTTCTTGTGTTGAATAAAATAATAAAATAATGATTAATATATTAGAAAACTACCCCCTCTCCTCCACTATAAATACCACCCTCACCCCCTCTTCTCCACAAAACTCTCCAGCTTTTATAATTCAAAGAATTATGACTTCTCCTCTTCCCATGTCCCATTTGTAATGGTATCACCAATATTTTAAAACCAAGGTCCTTATGGAGGGTCTCAAGGAGAAGAGATCAATGGGTAAAAATACTCATTCATTTTCTTTTTATTTTCTTTTGGATTTTTTTTATTTTAATGTAATCTATTCACCTCCCCATTATCCAAGTGGATTGAAAACACTAGTATATTATATAAACTATATTTATTTATGTATAAATTAATCATCACACATATTCTCCTATTAATTTTATTTAAAAAATAAAAACATCATCTGTGATGTTTCAATTTAACGACATCGTGGATGATTTGTTTTCAATTTCAATTACATCCTTCATGGATGGTAATAATACCATATTATTAGTTGAAACATATTATTATTTTTATTATTTAAACTCTTTTAAAATTATATAAATAATTTATATGTATAATATTTAATTACGTTGGATATGGCTTACCTTGGCGGCGCGGTGTTCATCCAACGACAAAGATCCAGCTTCTGCGGTTTGTGAATTTCAATCTTGGCTTTGTCTGTGTTTGTTAGGTGGTTAGTCATGGTATCCATAAGTGACCGGGTTGGAAGTGATGGTATTTGGGTTCTTGTTCTATGTAAAGCTCTATTTTCAGTAGTTATGGTGCTCAAGTAGGCATCCATGCGGTAATGGTTGCTTATTATTTTTCACTTTTTCCTTGTATTTTGGATCTGGATGAGATTTCACTGGGATCTGGGTTGTCTTTTCAGTTCGTTCTGTTCTAGCATGGTTTTCAATTGAGGAGTGTTGACTGGTTTTGTGGTTCTGGTGGTGATGATTTTGGGTGAGGAAGCTTGCTAGAATTAGATGTGGTCTGCTCTTTGTGTGTGTGTATGCTGTTCATTTTTTCTGGTTATTTTTTATTGCATTGGATATCTCGTCTATTGCATTCTCGGAGCATGCTTGACAGAATGCCGTGATGGCCATGGATGTTGTCTATGCTTTTATGAGGTAGGGAAGGAATCTCTTCAGCTTCGACGGTTGTTTTGATTTCCAATGTCTGTTTGTTCGATTTTGGTACATGGTAAGGGAGGCGAGGGACTAGGATTGGGTGGACCAAAGTGTCCCAGGAAATTCCTTCATGATTTTTTCGTTCCAAGATTTCTCCTGCAATCTCAGGAGGAGGGGTGGAATGAAGAGGTAAAGTGGTTTTATCATTGAGGAGAATCACAATGTGCTGAATTTTTCATTTGTGTGAGCGTGTTATGATTTTGATTCTGAAAATTTTTAAGGGATGTTCTTGGATTCCAATTTCGTTTGGTTCTAAAATTATAATTTTGCAATGGAGGTTCATAGATTCTATTTGGGCATGTCGGTGGCTATAGTTTTCTTGTTCATTTTGGTGTGTTTTCAACCAGCATGTTGCATGCATATGCTTCAAATGAGGTCCAGACCAGAAATAATTCTCCTGAGAATGCCAGTTGGATTTGGATGTTCGAGATGGTATGGCACTGCCATCGGTACCAGGCCCATGTAGCCCTGCACGTGACAGCTAGTTGAGCAGTCATGCGGTGGTGAGAGATTTTCATCATGATGTAGTTTCTGGGGAGGGGCAGATCCTGTAGTCTTGATCTGGGTTATATTTTCAGGGTTTAGTAGGTTTTATTGTTTGTAACTTGTGGTTTCTCACTTTTCCACAAAAGTGTTTTTATAATAAAAAAATATAATTTTCAGTCAGTAAGAGAAACCCAAGGTACGATAATTCTTAACCCCATTTCTATTCTTTGGGTTAACCTTGTACTTGATTTATTTTTTTAGGATGGGATTATTTTTGGAATTAAATTTGATTATATTATTATTTATTGAGTGTATTTATATTTAATATAAATATAAATTTCTTTTTATCAATTCTATCTATAGTGATATTTTATTTTAAGGGATTTTTCTTAAAAAATATTCTTTTAATTTTTTATTTTTTCAAGATTCAAAAGTGATTTTTTTTATTCAAGTGTTCATATTTCATGATAGTGGTATAGTTCAGTGGAATTTTATATGATTAAGGTTGGTACCTATATCCCCCTATAATACATTGGGTATTATTATATTCTAGGTTGGACTTATGGTTACTCCATGTCTAACTGCTATGCTTACACTATAAGGTGGTTGTGAGGGTTACATTGTAAGGTTTCCCTAAGGGTTACAAATCATATGGTAGGAACATGGGTTGTAATATTAAGTAAGTAATTCCATGAGTTACATTTCTTTTTTATATATTTTTTCTATGTTCTATAAGAAATGTCATGTTTTCACAAAGTAATTATATGTTACATATTGGGTGAGAAGGATGTCACTGTGAAAATGAATTTATATGTTTATAAGTGTTTATTTATTTATGGTATCCCTACTTAATTTTGTATCCCTTAAAACTTTTTTGGTGTTATCCAATGTTTTATAATGTTTTTCACAGGGTTAAAGGATGATTAAGAGAAAATAAGAAGCCAAGATGAATGTTTTGAATACTTTTCCTGAATAGATTTCTTGTTTTTATTTAAAACATTTGAATTATGTAAAAATTGGATATTGTTTTAGTCGTATCAACTTCGTATACTTATGGGATGATATTTTTAATTATGTCCTAATTTTCTAAATCTCTAATCCTAAAATGATCATCAATGTAAAAAATGTTAAATTATTGACTAAATCACTAGATTAAAAAAAATTACGGTCAGGTCCTTATAATTATTTTATTGAAAATTATTAGATATTCATATCTACATATAGTCTCTTCTTTCATTGGGATTCTTATTGAAATGTTACAAAAGTGGTAAGGGTTTTATAATCAAATCTCATTGTTTATTGACAATTCTTGTGATTATCACATGTAAAAAATGTATTTATCATGTAATATTTTATATGTCTATTATTTATTACCATTGTGAAAAATCTATTTATATTTATTTATCACATCATTTATCTAATAACGGATGTGAAGAAACAAGTATCCCTCTTAATCACATTATTTATACTTCAATAGTCATGATAATGTGGCGTTTCGACATTGTTTATTAAATAAACTATGTGATCATTCATATTTTTCATATCAGTTACTATATAACTGACTTGATAAAGAAAAAAATTATTAATATATTTGATAATATAATAACGAATGGGAGATAAAATTTAGAAATTTATGAATAATTGTATTAAATTTTTTGTTGATATTCGATCTTGAAAAGGAAAACTCATTTATATTGCATAGAAGACCTAACCTTTTATCTTCAATCTATTTCCCTATAATCACATTTTTTCCATTTTCATACATCCTCAAGTTTCATTATCCTCATTTTTGCATATTCGATCTTCTTTTCTATCAACTCCCACATAAGCCACACACATAAATCCTTGATTTTTGTTATTCAATGTCATGGATACCGTAACTATCATTTTATCCCATTCTTTTTACTCAAATCATGCATTACCATCTTTATGAACTATGAGGTCTTATCGGACCCATCATATGACATTGATATATATATTAATTCATCACAAATCATGGATTATGTCTTCATATACCTTAGATATTAATTTATTTATGTCAAAAATGTGTGGATTTCATTATATGTTAATGATATATGTTGGATAATAAATTTTTGAACTATATCATAATGTTCTAGTGCTTCAACTATATGGATAATCTTTTTCACAAAATTGTTTCTAATATTCAGATAGATATATGTTTTGTTTTGACTCTATTTGAACTAATAAACCCATTTGGTACAAATTATTTTAGAGATTGATTTGATACATATTCCTAGTAATATATTATCCCCACTAATACTTTATCCCCAATCATTAATTATGTTTCACTGTTTTTATATGTAGACGATTATCCCACAGTATAGGTAGAGTTTTTTATGTTATATTTTCATAGAACAACACAAGCATCCCATGTTTTCCACGCTGAAATCTTTTTTCAACAAATAATTTTGGATATTCATTGTATGAAATTATGTACACTAAAATATTTAAAATGTGGGTTACTAGTGTGGTATATTTAAATAAATATTGTGTTCAAAAAATATGCAATATGTAATATTCTTTCCCAATATTTTATAATACACTATTTATAAATAATATTTAATATATAATTATTTATATATAAATTGGATTACAAATTCATCATTGTGTTTTTTAAACTCTACAATATGATAATATTATAGTATGAATTAATTTTTCTTCTAATAATTGTTTATTTTCTAATGAAAAAAAAATATTAAGAACTTTATGATAAAAATTCATTTGAAAATGGAAAATGTCCACTTGATTTTGATACTATGTAATGACTCGAATTTTCATGATTTTAATTTTAGAAAATCTATGGGAAAATTAGGAGACCATATACTAAGACAAAGTGTGATTCTGAGGTTCGGTGTTCCTAAAATGGTTTGATAAAAAATTTATGTTTTCAATAAAGTGTGTGAGTGATTTCCAAAAAAAGTGGAATAACTTCTAAATAGTTTCCCGGATTAAAAATCTGAGGAAACCATTGAGGTTAGAGTATTGGCTTTACCCAAGGCATTGCTACACATTAGTAAGCTTGTGTCTTCTCTAGAAAAAACCTGAAAATTAAACAACTGTAAATAAAATTATTTTATTTTTTAAAATCCTTTAAAATAAATTACAGTTACATGGATCAGATATCTGAGACCACCAATAGTTTCATAATGGGGAGTTTTCCCTAGGAGAGGCCTAACCTCAGCAGGTACATTCCATCTTTGAATGATATTTTTTTCGAAATTTTGAAAGAAAATAAAAAAATATAAAAGGTTTATTTAATTTCTTTTTATGTTTCATAGCATCACAACAATGATATGACACGGCAGCGGGGAAGCCTCATTTCTTACATAAATGAAACTGTGCGTCGATGTTGTAACACAACAATGTGGAAATTCTGAAATTAATTTTCCACATTTAACATCTTGAAAGGGAAACATGATTAGATTCACAATCTTAGGGAAATTCCCGAAAAGATTTGGGGAAAATAACTAAGTTGAATTCCCCATTTGTGGAAGAAAAATGATGATGAACGATAGATCACAAAAATCAACAAGCCCCCCTCTTTGAAGGATCATTCCAATGTAGATAAAACAATGATTGATCTTCATCAGCAAGTGATCCAAACCTAGATAGCGGACTTCTTTTGAATTCTATCACAATTTTTATTTAAATGATGACCACAAATCAACCCATGAATAGGTTGATACAAGGTTAGATCGTTCTTACGGGATGGTTAGACAGTGGTAATTAAAGGGGTTAAACCATAGTGATAATCCTTGTTGTTCCGTCCCATATTTTTCTAGTGGGATTAATGAAGGCTGAAACGAACAAGGTCAATGTTCATTTTTCGTGTGTTCTTGGTGTTTTATGACCCTGTTCTTAAACTATTTTATGATGAACACATAGGGTCACATCCGGATTTGGAAGCACGTTTCAAAAGATTTTAGGCCCCCAGAGAGGTTAAACGACGATTTGGGGCTCATTTTAGTGAAGACGGTGACCCGAGGATCACATGGGTGTCCCAGTTTTGAAAAATAGGATAGGTTACATGGTGATTGACCACATTAAATGTGGTTGTCAGCAATGTTGACTAGGCGGGGATGTGGAAATAACTATTTATAGGTTCTCCAGACTAGCTCACTTGAGCGGGCTGTGATGGAGTAGGCCGGGTGTGGTGGAATAATGGGCATGTCCCTGTTGGGATGATTCGGTCTGACCAGGGTAGACCGGACCGAAACCCAACATTCCCCTTTTCACTGAAAAGCCACTAATATTAAAATTCAATTTTCTTTTGATGATCCATTTGCGGTTTTGTGACCCTTATGATGAGGCGGTCATTTTTATATATTCTACGGGATTTTTCGTGGAGGTTAAAATATGAATTTTTTGTCTTGAGTAGTAGGTTATACCAGAACCAGTGCGCTAAGAGATTAAGCTAGTGGGTGGGTGGGACCTACATTGACTGTGTCTCTTATGATGTGTGTCTCCTATTGATTGTGTCTCCTATTCCCACACATAGTGTGTCTATTATAAAGAACCCAAGTGTGCCTCCTTAGATTTATAATATTCCTGTAATTTCTTTGTATATGGTTTCCTTATACAAATACTCATGTGAGATGACTCTAGTGACTCTTGGGACTATACTTATTAGAGGTTACACTTCATGTACCTATTTGGAAGACTTCATTGAGTATTTCTTTCTTGTATGACTTTGTGGGTTGGTGTCCTTACTGATTATAGTTTTACTCACCCCTACATGGGATTCACCCGCATGTGTCATGTTTTTTGCAGATAAAAAAAATCATTGAAGGGATACTTGGTGGGATGGACATAGGTGGTACATAGAGGGAGGCCCAATATATGGGGTTCACTTCATCAATTTTTGAATGCTTATGTACCTACCCTTCATGTAGGGTTTTTGACAGATGGATTATAGGAGAATGTAATTTTTTTTTGGGCTTGTTTACGGGGCCCCATTACATTTAATTTTTAATGTTTACACTGTGTGGGTTTTTTTAGTAGTATACATGAATTCCTTCTCAGTGATTTAAATTTCAGTACTTTTTCCTAGAGATGACTACATGTGTATCGGTACATGGGAAAATTCCTCCCACTTGTGGGTTATGTCTACTTGGCGCTAGTCATCAGCACTTGGCCTATGGGAGGAAGGCTTGATGTTTTCACAACACGGTCCCTATGGGACAGGTTGGGATAAAGTGGTATCAGAGGAGGTCATTTCTACTATAAGGAACAAGATTCTGTGTGTTTTGATTTTGTGTAAACAATGTTAACTTTTATGAGTTATGATTTCAAGCTAGGGAATCTAGTATTGGTCCGACAGCTAACCTATCCATACACCAGAACTCTAAATTCTGCTTTTTGACTGGGTATATGAAAACACTAGTTGTGAGGGAAAATAATGGTTGCAGAAATCATATATAAATTGAGTGTGTCTCATGTCCTTGACTTAGAGTCAGCTCACCAACTATACTCTATTGACTGTGGTATATCTTGTTCAGATTGAGGATGCTTCAATATAGGCATCGATCATGTATTCTAGGGTGGGGCTATGAGGATGGTTTGCAGAGATACGAGGCATAAATACGAGGACCATTGATTGAGATAGAACCAAATTGTGGTGTACCCAAAACTCCACCACCTAGAGACCAGAAGTTCCATCCATAGTAACTAGTAGAGGTTGAATGCAGTATCATATCATTACCTATGTTTCAGATATAGTAACCCTTGGGTTATTAGGTGAGATAGATCCTCATGTATCATAGGATTTATTGAGGTAGTTAAAAGATTTTTCTTCCTAGTGGGGATGAATCTCGACTAGATGGTACTCCTTGCTGCGATCCTTCTTCAGGGATCATTGGAGAGATAGTGGAGCTTGATGATCTAGATGCATGAAGATGTGACATTATCCGAGGAATACTTTGACCACCTCTTCAGGGAGGAATTTTTTCTGGTGACATTACACTCTGTGTGTATAAATGAGCTACTACACATATAGTAGTGGAGTACTCATTATGATTAACATATCATTCATGATACTCCACATACAGGTTGTGAGTCCCGCTATTTAGGTCCCACACCGTTGATCAGGGGCTACAAAAGGATATCAGGGCATTGAGGATATCCCATATCATTTCAACACTTTCTAGGGTGATGGAGATAGGTCTTAAGGTGGAGACCTTTCCGGAGGTGCATGCACAGGTGGTTGGATCTACCACAGGGTGTTAGGTATATGAGTCATCAACAACATGTATCTAACAGCTAATGTAGGGGTCTAAGAGGATAAGTCTGTCAAGGGGATGACACCACAATTCTAGATCAGTAGATCAGGGATTACATCTAAGAACAGGTCAGCCGAAGGAGGGACTGTGCTACTCGTGTGGCGTTTGGGGACATATGGCTAGAGATTGGCCAATTGGCCGTATAACCGAACAATAGATAGTTGAGGGACTGGTGAGGTAGCACCAGAGGTAGGAATATGGTGGTCCTTTAGGAAGTGGTTTTGGCATAAGAGGAGGATGAGAAGAAGGTGGTGGGTAGATTTTTTATGTACTACCACCACTACCCTAGGTGGTCCACCCTGAGCTCAGGAAGTGGGTGGACATGGGAAAGGCCAGCTCTTGGTGATTGACTCTTATAATACCGATAATCATAGGATAATCATAGGTAGGTTATGTGACCTTTCCAACCTATTTTCCATTTTTATAGGCATGTGTGCTAGTCACTCTTTTCATTCCACAACCCTTGTTCGTGAAACATAGATTCTAGTGGAACCATAGACTCGATCTATAATGCCCCGACCATAATCCATACTTAATATTGAATTAAATGAATAATTCACATTGAGAATCTTTTTAGGTTTAGAGTTTTAGAGAATTAGGACATAACTATTACATCTCAAAAGATTACAAAGTATACACTTCTACAATGTTTAAATAAAATAAAAACTCTTAAAAAGAAACAAGTCTAGTTCCATGTTTTAGATAGCATGACTTTTCCTTGATCCCATCCTTAACCCTATTCCACATTATGTCTTGTGAAAAACATTTCAAAAAATCATGGGGTGAGCATAAAAAGCTCAGTACGGGATACACAAAGAAGTAAAATTGTTAGTTTTTCAAAACAACCAGTAAACCAAGAATACGTTATCAAAGTAATACTTTTCACCTTTATAAAGTAGTAAAAAATATTCACTGAATAAAAGATAATTACATACACATTTTTTTATCAAAATATTACCATAAAACTCATATAAAGAACACATAATATATAAAGGTAACTTAGGACATAAACATACATAAATGGAATAACCAAACGGTCGACATCCACACATATCACTTAATGGAATAGCCATATGGTCAACTTCCATACCATATGTATTGGAGGTTATAACATAACCACCTGTCCTAGTATTCACAGCACCACCCATCATATGGTTTATCACGAAACCACCCATCAAATATCCAAGTACCATTATAAAATCATAAGACATAAAACAAATATAATGGAAGGAAAAACTTTCCACATTTCAATCACAATATATCACTAAAATATATTGACATAGAAAATCCATTATAAAAACCATTTTCAATAACAAAATACATTATAGAGTATATGGTATTTTTTTACTTTTAAAAACATTACGGCTTGTTGAGGAATCCAATGTCCAAATAATACCCGAGGCGGCAGAAAATTTCATTATCACCGTGTACATTAAAAAGAACCATTCCTTTTTGTTTTTTTGTAAAACGCTTTGTAGAAAAAGTTTCCTTTTCTATAAAACTAAAAGTAAAAGGGGTTTATACACCATATAAAATAAAGTCTTGTATTAGAACAAAATATGCCTCAATGAAAGGATATTGAGACGAAGTCCCTTACCTCGTGTCTGACGTGACTCTATTGCTCTTTAATCTCATGAATAATAAAATAAAGTTAATTTATACTTGATTAATAAACTTTTTCAAGTTTATTATTCCTTTTATATAACTTATTTCCATCTTATAAATGCTATTTGATCATTTAATTTAATAATGTTCGTTTTGTCGATATTTGGTACTTAAGTCAAAATTGGACTTCTTACAATTACAAGTTGTTCACGTCGTCAAAGGTTCATTATATCCAGAATGATATTCATGATTTGGATACCATATATATCCAGAATATACATGTATTTATAAAATTACATAATATTTACAGGTAAGAAATGAAATGCACCGTTCATGGAGATGGTAAGTCGTACATACGCATGACCGCTACTTTCATTTCTATTTCATATTTAATAGAGTGAAATCATAATGATATAAAGGTATATTTTAATTCTAGTATAATATAATATATAATATCACTAAATCCATCATTTATACATCCCACATGTGGCATTAACGAATTAAATCACTTTGAGGGTTGGTAGTCCGCACTTCCTAAAATGAAATTACCACGTTTACCCATAATGGAAACCATAAAGGTATGCCATAAATGAAAAATACAGAAGCAGAATGAAAACCTAAACATAATATAAATCATATATAAATTTAGTGACATCTTAATGGACACCATGAAATGTGTTAAAAGAATATTGAACAATCATAGTTTCGTGAGGCAGAAATTCGCCATCCACAGAAACAGTATGTTATTTAACCATTAGACGATGGTGTGTGTAAGTGTAGCTCAACTCATTCACATAAAAACATCCTAGTATATTGAATATATTGGTGGTGTTACAAAATAATATAATAAAAAGAGTTTAGGGGGTTGGAGAAGAAAAATAAAACAAAAGAACACAAGTGAAGACATTACCTTTGAATCGGGTAACTTTTCTTGGTTTGAACCAAAAGGGTTTCTTGAAGAGCTTCATGCCAAAGGTAAGGCTTCTAGGATTAGTAGATGGATGTGTATATATGAAATGTGCAGATATTGGTTGATCCAAATACTTGATAGGTGTGGGTAAGGTGGTAGAGGTGGGGGACTTTTATAAGAGGAAAGGAGGGGCACTCTTGGAAAGTTATAAAAGGTTACTTTATTATAAAATTATTTTCGGATTTTATAGGTCCCAAAATTATATATTTTGAGGATAAGGTGATAAGAGTTCGAAATACACCCATCCAATAGGTTTTTGACAAGTTTAGGTCTTGGATTTAAAATTATCTTTTCATTTTATTTAAATCGTTAAATAATGAGGTAATCGCTGCATCATCATGGTGTCATAAATAATTTAATTTATTTAATGTCTAAAAATTATACAAAATATACTATGATGTAGGAAATCTTATTATATTTCCAATTAATATTTATAGTCAAAATTATGACTTGTATAACCCCATGTAAAAACAGTTTTAGTAAAACAACACAACTTTTTGACATTTTTATTTTAACTTTAAATAAAAAGTTATTAATGTCATTTTCTTACCCAAGTGGCTCCATGGGGTCCCTAAGTTTACCAATGGATTTTTTTGGTCGGCAATGAAACATACAATAAGGGTAGGACATGTGTCAAAGTAATTTCATATTATTATGACATTATTTTTTCCTTAAATCACACTAATTAACTCTAATCGCGATTAATAAACTTAAAAGTTACTATTCTGAAAAAATTTATTTTAATCCCATTGTACCACATTTTACATCATAATTACAACCATGTATGTCAGAATTTTTAAAATCAAATCATAGAAGTGGTAATGTTTCATTTAAACAAAAAAATCAGTTTTTTTAACTGCCACTTAGTAGTTTCACTATTCATCAAAAATTGATGTTTTTCAGAAAAATACCAAAAAATCAGCCTAAGCTATATTTGATATTCCAAATTCAAAAATGATTTATATTTTACAAAATTCAAAACATTTAAGTTTCATTAATTAGATTTTGTCTTCTCTTTATGTGTGTAAGTGATATTCATTGTTTCTGGTTATTTTTTCTTGCTCTGGATATCTCGTCTGTTGCATTCATAGAGCATGCTTGATAGAATACCGTGATGGCCATGGATATTGTCTATTCTTTGATGAGTTATGGAAGGAATCTCGTCGGCTTCGACATTTTTTTTGATTTCCAATGTCTTTTTGTTCGATTTTGGTACATGGTAAGGGAGGAGAAGGACTAGGATTGGGTGGACCAAAGTGTCCCAGGAAAGTCCTTCATGATTTTTTCCTTCCAAGATTTTTCCTGATATCCCAGGAGGAGGGGTGGAATGAATAGGTAAAGTGGATTTATCATTGAGGAGAATCAGAACGTGCTGAAATTTTCATCTGTGTGAGCGTGTGATGATTTTGATTCTGAAAATTTTCAGGGGATGTTCTTGGATTCCATTTTCGTTTGGTTCTATAATTTTAAATTTTCAATGGAGATTCTTAGATTCTATTTGGGAATTTCTGTGGCTATAGTTTTCTTTTTCATTTTGGTGTGTTTGCAACCAGCATGTTTCATGCATATGCTTCAGATGAGGTCCAGACTGGAAAGACTTCTCCTGAGAATGCCATTTGGATTTGGATGTTCGAGAGGGTATGGAACTGTCATCGGTACCAGGCCCATGTAGCCCTGCACGTGACAGCTAGTTGAGTAGTCATGCGGTTGTGAGAGATTTTCATCATTATGTAGTTGCTGGGGAGGGGAAGATCTTGTAGTCTTGATCTGGGTTATATTTTCAGGGTTTAGTAGGTTGTATTGTTTGGAACTTGTGGTTTCTCACTTTTCCACAAAAGTGTTTTTATAGTAAAAAATATATAATTTTCAGTCAGTAAGAGAAACCCAAGGTACGATAATTCTAAACCCCATTTCTACTCTTTGGGTTAACCTTATACTTGATTTATATTTTTAGGATGATATTATTTTTGGAAGTAAATTTTATTATATTATGTTTTATTGAGTGTATTTATATTTAATATATATATAAATTTCTTGTTATCATTTCTATATATAGTGAAATTTTATTTTTAAGGGATTTTTCATAAAAAATATTCTTTTAAATTTTTATTTTTTCAAAATTCAAAAGGAATTTTTTTATTCAACTGTTCATATTTTATGATAGTGGTATAGTTCATGGGAATTTTATATGATTAAGGTTGGTACCTATATCTCCCTATAATGCATTGAGTATCATTATATTCTAGGTTGGACTTATGGTTACTCCATGTGTAACTACTATGCTTACACTATAAGGTGGTTGTGAGGGTTACATTGTAAGGTTTCCCTAAGGGTTACAAATCATATTGTAGGAACATGGGTTATAATATTAAGTAAGTAATTCCAAGAGTTACATTTTTGTTTTATTTAATTTTTCTAGTTTCTATAAGAAATATCAGGTTTTCACAAAGTATTTATATGTTACATATTGGGTGAGAAGCATGTCACAAAGTATTTATATGTTACATATTTGGTGTTATCCAATGTTTTAAAATGTTTTTCATAGGGTTAAAGGTTGATTAAGAGAAAATGAGAATCCAAGATGAATGTTTTTAATACTTTTCCTGAATAGATTTCTTGTTTTTATTAGAAAAATTAGAATTATGGAAAAAATGGATATTGTTTTAGTCGTATCAACTTTGTATTCTTATGGGATGATATGTTTCAATTATATCCCAATTTTATAAATCTGTAATCCTAAAATGATCATCAATGTAAAAGATGTTAAATTCTTGAATAAATCACTAGATTAAAAAAAATTACGATCGGGTCCTTATAATTATTTTATTGAAAATTATTAGATATTCATATCTACATATAGTCTCTTTTTTCATTAGGATTTATATTGAATTGTTACCAATGTGGTAAGGGTTTTATAATCAAATATCATTGTTTATTGACATTGTTTATGATTATCACCTTTAAAAAATGTATTTATCATGTAATATTTTTCATGTCTATTATTCATTACCATTGTCAAAAATCTATTTATATTTATTTATCACATCATTTATCTAATAACTGATGTGAAGAAACAAGTATCCCTCTTAATCACATTAGTTATATATCAAAAATCATAATAATGCGGTGTTTCCACATTGTTTATTATATAAACAATGTGATCATTCATATTTTATATATCAGTTACTATATAACTGACTTGATAAAGAAAAAAATTATTAATATCTTTGATAATATAATAACCAATTAGAGATAAAATTTAAAAATTTATGAATAAATGTTTTAAATTATTTTTTTGTTATTCGATCTTGAAAAGGAGAACTCATTTCTATTGCATAGAAGACCCAACCTTTTCTCTTCAATCCATTTCCCTATAATCACATTTTTTCCATTTTCATACATACTCAAGTTTCATTAGCATCATTGTCGCATATTCCATCTTCTTTTCTATCAAACCCAAATAATCCACGCACATTAATCCTTGATTTTTGTTATTCAATGTCTTGGATACCGTAACTATCATTTTCTACCATTATTTTTACCCAAATCATGGATTACCATATTTATGAACTATGAGGTCTTCTCGGACCGATCATATGACATTGATATATATATTAATTAATCAAAAATCATGTATTATGTCTTCATATAACTTAGATATTAATTTATTTATGTGATAATGTGTGGATTTCATTATATCTTAATGATATATGTTGGATAATAAATTTTAGAACTATATGATAATGTTCTAGTGTTTCAACTATATGTATAATCTTTTTCAAAGAATTGTTTCTAATATTTAGATTGATATATGTTATGTTTTGACTCTATTTGAACTAATCAAACCATTTGGTACAAATTATTTTAGAGATTGATTTGATACATATTCCTAGTAATATATTATCCCCACTAATACTTTATCCCCAATCATACATTATGTTTCTATGTTTTAATATTTAGAGGATTATCCAACAATATAGGTAGAGTTTTCTATGTTATATTTTCATGGAACAACACAAGAATCCCATGTTTTCCATGCTGAAATCTTTTTTCAACAAATAATTTTGGATATTTATTGTAAGAAATTTTATACACTAAAATATTTAAAATGTGGGTTACTAGTGTGGTATATTCAAATAAATATTATGTTCACAAAATACGCAATATGTAATATTCTTTCCCAATATTTATAATACACTAGTTATAAATAATATGTAATATATAATTATTTATATATAAATTGGATTAAAAATTCATCATTGTGTTTTTAAACTCTACAATATGATATTATTATAGTATGAATTAATTTTTCGTCTAATAATTGTTATTTTTCTCATGAAAAAAACTATTAAAAAGTTTATGATAAAAATTCATTTGAAAATTGAAAATGTCCACTTGATTTTGATACTATGTAATGACTCGAATTTTCATGATTTTATTTTTAGAAAATCTCTGGGAAAATTCGGAGACCATATACTAAGACAAAGTGTGATTCTGAGGTTCGGGGTTCCTAAAATGGTTTGATAAAAAAATTTATGTTTTTAATAAAGTGTGTGAGTGATTTCTAAAAAAAAGTGGAATAACTTCTAAATAGTTTCCCGTATTACAAATCTGAGGAAACCATTGGGGTTAGAGTACTGGCTTTACCCAAGGCATGGCTACACATTAGTCAGCTTGGGTCTTCTCTAGAAAAAACATGAAAATTAAAAAACTATAAATAAAATTACATTATTTTTTAAAATCCTTAAAAAAAACAGTAACCTGGATCAGATATATGAGACCACCAATAGTTTCATAATGGGGTGTTTTTCCTAGGAGAGTCCAAACCTCAGCAGGTACATGCCATCTCTGAATAATATTTTTTCAAAATTTTGAAAGAAAATAAAAATACAGAAAAGGATTATTTAATTTCTTTTTATGTTTCATAGTGTCACAACGATGCTACGACGCGGCAGTGGGGAAGCCTCATTTCTTACATAAATGAAACTATGCGTCGATGTTGTAACACAACAATGTGGAAATTATGAAAATCATTTTCTACATTTAACATCTTGAAAGGGACACATGATTAGATTCACAATCATAGGGAAATTCCTGAAAAGATGTGGGGAAAATATGTCAGTGGAATTCCCCATTCGTGGATGACAAATGACGATAAACGATAGATCACCAACGTCAACAAGCCCTCTTATTTGAAGGATCATTACAATGTAGATAAAACAATGATTTATCTTCATCAGCAAGTGATCCAAACCTAGATAGGGGATGTCTTCTGAATTCTTTCCCCATTTTTATTTAAATGATGAACATAGATCAACCCATGAACAGGTTGATACACGGTTAGATAGTTCTTACAGGATGGTTAGATAGTTGGAATTAAAGGGGTTAAACCATAGTGATAATCCTTGTTGTTCCATCCCATATTTTTCTAGTGGGATTAATGAAGGCAGAAACGAACAAGGTCAATGTTCATTATTAATGTGTTCTTGGTGTTTTATGACCCTGTTCTTAAATTATTTCCCGATGAACACACATGGTCACGTCAGGATTTAGAAGCACGTTTCAAAAGATTTCAGGCCCCCAGAGAGGCGAAAAGACAATTTGGAGCTCGTTTTAGTGAAGACGGTGACCCGAGGATCACATGGGTGTCCCAGGTTTGGAAAATAGGACAGGTCACACTGTGATTGACCACATTAAATGTGGTTTTGAGCCATGTTGACTAGGCGGGGATGGAGAAATAACTATTATAGGTGCACCAGACTGGCTCACTTGAGCGGGCTGTGATGGAGTAGGCGGGGTGTGGTGGAATAATGGGCATGTCCCTGTTGGGACGATTCAGTCTGACCAGGGTGGACCGAACCCAAACCCAACTTTACCCTTTTCACTAAAAGCCACTAATATTAAAATTCTATTTTCTTTTGATGAGCCATTTGTGGTTTTGTGACCCTTATGATGAGGCAGTCATTTTGAGATATTATACGGGATTTTTCGTGGAGGTTATAATATGAATTTTTTGTCTTGAGTTGTAGGTTATACTAGAACAAGTGCGCTAAGAGAATAAGCTAGTGGGTGGGTGGGACCTACACTGAGTGTGTCTCTTATGAAGTGTGTCTCCTATGGATTCTGTCTCCTATTCCCACACATATTCTGTCTCTAACAAAGACCCTAATTATGCCTCCTTAGATTTATAATAATCCTATAATTTCTTTGTATATGGTTGTCTTATACAATTACTCATGTGAGATGACTCTAGTGACTCTTTGGACTATACTTATTAGAGGGTACACTTCATGTACCTATTTGGAAGTCTTCTTTGAGTATTTCTTTCTTGTATGACTTTGTGGTTTGGTGTCCTTACTGATTATAGTTTTACTCACCCCTACATGGGATTCACCTGCATGTGTCATGTTTTGTGCAGATAAACAAAATCATTGATGGGACACATGGTGGGATGGACATAGGTGGTACATAGAGGGAGGCCCAATATATGGGGTTCACTTCATCAATTTTTGAAAGCTTATGTACCTACTCTTCATGTAGGGTTTTTTACAGATGGATTATAGGTGAATGTAATTTTTTTGGGCTTGTTTACGGGCCCCCATTAAATTTAATTTGTATTGATTACTCTGTGTGGGGTTTTTAGTAGTATACATGAATGCCTTCTCAGTGATTTACATTTCATCACATTTTCCTAGAGATGACTACATGTTTATAGGTACATGGGAAAATTCCTCCCACTTGTGGGTTATGTCTACTTGGCGCTAGTCATCAGCACTTGGCCTATGGGAGGAAGGCTTGAGGTTGTCACAACACGGGCCCTATGGGACAGGTCGGGATAAAGTGGTATCAGAAGAGGTTATTTATACTATAAGGAACAAGATTCTGTGTGTTTTGATTTTGGGTAAACAATGCTAACTATTATGAGTTCAGATTTCAAGCTTGGGAATCTATTATTGTTCCGATAGCTAACCTATCCATTCACCAGAACTCTAAATTCTGCTTTTCGACTGGGTATATGAAAACAATAGTTGTGAGGAAAAATAATGGTTGCAGAAATCATATAGAAATTGAGTGTGTCTCATGTCCTTGACTCAGAGTTAGCTCACCAACTATACTCTATTGATTGTGGTACATCTTATTCAGATTGAGGATGCTTCAATATAGGCATCCATCCTGGATTCTAGGGTGGGACTACGAGGATGGTTTTCCGAGATATGAGGCATCAATACGAGGAACATTGGTGGAGATAGAACCAAATGGTGGTGTACCCAAAACACCACCACCTAGAGACCAGAAGTTCCATCCATAGTTACGGTAGAGGTGAATGCAGGATCATTTCCTTACCTATGTTTTAGATATAGTAACCCCCGGGTTTTGTGGTGAGATAGATCCTCATGTATCATAGCATTTATTGAGGTAGTTGAAAGATTTTTCTTCCTAGTGAGGATGACTCTCGACCAGATGGTACTCCATTCTATAATCCTTCTTCTGGGATTGTTGGAGAGATGGTGGAGCTTGATGATCTAGATGCATGAAGATGCGGCATTATCTAGGGAATACTTTGAGCACCCCTTCAGGGAGAAATTTATTATGCTGACATTACACTCTGTGTGTATAAATGAGCTACTATACATATAGTAGTGGAGTACTCATTGACATTCACATATCATTCATGATACTCCACATACATGGTGTGAGTCCCACTATTTAGGGCCCAGACCTTTGACCAGGGGATACAAAAGGAGATTAGGGCGTTGAGGATATCTCATATCATTTCAACACATTCTAGGGTGATGGAGATAGGTATTAAGGTGAAGACCTTTCTGGAGGTGCATGCATAGGTGGTTGGAGCTACCACAGGGTGTTAGGTAGATGAGTCATCGACAACATGTATCTAACAGCTGATGTAGGGGTCTAAGAGGATATATCTTCCAAGGGGATGACCCCACGATTGTGGATCAATAATTCAAAGATATCATCTAAGAACAGGTCAGCTGAAGGAGGGATTGTGCTACTCGTGTGGTAGTCGGGGACATATGGCTTGAGATTGGCCAATTGGCCGTATAACCGAACAATAGATATTTGAGGGACTGGTGAGGTAGCACCAAAGGTAGTAATATGGTGGTCCTTCCGGAAGTGGTTTTGGAATAAGAGGAGGATGAGAAGCAGGAGGTGGGTAGAGTTTTTATGTACTACCACCACTACCCCAGGTGGTCCACCCTGAGCTCAGGAAGTGGGTGGACATTGGAAAGGCCAGCTCTAGGTGGCTGACTCTTAGAATCCCGGTAATCATAGGAAAATCATAGGTTGGTTATGTGACTTTTCCACCCTATTTTCCTTTTTTATAGGCATGTGTGCTAGTCACTCTTTTTATTCCACAACCCTTGTTCGTGACACATAGATTTTAGTGGAACCATAGAATCGATCTATAAGTCCCCGACCTTAAACCTTACTTAATATTGAATTAAATGAATAATTCACATTGATGATCTTTTCAGGTTTAGAGTTTTAGAGAATTAGGACATAACTATTACATCTCAAAAGATTGCAAAGTATACACTTTTACTAGGTTTCCATAAAATAAAAAATCTTAAAAAGAAACATGTCTAGTTACATGTTTTAGATAGAATGACTTTTCCATGATCCCATCCTTAACCCTATTCCACATTATGTCTTGTGAAAAAACATTTCAAAAAAACTTGGGGTGAGCATAAAAATCTCAGAATGGGATACACAAAGAAAGAGAACTGTTAGTTTTTTAAAACAACCACTAAACCAATAATACTTTATCAAAGTAATGTTTTTCACCTTTATAAAGTAGTAAAAACTATTCACTGAAGAAAAGATCATTACATACCCATTTTGTAATCAAAATATTACCATAAAACCCATATAAAGAACACATAATGTATAAAGGTAACTTGGGACATAAACATACTTAAATGGAATAACCATACGGTCGACTTCCACACATATCACTTAATGGAATATCCATATGGCCGACTTCCATACCGAATGTATTGGATGTTATAACATAACCACCCATCCTGGTATTCACGGCACCACCCATCATATGGTTTATCATGTAACCACCCATCAAATTTCCATGTACCATTATAAAATCATAAGACATAAAACAAATATAATGGAAATAAAACATTTCCACATTTCGATCATAATATATCACTAATATATATTGAAATAACAAATCCATTATAAAAACCATTTTCAATACAAAAATACATAATAGGTTATATGGTATTTTTTTACTTTTAAAAACATTACGGCTTGTTGAGGAAGCCAAAGTCCAAATAATACTCGAGGCGGCAGAAAATGTCATTGTCACCGCATATGTTAAAAGAAACATTCCTTTTTGTCATTTTGTAAAACACTTCGTAGAAAAATATTCTTTTTGTACAAAATTAAAAGTAAAAGGGGTTTATACACCGTATAAAATAAAGTCTTCTATTAGAATAAAATATGCCTCAATGAAAAGATATTGAGACGAAGTCCCTTACCACGTGTCTGACGTGACTTGATTGCTCGTTAATCTCCTGAATAATAGAATAAAGTTAATTTCTACATTCTTAATAACCTTTTCCAAGTTTATTATTCCTTTTATATAACTTATTTCCATGTTATAAACATTATTTAATCATTTAATTTAATAAAGTTCGTTTTGTCGATATTTGCTACTTAAGTCAAAATTGGACTTCTTACAATTACATGTTGTTCAAGTCATCAAAGGTTCATTATATCCAGAATGATATTCATGATTTGGATATCATATATATCATATATATCAAGAATATACATGTATTTATAATAGTAAATAAAATTTATAGATAAGAACTAAAATGCACCGTTCATGGAGACGGTAAGCCCTACATACACATGAATGCTACTTTCAATTCTATTTTGTATTTAATAGAGTGAAATCATAATGATATAAAGGTATATTTTAATTCCAGTATAATATCATATATAATATCACTATCTCCATCATTTATACATCCCAAATATGGCATTAACGAATCAAATCACTTTGAGGGGGTGGTAGTCTGCACTTCCTAAAATGAAATTATCGCGTTTACCCATAATGGAAACCATAAAGGTATGCCATAAATGAAAAATACGGAAGCAAAAGGAAACATACACATAATATAAATCGTATATAAATTTAATGACATCTTAAAGTCCACCATGAAAGGTGTTAAATGAATATTGAACAATCATCTTTTCATGAGGCAGAAATTCGCCATACACAGAAACAGTATGTTCTTTAACCATTAGACAAAGGTGTGTGTAAGTGAAGCTAGAATCCTTCACATAAAAATATCCTAGTATATTGAAGATACTGGTGGTTTTACGAAACAAAATAATAAAAAGAGTTTAGGGGGTTGGAGAAGCAAAATAAAACTAAAGAACACAAGTGAAGACATTACCTTTAAATCGGGTAACTCCTCTTGGTTTGAACCAAAAGGGTTTCGTGAAGAGTTTCATGCCAAAGGTAAGGTTTCTAGGATGAGGATATGGATGTGTAGAGATAACATGAGCAGATATTGGTCAATCCAAAAGCTTAAGAGGTTTGGGTAAGGTGGTAGAGGTGGGGGACTTTTATAAGAGGAGAGGAGGGGCACTCTTGGAATGTTATAAAATGTTACTTTATTATAAAATTCTTTTCGGATTTTAAAGGTCCCAAAAATATACATTTTAAGGATAAGGTGATAAGAGTTCGAAATACATCCATCCAATAGGTTTTTGACAAGTGTAGGTCTTGGATTATAAATTATCTTTTCATTTTATATAAATCGTTAAATAATGAGGTAATCACTGCATCAACATGGTGTCATAAATAATTTAATTTATGTAATGTCTAAAAATTATACAAAAAATACTATGATGTAGGAAATCATATTAGATTTCCAATTAATATTTATAGTCAAAATTATGACTTTTATAACCCCATGTAAAAAGTATTTTAGTAAAACAACACATGTTTGTGACATTTTTATTTTAACTTTAAATAAAAAGTTATTAATGTCATTTTCATACCCAAGTGGCTCCATGGGGTCCCAAAGTTGACCAATGGATTGTTTTGGTCGGCCATGAAACATACAATAAGGTTAGGAAATGTGTCAAAGTAATTTCTTATTATCATAACATTATTTTTTCCTTAAATCACACTAATTACCTCTAATCACGATTAATAAACTTAAAAGTTACTATTCAGGAAAAATTTATTTTAATCCCATTGTACAAAATTTTACATCCTAATTACAACCATGTATGTCAGAATTTTTAAAATCAAATCACAGAAGTGGTAATGTTTCATTTAAGCAAAAAATATGTTTTTTTAACTGCCACTTAGTGGTTTCACTATTCATCAAAAATTGATGTTTTTCAAAAAAATACCAAAAATTCAACCTAAGCTATATTTGATATTCCGAATTCAAAAATGATATCTATTTTTCAAAATTCAAAACATATATGTTTCATTAATTAATTTAATAATTAATTCCTTCTTTCAATACAAATAGCGTGTTTTTAAGAAACAATATATATCAAAAGATTAACACTAGTTTAAGTCCAAATTCAAAGGGAAATTAATTCCAATGACCACCATTGGATCAAATGGTAAAAATATTTTATAATTTAACTTCAAAACCAAATCAAAATATAATATTATTATATAAACAAATTAGATTAAAAAGAGGTTTTTAATTAAAATACAACATTTTTCACTATTTATTAAAAAATAAACTTTATCGAAAAAATACCAAAAATTTTCACAAAGTAAATATTAATGTTCCAATTCTAAAGAAGAATTTTATTTGGTCCAATAGAATGTATATGAGTGACCAAAACCATATTTAAATAGGGTTCTCCATCAAAATGCGATAGTTCGACCTTTTAGTTAATATTAGAGTATCTATGCCTAAAATTGAATTCTATTCTTATTTTAAGCCTTTATCTTCTATTTGATAAATATAAAAACATGTGACAAACATATACAATCATATATTAGTTATTTCTATTCATTCCCACCAATACAATGGCTACTTTCTAACAACCATTTAAAATAATTTTATTATATTACTAGTGTGCAACGTAAGATTTCAAAGAAACTCTTTGTTACGTATCTGGTACACTATCGAACATAGCAACCCATTAAAATTAAAATTAATATTTAATTCATAAATATTATTAAATATGAAAATTTATTATTCTTTATTTACCTGGGATGTTACATCCTTCCCCCCTTTTGGGAATTGCATCCTCATAATTTTATTCACTTATGAAAATAAATGGGGGTATTTATCCCTCATAGCATTTTCAGATTCCCACATTGCCTCTTTAACCATATGGTTTTTCCACAGAACCTTTACCTGGTGAATTATCTTATTCAGCAACACTTGCTCTCTATGGTCAAGAATCTGGACTGGTTGTTCTTCATAAGAGAGATTCTCATCTAACTAAACTACCATTGGGCTCAAAACATGAGATGGATCTGGAATATACTTTCTCAACATGGAAATATGAAAAACATTGTGTACCTGAGATAAACTCGGAGGTTAAGCCACTCGGTAAGCAACTGATCCAACTTTCTCCAGAATTTCATATGGTCCAATGAACGTTGGACTCAACTTTCCTTTCTTACCAAATCGCATCACACTTTTCCAGGTGAAACTTTGATAAAAACATGATCACCTACCTCAAAAGATAGATCCTTCCTCCGGTTATCCGCATAAATATTCTGCCTACTCTAAGTTTTTCTCATGTATTTCTGAATCAACTAAACTTTTTATGCCATCTCTTCTACCAATTCTGGTCCCATATGCTTCCTTTCACCCACTTCATCCCAAAAAGCTGGAGTTCGACACCGTTTACCATATAATGCTTCAAACGGATCCATTTGTATACTGGAATGAAAATTGTTATTATATGAAAATTCAACCAATGAAAGATGTTGGTCCCAACTTCTCTGATAATCCATCGAACAAGAACATAGCATATCCTCCAAATTCTGAATTGTTCATTCTGACTTCCCATCTGACTGAGGATGAAAAGATGTACTAAAATTTAATTCAGTACAAAATGACTTCTGAAGGACCTTCCAAAAGTTAGAAGTAAACCTGGGATAACAATTAGATACAATGGATAGGGGAACTCTAGGAAACCTGGCTATCTCTTTATGATACAATCAAGAATGTTGATCTTGAGAGAAAGTATCTCGAATAGGAAGGAAATGAGAAGATTTAGTCAAGCGATCAATAATAACCCAGACTGCATTATTACCTCGAGATGTCTTCGGTAATCCCATAACAATATCCATGGATATATTTTCCCATTTCCACTATGGCACTTGTAAAGGCTAAAGAATCACTTTCGGTAACTGCAACTTTGCTTTAACCTGCTGAAAAGTCAAACACTTCACAGTAAAATCAACAATATCTCTTTTTATTCAATCCCATCAGTAATACTCCCACAGATCTCTGTACATCTTAGTACTACCCGGTTGAACTAAAAACGGGGAACTATGAGCCTCCCATAACAAATCATTCTTCAACTGTGAATCACCAGGCACACATTGTCTGTTCCCAAACCTCATTAAAAAATTATTATTAATGTTAAATTCAGGCAACTTACCCTTCTGAACCAGCTCTACATTTTTCTACAACCCACTGTCTTTCTTCTATGCTTGCTTATTTCTGTCTGATAGAGATGATCTCACAGACAACTGAAAAAAAATAGAAGAACTTCCTGCACCAAAAAATTCTATGCCAAAGTTCATCAAATCAAAAACCAAAGGATCTCATTCCAAACATATCATGGTTAATGAAGTATTACCTTTTCGAATCAATGCATCAGCCACTTTATTTTCTTTTCCCTGATGGTAATAAATTGTATAATAATAATCCTTGATTAATTCTAGCCATCTCTCCTGTCTCATGTTCAATTATTTATGAGTGAATATATAATTTAAACTTTTGTGATCAGTATATATTTCACACTTTACTCCATACAAATGATGCCTCCAAATTTTTAGAGAAAAAACAATATCATATAATTCCAAGTCATGTGTAGGGTACTTTACCTCATGATTTTTCAACTGACGTGAAGCATATGCAATTACCTGATCATTCTGCATAAGGACACAACCATGTCACTTCATCAAAGCATCAATGTATATAAAAAACTCACCATTCCTTGAAGGAAGTTCCTAAATTGAAGCATTCACCAACCTTTTTTCCACCTCCTGAAAACAATCATCACATTATTTTGTCCAGATAAACTTAACACCCTTCTGAGTAAGCTTAGTCATTGGACTAGATAACCATGAAAAATTTTCAACAAACCTTCAGTAGTAACCTGCCAAACCATGAAAACTACGAATAGAAGTTACATTTGTGGGTCTTGGCCATTCTTCAACAACTTTTCTTTTAGTATGATCAACAGTTATACCATTTTTTTTTGAAACAATGTGACCAAAGAAAGAAACTTGTTGTAACCAAAACAAAAACATGATGAATTTTTCATACAGTTTCTTTTCATTAACGGTTTTCAAGATAACCCTTAAATTCATTTCATGCCCCTCTTTAGTTTTAGAAAACACCAAAATATCATCAATGAAAACATCCACAAACATATCCAAGAACTGATGAAAAATTTGATTCATAATATCCATGAATACAGCAGGTTCATTGGTTAACCCAAAATGTATAACTACAAATTCATGATGGCCATATCTAGTACCAAATGCAGTCTTTGGAACGTCTGCTTATTTTACATTTAATTGATGGTACCTTGACCTCAAGTAAATCTTTGAAAAATACTCAGCTCCCTGGAGCTTATCAAAAAAATCATCGATATGAGGAAAATGATACTTGTTCTTAACAGGTATATTATTCAAGCCTCTATAATCAATGCAATTTCTCATTGAACCATCTTTCTTTTTAACAATCATGATAGGACCACCCCATGGTGATGTGCTAGTTCAAATGAAAAATTTATCTAATAACTCCTGCAATTGCTTATTTAACTCTAAATGTTTATCATGATCCCTTCGATAAAGGGGTTTTGAAATTGCCTTAGAATGATGAACTAGGTCAATAGTAAATTCAACTTCCCGGTCAGGAATAATACCAGGAAACTAATCAGGAAGAACATAAGATACTCATTTACCACTAGAACATCATTAATCTGAATAGTTCCTTTAGTTTCAACAATATGTTCAAGGTAACATTAATTTCCATCTTTTACTAGTTTCTCATCTTCCTGATATGTTATCAAAATCAAGGGTTCATTATTGTACACAAACTGAAAATCTTTCTGAAAAGAAACCTCTTTATCTTTTCAGTCAATCCTAGCATGATAAACAGAAATCTAATCCATGACCAAAATGACATCAAACTCTACTAGAGGAAAAACAATAAGGTTTGCAGGTAGATTCTTTCCCCACACCGAGATAGAGAGGTTCTTATAATTTCTTTTTGCCTCAACGTTACCTATGGCTGTTTTTAACATAAGTTCAGGATTCATATCTTGAGATGGAATTCCCAATTTACTAGAAAAAATATCAGAAATGAATGAATGTGTAGATCCTGAATCAAACAACACATTGGCATAATCTGAACAAACAAACAGTGTACTTGATACTACTTCATTCGATGGCCCAGCATATGCTGAAGTAGTTGCAATGGATTTCACCACCAATTTCTCCTTGTAGTCTGGCTTCTTTCCCCCAGTTCAGTTCTTCATTAGACACTCATTTTCATAATGATCCATTTCATTACACTTATAACATCTTAACACTGGTTTTTCATTACCAACTTGATCATCATCCTTACAGTTATGAGAAATATGACCAGACTTACCACACCGAAAGAACTTTCCATACTTGGATAAACATTCTTCAGGATGCATTTTACCACACTTCTCACAGGATGGATATTTGGTTTTCTTACCTCCTTGTTTGTTCGATGAATTATTCCCCTTTTCCTGCCAACTGGACCTCTTATTCTGTTGTTTGTCAAAGAACACATTATCATCGGCAAACTCTATTTCCACCTTCTTCACACATCGAACAAATTTTTCATTACATTTGAACACACAAGAAGATAAATCCCTTCGATACTTTGGCTTTAACCTTTAGTAAAAATGTTTGATTTTACTATCAAGATCTCGTATGAAGTTTCGAGCATACCTTTCCAGTCGAGTGAACTTTGCTTCATAATTAGCCACTTAGTCATCCTCATGCCTCAATTCAAGGAATTGTTATTTCATCCTATGAAGAACCACAATAGGAAAATATTTCTCAATAAACATACCTTTGAATTCGTCCTAGTGAAGATCATCAATCTCATCACTATACCTGATATTTTTCATCGTCGACCACCACTGATCTACTTCACCTTCAAAACGGTAAACAGCAAGACTAACCTTTTGATGTTCTCAACACCCCATGATATCAAAAATATTCTCCAGTGCTTTAATCCACACTTCATCTAGAATAGGGTCAGTTGATCCTCTGAATGATGGGGGATGTTGCCTCATGAAATTTTCCACCACTGACATGTTCCTCTACGGTTGATCTGGCTGATCTCGTGCATTGATACCACCACCATTTATAGCATGAGTCAACTATGCCATCACTGCAACAAACTGTTCAGTTCCAATTCCGACCATCTCAGGTTTCTGATTTTGATGGTTGTCTTCCTCATGATGTCATCCCAACATAGGTGCCTTGTTTCCTCTTTTGAAAACCATTCTGAACACAGAAATATCTTAAGCTAAGCAACATGGTAATCTATAAATGCTATATCATTTCAATCATACCATAAATTAATTTATAATTTAACAATTTTTTAACTATTAAATTGTTCTAAACCAACTTCTAATACCAACTATAAGGCCCTGGCCTTAAAAATTAATTAATATTGAATTAAATTCATAATTCACATTGAGTATCTTTTCAGGTTTAGTGTTTTAGAGAATTAGAACATAACTATTACCTCTTAAAAGATTTCGAATTATACACTTATACTACGTTTCCTTAAAATAAAAACTCTTAAAAAACATGTCTAGTTCCATGTTTAAATAGCATGACTTTTCCATGATCCCATCCTTGACCTATTCCACATTATGTCCTATGAAAAAAATTTCAAAAAAACTTGGGGTTAGCATAAAAAGCTCAGTAAGGGATACAAAAAGAACGAAAACTGTTAGTTTTTCAAAACAACCAGTAAACCAAGAATACTTTATCAAAGTAATAATTTTTACTTTTATAAAGTAGTACTAACTCTTCACTGAATAAAATATCATTACTTACCCATTTTTTAATCAAAATATTACTATAAAACCCATATAAAGAACACATAATGTATAGAGGTAACTTTGGACATTAACATAATTAAATGGAATAACCATACGGTCGACTTCCAAACATATCACTTAATGGAATAGACATATGGCCGACTTCCATCCCCAATGAATAGGAGGTTATAACGTAACAACCCGTCCTAGTATTCACGGCATCAACCGTCATATGGTTTATCACGTAACCACCTGTCAAATGTCCAAGTACCATTATAAAATCATAAGACATAAGACAAATATAATGGAAAGAAAACATTTCCAAATTTTGATCACAATATATCACTAAAATATATTGACATAAAAAATCCATTATAAAAACCATTTTCAAAACCAAAATACATAAAAGAGTATATGGTATTTATTTACTTTTAAAAATATTACGGCTTATTGAGGAAGCCAACGTCCAAATAATACTCGCGGCGGCGGAAAAGGTCTTTGTCACTGCGTACGTTAAAAGAAACATTACCTTTTGTCATTTTGTAAAACGCTTCGTAGAAAAAGATTCCTTTTTTATAAAATTAAAATTCAAAGGGGTTTATACACAGTATAAAAGAATGTCCTGTATTAGAACAAAATATGCCTCAATGAAAGGAGATTGAGACGAAGTCCCTTAACTCGTGTCCGATGTGACTCGATTGCTCTTTAATATCATGAATAATAAACTAAAGATAATTTCTACTTGCTTAATAACCTTTTTCACGTTTATTATTACTTTTATATAACTTATTTCCAGGTTATAAATGTTATGTAATCATTTAATTTAATAATGTTTGTTTTGTCGATATTTGGTACTTTAGTCAAAAATGTACATCTTACAATTACATGTTGCTCACATGGTCAAAGGTTCGTTATATCCAGAATGATATTCATTATTTGGATATGATATATATCATATATATCCATCATATACATGTATTTCTAATAGTACATGACATTTAGAGGTAAGAAATCAAAGGCACCATTCATGTAGACGGTTAGCTGTACGTACACATGAACGCTACTTTCATTTCTATTTCATATTTAATGGAGAGAAATAATAATTATATAAAGAGATATATTTTAATTCCAGTATATTTTCATATATAATATCATTAACTATATCCTTTATACATCCCATATATGGCATTAAAGTATCAAATCACCTTGAGGGGGAGGTAGTCCGCACTTCCTAAAATGAAATAATCACGTTTACCCATAATGGAAACCATAAAGGTATGCCATAAATGAAAAATACATAAGCATAAGGAAAACATAAACATAATATAAATCATATATAAATTTAGTGACATCTTAATGACCACCATGAAAGTTGTTAAAAAAATATTGAACAATCATCGTTTCGTCAGGCAGAAATTCTCCATCAACAGAAAGAGTATGTTCTTTAACCATTAGACGAAGGTGTGTGTAAGTGTAGCTCGAATCCTTCACATAATAACATCCTAGTATATTGAAGATACTGTTGATGTTACAAAAGAAAAGAATAAAAAGATTTTTTGGGGTTGGATATGCAAAATAAATCAAAAGAACACAAGTGATGACATTACCTTAAAATCGGGTAACTCCTCTTGGATTGAACCAAAAGGGTTTCTTGAAGATATTTCATCCAAAGTTAAGGATTATAAATATGAGGATAGGAATGTTGAGAGATTAAATGAGTAGATATTGGTCGAGACAAAGGCATGAAAGGTGTGGGTAAGGTGGTAGAGGTGGGGGCCTTTTATAAGAAGAGAGGAGGGGCACTCTGGGAATGTTATAAAATGTTACTTTATTATAAATTATTTTCGGATTTTAAAGGTCCCAAAATTATATATTTCTTGGATAAGGAGATAAGAGTTCTAAATCCACCCATAAAATAGGTTTTTTACATGTTTAGATCTTATATTTTACATTATCTTTTCATTTTATTTAAATCGTTAAATAATGAGGTAATCACTGGATCATCATGGTGCCATAAATAATTTAATTTATTTAATGTCTAAAAATTATGAAAAAAACTATGATTTAGGAAATATTTTTATTTTTCCAATGATTATTTATAGTCAAAATTATGACTTGTATAACCCCATGTAAAAATTGTTTTAGTAAAACAACACATGTTTGTGACATTTTTATTTTAACTTTAAATAAAAGGTTATTAATGTCATTTTCTTATCCAAGGGGCTCCATGGGGTCACCAAGTTGACCCATGGACTTTTTTGGTCGTCCAGGACACATCCAATAAGGGTAGTACATGTTTCAATGTAATTTCATATTGTTATAAATTTATTTTTGCCTTAAATGACACTAATTACCTCTAATCGCGATTAATAAACTTAAAAATTACTATTCACCAAAAATTTATTTTAATCCCATTATACGAAATTTTACATCCTAATGAAAACCATGTTTGTCAGAATTTTGAAAATCAAATCACATAAGTTTTAAAGTTTCATTTAAATGAAAAATCAGTTTTTCTAACTTCCACATAGTGGATTCACTAGTCATCAAAAATTGATGCTTTTCAGAAAAATACCAAAAAATAACCCTAAGCTATATTTTATATTCCGAATTCAAAAATGATGTCTATTTTACAAAATTCAAAACATATATGTTTCATTAACTAATTTAATAATTAATTCTCGCTGTCAAAACAAATAGCGTCTTTTTATAAAACAATATATATCAAAAGATTGACACTAGTTTAAGTCCAAATTCAAAGTGAAAATAATTCCAATGATGACCATTGGATTAAATGGTAAAAATATTTTCTAATTGAACTTTAAAACAAAATCAAAATATAATCTAATCATATAAAAAAATTAGATAAAAAAGTGGTTTTGAATTAAAATACAACATTTTTCAGTATTCATTAAAAAATGAACTTTATCGGAAAAATACCAAAAATTTACACAAAGAAAATTTTGATGTCCCGATTCTAAAGAATAATTTTATTTGGTCCAATAGAGTGTATAAGAGTGAAAAAAAACTATATTTAAAGAGGGTTCGCTATCAAAAGGTGATAGTTCGACCATTTAGTGAATATTAAAGTATCTATGCCTAAAATTGAATTATTTTCCTATATTAAGCCTTTATCTTTTATTGGATAAATATAAAAACATTTAACAAACATATATAATAATATTTTTAGTTATTTCTATTCATTCCCTCCAATAAAACTACTACGTACTAACTACCATTTAAAATAATATTATTATATTACTAGTGTGCAACGTAAGATTTCAAAGAAACTCTTTGTTGCATATCGGGTACACTATCCAACATAGAAACCCCTTAAAAGTAAAATTAATATTTAATTCATAAATATTATTAAATTTGAAAATGTATTATTCTTTATTTACCTGGGATGTTACACGATACCTATTCTTAGAGACTCCTACATGATAATATTCGAGGACCACACACGGGTGTCGATATTGTGCCCTTACTCTTGGGAGGTGAGAGTTTCGGTTGGGTTGTTTTGATGGAAGCATTAAGGCCTTAAAACTTCATACCGGGTATAGACTGGTAATCTATAACTCATTCTCTGATCTATTTTTTAGGCACATAGGGTAGTGTGTACATGGGGATGGGACCATGTTTTCCTCTATGAGTGAAAAGGATATAGGTGCAAAAAAAATTTCTCACACGTAGGAGGGTGTAGCTGATCAATGACTCATGGTGTAGTGGATGAGATGATTCCTTAGTTTCATGCATTATTGGATGAGTATGAGTACATATTTTTATATGATTTTTCATGATTACCCCTTGTAGAGAGGTAGATTTTTGAATTGATTTGTACTAAGATACAACACCGATATATACACCTGCATATCAGATGGCTCCCGAGGGGTTCGATAGTTGAGGCTACAGTATGAGGACATGTAGTGGAAGGGCTCCGTGAGGCCTAGTGTTTCACTATGAGAATCCCTTGTATTGTTTTTCAAGAAGGAATATGGGAGCTTGAGGTTATGTGTGGACATTTGATGCCTGAACCAGGTGACCTTGAAGAAAAAGTATACACTACCAAATACTGATGATCTCTATGATTAGTTTAAGGGAGAGAGATGGTTATCAAGGATAGATATCAGATCATGGAATCACCAGCTTCATGTATATGATTAAGAAATCTCAAATATGAATTTCATATGTACTTACAAACACTACGAGTACATAGTTATGTTGTTTGGAATTACGAACGCCCATGAAATGTTCAGGGGACCCATGAACATGGCCTTATAATCGTACATTTACCAGTTCATGGTGGTGTTCATTTATGACATCCTAGTGCACCCGATGACTGAGGAGGAGAATTTGATAAACGTGAGGATGGTCCTGCACTAACACTGAGAGAACTGGCTTTACAAGAAGCTGTCTAAGTGTCATTTTTGGATACAAGATGTCCATTTTATAGAAATTTTCATTTTTGTGGATTGATTTATAGTGTATTCTATGAAGATAGAGGTGGTGATTTCTCAGGAGCCACCCAAGATCAATACATAGGTCTAGAGTTTCCTTGGGTTGGCTGGGTACTATAGGGGGTTCATACCTAACTTTTCCACAGAATCACAACCCATTGTGGATTTTACTCAATAGTGGAAACCTTTCATGTGGATGGGAAAATTATAATATAGTATACAACAGCGGAATCTGTGTTTGATGACGGCTCATATCATGATGTTTCTAGAGGAGTATGTCGAGTATGTAGTTTATTTTGATGCTTCCGGAACCAGGCTTGGTTGTGTCCTGCTGTAGAGGTAGGTAGTGAGTGCCCATGGTTCTCGGTAGTTGAGACCACATGAGTAGAACTCCATGACTCATGATATAGAGTTATCAGTGGTAGTCTATGCATTGAATATACAGAAATAATACCTTATGGGTGAGTGGTTTATCATCTAATCAAACTATAAGAGGTTCATGTATATCATCTCTCATAAGGAGAAAAACATTGGACCGAGACAAGGATTATAGTTCTACTAAGACTGCGAAATGGAAATTTTTTGTGCTCCATGGAAGGGGAATGTAGATCCAAAAGATCTGAACAAGATTTATAGTTCATATTTACTGAACAAGGCATCTGAGTGGTTGGTCTCATTACTGATATCCTTTGTAGATAGATATGGAGTAGCTTACCTCATATCTATTGTTGTTGACACTCCACTGTTGTCGTGATTTAGGGATGTGTGGATTGATGATAATGACGATGAGACATTATGTGCTCAGATGTCCACTATGAAATCCCCAGATGGATTTTCAAAATGTGCGTGTCACATCATTATCTTCAAAGGACTCTAAATTGTGCTTGATGAGTTATGTGAGGAGGTGTTGAGGGAGTTCCAAACATCCCCATTGTAAGAACATCTAGGTGTGGAGAAGATGTACCAGGACCCCTGATTTCAGTTCTAGTGTCTGAGGATTATGAAGGAAGTTGTAGAGTTTGTTTCTAGATTCCTCACTTTTTAGTATGTGAATTCCTTACACTAGGTTCTAGCATGTTTGAATCAACCCCTTGATGTTATGGAGTGGAAGTGGGATGTGATATCAATAGACTTCATGATGGGTTTACTATGTATGTCAAGGATACTTGATACCATATCGGTGACGACTAACTGACTCACCATGTTGGACACCTCTAAGCTTTTCAAGAGTAGAGTTTAGTAGGAAAATGGGATGTCTCTATGCAAAAGTGATATTTCGACTGCATGGAATCCCATCAATGATAGTTTTTATCCGAATTCTCATTTTTCATCTAAGTCGTAGAGATCAAGGGTCGGAATAAGGGGATCCTTTGTGTAAATTCGACTCCTCTACTATATTCCTAGTGGCAGCATGAGAATCTCTAAGAGAGAACAAGGGAGTGGGAGGCTCAAATTCAGGATTAGTACCCTCATGTGTTTGGGTATTATTTGGTTTGGATTTTAGGGATATAATAGCCCTTGGTGGGGAGAATGCAACGACTCAGATTGTCCTCATTTTATTTTTATACAACTTTTGGGAAAATAATGAAACTAATACCTAAGTGAAAGTGCAATTTTGAACCCAAGTGTGCCCATAATGGTTCTGTAAAAAATGTTGTATTTTTAATAGCATGAGTGAGTGATTTTGATTAAAATGTAGAATAACATCTAAGTGGATGTATAAATCAACAATACAAGGGAATTGATGAGATTAGAGTGGGGGTTTTACCCATGGAATGACATAACTTTATTCTGTGTAGGTGTTATATAGAAAACCCCCAAAATGGAATAACCGTAAATATTTTTTTTTAAATCCTAATAACTATTAAATTCACACTTGGATTGAAAATATGAGAACACCATTGAGTTTTTAAATGGGTGTCTTCCGTAGTTGAGGCCTAACTGTAGCCACCTGTGATAGATAAATTTTGGACATTTTAATAGAAAATAAAATGAAAATAAAATGTTTATTTTATTTCATTTAATGTTTCACAGGGTCACTGTGTCATTGTGTCGCCACAAAGGGGAAGCCCATTTTATTTTAAAAATTAAATAGCATGGTGATGATGTAACACATGGACTCAACAATAGTATAATTTTTTTTCTTCATTTAACAGATTTCATGGGATATAGGATTAAATTCACAATCCTGGGGGAAGTCCACAGAATCTTTGGAGAAAAGAGGTTGGTGAAACCCTCCCATTGGTGGATGAAAAATGATGACAAATGGCATATCACTAAGGAAAACAATACCTCTTCTTCGAAGGATCCCACCATTGACAACAACACAATGATAAATCATTTCATCAAGTGATCCCAACATATGTAGGGTTTGTGTTTTGAAGTCATTCCCTGTTCTTGTTTTCAATGAAAAACGAGTACAACCCCTAAAGGGGTTGATCCACAGTTCGATCATTCATGTAGGAAGATTATGATATGGTAATTTGAGGGGTTAAACTATATTCATTATCGTTATCATTTCATCCCTCTTTCATTATAGGATAACCAACAGTCAAAATGATCATGGGATACATTAAATCATCCTCTGTTCATTGTGTTTTATCCCTCTCATTATTTATTTTTTTGCTGACGGGCCCACGTGGTCATGTCTACATTTTCTAAGAGGTTCTGAACAATTCTGGACCCCCTATGTGATGGACAAAGATATTTGGATCCCACATGTCTGAAGAAGGTTACCCAAGGATAATAAGTGTGTCCAAATTTATATGAAAGGGGCACTGGAGGAGATGAGAAGGTTCGCTGAGTAGGGCCAGCTGGCGGCTGTCACTAGTGGCGACACGACTCCTACATAGGGAGTGCACTATTTGAGCAGTCATGCAAGACTGTGCCGGTGGAAGGGGCCTATGGTGCATGGTCTCAGGTGGTCTCCAGGGAAGCTGGTAGGGCAGCTGACAACAACTATGACCCAGACAGGTGGGAGGCTGCATCACATAGTTGGAATTCGGGGTCTAGACTGACACCGCAACAACCGCCACGGGGCGGGTCACATGACATCCAACCACATTGATCATGGAAGCTAACAATATTGGCCTAAATAGGATATAGTAGTGGATTCATCTAGGTAGACCAAACCGGCCTACTCATGTGGGCTAGCTCAGTTGAATGGGTCGGGCCCAGTCGGGTTTGGTTGGACCAAGACCCCACCAACCCCTTGTCACAAAAATACTTGTAACATCCAAATCGTGTGTCTATTTGATTAGCATTTTGTTTTTTTGGGACCCTCAAAATGAGTAGTTACTTTTGAGATACTATAAAAAGTGTTTTCATGGTGGTTGGATTATTACCATTTTGATTCAATGAGTACGTGCTCATAGAACGAATGTGCTATGAGGAGAATCACATGGCTGGTTGTGACCTATACAGAGTGAACCTCTTATAGAGTGTGTATGCTATGCCCACATGAAGTGTTCCTCTTATGGAGTGTTACTCATTCTCCTACATGAAGTCTGTCTCCTAAGTTCTGTGTCTTATGCACCTACACAGAGTATTCCTCCAATAGAGTGTGTCTCCTATTCCAATGCAGAGTGTGTCTCCTACGACGTCTCGGAGTGTGTCTCCTTTGATTTCAATTTTTCCTAGACTTACATTGAATATGTATTTTATATAAATATACTAGTTTGAGATGACTCTAGGTACTCTCTTGTTTGTACTTCGTAGAGGCTATATGTAGTTTAAATGATTGGTAGTATCTTTTGTGTATTTATTTGTGGTATACCTTTATGGTTTGGGGTCCTTACTGAGTAATATTCTAATCACCCCTACACAAGATTCACCTACACGTTTCATGTTTTGTACAGTTTACCATCAGAATTGATAGGATACATGGTGGCCCAGACACATGCGGTACTTAGAGGGAGGCCCGAAAGACGAGGTGCACTTCAACAATTTCTAATATCTTCTATACCTACACCTCAGGTAGGGTTTTGGAATATGGATTACATGAGAGTGTATTTTTCTTTTTTTGGGACTGTATATTGTACCCTATCACTTTCATTTAGTACTATTTACTTTGTGTGGGATTTCATAGTAGTATACATGCATGTCTGCTCACTGTTTTTTGTTTCATCACTTTTTCCTGGAGATGGGTGCATGTGTACATGTACATGGGAAAATGACACACACATTTGGGTTATTCCTACTCGATGATAGTCAACTGCCCCTAGACTATGGGGAAAGGCTTGGGGTAGTCACAACATGGACCCCAGGGGACTGGTCATGACGTGATGGTCAATAATATTTAATTACAAGTTTTCTTCTATTTTCATCCAGATGAAAATGAAAAACGAGAGAATAGTATAACTGTATTTTATTTTTTAAATTACTTATTATCATTTATTTTTATTATTTTTCAATTCTATTGAAAAATATAATTTAGTTTTGTCTCAAATTTATAATTATACTTTTTAAATATGCATATTGTTTTTTAAAATGTCAAATTTTTTATACTTGTAAATAATTACATCCTTGATATAAATTTAATCCTAGTTTGACATGAATAATTTATTTTATGTTTTATCACTAGTATATTATTTTGAAAGTATCGTTATTTGTTGATATTTGTTATAGATAATAATGAGTCAAATTTGGATTAAAACACTTTTAATATGTTATGAATATGAGGATTGTGTTTCTGATTTTTTTTATAATTTATAAACAAAATGTTCCAAAACATTAGTTTTTTCTGTCCATTCCTAAAATGATGAAATATAAATAAGTCTAGAAGTAGAATTATCAACGATAATTTATTTTTTCATGGTTTCAATCCATGTTACAACCCTTGGAATAAGCAAGGTGAAATTAGGAATAATTTTAAATAAATTGATAATGATGAACTGTAAGATAGTAACTCTGATCAAATTGAATAAAATATTTTTCATCTTAATGTTTAGATTATTGAGAAAAAACCTACAATTGAGTGTGTCTATAGTGATTTTGAAAAATTATTATATTCTAGTTGTATGAAATCTACAATTTTATCATCAGTGTTATGATTGATTATATTTAATGTGAAACATGGATAGTGTGACAAGAGTTTTATATATTTTCTATAACTATTGAAAGAAATTAATCCAAAAGATAGTGATCTTACAGATTCACATTATAATGCAATTAATTTACAATTCTTGATGGGATTTGGGGGAAAATAAATTTTTTCCCAAAAGAATGTGTGATATATATGATAGAATATGACTTTCTATCAAGATATCCTAAATGTGTGACATCACAGTATATATTGAAAGAAAAAATTCACGCTGATTTAGTAGTTACAGTGACCCGTACTAAATAATTTAGTAATCATCCTATATTTATTCATTTGAAATGATTATTTTCCAATTCATATGACATAAAAAAGTTAACATGACATTAATATGAACATATATGCGAGGGAATATTATAGTTTCTTGTTGATTGTTCACAATAGAAGAAAATTGATGACTTGTTCCCTACATTCAGAAAAGAAGTTAGAAATATTAGAATTGGATTTTGAATGTATGGAATGAATCCATATTGTATCTATTGTAGGAAAAATATTTCATGGCCTTTTTATTGGTAATTTATAACACTTCTCCTAAATTTTATATAAAGTAAAAGTATGTCATGTTGAGTTTAATCGTATATAGATCAAAACTGCTTGTAATAGATGTCAATGTTTTCATGTTACCTTTAATTCATGATTTGAAGCTCTTATGTGATAATGGAATTAGGTTGTATGATTATTATAAATTGACATATTTTCAACTTTATGAAATGCTTACGTTGACTATAAAGGACTTCCTAGTGTTTGTAAATTTAACTGGATACACTATTAAGATGAATAAAGTGTCTGGAAGTTTTGGACAACATAATTAATATTACCTTCTATATCATAGTATGAAACAATATACATGGGTCATCAAATGTTTTTTATGGATCACAAATATAGAATATTAAAAAGTAATTCAATAGATCATAATAATTTTATATTTCTCACAAACCATTGTACAATGATTAGTATTAAGAGAGGGTGAACATCATTTAGGTGACATTAAAAAAGACACATATGTCTGGTAATGATATTAATATTTGTAATTAACTGTCAATATTTTTTTACGTAAAATATGGAAGATATTGTGAGTTAAAAATTGAATAGATGTTTTTTATGTGGATAATAATATTTGTGATATCTTAATTGGAACATTATTGGATATTGAAGGAAATGCTAAATATGGGATGAATTATAGATTAGACTCACTCTCAATGAGAATATGTTTTTAGTTTTTTCCTAATCATGATGGAAGGAAGGCATTCGTTTACCCGACTATTAATACATTTTCCTAGAGGGATAAAATTATAATTTTCAGTGCCTTAATGATATCATTGTTCTAAAGGGTTATTCATAAAATGTAAGATTAATTGTGCATTTAAAGGATTTGGAGTTTACATGTATGAAATATGATGAGTTTCTCATCATTACGCAACAACTCCTACTATTTTCATTATATTGGATATTGTATATTCATGTCATAATGATTATCATGATGGTGATTTATTTTTTATTTCCATTTGTAATAAGTTACAGATCATAATTATTTGAAAAATTAGAGGATATAAGTGGTTTATATACCTCTTTAACTAGAAATGTATTTTCTTATATCAATTTTTGATATTGTTGAGTATTTAATGGTTTATTTAGTGTGATAAATAAATATTTGTGGACCTGTATATCTACATTGGATGTAACCTTTTAAAAGGAATATGGTGACATTAAAGGGGCATGTTAATAATCTATATCAACATGAATCCTCCCCTGTTGAGTTGTATTTTATTGAGGAATAAGTGGAATTATTTATAAGAAACTTGTCTATAGTAGAGCACATTGTTAATCCGACATCTCACCATGAATGATTAAATTATGGGGATAGGAGATACATGGCTTGAATATCAAATTTTTGATAGGTGACCGTGTATATAAGTACATTTATACATCTCAATTAACATAGATGATGCTTATCCATATATAAAATTTCATATTTATGTGTTGAATCAATGCCATCCAAAGAAGAAAATATGAATATTTTGAATGAGCATAACTAAACTTTTTCCATTGTTTAAATTCACCTCACTTGGCAGATTAGATGCATTAGAAACATTAAGATGGTTAGATGTTGGTATAATTATAAATTTGATGACATTGCCTAGGTATTACATTAATAAATATACATTTTATTTTAAATATCATGATAACATAAGTCTAATTCAGAATATTAGTGTATTGGTGTTGGAATAAAAATGAATTTTTTAATTTTCAAGGACAAAATACCAATATTCACATCATCTATATTTTATAATGTTATTGAATAATCATGGGACACTGATTAAATTAAATTTAATGTTTCATTGTTTACGTTAAAATGTTTTATCAGTAACATCCCTATCAAACATGATGAAATTATAATTACACTAGTCAATCTAAATAGGTTAAAATAAACAACTTATAAATTTATAATGTAATCAAAGGGAAAACAAATTTTCTATATTCTTCATCAATCTAATTTATAGTTGTCTATTTTTTACAATGGAAAAATGTACATTGGTGATGATAAACTTGAGTAAGATGTTTCATTATGTGAGATCCATATATGCATGGAACTTTTAACTGATAATATTGATGCTCACATTGTAGTCATGGTTTATGCCATACAGACCGGTCATGATGATAGAATTTAGGGAAAATCATTCAGCACATTTCTAATATTAAAGGTAGAATATGGTAATTTTTTATGTACTTTTTAAAATTTCATAAAACATTAGGTATTTTATTTTTATTATCATTATAAAAACACATATTATAATAAAAAAGTTAAAAAAATTTATATCAGTTTATTTTTTTTATTTTACCATGTTTACCCTCACACAACATATCTATTAATTGATTTTATAGAAAAAAATTATCTATAATATAATAGGTAAAATAAAATAAATTGTATATGAGTTTATTGAAAAATTATTCTATTTGGTGTAAAAATTGATGTATTAGTTTGAATCAATGTTACTATTTATACACCATTTTTTTGAATTTTTTTCATTTAATTATATATAATTTCAAATATTCTTAATTTTGTTAGAATTTTAGTTAACTACTACCAATATATGTTTAGATTAGTTTACATTTTTATGATAATTTATTCAATTTTTATTTACATTAGTATGTAATAATTGAATTCATATATTTATGTGCTCATTATTGTAGATTTGATTTGTAGGATATTGAATGATCAGTTAAATGATCCACAACATACATCTTGAGATGGCCATACTCATTCCTTTGGTGAGTAAGATACACATGCTCCTATTGATGTACCTCATCCTTCATTAGAAGGGACATCTACTCCCATATATCCAAAGAAGAGTTTGAGGCATTGTAAACCTGGAAGCACGCATTAACCAAAATTATCAGTTCCCCATATCTAGGACTACAGATTATCAGCATACTTTGATGACAATGATATTCTAAGATGTCTAAATTGAAAACAATTCAAGACATTTATATCAGTTACTAATAAAATATAATTTTTTAATTTGATTTGTGATCAGATAAGTGTTGAAAATATGACACTATTTCACTCGTGTGAGACAATTTTGGTACTATTTTTTGTTATTAGTTTACTTATCATGAAAATTTTATATTTATATATGTTTTTAATTTTTTTATCAGATCACATATGATATTCCTCATACGGGATCAGTTAGTAGGAAATGTTTATAAATCAATTCTTAGAGACGGGGGACTCATTATTCATGAAGATACATGGAACCGATTTGTTGAAAGTAGAAGACGAGAAGACAAGTTTTAGGTACAATGATACATTATATAAGTTATTTATACTAATACATCATAAATGATTTATTAATCATTCATTAATTATTAATTTATGGAAATAAATGGGATATCGTCAGGATTTATAATATATAAATCTATACTCACATACAATAACTCGAGGAGGGTATACGTAATTGGAAGAAAAAATAATGGTGGATAAATTAAAAAAAAACTACGAGCAAAGTCTTTACACTCTAGAGAGGTTTCCCTTGAATCAACCCTTGACTAGACTAAAAAAATGGAGGTGAGATTTGATGATGAAAATAGGAAAATATCTTACGGAAGGGTTTGGGTATGTATTTTATTGGAATTTAAGATGTTTTATTTATTTATTTATTTATGTTAATTCAATTCATTATATATTGTTATTCATTAGATATTTTTTGAAGGATTGATACAAGATTCTATTGAGGAGAAGAGCACACGTGGTGTATTTTTATCTTAGGGTAGGAAATATATTTTAGTTACATTATTGGGCATGCCTAAACACTCTGGCCTTGTACTAGGATACCTAGCAGGATTATTAGTGAAAAAAGGGTTTCCACATTATTTTTATTCTTCAATGGAGGATGTTCATAAAAAATAAAATCTTTGGAAGCTAAATTTCTGGATTTTAATTTGATGATGGTTAATATAATCAATGATTTAGTGAGGTCAATGTTTTCAGACAGGCAAGGATAGTTCCGGACTACAACTTCGTCTGATATACCTCCTCTGTTAGTTCCAACTCCCCCACCTCTACCTACAAACCCACCTCCTCATCCAATTTCTTCATCCCTCATCTATATCATCATCATTATTATTATTATTATTATTTTGGATCACGGTCATCATATTGTTGCATATGAGATATTATTTTATATTGGAGATACCATTTATCATCCACAAATGGAGATAGAGAATCATAGAATCAATATAAATCAAATTATAGACAGATATACTGGAGTACCATTACATATAGATTTGGTATGTATAGTTGGAGAATGTATAGTAAACTTCTTAATATAGTCATCTATATGTTTTTTACCATATCACCATATAAGTATGTGTAAATTTTATTTTTTATTTTATTTTTATTTTATTATTTTTTAAATATAATAATGTTTATATATTTTCATATTTTCAATAGGATTACTTTAAAGGTAATGAAATAAAATATAGAAATTAAAAAAATTGAAATTGATATGACTTCAGATACAAATTCTAGTAGTCTTGATAGATTTTCAACTTATTCAAAAACAATATTGATGTTCATGAGTTTTAAATTGAAGATACTATTTTTGGTAATGAAATTACTATAGTGGTTTTCAATAATGATATCATGGAGATTGAAAATTGTGATCAATTGGGAATCAACCTAATGAGAGTGTTTTCAATAAAATTCATAACAAAAATCTTTATGTACATTTAATTTATTGAATATCTATAAATATGTTTATTTGTATTATATATCTTAATACAATATTTGAGGAGAAAGAAATAGCATTTGTATATGGATATATGGACCCACAGTCTATTTCTCTTCTAGCGATGATGTTGACTAATGTTTAAAGTGAATATTATATCTCTAAATTATTTCAAAATAACCCAAATATTTTCTGCAGTTAATTTCATTATATTAAATTGTATGAAACATATATCTCATAAAGTGTAATATAGATTTTAACAAATAGTTACTAACATTAATTTTTTTAACATCGGTTTCCATTGGAAGTTGTGTGTTTTCTTCTAGGGTATGGGGCACATTATAGGATATGCACTATCCATGGTGAAGTGTAAACAAAAAATTAAGAATATATTGGTCTTGTAAGTTTGAATTTTTTTACACTTATTTATTTTATAATAAATTTAAATGTTATTTCATTTATTTTATTTTCGAATGGTGAATGAAATTTATTTCAAGAGGCTATAATAAAGAAGGATTCCAAAATCAAATATGTAAAAGAAATGGTAAATTATCACTTATAATTTGTAACTTTTAGATATATTACTTAATAAGGTTATTTTGAATTGAATAAACTTTTAAATAGTGTTTCCCTAAAAAATAATCCATAAAATAATGTGGATATTATTTTTAGGATTTATTTATGAAATAATTTTAACTATGAGAGTTACGAAGTTACACCATGTTAGATTTATTTAAAAACATTTCCTTAATATTTCATTTGTATTTTTCATAATAAATGTTAAATTATATCTTTTAATTTGTATTTTTTTTATGACCTTCAAAATTGTGGTTCATAAAAGCTGAGACACAAACAAATTGAATTGGGAAATTATTTTATAGGTGCGATTGGATTTTATTTTGTCTATATTATATATTGTAATTTTGAAAGTTATAATTTAAAATGTTTTTGTAAGGGATAACCATTTTATATATGTGGTTTTACTTCATTTTTTTACTATATATCGTAATTTTGAAATCATTAATTGTAAATGTAATTTTATGGTTGTTTACATACTACTTATTTTTGTTTTCAATTGGATTTCTTCTAGGTTTTCTGCTTATTTTATATTCTTTTTTGATATGGAGATGAGTGTTGAAATAAAATTATTTAACAAAAAATAGGTTTTCCATGGCATTTGTCACAAAACGACATCAAAACCCCAATAAGATAGGTTTTTGTGTTAGTTATAAAACAAATGACATAAAACCCCAACAAAATAATTCATTTACAGTGTCTGTTTCCTTTTACTAAATTTACAAATTTATTTACAAACCTTACTATAAAAACATCATGTAATAAAATACATTAAAAGAAACCTTTAAAAATACTCTTTATTCACTAGTGTATTATTCTGATGACGATATCTTATGATATATCGCTAAATAAATTTTTGAATTTTATTATCATATGGTTATTTCTATAAATCAGAAGTTTTAATTTAATTTAAATCTCATTAAGTACTCAACAATACAATAAAAAATTAAATGTAAATAGAGCATTGATTCATGCTTTGGTCAAAATTCATTTATCTTCTATATCAGTGTTTTCTAAAAATAAATTATTGATTATTTTAATATTACCATGTTATTGTTTAATGACATTTTTACCTATGATTTTAGTTTTTAAAAATTTTCAAAAATTAAAATTATTTTCATTTTTTGAACACTGTACATTTTGATTTTTCGTTCAATAATATGAATGGAATATTTATAACTTATATAGAATGAAAATAATTTCCCACCATCATGAATGATCAATATGTTGAATCTACCTTCACAAGTTTCCATGATTTTTTTTATAGAATAATTTTCAAAATATAATGGAATGTTTATCTTTGAAATGTGATTTTCATGATGAAAATGATGTTTTCCTAAATAATACATAAAATGATATTTTTATGTTATTTCTTTACAATAATAATAACCCTTATTTCTTATATGCTCCACTGGAGATATATTGTATTCACTTCATCCTTATTATTCCTCATAATTTTATATGACTAGATTGACAAGAGATTTACTTTTTCATTTGAGTATCTATATTACTCTATATAGTAAATGATAATGATTATTCGTTTAGAAAATTATTAACTTTTCGTATGCTAGTTTTTTATTATGAATGTTTTCATTGATTTTATTTCTCCACATTCATATGATTAATTCATTAGACATATTAAGTCATTAAAGGATCCCACTGTAGCCCCTCGATTCATCGATATTCCTCATTAGACATGCTAGTGTTGGTATTTGTTTTGGGAATTACCCATTTGTGTAATATGTCTTTGCATGACGACTTGACAACATGTGTATGATATACAAAATTATGCATTCCTTCATTATGAAATTATTTATTAATTTACAAGTGATTATTTCATTAGTTATCTTATCCATTGAAATGTTTTATGTTTATGTGATTTTTTATATGTAATTATTCAATTGTTAGTTATTCCTACAATAATATTCTTAATTATCATGTTATTTGATAAATAACATGAATTTTAAGATATTTACATTTTTTATAATGATTTTTACCTTATTTTATTATGATATAATACACTTTATGCATGCCCTTACGATGTATTTGAGCCTACCCCTTTCTTATGTTTACTTTCCATAGGATTCTATGAAGTATATCAGGACAAATATATTGGGATATGATAAAGGGAATAATGGTGTTATCAAATAAAATAAAATTTTTAATTTAATGTTTTCACTTATATTATAGATAAAAAAATGTATCTATTTTTTCAATATTACTAAACCATTGAGTCCTTCGGGATGTGATTCATTGTATCTTGATCCAGTTCAATAATGTAACCACTATCTCTAAGCTACTAGGTTCATATTTTTTATAACTATGGCCTCACAGACTGATGTAATATGTTTTCCAAAACCTAATCTCATGAATGATTATAATAATATATTTAATGTATATTTATGATATCTATAAATTTTTTATCATTATATATATATATTTTATATCATTAAATTATAGAATTTTCTATATATTGTAAATTGATAAAATCATTTGCGCATACATGTACATTGTAACATCCATGAAGAGATGTGATTATTTTTTTCTGTCCAAATAAAAATACTTATATATATAATAATATTTAAAGAAATAATTTTATATTTAAGATATAATCATAATTATGTAAATATAAAATTTTACGTACCTGAGTTCCATCATTTTCACTCAAAAATGAAAACATTACTCATTCATGCGTAAGACTTTCTATCTCGATGATTGTAACATAATTTAGTTATCCTAACCAAATATCATTAATATTTGTAGAATTAAAATTAATATATAAAAATGATATTCTTAACTTGATTAATATTCTACAAATTATGTAATGATAACCCCATTGTTCATGTTCATCATGCAGGAGTCGTTTCTAATGTCGAAAGTAAATGTCTTAAAAATACCCAATGTGTAGTTAATAAATAATATAATTAAATATTTAATTGAGATAAAATAGAATTATTTTTTAATGATAAATTAAAAAACCATTAAATTTTTCAAAAAAATAAAATATTTTATATATCTTTAATATATAAGATTTAATGGATATACATAGAACGTATGGAATTAAGGTAAAGGATTTCATCTCAATTTTCTTTAAATGAGATATATATTAACGTTATGAAAATAATTTATCCTATATGGTGTATATAATACCCCTTTTACATGTTATATCAAAAATCCTTAATATTTAATTAAAATTTAAGTTATTATTATAAATTTAAACCAACGTTATTTTACTTGATAGTTACCAAGTTGTAATTTTTTATAAAATCTGTTTCAATTCATTAGGTTATACTATTACTTAATTGAATTTTTTGTGAGACGATTATGTCTTGATTTATCTCTACTTTTTTATTCTTCATACCCATGTGTTTTATTTTGATTTACAAATGTTTACATAATCACTTCATGTGGTAATCGTCAACTCAAATGTTATTATCTTTTCAAGGGTTTTCTCAGACTAAATCCATTTTCCAGAGACATGTTTAATTTCATGCAGCATGATTTCCATAAATTATGTTATTACATACCCATTAATTAATTTTTACATATTAATTCATTTAATTCATTTCATTTACAAATTCATAAATTTTTTCTTTTTTTAATATGTTTTTATTTCAATAGTTACTTATGTAGTAATAGAATAATGTTATACAATAATTTCTATTTGGGATTATTTATTCTCAAGTTTTTTTAAGGGAAATAATATTTTCTTAATTTCATTAACCATATATCAAATCCTATACTCTATTTATAAAAGTGTTATAATATTTTAGTTTCCATTTCCTACTTTATTGAATATGAAATAACAAGAATGTTGTTTTTAGTTATACTATTCTTTTATATTTTTTTAGATCTATAAATTCTCTCTTATAAATCGTTGTTTTCTATTTATTTTTTACTAATATCCTTTTATAGTAATAAATTATTCGATAATATTGTTTTAAATTAATGTTTACCTTATTTTAAATGGATTTAAAATGAATCGTCTGAATTTTTTACTCACGGTCCACTTTTGAAACTCATTACTATAGTTAGAGAAAAATATATTTATGAATGGTTTTTTCCTCAATCATAAACGTTAATTTATTTAAATATTCCTTTATAAGTTTCCAATTTTATTTTGAATCAGAAATAACTTCCATAATAATATATTAGTTTTTAGTTTTTTAAAAAAATATTTTCAAACATGAAAGGATATTTTCCTCCAGAATGTTATTAAATTCATTTTCATATATTTATATTCATTATCAAAATCAAGAATTGATGTTACTTATGGTAAACTGGGGATATGTTTTAATGATAACATCCTTATTGTTTCTCTATGTCGATTATGATATTTTCATGGAATTTGTTTCATTTTAATTGGTAAATATTGATATGAAATAAAATTTATTAATATTATGTGAAAATTATTTGATTTATTATTTTAGGATTATGTTATGATTATTGGACATTGTTGGTGATTTATAGTGATCTTTATATAGATCCTGGTGATAGGTGATCCTACTATTTCTTTATAATGAACTGTGTAATGAATATGTTTCCGAGTGATTTATTTTGGAATGTAACCATGTTGTATATTACACCTGTAATGAATATATGAAGATAATTTTACAAGATACCAATTAATTTTCGTTAACCATTCTTTGATTTTTAATAATTCCATTGATTAAAATTGACCTAACATAGGTCGTGATTAATGATTCCTATGACTCTTTCCATTGTTAAATATTTATCCCGTGTGTCATGTAACGCCCCGACCCCAGTTACCCAGAGATGGTGCATTATGTTTAAACATTGGAATGATTACAAGGAATTAAGTCCCGAAGAACCGATCGGTTTAGCAGTCTTGGAAAATAGATTACAAACATGAATGTTACGTTACACATTATAACATACAAAACAACACCAATAATCCATTATGCATGCCATTATTGCCTTGTCTTAACCCTGAATATCAACCACAATACACTTCTTGGAATCCTGGGAAAAATAAAACATAGAAAGGGGTGATCTCAGATGCTCAGTAAATATAACAATATAGAGGAATCTTTCATAAATAAGCATAAACATTTAAGGAAATGTATAAAATTAAAACAGAAACCTTTTCAACATAATCTTCATCATAATATGGAAAATATAAATAAAAATAATTCCATTTACTTACTCACATGGATACTCTGCTAGTTTAATAATCAATACAATATCCATAACCACTTTCATAATGATGGAATGGATAATAACATACTATCATAACCACATAGTCAAAGCATTGTGGAGAGACTACATATAATATTTTTTCAATACCTTGTTCCAGGACACTAGTTTGTCTCATGAGACCTACCGATGCATCGATGAGCTATAGCGGGCTCCACCCGTCACTTACTAAGTCCAATGCATTCTTCGTACGAAAAGGTTTAAACATAACATAAACATTTGTATTAAAACTAGCATTCGAAATGTCAATACATTATCCCTAAAACCATGAATGGTATAAAAATAACATATCCATAGTAAAACATGTTACAAAACATTCAATACAATATGGAAGATTTGTATCATATGAAATTATCTTCAAAAAAGTTTAAAATCTATCGAAGGATGTTGACAAAGATGAAAATGTTTTTGTAAAACTCTTTGAGAGAAATATCCCTTTTTCATGAAAACATTTAAAAGTCACACAATTTAGAAAGGGAGAAATTTAAAGACATATTTTTAATCAAAGTGTCCCATAATACTTTAAAACTATTCAACGGAATTAACATTTTAAAAACATTCATGTCCATATAGATAAATCCTTAAAAACCATTTTAAAAACATGGACATTAATGAGAACGATTTAAAAGAATAAATATTTAAAACATTTAAAATTATATTTTATTAAAAATATCCTGAAAAATAATCCATTTGAAATATATTTTATGAAACGTGGACGTGGATAATAAATATTTCCCAGTAGATACATACGTAAAAATAACCTCGGATAATAAGTAGATTGTCAAATTAACCCTTACCAATTTGTTAACTTATGAAACATAAACCCGATTGAAAGAAGTATCCTAGAATGAATATGTAAATACACATAAATTAAAGAGTATTACAAAAATAATACAATTATGGGAAGTACATACACCACACAAAATTTAATAGTTTCAATATGGCATGAATCTCACGGGAATAAGGAGTGAGATGAAAACCCCATTCCTTGCACTTTCCTTTATTCGAGGGTACGTTTATCCTCTTGTATGAAGATAGTAGTATTTTATTAAATTATAATATAACCATATTAATATTTATTATATCATACATTATTCATTAATGACTTTATACTACCCATTTAATAAAAATTTCCATGTTAAATTAATATTTCGGGTAATAATCGATTTCTTTATTGTACGTGTTTTAACATGTTTCTTTTGATTGTATCACATAGATAATGATTTAAATAATTCCAGAATATAACTAATGATTTATATATCACATATATTAAGAATATAAATAGGTATAATAGACATATATATGAAATGGAAAACACTATTTATAGAGACGGTTGTCCGTACGTACACATAAACGATGTTCCTATTTTCATAACGTATTGAATGGAATTAAGTGAATAAAATATATGTAAGTACATATATATATATATATATCTTTAGTAGAAATATTATTTAATATATTACAAACATATTAGTAATATATATTTTTATAATCGTCGATGACTGGTGAATGTGGAGATGAATCTCATCGTGTCGTGGAGATGGTAATCTCGACAAACACACAAGTGGAAATATAATTTCCTTAAAGGTGAGGAATTGGATGGTATATTAATTTTAAAGAGACATTATCATGTTATTTTTATTATTTATATACACATTTGTCATTATTATATCCATCCAAATAACATAGTTTTGAATAACAAATTACACCATGACATGGAGACGGTAAGTCGTACGTATGCACTCATGGTGACATTATCATTCATAAGATGGATATAATAATGAATATATTTGTGAAATTTTTATAATAACAACACAGTATATATAATATAATGGAGATATTTTTTTAGAATTCAAACAACAATGAATGAGTAAGTGGAAGAATTAGAGAACATGAAAGAGGGTGTAGAAATCATTACCTATTCTTCGGGTTCTTCAGTTTGATTTGATCAAAAAGGATCCTTAGGATGACTTTCTTATCAAAGTAAGTCATCTTGGATAATGTTAAGATAGTTGGGAGGATATTTGGGTAGGGTTTTACCGATCCAAATTGCTTTGAAGGTGTGAATTAGGGTGAAGGGTGAGTGCCATTTTATAAGAGTAGTGAGGGGATCCGTAGGAAAAACATAAAATATTATTTTATAATAAAATCGTTTTCGTTTTCTAATGGATGTATAATTTATTATTTAAAGGCTAATATGGGTATTAGTCTAAAACTAATCAACCAATAGGTTTTAGACAGGTTTGGGTCACTATTATAACCTTAACTTTTAGATGTAACTCTTAGTTAAATAGTTTGACATTAACATGTCTTTTTGTATTTTTATATTATATGGTCAATAAACATACTATATACATCCAAGAGAACCCCAAGTAGTTCATTAATAATACATCTATCATTATATTGGTTCTTTTGCTGAACCTTAGATTTTTAGGAATATTATATCAATTTATAATATAATATTTGTTTTAAAAACTCCTTTATGTCAATTTTCATACTATTTAATATTTTATTTTTGTTAAATTCTTAACAACATTATTAATTCGAAAAAAATTCATTTAAGAAGTTATAAAATGTCATATTAAATAATAAATTTCTTGTATGACATCAAATCTTTCAAAATATATTTATTTTACCATTTATAATACCATTTATTTGATTCTTTTATTAATAATGAAAATATTGCATCATTATTGTGTCAGAAATAAATTTAATTATTCAATTTCTAAAAATAATAAATAAAATAAAATTAGGTAGGAAATTTTTTTTTCTTTCTAATTTAAATTTGTAGTCAAAAATATAACTTATATTACCCTATGTAAAAATAGTTTTTCTAAAAGATATATGCTTATGTCATTTTTGTATTTACTTTAACTTAATTAATATAAAGTGTCATTATCCCTTACAAGTGGCTCCATGGGGTCTCGAAATCGACCCAAAGATGCCCATTGTTGGACATGTATCATCCAATAGGGTTAGGACACGTTTTAGGGTAATTTAATATTATTATAATATTATTTTTTACCCTTATTTACCGGATTTACCCTTTAACAATGGCAAATAAAATATTTACCAAAGTAATTATTCGAAATGACAAAAAAAAGTTACCTATTTACACAACTTTAACCTCCTGATTATAAATATGGAATCCATTTTTCTAAATTCAAAACACTGAAGTGAAATAAATTAATTAAAAATTAATTTCTGTTGTCAAAACAAAAAGCGTGTTTTTAAGAAATAATATTATCAAATGATTAACAATTGCTTATGTCCAGTTTAAATGTTAAATCATGTCCAATGAGAAAAACTGGATTAAAAGGTAAAAATATAATATAATTATACTTTAAAATTACTCAAATACATAATTTATCACTATTAATTTTTTTCAATTAAAAAATATTTTTTAAATTAAAATTTAGTAACATTCACTATTCATCGAAATATAAAAGTTATCATAATAGTACCAAAAATTTATTGAAACATAATTCTTATGTCCCAATTCTAAATAAGAAGTTTATTTTGTCAAATTGAATATATAAAAGATTCATATATTGTATTTAAAAAAGTTTCTCCATTAAAAGGCGGTAAAATTTCATTTTTTGAAAAATAATTATTTAATCTTAAAAAAATGAATTTGTTCATATATTTTGTCTAAGAAACTCATAATATTTATTCCAAAATTATAAGTATTATATAAAGTTCAAAATTTAGATAATACTATTCATAACCGCTTTTGAACGGCTAGTTCGGTAAGCCATGGTGTGTGTAAACTCGGTGTTGTGTGTAGTGAATGTTTTTGAATTACATTGAAGAAATAAAGTACTATGAAATCTTGGGGTGTTAAATTCATCCCTCCTTCAATAAATTGTGTCCTATCAATTTGAAATTATTTTTCAAAAATAAAAGTCTGAAAATAGAAAATACCTTTGGGAAAACCCACATCAGAAATTAGGTAAATAAAATTTAGTCTTAATAAAAGGAAAAGGGAAGTGAAAGGGTAACCACTAAATTATGATCTCAATTAGTAGAAAATTGGTGGAAATTAGAGACATTTAATTTGAAGGAAACGTAAATATTTAAAGGTAGTTATTGACGTCATCAATCACGAACAAGTGTAAAATTGAGGGCCTTAAATTCATCAATCTATGATGATTTAAAATACCCTCAGTTCAACAAAACATATGTTATTAGGATAACAATTTTTTTGTTTTAATATCCCCTCAGTAATGTATAAGAATTAATTTCTTCATATAATAAGAGAAGAAGAAAATATATACTTGAAAAGTAGAGTCCCATCATTTAACTAATTTCTACCACAAACTCATCTTTCACTCTAAAAGATAATAGAAATTAAAAATAATATTATATTTATCCTATTTGTATAGGGTTCAAAAAAATGACGTTTTAATTCAACTACAATAATTTAAAAAAACTACATTATTCAATCAAGGACATCACATGGGCCATTGGTAGGTGATACACCCTTGTCGACCTTCGGTTGCGGGGTTCAAGTCTCGCGGCCTTGCCGGACGCGACAGGTTGTCCCCCGACCTCCGGGTTATCCTTTTTATGGAAATCAAAAAACAATCTCAAACTATACTTATCCAAAATACTTCTGTCCAAACTCACAGTTCAAAATTAATAAGGTAGGTAAACACAATAAAGATCCTTTTCACCACGTAATAATACGTGAACAGTGTCAAAATGTATTATTTTAAAACACTCCAATATCCTGAATTACCATAAAACCTTATTGATTACATTCATTCTCCCTTATTCCTTATAGAATACTGGATATACTTCTTCTATCCAAAAAATTTGTAATCTCCTACAATCATGGAATATAAAAATCATTAATCAGTTTCAAGGTAGTCAAGAATATCCAATCTAATTTATCCAAATCAAACACGTATTATTCCAAAATCACTACTTCAGTATCAGAACCATATTATGGTTTATCTATCTCTCAACCGAATATTTTCCAAAAATTTAACCTACTATTGAGAAACTTTTTTTGGTTCCACACAATCTCAATTCCTTAATAAAATAGTACTGCAGTACAATCCATATATACTCCATAATTATTTTAACCAGTAAAATGTTGATACAATACTAAAATGACATAATTCATTAATAACCACATAATAACACAAGTCATTATTCTTCATCTGACATAGTATCATATCTTTATTGTTATCCAATAACATCATTTTCGGTATACTCTTATGAATGGGACATCGATTCGCGTAGTGTATCAACGCATTGCAAATGAATCATTTTACATTTGACAACTTTTTCATAACATTGTAATCATGTACTTGGTGTCCTTTTTCTATACACTTATAACAAACTCCATTTACCTTCAACCATTTACCAAGATGATTCATTCCACATTTATCACCTATTGGAAAATCATTCTTTCCCTTATTCCATTTATCCATCTTTCTTTCTACCATCCTTTTCTTTTCTGGCTTCACTTCAAAGCAAAAGGATTCAGAAATTCTTTATTGTTCTTATTAACACATGATACTATTTATTCATATGATGATAATACATGGGATACTATTTACTTTATATATTTTTTCTTAATACGATGAATGATATGACCCTTCTTACTCATTCGATGATACATATTACTGGAGTTCTCATTCCTTCTACTGGGCACCATTTCTAAACAATGACATACACTAGGTCAGTTTTTGAATCACAATTCATAATACCAAACATGTAAAATACCTAACGTAAATTGAAAAGTTTATGGATATAATCCATAATCACAAAAATGTTTTCTTTGAGGAATTATATCCTCATAAACCCTTCATAATTGTTTGTAATAAAAATGAAAATTATCTTAAGCATATCCACTGGGAGTGTCGTAATCAAGAGTGCAGCAATGCCGGTTGTCGTACAGTAGTTCCCGTTCGAGTGTAGATCAAAGTGGTTTTTTTTGGTTTTACCCCTAGGCACATCTGTGCCAGAGCCGCCTCTACCTGCTCGTATCCATACATGGATGTATTTCTCAGAGAACACATAAAATCTCTCCAAACGAAAATTCTAGGAATTTCTTCTATACTAATCCTAAAAGTTTATCTTAGATATATGTGCTCTAATCGGAGTTTATCTAAATCTAGATTCCATTGTAATTGCTAAACTTCCTCTGATACCAACTATAATCCCCCAACCCCAATTACCAAGTGTTGTTGCATTATTTTAATACATTGGCATGATTACAAGGAATCAAGTCATGAAGGATTGATCGGTTTAACAAACTTGAAAAATAGATTACATACATGAATGTAACATGACACTTTATAACATACAAAACAAAATAAATAATTATTTATGAACGTCATTATTCATTTGGATTAACCCTGAATATCAATCACAATACACTTCTTGGAAACCTGGGAAAAATAAAACATAAAAAGGGGTGAGCTCAGATGCTCAATAAGGATAACAATACAGTGGAAGCATTCATAAATAAGCATAAACATTTATGTCAATGTATAAAACTAAAACAACAGCCTTTTAAATATAAAATTTTTCATAATATGGAAAATATAAATCAAAATAATGTCATTTACTTACTCACATGGATACTCTACTTGTCAAATAATCACATGAAATAGCAATAACCACTTTCCTAATAATGGAATGCATAATGCCTCACTATCATAACAACATAGTCAAGGCCTTGTGCCAAGACTACAAATAAAATGTTGTCAAGACCTTGTACCAGGACACTAGTTTGTCTCATGAGACCTATCGATGCATCGAGGGGATATATAGGGCTCCACCCGTCACTTACTATGTCTAATGCATTCCTCATATGAAAAGGTTTAAACATTACATAAACATTCTTATTAAAACTAGCATAAGAAATGTCAATACTTTATCCCTAAACAACGAATGGTATAAAAATAACACATCCATAGTAAAACATATCACAAATCCTTTAATACAATAAGGAAGATTTGTATCATAATAAATCATCTTCAAACACGTTTAAAATCCATCAAAGGATGTTGATATAGATGAAAATGATTTTTTAAAACTCTTTGAGAGAAATATCCCTTTTTCATGAAAACATTTAAAAGTCACACAATTTAGAAAGGAAGACATTAAATGATATCTTTTGAATCAAAGTGTCCCTTACCACATTAAATATTTTCAATGGAATTAACATTCTAAAAACATTCATGTCCATTTAGATAAAACCTTAAAAACCATATTGATAACATGGACATTAATGAGAACAATTTAGAAGAATAAATATTTAAAACATTTAAAATGATGTTTTAGTAAAAGGTTCCTTAAAAATAATCCCTTTGAAAAATATTTTATGAAACATGGACATGGATAATAAATATTTCCCAGTAGATACTTATGTAAAAACAACCTCAGTTAATAAGGAGATTGTGAAATTAACCATTACAAATTTGGTAACATACGAAACATACACCACATTGAAAGAAGTATAATACAATTAATATGTAAATACACATAAATTAAAGTTTATTACACAAAGTATACAATTGTGGGTAGTACATACACCACCCAAAAGGTAATAGTGGCAATATGGCATGAATCTCACCGGAATAAGGAGTGAGCTGAAAACCCCTTACCTTGCACTTTCCTTTAGTCGATGGTACGTTTAACCTACTGTATGAAGACAGTAGTATATTTTTAAATTATACCAAAACTATATTAATATTTATGATATTATACATTATTCATTAATTACTTTATACAACCCATTTAATAATAATTTCTATGTTAAATTAACATTTCGGTTAATAATTGCTTTCTTTATTGTACGTGTTTTAACTTGTTACTCTTGATTGTATCACTTAGATCATGATTTAAATAATTCCAGAATATGAAAAATGATATATATATCATATTTATTTATAATATAAATATTTATAATAGACATATATATATGAAATGGAAAACACTGTTTATGGACACGATAGTCCGTACGTACGCATAAACGTTGTTTCTGTTTTCATAACATATTGAACAGAACTAAGTGAATAAAATATATGTAAGTAAATATATATAAATATATATATATATATATATATCTTCATTAAAATTATTATTTCATATATTATAAACATATATTTAATATATATGTTTTTAATCATCGATGAATGGTGAATATGGAAATGAATCTCATCGCGTCGTGGAGACCGTAATCCGTACGTACGCCCAAGTGGCAATATCATTTCCTTAATGGTGTGGAATTGGATGCTATATTAATTTTATAGAGACATTATCATGTTATTTTGATTATTTATATACATATTAACCATCATTATATCCATCCAAATAACAAAGTTTTGAATAACAAATTACACCACGACGTGGAGACGATAAGTCGTACGTACGCACGCATGGTGACATTATCATTAATAAGATGGATAGAATAATGAATATATATGTGAAATTTTTATAATAACATCACAATATATATAAGATAATGGAGTTATTATTTTAGAATTGAAACAACAAATAAAGAGTAAGTGGAAGAATAAGAGAACATGAATGAGGGTGGTGAACTCATTACCTCTTTTTTGGGTTCTTCTTTTTGATTTGATCAAAAGGGATACTTTGGTTGGCTTTAATACCAAAATAAGTCATCTAAGATAATGTTATGATAATTTGGAGGATATTTGGGCAGGTTTTGACCGATCCAAATGACTTTGAAGGTTTTAATTAGAGTGAAGGGGAAGTGTCCTGTTATAAGAGCATTGAGGGTCACCATAGAAAAAACATTAAATATTATTCTATTATAAAATAATTTTCGATTTATAATGGCTAGAAAATGTTTTATTTAAAGGATATGGTGGGAATGGGTCTAAAACCACTCAACCAATAGGTTTTATAAAGTTTTGGGTCACTATATTAACATTAACTTTATGATTTAACTATTCGTTAAATAGTTTGACATTTACCATGTCTCTTTATATTTTTATATTATATGGTTAATAAATATAATATACACATCAAAGATAACCCCAAGTGGTTAATTAATGATACACCTATAATTATATAAGCCCTTTGGCCGAACCTTAGATATTTAGAAATTTTATATCAATTTATAATATAATATTAGTTTTAAAAACACCTTTATGTCAATTTTGACACTATTAAATAATTTATTTTGGTTTAAGACTTTACAACATTATTAATTCCAAAAAAAATTCCTTTATAAAATAATAAAATGTCATATTAACTAAAAAATCGTGGATGACATAAAAAAATTCAAATTATATTTATTTTAACATTTATAATACTAATTATTTGATTCATTCATTAATAAGGGAAATAATACATCATTATTGTGTCATAAATAAATTTAATTATTCAATGTATAAATATTATAAATAAAATAAAATTATGTAGTAATTCTTTTTATCTTTTAAATTAATATTTATAGTCTAAAATATAAATTATATAACCCAATGTAAATTTTTTTTTCGAAAATATATATTGTTATGTCATTTTTTGTATTTACTTTAAGTTAATTAATATAAAGTGTCATTATCACTTACAAGTGGCTCCATGGGGTCCCAAAATCGACCCAAAGACTCCCATGGTCGGACATTTATCATCCAATAGAGTTAGGACTCATTTTAGGGTAATTTAATATTATTATAATATTATTTTTTACCCTTATATTCCGGATTTACCCTTTAACCATGGTAAATAAAATATTTTCCAAAGTAATTGTTCATAATGTATAAAAATAAAAGATACCTATTTTCAAAAATTGGACCTAATGATTATAAATATGGAATCCATTTTTCTAAATTCAAAACAAAGAAGTAACAAAAATTAATTTAAAATTAATTCCCATTGTCAAAACAAAAACTGTGTTTTTAAGAAATAATAACTATCAAAATATTGACATTTTCTTATGTCCTGTTAAAATGTGAAATTATGTCCAAGGACCACGTTGTATTGAATGGTAAAAATATAATCTAATTATACTTTAAAATTAATAAAATCATAATTTATCACTATTAATTATTTCGATTAAAAAAGTTGTTTTTAATTAAATTTAAGTAATATTCACTATTGATCGAAATATGAAAGTTATCAAAAAAGTACCAAAAATTTAATGAAACTAAATTTGTATGTCCTGATTCTAAAAAAGAAGTTTATTATGTCAAATTTAATATATAAAGGTTTCAAATATTTTGTTTAAAAAATGTTCTCCATTAAAATGAGGTAAAATTGCATTTTTTTAAAAATACCTCTTTTATCTTAAAAAAAATAAATTTGTTCCAATATTATCTCTAAGAAACTCATAATATTGATTCTAAAATTATAAGGATTATATAAAGTTCCAAATTCAGTTAATACTGTTCATAACCGCTTTTGAACGGCTAGTTTGGTATGTCATGGTGCGCTAGAACTTAGTGTTGCGTGTAGTGCAAGTTATTGAATTACTTTAAAGAAATAACGTACTATGAAATCTTGGGGTGTTACATGTCATGTTTTATTATATATGTTTTTATGGGTATAAATTATATTATATTATGGTACTTCACATTTTTAATGTAATAATACCCTTATTCTCATTTTATTTTCACTGATAAAATTCAATTTTTAAGGCTTGTGTTTTCCCTTATCATGGATTTTAGCTCACCATTATTATGTTTCATTATCACTTGGTTGTGAAGAAACGTTTAATTAATGTCATTTCTAAGTTGGTTATAATATTTGATGAACATAGTTGGTGATGATGTATATTTTTATTATCCAACTATTTATGTATCCATTTTATTATGTAAGAGTTTATCTTAACTATATAAAAATATAAACCTAAAACATCCTTGGTTGGGTATGTGATCCAATATTTCCGTTTGATGTTGTATGTTTTGGAATGATAAAATTGGATCATGTTTATCGATATCAATGATAGAAATTTTAATATTATTCTTCATATACAGAATCTGATATTGTGGGTCTGGGGATATCATATATGGTATCAAATATAGGTTTAGATAAATTTTGTGTTTTTAATTTCTTCATAAGGGTTTATCTTAATATTAATGGATACCATCATTGGTTTATAATTTTAAGGGTTATTATAAGTTTGATTTCATGGAAACTTACATTTTAGTTTTTAAGTAACATAATTATAATATGATTACTATTATTTAGGTAGAAAATTATAGTAATAAACCCCTTGGATGTAGTTTGGGTTTAATGGAAATTTTATTTGAGTAAGACTGACTTTAGATTTCTAGAACATAAGTGTAAAGATATCTATAACTATTATGTTTTATACTATGTTTGATATTTGGGAATTTATGGGTTATTAAAATTTTGGTAAATATTTTTTATCATTTAGATTAAAATGGGAACGAAAGTTGACTTGGTGATTAAGTGATTGTTGTTAATTTAGATGAGTTTCACTATTTTTGTAACCTTATATTATTAATATAATTAAAATTATTTTTTTAATGATATGTGATTTTATATGAGGAATAAAGGTTGAATTCACTTTATGAAGCATAAGTGATTTTAATTTTACTTTATTGTGATTTCGGTTATTACGGGAAATTATAAGAATATTGTTGAGTTTATATGATTAGGGAATATTCATTTTTGGTATGATACATTATGAGGGATTGAATTTATTTTTAGATAAATGTTAAACATATCATGGAAGAATATTTGATCAAATCCTTCTAATATTTGGGTTTCAAACTCATTTTGTAATATATTGATGAATTTTTAGTTCATTTACTCATGTAATGATTTAGTTTGACCTTTGGGTATTAATATTTAATTTTAATGTTTTATATATTATTTATCAATATTAAAGATAAAAAATTTGGATATTATCATACGTTGTGAAACATATTTTAGTTTAGTTTTATATTAAAAGACTAAAGGAATAAATTGTTGTCATTTTATGCATTATGTGATCTGATAAAAGATTATGTTATTGTTTCAAGCATAAACAATTCATCTTCAATACTAATATTTTAGAGTAAAAGATAATATTTTTGTGGAAATTGAAGAAAGCATGACTTTCTACTAGTAAAGTATGTTTATTTAATTATTTTATTAGTCTAGATGGTAAACGGTTTCATAAAATATCAAAAAAGGACCCTGAAATAAAAAATTAATCATGTGACCTATAATTTTAACATATCCATGTTTTTTTTCACAACATATTAAATTACTATTTTATATTCATTGACTATCTCAAGATCATTCACTTTATGGTGATAAAATTTCTCTTTCACTCTTTGTCATTATTTGGATGTTAATTTTTCCTTCATGTCCATATTTTCAATTCTAACTAATTTTCTCATATTTGGAAACCTAGAATGTGTTATTCCAAATGTCCTTATTATTACCAATTTTCCAATTTTCAAAAGGATGTTTTAATGAACCTTTTTATAAAGTGGGATTATGATAATTGTATTTTAAAATTTTAAACACTTGAATACTAAGCCCAATTTTACACTTCAAGGGTGAATTTTATTACTGGGGTGGGGAGGGTATAATGTTATATATAAATATTTTGAAATAACATTATATTTGATAGCATATACAACATGAATAAATAAACCTAAATGATCTGTGAAATATTTTTATTTACGTACGACCATTAAAATTGAAATTTAATTGGATGATACGAATAAGATGAAACATATTAAAAAATAAATATAAAGTACCTCATTTAAAAAATCAATGACTAATTATTACAAAATATGAAGTTAATATTTATTAAATTCATTTTATTTCGTAAATGTACATTTTATTCAAAAAAAGGTTTTACTTATTTAAATGGTTGAATACTATAATTAGTTTTTTAAATTTTATGAAATTATATTATATAAAAAGGATATATTTTTTGATATCACCATGTAAAAATTATCATAGAGTGATTTTTTTATAACTTTATTATTATTTTTATTTTAAAATGAATAGGGAAAAGATGTTTTTTATTCAAGAAAATATCGTAACAATCATTTTAAAATTTACATTTTTAAAAAAAATGGATTCAAAGAAATATTTGATATCTGATATTATGAATAATATAATTAGGTTCTATACATTAAGTTTTATTATTGATACTTTTATAAAATATATTTTATACTTAACAAAATTTATCAAAAAATATTTTTCATTTCACTTTTATTTTTTTAAACTATGTTTTTCTATGTAATAGCTTTAGAATTTATGATATATTTATTTTTTAAAAAATTAATTAGTAAATATGATTTAACAAAATCACTAATTTTAAATGATCCATGACTGAATAATATTATGTGTCAATCATATAATATCTGAAATCATAATTTTAAAATTAGTTTAGATTCATTTTTTTAGGATTTTCCTAAAAAGATTTATTTTTTTAATGAGTATTGAAAATATTTTTTTTATTAAACTGTCAATAATTTTAATAAATATTATAATTTAAAAATATTTAATATTTTTTATTTGGTATTAAATTTATATAATATCCATTGGATTTACCATAGTATTAGAATAAAATAAATGTTTTATACAAGTCTATTTTTATGCATAAAACATATTTTCTTGGAAAACAAATTTTCATCAAAATTTGAGGTTTTTGTAAATTAATTTTATACACTTATTAGAATTAAATATTATATATAGATTCATATACACATTTCTAACGGTTTTATAAATAAAACTACATTAATAAATATTAATTTGATGTTTTAATTATATTTTCATTTTTATTCAGATTCTATAATTTTATTAAAAAACATAAATTTCAGATAAATTGATTATTATATTTTATATATTTTTAATTTTATGGTAATAAATATTTTCATAAAATTTTCACTATGTTGTGATAATTTTTATTTTTTTATTACATTTATATTAAATATCTATATTTTTTTGTATCATTGATTCGATTATTTCATAAACTGTATAATATTTCTACATTTTTTTCTATCAAATTTAATTGATTCATTGTTGAAATATTTATATTCCTCATTCGTTAATCAATAAATATACTTATTGATAATGAATGTTGTCTATAATTTATATTTATCATCCAATATATGAGTAATTCATTGGAAATGAAATGATGAGTGGGGACCAGTTATAAATGTGCCCTCAATGGATAGAAATTTCAAATATGACAACTCAATTGGCCAAATTAAATGGGTTTATGGAATATACCAACCCGTCTAATAAACAGTATTGGAAAAAGGATTTGATGGTATGGGTGTCATCACATATGAGGTCATGAAGTCCAATATTAATAATTACCATCATTTAGAGTTTAGTTATTTTTATCTATGTTATTAATTCATTGATAATATCCATTGATTCATTTAATTCTCAAGTTATTGAAAAATGAAAAAAAATTAGTTTTCCCCTTTCCACATCGATTATGGTTTTTTAATTTTCGTTACCATCTATTATACTAAACCACCAATATGAATCTGAGCTAACCCATTATTGATTTTCATTTCACAATTATATGAAGAAGGATACTATGAATAATATGAATTATTATAGAATGTTTTTTGCGATATTTATTTTAATTTTCAATATAATATTGGAATCATGTATCTATCCAGTTCATCAAGAGTACTAAATAGATCTATCGATCTTAATGTTATCATTTATATATGAGACCAATGTGTTAATATGAAAAAATTCTATGGGATATTGTATTTTGGGTTTATACAATTTTTATTATAGGTAATTTTATTAGAAACATTGGGGAATAGATTTTAAATAACCACATCTAACATGAGAATTATGAAAATCCATTATAGTATTTAATAAATATTATCATTTGAGGGATTTTTTATTTATAGAACAATTTTAATGATTATTATGTGATAAATAACTATGTGAGATATTTATTGATATTTCCTAATCAAAGAAAGGCACTCGACACCCATAGTCAATATAGGGATTTATCTATTGATAAATCCAATACTACTGTTCTTGGAAAAGAGCATGTCATATCCATATTAGGAAAACTTTCTTAGGTTATGTGGAATAAATATTATTATATTCAAAAAAAATTTGTAAAATTTATTTTCCTATGTTGGATCACTTCATGTGATATAAGACATTAACTTTTAATGGAACTAATAATCATTTGGCAGCTCAACAATGTATTAATTCCCTCAAAATTTTATTCCTGTATTTGGGATATAATTAATGTTAAATGTTTATCTGGTATTTTATGGTTTTATAGAAGATTTTTATTAATGGTTGGAATTGATACATCTCTCTAAATAACATAAATTAAGAAAAATACTGGAATGAATAGTTGTTAAGGTGATACTCTTCTATAAACACTTTCCTCTAGAAAAATAAGCTAATATGAATAGTAAGTTCTTAAAATTAATGAATATAGAAGAATAATTTGTGGAAATATTATGATACTAACATTAAAAGGTTATCCATCTATGTTAAATACTCTATGTGTAATCCAAAAATAAATACTGATTGTTTCATTGATGGAACTAATCTGATTCATTAAAGGGTACTAGTTTCTCGAACATTTTCATAATATGATGATATAATATCAATTTCTAATATGGAAGATAGAAATTTTTCTAGATAATATATCTTAAAAGGGTGTATAGATAAGAATAATTAGGCTGAGAACTATGAAAAAATTTACACTGTAACGAAGAAGAAGCTAATAAAGTAATTTGCTTCATGTAAAAATTATAAAATGAAATGTAAGGGAATTTTCTTAATAGGAAATGGGGTTTGCTAAATGTGTTTATTTAAGTGTAATATTACTAATGAAGGTGTGGTTAATAAATTAAATAATTCCAAATGGTGCTTCAATTATAAATATATATGCAGCATTATTCAAAAAAATTACCTTTGTATCTAGTAAACATACTACTGAAGAATCAAAGGGGAGAAGGCCAATCATTTCGGATTAATATATCCAATATTAAAGATTAAAATAATTTGTGGAAAAGTTAAATATTTATCCACTATGTTTGTAAAAACTAATTATTTTACATATGTTTTACCTAGTATTTTATATCTAATTAATTTTCAAATTGTACCACATCACTGACTCATTTATTAGAGGTTGACATGGCAGTGAAAAATCAAAATGGTAAATTGATCAAATCTAAATTCTATACCTACTATACAATAGATGTTTATGGTAATTCAATTCATTAAATATTTTTACTCTATATCTATTTTATTTTGATGAAATTATGGGTTTGTATTTTTTTCTCTTAGAATAGTTCGCATATTAATTATCGGGGAAGTGAAGTTAAATTCGATATTAGAAATCAACCAACCATAGTTTTTTAGTATTAGGATGAACATGAAGTTCCATTGAAAATAAATTATATAATATGGGTTTTACTACTTAATAATTAGGGATATTTATATAATATATCTGGGGAGAAAATAAAAGTTTAGGATACTCTTATTGTATGGGATTTTGTTTTTGTATTTCTAAAAGTGTTTCTTTATCTTCCATAAAATCATGAAGTTGTGAGTTCAATAAAACACATACCTACAGATATACCCATTTAAAAGTAAAAATATATAATGGTTCTTATTTATTTTCATTAATTATATAAATAACTATAAGATAATCAAGATAATTGACTCATTAATCTTAGTGCTTAAACATTAGATTCACCAGAACTCTTTTTATGAAGAAAGATAGGTCGATATGTATTTGTATTCATTATTGGGAACATAACAAAATAAATATTAAGAAGAAATATCATCTAACACCTATAAATGATTTTTTAATCTTTTATATAGAGATAATTACTTTTCTAAGATTGATCCTCGATCTAGATATCATCAAATAAGGGTCAAAAAGGAGGATATACCAAACAGAACATTCAGTATGAGGTATATTCATTATGAATTAATAATAATTCCAATTGAACTTCCCAATGCTCATGAATTATTAATGTATTTCATGAATATATTATTTAGATATTACTAAGATATGTTTTTGGTATTATATTTAGATGATATTCTTATATATTAAAATATAATGGAAGATCATGATGAAAATTAGAGAGTTTTGCTGACGGCCATGAGGAAAGGAGAATATTTATGTCAATTTTACCATGTGTGAAAATTTTCTTTATAATATTTTACTCGTATTTCATTTAAAGTCACGTTAGGGAATATTAGTTGATCTATAAAATATGGATGTTTTGAGTAATATCCTACAACAACCATGGTAACTAAGATCTGTAGTTTTCATGGGTTGGATGGGTACTACCAATTCATTGTGAGAGGTTTGTCATGAATATTTTATCATCTCACCAAGTTGACATGGGAGAGGGTTATTTAAATGATTATTGATGAATGTGATGAGAACATCAATAAAATTATGATAAGGTTGGTCAGAAATCATGATCTTGCACTACCTTTTAGTGGATAAGAGTTTTTCATCACTAGAAATGAATTAAGGGATTCTGATGCATCCTCATGAAGAATGACACATTGATAATATATGCCTCTCACAAATAAAATGTCATAAGAAGAGATAAAAAAATAATGATTTGGGGATAGAAGATGTAATTTTTCTATTTTTTAATATGGATGAATTTTTTATGGTGAAAGGTGAGATAATATATGTAGGATATAAATGTATAAATATGATATCTAAATAAAAATATTTTTGTATGCATGAATGACGATGGTTGGATTTGATCAACAATTACTACTATCAATACATTATTACCAGGGGAAGGAAAATAAGGTTGATGATGATTTGAGTAGGAATTATTATACTTGTTTTCCATTATGAAGATTGAAATAGATCAAATAATAATGGATTTAAAGACTATGAATCTCAAAATCATGAGGAAAAAGGACATATATTATCTTTTTTAAGATGATTGTTAATGCATCCATATATGAGTGGACTAAGAAAGACTACATGGGAGATTTGGAATTATTGAGTAATGTATAGAATGTCCTTGAGTTCAACCATGATCATGTTTCAATGAAAAATTCTAGCATCTGGGTTTATGTCATGTCCATACAAGAGTGGAAAAAGGAGATTTTGGATGAACCTCATATTTTATCATTAACTATTAATCATGGAAGTAAAATGACATATATATATATATTTGAAGTATTATTATTATTGGGATAACATAAAGAGGGATATAACATAGTATGTATCATGATACCAGGGGTGATTACATGTTGAAGCTGTGTTACAGAAGTATAAGGAAATGTTACAACCCGTAACCATACAAAAATCAAAATAGGAAAACATTACCATGAATTTCATCAATATAATCACAAAAATAAATCTAATGGACATAATGATATTTGGGTTCTAGTTGATCACCTTTAAAAATTATTACATTTTATTCCATTTAGATAATATCTATCAATTGATCAACTTACTCGTTTATATATTTATTTATTTATTATATTTCATGAAGTACTACTCTCAATAATATATGGTTGAGATCTGAGTTTTACCTCAATTATCTAGAGAATCTATTAGCTGGATCTGGATAAAAAGTCTAGTTTTGGAACTTCTTATCATCTTTAGATAGATGGTCACTTTTAGAGGACCATTTAAACTCTATAATACATGTTGATATATTTCTATATAGATTTCAATGGTGGTTGGAATACACAACTTCATTTGGAAGAATTTTATTTCATCAATATCTTTCACTGAATAATTAATATGGATTATTATGAAACCCTCAATGTAAGTATTTAAAAATATTTAATGTTTTGGGATAATTTTGGAGAAATAAATCGATTAATACATGATCAATATGAGTAAAGTATAGAGAAGGATAGATCCATTCAACATTTCATAACAGAAAAATAATGTAGATAATAAGGTTATGTTGAAAATCATAAGTAATATCTAGAGGTCAAATATGGTGATACGTTATTCCTATATTCATCATCATGGAACATGGTTATGATATTTGGAATTAAAGTAATTCTAATCCCTAGATTTACTAGTCCCTTTGAAATTCTTATTAGTTTTAGTACGGTAGATAATTGATGTGGACTTCAAATGAATCTATGTCATGTTCATGATGTGTTCCATGTATCTATTTTGAGGAGGTACATACCTGATCCTTTATATGTAATGAACTCCAATTTTTTACTATTAGAGAAAATTTTTTCTTATGAGGAACATCTGGTGGAAATTTTAGATTATAGGAAGAATAATATATGAAATAAGACCACTCACTTGGTAAATGTTTTTTTCGAGAAACAATAAGTTTTAAGAAGCTTTGTGAGAACCTATGAATGTGATGTGGTAATAGTATTCTAATTTGTTTTTATTAGAGTGACAAAATTTTAAGGGGGTGAATTTATGATGGTGTAAAATGTAACAATCCATTATTTTATAATATATTTCTCTTTAAAAAAATTTCTATTATAACTCTTTTAACATGAAAATAATTAAACAAACCATGGAAAGACATTATTATGTGGAAATTATATAATATCTAAAATCATCAAGTCAAAATCAATTTGGGATGAAATTTTCATATTTTAATTTAAAAAATTAATTTTTAATGAATAATAAAATTACAATTTTTTTAATAATTTTATTTATTTTACTAAAATAAATTAATTTTAAAAGATCCTATATATTTTTAATTTTATATTGTACTTATATACGATCCATTTTTTTACATTAGGATCATAATTTTATTTACTTCTGATATAATTATATTTTTAGGCTGAAAAACACATTTTTGGTTGAAAATAATTTTTTTATTTTTTGGGATTTCTTATATTAATTTATAAAAATTATGTCAATTTAATATGATAAAATGAATTAAATAATATGAATCATTTCCTTTATAATTTTTAAATATTACCCTTTAAATATTTTTATATTATGACAACTTTCCGTGGTAAAATTTATCACCTCGTTTAAGGAGAAATATGGTAATTAAAGTAATAAATAATGCGAATAGACATTAAAAATATATCCAAAACATGAAATTATTTCATTTGATTATTATATTTCATCCATAATCATCCAATTTTATAAAATATGAACTTTTTAATTTATGTTTAATATTTACCTTTATATTATTTAAATAATGGATAATGTCAAAAAAATTAGTCTCTTGCTTTTAATATGAAAACCATTTTTTGACAGAGATGGAGAAACTTATTTTAGTTTTAAATGATTATTTGAAATATGAATTATTATTTTTATGATGTTAATTTAGTTTTACTTTTTAGTAATTGAATAATATTTTTAAATGCTTACTCAACCCCAAAGGGTATTTATTTAATTTAAAGAAAACAATACATGATTTTAAAAATCATAAAACAAATCAATCACGATGAATAAATATATTATATGAATTTTATAGGTAAATATAAAATTTTGTTGATATTTTAATGGAATATACTGTAATTACAACTTTTATGGATCATTTTAATGTCATAATAATTATATAGTGAAATAAATTTCATTAATGGTATTTTATGAAAATAATATTTTATTTAATTGTTTAAAAATAAAAAAATAACTTAACTTGGAAAAGGGGGATAACATATGGTCTAAAATTTTATCCATTGGAAGTTTATGGGAGAATTTTTCTTTTATGGAATATTTCTTGGCGCCTATATTGTAGAACACTTTGTTCTCATGGTAGTTGTCAAAAGAGTTAATAGGGGTAAAAAAATATATAGAGGTGAGAAAATCACCTAAAATTGTGAAATTATTATTATTTTTTAAATTATTTTGACTTATTCTTATCTTATCTAATAATTATATTAATTTGCATCAATTTTTACATGAAAATTAATTTATATTAATTTTATACTATAAGAGATTTCAAGAATTCCACTCCCCACACATATAATAGACACACAATCTGTATTTTCATTACACCTCATTTCGTAACCTAGATTTACCAAACCCTTAAAAAATTTCTTCCCAACATCATTATCAACTTTAAATTGATTTTATTTATTCCAAAAGTCCTACCCTAGTTTCTCTATGAATATATCCAAATGAGTTTTGTCTATGATAATGGAATTTTCCTAACTAAGATCGTTAGTTTTTACTAATTATTTCAAAATATTTAATTAGTTTATTATAATTTGAGTATAATAAAACCAGTATATTAAATTTAATTATATTTTATTATGTATATTTCATAATATTTACTTTCTCCTAATTCAAAAAATGGAAAATTAATCAATCGCTTGTGTGTATAGTTAACTACCACCTCATGAACCGATGTAATTTCTTTTCCATCACCACCCCACAAGGATAGTAATAATGATGAAAATAAAAAATATATATGATATATTTGGAATAATTATTCATATATAATTTTAATGTCATATCTAAATTCGTATACATCAAGTTTTTGGGGATGATAATGCCGCTCATGAGTACGTGTTGACTACCACCTCCACGAAGTGTTGTGGTCCAATTTTAATTCTTATTTACATGAATTCTTATACGGAAATATTTAATGAATATAATTTATAAAAATTTAATATAAAAATTTTCCTTGAAATGTGATTTATTATTTAACTTTATTTTATTTAATATTTCAAAAAATTGAGAAAAACATTGTTGTACACATATGACCTCAAATATCCATAAATGATATAATACATTTTTCAATCTAGATATTTTAGAGATGACTAAATATATATATATATATATGTGGAATATAAATGATATTTATAACATTAATAAAATTACATATATGATGTATTCTGGATAAATTTTTGTATTTTGATATTACCGAATCAAAATACACAAGAAAAAAATGTAATTAACACCCAAAATAGTGATAATATAAAAAAATATTGACAAAGAGGTGATAAAAATTATATAAATAAAAAAAAATGTATGATATTTTATATTTAAACATGGTTCTAGTTTACAATTATAAAAATATAATATAATATATATATTTCTAGAGCACATATGAGATAGGTTGAACTTTATTTAAATGGTTTAACAAGAAAATTTATCTTCACATTGATATATTACTTCATCATTATATTTCATATGATATGACTATGTGTGTATTGAAGGTTATTTATTTTATTTTTTATTTTAAATTAATTTTGGAGTTAAATTTTATACCTATAATAACTTTATTTATCAATTCTGACATCATCATTATGAATTTAGTAAGGGATTTCATCTAAATTTTCACTCCATTGAGACATTTTTTGGTATTAAAATCCTATTTATTTTGTTTTTTGTATATACATACCCATTTATGTATTCAATATAAAGGTAAATTTATTCATGATGATTAACATTTAATTTCATGTTTAATCATTCAATGGGTTTTAATTTTAATTTTACCAAAGAAGAAATAAATTTTTTACTGTCACGTTTTTTGGATTGCTATTATTTTCATTGATGGAATTATATGATTAATCCTTCATGAACTCAATTATTTTATAAAAAAATGTATATTTTAGGAGTTTTAATAATTCCTTTAAAATTTTACATTCTCAGGCACTTGAATGATGTAAATAAATGTTTAAAATTAAATATTATCCTATTTATTTTCTGATCAGGTATAATTTTCATTCATGTCTATGTTTGAAAAAAATGTTCTGGAATTATTCTATACTGACTTCAAATATTTATTAATGAAATCTTATTTTATTTAAAAATAAAAAAGATTAAAATTTATTTTTGAAAATTTTTCAAAAACGGTTATTTTTTACTTCATTTAATAAAAAATAAATAAGAATGTTAATTTGTAACATTTATTATATTATATAATTTTATGACAAAAATAACCATTTCATGTCATTTTTCTTCTTCTATGTGTTTTCAATGGTTTTAAAAATAAAATTAATATATGAAATAATTTTTTAATGTATTTATTCTGTTTTACATTATTTTTAAAAGTACATGATTTTATTAAAACCCCACTATTTGTTTTTGAATTTTTTGTCATCTTTTTCTGCTTATTAATTTTATGGTTGTTGAGTTTTTATAAAAACAATAACATTCTTTTTTTAATCTTTATTTGTAACTTAGTTTTATATAAAATATAAATATTTTTGTATCATAGATATCAATATTTCCCTTAAACATATATCATTTCATCATATGGTTGTTCACTAGGAAAGTTATTTTATTCCAAAGGGAAATATTAATATTTAATATTTTTTACTCAATACACATATTTGTTGATAATTAATGTTGTTTATGAATAAAATTAATTTTTTAATATTTATGGAATGAATTAGAAATTCAGTGATGGGTGTGGATCTATTATATTATTCCCTATATGAATTGATAGTTCTCATGAGATAAATTAGTTGGGTAAATTAAATAGTTTTTTATACCTACCATTTGATTATCCTTTCATGGAACATGGATTTAATGGTATAGATATCATGATGTATGAGAACATGGATTCAACATTAATATTTTATTTCATTTTGAATTTTTTAATTATTATCCATGTTATTACTACACTGATATTATATATTGTTTTATTTTATGATTATGTTATTGATTAAATGGAATCAAGTTTTTGTTATTTACATTACCATATTGATTATACCCTATCAATTCAGGATATATTTCTCTATAAACAAACCTTACTAATAATATGTGATCACCAATTATTTATATTATTTTCCCCATTATATGAATAATTATAGTATGAATAATATCAAGGATTGGATAATGTTTTTTATTATATGTATTTTATATTTCTCAGGTAATATAGGAAAAATGTATATATTTGGTTATTAAACACTCCTAAATGTTTTCACTATATGTAGTGAGATCCCTTGTATCATGTACCAATATAATAATGTGATCCCAAACCATGGGATACTGGTGTTTAGGTTTATACATGCCACTTATAGAAATTGATTCTTGAATAATGGATTCCAAATTGCTATTAAAAATTTTGAAAATAGGTCCAGTTTTTATTATTATGAATATTAACCGGGGTAAATTATATTTCACCTTAGTATGGGTAAAATGGCTAAATTATAGACAAAACCATGAAATAAGGTCTGAAAATAAACCCAACATGTGAAATAATTTCATTGTATTGGATAAATTCTACCATAGGCATCAAAAATTTGAGTATATGGAATTTTTGTATATTTTTTCCTTGAAAATAAAATTTATATTGCATTCAGTAATGAAAATTTCAAAATATGACTCTCTTGACTTTAATATAATTAATTTTTTTAAATTATGTTAAAAATAGGATAAGTTTAGTTCCAAATAATTAATTCAAATGTAAATTAATTTTTTTAGGATAATTTATTTTTAACCATTAGTGATAACATTATTAACATAAATACAAACATAATGCCATCAAATTATTTGTTTATACTTTAAAAAACGTGTAAATTATTTAAAAATCTCTTATAGTAATATTTATTAGGTGTTAAAATTTTCAAAAAAATTTATGATTTATGAAACATATTTTGATATTTTTAAATGGTTTGTATTCTAATTTCTTGATTTCATGATTTTCTCAATGCCAAATTATTTCTATATTTAAAAAAATGTCATTGATGATATTTATATTAAATAATATTTTATAAAATGTATTAAAAATAATAAAAAACATAATTTAGTTAAAGATAATCATACATGGTTTAAAATTTCAATAATTATACACCTATGTATCACTTTTACTCTTATAATAACATTATTAACCAATGAAGTGTAAAAAATACTGATATAATGGTAATTGTCAAAAGGTTTAATGGGGGGTAATGCTGAGAGATCAGTTTGAAAACATAACCATAACATATATAAATTTTGATAGGAGATATTATTTCAAATCATACTAATCCTACATTCCAATTTTATTTTTTTGAACAATTTTTACATAAATATTAATTTATATTAATTTAATACTTTATGTAATTCAAATATGGTCCCTCCCGTCACTTATAAAAGGGAACTCACTATCCTCTATTCTATACATTTTAATATCCAATTAGTTCAAACACAACCTCCCTTAATACCTTCCTAAAATCTCTCCCAAATGTATATAGGTATTATTTTGTGTATAATAACTACCATATATGTCTTAATGTGTATTGCAATGGAGGTGGTTTGGAGAAGTCGTCTAGTTTTTAACAGAATGTTTTAGTTTCATATGTGGTTTGAAATCTGTAAAATATTTATAAAACATTATGTAATGATAAAAATAGTTTCTTACTGGTACTTATATGTCATTATTGTATAGTAATAACCTATATCCACATTACCTTCCATCTAATTGGAAATGAAACCATCATTCATGTTTACGATAAACTACAACATCGCAGCTTATTTAATTCATTTTCCATGACCGCCTATAACAACTTGTAACAATGATAGATTTAAAATATATATACATTATATTAATGAAATATTTTTAATTATATAATGATAATATATCTTCTAGTCTCTTTCCTTTCCATCCATTGAAAAATTATAACATCGTTCATGCATATGTGTTGATTATCACCTCAATGAAGTGATGTGAACTTTGTTTCATGAACACATCACATTATTACTATATATAACAATATTTAATGAAATAATGATAAATTTATGATCTAATAGAAATTATAGAAGTATAAAATTATACTCACCATCTTTCTAACATGTTCTTTAAAAAATATAAATGTTCGTCATGCTTACGTATGTCCTACCATCTCTTTTATTGTGATATAATTAATTTTGCATAAATATTACTAATGAGTGGTTAAAAAATAAAAACTAAAATATAAAAAGACAAAATAATGTAATTATAATTATTCTATAGATGATGTAATAATGTCCCATTTGATCACTATCAACATATCGATGTCATTTTGAAATTATAAACCAAACATCCTAAAATTACCCAATATGGACTAAACATATAATGTAATTAAGTATTTCATAGATATAAATTAAATAAGTGGTTTAATGATAAATTAATAAACCAATAAATCTTTCTAAGGAAAATAATATGTTCTATATTCTTTTATATAGTATTTAAAGGAAATACAAATCAATTTTTGACTAGTGGTAAGGAATATCTTTTGAATTTACCTTTTATGGAAGAATATTATAATTTTATGGATAAACATTATTTTATATTTCAATTGATTTACTTGAAATTTTATTTTAATTATTTTAATATGTTTTTATTTTAAATGTTACTAAATAGTTAAAGACATTATATTAAAATATCATTTCTTTTTTGGATTTCTTATGCTCAATGTCCCTTTGGAGAAAATCATACGCTGTTACATTATATAACCAGATCTCTTTTCTTATAATCATATTATCCATGTTTTTTACATTTTTTGTTTCCATTTCAACTCTTATTAGATAAATATACATCAATAATGTTTTTGTAAGTGATACCATTATTATATCTTCTTTTAGATCATAAATATTTCTCTTCCAAATAAATGTTCTCTAAATTGATTTTTTGAATTAAATTTTCCAAATAGAAGTTATTTATTAATGTTATTTTAAATGATAATTGTCTTTATTTAAATTTATATTGAAATATAATTTTTAATTCATTCTTTATTGGTTACATTTGACCCTCTTTAAAAAAATTGGAAATAATAACTGTGAAAAGATAATCCTTCTTTCGTTAGAATTAATTTTTTCAGGCTTCCTTTGTATGTTTCCATTGATATTTTCAAATAGAATTATATAGAATAATATTTTGTTATTTATAATATTTTTAAATGTGATTTTAAAAGTGTAAATATTCTTTTCCTAAATATATTTTTAATGATATTTTTATAGTATGTATATTGAGTAATGAAAATAACCCTTGTTGTTACTTAAATCCCACTAGGGATATGTTATAATGATTCCATCATTATTAATACTCTGGATAGTGTATGTTATAGAGTGTAACTCATTTTTTTTCAATGGGTAAATCAAGCTATAAAATAAAAATATTTATTTTTATGTGAAAAATGGAATCTCTCATGTGTTATGATTATGTAATGGTTCTCTATTGTTATTTATGAAAACATGTGGGCGTGATATAGATCATGATAATGAGTGATCCTAATATATCATATTATGATAGGCTATCCATATATATCTCTCTCTAATGTACTACTTCATGATTATGTTTTCTAGAGAGTTATGTTGTATGTTTAACGTATTGTTTATTCCACTTGAAAAGGTTCATTTAAGGGTTCGTTAAAGTTAATGTTCCAAGATACCAATACATTTTTTTCATTCTTTATATGACTTTTCAAAGTACCCTTTGAAAAATATTATCATCGGATGACACTATATTATTGGTTTCAATGACTCCCACCTTTCTTGAATAATTATTACATTTGTCATGTTTTAGGATCTTGGTTTTGATGGGTTTGAATTATCTTATGTTATTGATTCCTAGTAGTCAACATTTTTCCCATATTAATAGTTATATGATATTTTTTATTACAGGAGGATAATAATACTACTCTTAAAGAAAATTTCCTCAAGTCAAACATGACACTAAATTATTTTATATTTTTTATATTAATTGTTTATTATCATTACACCCCATATTTAATATAATCATTTCCAATAATTTTTTTCCCTTAGTCATTTATTTTCTATAAAAATATTTATATCTCTTTCAGTTGATTTTTTAAAAACAGTTGAACAAAATATTATCATATAAAATACTTAAGGAATCACCCTTAATGTTGTGTTAATTTTTTATTTTTTGAAACTAAAGAATTTATTTGCAATACAACACATTTATTATGATATATTAATAAATTGGGTAAAATTATGAAATTTATTATATTAGAAATTAATGTATAGAAAACCATTCATAAAATGTTCTATTATTTAATATGAAATATATTTATAATCCCTATTTGTGTACAATGATGTTTGGGGATGATAAATTTCATAATTATCCCATAAAAATAAGTCATTGATGGTGTCATTAGCTAAAATTTATCATAAATATAAAATCAAAAAATCATTTAAATACATCATAATTTACTAATAATTTCCATCAATGTTTGAATCATACTCATATTCACATAAAAACACTATAACAAATCACATAGAATATTATGAATAAAAATAAAAACAGAAAATCAATCATGAATTTTTAATAAGATATTTTAGTGTAATCAAATGTGATGATATTTTTATCAGATTTATATAATAAAAATATGATTAAAAATAATGAAGATCCCCAAAGAATTTGAAAATAGTAAGAAAACATAGAAAAACAATAAAAATCATAACTAACATGTGCATGCATTCACACCACATTAATTTTATAGTTTACATACAAAAATGACATGATATAATTATTTTCGGAAAGAATAAATAATGTCTAAAGGTTTCAAGAAAAGATGATTTTTGAAGTGTAACTCCCCCATTGGGATATTAGAAATACTTTCATGAAAGAACATTAGTCAATTCTCATTGAAAATTATTGATTTTTGTGATTTATAACTCTTAACATGTATAACAATCAATGGTAGATATTAATAAGAGTGTATGGGATGACCTAAAAGAATCTAAAGAGAGTTTAACTTTAACCCAAAATTATGTGAAAGATTGTATCTCCATTATAGAATATTTTCATGGATAATATTGAAGCAATATACCTTAGTCTGTTATTTTAACATTCAAGACTTTTTATAAAAATCTCCACATATTTACTGTAACTCTTTAATTTATAGTCCTTATTGATTAATTGAATATTAATAAATCATTATTTATTATTTTATAGAATAATGGTCATGAGGATCTATCTCAAGGTGTTGTTCGAAAGTCATTACTAATGTATTTTGATAAGGTGAAATTATAATGAGTGTTTTAAAAGTGGTATAATAAACTCATAATGCATCATATAGTCTTAGAATAAAATCATTTTTATTGAGCTATAAAATATTTAGTAATTTATTTTTCTTTTATCCAAGGAAGATAATATTTTTGGTTAGTGTGGGAATGATATTTTATAGAAATCCAATGTGTAGAACTATTCAGATGTAAAATTACCTACATTGTTTTGTTATAGAAATGAGAACCCTTTTCATTGATCATGATAATAGTAAATCCAAACATACAAACTATTTTCGTTACGTCAAATTATATATCTATATTTTTCATAAAAATAATTCTCCCTTATGATTTTAAAAATTGAGAGACATGATCGAGTATAAAAACAATATATTGGTTTCTAGTGGAAATAGGAAACAATTCAATGTTGTAAATGGAAAATAATATAAGAAAATTCATGGCATGATAGATATAATTTTTGAACAAAAAATATTTCTATGATTTTTTAATTTATTAAATATAATTAAACGAATTAAAAAATTCATGGTCCTACAAAGATAAATTTGAAAAAAAATAGAAATGAGTTATGATCCTTTCAAGTAGTACATTGGGTATAAAATTTACCGCACATGACAAAGCGTGTTAGAAGTTGAGGATGTAATAAAGATATTTAATAGGAAGATAATAAAATAAAACTTGAAACGGTATAAGATCAATATATCAGGGTTGTCCCAAATATATCAATGTGATTCAGTTTTATTATATTGGGATTGGGTTTTATTAGGTTAAATAGGAGGGAAAGTTTACTTTAGATAATAAAATTTTAATATACTATGGATTACATATTTCTCCCTATATAATTAATTAGTAGGATTCATGACATTCATGGGAATGTGGGGGATAAATAAATGACTAAAAAGGGATGAATTCAATTTTTATGTATCAGCAAATCATTTTTATCATTTCTCTTACACCCCAATTTATAAATTGAATTCTTGAAGTAGGAAAATCTAATCAATGAGGTGTGGTTTGTATTTTTGTTTCTTAAGTTAATACTAAATAGATTACCAACTATAATATTCAATCCATCTAGGACCTAAAATTAAAGTTAAATTTATCAGATAAAAAACATATTACATGAAATTAAGTTTTGATAGTGTTGTAGTTTACCTATAGAGGATTCAATGTGAACTAGGAATTTGTGATTATATGTGATCCTAATTTTAAATTTTTGAAACAACCTATCAAACTATATTATTCAATGTGGAATACATGAGGTCCAATGGTAAATATTATTGAAGTGGTTTTATTATGTGTAGTATCATGATACTGTACCTAAATTTACTTAAATAATAATTATAATATTTATCAATGAAAATATCCAGTTATATTTTCTATAATAGAGATTTAAATTTTTATTCTAACAAAAATTTTGAATAAAATAGTGATAAACATACACTTCACCTAATAAAGATCTTATATGAGTTTTTTTATATCAAAATATGGTGACTAAATTCCATCCTCAATTTATTTTTCAACATGTATCCCATAGAAAATAATGGCATATCCTTGTTCTATGAAATTCCTTACCATGAAATGGTATTTCATATAATTTATTAAACATTATTTCAAATTAATTATATATGATGAAAATTAAATTTTATTGTATGTTTTGAAATGATAACCTATAGTTCTTTAAAACATTTGTAAATACTTCCATTAAAATATTCAATTGATCATAAATAATTATAAATAGTAATCAAAATAATGTATCTCCATCATTTCATAGAGAAAATTGATTCCTCCTTGTATTTTTTTAATATGATAAATTCTATATAGACATACCAATTATGTTATACCTGGGGTAATTCTAAATAATCATTTATTTCATTTTTAATAACTATTAAATCAATTTTCTTAGGAATATACTATACTGGGATATCATATTGACATTATAAAATTTGAAAAATTATTATAACAACCACTTTTTTCTATCATCATTTTTTAAAACAAAAATGATAATTTGGTTTTGTTGTCTTTTCTCATTAGTCATTAATTTTTACTAAAGAATTAATAATATATTTGGAATGAAAATTATTTGGGAAATATTGTAAATTTAAATTATAGTACATCAGAATTATACTTTATACAACATTGAATAACAAACTTTTTGTAGTTCCTACTCTAAAGGGAACAAAAAAGAAATGATGGATGGAAAATTATTTCTATTCTCATGATACAATTATTATAAATTTTGTATTAGTGGATTCATATTCAATTATTTTGGTTTATTCATTTATAATAGAGAATGATAAAATTGTGGTTTCCACTATCACATATATAAACTGAATGGTAATAATTTTTTTGATGAATTAATTTTTATAAGTTGAAAAGAATAATTTGTAGTCATTATATCCTCAGTTTGAAAAAAAATAACCAATTTAAAAACATTTATGAATATTTTAAAATCCATTACAAGAGTCAATGAATTTTTATTTACTAAAAAATTATTTTTTACTGAAAATTTAGATATGGTAAAATAGATTTTAATTTAAGTGTTTACATGAATATGGAGTTTATAAATGATATTTACTAAAGAAAAGGAATGTTATTTTGTGGGGTATTTAATGAAAATTTGTATATTAAAATAGAAAATAATGCTATAAAACAATATATATAATATAGAAAACTATAAACTAATTATTAATTTTTTATTTTCAATAATTTCCTCCCTAAATTGATTGGGGAATGTCTATTCGTACAATCATCTTGCATTTTTTCTATATTAATTTAAATATTGAAATTAAAATTTTGACCATCATAAAAATGTACTCTAACAGAACAATTGGGTGTGTTTGTAATAAATTTTCTTGTTGAATTATTATACATATTGGATTCAGAACTCAACCTATAAAAAAAGACTATACAGTAAGGAATCACCTTGTAATGACCCAACACAGGGATCAGAATCTGATGAACTGAATCATTTTTTCATGTGGCCTAAATCATATTCCCTTGATAACTATAGGATCCAAATGAGTGATAAGGGATAAAATAAATATGTGTGGATTCAATTAACAAACAAATATATAATCCAAAATGATAAAAAAATGTACGTTTATTGTAAATTCGTTTATATTAAATTATTAAAAAAATTATCATTGGAACCAAATGATGTTTTAAAAAATTATAACTATTGTAAAAGAACAATTTGGGAATAAATCTATATAAATTAATATAAATAATTTAAAATACATAAACCCCACTGACTAGAACCATATTTTCTCTAAATTTTATTTATGACTCTCCACTAACAAAATATGATACCTTTATTTTACTATATTCAAAACCAATTTTCTGTAAATGCTCACCAAAATGCACATGTAAGGAGTGAGTATACGCCTAATTGGATTTTTAAAAAGATCAAATGAATATAAATTCCTGATAAAAAAACCAATAAAGTTACATTTTATAATGATAAATTAAAATATTTTAGTCCAACATCGTGATTCAAAAAAAATATTTCTAAATCAAAATTACGTGATCAGAGAAAACATTTTCCAAAAATATAAAATCCTTGTAAAACAACTTCAAATAAAACTATTAATTATATTTTCATTAAAAACCATATTTTATTTCCCAAAAAAATTATTTTAGAGAACTCCCTATTTTCATAAAAATAATAAAAATACATTTTATCAACTCAAACTAATAGGTTTACGCTCGATTTACATAACTTTCCACAAACAATAAATATCCTAATAAATCACCCATGACAAGGAAACAATGGGATGAATATTTTTTAAAAATAAATCTAGAAAAAAATTCTTTTTTAACTAAATCATCACATGTTCAGACTATAATTGAAAACCCTTTGCTTCACCATTGCCCAGAATGAGTTATGCATTCTGCACATCACTCGCCTTAACACACACTCTCTATGATTTCTGATGATCCAAGGAAGAATAATTAATTTTTTAAAAATAGGTCTCACTAATACATTATAACCAATAAACCTGACAGTAAGTAACAATATAAAATATATTTCATTGAAAACAATTTGTAATGATATCCCTTCATTTTGAATCAAAAAGAAAATGTTCAAAATTATTAATTTATAAATGAAATTATTTTTTATCACAAAAAAAAACATGATGACCACATCATTTCATGAACATAATAAACCAATAAGTCCTAAATTAATTATCCATCAAATAAAAAGTACTAACACCACCCACATATAAGATATTTCACATTTCTAAAGTAATTTTCAAAATGAGTCATCTTCTAAGAGTAAACTAAAATTTTATATAATAATAATATTTCATAAATATTATCATATAGGAGATACATTTCATGAAATTTATCACGGACCACATGATATTTTCATGGACATGTGAAACAAATTGGAAAAGAGTTCACAAACCAAAGAAAGTTACATGACCCAATTCCATATTGGAAAATAACCAAGTAACTCTTTGATTTGGTGGGTTAAAATAAAGGGATGCATGTTAAAAAATGATCATGTCAGTGTAGTGAGACATATTCTATTTTTTATGAGTAGTAATGAGTTTATAAAACCCGATTAGGAATTCCTAGTTTGAGAGATTCATGAAAATATATTTTTTCTGAGATGTTTTCACTTCTTGATACTTTATATAAAAGAAATATCAGTCACATCATATTCATAAGAACATAACATTTTGGAAATCTTAACCTGTAAAAGAAATCATAATTTCATAACATGGGATAAATCATAGTAGTGAAATGTAATTCCAATAATAACAACATAAAACATGAAAATTTGTGTCATACACACTTAATCATAATGAATCATTTCTTAGTATCCAATACTCATTTCCAAGACTATCCTAGCAGACAAAGTCCATTTCTGAACAGAGTTCCCTCCTCATTTCAGTCCTGTTTCACTGAACCGAATTAACCTGCCATTCCAGCCATGTCTATCTCATGAGATATAAATCATTACCCAATGCATTAGACAGAGATATAGGTCACACCCATCTCATAATGAAACCATTGTTATGTGTGCCACAAAATCATAAATCATACATCATAGCATGACCTATGAAATATAAATGGGATTCTTAATCATCATGCCATCATAACAGAATCCATATAAGATAGAATGACATCATAAAAATAATTCCATCATAACATAATCCAAATAATGTAAAAATAGGGGTAGAAAAATAACCCTATGTTATCTTAGATGGAAAATAATTTTGATAAAACACTTGAACTCCATTCTTGAGGAAAATACCCTTTCTACCACAAAAACATTTTTCCGCTCTTAACATGTCATATAATTTTAAACTAAAATAAGTTGATTAATAATAAACATGAAAACTTTTATAGGAAGATTAATGGAAATAATGTTCTAAAAATCCATTCATGCCGTATAAGTTAAAAAACATTCTTCTCGTACTTTGGCTAGAAAAGTTAAAAAATACCTCGAACGAAAAAAGATAAAAGATTTATTTCATATATTTTACTAAAAACTCACCAAACGGTAAAATTGAATTGAAACAATTTTAGGAGGATAGAAATAATATTACATATTGATGAAACATGGATGTGGATGATAAATATTCCCCAGTAAATTCTGAAGTAAAAACAATCTCGGATAAAAACTACGATTGCGAGATTTTCCCTTACCTTAGGTCTGATTTTCTTCGTAAGTGTCTAAAACGCATGTATAATGATTTAAATAATGTAATTGACTTATTCTAGAATCATAATTATTGTTATGATATCATATATGGTCATTTTATTAGCTTCTTATTAGTAATATTTCATTGCTACTTGTTATTCGGGTGTTTATTACTTTTTGTTCTTATGTGTGTTTTGTCAAATAAATTCTTATTCTTCTTTTTAGGATATATATACATCATTTACAGAATGGTATTAGTGTAATATATATCATATTTATTAATTCAATTAATTTATATAATGATTATGCAATTAAGATTATGTAGAACGAGTCACATCACATCGTGGAGACGGTATTCTATACGTACGCACGAGCGATGATATCATTCCAATGAATATAGAATTGTATTGGAATATATGTATAATATTTCATAATCATTATCACATTAAAATAATAATATATAGTTATTATTTACACCGTTATACCCATCCATGTAAGGTGGTGGTGGAAAATAGATTACACCACGGCGTGGAGATGGTATTCCGTACGTACGCACGTGCGGTGATTTCATTTTCCGTAGGATGGATAGATGGTGATATAGGGCTGTTTAATACTTATAATAACATATAATTATATTAGTGATACTTATGTTATTACTTCATCATTAAACAACTAAATAAGAAGAAGTAGAAGAAGAAATAATGTTGAAAGAATCGGTAACGGACATTACCTCTTCTTTGAAGCGCCTTTTCTTAACCGCATCTTAGGGCACTAAAGATAGTCATTGTAGATGGCCAGAACCTCTAGGATGTTTCTAGGGAAGTGGAGAAGATAAATTAGAAGGGTTTTTCCGAGCTTTAAGGCTCAAAGTTGTGTGAGTAAGAGTGGAAGGAGGTGCCCTTTTATAAGAGAGGAGAGGGGGACTTTATGAAAACTTAAAATATCATTTTATTATAAAGACATATTCAGTTTTTAATAGCTTCAAATTGATTTATTTAAAAGCTAAGGTGGGTATGGGTTTAAATACTCTCACCCAATAGAATTTTTACAATTTTAGGTTTCTATTTTAACCTTTTCATTTAGATTTAACTTTAAGTTAGATAATTTAACTTTTATCGTGTCTTCTTGTTTTCTTCCAATATAAGGTTCATAAACATAATATAACAAGCCAAATGAACCGAAAGTGCTTTATTATTAATATATATAATCTTATCTAAGTAATATTTCCTCAACATAGATTTTTAGATACAATATAACTATTATTAAAAAAAGTATTTGTTTTAAAAACTATTTTATGTCTAATTTGACACTATTTGGTAATGGATTTTTGTGAAAATCATAAAATCATGATTAGTTCGAAATATGTTAATTAAATAAATACTAACTTGTCATATTAACTTATAAAATTAGTTTAATTCATAAAAACTCTTAAATTACATTTATTTGGGTATTTATACCATCAATTATGTAAATATTTCATTAATAAGATAATTATTGCATCATCATTGTGTCATAAATAAATTAAATTATTTAATGCCTAAAAATTATAAATAAAATACCATTATTTAGGAAATATTTTTATATTTTTAATGAATATTTATAGTCAAATTTATCTTATTTATAACCCTATATTAAAAATGATTTATTTATTAAACCTTGATTTTAACTATTTTAACCCTTCTTTAAATAAATTAATTATAAATGTCCTAATCTAATCCATGTGGGACTAAATGGTCATATTTTATTCCTAAGGTTGTTTTAGGTAGAATTACACTTTTACAATAGAATTAGGACATGCGTTAGGGTAATAATAATACCATTTTTACCCTTAATTACCCTATTTACTTTTAACCGTGGTAAAAAAAGTAAAATGTTACGATTCACCAAAAAATATTTTCATCTCATTGAACCACATTTTTGTACATGATATTAACCATGTCTCTTGGATTTTCGAAATTCCACTCACAGAAGTGGTAAAATTATGTTTTATGTGAATTTGCAAATTCGCCTAGGATATGGGTAAAAGACGGTGAACAGTTCAATAAAATTTTTATATACCTAAAATTTTTAGAAAATGACTTCAATGAATTACTTTGAACTTATATAGGTGTTATGTATCGATTTTGACATAAAATAAATAATTATTTAGATAAAAAGTCTATTCATAAATAGTAACCCATTGTTTTCACTATTCATCAAAAAATTGAAAGTATTCAGAAAAATTCCAAAATTTCACCCTAGGCTAATTTTGATATTCCGAATCAAAAAATTAAGTCCATTTTGAAAGATAAAAATTACAAAATTTTAAAAGGTGGGTATTTATATTCATAAGGGATACTTTTAATAATATTTTAATAGCATATCGTTGTTTAGTGAAACTCGGTATTGCGTACGACGCAAGCTATCGAGAAATGTCGTGATTGAATGTAAAGAAAGCCAAGATAGTGTTGTGTGTATTGAAAGATTCTTTTGATGATGTATAAAATATAAAAACAAAAAATTTCTCATAAAAATCTTGGGTGTTACATTCTACCGCCCTTAAAATGAATTTCTCCCTCGAAATTCCTCACTTTGTAACAAACAGATGAGGATACCTCTCCCTCATCACATCCTCAAGCTCCCATGTAACTTCTTATAATTGGTGGTTCCTCCATAAAACTTTCACCAAGAGAGTGGTCTTGTTCCGTAGGACTTTTTCACTACAATCCAGAATCTCTATCGGCTGTTCTTTATAAGAAAGATCTTGCTCCAGTGGTACAACATCTGAGCTGAGTACATGTGAAGGACCGTGTATGTACTTTTTCAAGAGAGATACATGGAACACATCGTGAACTTAAGAGAGATTCGGTGGAAGCGCCAATTGGTAAACTACCTTCCCAACACGATCCAGTATTTCAAACGGACCGATATACCTAGGACTCAACTTTCCCTTCATTACAAATCTCATTACTCTCTTCCTTGGAGATACTCGTAAGAACACTTTATCACCAACTTAAAAATCTAGGTATTTTCTTCGGTTATTGGCATAACTTTTTTGTCAACTCTGAGATGCTCTTTTGTGTTGTGGAATAGATCAGACCTTTTCTCCCAAATCATCAACAAGATCAGGTCCTAATAGCTTTCTTTCCCCAACTTCATCCCAGCAAGTTAGAGCCCTGCATTTCTTTCCATAGAGAGCTTCATAAAAGGCCATCTGAATACTGGAGTGAAAGCTATTATTATAAGAAAATTCCACCAAAGGTAGGTGTTTATCCCAACCACCATTTAAATCCATAGAGCAAGCTATTAACATATCTTTTAGAGTTTGAATTGTTCTCTCAGACTGACCGTCTGTCTGAGGATGATAAGTAGTGCTGAAACTCAACTCTATATCAAGAGTCTGTTGAAGACTTCACCAGAACATTGAGGTAAACCTCGGATCCTGATCAGATATAATGGAATTTGGTACTCCATGCAATCTTACAACTTATTGTACATATATCATGGCAAGCGGATCCAGAGAAATCCTCTCTTATAGCAATGAAGTGAGAAGATATTGTAAGATGATAAACTATGACCCAGATAACATTATTGCCTTTGGATGTTTTAGGAAGTCCTGTGACGAAGTCCATAGGGATGTTTTCCCATTTCCATTCAGGTATGGGTAATGGTTGTAACATCCCCTTATACTTCAATATCTCAAATTTAACTTGCTGACAAACCAAGCATTGAGAGACAAATTCAGCAAAATCTCTTTTCATGCCATCCCACCAGAAGTACTCTTTTAGGTCCCTATACATCTTCGTGCTTCCATGATGAATAGAGAATGATGAACTATGAGCCTCATCCAGCAGCTCCTTCTTTAATTCTGGGATGGGATGAACACAATCCCAATTCCTCAACCATATTATTCCATCACAATCATGGTTGAATTCATGAACATTTCTCACCTTCTTTTGTAACTCTACATATTTTTTATGTGCCTCTTTAATCTTCACATGTATAGATGGTTGAACATTCATTTGAGAAAGATAATATTTTTCCCCTTCCATTATAATTCCAAGATCCATCCTTTGCAAATCCAGAAATATTTGATCTTTTGTGATCCTCATCATGGATAAGATAGCATGGTCTTGTCGACCTAATGTGTCTGCCACATTTTTTACTTTCCTTGGGTGGTAATGAATTGAGCTGTTGTAATCCATAATAAAATCCAACCATCTTCTTTGGCGCATATTCAGCTCATTTTGTGTGAAAATATACTTTAAACATTTATGATCAGTGTAAATATCAATCCATTCACTATAAAGATAATGCCTCCAAATCTTTAATACAATGATTACCACAGCTAACTCCAAATCATGAGTTGGGTAATTTTTCTCATGGATTTTCAACTGTCATGAGGGATAAGCTATCACCATATCATTTTTCATAAGAACAAACCCCAACCCCTTCTTGGATGCATCACTGTAGATCACAAACCTTTCTCCACTACAAGGAAGTGTGAGTACAGGTGCACTAGATAACCTTCTTTTCAACTCCTTGAAATTCTCTTCACATTCCTCCATCCACATGAACATAACTCCTTTTTGAGTAACCCTGGTGAGTGCAATAGATAATCATGAAAAATCTATCACAAAATGTCAATAATATCAAGCCAAACCAAGAAAACATCAGTTCTATGTTACTGTTGTTGGTCTCGTCCATCTTTTGATAACCTCTGTCTTTGCTGGATCCACCGATATCCCCTCATTTGAGATTATGTGACCCAAAAATGCAACTTTTTGAAGCCAAAATACACACTTGGAAAATTTGGCATAAAGCTTCTCCTTTCTCAGGGATATCAATATAATTCTCAAGTGATCTTCATGTTCTTCCTTTCTCTTTGAATAGACAAGAATATCGTCTATAAAGACTACCACAAACTGATCAAGATAGTCTCTAAAGACTATATTCATCAGATCCATAGAGATAATAGGGGCATTCGTAATACCAAATGACATCACTATAAATGCATAGTGTCCATACCTTGTATAGAAATCCATCTTTGGTATATCCACCCTTTTGACCCTTAATTGATGATACCCTAAACGAAGATCAATCTTGGAAAAGTATTGAGCTCCACATAGTTGGTCAAATAAGTCATCAATGCGTGGGAGAGGATATTTGTTCTTGATAGTGATCTTGTTATGCTCTCGATAATAAATGTAGAGTCTAATTGATCCATCTGTTTTCTTAACAAACAGAACAGGTTCTCCCCAAGGTGACGCACTAGGGAATATGAATCCCTTATCAAGATTCTCTAGGAGTTACTTTTTCAATTCATGCAACTCAATTGGGTCTATTCCATAAAGTGTCTTTGAACTAGGTAAAGCACCCAGTACGAGTTCTTTTGAAAACTCACCTTCACGATTTGGTCGAAGACTCGGTAATTCCTCCAGAAAGACATCATCAAACTCTCGTACAATGGGCATATTCTTAATCCTGATTTTCTCACCAACCGTTTGAGACAAATAACTTTCATTTAGTAGAATCAAGACCCATAAGATGGATGAAATTTCCACTAGAAGGTTATATTCATCCTTGCATCGATAGACGATCATAGATTGATCTGGAATATGAAATGTGACTTCCCTTATTTGGCAATTGATATGATCTCCATATAAAGAAAGCCAATACATGCCATAAATCACGTCAAATTATACTATAAGAAGGATCATAATGTTTGAAGGAAGCACTTTCCCAAAAACTTCAATCGGAGAAGAATTGTAAACTTTTGATGCGACTGTTGTGACATTAGGTGTTGTCACAGCTAACTCAAAATCTAATTGTGGAGGTAATACTGTGATACCCTTAGAAAATTCTTCAAAAATATAAGAGTGGGTGGATCTAGAATCAAATAAAACATCTGCTACATTAGAGTGGATGGTAAGTTTACCTTTCACCACTTCGTTCTCATACTCCACATTGCTGAAAGAAATTGTATGTGACATTCCTTTTTCTTTATCCTTAAGAGTTTGTTGACGTCTATCATCATCAAAAACACATGGATTAAGGCATTGATTGGTATAATTCCCCATTTCCCGGCACTTGTAACATTGAAGTGTAGGAGGTGGACTCTATGTAGCCTTTTCTTTGTTCGCATCACTAGACATCTTCTTCCCATCATTTCGGCATTCAAATGCCCGATGACCTTCCTTTCCACAATTGAAACATTTACTTGTCTCTTTAATACAACTCCCTCTATGTTTCTTTCCACACTTTGAGCATAAGGAAAAACTCATCTTCTTTATAGTGTGGTCTTTAGATTTTCCTTTGAATTCCATTTTCCTCTTCTTATCAAACCTATATGACTGATGGGTAACTCCAATCTACATCTCAACTATGAGGGCACATCAAACTATTTCCTCATAGCTATTGAAGTCCCTTATGGCTAACGCCCTTCGAAGACTTGGTTTTATGCCACTAAAGAATCGATCGATTTTACTCTCAGGTTGGATAATAATTCCAGAATAGTACCTTGAAAGTATTGTAAAATTTGATTCGTAGGTACCAATAGATTCATCATCCTTTTGCTTTAGTTCAATAAACTCCTTCTCCATCTTTGGTCGAAGAATACAAGGGAAGTACTTATTCAAAAATAAGTTCCTAAACTCGTCCAATTCCATGGATTCAATTTCATCCCTTTGCCTCATATTAGTGAAAATATTCCACCATTGATCAAAATCACCATCCAAATGATACACTAATAATATGACTTTGTCATGTTTAGAACATTGATGAACTGAAAATATCTTTTCACTAGTACTGATCCATTTTTCAGCAACTAATAGATCAGTAGACCCGCTGAATGAGGGTGGACGCTGCCTCATGATGGATTAAACATACTGTTGTTTATTATTTTGCTCGTTTGAGAGTCCTACATGATTCATAGCTTGATAAAGTTGTGTGAGCATGGCTACAATATTTTTTATTCCATCTTCCATAACGTTTGGTTGCTCAGGGGAATAATCATTGCATTGCCCGTCGCATTCTGTGTTAACACGGTTCCTTCGGGTTCCAGCCATTGACTAAAACCAAGAAGAATAGTGTGAGAAACACTAATTATAATAGTAAAACCACATAATCAAGAATAAAATTTAACACATAAGGTCTTATCATAAGTTTTTCATGACCATTTTTAAAAGACTAAGATTTTGTCATATGCTTAGACTTATCCATAGTGTTCTTACTAAGGATTTCACATCCTTGTTTCCAAAGGTTGACTATACCTTTTCTCTAATACCAACTATAATGACCCATACTTTACATACATTGTTATTACATTAGAATTGAAGCATAATTATTTAAACATATAACAAAACCATGAGAGGAGCATACATGTATAGTGTCTTTAGAAATTGGGAAACATAAACAACTGGTTCATAAAGCATCTACATTGTCTCCCATTTATGTTATCATATGTAGTGTCCCTTTTGTCATGTCCTACTTAATAACCTTCTTCCTGACCTGGGAAAAGAATGCATACAAAAGGGTGGGCTAAAATGATCATTAAGGGTAAACAAAATAAATATTAATCACATAATATTCATTAGAACATAACATTTTGGAAATCTTAACCTGTAAAAGAAATCATAATTTCATAACATGTGATAAATTATAGTAGTGAAATGTAATCCAAATAATCATAACATAAAATATGAAATGTTGTGGCATACAAACATAATCATAGATAATCATTTCTTAGTAGTCAAGACTCATTGCCAAGACTATCCTAGCAGACAAAGTCCATTTCTGAACCGAGTTCACTCCTTGTTTCAGTCATGTTTCACTGAACCGGATTAACCTACCATTCCAGCCATGTCTATCTCATGAGATAAAAATATTTACCCAATTCATTGGAGGGAGATATAAGTCCCACCCATCTCATAATGAAACCATTCTTATGTGTGCCACAAAATCATAAATCATACATCATAGCATATCCCATGTAATAAAAATGGGATTCATAATCATCATGCCATCATAACACAATTCATATAAGATAAAAGGACATCATAAAAATAATTCCAAAATAACATAATCAAAACAATGTAAAAATAGGGATAGAAATAGAACAATATATTATCTTAGATGGAAAATAATTTTGATAAAACACTTGAACTCCATTTTTGAGGAAAATATCCTTTCAACTTCAAAAACATTTTTCCTTTCATAAAATGTCATATAATTTTATTCTAAAAGAAGTTGATTAAAAATAAACATGAAAACATGTAAATGAAGATTCATGAAAATAATTTTCTAAAAATCCATTAATGTCGTATAAGTTAAAAAAACACTCTTCTCATACTTTGGCCAGAAAAGTCAAAAAGTACCTCGTACGAAAAACGACAACAGATTCCTTTCATATCATTTAATAAAAACTAAAAAAATGGGTAAAATTTTATTTAAACAATTTTATGAGGATATAATTAATATTACATATTGAATAAACATGGATATAGATGATAAATATTCCCCATTAAATTCTGAAGTAAAAACAATCTCAGATAACAATTGAGATTGTGAGATTTTCCCTTACCATATGTTTGATTTGCTTCGTAAGTGTCTGAACCTCCTATATAATGATTTAAATAATCTAATTGACTTATTAAATAATCATACTTATTTTTATGATATCATAGATGGTCATATTCTTCACTTCTTATTAGTAATATTTCATTGCTACTTGTTAATCGGGTGTTTATTACTTTTTGTTCTTATGCGTGTTTTCTCGAATAAAATAATATTGTTTTTTTAGGTTATAGATATCTCATTTACAGAATTATATTAGTGTAATATATATCATATTTATTCATTAAATTCTTTAATATAATCATTATGCAATGATTATCATGTAAAATGAGTCGCATCACATCTTGGAGATGATATTCCGTACGTACGCACGAGCGATGATATTGTTCCCATGATTGTGGAATTGTATTGGAGTGTATGTATACTATTTTAGAATAAATATCACTTTATAATAATCATATATAGTTATTATTTACACCATTATACCCATCCATGTAAGGTGGTGGTGGAAAATAGATTACACCACGGCGTGGAGACAGTATTCCGTACGTACGCACATGCGGTGATTTCATTTTCTCTAGGATGGATAGACGGTGAAATAGGGTTGTTTCATACTTATAATAAAATATCAGTATATTAGTGATACTGATTTTATTACTTCATAATGAAATATCTAAAGAATAAGAAGCAGAAGAATAAATAAAGTTTAAAGAATCGCTAACGAACCATACCTCTTCTTTGAAGCGCCTCTTCTTAACCTCCTCTAAGGGCACTAAAGATGGTCTTTGAAGAACACCTGGACCTCTAGGGAGTTTCTAGGGAAGTGGAGATGATAAATATTAAGGGATTGTCTGAGCATTAAGGCTCAATGTTGTGTGAGGAAGAGTGGGAGGAGGTTCCCTTTTATAAGGGAGGAGAGGGGCACCTTAGGAAAAGGTAAAATATTATTTTATTATAAAGTAATATTTGGTTTTTAATATCTCAAAATTGATTTATTTCGAAGATAAGGTGAGGATGGGTCGAAATAATCTCATCCAATAGAATTTAGACAAGTTTAGGTTTCTAATTTCACTTTATCATTTACATTTAACTTTAAGTTAGATAATTTTACTTTTACCATGTCTTCTTGTTTTCATACACTATAAAGTTAATAAACATACTATAACAAGATAAACAAACCCCAAGTTGTTTATTTTTAATATATATAACCTTATCTAAGTCATTCATCGGATTCGTAGGTTTTTAAGAATAAAATAACAATTAATAATATAATATTTGTTTTAAAAACAATTTTTTGTCAATTTTGACACTATTTGGTAGTTGATTTTTGTAAAATTCATAACAGCATGATTAGTTTGAACAATGCTAATTAAATCAATACTAAAATGTCATATTAACCTATAAAATTAGTGTAATTCATAAAAAGGCTCAAATTATATTTATTTGGGTATTTATAACATCAATTATGTTAATATTTCATTAATAAGATAATTACTACATCATCATTATGTCAAAAATAAATTAAATTATTTAATGCCTAAAATTTATAAATAAAATACCATTATGTATGAAATTTTTTTATATTTCAAATCAATATTTATAGACGAATTTATATTATGTATAACTTTATATTAAAACTGATTTAGTTATTTATCATTGATTTAAAATATTTTAATCCTTTTTTAAATAAATTAATAATAAATGTCCTAATCTAATGCAAGTGGGCCTAAATGGTCATATTTTATTCCTAAGGTTTTTTTTGGTCGAATAACAATTATCCAAAAGAATTCGGACATGTGTTAGGGTAATAATAATATCATTTTTACCTTTAATTACCATTTTTACTTTTAACCGTGGTAAAAAAATGTTAAAAGTTACTATTCACCAAAAATTATTTTCATCTCATTGATCCACATTTTTGTCCTTGATATTAACCATGTACCTCTAAATTTTGAAATTCCACTCACAGAAGCGGTAAAATTATGTTTTATGTGAATTTGAAAATTCTCTTCAGAGGTGGGTAAAAGACGGTGAACAGTTCAATAAACTTTTTATATATCAAAAATTATTATAAAATGACTACAATGAATTACTTTGATCATATATAGGTATTATTTATCAATTTCGACCTAAAATAAATTTAAATAACATAAAAAATTATTTAAATAAAAACTCGATGTTTAAATAGTAACATAGTGATTTCACTATTCATCAAAAATTGAAAGTTTTCAGAAAAATACCAAAATTTCATCCTAGGCTATTTTCGATATTCAGAATCCAAAAATGAAGTCAATTTTGAAAGATAAGAATATAAAAAATTTCAAAAAGTGGGTAGTACTATTCATAACGGCTAGTTTTAATAATATTTTAATAGCATATCGTTGTTTAGTGAAACTCGGTATTGCATACGACGCAAGCTATCGAGAAAGGTCGTGATTGCCTGTAAAGCAAGCCAAGATAGTGTTTTGTGTAGTGAAAGATTTCTTTTATGATTTATAAAACATAAAAAAAATTCTCATAAAAATCCTAGGTGTTACATACCGCTCTCTCCTAATAATATAATTTTATTTAATTAACTATATTAAATTAAATATGTAAATATTAATCATATAAAATATCCATTGACATGTCAATTATATTTCATGATTTTAATTGATATAAAATTAATTAATTTAATCCCATAATAACCAAAAATATATTATAATCAGTCTATCGTTTGAAGAATTATTGTCCACCAATTAATTTTTCAATCAAAAATGTTAATAATATCTTAGAATTCAAATAATATTTTTTATAGTACACCCCCTTTTCCAATGAGTATTGAGTTAGTCTGGAACCACATCCAAGGGTAGGTCATTCTAGGGACGTACTATTTATACATTTGTTTGGGAATTATTCAAGAGGATGTGAGTTTTTATCATCTCTCAAGGGGTTTTGATGCATATTCTGAGACTCTCTTAAATATTTATGACATGTTCATGAATCGTTCCTAGTAATAATAAAAATTAACCTTACAAAATTGATTCATTAATAAAATATCACTTAGGGGAAACAACTCGTTGCGATTATATTATCTATCACTATATATATGTATTCTTTCACTCTAAAATTTAGATCCACATAGGTTGTGGCTATTTAATTTAACATTATATATGGATGAGTTAGAATCTTTGGAAAAGAGGTAAGTTTTATGGTACAGTATTTATTGATCCCATCAATAAGGATTCCAATATATACCTATAAAGGTAATCGATAGCCATAAATGTTAGTCTAACATGATGTGAAACATCATAACATTTATGGTCATATGACAAGTATCAAAGAGGTTCTTTTTAAGTTCATTCGTCTATGAATGTTTCCAAAAAATATAAGATTCATGAAGAACATACTATTAGGTAAAATTCATGAAGAAATGAGTTATGAAGGATATGAAAAAAATAATATCTTCTTAGTTCTTCCTATTTTTTGGAGAATAATCAAGATAGTTGATGGAGGCCAATATTCGTGGAATATTTCATAGGTTTTCATTGAAAATTACTGCAAAAATTGATTCAAAGCACAATTAATTAATATATCTTTGTTACTTTTAAAAAATGAGAGAATCAATGAAAATGACCTTTAATATTTATTTTCATTTTATTATTCAGTTCAGTTTTTATGAATAATTCCATAGATTAATTATTGGATAAATGAAATTTAATTTTTTAAAGGAAATAAATTGGGATTAAAAACAGTTTTTATCATGTTTTAATCGACTAGGAAAATACTTAATTTTATTTTTGATATACAGTAGTTTAATTGAAAATTTATATTCATCTATAATGAATAATTTAATTTGTGGTTTGAATTTTTATCATTAATGAATGATCTTTCAATTTAGATATTTAATGATATTGCGAAACTAGTAATTAATTATGTTTTAAAATATGTTTTTTTTATTTGATAAACAAATTTATAATTTTGTGGTATATTGTTTACATTATTTTAATTTTTGTTTTAATATTTATGAATTTAATTTGAAAAAGCTATTCCCAAAAATATTGTATTTTGAATTGCAGTGGAGCACAAAAAAAGAAAAAGGAAAATCTATAATTGATAGAAGCCACTATAACTAAACCTATATAGTTCTACCGTGGTCAATGTGACCTTGACTCTAATGTTGTGGAAAATGTGACCATGTACTTTTTGATCACAGACTCTGCTACTATGTATATGTTCCCATAGTGAATGGGGCAAAAAATGAGCATCCATGGAACCTTCTACTATTCCAAAATCCTCATTCCATGGAATTGTGACAACACACACCCACTTGTTATTATATCCATAATACCATGACCTTATTTCATGTGAAAAGAATCCACTATGACCATAACACCCCATTTTATCTATGATAGTCCAAACCAATCTTTTATAATTCCTCTTACTAATGTGCCACCCATTAAACCATGCTTAAGCTACAACACCACATTTGTGGTTGATAGTGATCTCAACTAACCTCTACCAAGTAATAAAAATATTTTCTTATTTATTATTGATATTAAGGTTAAATGAGTGGTGAGATAGGGATTTATAATGAACTAAGAGGAAACACATGAAAAAGTGAATTAGAGTGAAATTGATTCAATTATTCAAAACGAACTAATCGATCATAGAAATAGAAGATGGTTGAAGCTATGGAAGACATCACTAAGACCGATCTCACCAGGCCAATGATCTATGACAATTAAAGATTGAAACCATTCATAAATGGTAACCATGATTCAAAATAATTTTTTTGATGAATTGAGGATAAAATATCATACCAATGAAAATATTATTTTAGTTAAAATTTTTGAAACTTAAATCATAATCCACATTCGATCGAATATAATAGGTTTCTCAGGAAAATAGATATTCTAGTAAGCTTAAATATGTAGAAAACTAAATTGTAGATACTATGATTTCTGTTTTGTTCCTTGTGAAGAGATTAAGATGAATTGGACCTAGGATTATCCAAATAATATTGATTCTTTTTTAAAGATAAATTCTCTAAAACATCTTAAATAAATTCCTAAACTAAGAGGCTTGATCAATGACCAAGTTGAACACTGAATCTAGAACCTAGTATACAACTTTTGAAACTTGTGTGAACAAACCAAAATACCCTACTCAAACAGGAACTAAGTTCAATGAACCCCATTCCATTGATTCCAAACCAATATCCAATGATCGTTGAATGAACATTGTCAAATTCTACTAGACAATGAAAAATATGAGGCTAATAAATATAGATATTAAAGAAATAATGTTGGAGAATTTAAAAATAAATCCTCATCGAGATTGATGTTGAAGATGAGCTATATAGCGCATATAACTCTAGATCAAAATCTCATATCCTAGTTTGGGAATGTACCATCCCTTTCTGACAAAGTATGGAACTCAAATTTGAATCCCAACATTATATGACTACTCCTTCCACACATGATCCCAGTGAAATGATGTGTAGACTAGATCTCTACTAACAAATACTCTCTTCATTATAGTAAAAATTAAGATACAAAGTGTTTCCTTTCAAAATATTCATGATTGAATTATGAGTATGGTCATGGGTAGAGAGTATTCTGGTTGTATGATTCAAGTGATGCCTATCATAGCCCCCGATTATGGACATTTGGAAATAATCCATGGATGAAATAACTTGCAATTCAATTATTTTTCAGAGGAGAATAAAAAATATCATATTTCAATGTCTATAAGTAGATATCCATTCCTCCATTGTAGAATATTAGGTCCAATTTCATTGGCCTAATTTCCATTGTCATATAATTTATTTTAATTATCTACATTATAGTAGTGTTGTGTAATTATAATGGAATAATGGTATGCGATTCTTTCTAGGTGTGTGAGTTAGTTCATTCATTAATTGATGCAGGTTCAATCCCATTCAACAAGGAGAACAAATTGGGTTATTTTAACAGTTATCCATGTTTAACATACTTGTATATTATATAATTTTAGATGAATATTCAATACATAACAAAAAATACGAGCTCAAGGACCGTAATAGTTTAGTGTCTTTCGAAAGAATGAAACATAAAATTCTATTCTAGTGAAACATATTCATTAAATCAGATAAAGATCTCCATATTTAGCACTTATACCTAAAACCTTTCTTCATAACATGTAGAAAGGGAACATAAGAAAGTAATGTGCATAGATGCTCAATAAGGGTAAACAATGGAGACATGTAAGTATAAGCATGAAAATAGGGGTATCATAAATTGATCGCAACATTAGAAGATAATACCCTTTATATTAATTATTATAAACATGAGTTATGGGATAAATATTGGATGTTAATAATACATGAATATTATGGAAGTAAACATCATGATCTATGAAATAATAAATATCAAATAATACATAGGATTAATGTCCCACATATAAAAATAGAAAATTTTATGACAAGGATACCTACCCTGAACTTTAAAACGTGTTAGGATTGGGCTAAGACCTATGTACCTACTTCAGGAATGGGCTAGCAACCCATATACCCACTTTTATTTAGGTTTTGGCTACAACCCATGTACCATCTTAATTTTTTATTATGATAAATCATGTATACCCTCTTTCTTTTAGGAACTAAATACAACCCATGAAACTTATTTCTTTTTGGCATAGAAAACAACCCTTAATCCTTATTTCGTTTAGGCGAGGGGTAAAACCTAAGAACCTTCTTTATTTTATGTTTGGTCTATAACCCTTGAACCTTTTCTTGTTAGTCTTGGGTAACAACCCATTAACCTTATTTATTTTAGGCTTGGGATATAACCCATATACCATTTGATATAATAAAAAATATATCATTACCCAATTCATTGGAGAGAGATATATGTCCCACCCATGAAATAACAAAATCATACATGCATGTGCCATAAAAAAGTTCAACATATCATTACCCATGAAAACATATGGGTTATAAAAACATGAAATAATAACACAAAAAAAGAAATGGGTATCAATGAAATTTCATCACATCATAAGCTATGGAAAATATATGGGTTTCATTATCATATCATCAAAGCATAATCAGTGAAAAGAAGTGGGTTTCAAAAGCATATAATCCAAGGAAATGAAATAGATTTCATAAAGAACATTACATTAAGCATAACCTATTCATATAAAGGATATGAATAGATCCATTAGATTATTTATTAAAATTTCATTAGTAACATCAATAGATACCATCATATATGGAAAATAATTATAAAACATAAATCAAAAATATTTCCAGTGTAAAATATCCTTTCTCTTTTGCAAAATGTGTTATAATATATAAAACCATTTAAAATTAATTTTATTAGAATATAACTTAATAACATATAAATAACACATGATATAATTTTGAAAAACTTTTCCCATTATAATTAATTTAAATATTTATTTTATAAATATTACCCTTATGAAATGGAACGGAATCTTCAATAGAAGGATGGTGGGAAATTCTGTACATGTCTTACGGGGTAAAAATAATATTCAATTTTCACAGTAAATAGGTCAGAAGGACTGATTTATTTGGAAAGAGAAAAGAATATTTCCCTGAAGATATTTGTAAAAGTAAAAAGGGTATAATTTATTTTAAATTACATAGGATACTTGTATAATATTTTAGGAAACCCTTTTTGGCAAACATGTTTTGAAGGATCCTAGATTTCTGACCGAAGAAAAGGTAAAGTCGGTCTATCTTGAAAACAATTTCCTAACTCTATTATGTACCAAATAGTAGGAATATAGTACCAATACCAGAGTATAACATTAATAAAAATGGGAGAAGAAAATTCATGATTTAATTGAGATATGTATAATATGATTTCTTCGAAGGATGCATAATCAATCTCGAAAAAAATAGATCAGATTCTCCCGATAAAAACATATAACATGGTATCATGAAATCATAATCTCCATGTCAAAAATTAAATTAAAAGATGCATAAAATAACATGAAAATATTTATATTGATGATATAACATGTAAAATTGATTTATATACACCTCAATAATATTTGTTTGGCGCATAACAAAACATGAGTCTCAAAGAAGAAAAATTGAGACCAAACAATTTTAACAATTTGGTAACTTTTGAAACATAAACCCCGTGAAGGAAGGAGCATAAAATATAATTTTTAATACCCAAAAATATATTTATAATATATATTGAATACAATAATGGTTAGTTCATACACCACAAAAAATGAAAGAGTGACGGACATTATATCTATCTCAAGGAAATTAAAAGCTATATAAAATCCCCTTACCTTGTGTCTTGACTATTGTCGTACTCATTCAATACATCTGTATAATAAATATAAATTTATTATAAATATTTTAGAAAGACATATTGTAATATATAATTCCATATATGTTTTTATTATGACCTTATATTACCTTCATTTTATCGATCCAAGGTTATGGTTTTACTTGAGGTAATATTTTCATTGTTCTTTGCATGTGTCTCAATTTGTTATATCATTGGCCCTTAAAATTATATCATGATTATATAATGTAAATAATGGTACAAATATAATTTATATCCAGTATATTTATATTATAATAATTTATTTCATAAGGATTTTCAAAATTTAATACACCATTCAAGGAGACAAAAAGTCGTACGTACACATGAACGTTGTTTCCATTTTATTGTCATGTTGAAAGTAAGTATGCAACTGACATGTGTATATATATATATGTACATATATATATCATTATTAAATTATCAGTTTTATATAATATATATATTATAAAATCATTAAAGTCATCCTTAATACATTCAATGTGGTGTGTGAATGAACCACATAGCTTTGCGGGGGTGGTAGTCCACACTTCATGAAACAAGATTATCATATTAACACCAATTGGAATGTAAAGATATGTTTGTTGAAAACAGAATAAATAAGGCTAAATACATAATAACTATAATATATAACATATCAAAATATACTTTACATCATAATGGCCACCATGATTTTTGGTAATATAGAAATTAATGATCATCAGTTCGGGTGGCAGTAGTTCTCCAGTCAAAGAAATAGTATGTTCGATTTCCATTTGATAGAGGTGTGTGTAATTTTAGGTAGAAATATTTATATAAAAACATAATAGTATATGAAGGATACTGTTTTTCCACACAATAATGTTATAAATAGAGTGGATAGGTGAATAAAGAAAATAAAGGAAATGAGAATGAGAGAAGACGTTACCACTAAATAAGGTAACTCATTTTGGATTGTTCAAAAAGGATTCTATGAGATGATTTATGCCCAATAGGGGGATTAACAGTATAAAGTATGAATATTGGGAGTCTAATTGGGAATATTATGTCCGAACACAAATTTCTTTGAGTGGTGTGAGGAATGAGTAGATGTGGTGGCCTTTCACAATTGAAGTGGAGTGGTACTCCTGTAAATATTTGAAGAGAGAATTCCACCAATTGTTTTCTTGTTGAAAGTTGATCCAATAATTTAAAATAATAGATAATGATTTTTCAGAAGAAATATGTCCATAAAATGGATTTTGTACTTGTTTCTAAGTCTTTTTTGGTCTTTAATTTAATTATTATTTTTTTATTAACCTAATTTTTATCTAATCCGATTTAATTAAATTTAATTACATTCACTGCAAATTTTTTTTGTAAAAAATAATGTTGACCTAACTAGAAAATAAAAATTATTCAGATAACAAATATTTAATTCATTTGGTCAAATTCTAATCACATATGTGGAAAAAAATTAATTTAAAATTAATCCCGCTAAGGGGACGACATTTTAGGTTTTTAAAGTAAAAACGTCGAAAACATTGCTAAGTTATTATATCTATTTTCAATGTGAAATTATTTATAATGACCGAAAATGATTTAATTGATAAAAATATTATCTAAATAAACAATTAAATCAGTATATATTTTTTTTGACTTTATAAATAAATTATATTAAAAAAGTTTGAATTAAATTCTATTATTTTTAACTATTCATTAAAAGATGAAACCATTAATAAAAAAGAAAAAAAATAATCATAACTTTATTGTTATATTTTTATTATAAATTTAATGTTTATTTCGAAATATTATATCCATAAAAGTTCCATAAATTGTATTTAAAATGAATTCTATTTTATAAGGTGGTAAAACAACCTTTATAAAAAATACGTTTTTTATGCATAAAATTCGTGTTGCACTTATCTTATTTCTATTGAATATAATGGATGAATATAAAATATATTTTATTGTTTATAAAATATATTTATTTCATTTAATATCAATTAAAATTTTTAATTCATTTAATTTACGGGGTTAAAATAACTTTGTGATGATAATAATATTTTACATTATATTCAATCGGTTTCCATATACATTAATTGGTAACCTTTTAATTCATCTAATATTTGCGTACACCACATTATTTTATAATTTACATAATTATATTCTTATCTATAAACATAAATTCTAGGTAATAATATATTATAATAATATTTTTAATAATATTTTTAATAATATATTACAGTTAGGTTACACTCGGTTTTTCATGTTAGGCAAGACATTGAGGAAAGTCAATCATTCGTGTAATGTACGAAAACATTGTTGTTCCATGTAATGTACACCATGTTTTATTGAATGTAACATAGTCCATGTTGGATCCATATAAATGTTATGTTTTACTTAGTGAAAAGATATTTTCTGGGTTGCGTGATGTGGAAAATATCAAAATATTAAATTAATTGGAAAAAAATTTAACCTAAATCTTGAGGTGTTAATTTCTCCTTCAAAATAAATCTATGTAAGAAATGGTTTAAAACTAGGATGTTTTATTCAAATAAACCCATATCGAAAAAACTGATACTAGAACATCCCATAAAAAGGGAAATTTGTGACAATAATGGTTACCCAAAGTAACATATAACTAGGATTCCATATATGAGAATAGAGGTTGGGAGCGAAGATTGGACATGGAGGAAAATCGTAAATATTGATAGGGGTGATTATGATCATTAGTCACAAAATATAGATGATCAGAGGAAAGTTGGGTCCTCAAATTCATAAAACTTTGATGATTCCAGAAGCCATTGGTTGAAACAAATTTAAGGTCGTAGGACAGTATATTTTTTATCACATTCATAATGTTGAGTAATTCATGATATATTTCTAAAAAAAACTTCATATATTGTTTTTAAATTGATCAATTTCTAATACATCCATTATCTAAAGAACGAAATATCCATAAATATACTTGTAACAGATCTTAAGGCTTAAAAAATAATGAAACGTCTAACTATAAACATGTATTAATATGTAATCATAAAAAGAAACGCTACTGGTTGATCATAAATATTTATTCAAAAAATATACATTAACCAGGACATCACGTAGGCCAATAGTATGTGGGAAAGCCTTATCATCCTTTAATCATGGGTTCAATATTCACAACCTTTCTGGACTTGATTGGTTTTCACCCTACAAACATGATGTACTTTTTGAAAACCATTCTAATATAATATATAAGATTAACATCCTTGAAAAAATGTTAATAACTGATTACCCTTTTAACTAGGTTTTTCAACATGAACTCAGTGGACAAATACTTCACCTAATGACTAACATAAAATTTTCATCGATGGTTAACCTTATAACCCTTCCTAATAGTTGAGATCTAAAAAATTATAAATAGAATCACTAAATAAGCTTAATATTGATTCCCTTGTTTATCAAAAAGTATATATTGGATATCACATTTCAAATATGTGAATACCCTTGATATATATTGTATTGAAACATGGTAACAACCTGAATTTCTATAAATTATTTTTGGGTAAAATACATGCTTCCTTATTCCAAAGTGTGTTGGATATATTCTTTATATTAAAAAATTCTATAAACATCATCTGGGATAGTATAAACCACCTATAAAAAAATCCTTACTCAGTTCCAAGCTAATTAATGTTGTCCAATTTACTAATTAATATCTAACATATCATTATCCAAACATCATTATCTCAACATTAGGAACTAATTAAGGGTTACCTTCCCTTAATCGAAATATCACACTTCCATGAAATCACTTTTCTATTTCTTCATCACTATTCATCATGTCCTTTAAAACCCTTATAAGAATACTTATATATTTCATGATTCTTATAACATAGTCACCAAAATTGAAAAAATAATTACTTTATTCATCAAACATTACTCTTAAACAATTAATTTGGATTTATCAACGTATTCCTTAATAACAATTTACTAATATTTGAAATATGAATCATGTTTCAAGGTTCTTAAACATCAATATAATCAAGATTCTTATTTTCCATCCAACGTTAAATTTTTTATTTTCCAAAACACTTTTAAGGGAGAAGTGAGAACCCTCACATATTACAAGTTTCATCTCCAAATGACACAGTAGAATTGTTGAAAAATAGTTTGAGTTGGTTGGAACTTCTCTCCCTAAATAATAACCAGGGGCAGAATTTACCTGGAAGTCAAGGTAGTCCTTTAGGGTGCCTTCATATAGATGAGCCACGTTTTCCCAAGCTTTTTTGTATTCATCCTTATTGATCTTCCCCATGTTGTGTCCTCTAAGCAGAATACAGTCCTTCTTAACAATCCACTCACTTTGCACTTTGGTAGTGGTCACCTGAAGCGGTTTCATATTCTTCGACACCTTAATATCTAGATTGTCCTCTACCATTTCATAAGAATGCATTATAATTTCCATGGGTTCTAGAAACGATGTCACCTGTCGCTGAGTGTCTTCATTGGAGCCTACATCGTGACATTGCCCAGGAGCATGCATCCCATTATCATATGTATAACTAATTCTTATAACACCTTCTTGATTATCATAATGAAATGTCCACTTGGGAAATAGATTCTCATAATTCTACATTCATTCCACATCTGAAACATTATGTTTTGACAATTTTCCTTCTAGTTATCACAATTACTAAAAATAGAAAGCACTGGGAGAGAAACACATATCATATAAGAAATCCTAATAATCATGAAAAACTAAATATATTATATCAAAAACATGAAAACTATTTTAATCTATGACACATTAGTTTATCCACTATTATTCATAATAAAAATTGGTTTAAATCCCTCATTATTGTTTATGAAGAGTTTGTGAATTCCCAAATCATATAACATTAGAGTGTCAAAATAACTGTGTCGTAAGGATCATTGTCTTGTACCAAATTACCCTAGTTCAGTACCAAAATAACTTGTAAGAGTTGTTACCTCTAGGTACATATATGACAGATCCAAATCCACTTATAGTATCTAGAGAGTGATATATTTTTACGAAACCACATACTCTATTCTTTTCCAAAATTCTAGTATATTTTCCTAAATGTTAACTCATTCTTATACATATCATTATAGGTATCTCAAGACATATCCTTATAAATATACATAGGGATCTCACTAATTATTTCTTATCCTAGTTACTAATGGTTGACTAAACAGTTCCTTTTATACCAACAATAGAGACCCAGTATTAATAGACATTGATATTAAATAACTTTAGATGAATATTTATCACATTAAAAAAATACATAACTATGGACAATAATAGAATAATGTCTTTGGAAATATGGGAAAAATCTTCTATACTATTGAAATATGATCACCATCTCTCATTAATATCTAAACCTTTAGTACTTCTACCTAAAATTATTCATCATAACCGGTAGAAAGGTATCACAAGAAAGGGATGATCTTAGATGCTCAGTAGGGGTAAAAAAGATACATTCAAGCATAATCATGAACATAGGGGTATGATAACACAATCATAACATTAGGATATTATACCCTATATATCAAATATCATAAACATGAGTTATCATATAAATATTGCAATCTTATAAGATATGAATCATAATGAAATAAAAATCATGATCCATGAAATTATAACTAATGAAAAAGACATAGGATTTGTGGAATACTTATTAAAATAGAAATTTCTATGTCCTGGCTACATACTAATAACCTTATAACATTTTAAGGTTGGGCTACGACTCGTGTACATATATCGGGCTCGGGCTAGAAACTAGTGTACCAACTTTTGTTTAGTATTGGAAAAAAACCTTGTAACTTCTTATTTCCAGGCGTAGGATACAGTCAGTGTACCCTATTTACATTTGGCATGGGATATAAACCCAGAACCTTCTTTATTTCAAGATTGTGTTACAACCCATGACCCTTATCTCTGTTTTCTATGGTCTAAAACCCATAAACCTTTTTTCTTTATGGCTTGGGATATAACCCATGAACCATCTTTATTTGAGGCTTGATATAAAACCCATGAAACATATTTATTTTATGCATGGGATACAACATATATACCCTTTTAGGTCATAAAAAATTATCATTAACCAATTAATTTGAGCATGATATAAGTACCACCAATCACAAAATTAAACCATACATGCATGTTCCATAAAACATTAACCATATCATGACCTATGAAAAGAGATGGTTTCTACAATCACAAAATCATTACCCAAAAAATGAAATTAGAATAATTAACATTTCATCACATAATAACCTATGTAAAATTTATTGGTTTACTATAATCTCATCAACTCACAACCCATTAAAGGAAGTTGGTATTTAAATCATATAACCCATTAAAAAGAAAAATATTTGAAAAAGGCAATGACATGAAGCAAAACCCATTCATTGAAAGGATTTTAAAGGAACCATTAGATCATTTATTCTAATGCGATGATTAACATCCAAATATATAATATTATATGTAAAATAATTTTTAGACATAAATAAAAAAACATATTAAGGAAAATAAACTTTCTTGTTTGAAAAATAATTTTTAATACATAAACCCATTTTAAATTCATCTTCTTAGAACATAACCTGAAAACATGTAAATCATACTTGAAATAAACTTTAAAACCAATTTTCATGAAAATAAAATTTAAAAAATTCTTAATGATTAACCTTTTATAATGAAAAGGAAGATTCAAAGGAATGAAAATTGGTAAATCCATACATTTCATATGTGGTAAAAAGAACATTTATTTTTCATGATAAAAAGGTTAGAAGGAATGATTGTTTTGGAAAGAGACATGAATATTCACTTGAAGATATTGGTAAAAAAGGATAAAAATTACTTTTTAAATCTTATAGGATTCTATAATAATATTATTGGAAACCCTTTTTAATAAAAAAGTTTTGAATGAACATTGATTTCCAACCGAAGAGTAGGTAATGTAGAGCTTTCTTGAAAAAAAATTATTAGCTATATTATGGACCAATGAGTAGAAATATGGTACAAATACCTTATTATAACATGGATAAAAATGTGAGAATCAAATTAATTATTTTCATTGGTAGATCGATCATATGATATCATGCTAGGAAGCATATACATTCTTGAAAAAAATTGATGAAATTTTCTCAATAAATACTAATAACTTGGTTATAAGCTATCTTACTCTTCATGAATGAAATTAAATTACATGAAGCTTAAAATATCATTAATGTATTTATATTCATTGTATAACTTGACTAAATTAATTATACACACCTCAAAGAAATGGTTTTTGGGCATAACAAAACATGAGTCTCAAAGAAGGAAAATTGAGACAATACATTTTTTTTCAATTTGGTAACTTTTGAAATGTAAAAACAATGAAAGAAAGATATTAAAATAGACATGTGAATACCCATAAATATATTTCAAAGATAAATATCACAAAATCATGGTATGTACATACACCACACAGAAGGAAAGCATTCCAAATATAAAATGCATCTCATGGATATTAAAAATGATTTAAAAGCCCCTTACCATGGGTGTTGACTCTCATCGTACTTATTCAAAAAAGATGTATAATAAATATATATTTATTATAAATATTTTATATAATCATATTGTGATATATAATACAATATATGGTTCTATGATGACCTTATATTACCCTCTGGTTATCAATCCTAGGTTGAGGTTTCACTTCGAGAAATATGTGCTTTGTTCTTCACATGTGTCTTAATTTGTTATATCGTTTGTTCTTATACAGATATAATTATTATATAATTTAAATAATTTTATAAATATCATATTTATATAAATAAAATTTATATAAATAAAATTTATACCATAAAGTTGTAAAAAATGGAATAAACCTTTCATGGAAACGACAAGTCGTACGTACCCATGAACGTTGTTTACGTTTTTATTTCTGTATTGAAAAAAGTATATATATGACATGTATATATATATCATTATTATATTATAATTATTATATCATATATGTCATATAATTTCATTAATTACATCCTTAACACCTTCCATGTGGTTTGTGAATGAATCACTTCGCTTTGAGGGGTGGTAGACCACACTTCCCCAAAACAATTTATCAGATTAACACCTAATTGAAAGTAAAAAGATGTTTGTTCAAAAAGAAATAAATAATAAAAATGTCATTAAAAAATATAACAAATAACATATATAATTATATTTTCTAATATAATGGCCGCTATGATTGGTGGTAATGTAGAAATGAACAATAATCGTTTCCGGAGCCAGTAGTTCGACGTACACAGAAATAGTATGTTCGATAACCATTATAGGTCGGTATGTGTATTTTTTAAGTCTATATATTTGTATTAAAAATCATATTATACGTTCGACACATGTTGTTGAACACAATATTTGAATACTTAGAGTAAAGTGGGATATGTAGGAAAATAATGGAATGGATCTTGAGAGAAGATGTTACCTTTAAATTGGGTATCTATTATTGGTTTGTGCCAAAAGTCCTCTCAGAGAGGCCTTCTTCCCAAATCGAGGAATCAAGGTTGAAGGGATGTTTTTTGTGAGGATACATGGTTATATCTATTATGAAAAAAAAGTCTTTCATATGTGTGAGGAATGGATAGAGGTGGTTTCCCTTTATAGTGGAAGTGGATTTTTACTTTTCTAAATTTTTGATGAGAGAATAAAAAACATGTTTTCTATGTAGGAATTGGATCCAATAATGCACCAAGGTAGTGAATATTGATTATAGGGTCAAAATATGTCCAACCAATTGGTTCTGGACATGTTTTTAGGTCGTTTTGAGTATTATATTTATGTTTTAATACTTTATTAACATAATTTTTCTCATAACAGATGCAATTATTTTAAATCACTTCCACTATCCTTTTTTTGTAAAAATAGTTGAACTTATTATACAATATAAATTATTCTGATTCCAAATATGGAATTTATTTCTTAAAATTATTTTCATATAAGTGGAAAAAATTAATTTAAAATTAATCACAATGATGGGATGACACTACGAGGTTTTAATGTAAAGACTTCCAAAATATTCAAATGTTTTTTATCTAATTTCATTATGAATTGGTTCCATCGAACTAAATTGTGTTAATTTATATAAATATTATCTCAATAAACTATTAAAAAAATTACAATATAATTTATCCATATTGATAAATTAGATGGAAAAGCAGTTTTGAATTAAAATCAAGTATTTTTAACTATTCATTAAAAGATGAAACCTTCCATGAAAATACCAAAAACATAATCTAACCAAATTTTTATATTTCACATCCAAATATAATGTTTATTTTTACATATTAAATATTTTCATGTTCCAAAAATGGGATTAAATATGGGTTCTCTATTAAAATGTTGAAACACTATATTTATAAAAAAATTGGTTGTTACACATGAAATTGGGTTTGTTCTTATCATATGTCTATATAATATATTATATTAATATAAAGAAAATTTTATAGATTATATGACATATTTATTACATTAATATCACTTACCAATTGTAATTAATTAAATTTACTAAGATAAAATAGATTTTTTACAATAATAATTTTTTTTATATTCAATGAGTTTTCATATTCATTAAATGAACACCTATGAATAAATTTTATATTTGTGTACAAAAAATATTTCTATAATTTATTTATCACTATTCATATCCATATAATAATGACTAGGTTATATTATATTATAATAATTGTTTCAATAATATATTATTGTAAGGTTACACTCGATCTTGTGTGTCATGAAAACCATCAAGGAAGGCTACTATTATGTGTAATGTATTGTAAAATTGATTTTCCATGTAGCATACACCATTTTGGGATTTTATGTAACATAAAAAAGTCAGATATACTTGAAAGGAATGTTTTAGATAGTTAAGTGATATTTTCATTGCCATGTGAAGTGAAAAGTATCAAAATATTATATAAATTCGAAAACAATTTCACCAAAACCTCACAGTGTTAAAATTTGGCTATTTGAGGATTCTACAATATTATAGAGGCACCATAGAAGAGGAAACAATTTAGCGTTTATGAATAAATGACATTTAGTCACTTCATTTACTATAGTAGATTTAGAAAATATTTAAATAATGATCCAAAATACTGGAATTCACCAAAGGACATCCTGTATTTTTTCATGATCACATTCTCATTCTGTATTTCTATATTTATTTTATTTTATTTCCCATTATTATACTAAAATCCAAATATAAATCACATTTCAAATATGTATTCTTTTAAAATGAAGAAAAAAAAGTAATTTAGAGGTTTATGATAGTGATTCTCCCCATGAAAAACTCCTTGACAAACTACCCTGGTTAACAAATTGGTTGTATTATGAATAAACAAACATTATGTTTAATTGTGTCCCATGAAAATCAAGGTTTCAAAAGAGTATAGCTGGTTCTTAGATGTGGTAAGATGAAACTTTGTTTTCAACATGATAGACTATGAGGGAATAATTATCTCATTAAAAACAATGATTAATCATCCTATTCGTACTATATATTATATCATATTTTATTTCAAAAATTTGGTTGTTTCATATGCTAATCACATAAGATGTTTGGTCATGTTTGGGATACATCACCTCATGATGGGGAGATCGAATGATAATGGTTATAAGATATTGGGATCAAACCATAAAGTCAAATCTTATATATCCTATTAGATTCGAAATCAAAAACACCATATTTAAATCTATAATGAATTAGGACATGTGATAGTAAAGATCAGTATAGTTTAAAAACATATATTAAGGAATATATGATATATATTTAAAATTCATACACATAGAAATATTAAATTAAATGTACCCAGAAATGGATTTTTGTGAAACATACCAAATATTAGAATGTTATGGTTTATACTAGGAAAATATCTAGGTGATGTAATTCTAATAAAATTATATGTGAATATTTTCATAACTAATAATAGAAAACCCATACGAGTATAATGAGTCAATATATTTATGCTAAATAATTGATCTTAGGCTCTGGACTAGGCTAAATTAGTTCCCAATTATGTGGACTAGGATAAGTGGAACCCTGATCGGAGACTTGGGAGAAGTTTCACCTAGGTAGAAGGAATAACAAATTTGGTGGCCATGTACGTGTTCTAGGAGAAGTGTGAACCCATGTAAGAGACCAATGTAAAGAGAAACATTGGTATAAGAAAATGGTGTAGTGGTGCATGAGTAGTTCATCGGTCAAGTGGTTGGGGCTCAATCACCTAAGGACGTAGGTTTCCTAGAACTCGTGTGTAATGGTGATAATGTTTTTGGTTCAAAGATATCATATTATTTAGCTAGTCCATTCTATCAGGGTCTCACTACTTAGGTGGATCATCTCTTATGTGTAATAGTGCATATATTTCTTGTTGATAAGTTGTTTATAGATCATTATTGTCTAATTTTCATGTGTCTTAGTGATAATGTATGTTGTAAATCAGGTTTCAAGATGATTAGGTTTACTATCACTATAGTTGCCCAATTAGCAAGTTGAAGATCCTATCAGGAGTACAGGTTCATGATAATTTCTCTCCCTCCACCATATATTTGGATTCTAAAATCATGTTTTAGTGTATAAGGAAGACATGTGAAGGCGGATAAAATCTCCATGCACTCAGGTTATGATATTTAGACTCTTATATCATTATTGGAGACCAATGAGTCCTTTTATTGGAAAATACACTAATAAGATTTCACAGTATGTTTTATGAGTAGTTATATGGGGAAATTAGTTCTTAAGAAGGGATCATGCATGGGGTTGGGAACATGAATAATAGAATAAGAGTATTTATGAAAAAGTTTAATAATGTTAATCTTGATAATATGAGGTACAAAATATGAGGTTATGTTGTAAAAATATGTTATGTGTACATGACTAGGGTGCAAGAATTTATGTCATGTTCTTGGAGTTCACCATTGAATGACCATAGAATATTGTATAATTACATCCAATATCAAATATCGAAAACTTTTTATTTATAGTTTTATTTTTCCTCCATGAGTATTCAACTATAATATTTTAAAACAAAATTTCACTCTATCTATATTTTTACCACATATAATTTAATTTATAATCCTACATAAAACCACAAATATAGGTTTATTGGTTTTTAATTTTTTTAGTGATAGAAAAAATACATGTCAAACTCCTTGTGGGGGTTCATCAGTACCACATCATCAGACTGAGTAATGTTTTTGTTAAATATCTATCCCTTAGTGTGTGTGAAATTAGTTTGGAATTGGAGATCCTATTTTTGTTTTATTCATGTATAAATATTATTTTCTAATCTAACTTGGCTTCTATTAACGGATTCATGATAATAACACATATTCTAAAAAAATTTGTGTGGAAAAAATTTTCAAATTGAAAAAATACTCTTGTAATTAGATTTTTCAAAAAGATAATATATATAATTCTGGTATAGTATGAAGAAATTATATGTATTACATGATCGTATGGGAGGCTTCTAAATATGAATATATAAAGATAAGATGTTCTATAATAGGAGGATCATAGCTCATGGAATTTGTATTTCCTTTTAGACAATCATGACTCAATGAGTTTTTAGCACCCAGAGAAGAATCTCAGCTAGTGGTTTCTGTACATATAGGGGAATAATTGACTCAAGTATTTCATTTTTGTAATGTGAAAACCTTTAATCTATAATTTTAATATACTAGCTAAATGTTAATGTAGAAACCCCTATCTGAATTGTTAGGCCACCATAGTAGGATTTATTGGGGGTGCAAATAAATTAAAATTTGTAGTTGGATATACGATATGGTATCTAGATATCATTATGTATTACATGAAGATAAAAATTAAGGCATTCTTTGTTAATTAAAAGTGAATTTTAATTCTGTTATATCATTAGAATTTGGTGAAGTTATGTGGTTATATATATGATAAGAGATCCATGCTTCTGAAAATATTGTCTTATTGTATGGAACATGTTGAAATGTCAATGTGAATAATGAGGTCATGCAATGAGAGGGTTTCAATCAATCTGAAATTTTGGATTGGTTCCAAGATATGTGATCTAGATGTCATTATATATCCCATGGGAATAGAAATAAATTCACACATTTTTATTTGAAGATATTCATTATGTAGATCATTCTAAGGAAATAGATAAAATAAACGGTTCATTTTGTAATGTTGGATTGTTCTTGAAAACATGAAATTAAGGGGAAAACCCATATATTAGTAACAATTATGTAGATTTGGTTTCTATTTTAGTTAATATGGTAACATAGAAATGATAACTCTATGACATTTATATTCATAATGTATAGACCACTAATTTGTGCAATTAAAATTCATGTGATGAAGACCATGTGCTAAATAAAAATTTTAAATGAGGATAATCTCAATGAATGCCTTAGAGAAATATAACACGAGTATCCCAAGTAAAAGGACCTGAGTTACCAAGAGTCATACCATGAATAAATGAATTTTTCTCTTAATATAAAGTTCATACCATGTTATTAAAGTGTATATGATTATGATATCATAATAATTCCATGAAAATGGGTGTCACATATAAATTTTTGACATATTGGGTATTTAAATCCACATGAGTGGATGGGTTTTGTAAGAGTAAAATTATAATATAATAATGTATGATTCAATGTGAAATAGAGGTTGGTTGGAATTAGTTAACCATTGGTAATGGAAAGAATATCATAGAACAAAATAATTTTGTTATTATGATTAGGGGTAAATTTCCTTTAAGAATAGACACAATCCCTATGGGGTTTTCAATTGACCAAAAGAAACTGCAATATTCATCACTCAAATGTAGTCTGTTTGGATCATTAATGTAACCTATTACAAATTTATATAAAAAGATAAATAAATAGGTGGGGATCAATGTTAATTGGGATATCATGCAGATAATCATTACTAAATACATATTTTAGAAGATGATTCATACATTTATATTATGAAGTTGGTTATTATAAAGAATGATATTTACAATGGATTAGAGAACCCTAATGTCTACACAAATGAGTGTTGAACAAATTCTTGGGGTAAAGGTATATAAGAAGAATATTTTTTGGTACAATATAATGGTATGAGTAAAATAAAAATACTATACGTTAATATTATTTTTAAAATAATATAATTACAAATAGAAAAAAATAAAATAATCAATATAATAAGAAAATAAAAGAAAGAACAATATAATTGATAAGAATTTTTTAATAAAACATGAATTGGTAGTGAAAATAGAAAATTAAATAAAGTGATAGATTTAAATTGTATATTTAATTAATGTTATTAATAAATATAATATGCATAAAGTAAATAAGCCACTAAGGCTATTAGGTAATTTCAGAAAGAAATAAATAAGATATCCTTAATATACCACATTAATTAATTGAGGATTTGAAATATATATTTTTATCATCACATTAATGATATAAAATAACAAGAAAATAAAAAACTCTTGGTTTTAGTAATTATAGAGAAACCTTGAAACTGAGACATGGATTTAGTGGTTTTTCTAGAACCTCAAAAAAGATACAATGCTTTTAGTTAATATCTAAAAAATAAAGAGTTTGAAAATTGATTTTTCTTTCTTGAAAATCATTTGATGAAAATATATCAGTTACTTTTATTGATATAGAATAATTTCATTAATATAATGATAGGGATAAAATTAGAGATCAAATAATTTATGGGTGCACTTTCATAGATATCTCAAGAGGAATCAATATTATAGATAAATATTAATTTCATTTAGTATGGATAAATCAAGTTCAAAATTGATAGAATTAATTACATTCAATACCTATTATGGGCTGTATTTATTTTTTCCCATGGTCTTGTGGCTGAGATAGAGGAGTTAATAGGTCAAGTTAGTTTTTGAATACCACCATAAATGTGTATCTGTACTTTTTGACTTGATACAACTGACTAGTAATCCAATTCCTCTAGGTATATGGTGAAATTATTGAAGATTTACCAACAATTGTAGCCACCACTAGAAATTCTATAGCAACTACAATGAATCCAATGACAAACCTCAAAGTATGGTTTCTCTCACCACTACCACCAACTAGAGAATGTCAATCCCCCAAGAATCCAATATAAATAAAGGTATTGAAATGATTCTATTTGTGATACCAACTTGTCAATGACACCCCATCTGGTAGAAAGTGGTGATAGATTGATGGAAATCCCCATTTCATTATCTTCATCCACTTTGATGCCTTAGATTTTTCAAATGTCAACTTATAATTATAATTAAATATAAATACTGAAATTCACATAAATTCCAAATTATAAAACACCAAATGATTTTTTGATCATTAAAATAAGTCTATTAGAGTGAAGTAAAACAAACTAAAAATTTTTATTTATAATTTTTTTTGAATATATCATAGAAAATATCAAAGTGAATTACAATATTTCATTATAAAATTAAAATTATTTTATAAAATCATTTTCAATAATAGATATATTAAATAAATCAGATATAAAAAATACCAAAAACAACATATGTTAAAAAAACTTATTATTTAAATGTAATTTAAAAGAAGAAATAAAACTATAAATCCATAAATACAATTACAAAAAATATCACCATTACTCGTAAAATTTATATTCAAATAAATAATTCCACACTAAATTTAAAATAGTTGTATATTATTATTGTATTTCCTTTTTTATCAAAAAATAATATATTAAAAAATTTATATTAAAAAAATAAAAATGATTTAAATTTTTCATCATTAAAGTTATTTCAATACATAGAAAATTAATAGATAAATAATACATGTAAATATTCTTTCGAAAATATCATTCAATTTTTAAATATATAAAATTCAATATATTCTCAAAGCATTAGAATATTTTTTGAAGAAATATTCCTAATATGATATTGATTGAAATAATAAAATTTAATGTTTTTTCAAATAACATCAATATATAAATAGGTTTTCTTATCTTGGAAAATTTTATTATATAATATATATGATATACCTAAGTCTATGAATTAAAAATATTGGGAGTCAATAAAAAATTAAATTCATGCAAGGAAGGAAAATGAAAAAAAAACATTTTAAGGTCAAGAAAAAATTTCCAATGAATTATTATTATTTTATAAGGTTTTGTTTAATTATAAAAAAAATGGTAAATTGGAGTTTCAATCCATGTTTTTAGTAAATTCCCACTCATTTTGACCAATGTGAAGATAATATTTAAAATCTAAGAAACCCCTTTCAGTGTGATAACCACTAGGTGAATCTGTTCCATAACCAAATCCACTTTTATTATCTATATATGAATTTATATAACATAAAATTTTTATTCCACTTATTTTAACAAAATTAATGTTTTGAATTGTTTGAAAATATTATTGTTTTTTAAATTACATTTTTTAAAGAGATTAAACAAAATAAAACATTTAAAAGAACTCAATGTTTCCAAACAGAAATAAAAACTACCAAATCATTACATAACTATATTATATTTAGTAAATAAAAAATTATTAAGAGATAGGGTCTCTATAATTATATCATATAATAACATATTTTTGTTAATTAATTAAACCAATATATAACGTTTTTTGAATTTATCACTCAAAATGTGGTGTTTAAGACTTCTGTTCATATTGTGATAGTATTGAAGAACAAGAATGTTCAAAAGAGGTATCCTTTGGATAAAACAAAGAACTAATTTTAGAGCATTTTAAATATATAAAAATTTTATTAAGTGTTTTCAAATATTATTCATTTTTGATTTGATTGCAAAAAAACTCACACTAGAATACACCAAATTTGATGTCTTGTTGGGTTATTGTAATGTTAAGAAGGATTATAATCTATACTCTATAAATGTTATTTTTAATAATGTTACTAGATTTATCAAATTTCTAATTTCAATAAGTACTCATTTGTGTACATATTTCCTTTACTTGATCCATTCCAAAACATTTTAATTGTGAATTATTTTATTTCATTTGAATTTTAGAAAACCATTATTTATTGTGAGAAATTTTAAAACCAATAAAAACATAACTTCACCTATAAAACTCATTTAAAATCATTTTATCACTAAACTATAAAAATTATTACAAATCAACTATTTAGTATAAACAAATATGACATCATAGAATTTTTTTAACGATTACTAAATCATTAAGAAAATATTTCATTAAAATATCAACATATCATATCCCATTTTAGAATCATTTCCTAAAAAAATTCTTTAACTATTCATACTAAGGTCATTGGTATTTTTTTATACCATAGGAATATTTTGATAAATATAAAACCCATTTTTGAAATATTGAGTCTTCAAAAATTGGTGGTCATACAAATAATATATTTTCTAAAATAAAAAAAAATCAAAATGAAATTCTAATAGCAATTTTAAAAATAATAATGTTTAAAGGACTGATTAATCATAAAAATAATCTAATGGCTTCAAGAATAGATATGGGTAAAAATATCTCACTGTAGTCAATTACTTCTATGAGTATAAATTTTTTGTTATAAATCAAACCTTTCTCATAAAATTTATATCTAAAACCACATTTAGTACTAATAATGGTATCATTTTAATGTCTCTGAAGAGGAGTTTGAATGTTTTTACTTTATAATTGGTTTACATTTTCTTGCATTGAATGTATTATCCTTTCATCATTTATTCAATCACAAATATTTATGGGTTATAAGTGTGAATCAAAATCATGATGTTGAACATCATATTAAACTAACCTTGTAGTATGATTTATAGATTGAAATAAATTGATAAATATTTCTACGGGATGGAATTTAGAATCTATGAATTCCTTTATAAAATGGATTTATGGTGGTTATTTAATGAAATTATTTCCATAGAAGTATGTGTACTATAAAATGTAAAATTATATAGGTCAACCTTAGTAAAATCAAATTTGGTATGATGTTTCTGAAAATGACCATAAAATTTTATGTGAATTGATTCTTATATGGTTTTGTTCCTATTATTAAATACTAAATATTCATTACAAGAGTTATATCACCAATAAAAAAAATTTATCGAATTTTGGGTCAAAGAATCCTATGTGGTATTTGGTGTTATTAATATAGAATTTAGATCTATGTACATTAAAATTCCATCTATTGGAATATTTTGGTCCTATGTTCACTAGGGTTATTTTTAATATTTAATATTATAAGAATATAGTACAAGATAAAATAAATACTGTCAACTGACACAACACAAATATATCAAGGTATATTAAATTCATTTATAAGATTTATATTAATTTCAAAAAGAGTTTGATTTCGTCTCTAAACCACCCCATTTTGTTGTCGATTCCTTAACAAAAAAATGAATGATTATACCCTATAGAATAATAAAGTTAATCGAACACTTTATTATCCAAGTATCCCCTATGATAATAAAAAATTTATTTGATAATACATACATTTTCATTTTATACCTTCTTGGTGCATATAATAAAAGTTTTAAAATAATAATATTTTTGAGGCTATAAATAAACCCATATAAATATTTTATAATCATTAGTAATTACCATATTTTATTATTTTCCCCACAAAAAGGGTTTTTAAAAAAATAAAAAGATGAATAATTGTAAGGGAGTTATAGATGGAAAATTATTTTTGAATTTAAATGAAATATTATATTTCTTCATAAGTTAAATATTTTAATGAAAAATGATATTATTGAAAATCAATTTAGGTAAATATTGCACTAGTTTTTTTTAGTTGAGTTTTAAAAGTGTGAATTTGCTAAAATAGAAAATGTGTCTATTCAAAATACATTAATAAATATATTATTCTCATAAACAATGAAATTTGTTTTGTAAATGTGATTTTAAATCAATAAATTAGGCACTTTTAAAACATTGAACTGAATATAATTTTTTTCCATTGGAATCAAATACATTGAAAAAATAATTTTAAAAATGGAATTTAATAAATAATCATGTATTTGAAAAAGAATTAAAAAATTATTCTTTACGATATTATCATATAAAGAATATTTAATAAATGAATATTTTGAAAATCCAATGGTACCAACACCAATTATCTTAATAATTAATTAATTATAGAAAAATTATTTGGCCTCCATCAAGTTTTTCTAGATTATTGAATTCACAATAGTCCTTGAACCTGTGTCTGAAGGACCAAGAATACAAAAAGCATCTATCTCCTTCGATTTATCCATTTATCCAATTTTTCTACAGAAATTTTTAAGATGCTAAATATTTCGGTACCCAAAAGTTGGTTACACTTATGTTATCCAATAGATATTTTGGATCTATAATAGTTTTTATATTCACTATTATAATTTCTAAAATAGTAATTATAACTGAGATGATTTGTATTTTAATGACAATAATAATAATATTGACAATAAAATTCATAAAATAGATTCTCATTTTTTCTAAAATAATTCTAAAATTTATATTTACTATAAACTTTTACAAAATAATAAGTGTTTTTTAAGGTGTATTAATTCTTTTTAAAAACAAAACAAAAAAATTATTTCAATATGAGAAGTGAGAATTGTATTTACATTTTTTTCACCTAAAATAAACTTAAAAATAAAATTCATGATATCCTTAATAGTTTATTCTAGTTTATTAACATTAGGTTTTTCATTAAATTTCAGTGATAAATAGTAATTTAGTTTGGAAATTTTATTATTTGATTAAATATTGATTATAAATAATATTTAGATCATTAAAATTGATGGAATGTTCAAAATATGCATTTTTAAATTCATTCATAGTATAATTTTTTTGAATAACAAAAAGATTTGTTAGATTTTCATGTAGAATGATTAGGAGAATTAACTTCATCCCTAACAACACTTTTAACCAAGTGAAATTAGGAATTTCCATTAGTCAAGATGAATGTGGAGAGGGAATCATTACCTACCCTCCATGTTAAAAATAATAGAGAATTATTTCTTGTATTGTTTTACTTTATGAGTATAATGAATTATTTCTTGATATGTCCCTTTTTTCAATGATAAGATGCTACTCTAACTTCTCTCTATCTATTTTCCATTTCAGTATGGTTGAATGATTTATTCATCATCTTGTTTTTATTCACTTAGGTAGATTGAAATTATATTCTGAATTTAGTTTTGGAAGTTTCATAATCAATTTAATTAAAATAAACTATATTCTATTCTTCCACTTATTTTTCTTATTTTTCAAAATTTAATTCAATAGTGACCTCTTAGGTTATTAGAGAACAAATGAGTTCTCAAACTAACACATTATTAATTTCCTTTTTATTTTTGAATATAACTTATCATGAGTTCCCATGATTGTAAGAAACCCATATTATATTATTTATACGATTTTCAATAGAAATATCATCACCAATATATTTTTTCAATTTCATATGTCAGTGAAGTGAGTAAAAATTTCAAATATTTATTCAACTGAATGAATATTAAACACTTTATGATATTATATACACATATAAATTCTTGTATCTTCAACTTTATTACTAACTTCATCAGTGACATAAATCAATTTACAAATTTCATGGGACGTTTTTTCAAGTTGAAACATTTTGAAATTCAATTATATGTAATCATAGAAGAATATCATTTTTTCCATTATTATCTAATTTTGATGTGGTAATGTTATTTGGAGTACATTATTATTTTTATTATTTAGTATGTGTCTATCCATTTTTAGAATTTTTTCGAATAGAATAAATTATTATTCCGATAATAGTTGACATGTGAGTTTTCCTATAACAATAATCAGTTTCAGTAATTTATGGGGAACACCCCATTGAGTGTCCACCAGGATCACCTTGGGTATACTGACCCTACTTTTCTTTAATTACTATGAAATCATTCTAGATGTAAATAATATAATAGTTTTATAAATCTTGGATCCAAAGTTTTAGTGTCTTTGAAAATTAGGAAAAATATAAAATTTAAAAAAACATAAACATTATTTAATTCCTTTTCAATAGATAACTAGCAGCCCTCATGTATTCTTTTTTACAGTTTGTAACCATATGATATTCTTCAATGAAAGGGGTGAGATAAAATTACAGTAAGAGGATGGATAAGAAAATCAAGAAATGTAACATGGGTGAGAATAATAATAATAATCAATATATATATATGGTATCATCGTCTTAATCATTAGAGGAATCATTATATAGAGTCATGGAATGTTTAAAAATCATAAAAACGAATCATCATATATTAGTGGTCAAATTCCACACATGGTTGTGAATGAAGCTAGCATCATGTTCATGAATAACATATGGTAGTTGAAATTAAATCATAATTGTTAAAAAATAATAATTAATTTTTTAAAATATATAACATTATCTAAGGAGATACATGACATTGACCATTTCATTGGAGATCCGTATAATTACAGGCACACACATCACATCATAGAAATTTCAAAATCATTAAATCCACATAGAATAATTATCAATATTAGACATAAAATAACACATGAAATGGAATGGGATTCATTTCATAAATCAGAAATTTATGAAAAAAACAACTGCATTCTAAAACAGGAATGTCATACTATTAATGAAATCATAAATCATGAGTTTAGTAGAACAAATATAAAGATAAGTAAAAGATATGTTTTTAGAAATAAGTGTTATTTTGTAAAATATAATTAATTTTCATGAAACCAAATTAAAATCATATATATACCAAAATAAAATGAAATGAAAATGAAATTATATTTTAGCAGTATTAAAATCACATCCATAATAAAATTTGGAATGGAATAGGAATAAACCAAAGGAATGAAATTGGATTTGAGAACATCGTTAACTTATTTTTGAATGATTTATTCACATAAATATCATGGATATTAAAATTAGTCTCATTAATTAATAAATATTTATCCCATTATAAATTTATTGTATTTATTATAAATTTTTGAAGTCCAATTATGTCCATTAATATGTGTTATAGGTTTGAATTCTGTCATTCTGAGAGTGTTTGTTTCTTGATTTTCACAATTGGTTTCCTTGAATACAAGTATAGTGGTTCTTGTAAGATGAGAATAATTCTCCCAAATTGATAATATATGTTATAAGTGGTCATAAAAATTTTTATTTGGTCTTAAATTTTTTTTTATATGGGTATGATTCATTAGATAAAATTTTAATGATAACCATTTAGATTAATTTGGGTATTTTTTGATCACCACAAAGTCGTTTTGTTTTATTATTCATTATTATATATATATATATATGTTATTTATAGAACATAAATGGGTTCTAAAAAACATGTTACAAAATTTTTTAACTATTATAATGGTTTTATGATCATTCTTGATGTTTCAAAAGGAAAATGAAATATTTTCTTCCTTGAATAAGATAAATCAACAGCTCATGGAAAGTGTTTTTCTTTTTGGAATAAAAGGGAGAGGAGAATAAGTTGGCTGATTTATTATTTTATTGAAATAATAAAATTTTAGTATGAATAAGGTACTATTTTTATCATAAAAATTTGTTAAGGGGATTTGTTGAGGGAATATGAAAATAAAATAAAATAAATTGATAAGAAATTAAAAGAAAATGGAAGAGGATTTTACCACTTGAATCCTTCTCCTTGAGAACCACCTTAGGGAAAATGGGTTTGGTATTTTGTTAAGAAAAAAGGATTATATAAAAATGTAAGATCCTTGTGAATATGATTTCATAGAATTTTAACATACTTAAATTATCGAAAGGTGTGAGGAGAAGAGGTTTTGAGGGGTGGTATTTACATGGGAGTAGAGTGGTGTTTTTTGATTATTTTATTCATTAAATAATTAGGTTCACTCAAAGCTACCAATAATTTTACAATTATCACTAAATAAAATAAAAATTGATGGGTAGTTCAATATTATGGAATCACATCATCCATAAATCATCTATGAATCTATAAGTAATGTATTTCTTAAATAGCATAAATTACTATATTTAACTGTTCATCAAAATTTAAACTATTTTAAAAATATAAAAAAATTAACCTAACAATTTTTAGACATGTAAAATTACAAAAATAAATCCATTTTAATAAATAATTTTTCATATATGATAAATTTAATTTTAAATTAATATCATCAATTATTCAAAAATTATTGATTTTAAAATTATAACCTATTTTATGATACATTGAAATTTTTATTAGGGTCTCATAAAATTTTCCAATAGTAATAATAAAAATAATTTTTTATGATTAACTTTTTTGAAAATAATTTTTTTAAAATCATTATATTTATTATAAAATTTCAAATAAATAGTTATATATTATAAAAAATATTATCACATAATTTATTATTTTTAAAAAATTAATTTACCTTTAGTGTGACTTAATTATATCATATTTTAATTTATAAGATTCATAAATTTTTATTGTACCTTCATTAGTGATGTTAGTATTCTATTGGAGGCATTACTATACATTATGGTCATGTTAAAATTTCAAGGGTCATGTTTCAATTCCATCTGTATTAGTGTGTTAATTTTTATTAATATTACTTATTTAATTCATAATTTATTATAATGATTTTTATTGGGATCTCCATGATATGTCTAGGTTTCATACTATATAACATAATAATAATAATGGAAACAAATTTATTTATAAAAGTTTGGGTCATTAAATTCTATCCACCTTGAAATTCCATGGTCAAAATTTAATTTTAGATAAATAGGTTTCAGAATTTCTTCTTAATCCATTTCTTTATTTCCAATGTTCCCACTTTATACTTATTATTTCTATATATTACTTTGACCAGGTGTGTAGTCTTGATGCATCAAACATTATCTTAGTGGTATAAGATCTTTTCCAGCTACTCCTTGTAAGAGATATCATTTTCCAACTATTACACATCGTGATTTAGTATTTGTGAGGGATCTAGTATGTACTTCCTCAATATGGATACATGGAATAGATTATTTACTTGGGACATGATAGATTGAGTACTTTTGGATATGCCACATCTCTGACATGATCAAGAATCTCAAAGGGGCTTATATACCTAGGAATCATCAATCCTTTCTACCCAAATCTCACGATCCTCTTCCATAGAGATATGTTGTGGAATTACATATATCCAAACATAAACTCTAGATCTCAAAAATGATATTATGCATATCTATTCTATCGAATTTGGGTTACCTTGATGTAATGTTGAATGGTTTTCACCTTTTCCTAAATTTCATTGACCATATCATGTCCAAGAAGATTACGTTCACTGACTTAGTCACAACATGTCAATGTTATGAATATTTTCCCATAAAGTGATTCATATAGATCCCATTGGATTCTCGAGTGGAAACAATTGTTGTAATAGAAATCTACTAGAAGAAGATGCTAGTCCCATCCTCCATTGAATTTCATATAACATCCTCTGAACACTTTTTTCAGTGTCTAAATAGTTTACTCTGACCAACCATAAGATTGAGGATGATCATACATACTACTATTTAGCTGAGTGTTTGTATCATAATGGAGACATTTCCTGAAAATTGTTGTGAATCTTGGATCTCAATATGATATTATTGATTCTCGTACTCCATGTAGGCCTACCACGTGTCTATTGTATATCCGTGAAATATGATGCAGTGGGATGTCCTTTGGAATTGAGATAAAGTGATTTGTCTTTGTATGATGATCGACAATAAACCATATAGAATTGTATCATATGGATTTCTTCGGATGCCTGGTTATAGTTTTTATGGTGATGTTTTCCCATTTCCATATTTTTATGGGAAAGAGTTTCATCATCCCCATAAGATTTTTCCTTTCATACATTACTTGTTGATATTCCAATCACATTGATGTATATTCAACTCTCTTTGTCGTCATCTTGTCACACTAGTAGTTCTCTTAGTGATCCATATACATATTTGTGATTCCATGGTTAATAGAAAATGCTAATACATTTTAGTCAATAAATACTTATTTATTTACATATTTATTGGTTGGTACACATAGATGTGACCCAAATATTACAACTCCTTACAAATAAATTTTGAACTATGAGGATATCTACATTCCCATAGATTCCACCTTCTAAATTTATACATCCTTTTTTTCAGCATTTATAATTTTATCCAAGAGGGATAGTTGAGAATTAATTTGAGAAAGTATTGATGATGTTCCTTCTATAATGATTCCCATTTCTATACTTCGACAATATATTAAGATTGGATCCTTGTCAATTCTCTCCATTTCTAATGTTGTCAGATCCTATATAATTAGAGCATCTTCTATTTTATTCACTTTTCTAAGATGGTAGTATATTGAACAATCATAATACATGATGATCTATAACTATATTTGATGGAACGTATTAATATAATTCTATATGAATACATATTTTAGGATCTTATACTAAATATATATTTCCCAGTTCTCCCCAAAGAGATAATGCCAAAAGATATTTGACACAATTAGCATTGTTGCAAACACCAGATCATTAGTGGGATAGTTTTTCTCATGATTTATCAAATTCATTGAGGTATAAGCTATAACATTATCATTTTTCATAATTGCACAACCTAATCAGTTCTTTGATGCATCATTTTATACCACAAAGTGTTACCCACTTCATTGATGTGTGAGTACTAGCATGGTTATAAGCCTCTTTTTTAACTCTTTGAAGTAGTCTTCACATTCACTAGTCATAAAACGGTTTCACCCTTTCGATTAATGATGGTTAGTTGGTTGGAAAATCATGATAATTTCCACACAAATTACTGAAAATACCCAACTAGATAAAATAAATTACAAATATCTATTAAGGATGATTCCCTAGGCCACTCTTTGACTTCCATTAACATGGAAGTGTCCACATATATTACTTCTCTTATGATAAAATTCAACAATATTTCTACTTCCTCAATCCATAACACATATTTAATATACATTTCATAACATATCCCCCTTCAAAATGTCTTTAGAAGTATATTCAAATGATCATTGCATCACCTCTTTCTGTTAGAGTATATTAGAAAATCATCTATAAGGGCTATCAAAAAAAAATCATGTAATCTTAAGGACTCTATTTAGTAATTCAATGAATATTTATATATAATTATTTCTAGGTAATGGATTCACTATGAACTCAGACTATCCAAACCGTAGTGAAATGGAAGCCATGAGCATATCTTTCTTCTTCATCATTAATTGGTGATATCCCGACTGAAGTTACGTCTTAGTGAAAAGCATGGCACCATGTAGTTGATCGAACAAGTCATATATCCATGGAAGGGGATTATTCTTCTTTATCATTATTTATTTGATCTCACGATAATAAATGTCGAGGCACATTTTTCATCCTTCTTCTTGACAAAGAAATCTATTACACCCCATGGTGAAGCACTATGTTGTTAAAACCATCTTCCAGATTAGCTTGTAACTACTTCTTCATTTCTTTTAACTCAATGGTGTCCAATATTTAATTATTCTTGGATACTGGAAAATAACCCAGAATATGTTCAATAAATAACACAACATATGGGTCAATAAGATGGATTGAAAATTAATTAGCGAACACATCAGTTTAGTCCCTCATAAAGGGATATCATTGATCATGATTCTATCATGTTTATCAATAATGTGATATATAGATTATATCTCATAAGGAATTAATAATCATAATTGATATGATAAAACAGAATGATATTCATCATGCTACTTACACTTGTACAATATTATAGGTTTCCTCACGATGTTAAGAGTGATCTCCCATTCTTAACAATTGATGTTGGATTTTTATAATGATGGAAATTACATTCCTAGTATAGCCTCAAAATCAAATAATGTATGTAAGATAATATTTTGTAGGAGGTTGAATCCACAACTATTAACAGGGGAATAGTTATATACTCTAGATAAAATAATTTCCCCATTTTCTATTCTCATAGATAACTCAAACTGCCTATTTTATGTATTGTTTTAATTGTTTTACTAAAGTTGCAAGATATAAAATAACTTTTAGAAAATGAATCGAATAGTGTATTTTCTATTATTGGATGAATAACGAATGTACCTATCACCACATCATTTTAATGCTCCACCTCAATAGTTGTGATTGTATAAGATTTCCATTTCACTTTTATCATTGTTTTCTACTGATACTAATTAAAACCAAGGACTCTATGTTTAGTGAACACACTTCCATTTTAACCTTTCTACCTACAGTTGAAACATTAAAACATGGGTGGAATTCTTCATTTCACCATTATGTTGGATGGATTATTTATGTCTCTACAAAATTCATGATCTTGGAGGCCTTATCTCCCCCACTTAAATAATGTCCCCATAACTTTGAGGAAATTCCCATGATTCTTCTGCCCACATTTTTACATGTGAGTGATGGTGTTTTTTTTCCACCATTTTCATTAGATCCTCCAGCATGAAATTAAACCTTTTATTTATTATAACCATAGTAATTGGACCACTATATAATTTCCATATCCCCTTTTATATAACATAGAACAATATCATCATAACACCCAAGGTCACAAATTTCTAGAGCCTATTGATGGTGTGTTTTTTTATAACTAAATAATTTATCTATCTCCCTACCATTATTGATAACAAAACCTGCGACATACCTTGGAAGCCATGTAAAATTTCCTGCATACCTAATAATAGATTTACCATACTTTTTCATCTCTATAAACTCTCACTCTATATTTATATTAATATTTGAGAGAAATAGATTTTAATAAACATCATCTCAATGTCTTCCCAGTTCATCTCTTCAATTTAATCATTTGTAGTGGATTTCTTAATCAACTACAACCATTGAATCTCTATCTATATTTCAAAACTCAAGAGTAAAATTCTTCGTATCATAATATTAAATCAAAAAAAAACTCTCGGTTTAGTTTAACAACTACTATGTGCAAAGTGGATTAGTAGTTACATTAAATGTTAGTGGTCACATCATTATATGGTCTGACAGCTAGTTCCTCCATCATCGGTGAAAGAGGATGTTCCAAATTATTCATGTTATGTTTTAAAGCCTAAGATAACTAAACAATCATCTCCATGATATTTTGAACTCCACATCCCAAGGATTTGGGGATGTCATTCAAGAAATCGCTGCATTTTCCCACAAAAGAGTTTTTATCCTAGTTTTTCCTGGTTTCCACAATTTTATTAAAGTGAAAATGTTGGGAAACACATAATTCAAAATGTCAGGAATAAATAATTTAAACAATAGTGAAATTAACTAAAAAAATATATCTTATAGTGTCCCTATGATTTTTATTTTTCTAAAAAAAATCATTTTGGTTGATTAAAAATATATAGTCTCATACTATGGTTTCACACTACTATTATCAACTCCTAATTAAAAAATTAACAAAACTGCTCTCGGTTGTCGACTATAGATACAGTAATCATATTTCATAACTATTATAACATTATTTATATAATTCATATAATAGTGATATGAAATCTAGATCCAATAGTTTAGTGCTATGAAAAAACTAGGACCAAACATAAAACTGAAAAAAAAACATTAAAATTATTTAACTCAATATATTTTAGCATATTTTTTTCCCTCTTGTACTCCTTAGTATAGGTAGTATTGAAAGAATATATATCGATCAATGAGGGGAGATAAAGGCCTAATAGTAAAATGAATTAGAACATTAATGATTATAATGTGGGTCAATATAATAATAATAATCATCATAACATAATTATTGTACCCACATCACAATCATTAGAGGAAGCATTAGATAATGGACTGGAATGTGGAAATGAAAAAAAATGATACATAAAATCTTAATAATCAGATACCACAAGTAGTTATAAACAAATAAATCATCATTATCATGAAAAACATATCTCAATTATCATAAGATAATTTGTTCGAAAAAATAGAGAATCATGTTTACACACATTTCACAGTATCTCATTAGATATATAACATTACAAAAGGCAATGTAGTAGTATATAATTCTGGGAAACCCCATCACATCATAACATTTATATAATCATGCATGCCTCATAGAACGTGTATCAATAATAGATATAAAATGACTCATTGAATTGAATGGGTTTAATTTATAAATAATAAATTCCTAAACAAACCTTGGGGTTCCAAAATGGGAATATCATACTGGTATAGGAATCATAAATCTTGAGTGAATAGGAAACAATCACAAGTGAATTAAAATAAGTGTTTTATAAAGAAAAGTTATTTTCTAAAATCATTGTAAATTTTCAAGAAACTATATTTGAAACTTGGATATCCTGAAAAGAAAACGTAAGGACAATCAAAATATTTTTTATGAGTATTAAATTCACAGGAATAATGAAATTTGGTATGAAAGAGGAATAAACCAAATGGTGGAAAGTGGGTTTGAGAGCCCCCTAACCTTGTGTCTGAATGGTTTATTCACTAATACCATGGATACTAAAAATAGATTCACTAATTAATTAATAATGAATATAATATAAATGTATTTTATTTATTATAATTATATTATGTTAATTTATGGCGATTACGATGAGTTATAGAGTTCTATTCCATCATTCTGAGAGTTTTTGTTTCTTGGTTGTCACGATCGGTTCACTTTTATACAAGAATAGAAGTTCATGAAAAATTATTATAATTCTTAGAATTTGGAATTATGAATTATTATTTAACTTATAGAAGTTTAATTGGTCTGAAATATTATGTTTTTCCATGTAAGAGGAGGATTCATTTGAAAAAATGTTAAAGATAATTGTTTAGATTAATTTAGTATCTTTTTAATCCTCACAAATTAGTATTGTTTTATTATTTAGTATTACATATAAGGTAGTTTCAGAACCTTAAAAGGGTTATAAAATAAATTTTGAAATATATTTCAACTATTATAATGGATTTATGACCATCATTGAATGTGATAATGTAAAATTAAAACATGTCATCCTCGAAGGTGAAAAATCAACACCTCACAAACAATGTATCAATTTTTAGAATAAAATGGATAAAATAAGAGGATTTAGGATGGATTATTACGTTAACAAAATAAAATGACACTATATATAAGATTTTTTACTTATCATGATGCTTGTTTAAGGGGATTTGAGGATAGAATAACAAAATATAATAATTTCAATTGAAAATAATTTAAAGGAATCTAAAAAGATGATTTTACCTCTTGAATCCTTCTCCTTAAGAACATCCTTAAGGAAATTGGGTTTTACGTTTTGTTGAGAGAAAATTATCTTGGATGTGGGGAAGAGTATTGGGATGAGGATTCTATATAATGTTTTAAAACATCAATGTTTGGAATGTGTGGAGACGAGGTGGTGAAGGCTCGTATATCTTATGGAGTAGATGAGTTTTTTTTATTTAATTCAATAGTTTATTTTTTGGATTAAAAATATAAATAGTATTAACCTTGTTAATAAGTTAATTAAATAACTATGTATATATTGAAATTATTTCATTACATCATCCATACATCATTTATGAATGAAAAAATTATTTATTTGCTAAATACAGTAAATTCCTATATTTCACAATTCACAAAAAATATCAACTATTTTAGAAAATTCCAAAAAAACTCACACTAACCATTTCACGATGTTTATAATTCCAAAATGAAGTCTATTTTATGAATATAATTTTAAATATATTATAGGTATAATTTTTAATTCAAATCATCATTTATTAAAAAAAATTGATTTTAAAATTATAACAAGTTTTATGGCACTATGAAAAATTTATTAAGGTCTCATTATTTTATCTGATAATAATAATAATTGAAAGAAAAATAATTTTTTATTACATTTTATGAATTGTTTTTAAAATAATTGTAATAATTCTAAATTTATATATATACTTTTTTGTTTTAGAAAAATACCAACACATAATTTATCATTTTAAAACATTTATTTACTTATACTATGATATAATTATATCATCTTTTAATTTATATGATTCATAATTTTTATTTATACTTTCAGGATTGATGTTACTATTACATAGGCTAGTTTACAATTCTTACTGGTCATGTTACTATTTCAAGGGTCATATTATAGTTCCATTGGTATAGGATCATTAATTACTATAAATGTTACTTATTTAATTATTCATTTGTGAGAATGATATTTTTATTGGAATCTCCAAGGTATGTATGTGTTTTATACTATATAAGACAATTATAAAAAGATAAAAAATTATATTAAAAATATTTTGGGTAATTATATTAGGTGTTAGAAGTTTATTACAATTTTAAAATACCTTTTTAGGAAATATATTGTAATATATAAATTAAGTTAATCAAACATGATCAAAACAATGTTTTTGGAAAAATATATAAAAAATTTGAAATAAATAAAAACATTTGAAATAAAATTCCCCTCAAATACTGATTGTTGGTTAGAGTAAAATAGAAATAAAGGAAATATTTAATTTTGAAAATTAAAAATATTATCAGTTTACAAAAGGGTAAATAAGTGAGACAATATTATAATTAAATAAAGAATAATATAATTGATATGTTTTTTGAAATAAAAAACATATTAATTAAGGAAAACTAAATTATATAAAGTGATATATTTATTTTAGGAGATTATAAGATAAATTGATTAAAAAATTCCTTAATTAACTGATTGAATATAAGTAATTAATAATAGAATAAAAAATCAAATAAGGTTAAATATTTTTAAAAAATTTTAAATATAGGTCAATAAGTTCCATTATTTCTCCCTCATAAATGTCGTGATGAATTATAATATATTTAGAGGCGTTTATATTAATTTTATCCTCGAACCTAAGAAGAAACCCCCATGGTCCTGGTTATTACTAATAACATCAACCATAGAACTTTTTTTAGTAGTTTTCTATGAATTGAAAAAAAGATACAATATTTTTAGATATTTTATAAGAACTGAAAGAGAGGGAAGATGGAGATTTTATATTATAAAAATAATTTGAAAAAAAATCCTTAATTATCATAAATGATAAATAATTTTTTAATTTAGAGAAAGAAAGAGATATAAATATTTGAGATCAAATAATTTTTTAAGATGAATACTAATGATATATACATATGAAACAATTTTAGAACCAAATTGTTTTTTTTAATTTTCTATATATTGATAATATTTATAATTTATCAAAAATTTAACATTCAACGCCTTCTACAGGTTTAATATATATCCTTAAATGGTCCATGTGTTGATCTAATGTAGTTAAGAGGTCATGGGAGACGTTGAAGACTGCTAAAAATCATAACTTTAATTTCTTACTTTGTAACATAAGATCATTTCTCAATGCCTATTGCTAGATATTGACATTAATATTGATATCCTCACTATTTCAATTTCCACTATGTATCAGTTAGCTACTACTAGGTAATTGGTGAGCTAAATAAAGATCTGGGGGATCTTTCCCCTACCACAAGCCGGATGGTGAAATTCCCCATGGTAGCTGGTGGACTTCCAATGATTCTTAATGCTTCGGTCAGAGTCACCAGCTAGCTAGTAACGCCACATCATGAAGTTTTTAGTGAAAAAATAAGTTAGATACTCATTTTTCATTCTTCACCTATATTTAATCAGTCATTTAGTCTAACTTGAACATATCATCATGATTGAAAAATATTTCTAAAATACACTTAAATTGAAAATGTTGGGGTCACTCAAATGGGGTTTTAGATAATGAAACTATATCTAAAATAGTTTGATACAACACAATATCATCATAATTGTAGGGATGAAAAATATTTATATGTGCAATTATAATGGATGAAAATATTCCCATTACATTACTTAAGATCATGTGAGTGAAGCAAAGAATATTTTCCCTAATATTTTTTAGTCAAATCAATCCAACGAGTAAATATTGAATTTTTCAAAGGATCAATATTCTTTGCTAAAATATTTTTTATTTTATCATTTTTTCTATAAATTTTTCATATGCCCTGAAAAATAATGGATTAATGTGTGGAGACATAACGTTTCTCAGACCACCCATTATGGGTTTGCAATATGAATACATTTATTCCCCTTATACTCATATGATAGTTAATCTGTTTCCATCTATATACAAGGTGCATTACTATATATTGAATATTTTTATTCTTCAGATGATTTTATTTTTTTGGTTTTTAATCTAGTGAGTAATATTTTTCTTTTCCTTGATAGTTTATGGTCTTGTAAGATGAACTAGTAAAAACAACGTATTGGGTAGAATAAAATTTTTCATGGTCTACCATTTTTAAAGGGTTTACATTATTGAAAAAGTGTTCATGAAGTTTAAAGACATATTACTTTGAAATAAATTTAACGCAGTCAATCTGGTAGTAAAGGAAATGGAAAACAGATAATAATGGAGTAACCAATGTTAATTTTGGTAAACTTAAGGACAAGTACCCACAGTTTTATATCATGGTTCTTGAACTAAGATTTTAGAAGTTCCTAGTAAAAGAGATCTGGGAATCACTAAATATATCCTATTAAATAGAATAAATCAACACATATTTCATATAAAAAACAGGTTTTCCAAAAATATAATCTATTTCAAAAACAGTCAATGTGATTGAGAACACTATATGTTGGAGGGGTCTTTATAATTATAAAATTTATAGATGGTTCCAAAATATAAAATCTAGGTGTCATTTCATATATTGTAGTAGTATTAACCAAGACACACATCCACATTAATAAAAGATAGTTTTCTGTATTTTATGGCCATTAAATGAAACCCAACATGAATTAAAACCCATAAATAGTGATAGAATGAAGGATTTGTGGAAATTATATTCCCTAGATGATCCCATGATAAGAGATGTTGATGTCACTATGTATCATTTGATAATATAAATAATTCCTTATGTAGTTCTATTTAATCATTGCATCGATCTAGCTTATATTCATGAGATTAATTAAATAGATCCAGCTCATACATCAGATACATGGTTTTTAAATGGATAATTTTCTTTGAATGAGATCAGACGAAACTGAAAATGAATAAGGTTAAAAAACCAAGATATATTTAAATTCTTCCACTCTAACCAACAAAAAATATAATAGTCCACATGAGCTAAAAATGTATCATCACTAGGTTAAAATAAGGATTGTAAATAGAATCAATGACTATGATTAAGATGAGTGAAAAAGAAATCACTATGTATCCCACGGTAATTGGAATCAAGTGACTCATAGTTTTTTAATATTGGAAAATAAATTCATAGATCAGGTGAAGTAATACATTTCTAATGTATGATGTATTTATAGCCTTTTAAATCTCCTTCTAAAGTGAAATGTTATGTAAATCATGTTCTTGTGCAAGTAGGTATTTTTTAATTTGAGGTCCTATGGGATATAAAAATATAAAATATTTGTTGTGATGCAAGATGGACTACATACAATTATTTTTACGGTGATATGTAAAATAAAACATGTCTTGAAATTTGAAGGTATTGTCACTAGGAACTCATATTGTATAGTTTATAGTTATGTAATAAGGACTTATGCCAAAAAAATATTCAATAAGGCAAGGTTACTATTTATCTAACATAGTTCATCAAGAATGGAACTTATATATTTGAGTGAGGGTTACTCTCCAACATATTGCATGCATCTCATGATTCTTTGAATCTATCAGACCTTCATCTATTTTCTTCATGATCCAACTCTAAAATAAAAATCATCCTCTAATTTGTGTCCTAATAATTTTTATAAATAATTTAGTTGGGATGATCATTAATAAGTCAATATCTAGGTATACATAACTCTAGAAGATCAATAAAGATTTTATCTAATGAATGGATGTAATATGTAGACACATGCCTGGGTTTAAAATAATAGAACTTGTTTTATGTATTATAGAGTGATATGAAATGTAATGGACTGGACCTATGTGGTCCCTTACATTGTGAAAATATAGATTTTGAAGTGTTCTTGGATGTCAAGGTGACTTATTTCAACACTTCATAGAAGTTTACAGCTTTCTAATAATATCCCATCACATCGGTGACATGCAATGGTGACTCACACCAATGAATCGTGATGGTGACTCACATCAATAGATTGCGATGGTAGCTCACGATGGTGGATGGAGAAGCTGACATATGACGGTGACTCAAAATGGTGAATCACGATGTTAGCTAATGATGGTGGCTTATGATGGTGACTCACACCAGTGACTCAAAACAGTAGCTCGCTATAGGTGACTCAGACCAGTGACTCACAACAGTAGATCATCTAATGATGAGTCATTCTAATAATTTATTTCTTTCATTTTTCACCATTTTATGACTTTTGTTTGACATAAAATGAGTTTAATAGCATATTTAACTGTTTTTGGAGCTGTTTCATGGAATATGAGTCATATCATTAAATTTATAAGAGTTTGGCTTCCTGTAATTATTTAAAGCATTATATATTGACTAGATCCAACATTAATGGAAAATTAAAGATATATCTAAACTACAAACATATTTTAGATCCTACAAGGGAAGAAACACCCTTCCCTATTTTATTTCCTTCTTGTTATCTCTTAATATGATTAACCCATAACATTTCTCCCCATATGAGTAATAACATTATGATGCACCAATTGGTCCAGGTTTTCCTTGGAGTTTCCTACTGTATACACTCCCCTACCTTGGTGCAATCATGAAGTGCTAATCACCTTTTCTTACATGTATTTTTCCTTCTTACCTCTTAATTGAGAATAATGTGGGCTGGGTGCACAAATGTTTTCAATGTAAATATAGTTGAATCAAAATTAAATAAAGATAATTTAATGGGCTTAAGAACAATATGAAGGGTTAGTGAAATGTTATATATGATCTTATTATTCTTTGTTTTGGCTTGTTATTATGAATTATATGGGCTAAAAATACCACTAAAAATCAATGTAATTTGTGGAACTTGTTTTCCCATAGAATGGATCATGTGATTCATGATGTTAGTTTTCCATTGAATGAATATATATTAAAATTACCAATCACGTACACTCGACTAATGAATAGATTCCCTAGGATAGTACAAATTCAATGACAACCCCAGAATTAACAAGTGGAATTAAATAATGGACACCTTATTAAATATGGAAATTATGTTTTTTTGGTCGTATGGTGATAAAGTTGTGAGAATGGTTACATGTTGTGGGGTGGTTCAGAAGGTGGAATGGAATCTGAAGTAGATAGATAGATTGATTGTGGTATGTATGAGAAGTGTTGTGCAGCAACGTAGTAATCAGGGTGTTCTTTGGTTGTGTTTCATGATGTGGTTGAGATTTGGGGACTTGTTTTGGTTGGTATCTGTAATTATCTTAGATTTTCTCCAGTTGGGGCTTTTTCTTTGAGTCTTTTTATGTGTTTTCGTGGTAGTTTACTAGATAGTAATGGAATAAATGAATAAATAGTTGGTTAATGTAATGCCCTGACCCCAGTTACCTAGAGTTGGTTCATTATTACATAACATTGGCATGATCACAAAAGATCAAGTCTCGAAAGACCGATTAGTTTAGTAGTCTTGGAAACACTAGATATATTCATAAGTCTTACATTACATCATAAAGTAAAAAAACTACAACAAAATATTTTCCTCATATCCCCTCATATTATCCCTGCAGGTCATTTATAAATTACTTTTTCACACCATGGAAAAAATAAAACATTTAAAGGGGTGATCTCATATTCTCAGTAAGGATAACAATATAGCGGAAACTTACATAAATAAGCATAAATATTTAAGGAAATTGATAACTAAAACAAAATACATTTAAACTTGAACTTCAGCATAATATTGAAAAGATAAAATGAAATAATGAAATTTAATTATTCCCATGGATATTTTACTAGTTGAATAACCACATGCAATATCAATGACAACATTCATAATGATGGAATGCATAATGCTAGACTATCACAACCACATGGTCAAGGACTCGTTCCAAGACTACAAATAAGATTTTTTCAAGGCCTTATGGCAAGACACTAGTTTGTCTCATGAGACCTTCCAATGCATTGAGGATCTATAGTGGGCTCCCCTCATCACTTAAAAATTCCAATGCAATCTTCATATGAAATGTTTGAAACATAACATAAACATTCGTATTAAAACTAGCATACAAAATGTCAATACTTTAACCACAAACCATAAATGGTATAAAAATAGCACATCCACAGTCAAACATAACTCATTCGATACAATATAGAATATTGTATTATATCAGATTAACCACAATCAAGAATAATGAAGGATATTTACATAGATTAAAATAATCATCAAATTATTGAGGGAAATATCCCCCTTTTTCTTGAAAACATTTAAATGTCACACTATTTTTCAAGAAGAAATTTAAAATAGATATTTGAATAAATGTGTCTCATACCACTTTATAACTTTTAAAATGAATTTTGATTTAAAAACATTAATTTTTATATAAATAAATCCTTAAAACTATTTTTAAAACATGTAAATTAATGAGAACGATTGATAATAATTAATCTTTAAAACATTTTAAAATGATATTTTAGTTAGAGTTCCTAACAAAAAGAGAGACACTTGAATACAAATAATTGAGGTAATAAAATCATTTTAATATCTTGAGAATAAAGAGATTCATGATATACTATGTCAATGTACATTATATACACCATATAAAAGTGATTTGGTGTATAACAACAAATGAGTCTCAATGGAATGTAAATTGAGATGAAATCTCTCATAAAGTCCGTATCATTAGGTTAAGGATAAATCAACGACATAATTATGTCTGAAAAATATAAATACACTCAATATGATTGGATATTCAGTGTAAAACAATCAAAGGAAATTCACACATATTCTTGTAAAAACAACACCAATGAATTGGATGTTTAACTCAACAAATCGAGATTGAGTAAAAATTACTCTTATCAAGTTCATATCGATGACTTAAGATTTTATCAATGGAGTGATTATGTGTATCAAAATTATATCCACTGAAATTGGAGTGTAAATTATGACATAATAAAATGAATAGTGATTCCACACATAATCAAGGAGTAAAATAATCTAGGAAGTGTGCGTAAAGCCGAATGAGTGGAAATTGAAATTTCAAATTCCCTTATTGATTTGGTAACATATGAAACATACACCCATGAAAGAAGTATCATACAATGGTGACATTAATATCCATGAATTAAAGTATATTACACGGTGAATACACACATGGGTAGTACAAACACCACATGCAATAAATAAGTGGTGAACAATGGAAATCTCACGGAATTAAAAGTGAGATAAGAAACCCCTTACTTTGTAGTTTTTACTTCGTAGATGGTAGGTTAGCCTTTGGTATATTTGTGAAATAATTGTTATTGAATTATAAAATAATCATATACATTAATATGATATCATATATGATCTTTTAATATTGCTTTGTTAAAAATATCTTAGTATTATCGTCATTTTGGGTGTTAACTTACTCGTTTTATTTTATATGTTTGGTTACATAAGTCATGTTTTTTATGGATAGGTTGTATCTTATTCATATACATAATAATATCAATTCCTTAAACATTATATTTAATCATAAAATGATAAATATACTTATATGGATATGATGGGGAATGAATCTCTTCGCGTTCATGGAGACGGTAGTCCGTACGTACGCACGAGCGATAATATCATTATTTTGATATTAAAATCATATATAATTGGATGGTATATCGTATATAGATAATCATTATCATGTTATACTTATAATTTACATGAATTACACATCATTATTATGCCCATCCAAATAATAATGTATTGAATAACAATTACACCACGACGTGGAGACGGTTGGCCGTACGTACACACGTATGGTGACATGTCATTCAAAAGATGGATAGAATAATGAATATGGTTGTACCATATTAATAATAATATAAAAGTATATAAAAGATACTGGAGTAATTATTTTATAATGGAAGTATCAAAGAAATAAGAAGTTGAAGAAGAAAGGATCTTGAAAGAGGGTTGTGAAAACATTACCTCTTCTTTGGGTTCTTCCTTTTGATTTGATCAAAAGGGATCCTTAGGCTGACTTTCTGATCAAACTAAGGCCTCTAGGATGAATTTAGGGAAGTTGAGAGAATATTTTTTCAGGTTTTGGCCGATCCAAAATGCATTTATGGTGTAAATTTGAGAGAAGGGGAGTGCCCTTTTATAAGATGGTTGAGGAGAAACTTTGTAAAAGCTCGAAATATTATTTTATAATAAATTAATATTCAGTTTCTAATGGATAAAAAGTGGATTATTTAAAGTTTAAGTTGGGTATGGGTCGAAATCATTTCAACCAATAAATTTTAGATAGGTTTGGGTCACTATATTAACCTTATCATTTATATTTAATTCTTAGTTAAATACTTTGACATTTACCATGTCTCTTTGTATTTTTATATTATACTGTTAATAAACTTACTATTTACCACCAAGTGACCCCGAAGTGGTCCAATAAAGATGCAACTATCATTATACAAGTCCTTTGGCCATACCTTAGATTTTTAGAAATAGAATATCAATTAATAATATAATATTTGTTTTAAAAACTCTTTTATGTCAATTTTGACAGTATAGGGTATTTTGTTTTTTACCATTTCATAACAGCATTATTTCTTCGAAAAACATTTATATAACCAATCCTAATATGTCATACTAACCTATAAAATAAGGGTAATTCATAAAAAGTCTCAAATTATATTTATTTTTATATTTATAATATCAATTATTTTAATATTTCATTAATTAGGTAATTACTGCATCACCATTGTGTCATAAATAAATTAAATTATTTAATGTATAAAAGGTATAAATAAAATACAGTTATGTAGGAAATATTAGTAGCTTTCTAATTAATATTTATAATCAAATTTATCTTATGTATAACCCTGTATTTAAAATATTTTAGTCATTAAACATTGATTTTAACTTTTTTAACTCTTCTTTGCATTAAATAATAATAAATGTCCTAATCTAATCCAAGTGGACCTATATGATAAAATTTTATTCCTAAGGTTGTTTTTAGTCAATATAAACTCGACTAATAGAATTATGACACGTCTTAGGGTAATATTAATATCATTTTTACCCTTAATTACCCTCTTTACTTTTAACCGTGGTAAATAAAAGTAAAAATTTACTATTCACAAAAAAATTATTTCTATCTTATTGAACCACATTTTACTCCTTGATATTAACTGTGTCTCATTGATTTTCTAAATTCCTCTCATAGAAGCGGTAAAATTAAGTTTTACATGCATTTCAAATTCTCCTAGGTGGTGGGTAAAAGACTGTGAAAAGTTCCATAAAATTTTTATATATCTAAAATTATTATAAACTAACTCCCATGAATTAAATTGAACTTATATAGGTATTATGTATCTATTTTTACCTTAATAAAATTTAAATAAAATAAATAATTATTTAAATAAACATTCGCTTGTAAACTACAACTCAGTGTTTTTTCACTATTCATAAAAAATTCAATGTTTTCAGAAAATTACCAAAAATTCACCCTAATATAATTTCGATATTTCGAATCGAAAAATGAAGTCCATTTTGAAAGATAAAATTTATAAAATTTCAAAAATTGGGTATTACTATTCATAACATGTAGTTCAATTGGTTGTCGTGTGTGTTAGAACTCGAAGTTGCATACAACACACACTACTGTATTATTCAAAGAGAAGTGTACCATGGAAGCTTGGGGTGTTACAGTTAATAATTTTTATAACTATACTATATTGGTTTTTTTTAAGAAATGAAATAAATGTGTTGTGAGAAAATCATGGTAATGGTTTAATATTTATTTTGGAATTGGAATGATGTTTTAGCTTGTTGTCTGGTAATTACATTTCGAGGTAGTAACATGGATGGAAGTGTTGTGAGCTGGTTGTTAATTTAAGAACCATAGGTTTGGAATGAGTTTTAGGTGTTATATTCATATATAGATATATTTTCTTATTATTTCTATACACCCCCACCCTAGATGATCACTATGTTCCAAACACACAATTTTTCATGGGGGAGGGTATATTTCCCAAACATTCTAGTGTTAGGATGGATAGATGGGTACCTGCTCTTACCTGCTTCTTCTTCCAGATGATGGCAGCACTACAATCCTTGGGCTTGTTTTGTTTTTTGGGGCCATGGTGTGTGCGTGCGAGTTGTGTTTTCCAGATATATTTGGGATGATATGTGTTGTGGTTTCCCATGTTTCTTCGGGATGAGATGTGTTTTTACTTTCGAAGGTGTTTTCATTATGTGATGTGATATGTGGCCGTGGTGTCTATAGGTGGGATGCGCTTTGTTATGGGGTCCATGTTTCTGTGGGCATGATATTATGTGGCTCATGGCATCGATGATGGGATGGGGTGTGGTTATGAAGCACAAGTGTGTGCTGGTGGGTTGTGATATGGTTGTTTAGGAAGAGGAGGGAGCACCATGACATTGTACATTAGGGTGTGAGAGCGGCTAAACTAGTGGGAAGGGTTACAGGGTAACCAAATCATTAATGTTCTTATTACATTACATTAATTGACTTTCAAAACATGGTGAGAGAGATTTGGTGATATGGGTACAATTAGTATGCCTCGTTAGGTGTTGTTGGTCCTGCTGTTATCTAATGGGAGTATTAGTATGGTTCCTTCACTTTTTGATGAAAAATGATTGTTTTACTATTAATTATACTTGTATTATCACCCTATTTATATACATAACATTCAGTTTCCAAGGACTTCATTGACAATGCAGGACTTTACTATATCAGATCATGATTTATGTTGTGTCGATGCCTAGTTGTACTTTTGGTACTTACTTTGGAGGATTTTTTGTATCATTTCAATTTTAAACATTCATGAGGAATGGATTTTGATTTCTTATATATATATATATATTGTATTTTTTGGAGGAAACATCTTATATCCTGGTCTTGTTTCTCTTAATAGGGAAATGCCTCCCATTTTTTAGACTTGTATACCATTGGTGATGGTGGGCACCTTGGGGTCTACTTGAGGTGGGAATCATGGGTCATTATCTTTATTTCATGATATCCATCCATGGAGGGGCATCTTTAGAGGTAGGGGATCATTCAAGAATGGTATCAGTGGTGATGGTTAAGAGATAAAATGTGGTTTGGGGTTAGACATAGTGGGGATTTTATGGGTTTGTAGGGTAATGGTGTTTGGTGATCTTAGTGCATGACATTGGATAGGGAAGACCAACTAAGACATAATATTTTATCCCCCCCAATCATTTGACTTAAGGACTCTGAGCCTACTGAACGACGAAGTAAGGTTTCACCATTTATAGGGTAGAGACCCTAGGAAAGGTAAATGAATCATAATTCATTGTGTTTGTGTTTTACTGAGGTGTTATAAGAAATTTTAATGGATGATGAAAGGAGTTAAAATAGATATTATGAGTATTAAATTAAATTCCATACTACTCAGGCATAGGAATTATTTATTTACCATTTAGGTATGTCACCTGATCATCATCAATGTGTGGCTCTAGTGGTTGAGGTTCAACATGACGATCTGATTGATCGCCCGAGGGTTGATCCAGTGGAAGAGTTTGGCCAATGGAAGAAAACATTACATGATTTCTAGAGGTAATCCATGGGAATGTATGTGGGAAGTATTTCATACATTGATATAGATAGTTATATGGAAGATAATTAGATCACATTCTGTTTGATCTAGGCTATGATAGAGTACTGGGTCCTTTTGGCAGTTAGTCAGATGTGGGGAGCTATACATCAGTGGTAGATGGTTTATCTTGGGGATAGGAAAAAGGAAAAAAAAAATTGGGTTGAGCTTCAAAATTATTTTTGAGTGGAGTTCCTTTCATCAACTTTAAATGATTTGAATATATAATAGAAACTATCCCTTTAGTAGGGGTGTTCCTCACTTCAGGAACATGGGATCAAGTTTAATGATATTCTTCGCTTCACCCAACATCTCATTCTAGATGAGGAGTCTCATGTGATACTTCTTGAGGAGTCCCTCCACCCTACTATCTAGTATGTTGTTGCTACTTTTATATTTCTAATGTATCTGTAAGTTTAGAAGAAGGAATAGGTAATCGATTTGATACACTTGTGAGGAGTAATATAGTGAGGAGGAAGACAACAGAGCCCTTAGATGGTCAGGGTTGTTAGAGGGAGGTTCTGGCACCATGACTAGAAGGGAGTTAACCATAGTAGATCCCCTTCCAAGTTTCTAGTACCGTTGGTTCTTGTTCCATTTTTATGGGCTTGGGAATAAGGTGTTTCTTCTGTGGGGTCCATGAACATCTACAAAATCAGTGCCCAATTGCTTATTGAGCTATGTTGGGTGGAGGATGACAATTTCATCACTATTATCAGTAGAAATTTCAAGATAGGATGTTTCATTAGTAAGGATATCAGAATTTTTCACTAAGAAAGGGTGATAAAGAAGGTATTGGCCGACCTTACAGAGTTCTTGAGGGACCTAGACCCCTGCATGGTCTTGGAGAAGATCATTAGTATATTTTTAGAAGGTCTACGTGAGGTCAGTTGCACTCAGTAGAGGAAAAGTTGTTGGGTCGGAGAAAAACGGGAAGGATGGCAAGAGGGGGGGTGAATTGCCTTTTAAAAAATGATTAACAAATTAAAATCAAAGTAAAGAATGCAGCGGAAATAAAAGAGGCAAGACACGCAATTGATAACGGAGTTCGGCCAAAAACCCGGCCTACGTCTCCGCTCCCAACTAAACCGTTGAGAGATTCCTACCGCTTGCTTTTCAATGGTTTTAGCAAGAAACCCACTAGGCTTTGAGGTAGCACTAGGACCTATTACAGCTTTCTTTTGGTGGTTAAGCAAGAACCCACTTGCTTTTAATGGTTGAGCAAGATCCCACTAGCCTTCTTATAGGTGAAGGCTAGCTCACCTATGACACAAGACTTTTAAAAGGAAAGGCTTGAAGAAACCTCTTCACACCTTAATGGTGATGTGAAACCCAAAAGAAAGAGGGATGAAGAAGGAGTTTGGGGTTTGTAGGCACAAACCCAAATTTAAAGCTCAAAATAAATAAAACAATAAAACCCGTAATTGGAGAAGCCTTGGGCGCCTTTGATGGATAGGAGAGTTTGAAGGCCGCTTCCAAGCTTCTTTGGTGGTGCTCTTGGATGTGGAATTGGATGGAGCAGTTGGGGTTCCTTGAGGTGGCTCGCCGGAGGATTGCCGAATGATCAACAAAGTGTCCTTGGGCTTGGTTTAAGTTCCAGGTTGTGTCTGGGGCTTCCTCAGCCTTTATTTATAGGCATGGAACCCATTGGGGGCCTTCGGAGCCGTTGGAGAAGTCCTCGGAGCCGTTGGAGGCCAAAAGAGGGTTGACGGGTCAAAGCCAACGGCTAGTTTGACTGGGCTACCGGCTGGCCGGTACAGGGCCACCGGCTGGCCGATGCCTTGGCAGAGGAGAAGAAATTTGGTCCAGGCACTACCGGCTGACCGGTGGAGGAGCCACCGGCTGGCCGGTGGGGAGACAGTAGCTGCCACTGTTTGACTGGATGCCACCGGCTGGCCGGTGGTCAAGCCACCGGCTGACCGGTGGAGCCTGGCAGTGGGCAATGCCTCTGCCAGGTCCACCGACTGGCCGGTGCTATCACACCGGTTGGCCGGTGGACTGAATTTCAGTCCACTTGATGTGCTTCATGGCCCATTTCCTTGGCAATATTTTTCCTATAAAACAAAAACACTTAAAACAATGTTAGATAAATAAGAAAGTGATTGTGATCATGAAAATTAAACCACGAGGGGATACGAGAGGTACAACAATCTCCCCCTATTTTGATGATCACAATCACTGAAACAATCAAAATAAAATACTGAAATTAAAGACAGTCTTAAAGGATAATTTGAAAATAAATCAAAGCATGATAGAAAATACTCTCCCCCAATCAATCAAGAAATTTCTCCCCATTTGAGATTATCAAAATAGCATGGGGCATAAAAATTTGATTGAGGGAAAATTGAAAATCAAGATCAATTGTAATTTTTGAAAATTGAATTGAGAAATTTGAATAACAGTTTGAATTGAATGTTTTGAATAAAATTTTGAAATGAGAATTTAAAATTGAAGAAATTTGAAATGAAAGTTTGAATTGAAAGTTTAAATTAAAAAAATGAATAGAAAGTTTTGAAATTGAAAGATTTAATAACAGTTTGAATTGAAAGTTTGAAAACAAATAAAGAAACTTTCTCCCCCTAAATAAAACAAAAAATCATCGGGGAAAGGGTTTTGGAACCGAAACTAATTTTGGCCCGGAGAGACTTGCCAAAAGAGATTTTTCAATCCAAATTTGTTTCATGGAGGGTCATCTCCTATAAAATTCGTCCGAAAAGTAAATAGATTTAGGCATACCATAACGGGCATTTTTGCAATCGCATTCATAAATTAGGTGCCCGGGTTTTTTACAATAATTGCAAAATTTATAACTAGAGCTCCCCCTTACAAAAACAGTGGGTGCATGGGAGGAGGAGGCTTGGTTGGTATAGCCAAGTCCTTGAGTGGTCCTAGAAACCCTTTGAGAACCCAATAATTTGGTCAACTTTTGTTCACCTTGGGTGAACTTGGCTAAGGATTCTCTAAGGTCCTTGATGGTTGATTCCAAAGAATCAACATTTGGGAAATTTTGGATTTTTAGGGAGAGTTCCTCCTTCTCTTTGAGAAGTTGTTCTTTTTCGGAGGAAAGTTTTTTGAAATTCTTTTTCAAAGAAACAAATTTAGAATAATGTTCATGAAAACCATTTTCTAATTGGTCTCTAGCATGTTGGAGTTCTTCATATGATAAATGATTAAAAGAATTAAAAGAACTAGAGGAGGAAGAAGAGGAATAGGATGATGATACCTCATGTTTTTCCATTAGGCATTTTGTACCTTGCTCACTCGAGGAGGAGGAGGAGGATGATGAAGAGGAGGTGTCACTCCATGTCGCCTTAAGGACCTTTTTCTTTCCTTTTTCCTTTTGCGTGGTCCGTTTCTTGTTGAGTGGGCAATCGGGCTTGTAATGGCCCTTTTCGCCGCACCCGTAGCATTTTACCTTGGGCTCCGATCTTTTGTCGGGTTCTTGCTTTCGATGCTTGCAGAATTTCTTCTTCTCGTGCTTCTTCATAAACTTGTGCATTTGGCGGGCGAGATTCTCCATTTCCGAGTCGCCGCTTGAAGATGAAGAAGACGAGGATGATGAGGATGATGAGGAGGAGCTTACTTCTTTTTGTACCTTGAGGGCGATGTTCTTTGGAGTTTTGATAGAGGTGCCCTCCTTTTGTGCTTGCCTCCTCATTGTGATCTCGTACGTCATGAGAGATCCGATGAGTTCTTCTACCGGCATTTCTTTTAAATTTTTCGCTTCTTGGATTGCCGTGACTTTCGGTGCCCATGAGCTCGGAAGGACCCATAGGATCTTCTTCACCATGGTTTCAGCTGAAACAACATCACCAAGAGATTTTCTACCATTGCACACGTCAGTAAAGCGAGTAAAAATATCGGAAATAGATTCATGTGGATGCATGGAAAAGCTTTCAAAATCTTGTCTATACATGTCTAACTGAGTATCCTTAACTTTGTTAGTGCCCTCATGGGTTACTTCCAATAGTTTCCAAATTTCATGTGAAGTGGTGCAAGTGGCTACATGATTAAATTCATTTCTATCTAACCCGCAATGAAGAGCATTCATGGCTTTGCCATCAAGCTCAAAATTCTTAATATCGGCGGGGGTCCATTTGGATTCGTCGGGGGAAGACAAAGAATAACCTTGCATGACAATTTTGTAAATAGGATATACTATGTTTCTTAAAAAAGTGGTCATGTGGATTTCCCAATAATTATAGTCGGTCCCATCAAAAAATGGAGCCCGACCCAATGAGTAGCCCTCGGGGGCGAAAGAGGTTGAAGCCATCACAATGGATCTTTGAATTTGTAACCGGTTAGGGTATTACACAAATTTGCCTCTGATACCAATTGTTGGGTCGGAGAAAAACGGGAAGGATGGAAAGAGGGGGGGTGAATTGCATTTTAAAAAATGATTAACAAATTAAAATCAAAGTAAATAATGCAGCGGAAATAAAAGAGGCAAGACACGCAATTGATAACGGAGTTCGGCCAAAAACCCGGCCTACAGCTCCGCTCCCAACTAAACCGTTGAGAGATTCCTACCGCTTGTTTTTCAATGGTTTTAGCAAGAAACCCACTAGGCTTTGAGGTAGCACTAGGACCTATTACAGCTTGCTTTTGGTGGTTAAGCAAGAACCCACTTGCTTTTAATGGTTGAGCAAGAACCCACTAGCCTTCTTACAGGTGAAGGCTAGCTCACCTATGACACAAGCCTTTTAAAAGGAAAGGCTTGAAGAAACGTCTTCACACCTTAATGGTGATGTGAAACCCAAAAGAAAGAGGGATGAAGAAGGAGTTTGGGGTTTGTAGGCACAAACCCAAATTTAGAGCTCAAAATAAATAAAACAATAAAACCCATAATTGGAGAATCCTTGGGCGCCTTTGATTGATAGGAGATTTTGAAGGCCGCTTCCAACCTTCTTTGGTGGTGCTCTTGGATGTGGAATTGGATGGAGCACTTGGGGTTCCTTGAGGTGGCTCGCCGGAGGATTGCCGAATGATCAACAAAGTGTCCTTGGGCTTGGTTTAAGTTCCAGGTTGTGTCCGGGGCTTCCTCAGCCTTTATTTATAGGCATGGAACCCATTGGGGGCCTTCGGAGCCGTTGGAGAAGTCCTCGGAGCCGTTGGAGGCCAAAAGAGGGTTGACTGGTCAAAGCCAACGGCGAGTTTGACTGGGCTACCAGCTGGCCAGTACAGGGCCACCGGCTGGCCGGTGACTTGGCAGAGGAGAAGAAATTTGGTCCAGGCTCTACCGGCTGACCGGTGGAGGAGCCACCGGCTGGCCGGTGGGGAGACAGTAGCTGCCACTGTCTGACTGGATGCCACCGGCTGGCCGGTGGTCAAGCCACCGGCTGACCGGTGGAGCCTGGCAGTGGGCAATGCCTCTGCCAGGTCCACCGGCTGGCCGGTGCTATCACACCGGTTGGCTGGTGGACTGAATTTCAGTCCACTTGATGTGCTTCATGGCCCATTTCCTTGGCAATCTTTTGCCTATAAAACAAAAACACTTAAAACAATGTTAGATAAATAAGAAAGTGATTGTGATCATGAAAATTAAACCACAAGGGGATACGAGAGGTACAACAAAAGTTTCTAGCAAGGCCATATATCGTTAGAGGTGTGATCATCTTATTTAGTACCCTTACTTGATCTTTTTTCAATTCAGGAGCTCCACACTCCTTTGTTTAACCTATTGTAGCCCATCTTATGGTATTTTATATATTGATTATTCACATCAGCCTAGTGTATAGAACACCATTCGTAGGTCAGAACAACTTGTTTGATGTGTATCGGTGATGTAAAATGAGAATGGGATTACAACAGTCCTATTTGTATCTCTTCTTACTACAGATGTGACCATTCAATGTCATTCGTGGCATCAACTAGTTTTATTCCCATCATTCTATTTTCAATTTATCCCATAGGAGAGTTGAGTTTGTATATGAGTATGGTTAACATGTGGCTTTTATTAGAGATAGATGTTTTCAGGTGGGTGGTGGACGTGTGGAGCCTCTTATTTTTTTGTTGGTTAAGCTGTTAGTAGAATCAGTGAATACTGAGATGGTGGAAGTACCCATAGTTGTTATAGAGTTCCTTGATGTTTTCTCTAAGGTGGATGTGTCTCTACCACCCTGATGTAATGTTGATTTTAGGATAGACTTACAACCTAATGATTATATTACTTTAATGGCACATTATCTTATGAAACCTTCCTTGTTGTGGGAGTTAAGGATTGAAACAAATGATATTGTGAAGATGGGATTTGTCTGGACTAGTGTTCTTCTTGGGTTTCTCTTGTGTTGTTCACAAAGAAGATAGATGGTATTATGAATTTGTGCATAGACTACTAGAGGTTGAATAAGTTGACATTCAAGAACAGTGACCCTCTTCAGAGGATAGGTAATCATTTAAACAAGATGATAGGGGTGAGTTCGTTTCCTAATATTGATGTGCAGTCTGGATATCACCGGTTATGGGTGAAGGAGAGAGATACTCCAAATACTACTTTTGGATGTATCTATGGTCAATTAATGATTTTAATCAAGACTTTCACTGTTACAAACACACCATTTATACTCATGGGACTCATGACCTCCATATTTTCTGATTTTTGGGATCAGTTTGTTGTTTTATTAATCAATAATATCTTTATTTACTCAAATTCAGAGGATGATCATGACGAGCATCTCATAAACATCCAAAACAAATTCAATGAAAATATCATTATAGAAAGTTGTATAAGTTAAATTCTTTGACATGGAAAAATATATCCATGGGCATGTGGTGTCTCAACAGGGTGTATGGGGGTTGTTGAAGGTTGAAGTATTTTTTTTAGGATCATCCAAGAGTGTTTCATATGATCATAATTTTCTTGGTTTAGCTGGAAATTATTAGAGGTTTGTACATGATTTCACTTGAGTTTCATCCCCGTTGGATGTATTGAGGATGAATGGTCAGGATTTTTTTATGACTGAACGGTGAAAAGAGGGTTTTGGTTATCTGAAGAGGATGTTGGTTAGGGCTCATGTGCTTCAGCTTCATGTAGACAGAGTAATGTTTAAAGTGTTTTGTAAAGATTTATTTTTGGTCATGGGATATTTCTTGACTCCAAAGTTAAAAAGTAATCTCTTTTGGTTTTCGGATGTTACACCTCATAGAGAATAACTATTCCACCCATGATCTATTTTACCAGCATTTGTTTTTTCTCTTTTGTTTTAATATAATTACCTAAATGGCTATCAATTTTTGGTCTTCACGGACCACAAGATATTGAGGTACATATTATCCCAATGTGATCTAAAGATGTTTTAGTGGAGGTGGATGGTTTTTTATCGGGACTACAATTTTAATATTTCCTATACATTTGGAAAGGGGAATTCCATGGATAATTATTTGAGTTGAATTTCAAGGAAGGATATTGTTTCAGAATATACATATTCTTGGAAAGTTATTGAGGATTTGGAAACCATGAACATGGATGTAGGAATGTATTGGTGGAGTGGATTTCTATTAGAGATGATAGGCTAGTATTCTATGATGTAGCTTGTGGAGGATTCTCAGTGGGGGGACTCAGAGGTAGAGGTGTTACGTGATTTGTTTTCCATGATGATGCTCTATAAAGAAGGTAGTAGGATGGTCATAATAGGATACTATTCTACGTGAGGTTTTTTGTTCTGGTGGCAATGCGTTAAGGAGTTCTTCCTGAGTTTCATAACTCACCACTTGAGGTTAATCCACCTTTATAGGTACACCCATGAATGTCATAAATATATTGTATCTAGAATATGTAGTTTTGGAGGCCCAATATGAAATGGGAAGCAACAGATTTGTGATAAGATACTTTGTCATTCTGCAGGAAAAGTCCAAGTACTGTGTTCCATGAGGTTTGTTATATCCCTTGAATGTCCTCGACTGTAAGTGGTATGAAATATGAATGGATTTCATCACAAGGTTACCTAGGGCTCAGTGAGGCTATGATGATATCTGGGTAATAGAGGTTCGGCTGTTGAAATCAGCTCACTTATTGGAGTTCAATGAGTCGAGCACTATGGATACCTGTTCCAAGATGTATGTGGATTAAGTGGTGTGGTAGAATTGATTTCAAAGACCAATTGTCTTAGACCGGGACATGTTTTTTACCTTGTAGGTCTAGTTGGGATTACAACATACTTTGGGCACCCAAATATGCCTCAAAACTGCTTTCCACCCTTAGATGGTAGGGAAAATTATACTATCCAGATGTTGTAGGATATGTTATGGCTCTACATCATAGAATTATTTTGATCTTGGGATCATAACCTTCCATTGTTAGAGTTCATTTAGAATAATAGGTATCACTCTTTCATTGTAATGGATCTATTTCACATGTTGTAAGGGAAACCATGACATTCTCTATTTTGCTAGATGCAGGTTGGGGAGACATCTTTTTATGGTCCCAAGGTAGTGTAGACCATGTCAGAGAATGATAATTGATTTTTTAGTGGATAAAGGAGGATCAGGACCATCAGGAGTATTATTTCAATTGTAGGAAGTATCCCTTGGAGTTTGAGGCTGGGTGCCACATGTTCTTGAAGGTTTCCCCTTGATATGGGAAGCGATATTTTAGTAGAGAAAGCAATATTTATCTTATTTTTTTTGGAAAATTAATGGTGTTGGGATGAGTTGGTGAATTGGAATACTATTTGGCATTTTAACCATTGTTGAAGAGGCTCCATGACATCTTTTGTGTCTCTCAACATTGTTGGTATCATCACGATCAATCACATGTCTTTGAATGGGGATAATTGGGTATTGTGGATGAAATGACATATGTGGAACTACCAATAGAGATCCTAGATCATAATGATAATGTGATGTGTGGATGGACCATTCATTTTTTCACATTTTGTGGAGGCATGGTGGCCTGGAGGAGATTCCTTGGGAGCGAGAATTGAAGATGTGTACCGAGTACCAATAGTTGTTTTGAGTTTTGTATTTTATTTTGTTTTGTTTTGAAATGTAATATTTGAAACATGTTTATTTGAAATGACTTAATTTCCGATGGTTTGAGATATTTTTGGTGAATGTTTGATAAATTCCTTACATGTGAAATGGGTAAGACCATTATACAAATTGAGTTTCATTAATTGTCATGTGATTAAACCCGTGCGGGAGAGTAAGGGCCACCCAAAGCAGATTGTATCTTAACATGGACAACATGATTCTAGGATTCATGTGTTTGAGACTACATGGTTGTTATTCTTGCATGGTGTTTTTTGTGATCGATTATATTGGCATGTTTAAATGGTGTTTGTGCATGAACAGTGGTGTGACTCTTAAGAGGTATCTCACAGGGTTGTTTTTCGGATGCTGAGTTTCCTTCTGGGTTTCGTTAGAAATTATTTAGGGATGGAATAGTATGAAAGTTTTCTAATGAAATAGCCTCGACATATTTGGTCCATTACTTTGTAAAAATATGGTTTTTGAAGCATTCTGGGAAGTCAAGGTGACTTATTTCAACACTTTATTAAATATTTCTAGCCTTCCAATGGTATATCATCACACTAGTGACTCGCAATGGTGACTCAAGACAATGACTTGTGCCGGTGACTCATGAGGTAGTTTTCAATAGTGTCTTCTAATAGTTACTCATGATGGTTGCTTGTAATGGTTCCTCAAGATGGTAGCATTTAACGGTGGCTCCGAACAGTCACAGACACCGGTGACTCACAATGGTGGCTCTCCACTTGTGACTCGTAGTGGTGACTCTCAATGGTAGATCATCTATTGGAGAGTCATTCCAACTATTTCCTTTATTCAACTTTTACCTTTTAAAACATTCATTGATGAAAAATGAATATAATACCATATTTATTTGGTTTTTGTCCCATTTAAAGGCCTATGAGTCCTATCAATAAATTCCTAATATTTTGGGGGATTTTAATTAGTAAATTTTTGTAATGTTGACAGGATCCTACTTTAATGGAAAATTAAATATGTATATAAATCACAACCCTATTTTAGATCTTCCAGTGGCTGAAACACCTTTCTCATTGTTATTCAATTCCTATTCTCTCATGGTATGAGGATCCCATAAACATTCTCCCCATAATAGTCATGACATTGAGATACATTAGTTGGTTCGTGTTTTCTATGGATTTTCTTACTTCATATATGCACTTGTCGTGGTGAAATCAGAAAGTGTCGATCATTTTTCTTCCCAGTAGGTTTCGTTCGTGCCTATTAATTGTGTATCATGTGGGGTGGGTGAATGAATGATTCCCATGTGAATATATTTTAATCCAAATTTAATAAATATAATTGAATCGGTTGAAGATAAATATACTAGGGCTAGGGAAAAGGGTTGTATGATATTCCTATTATTTGTTTTGGTTATTATTGTGAATTATACAGGCTCAATGCCCCACTAAAAATTGTTATTCCTGATGGTCCTTGTTCTCACAGAGAATTGTTCATGGGATTCATGATGATTTTTTTTCAATGAATGATTATATATATATCAATTTCTAATTACATACACCCAAATAATGAATATATTCCCCTATATTAGACATATTCTTTAATAACTCATAAATTAACATTTGAAATTAAATAACAGATTGATCAGTAAATTTGTAATTTATTTTTTGTTTGGTAGTTTGGTGATACGGTTGTGAGCACGGTTATGTGTTATGGGGACATTAGGATGGAAGAATGAAATCTAAGGTTGAGATATTAAATGATTATAGAATCTATGAGTAGTGTTTTGTAGCAGGGCTATAATCGGTTTGTGCTTTGGTCGTGTTACTGGATGTGGCTAGGATTTGTGGGCTTCTTTTGGTTGGTTTGGCTAATTCACCCGAATTTTATCCATATGTCAATTTTTATATGTGGATTGTTGTGTCCTATGGTTGGTAGTTTCTAGGATAGTAATCAGATAAATGAATAAATATTTGGTTAATAAATTTTAGATCTGGGTTCGGTTGGTTTGGATAACAAAACGAATAATTGAGTTGTGAATAAATAATTGTATTGTTTTAACATAATTGGTTGGGAATTGGAAATAAGTAGTGGTTTTTTTGGTAATTTCATTTATAGGTAGTAGAAAGGTTGGAAGTGTTAAGGGTTGGTTTTTTAGAACCCATTGGTTGGGAAAGAGTTTTTGGTACTATACCTATATATACTTGTATATTATTTTGATTTATATACACACCAAACCCTATTACAGAACTATTTGTCAAACACCCCAATCGTCAGAGGGGAGGGTGTCTTTCCAAAAAATCCCATTGGGAGGATGGATGGCCAAACCCCTCTATTACATGTTCCTTCTTCAAGGAGGTGGTAGCCCATGTTTCCTTGAGATTTTTTTGGTTTCTAGGGCTCAAGTGTGTGCAGGTGAGATGTGTTTTCCCATGTCTTTGGGATGGGATGTGCTAAGTCTTCCTAGGTGTCTTCTGGATGAGATATTTTGTGATTTCCCATTTGATTTCAGGATGTGACGTGGTATGTTTCCTAGGTGTCTCTGGGTAGGATGTGATGTTGTATGTGGACTAAGGGTCATTAGGTGAGAATTTATTTGTATTACATCCATAATGATGGGATGATGTGGGGTTGTGAGGCCCAGGTGTGTGAAGGTGGTTATGAGGTGGTGTGCTCGGAAGAGGTGGGAGCACCATGATGACTTTTATTAGGCTGTGAGAGCATCTAAATAGTGGTATGTGGTTAGGGGTACCCAAATCATCGATGTACCAATTATATAACATTACATGATTTTTCCTACTTGGGGAGCATGCCTTGTTGAGGTGGGGAAGGTTTGTATACTTTGATAGGCTATGTTGGTACTACAATTTTTTCATGGGAGCATTAGTATGCTTTTCTCACTTGTAAATGATAGAATTTCATTTTCCTACTGAGTATACTTTTATGATCACCAAATGTATATAATCTAATTTTAGTTTTCTAGGAGTAAATTGTGGACCGTGATGGACATTACTAGATCGGATCATGATAATTGTTGTGTCCCTGCTATGTTGTACTTGTGATACATACAATAGAGGGTTTTGTTTTGTATCAGATCTATTTTAACCATTCATGTGGGGTGGATTGTGATATATATATATATATATATATATATCTAGGAGTTGTTTTGGGATGAAACATCTCATCTCCTGATCATGTTTCTTTAGAAATGGAAATGTATACCATTTGTGTGACTTGTATACCCTTGTGTTGGTTTCCACCCTAACGCATATAGAAGGGTATACTCAATAGTTGTTATATCCCTTTATTCATTACTGGACTAGGATGGAAATCATTGGATGTAGGGTTCGTGACATGAAGCCCTAATTCTTTCATATAATTTTGGAATATTATTTAAGGATCTCACCTTACTGAAATAGTGATTTGGATGTCACTGACTCCATTATCCACTTATAAATATATTTAAGTGGATCATGGGTCCACCATATTTATATTTTGATAGAGAATTTTTAATTTAATAATTAATATAATTCGATTTTTTTAATCCTTTTTCACTCTAACAAGGGTTAACAAATGTATTTGATGTAGAAATTACATACATTGTTAGGTCTATATTTTGGTGTAAAGCTAGAAAAATAAAACAAAAATGAGAATATGAATTGAGGTAGTATCTTTATTTGTGAGTGTAATACTTTATTAAGGTAGAAAATGAAAATGTAATAAAAATAAGCCTATAGATCACTGAGTATAAAATTACATGAAGAATATGGCTTGAGAGTAAGAAAAGAATATTGATTGTGTGATTTTAAGAATCATAATCCTTATATATATAAGGCTTTATAGAGAATGTATTTTCAAATAATTAGCCTTATGAGATATGATTTTTATGGACATTATCATTTTTTCTAAACATATTACTTCAGTGTTTTCCTTTATGCTAATCATATGAATTCCAAACATGGAATGTTTTTTAGGATTCTACTATGTGACATATTTAGATTTAAAAATTTATATTTTGACAGTATAAAATAATAAAAATTTAGATGACATAATTTTTATTTTATTCATATATCTAATGTCATTTATGTCTTCTGATCACTCAATAGCCTTATCATGTTTTTGATCAAAACATATCTATTTTTTATAGTCTTTTAAATTATGAATTAATGTATGATTATTTGGCATATTTATCTTAATATATTTTTCATTAAATACATAGTACTTTTTTTATTCTTATGGAAATTTATTTAGGGATATTTTACATTGTGTACAAGTGAATTAAATAATATCTTTAATGTATTCATATGTAATATTTTTTCTTCTAATTTGAAATGTTTAATTTCAAAATATATGGAATTTTAATAGATTACCTGTAAAATTTGTGGAAGTTTTCTAATGAATATTAATGTGTTTTCTTGTGAATTATTAGTTCTATGTTGATTATATTATTTAATTCCACTATTTAATTGTTTTTCATATTATATATCATTAAAGTAAACTACATAGGGATAATTTTTTCCATATGCATTCATTAATGAAATCATATATTTCATTGGGAAGGATAAAAAAAATTTAATATTTCTTTGAATCTAATATTAATGAAAGAAATATGTATATTGTGTTTGATAGAACCAGATTATGAAAATTTAACGAAGGATATTCTTGATAAGAAACATTTAAACCAACTAGGTGATAAGTTTAGTATCTCTACTAATCTTTAATTATGTGATCCATTTCTACTATTGAAAATCTTGGTGCCTCAACACTAAGATATATTCACGTTAATCTATTTTTTATAGTTATTACTTATTTATTTCCATATATTAACTTAATCCGGTTTGGTTATACTATCCATAAAATGTATTTTTTTTTATTTTATGACTCTTATATAAAATTGAGGTATTCGTTTGTGCCTCTAGGATAAAATAGTTTAGAATATATGGGTTGTACCCCATGTTCACAAAATTTAGTAATCTTTCAGTTATTCTACAAGTATAAAAGGAATGGTAATATGCTTTGTTCCACTAAGATGTAAAAGGTATAACTCTTCGGGTTAGGCCTCTATATATAAAATGGAAGGAATGATGGGTGTTGAATCTTTTTGTGAAAATTTAAATATTAGGTTGTTCCTATAAGATATAAAAAGGTAGTGGTAAAGGGTTTTAACTCTAACAAAAATTAAGAGATTCCATTATAGTTTTATCTATCTATATCTATGTTTGATTGGGTTGAACTGTTGAGTAGTATGATTTAGGTCTGAATTATTTTAAAAATAATTGTGATAATATATATTTAATTGTATACTTGTTTAAAAAACATTGAAAAATGGTTAAAAATATTTTAAAAAGGGAAATCCCCCCCTCTTGACAATTAGACCATTGTCATAAGGAACTAATAATTGGTATCATATGTTTTTCCAAGAGTTAACATTTTTGTCATTAGTTTTTATAGAAAAAACCTCACATAAAATGTAAAAGGGAAAATGATTATTTTAGATAATAAAGAAATGGATTCAAATAATATTTAGACACCTTAAAGAGCTAGACTAATTTAGTTAACTAATTTTTGATAATGGGATTCTCATATGGATATATTTCTTAAAATTGTAATGGTTGATAAATGGAATCTCGTAGTGAAATCATCCAATAATCTTAATTTTGATCCAAATATATTATCTAGTAAATATATCTCAATCACTATGATAAATTATAAGTAGATTATTATTCTATATTTCTAAATTAAAATTAATTTATGTTTTTATATTTCTGTATAAAAAATCACATGCAATTATGAAAAATCTATAAGTTACTCCAATATGATTGGATAAATTGATACGAACTAAATTATAAATATTAAAGGATGTGTATCTAGAATTTATATATTTGGATCAAGAGACTATTACTGAAATTTTTCTTAGATTTATCGATATTTTATATGGCATGAGTGATTTAGGAGAATATTTAGCTAACTCTTTTTTTATAAAAAGACATTTAAGTGGATTACATGGAAACTGACATACTAAAAAGTTATCAATTGATGAATAAAATAATTTCAAATGGTATAATTTATATATAATTGTAGTTTATTTCATATAATATGAGTTATAATTGGAATATTTTTCGTAAGAAGAATGTTTAAAAAATAAAGGATTCCATTTTAAAAAATTTAATGGCATGACTCACTCTTCTGATTTTTAATGTCAGAGCCTTATATCATTCACAAGGAAGAAAAGGAATTTAAAATTAAGAATAATTTAATGGAATAACCAATATAAAAAATTAATTCAAAAGTATAATGAGGATAATGATGCCAGCTATTATAAATGAAAGGAAACAGGTTACATCAAACATTAATACCAAAGAAAAAGATTGTTACAAATAAGATGGAACATTTAAAAAGGTAACAGGATGTAATACCAACTACATAAAGTGAAACATCATATTTTGATTCACATAATGTATATTATGTATGAATAAAATCTATAAACATGTGTCTAAACACTTTATCATGTCAAATTAGTAAATTTGATCTATCATCCTCTTATGAATCTAAATATAATCCCTATAAAGAAGATTTTTATGGATTGATTGATATAATCATTCATAAAATTTATATTATTTAATGATTATACAAAAAATATAAAAATAAACTTATGGAGAACCATGGAGAAAATGAAATATTGAAAATTACTCCTTCTATCTCTAATGTTAAATTATGTGCCGATCTAGAACATGTTCAACATTATAATCTAAAGAGAATTATTATTAGTCTATATGTAATGAATATCTAAGAGTTCAATTCAATATTTTTTTGGAAAAATTGATAAAATGGGTAATGAAATTTAATTATTGAAGGAAGACAAATCCATTTTTGTTCAATGAAGACAACGATATGAACAAATGATGATTTGGATTAAAATAAAGAAAAGATAAATGGTTTTGGTTCTAATAACAAAATACCAATGTTGAATGAAAAATTATATGTTAATGGTTTTAGTGTAAATGATTAAATTTTAACATGATTTATATGACAATAGATGGTCCATTATGTATATAATTCTCTATGTTTTTTCCATAGTCTCTTGGTTATACAAAGTCTTTTATCTCAAAATAATTGTCTTTTATATTACTAGTTAATTATTTCAGGTTATCATTTTGGGTTCCAAATACTTATTTTTATATCATAATTGGACCCAAAATTTTATGGGTACTAATGAATTAATAAATTGTTTTCTATAGTAATCTAAGATTTGAAACATAAAAAAGAATGTGTGATACATGTATAGTGGTTATTCATGACATATGTCTTGTGATATTTACTATTTTATATATATTAATAATTTTTATAGTAGAATATATACATTATTAGATAATTATTAAGGAAAAGTAGAATTTTTTAGATAATTATTTATTTCAAATGAAGTTGTTATCTCAACAAGTTTTGTCTATAGAATGTTTTAAACATAGTTTAGTAAGCATCCCAAAGCTTTGTATTACAAATATGACATTGAAATTTGAATGTGATGGGTGTATTTTGTTCAAAGAAGAATCCATCTTATTTTAAGAAAATAAGTATGAATTTTATTTATTCAATTCATTTTGATGAGTTAACTAAACATAATTTCAAATGTTTAAATACTGTGGATGTTGACTTTATTTTTTGGTATATAAGATAGGGAGATTCAAATTTCTAGTTGTTACAAAAGATTTCTAAAATATAGAAGGTGATGAATCTACCCATGTTAAAACCCTAAATCACCTATGCATATGATTCATGCTTAAAAGGTAAGTACCGTAATGTGATATCCAAGTCTATAAAAGAGATAGTATTAACCTTCCTACATCAAATATTAAAATTCTCATTTATTTTATCCAATGAATGCTACTAGTATTGGAGGAAAAATATATATATTTATTAATATTTATTAGAATAATAGATTTTCATGGAATTATTTTCTTACACATAAATATTACACAATTGTTAAATTTATTTTATATTGAAAATGGATAATAAAATGAAATATTATCTAATTTTATCAATTAGATGCGATAGGGGTGTCACATTATCAAATCTATAATTTGATATATTCAATGAATATAATGAATATAGTTTTTATTTATCAACCCCTATGACCTCATCACAAAATGTTGTGGTTAAATGGAAAAATAATAACATAAAATAAATGCAAAAATGTTAAATGAATAATCATTTCCAAATATTTATGGGAAGATGATACAGACAAATCATATCATTTTTTTAAATGAATCCTACTTAGGAAATGTTTAAATAACAAACATTATGATATTTATAATCGAACAACTCATATATTTGGTTATTTAATATTATTTAGATGCAATTTATCCATTCATAATTCCAAATATTTAATTAAAAATACAAATCCAATCATGTGATGATATTTTTCTAGGTTATTATTATTAATTTAAGATATATATAGTTTATAAAATAAATCATAATATTTTTAATAATATGTGTATGATGAATTTTATGAAAATAATTTAATGGAAAGATAATATGATTTTAAAAAGGATGAGGATTATTTAAATAATTTAACTTTGTAGAAACTAAAAAATTATATTTAGATGCATCTATTGTGTAGATATTATCTATTATAAGAAAATATAAATTTTTTAAATATCATCTAGTTAAAAAACATAATGGATATATAATTGATGGGGTTAAAACCATAAATTCCTTATGAAATGTTTTTGATTATCAATCATTTATTTTGGATTTTGTAATCTAGAATAATAAGGGAACATAATCTGATACAAAGTGAATAATGGAAACACATGAATAATTAAATTAGTTTTGATAAGAATAATGGTAGGAACATAGTTGAACCCTATAAGGTTCAAAATATTATTGATAGTAAATTGTTATTTAGAAAAAAAAACTATATGAATAATGAAAAATACATAAAAACAATTCTAGGTTATATGTTCATGGTTATAATCAATAATAAATAATTTATTTTGAACAATCATTTATCTTGGTTTCCCATTTGGATTCCATAATAATTCTTTTGGACTATTCATCTCATTTTAGAAATAGAAATATTTTTATGGATTTGAATTTTTCATTTGATATATAAATTATTTTTTAGAAAAATTTACCATGGACTGAAAACGAATCTAAACATAGTGATGTTTTGAGATTTTAAAAAACTATATTGTTTAAAACAATGTTCCCATGCTTTATATGATTAGTCTTCATTGTTTCTATAGAATAATGGTTTTGAAAAGGAAAAAACATAATCCAAATTTATTTATTAAATTTTCTTCAATAGATATATTAATTATTCAAATATATATTGATGATATTATATTTGGATCCTCTAGTTGTTTAAATTTTCATGAATTTTGAAATAAAATATATTCATATTTTTACATGATTCTTATGAGGGAACTCAATTTCATTTTGGTATTCAAAATTATTCAATGAAACATAGTATTATTCTTAATCAATCAAAATATTCTACATAATTTTTTAAATGTTATGGAATTGATGACTACAAAAGCTCAAATTTTATAATGAGTACATCATGTAGGATAAATATAGACGAAGAATGAAAATATATTGATAATAATAAGTTTAGAGTTATAAATTAAGGGTTGATTTATTTGAAATAATTAAGAACAAATTTTAATTTCATTGTATGAATATGGAGAAGATTGAAATAAAATTAAAAAAAAATACATTAAAAATTAGTGATATGGGTTATTAATTATATTAATGGTTATGTGATTTTTTGGACTATTTTTCTTTGATAATACTTCATTTGAGCTAACTGATTTTGTAAATTATGATTTTGGTAGTTACAAAATAGTTAGAAAAAAAATAAAATGGATGTTTCAATCTCTTTGTAAATTATTAATTTCCTGGAATTATATGGAAAAATATTTAGTTTCTTTAACAATATTAAAATATATCTTATTTTTGTTACTTTTTTTTGTTTATAGTTCTTATTTATTAAATAAAAATACTATAATATGGGTTTTAATTTGGAAAAAAATCCACTTACTATTATAATAATTTTATATTTTATATCTATAAAAATACATTATATTACTAAATTTATAGACACATTAATGTCAAGTATCACTTTCTTATGGATCATATAACACACATATATTTTGTGAAATATTTCTTCGTAAGGTAATTTTATATATTTTTTACACACAACTCTGAGAATAGATTTCATTATACACAAAATTTATTTTATCATTCATTAAATGAAAAAATGAGTTTTTTCGAATGTCATCCTTACATGCATCACTGAGAATTAGTGAAACATGAACTAAAATTATTTTAAATATGACCATTATAACCAAGTTGTTAAATTTTGGGGTATGTTTCTAGTACTTGAATTTATAGATATTTCTCATACTAATTTTCATGTATTATTTTAGCCTTGTTTTGCTTATGATTTGGTTGGGTCTTAATTCAGGCCATTTCAGGTGAATTTGAAGGATTTTGGAAGCTTCCGGTGTTGTGCATTGTTAGGGAATGTTGTGAGGAATTCCCAAGAAAACTTATTCCCCATTTGGATTGAAATTAGGGTGGATTAGGATTTTACAGAAATACGCGACCACCCTCCCCAAACTATGAATCCTCAAATTTTGGGGGTTTTCATTGTAGTATTAAGGTTTTGATTTCCTTTCACCATCGATAGTTGTTAAAAATGATTAGGGGTCACCACTTTTGAAACTATACAACCCATCCTGGAAATTATGATCATGATTATTTAAACCCTCCAAAATTTAATTAAAATTTTATGGCCCCTGTTATTTACCATTATCACCCATCTAAAACATATCTAATTTTCTAATGCCTTTGGAAGCTCTAGAGAGTTTTCCAAGGACCCTCAAACCCCTTCATTTATGAATCGATGATCGGGTGGATGGATTGACGTCTCTTCTGATATGTGATCTCTTATTTTTTTAGGTAATCTCTCTCTCCTTCCATTATCACCATTTTGAGTGGTTTTAATTTTCATCCATTTTTTGTGGTTTAGATCTAGGATTTAATGGATCTCATTTCATTTGATCTTGATCCTAGGTTTTGATTCTTGATTTTCCTTACCATTTTGAATTTAATAACTTAATGTTGAATCAAGGGTTGTGGATTAGTAGGAATTCATCAATGTTCATGAGGTTGGTGGAATAATTTCTAATTTCCCAAAATATTGATTATGATCAAACATATGTATTTGTGATATCCTGTGTCCAAATTGTGATGTTTTCTTCTATATTAAAAATGTGAATTTAATTCCAGGAAATTTATAGACCCTTCACAGATCCCATTTGACCCATTGGAGATTATGATACCAGTCATGATGGAAACCCATGAAGAGTTCTGATTACCTCCAGTTAATGATAAATTGAATGTGTAAGGGACATTATGGGTTATTGAAATTAAAATAAATCCATATTTCATGTTTAATAATATTATTTAAAGGGTTTATTATATTATAGTTTATGGGATAATGGGTTGTGAAATAAATGATGATAAATGGATTAATCGGTAAATTTTTTATGTTGTTCGTTGTGAAAAAATGTGAATAACCATAGATGAGTTTGATAAATGTATTAGAAAAACGTGACGAATATGGTCAATAACTGTGTTATGAATTTGGAACCATGATATGAGATATTTATTAATCATTGATCAATGAGTCATGGGTTAGGAAATAATGTTCCAAATGCTCAAGGGGTGATAAATGGTTTCTCTATACCCCGGATGCATGCAAGAGAATAATGAGTTATGGGAAAGGGACTATCTCTGAAAATACCTATGGGGTGCCAGAATGCATCTCTAGGACACTGATATATATATATATATATCAATAATTATTTTTGGGTTAGGGACTATTGCTCTGAATACCAATGGGGTACCAAAATGTTTCTCCAGGACCCTGATGAATTATTGTTAAATGGAATCAAATTTAATAATAGAAGAACATGATAAAATGAATTTTTATATCACAATGGTTTATGGATCAAACTCAACCTTGGGATGAAACATGTATGGTTTGTTCGGGTGATACTATGAACCTAGGGGACTACATGGCTTATTAATGAATAATAAATGGGAAATGTGTTTCATATCCCTTACTATAAACTAGACCTATAAAATTGTAACTATACTAATATTTTACTACATATAATTGGTATAGGTAGTATAAAATAAAAATATACAAAATATTTGGCCAAATACATTGGAATAGGTACCATAAAACGACCATATACTAACAAAATGTGAAACCATTACTATAGGTCTTAGATATACCTACAATTTTAGCCAAACCATTGGTATGAATTCCTTAAAATGAACCTATAAAAATAGTTTAGATAAAAAAATTTGTATTTCTTCCATTTAAAGACCATATACCAATAGTTTTTCAAAAACTATTGGCATGGGTCCATAAAATCAAAATACATATTCCAATAGATTAGAAAAGTAGTGGTATATTTATTCATATTTTTAACAAAATATTTTATCAAAAAATGTTTAATACCTAAGAATTTAATTTTATTTTTAATTAACATATTCATATTTATCTTAATATTTTTTCAAAATCACTATAACTTAGTGGTTAGGTTGTTTAAAAATAAATCATGGGGTTGGAGATTTGAACTGGTGAAGGGTTTTATTTTGAATTAAATTTACAAATGGTGTGGGAATTATTGGTATTCCTAACCTATACCAATGATTTGAAAAAAAATATTGATATAAGTTTATATAAAAATAATACATGACAATGATCTTTACTATATCATATACTAATGGATAGGGGGGTCAATAAAAACAGTTCCAAACTGTTAGAATAATTTTTCTAAATAATATTTATCATTTTATAGTTATTCTTTATAAAACTGCAAAAACAATTTTTTATGGGAAATTCATTTAGATGTAAATGGTGGTGGTCTACAGAGTTATACTGATAACCTATAGTATCCACATAATTTATACCTAAATAAGATTATTTTTTACCAGACATTGTAACAGAAAGATCCCTTTGTTAGATAGATCTGTTGGGATTCCAGATGGAGCATAGACGAGGGAATAGAACGTGATATCAGGACATGCTTGGGAGTTTTTAGTGTTTCTCTATTTTGGGTTTTCATTAGACACATAAAACATATATGGAATGAAATATTTACAACATTATTTTATGGTTATTTTCCCAATTTTGGGATTCATCATGTGATGTTTGGTCTTATATTGATTATGGTTGATTGTTGGTCATGGTCTTATATCTGTTATATGTATATTTGTCACTAAAGTTTTAATGCTTTGGTAAAGAAGGTTTAGTTTCCAAAATCTATATATTAGACCCTCACTACTAGTCATAAGACTATTCAGTATGGGGAGTCATGCCAAAGGTCATATAGAGAACCGTCTCGGGGAACTGGTTTGTGGTACCTCGTTCTAGATGTTACAAAGTGGTATCATTGAAGGTTTTAATTTCATTTTAGTTATCTTATTATTTTTTAAATGTTAACAAAATACTAGTATGATACAGGACTTCATCATGATCTCATTCAGGGTAGTAAGTGACCCATGTGTGGGGGAAAACTCAAGTTCCCAAGGAGGTATTGTAATTCTGGATGTTTTGTATTATGATTGAATGTTATTTCACCTTGGTTGTTTCACTTGTTTTTTTATGTTATTATTTTTATGATATTTTACCCATGGCCCAGTATGGAATTGTATTTAAGTATACATGCATCATTTTTTTCACTAATGAATTTACATTTCATTCATCGTTTCAGGCATGCATTGAAAACATAGAGATGAGTAAGTTGTGGGTAAGAAAATTTTATTCCTTTCATTGGTAATTTATAATGAAATGGTTTAAATTAAGGAATTAATAATTTTAAATGATTTCAAATTAAGTAAATTTTAAGGGATAAAATAGTTTTCTAATGTAAATTTATTCACATGAAATATTTTTACCTAGTTTTAGCGATGTCCCATTTTATAGATGGTTAATTTTAGTTATAGTTCCTATATTTTGACCATGTGGTAGTGTCTGAGAGATAAATTTTTATAAATTTTTGTTAATCAATATATGTAATTGTTTTAATTATGTTTCATGTGTCCTAGTATGTTTTATTGGAATTGTAAACGCATGATTCCATGGAAATGTTTATTGGTAGGATGATATGAGGACATTGCCACAAAGTATCTTCCAATAGTGGAATTAAAGGCCCTAATAGTTCTAGGTGAAGGGAAGAGAGAGAATTTCTATGAGAAATTTTCTTTATTTATGATACTCATTGAAATAGACCCAAAGCGGGTTAAGAGGGATATTTCTAGTCATACAATGGAGTTTCGGTTTGCAACACCCATGAACCGTCACTGGAGAAGGTGTACCCGAGGTAACAGATTTGTAGATTGATTCAATCTAGAAAATTATGAACTATTTATATAATTTTATAGAGAAATGAGTAAAGTAGGATTTTTCATAAGTCATGGGGTTAATAAAATTTTATTTGGGATATTAATTATTGGGATGAAAAGATTGAGATCATTGTTTGAAAGGAATTACAAGAGATGTTTCCAAGACAAATTTACCCAGAGACCCTCTGGAAGGAGAGGGAAGCTGGGATTATGCGGTTGACCGAGGGACGAATTCTGTGGTTGAAATATTAACATCTATTCACTAACCATCAATAAATTGTCCCAACATTAGTATGGTATAAAGAAATTGTGGAGAGTTTGTTTAAGATGAGACTAAAATGGATATTAAGTCTAATGTTTGTATCATCCTTTTAAATAAGTTTGTCGAGGTGGTGAATCAGGCTACCATTTTGGAACCTGAAGTAGGATTCTAGTGGATCATAAGTGGTTTCATCAATATAATAAGGATGTAATTATTATGAGTCTATGAATCATATATTTGACAAAATTAACCAAATCAATCTAAAATAGCGTAGCCAAGGAGAAGGCTTAATAACACATAAATGAAATGAAGTATACTTCCATCAGTGTGGTTATTTGGATCAAATTCATAAATAGGTTCCATGGACCCTATTGAGTTACAACCCATTGTAAGAATGTGACTATAATATAGGTACTAAAAAACATATTACTAATGGACAGAGATGAAGAGCTATGTCAAACCAAAGTACCTGAAGGGGGACTTCTATGCTATATCATTTGGGATGTTGTAGATCTACTGGTTCGTACACAAATTTGATTTAAATATTTTATCACATTTAATTTTTTGCTAAATTACTATTTAGTAACATTATATTAAATTCTCGAATCATTTTGATATTGAATGGTTTTTAATCAAATAATATATTGATTATATTTTCTAAAATAATTTTTTAATTTCTATTTAAATTACATATATTATACATAATATTTTCATGTTATATATATTTTTTCAATATTATTATTTATTTAAGTAAAAATTTATTCCATCCTTTTAGGGGCCTTGGATATACCATCAACCACATAGGGGACCCCAAGGGTTAACCCCATGGGAGGGATAGCCGTTACAACCCCCAAATGGATGCTCAACTAAAGAATTCTTGGAGTATGGTTTAATCTTGAAGGGATAGTATAAAAGGTTATATAGTGTGCATGCTGACTGGGGAAAAAGCATTGGGATAGGTAACCATCATGGTAAGTAGCCCTTTAGTGTGTGTAATTATGTTTTAATTTGATCCAAGGATAATTTTCCATGTTTGACATACAAGTACCACAATATGTAACCATTTCTATGTTGGGATCTATTTTTAAGTGTACCATTCATCCATTTAATTCATTGATATTAGCGGTGTGATTTATCCACCATATGGTCGAATTTCACATTCCTTTTGGTCACGCACATTATCTTTTCAAATCACACATGCCTCCTGATTTGAGTATCTATCATCTTCTTCTGGAAACTGCTCATTATCTAGTTCATACATTTTCACATGAGTGAATATCTTCCCTTCATAATCATCTATAGTTCCTTCTATTTTTTATCATCATGAACACATGTTACTATATAGTGTTTTTCATCGTGGCTATAGTTTTTTCTTGGTCTCAATATCTTAATTATTTTCTTATCCTATTTCATTTTCTTCTAATTTTGGTTTTGGTCATCTCATCTAGTTCCAACTCTGTCATTGGATTTCTTCTCTAGTCACCGTTTATAACGCCCCATCCCTATTTATCCAGATTTGGTGCATTATTATATAACATTTTCATGATCACAAAAGATCATGTCTCTAAAGACTGATTAGTTTAGTTTCCATGGAAGTACTAGATATATTCATAAGTTTTACAATACATTATAAAATTAAAACAACAACACCATTGTCTACATTGACCATAGTCATATCCCTTAGACTATCCCTACATGTCAGTTATAATATACTTCTTCACTTCCTGGGAAAAATAAAATATAAAATTGGGTGAGCTTAGATTATCAGTAAGGATAACAGTATAGAGAAAACAGTCTTAAATAATCTTAAACATTTAAGGAAATATATAAGACTAAACCAAAATCCGTATAAACATAAACATAATTATAATATGGAAAATATAAATCTAAATAATGTCATTTACATATTCCTGTGGATATTATACAAGTCTAATAATCACATTAAATATCAATATCCAATTTCATAATGATATAATACATAATTCCAGTCTTCATAACCACATATTTAAGGCCACGTGACAAGACTAAAAATAATATTTTTTCATGGCATTATGCCAGGAATTTAGTTTGTCTCATTAGAACTACTGATGCATCGAGGAGCTATAGTTGGCTCCACCCATCCGTGACTAAGTCCCATGCATTCCTCATATGAAAATGATTAAACATAACATAAAGATTCGTATTAAAAAATAGCATATGAAATGTCAATACATAATCCATAAACCATGAATGGTATAAAAATAACACATCAAGAGTCAAAAATATCAAAAAACCATCAATACAATAAGGATGATTTGTATCATAATAAATCAACTTCAAACAAGTTAATAATCCATAAAAGGATGTTGACACAGATGAAATGAGAAATATTTGAAAGAAATACCTATTTTTATTTTTAAACCATTTAAAAGAAAACATTTATTTTGGAAATAATCTTGTAATCTTGTTAGAGGATCTTCAAATGTGTTATAACAGTGGAAAATATCCACACTCACCGTATAAGTTAAAAAACATTCTTTCGTTAATTTTGTCAAAAAGGGCGTAATGTACCTTATTTAGAAAACGGCCAAAATATTCCTTTATAAACATCTTATAAAAAGTAAAGTAAGCGTATAAATGACTTTATCACATAGTCAAAGAAATATTATAAATTCTTTGATATACATTTTAAGAAACATGTATGTGGATGATAAAGGGGTCCCGGTAGATAATTACGTATAAACAATCTTAGATAATGAAGAGGTTATAGAATTAACTCTTAACTTGTACTTTTCATTGGTTGAGGGTACCTTAAAATCCTGTATAATTGTTAAATAATTGTTATTAAATTATAAATGAACCATATTAAGAAATATTATATCATATAATATCTTCTAATATTGCTTTGTAAAAAATATTTTAGTATTATCGTTATTTTGGGTGTTAACTGATTCGTTTTTCTTTATAAGTTTTGTTATGTAAGTCATGTTTGTTATGGATAGGATATGTCTGATTCATATCCAAAATCATATTATGTTCTTTAAAAATTATTTTTATTCATCAAATAAAAATTATTCTTGAATTGTTATGATGGGGAAATGAATCTCATTATGTTCGTGGAGACAGTAATCCGTACACACACACGAGCGAAAATATCATACAATTGAAGGTGAAATCATATATAATTTAATGTAATATCATATATAAAGAATCATTAACATTTTATATTTATTATTTAAATCAATGATACTTCATTATTATACCCATCAAAATAATAATGTCTTGAATAACAACTACACAACGAATTGGAGACGGTAAGCTATACGTACACCGGAATGGTTGATTTGTCATTCATATGATGTATAGAATAATGAATATGGTTGTACCATTTTAATAATAACATCAAAGAATATAGAATATAAAGGAGATATTATTTTATAATGGAAACAAAAAAGAATAGAGGATGTGTAATAATAAAAGAACTTGAAAGAGGTGATGAAATATTTACCTCTTCTTCGGGTTCTTCATTTTGATTTGGTCAAAAGGGATCCATAGGTTGAATTTATAACTGAAGGAAGTCCTCTAGGATTATGGGAGGATAGTTTAGAGGTAATTTGGGTAGTTTTGGGCTATGAAAAATGTATTTGGATGTTTGAATTTGAGATAAGTGGAAGTTCCCTTTTCTAAAAGAGGTGAGAGGCACATTAGGAAATGATTGAAATATTATTTTTTAATAAAATTATTTTTCTGTTTCTAATTGAACCAAAATGATTTATCTCTAGGAAAGAAGTGTATGAGTTTACAATAACTCAACCAATATGTTTGAGATAGGTTTGGGTCAACATATTAACCTTATCTTTTATATTTAACTCTTAGTTAAATAGTTTTACTTTTACCATGTATTCTTGTATTATTTTAAAAATTGGTTCATAAATTTACTATAAAATGCGAAAAGAACCTAAAGTGGTTCATTAATGATATACCAATCATTATATAAGTCCATTTTATGAACCATATATTTTTAGGAATATTATATTAATTAATAATATAATATTTGTTTTAAAAACTCTTTTATGTCAATTTTGACACTATTTGGTTTTTTTGTCAAAATCATAACAGCATGATTACTTCGAAACAAATTCATTTAATCAACCCTATCATGTCATGTTAACCTAGAAAAGTAGTGGAATTTATTGAAAGTCTCAAATTATAATTATTTGGATATTTATAATATCTATTATTATAATATTTCATTAATATGGTAATTACTGCATCATCATTGTATCATAAATAAATTTAATTATATAATGTCTAAAAAATATAAATAAAATAAAATTACGTATGAAATATCTTAGCTTTCTAATGAATATGTATAGACGAATTTATCTTATTTTTAACCCTATTTTAAAAATGGATTAGTTATTAAACATTGAATTTAACACTTTTAATTCTTCTTTAAATAAAATATTAATAAATGTTCTATTCTAATCCATTTAGACCTAAAGCATCATATTTTATTCTTAAGGATGTTTGAGGTTGAAATAAACTTATCTAATAGAATTATAAAATGTGTTAGGGTGTTAATAGTATCATTTTTACCTTTAATTACCGTTTCTACTTTTAACTGTGGTAAATAAAAGTTAAAAGACACTATTCACCAAAAATTATTTTCATCTTATTGAACCAAATTTTAATTACTGATATCAACTGTGTCTTTCAGATTTTTTAAATTTAATTCACAGATGCAATAAAATTATGTTTTATGCAATTTTTCCAATCCTCTTAGGAGGTGTGTAAAAGACGGAAAAAAGTTCAAAAAAATTAATATATCCAATGTTATTATAAAATGACTCCAATGAATTAAATTGATCTTATATAGGTATTATGCATCTAATTTGAGATAAGATAAATTTAAATAAAATAAATAATTATTAAAATACAAAGTTGGTTTTAAACAACAACATAATGTTTTTCACTATTCATCTAAACTTGAAGGTTTTTAGAAAAATACAAAAAAATTAACCCTACACAAATTTAGATATTTAGAATTCAAAAATGAAGTCCGTTTTGAAAAATAAATTTTAAAAAATTTAAAAAATTGGGTATAACTATTCATAACAACTAGTTGGATTTGTTGGGGTGTGTTAGAGTCTCAAAGTTGTGTACATCACACACTATTTCATTATTTAAAGGGACACGTAGCGTAACAGCTTGGGATGTTACATTCTCCCCTCATTTAAATAATTTTTTCCAAAAAAAATTCTAGAATATTACTGCATAAAAAGATTTGGTTGGTTCTTCATCATAAGTTTCTGGGGTTTCCACGTTTCCTCTTCCATCTTATAATTTCTCCATAGAACTTTTACCAGACGTGTCGTCCGGTTTCTCAACACTCATTCTATTGTATCATGAATATTGACAGGCTCCTCACAATAAGATAGATCAGGTTCCGATTAAATTTCATCATAGGTGAGTACATGATCTGGGTCAGGCATGTATTTTCTCAACAGTGATATGTGGAACACATCATGAACATTTCAGAGACTTGGCGGCATTGCCCAGCAATATGCATCAGCTCTAATTCATTCTAGAACTTCAGTAGTTCTTATGTACTTGGGACATAATTTTACCTTCTTACTGAATCGTATAACTCCCTTCCAGGAAGATACCTTCAAGAAAAAATGATATCTGACCTGAAATTCTAAATATGTCCTTCAGTTATTGGAATAGCTCTTTTTCCAACTTTGAGCTGCTTTGATGTGTGTTTGGATAACCTTCACATTTTCCATTGTTTCCTCAACAAGTTTTGGGCCTATGATATTTCATTCACCCACATCATCGCAACAAGTTGGTGTGATACATCTATTTCTGTATAACGCTTCATATTATGTCGTATAAATACTTTCATAGAAGCTATTTTTATAGAAAAATTCTACTAGAGGTAAATATTTATCCCACATACCCTGAATGTCACGTGATAAATATCTCAACATGCATTCTATGGTTTGAATAGTCCATTCTAATAGTCCTTTCGTTTGAGGGTGGTAGGTACTGCTCAAACGAACTTCAGTATCTAGGTATTTCTGAAGACATTTCGAGAATATTGATGTAAAACAAGGATCACGATAAAAAACAATTAATAGGGGTAGTCCATGAAGTCTTACAACTTCATTAATATATAGTCTTACTAAATGTTCAAGTGGTTAATCTTCTATTATAGCCTGAAAATGTGATGACTTGGAAAGGAAATCATCAATGACCCATATCGCATCATTCGTTCTATGAGTTTTTGGTAGTTCCATGATAATGGCCATCATAATATCACCCCATTTCCACTCAGGTATGGGAAGATGTTGAATGAATCCTCTAATATGTTGTCTTCCAGCATTTACCTATTGACACACCATATATCTTGACACATAATCTGCCATCTCCATCTTCATGTTGTCCCACCCAAAATGTTCATTCAAATCATTATACATCTTAGTGCTACCAGGGTGTATAGAGAAATTAGAGCTATGGGCGTCATCCAACAATTTCCTTTTCAGATCAGTTATATTGGGAACACAAAGTCTCTTCCCAAATTTCAAAATATCATCTTCATTACGATGTCGATCAATCTCCCATCATTCAAAGATTTAATTTTAGTTTTAAATTCTTCATCATCAGTGTGACAACTGTTTATCATTTCTAGTAATGATGGTTTAGCAACCATTTGAAAAAAGTATTGGTGTTTCACCTTCCATGGTTATTCCCATTTCCATATTTTCAAGATCGTTGTATATATGAACCTTTTAAACTCTCATCTTTTTATAAACTCCATGATCATTTCTGCTCAAATCATCTGCCACCTTATTTTCATTCCTTGGGTGGTAGTGTATAATGAAATCATAACCCTGGAGTAGCTAGATCCATATCCTATTCCACATGTTGAGTTCCTTTTTGTGAAAAAATATAATTCTTTCTCTTGTGATCAATATATATCTCATATTTTATACCATATAGACAGTGTCTCCATATCTTCGGAGCAAGGATTATACCTACTAACTCAGGTTCATGGGTGGTATAGTTTTGTTCATAAATTTTTAGCTATCTTGATGCATAGGTAATAAATCATTAATTCTATATAAGGACACAAACAGGTCCTTTATTTGATGATACATTATAAATAACAAACCCATCATTCCTTGATGGTAGAGTAAATATAGGAGCATTGACTAATCTTCTCTTCACTTCTTAAAAACATTCTTCAAACTCTTTTTCCCAATGAAATTTAACCCCTTTATGTGTGATATTTGTTAATGGGTTATCCAATTAGGCAAAATTATGGACAAATCTCCAATAATAACAAGATAGTCCAATAAAACTATGTACTTCAGTTATACTCGTTGGTGTTGTCCATTCATGAATTGCCTTTTCCATAGAAGGATCAACAGAGATTCCATCCTTAGAGACAATATGGTTCAGAAACGAAATTTCCTGAAGTAAAAATTCACACATTCTAAACATCCCATATAATTTTATTCTTCCAAGAGATATTAGGATAATGCACAAGTGATTTTATGGATCTTCATAAATTTTTAATTATACCATGATATCATCAATAAATACCACTACAAATAAATCACGATATTCCTTGAAAAATCTGTTCACTAGATCCATGAAAACAGAGGGTCCATTAGTCATCCCAAAAGGCATTATTATAACCTAGTAATGCCCGTACCTAGTTCGAAATGCAATTTTCGGAATGTCTTCCTTCTTCACAAACAACTGATGATATCCAGATCATAGGTAAATCATTGAAAAATTTTGAGCTCTATGAATTTGATCACGTAAATCAACAATGAGAGGTGGGGGATACTTGTTCTTTATAATTATAGAATTGATCTCCGTGTAGTCAATGGAAAACCTCATAGATCCATCTTACATTATAGGAAAAAGAACAGGGGCTCCCACATGGAGAAACACTTGGGAGAATAAATACCTTATTAATCAATTCCCTTATTTGTTTTATTAGTTACACTAATTCTACAGTGGTCATTCTCTAAGGGGATTTCGATATGGGCCTCGAACCAGGAATTTAATCAATGAAAAACTCAATTTCTCATTCTAGAAGACGTCAAGGTAAAACCTCTAGAAACACAACAACATATTCATGCACAATAGGTACATCCTCTATTTGAACATTATTTCCCACTCTCATAGTTATTTCATTCCCTTCTTCCATAATAATTGAATATAGTTGAGCTGGTGGAGGTGGATCTTGATAAGAATCAGATTGTGTCATTTATGCTTTTAAGATAAGGTTTTATTCATCATCATCATCATAAATTGTAGCCTCCTACTTCTTACAATAAATTTTCACATCATGGTCTGAAATCCAATCCATACTGAGGATTATATCGAATTCAATCATGGGTATAATGATCAGATCAGTAGCTAAATAATGTTTATATGACTTAATGGGAACTGATTCAACAAACATTGTTGCAATGATACTTACCATAACAGATTTGACTGATAGCTCTCTTGTGAAATAAAATTTGAAATATCTATTTTTCTAAGGAAACTATTAAGATATGAAGCTATAAGATGGTCTTAAATCAAATAAATCATTGGCTAAACATGAGGAAACCATTAAATTACCTGCCAGCGTGTCTTTCATAGCTTCAAACTCAATAGTAGTGATCGCATAAGCATGTAATTTGTCTCTTGATATTTTAAAAGGTATTTTTCCTAGGGGGTTAGGACATTCATCTGCATAATTCCCCCTTTCTCTATAATTGAAGCATTAAACATGAATAGTACATTTATTTCCTTTGCATTCACGAGTTTGGTGGCCTTTTTCACCACACTTATAACAGACTCCCATTCCCTTCAGGCAAGTACCCGGGTGTTTCTTCCCACATTTACTACATGATGGAAGTTCATCTTTTCCCTTGTTCCCCTTAATTTAATTTCCATGATGTTTAGCATATCTCTTCATCTCCTACATTGCTTTAAAGTCGTAAGACATAGAGAATTCGTTTTCCGTCTCGATAGCACATGAGACTGTATATTCATAAGATGAGAAGGATTGTGAGACTAATGCTCGATAGATAAATTTTTTTAACCCATAAAAGAATCGTTCAATCTTACTCATTGGGCTATGAATATAATCTACAACATGCCTTGATAACCTTGTAAATTTAGCCTCATATTTTGTTACATTGTAATCATCCTTTTTCCTCAGACTCAAAAATTGCCTTTTCATATCCACTTGATCGTCATGTGGAAAGTATTTTTCTAATTAAATACCATTAAACTAACTTCATTCTATATTATATACTTCACCATCTTCATTTTTGTTTTGAATCAATGACCACCATTGATCTTCATCTCTTATGAGGTAATAAACTGTCAGGACACCAATTTATCTTTCACTACTCCCAAAAGCATGAAATATTTTTTCTAAGAAACTTATCCATTTCTCATATAGAAATGGATTTATAGTCCCGTTGATTTTTTGTTGTTTTTGCCTCATTAATTGGTCAAACATTGATCCTCCATGTTGTGGATTAGTGTGCTCCATACGGGTAAGGTTATAATTCCAAACCGGAGTGAGTTGTCCCACTATGGTTACATGCTAATAAGAACCACATTCATCACCAGCTCCAATATAATTATCTTGAGTAGGATGTAAATTCCTACATGGATTACGAGCATTAATATGGTTTCCATTCCTTCCACTAAGCACCATTTCTAAACAATGGCACACACTAGATTAGTTTCTGAATCGAAATACATAATTCCAAACTTGCAAAACACATAACATAAATTGAACAGTATGAGGATATAATCCACAATCATAAAAATGTTTTATTTGAGGAGGAATATACTCATAAATACTTCATAATGGTACGTAAAGAAAATTTCAATTATCCTAAGCATATACCCTAGGAGTTTCGTAACCAACAGTGCAGCAAGGCCTGTTGTCATGTACTAGGATACCCCAGGTCAAGACCAAAACTCCATGTTAGAGTTTTCACTCTTAGATACATTTTTTCTAGATCCCCCTCTACCTACTCGTATCCATAAATGGATGTGTTGCTTGGAAAATACACAAAATCTCTACATTACAAAAATTCTAGGATGTTTTTCTATATTAAACCTAAACGTCTATCTTATGGTAATGTGCTCTAATCAGAGAATATATGAATCTAGTTCCCAATGTTTGTACTAAATATCCTTTGACACTAACTGTTACACCCTGACCCTAGTTGTCCAGAGTGGGTGCCTTATTACATAACATTGGAATGATCACAAAAGATCAGGTCCCGAAAGACTGATTATTTTAGTATCATTGGAAGTACATGATACATTCATAAGTTTTACAATACATTATATAATGAAAACAAAAACAAAATATTCTCCATTTACCACATTCATATCACATAGACTATCCATGTAGGTCATTTATAATATACTTCTTAACATCCTGGGATAAATAAAATATAGAAAGGGGTGATCTCAGATGCTCAGTAAGGATAACAATATAGTGGAAACATTAATAAATAACCAAAAACATGTAATGAAATTTATAAGACTAGAAAAAAATCCTTTTAAACATAAAAATCATCATTATATGGAAAAAATGTATTGAAATAATTCCATTATTTTTTCACATGGATATTCTTCTAGTCGAATAATCACATGCAATATCAATAGACAATTTCATATTGATGGAATGCATAATGCCAGACTTCATACCCACATAGTCAAGGCCTTGTTTCAAGACTGCTAATAAGATTTTTTCAAGGCCTTGTTCCTAGACACTATTTTGTCTCATGATAACTGCCAATGTATCTAGGAGCTATAGTGGGCTCCACCTGTCACTTACTAAGTCTAATGCATTCCTCAAATGAAAAATTATTAAACATAACATAAACATTCATATTAAAACTAGCATACAAGATGTCAATACTTTTTCCACAAACCATGAATGGTATAAAAAACACATCCAAATTCAAACATGTCACAAAATCTTCAATATAATATGGAATATTGGTATCATAATAAATCAACTTCAAACAAGTTTAAAATCCATCAAAAAATGTTCACGTAGATGAAATGAAAAGTATTTGAAAGAAATTACTATTTTTATTTTGAAACTATTTAAAATAATTTATTTCAGAAATATTCTTATAAGATTTTATGGGAAGATTCAAAGGTGTTATAATGGAAGAAAATAGTTTCACCCTCCGTATAATTTAAAAAAACATCCTTTCCTTTAATTTTCAAAAAAGGTCGTAATGTACCTTATTTGGAAAATGATAGAATGATTCCTTTATAAACATCCTATAGAATGTCAAAAAATGATATAAATTACTTTATCCCATAGTCTAGGAAATAGTTAAAATGTTTTGAAATACATTTTCAGAAACATGGATGTGCATGATAAAGAGGTACCATTTGATAATTACGACTAAACAACCTCGGATAATGAAGATATTGTAGGATTAACCCTTACCATGTACTTTTTATTGGTAGAGGGTAAATTAAAATATTTTATAATAGTTAAATAGTTGTTATTAAATTAAACATTAACCATATACATAAATATGGTATCATATTTGATGTTTGAATATTTCTTTGTTAATAATATTTTAGTATTAATGTAGTTTTGGGTGTTTACTGATTCATTTTACTTTATAAGTTTTGTTACGTAACTCGTGTTTGTTATGGATAGGACGTTTTTGATTCAATTACAAAATGATATTAAGTTCTCTAAAAATTATTTTAAATCATCAAATGAAAATTATACTTGAATGGCTATGATGGGGAAATGAATCTCATCACGTTCGTGGAGATGGTAATCTGTATGTACGCACGAGCAAAAATTTCATTCAATTGAAGGTGAAATTATATATAATTAAATGTTATATAATATATACAGAATCATTAAGATATTATATTATTTATTTACATAAATCATACATCGTTATTATACCCATCCAAATAATAATCTATTAAATAATAACTACACCACGACGTGGAGATGGTAAGTTGTACGTATGCATGTATGGTGACTTTGTCATTCATATGATGGATAGAATAATGAATATGGTTATACCATTATGATAATAACATCAATGTATGTAGATGATACTGGATTTATTATTCTATAATGGAAACAACAAAGAAAGTGAAAGTGGAAGAATAAATGAACTTGAAAAAGGTGATGAAATATTTACCTCTTCTTCGGGTCCTTCCTTTTGCTTTGGTTAAAAGGGTTACATAATTTGGCTTTATGAACAAATTAAGGCCTCTAGGATAAAGGTAGGATAGTTGAGAGGATATTTGGGTAGGGTTTGGCCGAGCCAATAGGCTTTTGAGGTGTTAATTTCAGATAAGGGGAAGTTACCTTTTATAAGATAGGTGAAGGGAACATTAGGAAAAGAATGAAATGTTATTTTCTAATAAAATCATTTTTCTGTTAAAATGGCTCCAAAATGATTTAATTCAAGGCTATGGGGGGTATGGGTCGAAAAAAATTCAATCAATAGGTTTATTACAGGTTTGGGTTACCATGTTAACCTTATCTTTTAGATTTAACTCTTAGTTAAATAGTTTAACTTTTACCATGTTATCTAGTATTATTATAATAATTAGTTAATAATATTACTATAAAATGACTAGATAACATAAAGTGTTTCATTAATGATATACCAATCATTATATGAGTTATGTTTTATAACATTATGTTTTTTAGAAATATAATATCAATTAATAATATAACATTTTCTTTAAGGACTCTTTTATGTCAATTATGACACTATTTGGTATTTGTTTTTTTGTTAAAGTCATAAAAGCATGATTACATAAAAAAATCATATAATAAACCCTATCATGTCATTGTAACCTATAAAATTAGTGTAATTAATAAAAAGTCCCAAATTACATTTATTTTAATATTTATAATATCAATTATTTTAATCTTTCATTAATAAGATAATTACTGCATCATCATTTTGTCATAAATAAATTAAATTATTTAGTATATAAAAACTATAAATAAAATAATATTATGTAGTAAATATTTTATATTTATAATGAATTTTTATATTTGAATTCCTCTTATGTGTAACCCTATATTAAAAATTGTTTAGGTATTAAACATTGAATTTTTCACTTTTGACTCTTCATTAAATAAAGTAATATTAAATGTCCTATTCTTATCCAAGTTGATCTAAAAGATCATATATTATTCCTAAGGATGTTTCTGGTCTAAATAAACTTATCCAATAGAATTAGGACATGTTTTTTTGGTAATAATAATATCATTTTTACCTTTAATTACCATATTTACTTTTAACCCTAGTATATAAAATTTAAAATTTACTATTCACCAAGAATTAGTTTAATCTTATTGAACCACATTTTACTTACTGATATCAACTGTGTCTCTCATATTTTTGAAATTAAATTCACATAAGTGGTGAAATTAAATTTTATGATAATTTTGAAATGCTCCTAAGAGGGTGGTAAAAGACGGTTAAAAGATCAATAAAATATTTATACATCTAATATTATTATAAAATTACTCCAATTAATTACATTAAACATATATAGGTATTATGTATCTATATCGACCTAAAATAAATTTAATTAGAATATATAATTATTTAAATGAAAATTTAGTTTTAAATAATAACGTAGTGTTTTTCACTATTCATCAATAATAGAATATTTTTATAAAAACAAAAACAATTCACCTTAAGCTAATTTCGATATTCACAATTGATAAATGTTGTCCATTTTGAAAAATAAAATTTATAAAAATTCAAAAAATGGGTATTTTTATTCATAATGGCTTGTTTGATTGGTTTTGGTGTGTTAGAATCTCGAAGTTGCGTACATCACAAGCCATTGCATTATACAGTGGGGAATGTACTGTGGAAGATTGTGGTGTTACAACATTCATATCTTTATTAGTGTTCTCGAAAAGTGACAGTTGGATTCAACGGTGATTCAATTTCTCATTGGACACAAATGTTGGTGTTGATTCACTGTTGGAATTTTAACAGTGGTGGGTAATTTTACTCACTGTTGGAACCCAATGGTGGGTTAATGACCCAATACTAGACTTCAATGATGAGTGGTTTTTCCCACAATTGGAAATCAAAGGTGGGTTTTCATTTACCCACTATTGGTGTCTTCTCCTTTAAATTAACATCCTTGGATGAGTGTTCTTCGAGCTCCAAGAGGTGATTTTCTATCCTTCTTACTTCACTGCCTGCTTTTTTTTCTAGTTGTGAATTTCTTATTGTATGATATATTTTTAATTTTCATCTACTGTAAATAGTTTCATTGGTTTAATTTTTCCACTATTTTTTCAATTTTTTATTTTTCATTACATTTTAAGAAAATTTTTGAACTCCTAAAATCGTAAACAATAGCACCCATTACTCCTTTGATCAGTTACAAGAGCACACATTCGTTACACACAACACAAGCTAGGCTTGCGATATATGCATGAGAAACCTTCCTCGATAGCATGTGTTGTACGCAATATCGAGTTTCACTAAACAATGAAATGTTGTTAAAATATTATATAAACTAGCTGTTATGAATAGTAATACACACTTTTTAAAATTTTATAAATTTTATCTTTCTAAATGGACTTCATTTTTGGATTCAGAATACCGAAATTAGCCTAGGGTTAATTTTTAGTATTTTTATGAAAACATTCAATTTTTGATGAACAGTGAAAACACTGGGTTACTATTTAAAAACCAACTTTTTAATTAAATAAATATTTATTTTATTTAAATTTATTTTATGTAAAAATCGATACATAATACTAATATATGTTCAATGAAATTCATTGGAGTCATTTTATAATAATTTTAGATATATAAAAATTTTGTTCAACTTTTCACCGTCTTTTACCTATCTCCTAGGAGAATTTTCAAATGTACATAAACGTAATTTTACCACCTCTGTGAGTGTAATTTTGAAAATCCGAGAGACACGATTAATATCAAGGAGTAAAATGTGGTTCAATAAGATAAAAATAATTTTTGGTGAATAGTAACTTTTAACTTTTATTTACCACGGTTAAAAGTAAATTTGGCAATTAAGGGTAAAAATAATAATAATATGACTCTAACACATGTCCTAATTCTATTGGATAAGTAAAATTCTTCCAAAAACAACCTTAGAAATAAAATATTACCCTTTAGTTCCACTTTGATTAGATTAAGACATTTATTATTATTATATTTAATAATGTGTTAAAATAGTTAAAATCAAAGATTAATAACTAAAAACATTTATAATGTAGGGTTATACATAAGAAAAATTCGAATATAAATATTCATAATAAATATAAAAATATTTCCAACATAATGGTATTTTATTTATAATTTTTATATATTATATAGTTTAATTTATTTTTGACACAATGAAGATGTAGTAATTACCTTATCAAAGAAATATTAAAATAATTGATGTTATAAATACCCAAATAAATTTAATTTGAGGCTTTTTATAAATAACACAATTTTTGTAGGTTAATAAGACATGTTATTATTGATTTAATTAAATTTTTCAAACTAATCATGTTGTTATGATTTTTACAAAAAATCAATTACCAAATAGTGTCAAAATTGTCATATAATAGTTTTTAAAACAAATATTATATTATTAATTGTTATTCTATTTCTAAAAATCTATGGTTCAGCCAAATGACGTAGATAAGGTTATATATATTAATAATTAACCACTTTGGGTTCGTTTGTCTTGGTATAGTAAGTTTATTAACAATATAGTGTAAGAAAACAAGAAGACACGGTAAAAGTTAAAATATTTAACTTAGAGTTAAATGTAAATGATAAGGTTAAAATATTAACCTAAACATGTCTAAAACCTATTGGTTTAGGGGATTTCGACCCATCCCCACTTTAGCTTCGAAATAAATCAATTTAGAGCTATTATAAACCGAATATGACTTTATTAGAAAATAATATTTTATGTTTTTCCTAAGGTGCCCCTCTCCTCCCTTATAAATGGGAAGTTCCTCCCTCTCCTCCTCACACAATTTTGGGACGTAAAGTTTGGACAAACCCTGCCCATTTCCCTAATCAAATTCACTATAATCATACTAGAGGTCTTTGTTATCTTTAAATACCAATTTTAGTGCCTTAAGATAAGGTTTCAAAGAGGCATGTTGAAGAAGAGGTAATATTCGTTACTGATTCTTTCAAATTTATTTCATGTTCTACTTCCTCTTATTTAGTTGTTTCATTATGAAGTAATAACATCAGTATCATTCATATACTGATATGTTATTATAAATATGAAACAGCCCTACTTCGCCTTCTAACCATCCTATGGAAAAAGAAATCATCGCGCGTGCGTACGTATGTAATACCGTCTCCATGCCGTGGTGTAATCGATTTTCTACCACCACCTTACATGGATGGGTATAATGGTGTAAAGAATAACTATATATGATTATTTTAATGTGATATTGATTTTGAAATAGTATCCATACACTTTAATAAAATTCTGCGATCATGGGAATGATATCATTGCTCGTGCGTACGTACAGCCTACTATCTCCACGATGTGATGCGACTCGTTTTACATTATCTTCATTGAATAATGATTAAATAAATGAATTGAATGAATAAATATTATATATATTATACTAATATCATTCTGTAAATGATGTATCTATAACCTAAAATGAATTATAAAAATTTATTTGACAAAACACGCATAAGATCATAAAGCAATGAACACCTGAATAAAAAGTAGCTATGAAATATTACTATTTAGAAGATAATAATATAACCATATATGATATCATAACAATGAATATGATTCTGTAATAAGAGAATGAAATTATTTAAATCATTATATAGGAGTTTCAGATATGTACAAAGCACATTAGACCTATTGTAAGGGAAAATTTCACAATCTCATTTTTATCCGAGATTGTTTATACTTAAGATTTACTGGGGCATATTTATCATCCAAACCTATGTATCCTCAATATGTAATATTATTTCTATCCTCCTATAACTATTTAAATCCAATTTTACCTATTGGTGAATTTTAGTAAATGATATGAAAGGATTCTTTTGTTATTTTCAGTATGAGATACTTTTTGACTTTTCCGTCCAATGTACGAGAAGAATGTTTTTTAACTTATACGACATGAATTGATTTTTATGACTTCAGAGAACATTATTTCCATGAAACTTCCATTATAATTTTTCATTTTTATTTTTAATTAACATATTTTAGTTTAAAATTGTATGACATGTTAAGAACGTAAAAAGGTTTTTCAAGTAGACTGGATATTTTCCTCAAGAATGGAGTTCAAGTGTTTTATCATAATTATTTTCCATCTATGATTTTATAGGGTTCTGTTTCTATACCTATTATTACACTGATTTGATTATGTTATGATGGAATTATTTTTATGAAGTCCTTTTATAGATTATTTAATGATGGCATGATGTTTATGAATCCCATTATTATTATATGGGTTATGCTATGACGTATGATTAATGATTTTGTGGCACATATAAGAATGGTTTAATTATAAGATGGGTGGGACCTACAACTCCCTCCAATGCATTGGGTAGAGATTTATATCTCATGAGATAGACAAGGATGGAACGAAAAGTCAATCTAGTTCAGTGATATAGGACTGGAACGAGGAGTGAACTCGGTTTTGTATTGGGATTTGTCCGCTATTATGGTCTTGGAAAAGAGCCTTGACTAATATGAAATGATTTTATATGATAATGTGTGTATGCCACAAAGTTTCATGTTTTATGTTATTATTATTGTGATTACATTTCACTACTAAGATTTATCCCATGTTATGATATTATGATCTTTTTTCCAGGTTAATATTTTCAGAATATTATATTCTTATGATATGATATGATTGATATTTCATTTTTTAACCCCTACTGAGCATTTGAAATCACCCTTTTGTATGTTTTCTTTTCCCCAGGTTAGGAAGAAGGGTATTAAGTAGGATATTCCAAAAGGGACTCTGGATATGATGAAATAAACGGGAGAAAATTTAGATGATATATGAACATGTTGTTTATGTTTCCCAGTTTCTAAAGACACTATACATATACGGTCCTATCATGGTTTTGTTATATGCTGTAATAAGTATGCTTCAATTCTGAACTAATAAGAATGTATGTAATGTATGGGTCGTTATAGTGGTGCTGAAACTCTGGAGAAGTCTGGAACAATGGTATGTATGGTCGACTCATGAGTGATCGACTGCAGCCTCTTATGCATGATTCCATCCTGTGCTGTCTGGGTTTTCCTTTTCGCTAACCAAGGAAAACCCTATCCCAACGTTATAGATAAACCATTAAATTTTTGCCTAATATAGTCAATCTGTGTATGAACTGTTGTTTCCCAGTCCATACCCAAACTAACGTTGTAAGGCCTCGACGCTGCCACCAAGAGGTTCCAACCGAAACTCTCACCTCAAGGGTCATATCACACTGTCGGTGTAAGTGTGATTATCGAGTATCATCCCAAAGGTGTCACCAAATGAGAGGGTCAAGAAACTGTTTATCCAGAAACTCTAGGTCTTGGGGAAGATGTGTGGAAGGATGGAATGATTTGTATCGATTTCTATTGATACGTTATCTAGTAGTAGACACAGACCGTACCTCAAATCATTCATAGTGCCCTTGGGTCACACTCATTGATCGCAAGCAGTTATTCTCTTCCATTTCCCTCCAGCTCCATGAGCCTATCGAGGACTATAAAGGCAGGTGGGTGTAACATGTCGAAATGTTCACCACCTCATGCCGGTCTCCTATATGTTCTTCCACATCTACTGCACTACAGATTCATCTGTCCTTAACACTTCCTCTTCTATAATCATTCTACATGCTCAAGTCTCTTAGACTAGCGCCAGTTTCATGGTTTCCAACTGCTAACATTCACTGGTTGTATCCACTCAGCCAATGAACATTCAACCACAAAGGTTCTCTCTAGCACCCTAACATAAGTAGGATTGTATAGAGGAATAAGTGTGGGATCATATATCCTTAAACACACCTCACTCAGAGTTCTGATCTCTAAAGCACTGACCATATCGTATTCATCAAGTACCAAGAATGATCGGTATTCCTCGATGTATACTCAGCTACTAACAGGTCGTCCTACCTAAGCAGTATAAGCTCTAGAAAAATATCATCTACCTCTTCAAGCCATTCCTCGGGCGCCTGTGGGTCGGGCTCGCCTTGGAAATTTAGGGATATCTAGTGCTAAAACCCATGTAAGGAACTATGTCTACACGTTTCCTCTACCAGTACCACCGATAGTGTCTGTTAACCAATGAGCAGTGATATAGTTGGCACACTGCCCGAAGGTACTATCTCGGAAAATAGTCCAAGTATCGAAACCTCATCAATATGCAGACCATTCTCATGGTCACTCACTAAAATAGATTAGTAGCTATGATCAACATCTGCTCTAATAGTGTCTCAACTAAGTGTAAGACTCCAGTAATCGCCTCCATCTAGACCTCTGCTGCCTGGGAATCTATCTCACCTTGAAATCTCTGAGAAATCTACGGTTGAAACTCATGAAACATGCTCAATCGGTGTGCACCATCCTCCAATGCAGTTGGTGGCATCTGTTGTCCAACAGGTGGTGCTGCTGCTAGAACACCACCCGAAGGTGCCAATATAGTAAGAAGGACCTAAACCGGAGCCTCGTTTCTCAGTGGGCCATCAACGTGTACTCTCTCAGAAACCCTAGCTGGCTATCTACGTAGCGACATCCTGATAATGAACAGGTGCGCCACGGTCAATAAGTTATACCTGGTGAGATGAATCAAAGAGTTCACAAAGGAGAATCCTGAAAACAAACTCATAATCATTGTTTTTGTGCACTGAGTCAGAAATCAGAATTCAGGGTCTTGGTGTATGGATACGTCGTCCGCCGCCCCAACATTGGACTCCCTAGACTGAAAACCACACTCAATACTCTTAACACTATTTAGTCACAGTAATACATGTAAAGAACCAATGATTAGCGTACTTAGACATTTAATTACCTTTTCGGAATACTTAATACATGAAAAAAATAGACGTTGAAAGACCGTATTAGATTAGTGTCTTTGGAAACATGGAACATAGTCTTCTACTAATGGCAAAAGATCTTCAAAATCTCCCATAAAGATCTTCCCCTTTGGTTTTCTTACCTAAAACCTTTCTTTATATCCTGGGGACAAGAAAACATAAAAATGGTGAGCTCAAATGCTCATTAAGGGTAAACAAGGAGAACATAAAACAATCCCTAAACATTTAAACGTAATTACATGAACATAAATCATCAAAATCATGAGTAATGACATAAATCTTGGCAATTCATAATGCATAAATCATAAAGGAACATTAATCATGATAAAATAACATGGGAATAACACATGTAATTGTGGAAAACCATTAAGAACATGTTATAATTTCCATTGTAGCCAAGGCATTGTTGCCAAGACCATCATAGAGGACAAAGTCCATTACTGAACTGGGTTTACATGTCGTTCCAGCCTTGTATTACTGAACTGGATTCAGTTGTCATTCCAGCTATGTCAATCTCATGAGATATAAATCTTTACCCAATTAATTGGAGGGAGATATAGGTCACACCCATCTCATAGTTAAATCATTATTACTTGATCCATAAAATAAACATAAATCTTTCCTCATAACCCAAAGAATAAAAATGGTTTTTATAATCATCATCCCATTATAGCGTAATCCATATAAAACAAATGGATATCATTTCATCATAAGAATAATCAAACCATGTAAATAATATATACATTATACTTGAATCATAATAATACTAAATAATGTCATCTTATATGGAAAATAGTTTTGACAAAACACTTGAAATGAATTCTTGAGGAAAATATCCTTTCTTTTTCAAAATCATTTTCTTTTCAGAAAATTCCACTAAATTTTATAAGAAAGGGATTTTGTTGAAAATAATCATGAAATCTTGTAAAGGAAGTTTCATGAAAATTAGGCGTTATGAAACTGTAAAAATTCGTTCAATCCGTATAATTTAAAAAAAAATTCTCCTCGTACTTTTTCCAGAAAAGTCAAAAAGTTCCTCGTATGGTAAATAAAAAAAAGATTCCTTACATAAAATAATTTAAAAGTAAAAGTGGGGTAAAAATGAATTTAAAAATAAATGAAAATTATTAAATACTTTATTAAAAACATATTTATGGACATTGATGAAAAATATATCCCCAGCAAATACTTACCTATAAGCAATCTCAGATAAAAAATATATTTTCAAAATTTTCACTTACCTTATGTCCAATTTCACCAATATGTGTCCGAGACTCCTGTATAGTGGGTTTAAACATATTATTAACTTGTAAAAGAACCATAATAATTTTTATTATATAATATATGATTCACTTATGACATTATCTTACTCGTTCATTTGTCAATTTAATGTTAAAGCTTCGTTTTGGGTAAAATCGTTTCATTTATCGTACGTGTTTAGAATTTTTGTTCTTGATGTTATTATTTATAATATCATGATATACTAACTTCCAGAATGTAAATCATGATTTATATATCATATATATTGAAAATATATATATGAATATAGTAAATAGATAAATGAAATGAAATACACCATTTATGGAGACGGTAGACCGTATGTACGCATGAACGTTGTTTTCATTTTTTTTATTGAATTTAATGGAACTATGTAGAATATATATATATATATATCCAGTAGAATTATTATGTGTTAAATTTCATCATTATTTATTATATATAAACATTATAATCATTTTTTAATGGTTATCATTGAGAATGAATCTCATCGCGTGGTGGAGACAATAATCTGTACGTACGCACAAGCGATGATTTCGTTCCCATTATTATTGAATGTTATTGGATTGGTTGATATAATGTATCATAATTATCATCATGTTAAAATAATCATATATAGTTATTCTTTACACCATTATACCAATCCATGTAAGGTGGTGGTGGAAAACAGATTACACCAGGGCATGGAGACGGTATTCCATACGTACGCACATGCGGTGATTTTGTTTTCCATAGGATGGATAGAAGGTGAAATAGGGTATTTAAATATTTATAATAACATATAACTATATGATTGATAATTATGTTATTATATTATAAAGAAAAAACTAATAGAAATAGGGTATTTTCAGAAGTTCAGGACCTCTAGTATGTTTCTAGGGAAGTGTATAAGAGAAATATTTTGTGGTTGGACGAGCTTTAAGGCTCAAAATGGTGTGAGGAGGAGAGGGAGGAGGTTCCCTTTTATAAGAGAGGAGAGAGGGACTTTTGGAAACCTCTAAAATATTAAATTATAATAAACCCAAAAACCACATAATAATATACAAAGTGACTAAAATTAGAGTATTAGATAATATAGGGTTGTAATCTCATCATCCAATTAAATTTAGACATGTTTTAATTTTATTTTAAACATTATGATTTTGATTTATCCTTATTGAATCTATTTATTTTTATTTGTGTTAATAATGTAATATATTTTATGTTGTTATAAATACTTACTTATGTTTTGTTAATTACACATAATTTGATACTGTATGACATTTTAGACCTTTTAAAATTTAATTTTTAAGTTTTAAATATTTTTTTTTGATTTTTAAACAATTTAATAATAGAAAATATCAATAGTGTAAATTTTGACACAATTCATTTATTTTAATTTAAATAAAATTCAAAGAGAATATATTTTCAAAACAAAACTATTTAATAGATTCCTAACAAGTCACATTAATCTATCAAATTCGTGTATCACCTTAATTAGGTCATATAATATTTACTATAATACTTTTAAAATCATTAATTTGATATTTCTATTAATAAAATAATGACTACATCTTTTTTTTATAATTATTTAATTTACTTATTTTTGAATAAAAATTATAAATAAACTAATATGATGAAGACAAATATAATATATTTCCTAAGAATACTTTTAGTTGAATTTATCTTCTAAAACAACCATATTTTAATGTTTTATCTTTATTAAAGTATTTAGGTGAAAACATTGACATCATTTAAAATAAAATAATATAAATGTACTAATATGTATTATAAGGCTCAAAATGGACCAAAATGAGACCCTTGGATTCATAGGGTATATATATAATCTAAAAATAATGGTTGGTCAAGTTTTTGGTCCTTTGGATGGGTATTATTACTTTAATAAAAACTATATTATTGATTTTTCACTAAGTAAATAATATCTGCATCATTAATGTATAAGCTATTAAGGTAATTAAATATTTAATAAAATTACAAATAAATTACCATAACAAATAAAAACATTTCAGCTTTCAAATGAGTATTTATAATCTAATTTATCTTCTCTATAACCTTATATTAAGTATAATTTAATTATTAAAGTTTGAGTGAGACATATTTCACTTTCCTTTAAATAAAATAAATAAAAGGTCTTAATCACATCCAAGTGGGTTCAAATAGATTCCATTTCAACCCAAGTATGTTTTAGGACGAAATATAATCATCTAATTATATTAAGACAAGTGTTAGGGTATATTTATGATATTATATTTACCCATAATTACCAGATCTACCTTTTACTATGGTAAATAAAATATACCGTACTTACTATTCATAGTGCCCAAAAATAAAAAGTAGCCTATTAACATAATTGAGACCTACTGATTCCAAATATGTAATCCATTTTTTCAAATTAAAATCATAGTAGTTGTAGAAATTAACTTAAAATTAATCTCATTGTTAAGAAAATGAGTTTTAAAAGTTAAAACATTGGAAAAGATTGAAATGATTTTACATATGAATTCAATGTAAAATCAATGATAATGACATAAATTTTTTTAAATGGTAAAAATATATTATATTTATACTTTAAAAGCATTGAATATTATAATTTAACCATATATATTATTATAATGAAATTTTTTTTTAATTAAAATATAGCGTGTTTTTTCTAATCATTAAAAAATGAAAGTTATCAGAATAATATGAAAAAATTATCCAAAGTAAATTTCTATATCCTGATTCCAAAGAGAATTTTATTTTGTCAAATTTATCTTATAAACATTTCAAACTATATTTAAAGTGGGTGCATCATCAAAATGTGGCAAAACTTCATTTTTTGAAAAATACTTATTTTACACGAAAAATTTATTTTGTTCTAATACCATGTTCTAGAAAATGTGTAATATTAATAATAATGTTATAAAATTCAAAATGTAGTTAATAATATTCATAATTGATAGTTAATAATAATATTATAACAATATATTATTGTTTAGTGAAACCTAGTATTGCGTACTACACTTGTTATCAATGAAGGTTGTGATTGTGTGTAATGCAATCCATGTCAGGGCTGCGTGTAGTGAAATCTCCCTTTGGTGTTGTGTATAACATAATAAAAAACTATTTCATTTATAAATTAAAAAAAATCTATACTTAATTTTGCGAAAAATAATTTCTACAAAATAAACTTGAAATTGTGTGTGACACGAGCATAAAATAGAATTATGTATATTGTAGGCTAATATGGTGTTGCATAGAGTACAAGCTAATCTTGGAATAGTGTACAATAGAAGACATCAAATAAATTTAAAAGAATATTCTCATAAAATCTTGGGGTGTTACAAGACTGATCAGAGTCCTATGTTCTGCAGTAGAACCGACTCCTCTGATACCAATTTGTCACGACCCATCCTTGGGACCCATGCTCTGACTTCTCCAAGCCCGCGTTCCATTGGCCAGGGGTTGGTGACTAGCACCAATGGAATAAATCCCTACGCTGGGAAGGGATTGCCTTTATAAAAAGAAATCGCACACAATCAGAGTACCCAAATGGAAGCAAAACACTAAGTAAAAATGAATACAAAGGTAATACTGAAAGTAAATGGGCCAGTATACAAACCCAACTTAAAAACAAGAAAATGTACAAGTAAAAAAGGTAAAAAATCTCCTGGATCATCCACCGGGGAATCCTACCTCAAGGGAAGGTACAGAAATCGAACAACCCCTCCTTGAGGTATGTCCTGTCTAGTCCAGCTTCGAGTAGCCTCCCATCCGTCACCCTCAGCCTCGATCACTATTGATCATCATCTACACAGAAAACAACAAGGTGTGGTCGATTCCCGTGCAGGACTGAGTATAACAATACTCAGTAGGGGACCCCGAGACCCCCGAAGGTCTCCCTGAATCCTCTAACGATAAAGCACAGAAGTAATATACAATCACAAAGTATAATCCAACCCTACATAGGTATATTCCCATACATGTACCTAAGTTATCAATCCTAGTCTGACTCCAACTCTCGATCCCAATCACAACCATTATAGAAAGGAAGTAAAGTCAATCACCATGAAGATAATGGTTGAAAGACATGACTCAGCTCGCACAGGTATACATCTTTTGTATAGTGATAGAGGTGATCATATGTAATCACTGACTCATCACTGCTATCAGACCCACACAGGATACAGGACCAGCTAAGCTGTCGGACCCTCATAGGATACAGGACCAACTAAGCTGTCAGACTCACACAGGATATAGGACCAGCTATTCTGTCAGACCCACACAAGATACAGGAACAGAATTCAGAACTATCGGACCCACAGAGGATCCCGGTATAGTATTTATCTATGTCGAACTCATGGAGGATTCTGGTACAATAGTAATCAATGTCGGACCCATGGAGGATCCTAGTACAATATCTTTGTTGTCGAACCAACGGCGGATCATGTCATCTCAGTCACAGCCAGCCCTAGGGTTCCAGCACACAACACACTCGATTCCGGGAGGGTCCACTCCTCAAGCCACGTTTCAATACATCAACTATATTGAATTCATTAGTTTATATATCACGTAGTTTTGTCTCATAATAAGGAACCCAATGTGATATACGGCGCATCAATCGGACACCCGGTCTGAGAGTTATTGGCATTTTAGTTCCAGGGGCCCGGTTGGTTGTTAGGCTTAAACAAACCTGGACGTACTCCAACTGTGTCCAAAACTCAAGTGAAGTATTCCAAATAATCATCTCACTCCATGAATTCTATCACCGCAAGAGGTATGTCAATCGGACACCCGTATCCCTAGATGCGGGCTAAAATGTGTAATGACCATAGTAGGTTTGGGTCTGGTCCAACCCCGTCGGTCTTACCCAGCCCGACCCAGTCTCAACACGGGTATGACATGGTCCGTGGGACTGACCTGGTATAAGGAAGTGACCCGAGCCGAGGGGATGGCCCGACCAGAAGAGACAGCCCGGTCAGACTAGCGGCACGGCCCGACGGGCTGCCCGGCAGAGGGCGGCCGACTTAGGGCGGCCCGACCTTAGGCGGCCTGGCTTGGGCATCCCAGCGGTCCATGCGAGGGAGGGGGTTTCGCGCCCCTCCCTGATTCATCGAACAGAACTGGTGCCTTGCACTGTTTTAGGGGTATCAGGACTTGGGTTGTCCCGCATGTCCAGCTCCACGGTGGCTGTCCCGGAAGGCCGCCATCACACCTCCACTGCAGTGCGACGGCGCCACAATCTTTCTGCTCTCCGCGCGGCATGACGGAGCCGCTCTTCTCCATCCGTCATGGCCCTACCAGCCACAGTGCCTCTCCAGTACGGCGAGACGGTTCTGCATGCCTTTGTCGCGGCCCGCCCTCACCACGGTTCTGCACCTCTGCTGTGATACGACGTGACGATGCCATGCCTCTTTCATTCTCCATAGTTCTTCTCCGGCGCGGTGCGATGGCACCATGCCCTTCTGGCTCTGCCTCCGACGTCAACCAAACAAGAATCAACGGAAGTACGTCAGGCCGTTTTTGTTCTGCCTGCGCCCTCCGCATTAGGTGAAAACAATTTTCCACCATTGAACCAAAGTAAACTTCAAAGAACGAGGGTATAATTCTAACATAATAATATTCAAATCCTCATACCTTATACTGGGTGTTCTCTTGACGGAGTCGCGTAAAGGAAGCATCGTTCCATTGACTTCAGAAGGAGATAACATCATTATTGTCGACGTTCTTCATTAGCGGCGTCTTCCCTTTCTTTCCCCAGTTGGAGAGGGAGAAGATGTCCAAGGAAGAAGTCGAAGAACGGAGGATGTCGTCGGCATTCTTCATGTTCTTCATTGGAAGGAAGTGGAATTCTTCACGGGCGATGGTTCATCATTGGAGAGAATAATTCTCCAAGGATCCTCCCTAGTTTCCACCAAAGAATGCTAAGCCAAAATAATAGAGGAAGTTCCCTATTATTTTTATGGCCTAACAACACAAGGGTTGTCCTTAACTAAACGTGACAACACACTTAATTTAATACAGACGCATGGATTCAAAATTCAAAACTAGGGAGGTGGAGAGTTTCAATTAATGAAGAGGGGTTTGGCACCATTATGATGGTAGACCAATAGTTTTCCTCATTAATGGGAAACTCAAGGGGTTTAAGGGGGTTTAAGGGAGTTTTGAGCTTGTGTGGGCCCCACCACAGAATATCCTTCAATGGGAGGTTATGCGCGGGTGGGCCCCACCTCCAACCTCTCCTTGGAAAATTAAACCACCATACAAATAAAAATATGTTAGACATATTTTTATTTAATTTATATAGACACCCCAAAAATTAACTTCCATCCTCGATAAAATGAAACTGCAGGGAAGGTCTCCTTAAGTGAATACCGGCACTGCGAGTTCAACGGTACTCATGGATTTCAATTCTGATCACCGGTTGAAAAGTTATTAAATTTCGCTCACACATTTACTGAACGTACCTGAAAAAACGATCGAAAAATTATTAACAGCCATCCTTGAACCACTACGGTCGAGGCTAGGCTCTGCCTGGGTGAAACACGCCCCAATGAACCCAACGGTACCCTAATATTTTAATCTGAGTTACCATTTAAATATTATGAATTTTACAATAAAATAATTTTCACTTAATTATTTTATTTACGGCCAAAATCTAACTTTCTCTGGTGGCCCTCACCGAACCATGTTAGTATGTTCATAAAGAATGCCTACCCTCATGATTTTAGTGGTGGTCTTAGATTTTTAATCTGAGTTACGGTTTGTGAGTTATAAGCATTTGAAAATTAAATAACTTTATTTAATTATTTTACTTACGGTTATGCCATTTTCAGTTGTTTCACAGAAGGCCCGCTCCGACTAATATTAAGAACGCCTAGGTTAAACCCACCCATCCTGAGCCCAGTGGTGGCCTCATATTTCTGATCTGAGTAACCATTTAAGATTTATTCCACTTTTATAGGAAAACTGCACACGCACATTAATTTATGTTTAACAATACTTCAACAGATCATTCTTGGCACTCCGGGCCTCAAAATTAGGCGCTGTTAGAAACTGTGGACTCATAAAATTCATAAGTATTTATGAAAAAAATTTACCCTAAAATCCCAGATCTTTACACAATTTAATAAATTCAATGATTATTAATTTATAAATGGGGGACTTGGTTTGTATTTAAAGGTTATCTAAATAATTTACCACTTTTATTTGTTTTGATATGTTATTATTTATTATCATTTCATTAAATAATAAAATATTTTAATATTCAGATCTTTTAAATTAACTATTATTTTGATTATATTTCTAGAAATAGTTTTTTTAATTTATTTTTAAATGATATTTTTTATACTAAATATTTTCATGATATATTTTTTATAAAGTTTAATCATTGTTTACGTAAATATCTTTTCAACCTTGTGAGGGACATTTTTAATCACATTAACCACATAGGGCACCCAGTGGGGTTAACCCCATTAGAAGGTAATCCATATGGATAACCAAAAGGATGTTGGGATTACGAATTAATAGTGCATGCCTTATGAGTGTGGTGATTGTGTATAAGGACCCATGGTGCATGCGCCCACGATTGTATAGAATTGGGATAGGTTTCTCACAAGGGACGTAAATCCCTTAGTATGTGTGTTCATTTTTTAATTTGACTCGAGGATAACATTTCTTCCTTAATATATAGGTACCTCATTACTCATCCATTTCGTTGTGGGACTCTATTTTTAAGTGTAATGTTCATACATTTATTTATTTGATAGTAACAGTGTTATATCTCCATTGTATGACCTTATTTTATCCACCATTAATTCTCCCCTATTATCATTTTTATTACCATGTTCCTCCCTATTTTAATATCTTTTATATTCTTCGGGAAACCTCTCATTATCTATTGTTGGTGTATGCACAACATTTTATCTATTCCATATTTAATCATTTATAATTCCTTCTATTTTATTATCATCTTGGACTTATGATAATGGTTTCAGTTTTTCACCATTTATATAGATCATCCCTGACCATGAAATTTTCTTTTCATTTTTTAATCCTAGTTCAATTTATTCTCATTATATTTTCAACCTTCTCTTCTCGTTTCTCCTCTTTCATTATATTTCTTCTCTAGTCACCATTATTCTCCTTGTTTGGGTGCTCTATGATCCACCATTGGACCTAACTCATAGTCAAGTCACCATGGTACACAATGATGGGTGTCAATTCACAATTTGAATTTTACCAATAGTGGGTGATTTTATTCACTGTTAGAACCCAATGGTGGGTCAAAGACCATCTACCACAATTCAATGGTGGTTGATTTTACACCCCATTGAAGTTAAATTATTGGTTATATTTTACCAACTAATGGTGTATGATCATTTGTTTTACAATCCATAGTCTATTGTTCTTCATGCATCAATGGGAGCTTTTACATCCTCCATTTTAGTATATTTTATTCTTTTTACGGTAGATCTTTTTTATTATAGATTCTTTTTGTTATTATTATATTTAATAAGGTGTCCCTTTTTATTATTTTTGTTTTCTTATTTTTTATAAATAGTTTTTCTTCATCTTAACTCTGTAGATAGATGGAAGATGCTCGAAAAGATTAAAAATGAGGACCACTTTCTAATTAGATTGGTTGTAGGTGTGCTTATTTTTTCTTGGTTAATTTTTTTTCTTATTTAACATGAATTAGAATTATTATTATTTTTCAATGTTTTTTATATTTATATAAATTTTTTTATCCACCTGTTAATATTATAGTTTTTTAAAAATAAATTTTAAAGAGCCTCCTTTGGACATTTCCAATGGTAGGTAATAAGACATTATTGGCATCGTGCGATTGTTGGTCATGAGTCACTGTTGGACTTTCAGTGGTGAGAAAATTTTTATTGCACCATAAGAATCCATTGCATTTTATGATTCTCAAAATAAAGTTATTTTTTATTAACTCATTTTATGTTTTTCTTAAAATTTGAAATTGTAGGTCATGCTTTGTGTAGGAACCCTTGGAATGTAACTATAGGTTTGGAGTCACCATTAGTTATATTGTTATTTTAATAGAAGTTTATCTCTTATTTTAATTACTTATTATTTAAATAAATCTCTTCATTAAATTATTATTATTTCATGTTGAGATAAATTTTTTCACTATTAGAAAAATAATTGTAAACTTATTTTATGATCTTTTTACATGAATATTAAATTTCACACGATGTTTATAATTTACTAAAATTTTGATACTTATATAATTTCAATTATTATATTATTATTTCAATTATTTAATAGTTATAAATTGATTACAAATGATTAGAAAAATAAATTAACAATTTTATATTAATATTTTATGAAGAAATACTTAGTATGACTGTTATTTAATGTTATTCAATTAGGATTTAAAAAAATACATGAAATAGTGACATTATTATATTATTATTCATTGACATTGTGTGATGAAGATATTTGACATAAACCCAATACTAGATGATATTTTTTAATGATTCAGTACATTGAGTTAAGATATAAATCGTATACATGTACATATAATTTTACAAGTCTCTTATGATATATATTGGAAGTTTCTGCTACTCTAAAACAATCTCATGATCTTATATGACATCGACATTCTAACTATGGTCATAGAAAGAATCCATTTTTTACATTTGTTCCATCAAGGGATCAATGATCATTGATCTCAAACTTTATCTACATTTTAATCATCTACTCCATTCCAACTAATTTATTTTATTCATGTAACCGTATTTATTTCTGGTTTTACATTAGTTATTTATGGTTTATAGTTTCTCCATACAAAAGGAACACTTCTTCTTAATTTAGTTATTCTACCTAATAAATTGATGTAATGGTTGTGACTCCTGATAAAATGATAAGTCCAATATACTAGGTTGGTGTCCTATATCAAGACTAGGTTGTTCCTTCAGGATGTTCAAAATGCAAGGTCTGTAAATAATGTTCTCACACCATTAAAAGATAATTTCATAGTGGCTACTGGTATCCTTTCAGAGTAAAAGATATTAGGGAGTTGAGTAGTATATTTGAGATCTAATCCACTATAAGACTTAAGGTATTTTAATTTTTATTTCCACGAAATCCTAACTCAAGGACATTTATCTCACTATAGATGAATATTATATAAACTATTATTATTATTATCTTTAAATTATTAAATGAATATACAACCCCAACCCCCACCCTCTAGTAATTTTTCCATTAGTAAAATATGTAACTACTATCCATGATGGTCGAGGTAGTAGACATGAAACTTCAGGTAAAGAGCACCCATATATGGAAAGAAGTGCCACACTGGGGACTAAAACCAAATATTAGGGTAGAGGGGTTGGTCATTTGCATTAAATAAATCCTTAAATTATAGATAGAAAGGCTGGGAATTTGACAATTAATGACACTATTTGGGTAGCTTCTACGCATTCTATCATTTTAAATGATATATTATTCTCTCAATCTTGTTTCTTTTCCAAAATTGTTATCAATTTTAGTCTGATGGTTGAGTTTGTGAGTGGGTTTATGAAGACCAACACAATGTTGGGTTTATGGTCAAAGGAAATCTATCATTTCATGGGTTGTGCCTTCAAATTTTGTGAGTAACATTTCTTTTGGGATCTTTAATTTCTTAACATGTTATGTTTTGAATTTATTTTTGGTATGTACTGGATGGTATCATACTAATCCCACATCAAATTTAAACATATGAGAGTAACCTTTTCATCTCCTAAGAGTAATTTTTATGTCCATCATAGAGAATCACATATCCAGGAAGCCTATTTAGAGATAGATTATTAGAAAATCATAGAGAACAATAGTCATGTTTCACGTATTTTGTTGGATTATGGGGGGTGTGATGCATAATTTCCATCCTCTCATAGAGGTCCATTTTCATAATATGTATCAAGTAGACCCCTCATGGATTCCACCTGAGAGAGATACAGTGTTCTTAATTGAGCTAATTTATGGAGCTGAACTAGTTTCAATTCAACCTTATCAAATGGATCCAAAAAGAGCTTTATTATCATAAGAATATACTAGAAGAATTTATAGATAATGTTTTTATACATTTGAGTATGTCACCTTGGGGTTATTCTATTTTTTTATTAAGAAGGAAAATGAGGCATTTAACTAACAAATTGATTATGGGAAGTTGAATTGGATGAATCTTAAGAACGGGTATCCTCCTCCACATATCAATGATCTCTTTAAATAGTATAGTGGAGATTTTGTATTCTACATTATTGAATTGAGATTGGGTTATCATAAGTTGAGGGTTATAATCCCTAATATACAACAAACTTCTTTTAGATGTAGGTATGTCATGTATGAGTACATCATGATATCGTAGGGGCTGGTGAACAATCCAGCTATGTTCATGGACCTAGTGATCCAAATATTTCTCATGTACATGGATTAGTTTGTATTTGTTTTTTGGATGAAATATTGGTATACTCTAAGACTCAAGACAATAATTCCCAATATCATGGCATGTTTCTTATTACACTGACAGAGCATAGGCTATACATAAATATATCTATGTGTCAATTATGTATCAACGAGGAATATTTCCTAGTTCAAATAATCTATGTGGAAGGTGTCTCAAAGGACCAGACAAATCATTATGATATTATTTCATGGGATCATCCAACAAATATTTTTTATATACATATATTTTTGGGTTTAGTAGCATATAATCGAATATTTATCCCAGAAATTTCCAATTTTGAAGAAAAACTTTATGACTTGACCAGTAAGGGGATCATGTTTGAATGGTCTAGAGATTGTGAGAATGTTTTATAGTAGTTGAATGAGATTTTGGGTACCACACTGATTTTCATCCTACCCAGGAAGGTTTTGGAGTATAACTTATTTTGTTCTGTGAATGGGATCAATTAGAAGTAGTGGTGCTGTAGGAATATTGAGTTGTGTCGTGTCGATCATGATAGTTAAGGAAATGTGAAAATAATTACCTGATGAAAGATCTTGAGTCAGTATAGTTGTTTATGCCTTAAATTATTGTGCACTATTGCAAAAAACATTTTTTACATCATTTATTTTTTTATTTTTTGCGTCAGTTTGTTTTGAAGTTATTACAAGAGAGATTATAAATATTGTTTTTTTATGTTGGTTATTTTAAAACCGATGTAAAAAACATAAATCCATAGAATTTTTCACATAGGTTCTTAAAAACCCGACTTGGAAAATGCTTCAGAGTCAATATTTATTACATAGATTTCTAGATAACCAATGTTTTATACATTTTATTACATAAATTATATTATAACTGAAGTAATAAACTGCGCCTCTAATGTGTTTTTTGTGTTTTTTATTAAAAAAACTACTTGAAAGTCATGTTTATCACATCAGTTATGAAAATTATCTACATGAATCACCAATATGTAAAGCATTTTATCATACCTGTTATTGTTTAACCAATGTGAAAACATATATACTATGTCGTTTATTACATAACCAACCCAATAAACCATTCCCAAGTATTTAATACATCGGTTATAAAATAACCGACGTAAAAATCAATTTTTTAATAAAATCGTTCAACCATTACTATGATCATCTAAAGAATACTTGAAACAAGACAAAAATAGACCAAAACTATACCAAAACAAGATCATAATACATACTAGAAAAATATCATAACTAGACAAAAAAAAAGAACCAACGAAAAATTAATCATTCATATACATAACATAAAAAACATAAAATGTCAACATAAAAAACTAAAACCCTTGGACAACCCTCGCCCACATGGACAACCCCCAGCCCACTGGATATACCCCCACCCCCAGGAAACTTTCCCATCCCCTTGAAACCCCCGCCCCTAGACAACCCCCCTAAACAGCCCCACCCCCGCTGCACACCCCCACCCCCTGGACACCCCCTACCCCCATGGACAGCCCCCACCCCATGGACACCCCCGACACCCAAGACACCCTCCCACCCCCTAGACAGCTCCCACCCTCTCGACACCACCCCACCCCACTAGAATTCCCCACAACCCATGGATACCCGCCCACCCCCTAGACACCCCCACCCCATGGACACCCCCTATCCCCTTGGAGAACCCCCCTTAACACCCCCTAACCCCTTGACACCCTCCCACCCTTGGACATCCCCCACCCATAGACACTACCCCACCCCACTGGATAGCCCCCACCCCCTAGACACCTTCCCACCCCCTGGACACACCCCCACCCCCTGGGACTACCTCCACCACCTAGACAGTCCCCAACCCCTGGACACCCTCCAACCCCTGGACACCCCTACCCCCTGAACAACCTAACCCCATGGACAACCCCCACCCCCTTAGACAGCACCCCACCCTTGGAAACCCTCCCACCCCCTAGGCACCCCCACCCCCTGGGCACCCTCCCACCCCCTGGACACCCCTTACCCCTGGACATCCCCCACACCCCTAGACACCCTCCCACCCCCTGGACACACCCAGCCCTAGACAGAACCAACCCCCTAGACAGCCCCCACCCCCTAGATAGCCCCTGCCCCGTGGACACCCTCCCACCCCCATGGACACCCCCACCCCTGGACACCCCCACCCCTGGACAACCCCACCCCTGGAAAACCCCCTCCCTGGATGCCGTCCCACACCCACCCCCCTACACACTCGCATGACCCCTGGACACACACCATCCAACTGGATAGTCTGCTCCCCCTGGACAACCCACCCCCCCCCCCACACCCCCACCCCATGGACAACCCCCCCACCCTATGGACAACCGCCCACCCCCTGGACACCCCCACCCAATGGACACCCCACCCCCTGGACACCCCATCCCATGGAGAGCCCCCTACCCCCTGGAAAGCCCCCACCCCCTCGACAACCCCTAACCCCTGGACACCCGCCCGCCCCCTGGACACCCCTACCCTCTTTGAGCCCAACCCCCTAGACACCCTGAACCCCCTAGACACCCTCCCACCCACTGTAAATACCCCCTAGACACTATCCCACCCAAATGGATATCCCCCCACCCCCTTGACACCCACCCACCCCTTGGACACCCCCACCCACCTTGAAATCTCCCACCCCCTCGACGCCACCCCACCCCACTGGACAACCCCCACCCCCTGGACACCCCCACCCCCTACTCCGTAGACACATTCCCACCCCTAGACACCACCTCACCCCACATTGATAGTGCCCAACCCTGGACAACCCTCCCCATGGACACCCCAACCACTTGGACAGTACCCCCACCCCTGGATATCCCCCTAGATACCACCCCATCCATTTGGACCCCCACACCCTAGACACCCCCTTGACCCCCTACACCCTTGGACACCCTCCCACCCCCTAGACACCACCCCAACACACATTGATTGCCCCCAGGACACCCCCACCCCTTTGACAACCCCCCCCCCCCCCCCCACCACACCTGGACACCCCCATGCCCCATGAAACCATTGAAATGCTCTGCTAAAGTATGAAACATGTCAAAACAAGACCAAAAGCATACCAAAACCAGACCAGAATCCATACAATAAAAAAACCATAACTAGACCAAAACAAGAAGAACCAGAGAAAAATTAAACATTCACATATATAACATTCAAAAAATACAATGTCAACTTAAAAACATAAATCCAACCAAAATAACTACCAAATACACAATTATAAATACAATATTCAATATTACATTTTACACTACAAAAAAACTAAAATCTAATCATACCTGTAAAATAATTTGACTATTCGACTTGTATATGTTTGAACTCTTGAGCACTATAGGGTTGAGGGTCATCAAATATCTAAAAACTAAAATGATAGTAGTTAACATGTATAATGAATAAATCAAATGAAATATTATGGAATAGTTTATAATGAAATATTACCGGGTCAAACTTCACAAGTCTTCCAGTTGTAATAATTTCATACATAAATCATAACATATAATAACTTCCTTTGAGTATGCCATGTTGTTCATGAAATTTTTTTAAATGACTATAAATTCAAAATATCATTTTTATGTGATACATTGACAAGTAAAAATTATAAATGGATATTTACCTTGACTTTTACATGTTTTATCATGCACTCTATTTCATTGTGTTTTTTCAAAATTAAACACATCCCCTGTTTAAAAATTATGCAAATGGGATAAATTTATAATTATTTATAATATAAACAACTACTATGAAATTGTAACTTACTTTTCCAACATATTCTTAATACCTACCTGCACATCACCATATCCAATAATGTGTTTTCTCCAATGAAAAAACTAACATCCAATGATTACTGGTATAAAAAAATATTTAGGGTTAGTGGTTTTTTATGTTAAATAATAATGAAAACTTTTCCTGGTATATGTTTCATACCTCCCAAAAAAAGGAATTATCCAACACTGCATTATTATATTCTATTCAAATCGTTCAGTAATATAAAGTTTTCTTTGATCCTCATATAATGAAGGTACTTTAGGGGAAATCAAATGCGGTCCCATGAATCCATATACATCTATCCGCTCATTCTTCTCAGACATGTTATAAAGATTTCTAATGCAAAACACACATAAGTATAAATTTTTAATAAATATAATGCAGGGAAATTTGTTAAGACTTACATGGAAAAAAGTCTACACCACGCTGATGCCCAACTTATCTCTAGTAACATGCACTATGATATCATTTTTCACAATCACCACATTTATTTCACATCCACAAACATGAGCTTCCTTTGTAAACCCATAATGATCCGCCAACAAATTTGAATAACGTGACATTCTACCAAGACTACTAGAATTTGTATCTGATGTCATAGGCATTTTTCTCAGTAGTTTTATATACAATATTTTATTACCTTTAAAGTATTCATGTAACAAAAAAATATATATTAGTTTTCAGTTTTAAAATAAACATTAATAAAAAATAAAATAAAATTTATAACATACATACCTCTATGGTAATGAGTCACAGAAGTCTGTATGGTCATGCTAAAAAGTGGTCGATACTATGTCCAACTATTATAACCTCATCTGTAGGTAATGGTACTCAAGCTGGTCTATCTATAATATCCTGTATAGTGACCCTGTGATTCTCTATATCTAACTGTTATTGATGAATTGTATCTCCTATACAATATACCATCCCATATAGAACTATATGATTGTGAGGATTTTCAACATACAAATAAAAAGAATTTGGATGTTTTAGTGGAGGAGTGGGATAAAAAATGGGGTATGTATGCTGAGGTGGGGGAGTGGGAGCTATTGGCGAAGGTGGATTATAAATAATGGGGGCTGTATGGGGATATGGAGGAGTGGGAGCTGCATTCTGAAATTTCATTTTCATGTCTAGAAACATAGATTGTACCGATGCTCTAATCATTTCCTCCATTATCTCGTTAATATTTTAAGTTTCAGCCTCCAAGGATTCTATTTTATATAAACACAATCAATGGAAGAATTTGAAGAACGTGGCAACACTTTTCTTAATGATACACCTGTCGGATATCCTCATACATGAATGAGGTGTTTGGGTTTTTCCAATGCTTTGGATAAAATAGCTTCCCTCCTAGTAGCTATAAATACCCCCTGTAAGCTCTACACCTCAATAGAATCTTATATTAATTAATTGATCATTTCTGTAACGATACAAATTATATAAAGAATATAATTATCTTAATTAAATAACATAAATATTATACAATCCTCTTAGTTACAATTCGGGATTATTCTGAAAGATATTTCCCCTTTCTACCCATCCAATCTCTCATCAATTTTTCATGTCCAGATCGAGGGGATGTAGGTAAAACCTCTCTAAAGCATGAAGACTCAACTCCCATTTTTTTAAATTTTCCTGCAATCATTTTTCTTCTAATAATGTATACCCTCCCCAAGATAAACTATGAGGGTATATATATTTATATTGGATATCCTAATGAGTTTTCCTTTCTAGCTGTAAATTAATATTAAGAAATCATTAACAAATCCTTAATAAAATCATTTATAAAAGAATGATTTTAAATGTTTACATTTCCCTTACAAAAAATGAATCTTTTATTATACCTTCAATAAATTGTCTCCATGTTTCTCCATATATAAAAGGATATATATGACATGGATTTTCATGATTCCTATGACCAAAAATGAAATCAGATGTGGGGGTTGATTTGAAATCTATCCATCTCATAACAGCCATCGATAAACATTTTCACCTAACTCCTCTAGTGTAAGGAATATCAAATTTCATCTGATAAATAAGAGGTAAAACATATTATACCATAAATATTTAAATATTTTTCATACAATAGCAATATATCTTACCAAAATTGCCTCCCAAAACTATGATATTATCACTTTTTCCACACTTCTACAATCATCACACAAAATGCTTACTTTTATTTTACCCCAAGTTGATACAAAAATATTAAAATATTTTTCATTTGGACATCTAGGAATATCAGTCTTATGAAACTCAATGAGTATCCTCTAGTCCTGGCTCTGGGAAACTGATAATTTTGGTAAATTTTTGTATCCACATTTACCAAATCTTGAACTCTTTTTTGTTGTTATGGTAGCACATGAAGAAGATTTTTCAACATCAAGAGAAGCATGTGAATGTTCCTCCCCAAAGGTATTATCACGATGATCATATCTAGATTCATTTGGTTGATCAAATGATTTATATGTCATTATCATTCAAATCAAAAAATAAAACTTTAGTTCACAAATATACAAATTCAAATATCACAATACTAATGTAAAAAAAATGAAAAACTAAACTAAGTTCCATAATAGTAAACATGGTAATATGGTAAGCATGTTAATCAATGGTAAAGATGGTAAACATAGTAAACATGGTAGTGTAATTTTCATTTAACAAAATCAATAAATATATAAGTTTCATAAAGTTAAATTGTGGTAAAATGTGGTAAACATGTTAAACATGTTAAACATGGTATACAAGGTAACATAATCTTCATTCAAAAAAATAAATAGATATATAAGTTACATAATGGGAAACATGATTGATTAAACTAAAAAAATTAAAATAAACAAAAAATTATTACTTTTTATGAAAATAATAAATTTAAAGAATAAATAAACATATGTTACCTATAATATTAGCAATGTACAAATGGTTCATTTTCCTAAATTCCTTCATCATGATTTTTCCTTACGGTATAAACCATGTATTAAATAAGCTCATCATTATTTTCTGCTAATCCATTCATGGAATTAGAGATCTCACATAAATCATCATATTCATCAAGTTGATCCTCACCAGCATATTGTTTTTTCCCTTGTAAAACAATAGGCCCCTGCATATCTGGTTGATCAAGTACATAGAAAATATGTTTTGCATGTGTTCCCATTATAAAAAAATCTGATGTGTCTTCCAATCTATTTAGATTAACAACTATCATGCAAAATTAATCGTATCTAACATTGTTATTACCAATAAACCATTTGATGTTAAAAATAGGAAGATTAATTTTAAAGTATTCAACCTCCCATATTTATTAAATGATGACATAATATAAACTTGATGAAGAAATTTGGGTTTTGTCTTTAGAACTTGAAAAATGATTTGCTTCTGCAAACACCAATACACCACTATTCCGATCTTCACTTGTGTTGTAAAGAGATTTCGTATAAAATTTATATCCATTAATGTCATACCTAGACCATGTTATCAAATTTATACTTGGACCACCCACTATCCATCTTAATGTCTCAGATACATATGATCTACAAAGAAATGACTTTTTAATCCATGGAAAAAAATTGCTCATTCAAAATCCACATTTGTTTATTCATTGGATGACATTATTTCAACTCATTAATATAAAATATGAAATACAATTCAGAATTAACTATATAATTCAAGATGTAAAATTATAGCTTCTTCATCTGTTCAACTGACAATGATTTGAATTTCTAGCCATGAATCACTTTTCTCTCATTATTAACTCATTCATGGAGATATGGAGGAAAACCAATGTGCTCCGCCGTAACCGAGTATCTCATACAAAACATCACAACCTCTACAAAAATATACTTTTTAATAATGGAGGATTCAGGTCGATATGGATTCTTAACATAACCCTACAATATTTTCATATACCTTTCAAAAGGATATATCCAAAGAAGATATACAGGTCCATAAACATTATTTCTTGGACTAGATGAACCGTTAAATGACGCATTATATCAAAAAATAGATAATATAAAACGCATTTGTAATTGAAGAATTATATAAATTTAATAATTTTCCAAATTGTTAAAATCATTCACATCAATCATCTTTTTACAAATTTAATTGAAAAAGTAGCACAACTTCATTATAGACATTCTAATACATATGGGAAATATTCGACACAGTGGAACTGGTAGAAGTTGTTTCATCATGACGTTAAAATCATGAGATTTCATACCTATCATCATCAAATCCTTCAAAGAGAGTTTTTGTACATTTAAAGAACAACCTTGAGGAACTTCTATATTATGAAGACATGGACGAAAGCTAATTGTCTCCCTCTTGGATAATGTATGACATGCCAGGGTAAGAAATTTTCATCTTCTATTAAGAGTGGGAGCTAAATCCAAACTTATTCCGATTGATAGTAAGACTAGTCTATCATTCAACCCATATTTAGTCTTTCCTTTAATATCTATCATTGTTCTAATAAAGTTGTCCCATATATTTGTCCCTATGTGCATGACATCAATATTATGTTTCACCTCATGATATCTCTAATATGATAGCTAAAAAAATAATGACATTTTTCTTCCAAATATGCCTATCATTACCAAATTTATGTGTCTTCCCAATGTCACATCAAGGTTTTACACCCTCTAAATATACACATCAGAGGATAATGGATTTGGAGAAATATCAAATTGATGTGATACATTGAATTCATTTTTTAATCTTCTATAATTGTGATCATAAGCCAAATATTTCAATGACTCGTGCATACTATTATCCTCTCATGATGCAATTGACAATATGACATATATTGTTCGCAAATTGGACATGATTTATGCCCCTTAACACTGTATCCAGACAAATTTTCATATGTTGGTAAGTCATTTATAGTGAACATAAACCCTGCATGCAGTTGAAAATATTTCATTTAATATAAATCACACACCCTAATTCCATCCTCCCATAAAAGTATCAAATCATCAATAAATATTGGCAATAAAACATCAATATTATCTATGGGTTTCTTCATACTAGAAATAATTATAATCAACATGGCATATTTTTACATCATACAAACATCAGGGGAGAGGTTGTTAATTACCAATTAAATAGGCCATGAACTATGTGTGCTAATGAGGGTTCGTTTTGGATTCATTAAATCTGTGCACAAACCATTTCTGAGATTTCCAATTTCTTTTCATAATTTAGGATACTACTCATAAATTTTCTTGCACTATTGACAATCACATGGATGAATTATTTTTCCATAGCATATCCACCCATCATCATTACATTTTAACCATTTTTCATCATGTGTATTAGATACTAAATGTTTCAAATGATGAATTATTAGAAGATACCAAAATACCTTGGTAGGGATCTCTATAATCTCTATATCAGCCTTTCAATTTCCTTTCATCTTATACCGTGATGTCCTACATTTAGGACACTATGACAAAAATTCATTTTATTTCTTATATATCATATAATCATTCAGAAAAGCATGTATTTTCTAGTATCCCAATTCCATCGGGAAAAATATTTTCTTGGCCTTATAATGTGAATCTGTAAGACCGTTGTCTTTTGGAAGAATGTCATTCAACAATGGTATAAGCTCAGTAAAATTTCTATCACTCCATCCACGTTTCACATTCTGGTTAATCATTCTTAAAACCTCTGAAAAGACCATAAAATCCATACAACCGGGATACAATAGTTTTTCATCATCACCATATAGATGTGAAACTGTCAGTTCTATCTCAATTTTTTTGGCTGCAATATCATTAATCAACTCATCAATTCCATAAAAGTTACCCTTTTACAAATCATCCTCATAAGTAGATCTGAAAATCTGTCCAATTTCACCATGAAAAGTCCAAGGGTTATAAATCTAATTAAATCCACAAAAAATAAAATTATATTTGGTCTGTATACTTTTCAACTGCTTCATATTAAAACATTTCAGGCATAGACAGAAACAAATGTAGCTGATTGGAACATTTTGTTTAGAAAATTCCAAAAAGGCATAAACACCTTCCTCATATTCATTACTTATTCGATGTGCTGTAATCCAATTTTGACTCATTATTACCTTTAAAAAATATCAAAATTATTCAACTTGTTAAGATAAGACAATTTTATATTTATATGAAAAATATCATAATTTGAATGTAATACAATTTTGAAATATAAAAGAAATATATGTGTATTTGAAAAAGATATGCATGAAAATGATTTTAAAAAGAAAATATAGTTAAAAGTAACATTATTATATTTTTATGAAAATCATTTCAGGATTACATCTCTCTTATATGGATTATGATATAACAGTATAAATTCATCTTGGATCCTTTCTTTTTATGGTACACAAAGAATACATCCTGGTAAAAGTAGATACCAAATTCACCCGTCCGTAAACAAGAAATATGAAGTATAAATATTAAAATATGAATACATTCACTATTAAAAATTACACATATCCCAATTATTTGAAACCATTGAAATAGACCCTAAAACAATTGGGACAGAATATCCCTATGGTTTCACACACAGTTGGCATGATAGCTATTGCAATAGCCATATACCAACAGTTATATAAGGGGTGAGGTGATGTCCAAGGGGTGGGGTGGTGTGTAGGGGGTTAGGGGGATTTCCAAGAAGGTAAGTGGTGTCCACGGTGGTGGGGATGGTGTCCAGGGGGTTGTACAACCCCTACCCATTGGACAGCCCCCTCTCCTAAACCCACGGACACCCCCACCACCTAGGACCCCCCCCCCCCACCCCCGTGGAAACCCCCCAACCCCCAACACATCCCCCACCCCTCGGACACCCCCACACCTTGGACACCCCCTACACCCTTGGATATCCACCTCACCCTTTGACACCACCCCCACATTCAGACACCCCTACCCCCTTGGATAGGTCCCTCACCCCAGGACACCACCCCACACCCCCTTAGACACTCCTTGGAAACTTCCACTCCCATTGACAACCCCCCCCCCCCCCACCCCGAGACACCCCACCCTCTGGACAACTCCCCCATCCCCCTGGACACCCCCACATAGCTGGAATCCCCTACCCCCATGGTCATCCCCCATCATTATGGACATCCCCCCTAGACACCCCACCCCTGGACACCCCTACCCCCTCAGAGAGCCCCTCACCCCATGGACACCACCCCACCCCCCTGACACCCCTAACACCTTGGAAAACCCCCTCATCCCCTAGATACCCCAACCCTAGACACTCCCAGGACCACCCCCCTGGGTAGCCCCCTCACCCCGGACACCCCCACCCCCTTGGACACCCCCTGGACACCACCACCCCCATGGATAGCCCCCCCCCCCCCCCCACCCCATAGAGAGCCCCACCTCCTAGACACCCCCACCCTGGCCGCCCCCACCCCCTTAGACAACACCCTCACCCCCTAGACACCCCCATTGACGCCCCTAACCCATTGAATTGCCCCTCACCCAATGGGACTCTCACGACCCGTCCTCAGGGCCTGTGCCGTGACTACCCCAAGCCCGCCATCCATAGGCCAGGGGCTGGCGACTAGCACCAAAGGCGCAAATCTCGATGACTGGGAATTTATTACCTTTATAAAAGAAAACAAGCACCACAAAGTAAGCAAGCGGAAAAAGTAAACACTAATTACAAGAGAAGTTCTGAAAAGTAAATGGGCCAGAATACAAAGTAAAAAGAAATTACAACTACAACTGAACAAGTACAACATAAAAGACAACAGCTGGAAAGACGGAAGCAGCTCCTGGGTCGTCCACCTCGGATCCTACCTGAAGTGTAGGTACAGATGGCGCAGCTCTTGGATCGTCCACCACGGATCCTACCTGAAGGGTAGGTACAGATAGACTCCACAACACCCTCGCCCGTCAACCTCTTTTGTGTGTCGTCTCGTCGTGAATTCCATCTCCAGATACTTACTTGTCATGTAGTCCACCTCCAGGTATTGACTCGTCGTGTAGTCCACCTCCTCAAACATTCAGCCTCCGTCAGCACTACCGTCGTCTGCAACCAACACAACGAGGTGCGGGCATAGCCCGTGCAGGGGTGAGTATAACGATACTCAGTAGGGACCCCGAGACCCTCATGGCCTCACTAAAACCAACAAGGATAACCACAAAGAAGATCTCAACAGATAACCTATACTTAGGTATATGCCCATTCATACACCTAAGTTATCAAGTAACCCATCTCAATCATGAGGAAACACAAGGGTTATGAAATCAACGGATAACCAATACCCAGGTATATGCCCATACATATACCTAAGTTACCATGTAACCCATCTCAATCATGAGGAAACACAAAGGTCAAAGACTCAACTCAAACCAGGATTTTCATTATCGAAACCGTAACTGCTGAAGAACTCCGTCTCTGGAGTGTACAGTGGTCATGTCACGACTCCGAGGTACTGCTCACTGACCTACGACTGCTGAGGTACTCCTCCTGTCGAGTACTGTGGGCCTGCTGCTACAACCAAGTGCTTCCCACCATGGGTTTTCCGCTACAACCTAGCGCTCCCCCTCATAGCCTCAATAGGTTCTCCTTCTGTTGAGTATCGCGGGTCTTCCGCTACAACCAAGCGCTCCTCAGCCGTGGGTCTACCTCTACAACCAAGCGCTCCCCCTCATAGCCTCCAGAGGTACTTCTTCTGTTGAGTACCGTGGGTCTGCCACTACAACCAAGCGCTCCTCCGCTGTGGGTCTGCCGCTATAACCAAGCTCTCCCCACTGGGCTATCCGAAACACACCGAGTCGATCGGTCAAGTAGTCTTCAGGTCTCAGCTGGCTACACTGTCTCCGTACTCCGCACGCTCGTCTCCGGGAGGGTCCTCTCCATGAGCTTGTAGTCGATACTATATGTATCACAAGGTTCCATGATGAAGTATCTCAAAGGACCGCCTTGTCACAGTGGTCTCAACGCAACAGACGGCGCATCAATCGTACGCCCAGTCTGTGTGTTACTAGCCTTTTAGTCCTAGGGGCCTGGTTGGTTTCATGTGCGAACCAACCTAGCCGTATCTCAACTGTACCCCGAACTCCCATAGGGTATACTCAAAGGGACCGTTTCCCAACGTGATCACCAACGCCGCTGACGGTTCGTCAAACGGATGTCCAGTCTGAAAGATATCAGCTTTTCCGTTCCAGGGGCCCGGTTGGATTTCGAGTACAATCCGACCCGGACACTATCCAACAGCAACCAAAACTTGGGCGAAGTATGCCAAAAGTTCCATCTCATCAAGAGGAATTCAACGAGACAGACGGTGCGTCATTCGGACTCTTGGTCTATGAGTTATTGGCTTTTTTGTTCCAGGGACCCGGTTGGTTTCGTGAGCGAACCAACCCGACCGCACTCCGACGACATCCAAAACATGAGCGGTGTAAGCCAAAAGATCCTTCTCAATTACAGGAAACCAACAAAGTCAACGGCATGTCAATCGGATGTCCAGAGCTCAAGATATGGGCGTTTCCGCTCCGAGGGCCCGGTTGGTTTCGTATCCGAACCAACCCGGCCGAACCCAAAGTGTTCCGAAAGATTGAGTGCGATATACCGAAACAACCATCTCGATCCAAGGATTGCATCGCCACTGACAGCGCGTCGTTCGGAGGCTCGTAGCTCAAGATACGGGTAAAAGACCGAAAACAGTCCGAAGAAGGGGGGTCTGGGCCCGGACCGACCCGGTCGGTCGGGCTGGCACGGCTCGGCTCGGCCGAGCGGCCGAGCGACGGAGCCGCGGGGTGCTGCCCCCATGGGATGAAAGTTCCGTGGCCCCCATGGGGCCGCGTTGAAATTCAGTAGACGCGGCTTTGCTGCGTCCCGTGCGTGCCGGACCCGCGCGGTCGCGGGTCCGCTAGCCGCCACCGCCGCGGGTTCATCCGCGGCGGCCTTTTCTGGCGGCGCGCCGCCGGTGGCTTCCACGGCCCCCCGGAGTTTCTCTGGTGGTCAGATTTCCTTCCCGTCTGCGCCGAAGCTCCTCCCGGGTCCCGTTCTTCACTGTGGAAGCAACGGATCATCCCTGCGGCATGTTTTGTCGTCGCCCGCCAATCCGCGCATCAACAAAGAACTGTGGAGGGTTGTCGGGCCGTGTTTGTTTGGCCCGCACCCTCCGCGTTAGATGATAATAGTCGGGACAAATAAATTATCATATGAAAACGTAACAAGATACTATTTTAATAAATTAAAATTGTACTTTTGATCCGGGTTCATTGTTTTGAAAGGAAACAACCACGGAATAAAATTATTCTTTCACAAACAAAACCCCTACCGATTTCCCGCAATCAAGAATACTCATCCCATAACCAAACTTCCCGCGGATCAACATAATATTGAGTTGATCCGCGTTCTTTATTTTCAAAAGGAAACATCCGAGGGAAAAAGGGTATTATTATCCTCAATTAAAAACCATACCTCAACGTCGTCGAATTAAAGTTCTTCGCGGAATCAGCCATCGTGGAACAAGAGGATCGTTGCGTTGCGGAAGGGCGTCGCGTCATCGCGGAAAGGCGTCGCATCGACGATCTCAAACGGATGTTTGAAGATTTGCTGTAGAAGAAGGAACATCGCAGAAGAATGTCACGGGAGGAGAGTCGTCTGTGTCACGTCATCGATCTCCGGGGGGTTTGGCGTTCTTCGTCGCCCTTCATCGGAGGCCGACGTTCTTCGCGTTCTTCGCGAAGGAGGATGAAGATATTTAGATATTCTCCAAAGGTTAACACAACAACCTGATAATAAAATAAGTCCTCTTCTTATTTTATTATCAACTAAAGAATTTGAAAAAATAAAGGTAAGTAACGATCAATTAATTCGAAGAATTAATTGTAAAACTTTACTTCCCAATAAAATAGAGGCGTTAAGAAAATAAGGAAACGAATCGGTTGACTTCGTTTAATAGGGGGGTGTGGGTGCGTTACTTAAGAAGAAAAGAAACAGTGGGGCTCGTGTGGGTCCCACCTCACAAATATCCTACCATGTGGGTGGGATATTTTGAATTGCACCCTATCCGCTTCAACCAAGCATAAGTGGCTTAAAGTGGTCTTTAAGAGGCTTTAAGTGAAATGAAATAAAATTGTCGTACAACTTTATTTTATTTTTAACTTAAACCCAAAAAACTAAAAACCACAACCGAGCAAATGCAACTCCAGAAGAGGCGTTTCTAAGCAAATACTAGCAATACGATTCCATCGGTGCCCTCGGAATGCGATTCCGAGCACCGGTTCAAAAGTTAGAAAAGCCCACTCATTCGTTCACTGAACATACCCAAGCCAAACATCAGAAATTGATTCTGGGAACACCGGGCCTCGGAATCAGGCACCGTCAGAAACTGTGTTCTTGTAAAATCCGAAATAAAATTAGAAAAAAATTTCCCTTGAATTTTACAGGTCTTTACATTACTCCCACCTGAGGGATTTACGTCCTCGTAAAGCTTTAACATAAACTAGGGATACAAAAACGGTACTGAGCACGCATCTGATCCTTCCGCTCCCGTGTGCTCACTCAGAGGTTCATGTACTGCCTGTGAAAGCGCACCCGAGGAATAGGACGTCCTAGAAGGATCTGCTCCTGTCGATCATCGATTCCCACTGGAACCTCCGTGAAAGGCACTCCATCGCCATCGTCCAACTCCTCATGGTCGATGATATGCGAAGGGTTGAGCACGTATTTCCTCAGTTGAGATACGTGGAAGTCGCCGTGCACCTGGTGCAACTGTGGTGGATCGGTCAAGCGGTAAACCACCCTGCCTACCCAGCTGAGGACCTAGAAAGGTCCGTTGAACCTCGGAGATAACTTCCCATCTTGGCCACATCTCTGTAAACCTCGTCGAGGTGAGACCCGTATAAGGACATGATCGTCATCCACGAACTCTAGAGGTCTCCAATTCCTGTTAAAACTCAAAACGATTGCTTCCACGAGGGTAAGGTTGACCGACTCAAGAGTGATCGGTCGCACACTTCTATGCATGAGTTATCCTATGCTGCTTGGGGTTTCCTTTTCACTGACAAAGGAAAACACATCCCGACGTCGTAGTTAAACCACAACCTTTTTTCCTAATACCGCCAATTTGTGTATGAACTGTGATTGCCGAGTCCATACTCAAACCAACATCGTAAGGCCTCGACGCTACCACCAAGAGATTCCGACCGAAACTCTCGCCTCGAGGGTCTGACCACACCGTCGGCGTAAGTGTGATTATCGAGTCTTCTCCCATGGTATCTCCAGACGTGAGGGTCAAGTCTACGGCTTACCAGAAACTCTAGGTCTGGGACAAGATTTGTGAAAGCGATGAATGATTCATATTGACGTATGTTACTACAGCAGCTAGTAGTGGACACAGACCGTCCCTTGAATCATTTTTAGAGCCATTGAGTCACACTCCTTGACCACATGTAGCCGCTCTCTTCCTCCGCCCTCCAACTCCCTGAGCATGGCAGGGATAACTAAGGAGGGTGGTTGTAGCATGTTAAGATGTACACTGCATCATGATGCTATCCTAGATCTGCCTCCACGTCTGCCGCTTTTTAGACTCATCTCTCATTAAAGCTTCCTCTTCTTGAAACATTTAACACGCCCAAGTCTCTAATACTGGCACCAGTTTTCTTGTTTCTTACTGCACTATGCAGTCTTCATCCGCTCCTGGATGATCTGCACCTTCTTTTCCTACGATCCAGAAGAGCTGCTAAAATTTCTCCTTTGCCGAAAAGAGAAGCCAGGTCTCATCCCCCCTTGATGAACCATGCCCATTGCCTAATACAGTCAATCCTGACATGAAGGATGCATTCATGCCATGGATGACGTTGTAAGGCCTCGATGTTACTACTAAGAGATCCAACTATCACTCTCGCCTCCAAGGGTCAAGTCACACTGTCAGCATCAGTGCGAGGTAACTGGGTCTCCTCCAGTAGAAATCTTGAAAGTGAGGGTCAAGTCAACAATCTTAACCAGGACCACTCAGTATCAACCAAACAAAAAGGACAGGAAATAAATCATCACAAAGATAAGTGTCTTTTAATTATTGCAGCTTATAGTAAAAAGACACGAATACAATAGAAAAATGGAACTAGAGTACAAGGGACTTATCCACTAGTTCCGCTCCTGTCCACCAGCTCCCGGAGCTCTACTGCCTTGTCCACTGCTCGGCTGTTGCTCAAGCATCCACCACTGCTTATGCCTCGGTGGCTCCTCCAAAGCCTGCGGATCAACTGTATGAGGAGTCGGACAGTCACGTGCCAGGTGACCCTTTCCGCCGCATTCATAACACTTCATACTCCTTGTGCGGCTGTCTCTAGTCCTCTTGGACCTCTACATAATCTTTCTACTGCCCACAGATGACTCAGCTACTGATCGAAAACCATGCGGCAAAGGCAGAAGCTCCTGTACACGCTCGGGGTGTCTAGCTATTGGCACAAACTCCACCCTGAAGAAGGCCTCAAAGTCTTCCCATGTGAAGGTCATCACGTCACAAAACTGGAACAAGTGGCTCCACCACCTACCTGCTACTGCCTGAAGAAGGCTAGAAGCAAAGATTAACATGAGGTCTGTCGGCGTCCCCACTAGCCTGAAGACTCTCACCACAGCCTCCATCCAATCCTCAACCGCCTGCGGGTCCGTCTCTCCCCGAACATGGGTGGTCTCTGGCGCTGGAACTCGTGCAACGCACTCAAGTGGCGTGCATCGCCTATTGCTGGGGCTAGTGGCATCGGTGTTCCAACATATGGTAGTACCGTTGGTGCCTCCGCTGGTGCCTCAACTGCAAGAGGGCCCTGTACCGAAGCCTCGTCGCTCGGCAAGCTGTCAGTACGCACGTCCCTCTGGGCTCTAGCTGGTCTTCCGTGAAAAGGCATCCTAAAAGAAACAATGTGACATGGTCAAACGATTATACCGGGTGAGCTGACCAGGTTTGAGATGACATTTAAAAATTTCTGGAAACACACATGCAATTAGTGTTTTCCTGCATAGAGTCGGAAATCGGTTGTCAGGGTCCTGGTGTATGGATACGTCGGCCGCCCGCACAAACATAGGACTCCCTGAACTGAAAACACCACTCAGTACTCTTAACACTATTGCTTCACAGAAAGGGAAAAAAGATCAGTGTCCCAAGTTCTGCGGTAGTATCGAACTCCTCTGATACCAATTTGTCACGACCCGTCCTCTGGGCCTGTGCCATGACTACCCCAAGCCCGCCTTCCATAGGCCAGGGGCCGGCGACTAGCACCGAAGGCGTAAATCTAGATGATTGGGAAGGCATTGCCTTTATAAAAGAAAACAATCACCATAGAGTAAGCAAGCGGAAAAAGTAAACACTAATTACAAGAGAAGTGCTGAAAAGTAAATCGGCCAGAATACAAACCCAAAAGAAAGTACAACTACAACTGAACAAGTACAACAGAAAAGACAACAGCTCGAAGGACGGAAGCATCTCCTGGGTCATCCTCCTCAGATCCTACCTGAAGGGTAGGTACAGATGGCGTAGCTCCTGGATCGTCCACCACGGATCCTACCTGAACGGTAGGTACAGATAGCCTCCACAATGCCCTCACCCGTCACCCTCTTCCGTGTGTTATCTAATCGCGAATTCCACCTCTGGATACTGACTTGTCGTGTAGTCCACCTCCAGGTTCTGACTCGTCGTGTAGTCCACCTCCTCGAACACTCGGCCTCCGTCAGCACTGCCGTCGTCTGCAACCAACACAATGAGGTGCGAGCATAGCTCGTGAAGAGGTGAGTATAAAGATACTCAGTAGGGACCCTGAGACCCTCAAGGTCGCACTAAAACCAACAAGGATATCCACAAAGAATATCTCAACAGATAACCTCTACTTAGGTATATGCCCATTCATACACCTAAGTTATCAAGTAACCCATCTCAATCATGAGAAAACACAAGGGTTATGAAATCAACGGATAACCACTACCCAGTTATATGCCCATACATATACCTAAGTTATCAAGTAACCCATCTCAATAAAGAGGAAACACAAAGGTCAAAGACTCAGCTCAAACCAGGATTTTCATTATCGAAACTGTAACTGCTGAAGAACTCCGTCTCTGGAGTGTACAGTGATCCTGTCACGACTCCGAGGTACTGCTCACTAACCTAAGACTGCTGAGGTACTTCTCCTGTTGAGTACTGTTGTCCTGCTGCTACAACCATGTGCTTTCCACCATGGGTCTACCGCTATAACCAAGCGCTCCCCCTCATAGCCTCAATAGGTACTCCTTCTGTTGAGTACCGCGGGTCTGCCGCTACAACCAAGCGCTCCTCCGCCGTGGGTCTGCCGCTACAACCAAGCGCTCCGCCTCATAGCCTCCAGAGGTACTGCTTCTGTTGAGTACCGCGGGTCTTACACTACAACCAAGCACTCCTCCGCCGTGGGTCTGCCGCTACAACCAAGCGCTCCCCACTGGGCTATCTGAAACACACCGAGTCGATCGGTCAAGCAGTCTTCAGGTCTCAGCCTGCTACACGGTCTCCGTACTCTGCACGCTCATCTCCGAGACGGTCCACTCCACGAGCTTCTGGTCGATACAATAAGTATCACAAGGTTCCACGAAGAAGTATCTCAATGGAACGCCTCGTCACAGGGGTCTCAATGCAACAGACGACGCGTCAATCGGACGCTCGGTCTATGTGTTACTAGCCTTTTCATCCCAGGGGCCCGGTTGGTTTCTTGTGCGAACCAACCCGGCTGTATCTCAACTGTACCCCGAACTCCCATAGGGTATACACAAAGGGACTGTTTCTCAATGTGATCACCAACGCTGCTGACGGTTCGTCAAACGGACGTCCGGTCTGAAAGATATCAGCTATTCCGTTCCAGGGGCCCGGTTGGATTTTGAGTACAATCCAACCCGGCCACTATCCAACAGCAACCAAAACTCGGTCAAAGTATACCAAAAGTTCCATCTCATCAAGAAGAATTCAACGAGACAGACGGCGCATCAATCAGACGACCGGTATGTGAGTTATTGGCTTTTTCGTTCCTGGGGCCCGGTTGGTTTCGTGAGCGAACCAACCCAACTGCACTCCGATGACATCCAAACCTCGATCGGAGTAAGCCAAAAGATCTGTCTCACTTAGAGGAAACCAAAAAAGTCGACGGCACGTCAATCGGACATCCGGAGCTCAAGATATGAGTGTTTCCGCTCCGAGGGCCCTGTTGGTTTTGTATCCGAACCAACCCGGCCGAACCCAAAGTGTTCCGAAACTTTGAGTGCAATATACTGAAATGACCATCGCGATACGAGGATCGCATCGCCACTGACGGCGCGTCGTTCGGAGGCCCGTAGCTCAAGATACGGTTAAAAGACCGAAAACGGTCCACAGACGGGGGGTCTGGGCCCGGACCGACCCGGGCCGACCCCCCCTGGGTCGGCCCGAACAGGTTCGACCCGACCCGGGCCCGGGTCAGACCCGTTTCGGCGCGGCCCGGCCCGGCCAGGGCGCGACCCGGCCGGTCGGGTCGGCCTGCCTCAGCTCGGCCGAGCGGCCGAGCGAGGAAGCCACGGGGCGCTGCCCCCGCGGGATGAAAGTGTCGCGACACCCGTGGGGTCGCGCTGAAATTCAGCGGACGCGGCTTTGACGCGTCCCGTGTGTGCCAGACCCTCACGGCCGCAGCCGCCTCAGCTTCAGCCGCGGCGGCCTTGTCTGGCGGCGCGCAGGGGCACCGCTGCCTCCGGCCACCGGGGCGCCGCTGCCTCCGGCCGCCGGGGTGCCGCTGCCTCCGGCCGTTGGTGCTGCCGTGCCGGCGACCCGCACCGCCGGTGGCTTCCGCGGGCCCCCGGAGTTGCTCCGGTGTTCCGATTTCCTTCCCGTCTGCGTCGAAGCTCCTCTCGGGTCCCGTTCTTCACTGCGGAATCAACGGATCGTCCCTGCGGCATGTTTTGTCATCACCCGCCAATCCGCGCATCAACGAAGAACTGTAGAGGGTTGTCGGGCCATGTTTGTTTGGCCCACACCCTCCGCGTTAGATGATAACAGTCAGGACAAATAAATTATCATATGAAAACGTAACAAGATGCAATTTTAATAAATTAAAATTGTACTTTTGATCCGGGTTCATTCTTTTGAAAGTAAACAACCACGAAATAAAATTACTCTTTCAAAAACAAAACGCCTACCGATTTCCCGCAATCAAGAATATTTATCCCATAACCAAACTTCCCGCGGATCAACTTAAAATTGAGTTGATCCGCGTTCTTTATTTTCAAAAGGAAGCATCCGAGGAAAAAGGGTATTATTATCCTCAATTAAAAACCCAACCTCAACGTCGTCGAATGAGAGTTCTTCGCAGAATCGACCGTCGTGGAACAAGAGGATCATTGCGTTGCGGAAGGGCGTCGTGTCGTCGCGGAAAGGCGTCGCGTCGACGATCTCGAACATATGTTTGAAGATTTTATGCAGAAGAAGGAACGTCGCAGATGAACGTCGTGTGAGGAGAGTCGTCGGTGTCACGTCGTCGATCTCCAGGGGGTTTGGCATTCTTCGTCGCCCTTCGTCGGAGGCCGGCGTTCTTCGCGTTCTTCGCGAAGGACGATGAAGATCTTTAGAGATTCTCCAAAGGTTAACACAACAACCTGATAATAAAATAAGTCCTCTTCTTATTTTATTATCAACTAAAGAATTTGAAAAAATAAAGGTAAGTAACGAACAATTAATTCAAAGAATTAATTGTAAAACTTAACTGCCCAATAAAATAGAGGCGTTAAGAATATAAGGAAACGCGTCGGTTGACTTTGTTTAATAGGGGGTGCGGGTGCATTACTTAATAAGAAAAGAAACGGTGGGGCTCGTGTGGGTCCCACCTCACAAATATCCTACCAAGTGGGTAGGATATTTTGAATTGCACCATATCCGCTTCAACCCAGATTAAGTAGCTTAAAGTGGTCTTTAAGAGGCTTTAAGTGAAATGAAATAAAATTGTCGTACAACTTTATTTTATTTCTTAACTTAAACCCCAAAAATTAAAAACCACAACCGAGAAAACGCAACTCCGGAAAAGGCGTTTCTAAGTAAATACTGGCGATGCGATTCCATCGGTGCCCTCGGAATTCGATTCCGAGCACCGGTTCAAAAGTTAGAAAAACCCGCTCGTTCGTTCACTGAACGTACCCGAGCCAAACTTCGGAAATTGATTCCGGGAACACCGGGCCTCGGAATCAGGCGCCTTCAGAAACTGTGTTCTTGTAAAATCCCAAAGAAAATTATAAAAAAATTTCCCTTGAATTTTATGGGTCTTTATAGGGACACCACCTCCACCCCCTTGGACGCCCCTAGACACCACCACCCCCTTGTACAGCCCCCACCCCCTACACAACCCACACCCCTAGACACCCCACCCCCAAGACACCCCACCCACCTAGACACCCTCTACCCATTGGACAACCCCTTCACCCCTTGGATAGCCCCAAGCCCTTGGACACCCCCTAGACTCCACCACCCCCATGAAAAAACAAACCAACACTATGGATAACCCCCACCCCCTTGGAACCCCCTACCCCCTTGGACATCCCCTCACCCCCAAGAACACCACCCCACACCCCAAACACCCTACCCCGTTGGACAACACCATCACCCCCTGGACCCCCTAGATAGCCCATGGGCCCCACCACACCCTTGGACAACCCCCCCCCCCACCACCTGAGACACCCCCACCCACTAAACACCACTACCCCTTTAGGAAGCCCCCTCACCCCCTAGACACCCCCACCACCCCTGGACACACTTACCCGCTTGGACAAACCCCTCACCCCCGTAGACACCACCCCACCCCCTTGGACACCCCTTAGATCCCACCACCCCCATGGATAGCCCCCCCACCCAATGGACACCCCCCCCCCACCCTGGACAACCCCTTCCACCATTCGACACCCCCCCCCCACACACACATCAATGTACACACAAACACAAATGATAGAACACACATGGTAGCAACAAAAATCGCAGAACATGCATTATATCACTCCCATGGTTTATTTTTCCAAAATGGAATTTATCATGGTATAAAAGAACACTATGAAACATACCATGATATAAAAAACATATATAGAAAAATAATATCTCAAAACATTAGTTTAGGGCATCACGAAAAATAAAAAATGAAACTAAGGCGTGTGAGGCTTACATGAGTGTTGTGAATCTACCTAATAGATCTGTTGATTATAAAGATGATGAATGATGTTGGAAAAATGAGGTTTGAGGGAACGACTTTGAAGAATCCTTTCTACGTTTTTCATGTGATAGAGACAAGTTGTAAGTCTCCCAATCTAAGAATGCAGAATGACAAAATACAGGGCATGATAAATCATTTAAATGATTTATCACGTCAGTTATTAAATAAACAACATCATAAACTATTTTTTTATGTTTATAACATCATTTATAAAAAAACAACGTATAAAATACTTTATCAGGTCAATTATTTTATAACTGACGTGATAGATGTTGTTTTATCATATCAGTTATTTTATAACCTACATGAAAAATCACCAAGATTTAATTTATCACATCGGTTACTTTTTAAACGAAATAATAAAGCACCCAAATTAGATTTTTCACGTCAGTTACTAAATAACCGATTTAATAAATCTAATCTCTGTATTTTTTACGTCAGTTATTTTATAAACTACATAAAAAAATTGATTCTCATTGAATTATCACATCAGTTATTTCATAACTGACCTGATAGACAAAATTTTATAGATTGGCACGTCAGTTATATAAATCCAATGTGTAAAATGCTGATTTGTTAAACATTTTTTATAGTAGTGGTGGAATTACCATTTGGGATGATATTACCATGGATTTTGTGGTGGGTATTATATGGATAACTCAGAATTATAATGTGATATGGGTGATTAGGGATTGGTTAACAAAAGTAGTTATTTTATATCCCCTCCTGGAAACATTAACTCTTTGACATTTTTGGTATAACTATGTTTAATAGATAGTATGTTTGCATAGGGATCCTTAGATTATAATTTCATATATTAATTAATTCTTTTCATTATTCTTATAGAACGGATTATGAAAGGTATTTGGTACCCAACTGTTTCTGAGTACATATTTACACTCATATATAGATAAAAATCAGAACTTACTATTCTGGTACTTAAGGAATGGTTGCATACAAATATCTTAGATATTGGTCGATCTTGGTAGAAGTATATAAATCTCAATGATTTATCTGATAAAAACATCTTCTAGGATATTATACGAATTGAACAATATAGGGAACTTTATGGGGGTCCATGAAGATAACCTCTATGTTATATATAAGTAGGTGAGTTAGAGTTTCTGGGATTGAGTTTCATGTAGGAGACATCATAGAAGGTCATGTTGAATCAAAATCATATGGCTATCATGTAGAGTCGATACAAGATTTATGATAATCGACTTTTTAGAACCCTTCAGTTTAGAATTTTTATTGTGTATTTACTAGAGTTTTTTTTGATATTGGGTCACCATTGGATTTGTAGGTCGGGTAAGGTAGCAGTCGGGTTTGCTGGATAGTTTCAGATTATGGAGAGAACCACACCAGTGACATATCAATTAACTATTACACATAGGTATAGTTATTTTAATGTTGTTTTTAGGTGTCAATGCATCAATAGTATCAACTTGACCGTTTTCATGTGATTGAAATAAATGATATTGAGCTAGATGATGATATATCCCTTGAGGACCATTCGATTCATATTGTGGATCATAGTGATAAGGTGTTTTAGTAAAACATTGTGTCATTGTTCCATGTGTTTTGGGAGAATGGATGGGTTAAAGGGGAAACATGGGAGGGGGAGGTTTATATGTGGGATTATTGCTTCAACTATTTCTCCTCAAGAGATTCATGATTCTTTGGTGTTCAGCTCAAGGAAAAGAAATTATATGGTTGGTAGATAATAAGATACCAAACATTTAAGTGATGTATAATACTTTTTTAGGTATTATTGAACCATTTTTTTAATTATGATGTGGTTGGGTCCTACTTCATAGTAGTTTTAGTTGAATTTAGAGAATTTTAGAATCCCATGGGTTTTTGCATGGTTGGGATATGGATAGAGAGAACTATATAGTTTTCCCCAGGGAACTGTGTGCCAATTTAAGCAATTGGAATGGACACATAGTTTGAGAAAATTTTGCGACCACCCTCACCGAACTATGAACACTCAACCACAGTGGATTTTCATAGTCAGTGCACAGTATGGAAAATGATTTAATGACTAGTGAGAAAATATGATTGCCAGATTGTAGTGATGCACAATTATGGTATACAGATTTTTCCAATAATGTGAATCATCTAAGAAACCATTCATGCAGGGTTTTAAAACACCAAAAATTTAATTTTTCATTCTTAAAGACCCTATTATTAACCCTAATCATTCCAATTTAACTTATTTTGGTTCATAAAGTAATTGGAGGCCATAGAGAGGGTTCTAAGGCTTCGTAAATCCCTTCTTTTTCTAATTGATGATATTGTGGAAGAATCAACCTCCCTTATGATATGTGAACTCTTCATTGTTTATGTATCTGTCTCTATCTACCTTCTCCATCTTTTGAGAGGGATGGATTTTCCCTTATTGTTTTTTGATTATATCTGGGATTTGATGGATTTTGTTTTAATAGATCTTGATCCTAGATCTTCCTCACCATTGTGAATTAAAAATTTCTACATTGCATTGATGGATATGATTTGGTGAGCATTTTGCACTAATTTCAAGGTAGGTGGTCTAATTGATAATTTCCCATACTCTTCATTATGAAATTGTGTACTTATTTTTTAAATTTTGTTTCTACGTAGTGAAATTTATTTATAAATAAAAAAACGTTAATTGGATTCCATGAAATTGAGAGAACCTTTATGAATACCATTGTACCCCTTGGAGATTATGAAAAATAGCATGATGGAAACCCATGGGATGTGACAAGAACCTTTATATGATGAAAAATATAATTTTTGAAACAATGGGTTATTGTAATTGAAATAAACACTTATTTCATGTATGATAATGGGACATAAAGGGGTGATTGGATTAATAGTGTTGATTAATGATTTATGAAATAAATAATGAGAAATGGAGAAATGGGAAAATTGTTTATGATGTTCCTTTTGTTAAAATTGGATATCTTTGGTTGTGGTTGATAAATGAATTGGCAAACTGAGACGAAAATGATTGATAAATGAGTTATGACTTTGGAACCATGATATGGGATATTATTTAATGATTGATCAATGTGTTATGAGCCAGCGACTACTTCTCCAAATACCCACACGATGTCAGACTACTCTTCTAGGACCCTAATTCATCCATAATAACAATGAGATTTGCGTCATGGAAATGAACTCCAAATAGCCATGGGGTACTGTAATTATTCTCTTGGACCCTATATATATATATATATTAATAATGAGTTTTTATTCAAATCCAAACACTTCAAATACAGATGGGGTTCTACACTGTTTCTCTATGACACTGATGCATTAATGTGAATTGGAATAAAATTGAAAAATGAAATCCCATGAAAGAATGAGTTTCGATATCCATATTGTGTATGTTTCAAAATCTGACATAGTCCAATGCATGTATGATTGTTTTGGGTGTCATCATGAACTTGGGGGAACATGTGGTTGATTAAAGAATAATAAATTTGAAATATGATTATTATTTTTCACATGATATTTCTTATTTATACAACTATATACACTAATTTTGACAAGATTTTTCATTAGATGTTGATGGTTTCCTACTGAGTTGTACTCACACCCTACTCAAGATGCATGATTAGTGCCAAAATAGATATCATGTTTGAATGGAATCATAAGGTCACAATACCTATGTTAATCTCCATACTTTATCCCCCCATTATCCCCCCATTTCTTTATAATCTATTAAATTTTTTATTGTGAGCTATATGTGCCCTATGTTAGATGGCTATGTTAGGATTTGGGATGGATCATTTACGGGGGAACAAGACATGATGTTGGGATTGACTTGGGAGTTTTCATTATGCCTTTATTTTTTGTTTTCATTGTACTCATAATAATTATACATCAGTACATATTCAACACATTGGTTTATAATCATTTCTCTTGTTTTGGGATTCATCATTTGATGATTGGTCTCATTCTGATTATGGTTGATTATTTGAAATTTTTTTATGTTTGTTATTTGTATATTGATTTTTTATATTTTTATTCTTTTATAATGAAGGTATAGTATCTACATGTTATACATTAGACCCTCCATACTAGTATATGACATTTAGAGTACGGGGAGATGCACCTGAGGTCTTGTGGCGAACCGGCTAGAGGCACTAGTACATGCAACCCGGGTTGAGACGTTATGGTATAAATATTATAAGATATGATAGGAATTATACACATAAATTTCCGAATCAAAAATAATTTATTTATAAATTATTATTAAATTATCAATAAATTTGAAGGAATCTAAATTTATTCCTCAAATAAATGTTTTCTTCAGTATCAATTTTTGTAACCTTTTATTAATAAATATTTTAATTAATTTATAGAGCTTTTAGAAAATTTATTTGATTAAGTGCACATGTTTTTTATAATTTTCATATAAAAATTATCTTAAGGTGTAATTTTGGTATTATATTAGGAAAATATGTATATTTTTTGGAAAATATATATTTTTAGTGAATATTGAGAAATAATGATTTTTTAAAGCAATCATTCATTTTTAATAAATAAAGTAATGTAAATGATAAATTATGTTTTAAATTAATAGAAGTGTTATTTAGTTATATATAACAAACTAAATTATTTTATAATCAAATTTATATTATATTATAGCACGTGTTTGTTTTTTGGTGTAAAATGAGTTTTTTCTAAAAACTATTTAAAATGCATAATGTTTCTCCATCATAGTTAATTAAAATAAAACATATCGAGTAATGATTAAAATTAAAGTTATATATATTATATAATAATTTATTATTTATATTAATAAAATTAATATTATTAGATATATCTTTAATATATAATAATATAGTGCTAAAAAATATAATTTACAGATACCCCCTTTTTTATCACATTTGCATGTTTTCTATTGAATTAATTTTTTCGCAAAATTATAAAATTTATTTCAAAAAATAAAACTATATTTTTTATAAATAATATCAAAATTACATTAGGCTAAATTTTTGAGAATTTCCTGAATAGATTAATTTTTCTGGATAAATAGTGAAAAATATTAAATTTTAATTAAAATGTGTTTTTTCATTTAAATTTTATGAAGTTAAAATATATTTTAAATTGGATTTAATAGAAAATTTCTTCAATTATGTATTAAATAATTTAATTGAGATCATTTAAATTATTTTTATATTGATATTGTGCATACTATACTTTGTAAACTACTCATCATTTTCTCTTTGAAAACACAAATTCTCGTAGCATCTGTATGTTTCATTTTACCTACAATTTCCCACTTATATGAATTTAATTTTGAAAAATGGAGTAAATATTTATAATTATAAATTTATGTATTATATAATAACCTCAAAATTCATTTTTAGCCAATAAATAGGAAAAAATAAAATATACTAACCGAGGTTAAGGTAAAAATGAGCTTACCTGGGGTTATACCAAAACGATAAGTGTTTAAATGACCTAAAATATAGTCTAAAATATACTTTTAAGACATATATGGAACTTAAAATTTATTAGAAATGCGGATGATCTATTTTTATAATTTTTTTATGTGAGAAATATGGGTACACCTTTTTCATTCCAAAATATTATAAGTGTGCCACTCACCTCACACTAAAGGGGCCACCCCTCTCAAATTTTCATCACACTCTTAAACCAATTTTTGGAAAATATATAACAAAATAAAAACCAAAACTCATTACTGTAATCCTATATTGAATAATTTGTTCATAAATATATCCTATGATGGTTTTTGTGAAAACCTAATGTGGTTACCCAAAGAAAGGTAACATTCCTCAATAAGTGTTTTTTTATTTCATTATCTGCCTCCTTAAATACTTATGAAAACAAGATGTTATAATAAATTATATAATTTTACATATTATGATATTTTTAGTGTTATGTTAATGACCTAAATCCTTATTCATTTCCATAAAATGATTTATAGAATCATAATTTGTGTGTACGATGAACTATCACCTCACGAACCAATGTAATTTATTTCTCCACTTACACCTCTCACGGTTGAGTATGATTATGGATATAAAGTATACATATGATATTAATAATATAATTATACCACCAGAGTAGTTTTATTATGTATAACATTTTTTTACTTTCAAATCCATATGGGATACGATAACTTTGATCATGTGAACAGAGGATAGTAGCCTCACAAAGCGATGCGATTCATTTTTTAATAACACTTTACATGGAAGATAATAAGGATAACTATATGTAATATAAATGAAATATTAATTGTATTAATTAAATATTTATAATTCTTAAAATACAATGTAACAGATTTTTCTTACATCCTCACTCGTTGATAGATGATAACATTGTTCATGTACGCGTGCACTACCACCTTCACGAAGTGATGCGACTCTATTTTCATCAACACACCACATGGATGATATGTATAAGTATATTGAGAATAAATAATTTGATAATAATTATATTATTATAATTATGGAAAGAAAATTTGTTACATACCTTCTTTTCCTAATGATCGTTGAAAAATCAAAAAGTTACCCATGCATACGTATGACCTACCGTCTACATGATCGTAACATACTTCATTTGTCAAAACCATATTTCCTTATTTTTATAAAAACTTATAAATGATGTGTAAATATGATAATTATGAAATTAATATTTTTCTATAAATTATGTATCCATGATTAAATTAATGGGATCAAATATATCAAATCAAAACATATATGAAAATCAAAGAAGTTATTACCCAAGACATGATATTAATATAGAATTGTTAATAAATGGGTATTAAAATGTCCTAAGTAAATCCTATATGGTATTATATATATTTAAGGTTATATAATATATTTATAATCAAATTATATTTATTATATAGGAGGTTATAATGTGTATGATGGAAGATGAGACCCAAGTTAATAGATTTCCATCTATCTTTTAACTTCGATAAGACACATGACATATTCAAAAACTATTTATTTTATATTGTGTATATGATCACCATGAATTTATATTATGATGATTATGATGATAAATATTTTTTTTCACATATCTGTTTTAGTATCACTCTTTCATGGGGTTTCTTGTTCCAAAGTTAACAAATCAGTATGGGATTTTTGAATGAAATTGCCTTCTTTCGGAAAGATGTTAAGTTGTGTAGCGATATTCATCTATTGGGTGTGTTAACATACACATGACATGTTATATAATAAATAAAATTATTTTAATGATATTATATGATTAATTTAATCTTTTATCCTTTAGGGTTCATCGTACAAAAATTTATCAATTTATTAAAAAAAATGTGCAATAATCTCATCATTTATCTGGAATGATTATGATTATGTTTATGAAGATAAAAATTCTCAATCCATTTCTCAAAAAACTCATATATTTCCTTCCCATTTGGGAATTAATTTTTTTCAATTAACAGTATCATTTTTTCATTTATTGGTACTTAAAATAATTGAGAAAATTTTTTTACATAAGGTGACCTTTATCACACTTATCGATCAAAAACACTTTTCCATCCAAAAGAATATTTTCTAAAAATGTTTTCCAAATAATTAAAATTAATTAATAAATACATATTTACCCATTTTTTACTTTTTATATAATGTTTCGAAAATAATTTTCGTATAATTTTCCAAACAACGCGCATTTTGATCTTACCATAAAGGTGAGAATATTTTATTTACACATACGACATGATCAATATATCCTCATGTATTTACCATTCAATAATTTCCATATTAACTTTATATGTTTCATGTATTGCAAAGTGAAAATAATTTTTAGTAATTTTTATGTTTAAAAAAGTTTTCTCTCAAAGTATAAATGAGAAATTCATCAAAAAATGTTTTAGATGCACTATAAATATTTGTTTATATATTTTAATATATATTTGTAATTAATTATTTCAAAATTTTCTAATTTTGAAAAATATATTTTTAATGAAATGTTATCTTTGTCAAAAAAACATTTCAATTAATATTTCAGAATCATTCACTATCTAAGATAAAATACTTTGATATTACTTATACTTTCTAGGAGATTTTATCTAAGGATAATGTTCTTACAATTTCCATTAATGGTTTACATTTAGTATCACATGATTATTATGAAAAATATTTCTTTTACATGGTTTATACCATGATATAATTATGATGAGAACCCCTTCCTTTTCTATAGGATATGTTGTGATGACATAATTAATTGATTATGAAACCAATCTATTTTCCATATTATATTCAGTATTTTAATGTTTATTGATCCTATTTCAGATCATGGGTATATAATGTGATGTATTTTTTTAATATTATATCTCATATATGTATGATTTCTATTTTTATAGGTGGGGCCTATATCATCATCCACTGAATTGGGTAATGTTTTATATCTCACAATATATACAGAAATGGAATGTGGGTGAACCAAATTTAGTAAGGTAATTTTTTCACTATTCTAATCATGGTATTTAACCTTTACTACTATGATAGTTTTGTGAGTGAACTCATTCCACTATGGTAGCCTTAAAAGCCAGTCTTCACTATTATGGAAATAATTCTCTATGCTAATGTATATGCCATAATTCTATGTCTTAAGCCAATGTAATCTTCTCATAGCTTTTGTTCATGGATTCCAATATAGTTTTAATCGTATGAACTTCCAATATGTATTCAAAGACCCAATATTATGATCATAAATATACATATTATGGGTTTAAAATGTTCTTCTCATGTTCTCATACCCTTATGATCGTGTTAATCTTCCGTATCTTCCTTGTATACATGTACTAATCATCTGAGCCAACTGATTATTATGGTTAGTCTCCCAAGATTATGAATAATTTTTTTATGTAAGATTACTAAAATAGAATATATTTATGGGATACATTGATGATATTTCATGAATTATGAATATTGAGTTCCATGTATCCAATGGTAATAAACAATTACTATCTTTAGTTGTATCTTTATGTAATCTTAGGAATACTAATATATAAAGATGTAATATCCAAATATTTAAATTTATATCATTATAGTTTTTATAAAATTCAATGTTTACTGACCCTTTATAAACTATGAAGACAAAACATTATATACATACCTAAGTACATGTCTATGGGTAAGTCTAAAGTTTATTTAATGTATATAAAAATATCTAATAATTTTTTTAAAGAGAGAGAATGTGGTTTTTAAGAAATTAAATCCCATTCTAGATACTAAAAGTAGATGTTTTTATGGTAAAGAGGTGCCTAGGGTTAATAACTCTAAATAGAGTGTATTGAGGTAGAATCAATTTTCACATAGTGCACAAAACATAGGCCTTGCTACACACCTGATTTTATAGAATTGTGGGATATTCTTTAGAAATTCACAAAACAATTTTGAACCATCGTGAAGGACTAAATTATTTAATGATCATATATAACCTAGGTTAAAAAATGGAATATATTTAAAAACAATACTCTTTTATTTTGACCTCCTATATTGGTTTTTTTGTACCATGTGTCTTTTCATTTAGTTTTTCATCACTAACACTATGCTTCTTGGTTTTTGTCAATGTAGAGAAATTTAAGGGACTGGGTTAACATTGAATGTGATAGAAACTTTTTTTATAAATATCCAAAGGGTATGATGACTAGAGTAATAGATGTAATGATTATGACTATTCAGTTATCACTATATCTTATTTACAACTTCCACCATTACTAACACTCAGACTCATCAAAGAAGATAATGGTACTATTTGCTGAGTGTCTTAGGTAATGGAGACAATTGTGGAAAGATGATTCAATTTTCAATATTATGATAATGTGGGAATATGCACTCAATTTAATGTTTTATATTCATAAGAAGATGTTTTCAGTATGCAAAAAATCATGGCACAAAGCATGTTAGTATATTGGGAAAATTAAAAGATTGATCAATATATTGGATTAGAATAATGGTCTCCCTAAGGGATAATTGATGATTAAATGTATTAAATTCCAAATAAATGGGAATTAAAAAAATATAATTCCGAAAGGGATGCCTCATGAAGATATTCCACATGTTTTTTTGAGTAATTGTTATATATTTGATTATTAATAGACTAAAAATGACATATGAAATGAAAGAGTTAATAATGAATAAGATAATGAATTATATATAATTTTTTTTAAAATAAGTGAACAAATGAAGAATTTTGGTATTGGGATTCAAAAATTTGGGAATATATAATGATATTTTAGTATAGCTAATTTCATCAAGGATTTGAAAGAATATATGGAATAGTGATGATGAAATAGAAAAGTGGTTTAAGGGAAATGTGGTATTTTATGAAAAAACAAATGATTATGGGAATGTTATCCCTTAATAGGTCTTTAATGTTGAGAATATGATGTTGGGATCAATTGATTATTGATATGGATGAAATAAATTTGGTAGTATTAATTTCATTGGAATTGATTGATTATTTCTAGAAAATGTGGTTTTTGTTATCATTTAAGTAGATAATAACATTATTTGATTTATAGAATGTATTAAATAATAAACGGTTGTATTCAAGGAAATAGGAAATATTTATGTTTTCAATGATTTTTCATGGTAATTATGTTCATTATCATGACTCAAGATAATATATAACTAGGGTATTCAAATATTTGTTATGTGACAATCAAGTGGTATATAATGACAATTATTGGATATTTGGAATGTTGATTTTGATAAAAGCAATGAACTTATTTATAAATTTTAAATTTTATAACGGTTATAAAGTTAACAGTTTATTAAATGGATTATATTCAATTTTCGATGAGGTTTTAGAGATTAAAGTATTGTTTCTCCATATGATGATTTCTTTGTAACATGTGCTACCATTTTTATTGTGATGAAAAATAATGATTGATAGAGTGACTTATCATTCTATTTATGGATATTGTGATCCATTAGTGTTTTATGAATAGAAAATTTACCACAATTTATTTGAGTAAGAGATGGAGAAGAAATTGATCAGGGACCAACTAAAAAATGATATTAGGCTTATGAACTGGAATGAAATCATTTATTTATATCATTTAGTGAAAATATTTCCATATTAGGAAATGGATCATGATATAAACTTTTGCCTTATTATCCTCACTTTTGATGATATTTGTGACCATATTTATTAAATTTTTTAATTTTCGTTAATTTACCCTCTCTAAATCACCCACTATTTTTTGATCAGTGTTATATATCACTCTTTATGGATATATACTCTTCTCTTCCATGTTCAAATACTCACTTCACACATATGTTCTCCTATATGGATACCTAGTTACCAGTTTCTTTAAGTAATAATTATGATTGAAACTATACATTTTTAAATATTGTTATTTAATAATTTTTTAATAAAATGTGCATTTCTCTAAATTAATTTTTAAATATAAAATCGTTGATGACTGAAAAATTCGAGGGACAAATTCATTATAAGTAGGCTAGAATGAGATGCCTTGTGATTTATGGGAATTTTTATCAAATTATTATTATCATTTTTATTTTTTTTGTTAAATGAAATATTGATTATATGTTGTGTTACAAGAAAAAACTAATTTATTTTGGAATAAACTGAACAAGGAGTTTCATCTCAATTATATATGATACATGATAGTGAGCTCCAATGTACCATGAAAAAGTATTATTTTAAATATTACCATTATAACCTAGAAATTAAATAGATGTGTATGAATATTATTAACTACATTATAAAATACACATATAAATATCCTATTCAATTTGAATTTAATTATAAATTAATTTTAAATGGTCAATCAATTTTTTTTCAATAGATATTATGTTCAACCAAAATATGTTTTCCTCAAAAAAATTATTTATTATTTTATATGATGATATATTATAAAACATTTATTTATTTTTTATAAAAAATACTAAAATAAAAATTATTTTATAAATAATAATATCAATATTAACTTATTCTAAATATTTTGGATTTTATGGAAAATATTTATTTCTCAATGAATAGTAAAAAATACTGATTTTAAAAAACATTGATTTCTTTTAAATAAAAAAATTAATATAAGTAAAACATTATATTTTTATGTACTATAATTATTATTTACTTACATTTTATCAAATAAATTAATTTTTAAGGTTTTTTATCTGTGATTTCAGTGTATGCTTATTTTTGTGTTTTTAAAAAGCTTTTTTATGACAACTATTTTAAAATGCATAATGATTATCCATTATTATTAATAAATAATACCTTATAAAGAATTTATGAAAATAAATATACAAATTAAATATCAAAAAAATTTAATATATTTTCATAAAATTATTATTATTATACATAGAGTTCATATATAATCATCCTTTACTTAAACAAAACACACTTCCTGAAAACCATCTTTTTTATTCTGTGTGAATGTTTTGTTTTAAAATTATTTTTTTAAAATTTGAGAAATTTTATTTGAAAAAATAAAATTCTATTTTGTAATATTAATTTCAAAATTATATTGGGGTGATTTTTTGAGAATTTTATGAAAAGATGAATTTTTTATTAATAGTTAAAAATATTGAATTTTAGTCAAACAGTTTTTGTTTGTTTAAATTATTTATACAATAGAATTATATTTTAAATTGGTTTTAATGTAAAATTTTTAAAATAAAAATTCATTCCTAAACTTTATTTCAATATAATAAAATTAAATATTATAATTTTACATAAAAATCAGTGGAAACTTATGAATATTTTCTCTTTAAAAACCTACTTTCTCGTAGTTTCTATAGGATTAATTTTAAATTACAAATTTCCACCTACATGAAATGAATTTATAATAATGGATTGGAAATTTGAATCATAATAATTTATATTATATAAAAATTCATTTTTATTACTAAAATCAGTAGTAAAAATAGCGAAAATTAGTTATTGAGGTTATGGTAAAAATGGGTTTAGTTATTGTTAAACTAAAAATATAAGGGTTATTGTGACCAACAAACTTGTGTAAAATTTATTTTATTGAAACAATTATAAATTATCATTTATAAGGCTTTGTAATGGTTCATTTTTTTGATCCTTGTGAAATTTAAAAAAAGGTGGTACATCTTTTTCATTAAAAAAATCACATGTGTGTCACTCACCTCACTTATAAAAGGCTACCACTATCCTATATTATTCACACCATTGAACACCTTTTTGATCCAATAAAATACTAAATAACATATAAAAATCCAAAATATAATACTAGAGGAATTATATTGGGTATTAATCTGAACTTGGAATGCCTTTGGGGAAAACCTATGTAGGTTACCTGAAGAAGAGGTAATGTTCTTCAATAGATAATTTTACATAATTAATTTCTCAACCTCATTAAATAATTATTTAAACATAATGATAACATTAAATAATTATAATAAATATATTAAGATTATTTTAGTTATGTTCATGATGTAAAACCATCTCCAACTCCATAAAATTGATTACAAAATCATCATTCATGGGTACATTGAACTACCACCTCCCAAACTGATGTCATTCATTTTTCCATTACCACCACTCATGATTGGGTATTATTATGGATATGAAGTATATATGTTATATTTATAGTAAAATTATACCTATTTATGAATTATTTCTTATATAACATTTTTTTAATTTCTTAGGGAATATAATAATGATGATTGTGTGTACGGTTGAATAATGCATCTGGAATAACTACAATTCATTTTCTACTAACGCTTTATATAGAAGATAATAGGGATAATATTATGTCATATAAAAAATAAATTAATTTACTAATTAAATATTTATCATTACAAAAATACAATTTATTATTTTATTTTGTACCTTTTCACTCAATGAAATATGATAGCATTGTCTGTGTTTGTGTGGACTACAACCTTCATGATGCGGTGTGAATCTATTTTAAACACTACACCACATGTATAATAAGTATTAGTATATTTAAAAACCTAATATTTTAATTTTGATATCCATAATATCATATAATGATAACCTACTACTTATCAACATTCTATAATGATCACTAAAAAATGGAAACGTTACTTGTGAGTATATATGACCTACCGTCTCCATGATCATAACATACTTAATTTAGGAAAACAATATTTCATGATTAGTATTAAAATTATAATTGATGTATAAATATGATTATTATTATATAATTATTATTCTATTGATAAAATATCCAAGATAAAATTAAATGTACCACAAATAAAAAATGCAAAACATATACGAAAAACAAAGCAATTATTCCTTGAAATGTTGTTTTAACAAATAATATTAACTAAAATAGAAATAAAATTACATAAGTAAATCATATAGAGTATGATATATATATTTATGTTTCATTAATATAAGTTTAATAAAATTAAATTTTTTATATAGGAGGATAGATTGTGTATGAAGGATGTCGAGGATTAAGGTAAGAGATTTTGTCTCACATTTTACTTCAGTGAGACACATTACATATTAACCAAAAATTTCATTTATGTGCTTTATATTGTAGCCATGATTTTATATTATGATTATAATTGTAAAACAATTGAGATTTACATATCCATTTTAGGATCTCTCATTCATGGGGTTTATAATTCAATGGTTAACAAATTAGTACGATATATTGGTTTCAATATTACTTTTTTTGGACATAAGTTATGTTATGAACCTATATTCTTATATGTGGTTTATATACTGCCACATGAAATTTTCTATAATGAGTATAAATATTCAATTGATATTTTAACTTTCACTTATTGGTATTCATTCATTTGTATAATAATTCACGATTATCAATTGGTGAAAATTTTATTTTACAATCTCATAATTTATCAAGATTGTTTACGATTATGTATTTGATGATGAAATATTATTATATATTTATATGAAAACTCATTTATTTTCTTATAATACATATAATAAAGGTATTTTAATGTAATATTTTTAGTTTTACAAATTTTATACTTAAAATAATTGAGAATTTTTTTTTAAGAAAATCATCTTTATTTCCCTATTCGGTCAAATACAATTTTTCTTCCAAAAACATGTTTACTAAAAATGTATTAATATTTTTAGAATTAGTATAATAATTTTTGAAAGAAATTTTTATCCATTTTAATCTTTTTAAAAAATGTTTTGATTTAATTTTCATATTGGTTTCCAAAAAAATCCTCATTTGGATTTTACCGTAAATGTGAAATAAATATTTCTTTTTTATGTATGGAATGAATAATATATTCCACTATCATGAACACTCTATGATTTCATTATTACTTCAAATATTTTCAGGCATATTTTCATAGAAAATTTTTTCCATTTTATTTATGTTTTTTTATATATTATATGAAGGATTTCCATGTAAAAATGTTCTTGAAATAGTTCTGTGTTTTAAATAGTGTTCTTTCAAAGAAGAAATGGTATTTTAATCATGAAATGTTTTAAATGATTTTAAAGCTTCCTTTATAAATTTTCCTATTTATTTTCAAAATTATATTATTTATAAACTATTTTTTGTTTTAAAAAGTGATTTTTGGTGAAATGTTATCTTTTTTAATATACATTCCATGTAATTTTTAAAAATAATTTTATATATAAAATGAATCATTTAATTTTACTCATGATTTAAAATGGATATTATCCAACTATACTATTATTATTCATTATTTTAATATTTTATTTTTATGATGAAAATATATTTATGAAAGTAATTTCTTATCCACAGGTTATACCATGATAAAACTATTAGGAATCCCAATTCTTTTTATATGGGTTATTCTTTGAGGAAGTGATGAAATTATTATAAAATCATTTTCTTTTCCATAGGATATGATATAATTAATTTTTTATAAAACATAGTTCATTTCATGTGTTTTTATATGATTAATGATTAATGACCTTTTCCACACATATATATTATTTTTAGTATGTAATGGTTGGTACATATATGTCTCTCAAATGTAATAGGTAATGATTTATGTATCAGGATATTGATAGGATTTGAATAGGTTTAAAAACAATTTAGTAAAGGGATTTATCCACAATGATTGTCTTGGGATTGAACCTTCACAACTATGATGGTTTTGAGTGGGAACCCATTCTAGCAGGATAGCCTTGGAATATTTCTCTGACTACTATGGAAGTTATTTGTTTTTATTTTGTGTATGCCACCTTTATATGTCTTATGCCAATATTATTCTCTCCTGGATCACTTTAATTGATTACATTAATATAAATTTCTTATTAATTGATTGTATTTAATCTATGACTCAAGATTATGATCTTTGATAGACACAATATGGGTTTTAATCATTATAACCATGATATCATTCCCTTATACGCATGTTATACTTATATAACTTCCTTTTTCTACCCTTACATAGAATATAATCTCCCCATTTCATATATTTCATTTTCCTAGGTCATGAAGAAATGTGTTTTTGTAGAAGTACTAAATAGGGTTATATTAATGGTAAAAATTGATGATCAATCAAGAATTGACAATATTGTGTTCCATGTTTCCTATGATACTAATCTATTATGGTATTTATGGATGTGTTTGTGTGGTGTAATGAAAATTAATTTAGAAAGATATAATATCCATATATGAGAATTGGGTTTCTATTTATCATCCTATAAAATAAAATATTATTTTAGACTATATTTTTATAGAGAATCAACATACTGAAAATTTTACCAAACCCCTCGATTTAACTGAGGATGATGAAATCAAACTTAAACATTGTATGATTGAATTATAAATTTATAAAAAAAATTAAGGTGATTTGAAATATTTGTTTTCACTAAATTTTTAATTCAAAATTTTCATAAAAAATGTTTAGTCTAATCACTATCTTATGCTATAATAGTGGGTTACTATTTAATTCATTGAAAGCAACTCTTTGAAACCCATGAAATGATTTCATTTATCGTTGAGGAATATAAGAAAAATTACAAAAGACTTATTCAATTATAAAATAGTATAATTATATACTATGTACAGATTATTTTAAAATACATGAGTTTTAGGGAGGGTTAGTTACATGTTCGATGTGACATTTAGTGTTAGTTTCTTCCTTTATAACCATTTAGGGAGAGAATTCAATTTTTATGCTACCATTATAAGGTATAGTTTCATTCCTTATATTCTATCCTAAATCATAGGTACATTAAAGGAAAATATTTTTGTTTAATTTTTCATTCCATTTTTAAATGGGGTAGAAATTTAATAATTTACATTTTTTTTCATTTATCAATGAAGGGGAAGAATATACTCGTGTCTCATTGGTCCAATTTTTTTATTTATGGTTTGATGGTAAGAATATTATTTTATTGCATAATTATAAAATCTATTGTATCTTAATATAATATTTTATTCTCTCTAATATGAGTTGAAATACTACTTGGTGCATAATTTATATTCTTTGTTATGTCAAAAACATGGATCCAATTTGGACAAATAACGAATTCATGAGCATAGTACTTGAGAAAATTAAGAGAAGATTATGAATTACATATTTTTTATAATTATGAAAAAGCATGAGAATGTTAAATTATTTCCTTTATTTAATTTTATTATTTATGATTTTATAAGTTTAAAACATTGCATTGCACAATTATAATTTCTGAAATATTTTATTTAAATATATTATTCCCTATAAAATGATATAACAAATTCATTCAGTACATAATGTATACACTATTAAGCCATTATTTTGGATTCAAATTAGAAACATTAACAAATAAATGAGTGTATGAATTTGGTGTATGTATTAAATCTTGAACGTAAGACTTCACTGAGAAAAAAATAAAAATAAAGCCATATGCATTGCCCTTTGAATCACTGAGGGTAAGACTTTCTAGAAGAATGTGTATTGAGAATACAAAATCAAGACAGGTCATAAACCTTTTAAATGCATATGAATTCCATGAATAAGGATTCCAAGCATAAGCCTTGCATTCAACCCTTATTATAAATTTAATCCATTTCATTAAATTTATAACATTTTTCCAATACATTGTATTGATTATAAGAGTTCAACACTTAGATAATTTTTCCATTTTCTATAGAGTAAAAAGTCAAAATTACATAATTTATATTTTTAATAAATAAATGATGAAAAAACACACATGATCAATGTGATATATTTTCCATAGATTAAAAAATTCATAACCTATAATCACATAATGAATTATTCATGTTTTAGTTTAAAACATGTTATGTTTTTCTTATACATTTATATTAGGAAAAACTACATGTCTGTTTAAAGTGATTATCTTTATATAACAACTCATTAAATAATAGATAATAATTTTGATCACATTTAAATTTATTTTGGGATATTTTATACATGGTTTAATTCAAATTAAATGTGATTATATGAGTATTAATATACAAACTTATTTGTATAATTTTAAATGTTCATTTTCAAATAGTTCAAAATTTCAAAACATTTCCAGGAATTCTTTTTTGGAGTGTTCCAATTAATATTAATTATTTTTATTACGTATTATTAGTGTTTTAGAAATTATTATAATAACATCAACTATAACACATGTTTTTATATTATAATTTATCAAAGTAGAAAATATAGAATTTTTTTCCATGAGAATTAGGTGAAGAAATTAGATGTTTATTTAGAAAAGATTAAATGAAATGAGATTCTTAATTTGAATATATTGTGAATTAATGAACTTAATATACTGACTAAGAGAGAACCATATATACCCAAAGGTTTTGTTGATATTCTTTAACTATACTATATGACACACATTAATGGTCAATAACTTCTCTCAACCCAACATTAATCGTGTGATCCATTGCAATAGTGGTAATATTTTTACATTAAAACTTGGATCCTTTATTATTAATATGGTTTTTTATTTCCTACTTCTATTAATTCATACCTATAATTAATAATTTCAGGATATATAACCATTAAAAGGTACTAATTTTCTGTTATGACTCTGATATAAGAGACATGTATTAGCCTGTGCTTCTAAGTATGAAATTTAGGACTATTAGGGTTGCCCCTATATTTTAGAAAATTATAGGGTTTTAGTATTCTGCATCTATGTCCAAAAAGAAATATTTTTTAATGTTATTCTACTAGGTAGAAAAATTAATGATAGATTGGTTTTGATTCTAGTTCAAAAAAATTTAATCTTTGATTATTACCCCAATGATTAACAAGGAAATTTTAAAGGGTTGTGACTCTATTAATAATTTAGAATGTCAATTATATTTTTTTCACCACTCTCTGTATTCAAGAGGGGAAAAGCATTGAGTATGATAATTTAGATTTGAACTACTAAAAAAATAACTATGTTAATTTCCAAATATATATTCACTAGATTAAAAATTATTTTATTATTAGATAAAAATATTATAAAAATGCTAATTAACCATTTTTTATTCATTCAATGATTCTCATAATGACCACCAACTATCTAGTCATGAAGAAATACATTAATGAAAAACATTATATTTGTATTATTCACCAAAAATCAATGGTATAAATATTAATTCTCATAGTCACTCAATTATTCCTATATAAATCTCATGACCATTTAGAAATCCATGTAATTGGTCTCTTAGGGAAAAAATTAATATTTAGAAACATGCACTATCTAGTTGTAACTGTTGTACCCCAAGCTTCCATGGTACACTTCCCTTTGAATAATACAATAGCATGTGTTGTACGCAACATCGTGTTCTAACACACCACAACCAATCAAACTACTCGTTATGAATATTAATACCCACATTTTGAGATTTTATAAATTTTATCTTTCAAAATGGAATTCATTTTTGGATTCGGAGTATCAAAATTAGCATCGGATGAATTGTTGGAATTTTTCTGAAAACATTAAATTTTTGATGAATAGTTAAAAACACTATGTTATTGTTTAACAAAAAAATTTCATTTAAATAATTAATTATTTTATTTAAATTATTTTAGGTCAAAATAGATACATAATTCCAATATATGTTCAATGTAATTAACTGAAGTCATTTTTTAATAATATTATATATATACAATTTTATTGAACTTTTCACCGTCTTTTACCCACCTCTTAGGTTCATTTGAAAATTTACATAAAACATAATTTTACAGCTTCTGTGAGTTGAATTTCAAAAATCTGAGAGACACGGTTCATATCAGTATGTAATATGTTGTTCAATAAGACAAAACTAATTTTTGGTGAATAGTTACTTTTTACTTTTATTTACCACGGTTAAAAGTAAATAGGGTAATTAAGGGTAAAAATGATATTATTATTACCCCAAATCATGTCATAATACTATTTGATAAGTATAATTCGAAAAAGAACACCCTTAGGAATAAAAGATGAACCTCTTTGGTCCACTTGGATTAGATTAGAACATTTATTATTATTTAATTCAAAGAAGAGTTAAAAGTGTTAAATTCAATGTTTAATAAATAAATAATTTTTAATATATGGTTAAAAATAAGATAAATTCAACTATAAATATTCATTATAATTATAAAAATATTTCATACATAATGGTATTATATTTATATTTTTTATACATTAAATAATTTTATTTATTTATGTCACAATGATGATGTAGTAAAAACCTAATCAATGAAATATCAAAATAATTGATTTTATAAATATCCAAATTATTGTAATTTGAAACATCTTATGATTTCCACTAATTTTTTATGTTAATATTACATGTTAGTGTTGGTTAAATGAATTTTTTTTTAAATTAATAATGCTTTTAAGAATTTTTCAAAAACAAAATACTGAAGTGTCAAAATTGACATAAAAGAGTTTTTAAAACAATTATTATAATATTAATTAATATTTTGTTCCTAAAAATATAAATTTTGGCCAAAATGCATATATAATGATATTTTTATCATTAATTAACCACTTGGGGTTCTCTTGAAAGTATATATTAATTTTATTAACCATATAATATCAAAATACAATGAGACATGATAAATGTATAACTATTTAACTAAGAGTTAAATCTAAAAGATAAAGCTAATATAGTGACCCAAACCTATCTAAAACCTATTGGTTGGGTGGTTTTCGACCCATACCCACCTTATCCTTTAAATAATTTATTTTGGAGCTATTTGAAACCAAAAATTATTTTATTATAAAATAACATTTCTAGCTTTTCCTAAGGTACCCCTCGCCCCTCTTATAAAAGGTCACCCCCCTTCTCGCTAATTAACACCTTCAAAGCTATTTGTCTTGGTCAAAACCCTCCAAAATACCCTTTCAACTATCCTACATTCCTCTTAGAGGCCTTACATTAGTCATAAAGCCAACCTATAGATCCCTTTTGATCAAATCAAAATGAAGAACTCGAAGAAGAGTTAATATTTCATCACCTCTTTCATGTTCTGTTCTTCTTCCACTTCCTCTTTCATTGTTGTTTCCATTATAAAATAATAACTCCATATTCTTCTATAAAACTTGTTGTTTTTATAAATATGGTACAACCAAATTCATTATTCTATCCATCCTTTGAATGACATGTCATCATATGTTCGCACGTAAGGCTTATCGTCTCCACATCATGGTGTAATTGTTATTCAATACATTGTTATTTGGATGGGTATAATAATGATGTGTAATTGATGTAAATAATAAATATAACATGATAATGATTATTTATATATGATATAACATCAAATTATATTTTATTTTAATATCAAATGATTTATATTTTCACTCGTACGTACGTACAAATTACCGTCTCCACGAACGCGATGTGATTCATTCCCCATCGTATCCATTGGAGAAAAAATTTCATTATATGATTAAAAATAATTTTTTAAGACGTAATATCATTCTGAATATTAATATGATACATCCTATCCATAACAAAAATTACTTACGTAACAAATCATATACAGAAAAACAAATCAGTTAACACCAGAAACGACGATAATACTAAGATATTATTATCAAAGAAATGTTAAAAGATCATATATGATATCATATTAATGTATATGATTATTGTATAATTTAATAACAATTATTTCACCATTATATAATGGGTTAAATAACTCTTGACCAACGAAAAGTACAAGGTATGTTTTTACTTTACAATCTCTTTATTATCCGATGAAGTTTTTATGTAAGTATCTACAGGGACCGCTTTATCATCCACATTAGTGGTTCTTAAAATTGTATTCCAAAACAGTTTTACTATTTACTATACTATGGGTTAAATTCATTTATACCCTTGTCTGACTTTTTATAAAATGCATTGAAAGGTGTCATTCTGTCATTTTTGAAACAAGGTACCTTATGACCTTTTCTAAAAAATTAACGTAAGAATGGGTTTTTAACTTATACGGTGGGTGCGGCTATTTTCAGCCGTTATAACAATATCAAAGCATCCCTTATAATCTTATATGAATTTTTTCAAAATAAATTTTTTCTTAAATGAGTTTAAAATAGAAAGAGAAATTTCTCTAAAAAATGTTATGATTTCATCTATGTCAACATCCTTTGTTGGATTTTGAGTTTAATTGAAGTTGATCTATTATGATACAAAACATCCATATTGTATTGAATGTTTTGTGATATTTTTTACTGTGGATGTGTTATTTTCATACCATTCATGGTTTATGGATAATATAATGACATTTTGTATGCCATTTTTAATACGAATGTTTATGATATGTTTAAACCTTTTCATATGAGGAATGCATTGCACTTAGTAAGTGACGAGTGGATCCCACTATAGCTCCTCGAAACATCGGTAGGTCTCATGAGACAAACTAGTGTCTTGGCACAGGGCCTTGACAAAATTTTATTTTTAGTCTTGGCACAAGGCCTTGACAATGTGGTTATGAAAGTCCGGCATTATGCATTTCATCATTATGAACGTGGCTATTGATAATTCATGTTATTATTCAACTAGTATAATATCCATGTGAGTAGGTAAATGGAATTATTTTGATTTATATTTTCTATATTATGATGAAATTTATGTTGAAAAGGATTTTTTTAGTTTTATAAATTGCCTAAAATTTTAATACTTATTTATGAATGCTTCTGCTATATTGTTATCCTTACTGAGTATTTGATCTCACCCCATTCAATGTTTTATTTTTTCCAGGGTGGGAAGAAGTATATAATGACTGACCTACAGGGATAGTCTACGGGATCTCAGTGTTGTCTATGGAAACAATTTTTTTGTAGTTTTACATTTTATGATGTAATATAAACCTTACAAATGTATATAGTACTTCCAAGGCTACTAAACTAATTCGTCTTTCAAGACATTATCTTTTGTGATCATGTCAATGCTGTATAATAATGCACCGAATATGGGATTCTAGGGTCAGGGCGTTATAGTTGGTATTAGAGGAAGTTTACTACAAACCATGGAATCTGGATTTAGATAATCTCTAAAGAGATAACATTACCCAAAAACACTGCTTGGATCTATACTTGAACGAGAACTGGGGCACGACAACAGGCCTTGCTGCACTCTTGGTTATGACACACCCAAGCGATATGATTAGGATAATTCACATTTTCGTTACAAACCGTTATGAAGGGTTTATGAGTATAGAATTCCTCAATGAAAAAATTTGTTATGATTATGGATTATATTCATCAAATGTTCAATTTGTGTTAAGTGTTTTACAAGTCTGAAATTATGTATTTTGATTCCTAAACGAATATAGTTTATGTTGTTGATTAGAAATGGAACCTAGTGGAAGGAATAGAAACTGTGTCAGTGCATGCACTCCATGTAGGTATTTTCCTCACACTCAAGATTATTATAGTGGAGCTGGTGATGCAACTGGTACTGATCAGCTAATCACCATACTCAGACAACTCACTCAGGTTATGAATAATAAACATACCCGTATGGAGAACCATGATACGCAGTGTAGAGGATGAATGTTAGATCGCTTCATGAGGTAGCAACCACCAACATTCAATGGGAGTAAAAATCCATAAGTAGCTGAATAATTGATAAATTCCTTAGATAAAATATTTTATTCCTTGTGGAGTAGTGAAAGGGAAAAATTTATCATGGTAGTTTACCGCCTCACTGGAGATGCTGATCAATGGTGGTCATTGATTTAAAACACAAAGGAAGATGATGAAGTATCTAATATTTAATGGAGGGATTTTAAAGAGCCTTTTTTATAAATATACTTTCTTCATGACCATCGAGAAGATATAGAAATGAAATTTTTGAGTCTAAGGCAAAGGGAGGATGATAATGTCACAATGTATGAGGCTAACTTGACAACGTAAGCGAGACATGCTGTAGATTATATATGTAACCCAAGAAGTATGATTGATCATTCTTGGATGGGTTAAAACCATTTCTCTACCGATCATTATTCTCACAATTCTTCTCATCGTATGAAGATATTGTCTCATGTGCTATCAAGAAAGAAAAAGAATTCTGTAAGCATTATGACTTTAAAACAAAGTAAGAGAATAAGATATCTTCTAAGCACTCTAGAAATTGAAATAAGGGGATGAAGGGAAATGTTGACTATCCATCCTGTAGAAAATGTGGGAAGAAACACCCCGTTACTTTTCGGAAGGTAATGAGAGTCTGTTACAAGTGTGGTGAAAAAGGCCACCATGCTCATGATTACATAGGGAAAAAATGGGTTATCACTGTTGAATGATACAATTGTATAGAATGGGGGAATTATGAAAATGAATGTCTTATGCGCCTAGTGAACTTACATCAAGAAAAGGGCAATGGATCATGAACATTCTTATGCTATCACTACTGCTGAGGTTGAAGCTCTGACAAATGTGGTGGTAGGTAATTTAATGCTTTTCTCAATTTTAGAATATGATTTATTTGATTCTATATCATTACATTGTTTCATATCTTCCCAGTTTGCTAAGAAAATTAGATATTTCCAATTTGATTTAACAAAGGAGTTGTCTGTCTAAATTCCTAAGGGTAGAATCATTCCAACAATGTTTTGTGAATTAGTCCCCATTAGGGCTTATAAGTGTTCTTTATCTTCTAATCTCATCATTATACCACAGATTTAATTTGATATAATCCTCTGTATGGATTGGATTTCAGACCATAATGCAAAAATTTATTATTAGTAGAAGGAGGTCACTATATTTGATGACAATGATAAAAACACGTTATCTTTAGTGCCAAATCGTCACCACCTAATTGTTATCTAGATCGACCCCCATTTGGTGAACCAAATTCAATTATTGGGGGGAAGAGAATGAAATAAATGTGGTTGAGAAAGGAATTTTCAAATAGTGGATGTACCTATTGTGAAAGAATATTTTGATGTGTTTCCAGAACATTTACCTGGACATCCTCCAGAATAAGAAAGTGAGTTTTCCATTAATTTAATTCTTAGATCAAGGCCCATATCGATGACCCCTTATAGAATTCCCCCTTTGGAATTAGTGGAACTAAAGAAATAACTAGAGGAATTGGGTAATAAGGGATTTATTCACCCTAGTCTTTCTCCATGGGGATCCCCTATCTTTCTTCTTATGAAGAAAGACATAACTATGAGGTTGTGCATTGACTATAGGGAGATCAATGTTATAACAATAAAAAAAAGTATCCCCTACCTCGCATTGATGATTTATTCAACCGACTTCATGGATATCAATAATTTTCAAAGATTGGACATTGATCTGGATATCATCAGTAGCGTGTGAAGAAAGAAGACTTTCTGAAAACAGCATTTAAAACCAGGTACGGGCATTACGAGTTTACAGAAATGCATTTTGGATTGACCAATGCACCCTCTGTCTTCATGGATCTAATGAATAGAGTTTTCTAGGAATATCTTGATGACTTTTTAGTGGTATTTATTAATGATATCTTGGTATACTCCAAAATAAATGAAGATCCTAAAAATCACTTGCGCATTACCCAAAAGACTCTTAGAAGACATGAATTATATGGGAAATTTAGCAAGTGTGAATTCTGGCTTCAACAGATTTTTTTTCTTGGAAATATTATCTCTAAGGATAGAATCTCTATTGATCCTTCTATGACCAAGGCAATCCATGAATGTCCAGCATCGGTGATTATAACCGAGGTACACAGTTTTATTAGATTTTCATATTATTATTGGCGTTTCGTCTAGAATTTTTCCTGGCTAGCTAACCCATTAACTAAGCTCACATGAAATGGTTTTAAATTTGTTTAGACAAAATATTGTGAAGAATGTTTTGAAGAATAGAAGACAAGATTATTCAATGCTTCTATGTTGACTCTACCATCGGGGTATGATGGGTTTATAATTTATAGTGATGCTTCAATGAAAGGACCTAATTGTGTCCTTATACAGAATGATAGGATTATTTCCTATGGATCACAAGAACTAAAAATTCATGTGAAAAACTATCATACTCATGATCTTGAGTTAGCAGCTATAGTATTTTCCTTGAATATTTGGAGATACTATCTCTATGGTAAAAAATGTGAGATTTATACTAATCACGAGAGTTTGAAGTATGTTTTATCACAGAAAGAACCCAACATGAGGCAAAGGATATGGATTGAACTAGTCAAGGATTATGATTTCCCGATACACTTCCACCAGAGTTAGGAAAATAAGGTGGCCGATTCTTGGAGCAGAAAAGATAATGGAGTTTTAAACAACATGATAGTTGAAAGGGATCCTATTTTTATGGATCTAGTAATTATGAATATGAGAATAACCATGGAAGGTGAAACATTAATTCTTTTTCAAAAGTTTGACAAACCATTTTTACTAGAACAGATAATGAATTCATTGGGAAATGTTGAGGAGTTCCAAAACAAGATTAAAGCTGTGAATGATGGGAGATTGAGTGACTTCGTATATGAAGATGGAATTTTGAAATTTGGGAAGAGACTTTGTGTTCCTGATATACCTGATCTAAAAAGAGAATTGTTGGATGATTCTCATAGTTCTAATTTCTCTATACACCCTAGTAGCACCGAAATGTATAGAGATTTGAAGGAATGTTTTTGGTGGGACAACATGAAGACATAGATTTCTGATTTTGTGTCAAGATGTATTGTTTCTCAATAAATGAAAGCTGGAAGGAAACAGCCTAGAGGAGTCACAAAACCTCTTCCCATACATTAGTGGAAATGGGATGATATCACGATTGACTTTTTCATGGGACTACCGTAGACTCCTTGAAGGAACGATGCAATATGAGTCATTGTTGATCGTCATACCATGTCAACACATTTTCTTGCTATAAGAGAAGATTTATCACTTCAATGTTTAGTATGAATATATATTAATGAAGTTTTAAGAGTTTATGGAGTACCACTATCTATTCTATTTAATCATGATCACCATTTTTAATCATGATTCAGAAAAAGTCTTCAAAGATCCATGGATACTGAACATTGTTTTAGCACTGCCTACCACCCCCAAATTGATGGACAATCAGAACGGACTATTCAAACCTTAGAAGAAATGTTGAGATCATGATCACGTGTGTTCCAAGGTATGTGATATCAACATTTACCAATGGTAGATTTTTCCTATAACTATCAAGACCATTCCCCTAGGGCTCGTGTTGTGACAACCCCAATCCCACCTTCCATTGGCCAGTGCTGGTGACTAGAACCAAATGAGTGATTCCCTAAAACCAGGAAGGCATTTCCTTTATAACCTGTAACGTACACAACAGAGCACATTTCCGGATAAAAAAAATATGTAAACTATATAAAAAAAGAGTGCTGAAATGTAAAAGGGGGCGGAAATTCAAGCTCAACTGTAAAGTACAAGGAACTAGAAGTACAAATACAAATGATTAAAGGAAAAACATCTGTTGGGACGTCCTCTAGAATTCTTACCTGAAGGGTAGGTACAGATAGTCTGTTGAGTACTCCACGTATGTTGGACTCCTCTGTGTACTGAATCTTCATAAGGTCGACCTTCGGGAACCGTCTAGTCCTGGTACTTTCAGCCTCAGTCAGCGTTGTCTATCATCTGCATCTAACACAACATGGTGCAGGCATAGCCTGTGCCGGGTTGAGTATAACGATACTCAGTAGGGACACTGAGACCCTCAAGGTCTCACAAATTATTACAAGGATAACCCACAAAGTATGAAATAAATAGCTAACCGCACTGAGGTATATTCCCATATATATACCTATGTAATCAAATAATCCATCTCAATCATGAGGAAAACCCAAAAGTTAATATCTCATCTCGCATAGTTATACAACGTTTTTAGAGAGGTAGAGATGATTAGATGTACCCACTAAATCATTTATTTTTCCAAACCCACGTAGAATATTGGTACAAAAATCAGAGTTGTCGAAGTCACGTTGGATCGTAGAATAGTAGTCAGAGCTGTCGATCCCAAGTAGTATCCTGGAATAGTAGTTAAGGATGTCAATCCCACGTAGGATCCTGGAACAGTATTCAGTGTTGTCGAACCCACATAGGATCCTGGATTACTAGTCAGAGTTGTCGAACCCATGTAGGATCCTGGAACAGTAGTCATATCTGTCAAACCCACGTAGGATCCTGGAATAGTATTCAGTCTTATTGAACCCACGTAGGATCCCTTTATCAAAATGCAGCCATCCATAAGGATCTGAACATATCACACTTGATTCCGAGAGGGTATTCTCCTCAAGCCAAGTGTCTGTACATCAACTTCCATGATGTTCCAAGTTGATGTATCCAAAATATCCATCCTACTATAAGATTTCCAACGCGATAGACGGTGCATCAATCAGATGTTTGGTCTGAGAGTTATTGTCATTTCCATTTTGACGAACTAGTTGGATTTATGTTTTATCCAACCCAGCTGTAACCAAAATATGTCTGAACCATGATTGGGGTATACCAAAAGAACTGTCTCCATCCAACGTTCTCGTCTCTATAGACGGTTCATCAATTGGATGCATGTAGCTCAAGTAAAGTGAAAAAGAGTGGAAATAGGTCAAGCAGGTCTGGGTCCGGTTCAGCCTAGTCAGATAATCCCGAGCCGACCCAGACCGCGGGGGTGGCCCGGACCGTGCGGAGTCAAGCCTCGCCTATGGGGGTGGCCCGGCCCACACGGGGCTGCCCATTCTAGGTCTGGCCCATGCGGGTCTCTTCCCACGTGAGGCCCATGGCTGGCGGCCCATGGGGTCCGCCCAAGACGTGCCCCCTAAAATCCCGAACGGCTTAGCCATTCGGAGGTGGGGGGGTTAAAAAATGGCGCCACGTGGCACAATTCTGTGTCACGCCAGACCAATGCAGTGGGGTCCCACTTTTCCCATTTTGCAGATTGGCCAACTGCCTCTCGCGTGGTGCGATTGCGTCGTGCCTCCTCTAGCGACCAGCAGAGCCGGACGTCCGTCCCACACCGCCACGGCAAAGCCTGCGGCCTGCTCCTCCGTTGTGCACTACGCCTTACCTTCCCCGGAAACCAGTCGGCATGTGCCGCCGGTTCTTCTTGCGGTCGGCCTTTCATCGGCCGCCACTACTCCACTGCACCCCATCACTCGCGGCCTGCTCCTCCGATGGTGCGGTTGCACCGCTGCTGTCCATGCGGTCGGTCGGAGTGCCATCAGCCCTTCCCTTTGTCCCACTGGTGATGTTTGTCGGTTCCGATCACCGGGGAAACTTCCGTGGGTCACCAGACATGTTCTGCTTGTCCGATTCTCATTATGGAAGTAGTTGTTCACTCCTCAAGATGTCTCCTTCAATCTACAACCATTTTTGATGAAAATCGCTCATCCAGGACTCATGTCGTGTTTAGCGTCAAATTTCAAAAATTAAGGTGGAGGTGTCGGGCCATGTTCATCCGGCCCACACCGTCAGCATTAGAGTGATAGCATGTGGCTTTGAATAATAATCCTTGAAGGAAAATGAAGAATTAAAAACAAAAACAATGTTCAAACCCCTACCTTTGCTCGTTGTTCATTGATGGAGTCACAGGGAAGAAGACGGTGTTGTCATCATTCATGACATTCTCTGTACACTTCTAATCCCAAGCTCGTGCATCAGTTTGTTGATGAAGATGAGGAGGGGAGTTCGGTCGAAGACGTCCCATGTCGGTAGGAGTCCGTGGATGAAGGTCTAAGGAGATCGTTCTTCGCAGTCGAAGGTGTTCTTCGTTAGGAGCGTCCTTTGTTGGGGAGATCTTTTCTTCTTAGGCTCTTTGTTTTCCAAAGATTCAACCAAAAACAAATTCCAAAGAAAAATTATAATATACGATTAAATCATTGGAATAATATTCAAATTGGGTGAATTAAATTAGGCTGGATCCACTTAATTAATGTAGAGGATTTGGAAAAAATTAAGTGTTGGTGAGATGAAGAGGATCCCCTACACTTAATGGAAGGTGGAGGGTTTCTCTCCATTAATGGGGAGGTTCAATGGTGGGTTTAACCCCGGGTGGTCCCCACCAAAATAAACAATAAGAATAGTTTTAGACATCATCTGGGCCCCACCACTATAACCTCTTATGGGAGGTTAAGGTGTGGTGGTTCCCACTCCAACTTACACAACGAGGTTTTTAACTAACAAATAAAAATAAAGCTTCACATCTTTATTTTTATTGTATTCATTCACTAAAAACCCAAAAAATATCATTCTCTCTCGACCCACTATCATCGAGGTGAATGTCTTTTTAAGAGAATACCAGCACTGTGAGTTTTACTGGTGTCCTCATATTTCAATTTCATGCACTGGTTCAAATGTTATAATAACATACTCATACGTTTACTGAATGTACCCGAACCAAACATCATAAATTGAATATGGGCACACAAGGCCTCAGAATCATGCACAGTAAATTTTTACAGACTCGTAAAATTCCCATTTAATTAAAAAAATTACATGGAAATTCTGGGTCTTTACATTCTCCCCACCTCAGGGATTTACATCCCTAAAGCTACAAATCAAACTAAGGGAACATGTGGGGGGTACTGAGCACACATCTGAGCCCCATTCCCCCATGTTCCCTCTTGGAGGTTCTCGTGCTCCTAGGGAATGCGCATGGGAGGTATTGACTATCCACAAAGGACTCACTCCTGTCGATCCTCAATCTCCACTGGAAACTCCGTAAAAGTCGCCCCATCGGCGACATCCAACTCCCCAGGGTCAAAGATTTGAGAAAGGTCATGCAGGTATCTCCTCAACTGGGATACATGGAACATGATGTGCTCCTGGTGCAACCGAGTTGCAAGAGAAATGCAACATGCAACCTTTCCAACTCTACAGAAGACCTGAAAAGGTCCAATGAAACTCAGAGATAACATACCTTGTTGGCCAAATCTCAATAAACCTCATCAAGGTTAAACACAAAGAAAGACGTGGTCGCCATCCTCGAACTCAAAAGTTCTTCGTCCCCTGTCGGTATACAACTTCTTCCTGCTCTGTGTAGTCTTCATCTGCTCCTGGATGATTTGAACCTTCTCCATGGTAGCTCGTACCATCTCTGGTCCCACCAATGTTGACTCCCCCGGGTCAGTCCAGTAGAAAGGTGATCTACAAGTTCTCCAATATAACACCTCAAAATTGGTCATCCCTATGGTGGGGTGATAGCTATTGTTGTATGAAAACTCCAAAAAAGGTAAGTGATCCCCCCTCAGTGTCTGAAGTCGAGGACACAAACACGGAGCATGTCTTTAAGGGTCTGAATGATCTGCTCATTCTAGTAATCCATCTGGGGATTGAAGGTTGTGCTCAGATGAAACTCCATCCCTAAAGCCTCCTTAAACACCTTCCATAGAATGGAAGTAAACCATGAGTCACCATCGGAGACAATAAAATAAATTACTCCATGTAGCTGATGTTATTAATATTTTCATGACTTATTATATTCCCCCTTTACTTATTTTATATGAAATGTGCATAATTTGTGTGAAATATTAATGTTTTAATATTAAGTATAATATTTGAGCATTTTTAAAAGTAGTCAAATTGAGTCAGTTTAATGTTTTAATTATAACTATCAATATACTGATCCAAATTGTTTGGTTCTTGTTTTTTAGGATTCTACTTTCAATATACAACATTTCATGAGAAGGAACCATGATCCAATTCTTCTATTTGAAGGGTCATATGGTCCTCACAAACAAGACCAAAGAATCTGTGAACAAACTGGACTAGCCTTGAAGATTGATTTACTGGGCTCAATCCAGAAGTCTGAAAACATTAACTCTCCACCATAATTCGGGGTCACTACATGTCATCTTGGATAAAAATTTCGAGTCCCAAATACAAGTACAAGGGGCCCAAATAAATCATTGAAGTCCAGCCCACCATTCTGGCCGAGAATTAAAATTAGTATAGTATGCATGACATATCTCCTGATGTAAGCATCCAAGCGAGCTGAGATTTTGTAGTGTGAAATAGGAGATATAGGCGGCCAACTTTGTTGAAGAAGTCATTCGGATTTGAAGGCATAGTCCTATTCAAAAATCCATTTACATTTTGGACATTGAAAAAGAATGGATAGAAATGGACAGTTTACCTTTGTTTAATAAAACCACCATAACGTTGGATCCACTTGTCCAAATGCCTCCATATTATGACAGTAGTCGGAAAACGTTATTATCTACATCTTTGAAGAAGGAGATATTCGGAGATTCGGCTGTCTGAATTTGCAAATTGGCGATGCAACTGGAGGGACAGATTGGGAATGCAAACGGTCCACTCCTTGGGCTATAAATACTCTCCCCTTCTCTCCTTTAGAGGGGTTGGCATTTCAGAAGAGAGGATATCATATTGGCACGACCAAAGCCTTACCAAAGGCTTGGGAGGACCTTCCATACTCAATTTTTCACTTGAGAGACCTTTCATCCTCTCTTTGTTTTCACTTACATTCGTGTTCTTCGTTTTTGTAATCTTGTAATTCTCTTTCTTTGTAATTCTGTTTTAATGCAAGTTACTTCTTCAATATCTCTTATTCTCTTCCACCTTCTATATTTTAATATTAATGTTCTTAAAATAGTTTAAATTCAGTTCAATCCACTTCCCTTCTTTAGCTTCCTCATTCAATTGAAAGTTCGTTTTTAATTATCATCATTGTTCGTGTGTGTGTGTCGACGTACCACTCTTTTCTTATCCCTTTCTTTTCCTTCTCTTATTAATTTATAATCATAATCATTATAACCAGATTATTAATCACCCAAATGGCTGAGTAAATCTCTCATTGTGGTGAGTTATAATTTAGGTATGTTAAGTGATTGAGAGCTTCTCCTCGATGAATATTCTTTGAATTAACATTGTGTATGTTGGACTTAACATGTCATGGATTAATGACTTGTTTTGTTTAGCATGTGGTTTCCATGGATTATTGGAACCATAAATACACAACCATAAATAAGATCTGATTGAGATTATAACCTTAACTCATGTTAAGTCTTGGTTTAAAGCCTTAACACTTAAGAATTCTAATCAACATCATCTTGTGACATGGGTGTTAATTTAAATGCAATATAAAGCAAAGATCGAGGATATCACAAGCTTAACTAACCTAATGATGAACTCACCCCATTCTTCATCAATTTGTTAAATCAAACATCATCCATAAATTATTTCGTAAGCTCTGCAAACAAACCCCCCCCCCCCAATCAGAACACAATCAACTAAAAACAATCGACTATTACGAAGTACCATCGCCGAGGATTCGACCCGAGTGCTGCTATACACATTAGCAGAGCACTGGAACTTTGACCGGTCGATATGCGACAATAGGCCGTGCGTTTCAAATGGCGTCGTTGCCGGGGATGGTTCTTTAAGTAGTCATTAGTTTCTGGTTATTGTCAAGAAAACAAAAAAAAACAATTTTAAAAAAAATTGAAAAAAAACACAAAGAAAAACCCGTCTTCACATAAAAATCATAAACTGAAAAAATACAAAGAAAAACCCGTCTTCCTCTTTATTCTAAAATCTCTCTGAATGCCACGTAGCCTTCCAAAAAATCCCTCGGATTTGTTTGCCCTGAAATTGAGCGAACACTTCACCAACTTAGGAGGAACATAAGAGATACTCAAATAATTCAAGAACGAGTCCTCATCCAACCAGTTGAAATTGAAATGGCCAATCCTAGGTAACAAACCCTAAAAAAACTTGCTACCCCTGATATGAATTACCAACCTCTTGGTATTCAATATCCAAACATTGAAGTTGACTTTTAACTCAAATCAGGCTTGATTCATCTTCTCCCCCGTTTTCAAGGGCTAGCCGGTGAGGATCCACATATTCACCTTAAAGAGTTCCAAGTTGTATGCTCTACAATGAAGCCTCAAGGGGTTTCTGAAGAACAAATCATGCTTAGAGCTTTCCTCTTTTCCCTAGCAGATTCTGCCAAGTCTTGGCTCTACTACCTCCCACCTGGTTCCATAAACTCATGGGTTGACATGAAGAGACTTTTCCTTGAGAAGTTCTTTCCCGCTTCCCGAACAGCTTCTATCCGAAAGGAAATAAGCGGAATCCGTCAATTCCCTAATGAATCACTCCATGAGTATTGGGAGAGGTTCAAAAAGCTTGTGGCAACTTGTCCACACCATCAAATCCCTGACCAACTCCTGATCCAATACTTCTATGAGGGGTTATTGGCTATGGAGCGAACTCTCATTGATGCCGCAAGTGGCAGTGCTGTTGTTGACAAAACTCCTGCAGCTGCACGAGAACTCATAAACAACATGGCTGCAAACACGCAACAATTCCATACTCGAGCACATGCTCAAGTGAAACAAGCCCAAGAGAATCAATCCATAGAGCCCAACAAGATTACTGAGTGGATGAGTGAACTTACAGGTCTTGTGCGTCAACTAGCGGTGGCTACCAAAGCCCCAACCTCATCTTCTCCACATTCACTATTCCCTGGACCTCTCAAGAATTGTGGAATCTGCAACTCTCCATCTCTTCCAACTGACACATGTCCACAAATTCAAGATGATCCATCTGATTCATCTAGTCCAATGGAGCTCAATGCGGCATATGCTCAGCGAAACTTCAACCCTCAACAATCAGGTCAGTTTGTTAGAAACTTCAACCAACCCCACTCTGAGCCCTTCTCTTCTACCTTAAACCCACCTCTGAGGTATGGTAATCCCATTTCTCATCCTCCGCAGTTCCCTCCTCAAAACCCAAACCAGTTTCAATACAGTCAAGGTGTTGGTAACTTCCAACAACCTTACCCTTTTGTCCCACAACCCCAAAGGAACAATCCTCCTCCTGGATTCCACTATCCTAACGAGCCTTCCCAATTCCCCACCCAATACAATCACTTTCCCAAGAACCAAAACCAAGGCCAACCCAATTTGGGACAAGCCTCTTCTTCTAAACAACCATGGGAAGGTGCTATAGAGGATCTTTCTTCCTTCACCCGTTCTAGCCTAAAGAACATTGAAACCAAAATAGGTCAACTTGCATCCCACCTTAGCCAGCAACAACCATCCAATTCATCCCAACTCCCAGCTCAACCATTACCCAACCCTAAGGGTAATGTAAGTGCAATTTCACTAAGATCGGGAAAGCAAATTACTATGCCCCATGCTGATTGCTCTACCTCCCCTTTCGATGTTGATCTAGAAAATGAAAAGAACAAAAAGGTGGAAAAGGAACATGAATCCACTCCTTCACCTCCTTCCATTCCTCTAAGGAACCCAATTACTTTTCCTCAAGCCATCTCCAAGCCTAAGAAGTCCTTTGAACCTGATCCTGAAATGCTTGACATGTTTAGACGTGTTGAAGTGAACATACCCCTCTTAGATGCCATTAAACAAATCCCTAAGTATGCCAAGTTTCTTAAGGAATTGTGCACCCATAAGAGACAACTTAGGATCATTGAAAATGATTCAACCCAACAGTCCATTCCCATGAAGTGCAATGATCCAGGGACCTTCACGGTTCCATGTCAAATAGGGAGTTCTAACTTTGATGATGCACTCATAGACCTTGGAACCTCAATAAATGTCATGCCCAAATCCATTTTCTTCAACCTTGGTCTAGGTCCCTTGCACCCAACGGGTGTTGTCATTCAATTAGCCAATCGAAGCACTGCCAGTCCTGAGGGGATAATTGAGGATGTTCTTGTTCGGGTCAATGATCTTATCTTCCCAGCTGATTTTTATATCCTTGACATGGAAGGTGAGACGACTTCTTCTCGATCTCCCCTAATTCTAGGAAGACCATTCCTCATGACTACGAGAACCAAGATTGATGTCCATTCAGGCATCTTATCCATGGAATTCGGTGACCAACTGGTCATGTTCAACATTTTCCAAGCCATGCGATACCCATCTGAGGATCACTCTGCATTCTCAATCCATGATTTTGAGGACACTTCTAAGATTCAATCAAACCCCAATCCACCGTGTTATTCATGTTCTAATGATAAAGGATCTTGTGAAATCTGCACCATGATTAACAAAGTCATAAATGGTGAAGTTGATGTGGACCTCTCATTCATAGACTCCATCAATCTAGAGGAACATGAAAACTCTCTTGAATCCCACATCAACTCTGATCTCTACTGCTCCACCTTGGACAGTGTTGAGGAAAATGATCCAAACCCATATGGAATCCCTTCTCCTGCTCCTAACTTGTCTAGCACTCAAATCAAGGTGAAACCGATCTAAAACCACTTCCTTCACACCTCAAGTATGCATTCCTTTTCCATGATCCCTCCTACCCTGTCATTATCTCTGCTTCACTTTCTGAAACTGAGGAGTCCCAACTTGTTCAAGTGTTAGAGGAAAACAGAAATGCCTTAGGTTGGACGCTAGAGGATATTCCAGGAATCAACCCTTCCCTTTGCATGCATCACATCCATCTAGAGGAATCATCCAAACCAATTAGGCAACCTCAAAGAAGACTCAATCCACTAATACTTGAGGTAGTTAGGGAAGAGATTACCAAGTTTCTTCAAGTTGGTATTATCTACCCAATTTCTGATACTGAATGGGTTAGTCCAATTCAAGTTGTTCCTAAGAAGGGCGGGATAACAGTTGTCACAAATGAACATGGAGAAGTGTTCACAACTCGAGTGAAAAACAAATGGCGTGTGTGCATCGATTATCGCAAACTGAATGCTGAAACACGAAAAGATCACTACCCACTTCCTTTCCTTGACCAAATGCTTGAGAGATTGGCCGGAAAGTCACACTATTGCTTTCTTGATGGTTACACCGGCTACTTCCAAATTCCAATCGCACCTCAAGACCAAGAAAAGACCACATTCACTTGCCCCTTTGGAACCTATGCCTATAGGCGAATGCCTTTTGGCCTTTGTAATGCTCCTGCAACATTCCAGCGGTGTATGATGAGTATCTTTTCTGAATTCACTGAGAATTGCATGGAGGTCTTCATGGATGAATTTACCATTTATGGCGAGTCATTTTAATCTTTCTTACATTCACTCTCTTTGGTCCTTCAAAAGTGTGTCAAGTGCAACCTTGTACTGAAATTTGAAAAATGTCACTTCATGGTTTCAAATGGGATTGTTCTAGGGCACATAATTTCTCAAGAGGGTATCCAAGTTGATCCAGCCAAAATTGAGGTGATCCAATCACTTCCTGAACCCAAATCAGTTCGAGACATTCGGTCCGTCCTTGGTCATGCCGGTTTCTATCGGCGATTCATTCAGAACTTCAGCAAGATTTCCCTCCCACTCACTCGTTTACTTCAAAATGATGTCACATTCAATTTTGATGAGTCTTGCAAGAGAGCCTTCATTGAACTCAAATCTGCTCTCACATCTGCTCCAATAATCCAACCCCCAGATTGGTCCTTACCATTTGAATTGATGTGTGATGCTTCTGATAGGGCCATTGGGGCTGTTCTTGGTCAAAGAAGAGAAAACATTCCTCATGTCATCTTTTATGCCTCAAAAACATTGGATGAAACTCAATCACACTACACTATGACTGAAAAAGAACTTTTAGCTGTGGTTTTTGCCTTGGATAAATTCCGGCCCTATCTCTTAGGTGCCAAAATCATCATCTTCACAGACCGCTCAGCATTAAAGTTCTTACTTAAGAAAAGTGATTCCAAACCAAGGCTAATAAGATGGATTTTAATGCTCCAAGAGTTTGACCTTGTGATAAAAGATAAACCTGGAAAAGAAAATCATGTGGCTGACCACCTGAGTAGAATTTCTAATTCTTCTCATTCTGAAATAATTGATCCTGAATTTCCAACTGAACACCTCTCATCTCTCACTCCAAAGTTACCATGGTATGCCCCAATTGTCAATTACTTGGTTTCTGGTGTTTTCCCTGAATATTTTTCAAAAGAACAAAAAGAAAAGATGAAAAGTGATTCAAAGCATTATTTTTGGGAAGATAATAAACTTTGGAAAACTGGGGCTGACATGGTAATTAGGAGATGTGTTGATGAAACTAAACAATCCTCCATCTTGGAATTCTGCCACTCAATGCCTGGAGGTGGCCACTTTGGACCACAAAGGACTTCTCGAAAGGTCCTAGATTCTGGATTCTTTTGGCCTTCACTCTTCAAGGACTCACATGAGTTCTGTCAATCATGTCCCACTTTCCAAAAGTTTGGCACAATTTCCAAAAGAAACGAAATGCCTCAAAAGCCATTAATCTTCTGTGAGCTTTTCGATGTTTGGGGAATCGATTTCATGGGACCTTTCCCCCCTTCCAATGGATTATCCTACATTCTCCTTGCTATTGACTATGTTTCTAGGTGGGTCGAGGCCAAACCCACTAGGAAAGATGATGCTCAAACTGTGAGTGAGTTCCTCAAAACCCATATCTTCCATCGATTCGGAACACCACGTGCTTTGATAAGTGACTTAGGAACTCATTTCTGTAATAGAACCATGGAGTCACTTTTGAAAAAGAATGGTGTTGTACATAAAACATACACTGCATATCACCCTCAAACAAATGGAATGGCGGAACATTCTAACAGAGAAGTGAAAAGAGTGCTTGAAAGAATTGTTAAGCCCACAAGAAAAGACTGGCCCGATAGAATTGGTGAAGCACTGTGGGCCTATCGAACAGCCTATAAGACACCCATTGGGATGTCTCCATTTAGGCTAGTTTTTGGTAAAGCCTGTCATTTACCAGTTGAAATCCAACATATGTCATTTTGGGCTGTCAAAACTTGTAATTTTTATTGTCAAAAATATGGTGAAGAAAGATTGTTGCAGTTGACTGAATTGGAGGAGCTTCGACTCGATTCGTATGAGAACTCCATTCTCTACAAAGAAAAGGCAAAGTCACTCCATGATAAGCACATTCTTCGAAAGGTATTTCATGAAGGTGAAAAGGTAATGCTCTTCAATTCTCGATTTCGGCTTCACCCAGGTAAGCTAAATTCTCGTTGGGATTGACCTTTTATTATTACTAATGTTTACCCATTTGGTGCAGTGCAAGTCGAAGACCCTTCTTCAAAAAGAACATTCACGGTTAACGGACATCGGTTAAAGAATCACCATGAGAGGTCTCACAATCCAGGAACCATGTCGACTTCCATCGAAACCCCATCCACTTCAATAGAACCACCACTGGATGGAGACCCGCCAAATCCAAACCAGGGGGCACCTCTTTCCCTTTAACTCTCTCTTTCCTAAAACTCTCTTCCCTCTCTTCTTCTCTCTATTTCTTCTTCTTCCTCTCTCCCTCTCATTTTTTTTACAACATTCTTCCACAACCTTTTTTCTATTTTCACTTTTGTGTGGATGTGGCATTAAAAATAAAAAATTTAATAACAAATTAATTAAAAAATTGAAAATTAACAAAAAAAAGGGGTGTCATAATTACTCATCATCCAATATTAAAATTATGTCCAACCATTTTGGGGAGTCATAAGACTTGTTTTAAACTCAAATATATTGAATTTTTATCTCAAACTTGGGTAAACAATTTTGTGTCAATAACAAACATTTTGAATGAACAATTTTTGGTGGAAAATGATTCTCCCCTACAGTGAGGAATAACATTAGCCTTCATGCCAAGGTCATCTATGGCCATCTTTTTCATTGTCTGTCTTCACCACTGATTGTGAGTCTTGAGTTTGTGGACCTTCGAGCTGAATTTCCATCTTTTGTGTGCATTAATATGATAGAGGCATTTTCTAAGCCACATGAGAATCAGAATAGCCAAATAGCCTCTCGTTACCCTTTCATTGATCCTACTTTTGAAATCCCCTTTGATCCTATGAAAACCTTTCTTTTTATAGCCACATTACAAGCCTAATACCTTGTCCCACCCAACATCCTCATGGATTTTCATTGTACAATTTATTGAAATTTTAGTGTGGGGGGAATGGACTTCATTTTTGGGCGTACTTTCATTTATTTCCAATGTGTCATCATATGCTTGAGGGCAAGCATCCATTAAAGTGTGGGGGAGAGGTTGTAATTCTGTGAGATTTGGGGTGTATATGTTTAATTGTCATTTGTACAAAAGTCATTGAAAAGTGTTCAAAAAAAATTGAAAAAATTTTATATTAAAAAAAAAGAAAAAAATAAAAAGAAAAAAATGGAATGGGTTGTGTCTCGGGTGGGTCAAAAATTATTCATCATCAACCTTTGATCGTGTTATAACTACTAAAATTAGTTCCTTGAGGAGATCAAGCATGGGTTGGGAGATGACTGTGAGACTTGTTTCAAGCACAACTTTCGAAAAAAAAGAGCAAAAAGAGAAAAAAAAGAACACTTGAATCATCTTGTATTGTGTCATTATTGTAAGTCTTCCATGTTGTACATATTCCATCATCTCACCCTATTCCATTTTCTATCTCCCTAACTTTTCATTCATCACACATTCATGCCCTTGTAAATATGTGTTTCTATTTCCTTTCAAATCAAATTTCAAAAAACAAATGTGCATTGATTTTTCCATGTTGGTGTTTTTAACCCCTCTTTTCCTTTGGACATTATATACCTACCGTCCCATATCCACTGGAAAAACCCCTTAAAAGACCTCTTGATTCTTGTACACATTAGATTTGGGAATGGAATCTGAGAGCACTTACAAACTCTTCATTTTCACTTTTTGTTGGTGAATGAGTGAACCTCCTAAAATACATTTTTATCATCTTGAGAGGAGTAAGTTTTGAGTGCCTACATTTTCTAATTCAGACCTTGAACATGAAAAAATGAATTGTTTCTAATGCATTATTGTGAACCAAAATTGTGATGGAATTCAATATGGATGAGTGAAATAGTCTAAACCTCCCCTGATTGGAGAAAACAAAATTTTAATATTGGTTGGTGAGTGAAAATGATTTTGTCATGTTTTTATATTTGTTGCACATGAGGACACGCGCAAATCTAAGTGTGGGGGAGTTGATGTTATTAATATTTTCAAGACTTATTATATTCCCCCTTTACTTATTTTATATGAAATGTGCATAATTTGTGTGAAATATTAATGTTTTAATATTAAGTATAATATTTGAGCATTTTTAGAAGTAGTCAAATTGAGTCAGTTTAATGTTTTAATTATAACTATAACTATAATGATCCAAATTGTGTGGTTCTTGTTTTTTAGGATTCTACATTCAATGTACAACATTTCATTAGAAGGAACCATGATCCAATTCTGCTATTTGAAGGGTCATATGGTATTCACAAACAAGACCAATGAATCTGTGAACAAACTGGACCAGCCTTGAAGATTGATTTACTGGGCTCAATCCAGAAGTCCAAAAAAATTAACTCTCCACCATAATTCGGAAGACACTACATGTCATCTTGGATAAAAATTTCAAGGCCCAAATACAAGTACAAGGGTCCCAAATAAATCATTGAAGTCCAGCCCACCATTCTGGATGAGAATTAAAATCAGCATAGTATGCATGACATATCTCCTGATGTAAGCTTCCAAGCGAGCTGAGATTTTGCAGTGTTAAAGAGGAGATATAGGAGGCCGACTTTGTGGAATACGTCATTCGGATTTGAAGCCAGCTTCCTGTTCAAAAATCCATTCACATTTTGGACATTGAAAAAGAATGGATAGAAATGGACAGTTTACCTTTGTTTAATAAAACCGCCATAACATTGGATCCACTTTTCCAAATTCCTCCATATTTTGACAGTAGTCGGAAAACTTTATTATCCACAACTTTTAAGTAGGAGATATTCGGAGATTAGGCTGTCTGAATTTCCAAATTGGCGATGCAAGTGGAGGGACAGATTGGGAATGCAAACAGTCCACTCCTTGGGCTATAAATACTCTCCCATTCTCTTCTTGAGAGGGGTTGGCATTTAAGAAGAGGGGATATCATATTTTCACGACCAAAGCCTTTCCAAAGGCTTGGGAGGACCTTACATACTCATGTTTGCACTTTAGAGACCCTTCATCCTCTCTTTGTTTTCACTTACTTTTGTGTTCTTCATTTTTGTAATCTTGTAATTCTCTTTCTTTGTAATTATATTTTAATGCAAGTTACTTCTTCAATATCTCTTATTCTCTTCCACCTTCAATATTTTAATAATAATGTTCTTAAAATAGTTTAAATTCAGTTCAATCCCCTTCCCTTCTTTAGCTTCCTCATTCAATCGAAAGTTCGTTTTTAATTATCATCATTGTTCGTGTGTGTGTGTGTCGACGTACCACTCTTTTCTTATCCCTTTATTTTCCTTCTCTTATTAATTTATAATCAAAATCATTATAACCAGATTATTAATCACCCAAATGGCTGAGTAAATCTCTCATTGGGGTGAGTTATAATTTAGGTATGTTAAGTGATTGAGAACTTCTGCTCGATGAATATTCTTTGAATTAACATTGTGTATGTTGGACTTAACATGTCATGGATTAATGACTTGTTTTGTTTAACATGTGGTTTCCATGGATTATTGGAACCATAAATACACAACCATAAATAATATCTGATTGAGATTATAAACTGAAGTTAAGTTACGTCTTGGTTTAAAGCCTTAACACTTAATAATTCTAATCAACATCATCATGTGACATGGGTGTTAATTTAAATGCAATATAAAGAAAAGCTCGAGGATATCATAAGATTAACTAACCTAATGATGAACTCACCCCAATATTCATAAATTTGTTAAATCAAACATCATCCATAAATTATTTCATAAGCTCTTCAAACAAACCCCCCCAATCAGAATACAATCAACTAAAAACAATCGACTATTACGAAGTACCATCGCCGAGGATTCGACCCGAGTGCTGCTATACACATTAGCAGAGCACTGGAACTTTGACCGGTCTATAGGAGACAATCGGCCATGCGTTTTAGTAGCCACACAATCTCTTGCACATAGAGGCGTCCCAAGATCTCTATTAAAACCTGCTCTCAGATCGGTAGGAAGTGGGCTGACCTGCTGAGTCGGTCAACGATCACCCAAATCGAGTCAGGACCCCTAGATGTACGTGGAAGAACTATCAAGAATTCCATGAATTTCCCATCCAAATCCAATCTGGGACCTCTAAAGGTTGAACCAAGCCCACGGGTACCTGATGATCTGCCTTCATTTGCTGACAAGTGAGGCATCGAGAGACGAACTATGCTACTACATTATTCATTCACATCCACCAGTGATGTCATCAATGATCATGGTACATCTTCACCACTCTTGGATGAATCGCTAGTGGAGATGTGTGGAACTACCTCAACACTTCCTACTGAAGTGAAGCTGGTACCACGGTACGTCCTCTAAAGAAGATGACATGGTCCCCACCTTCAGAAAATGTATTAGGTGTCTGCCCTGTGGATATCTGAGCACGTTGTGTCTTGAAGTTAGCGTCCCCATGCTACATCTCCCTAAATTGCTGAAAAAGTGATGGAGTGATTGTAGGAGACTGGAGGAAGGATTCTCCATGTCTATCCACAAATTATATCTGTAAAATATCCAGCTTCTCTGTCACCTCACCTAGCAGCTATATACTAGATCTCTTGGTGAGCATATCTGCAACAACATTCCCCTTCCAAGGAGTGTAGACTATCTCAATGTCAGAGTCCTGGAGGAACTCAAGAAAACGTCATTGTCTCAGTTTCAATCCCTTTTGAGAGAAGATATACATGAGAATCTTGTTATCAGAGTACAAGGTAAAATTCTCACCCATCAGATTGTGTCGCCACATCTTCAATGCGAAGGCCTTTGCTGCTAACTCCAGGTCATGGGTAGCATAGTTTTGTCCATCCTATCTCAGCTGTCATAAACCATAAGTGCTCACTTCATGCTCCAGCATCAAGACACATCCGATTTCGTCCCCTGGCGTTTCGCAATAAACTACAGACCCAAATCCATCCTCTGGAAGCCTCAAGAAGGGGGCACTATTCTGCCTCTACCTCATCTCCAGAATGCTCTGCTGGAATATCTCCGACCTCACAAAGGGTTTCCCCTTTTTCGTCAAGGATGATAGTGGTTCTACGACTCTGGATAAATATGGCTCAAACCTCTGGTAATAACCAGCCAAACCCAGGAAACTTCGTACCTCCGTCACACTCTTGGGTGGCTCCCAAGAAAGTACAGACTCAATATTCTCTAGATCTACTACAACTCCAGCCTCTGAGATGACATGTCCCAAAATGTGAACCCATCAGATCCAAAACAGGTACTTTGAGAGATTACTATAAATATGGTACTCTCGGAGTGTGTCCAGTACTACCTACAAAATGTAGGCATGCTCCTCCTCAGTAGTCGAGTAGATCAGAATTTCATCGATGAAAAGTACAATAAAGAAATTGAGGTATGGCTGGAAAATCTTGTTCATGAGTCCCATTAACACTACTAGAGAGTTGGTTATGCCGAATGGCATAACGAAGAACTCATAGTGGCCATAATGACATCTGAAGGCCATCTTCTACACATCCTCTTCTCGAACTCTATGCTGGTGATAGCCTTATCTGAGGTCTATCTTTGAGAACCAACATGTTACATTCATCTGATCAAAGAGGTCATCAATCCTCCGAAGTGGTTACTTGTTCATCATGGGGACTTGGTTCAGAAGACGATAGTCAACACAAAGCCTCAAACTCCTATCCACCTTCATGGAAAACCGAATCGGGTATACCCTGGGAGAATCACTAGGCCGAATGAATCCATTCCCCTACAAGCCCTCTAGTTGAACCTCTAGCTCGCGAAGCTCCACTGGATCCATCCAATACGCTGGTGTAGATATCAATGTCATCTCGGGGTACATGTCAATGTACAATTCCACCTATCTGCGAGGAGGTAGACCTGGGAAAACATTAGAGAAAACATCCGCGTACTGGTCCACAACTACAGGATAGCTCAGACACTCCACATCAACTACTCCAAGGGTAAGGCAGACCAACTGATGAGTGATCAACTAAACCCTCCTCTGAGTAAGTCTGTCATGTGCTTAAAAGGATCTCTTCTCGCCATTGAAGGTAAAACTGGTCCCAGATGTGCAGAAACATCGCAATTTCTTCCTAATACAATCAATATGAACATGAACTGTAGATAACAATTCCATACCCAAGTTGATGTTATAAGGCCTTGACACTGCTACATGTAGATCCCCGCCGAAGTTCTCACCTCCTAGAGTAAGCTCACACTACTGGCACTAGTGCGTAATCATTGAATATTATCCCATAGGAGTCTTTAACTATGAGGATCGAGCCAATGGCCCTAGCAGAATCTCCGAGATCCAAACGAGGGTGCTGGCAATGAAAGAGTGGCTGGCACCTGTGTCTATGGGAACTGCAACTATGGTGGTGTAGTCACAGATCATACCTAGAATCGTTTCCAGAGAACCATGATCAAAAGTCTCAACTACTTGGTGATGAGCTCTCGCATGTCCACCTACTCCTTGCGGTCGAGGTGGACCTCCTAGTGGTGGTGGTGGTAACACCACATAATGTCATCCACTACCACCTGCAAGAATAGCTCATCTACCACATCCTCCTGTGCTTTGTGGATTGCCTCAATCAAACCTCTGCCTCTACCTGGGAGGTCTCTCAACTGTCTACTAATCGTATGTGTGGAATTTCAGACAGTCTCCAGCCATGTGACCCAGCCCGTCGCATGCGTAGCACTGATTATTCCTCGTATGACTTTCTCTCTCTTGTGTGTCCTGTAAAACAAAACCCATTCCCTGAGGTCGTCCACCTAATGGTCTGGTTCACTTGGATTTCTATGACATCTGTCTGCTGCCAGCTGTAGAAGACTCCACTACGTGATGCCCAGTGGCGGGTCTCGCTACTGGTGACTGCTCTGCAAGGAAACTCTCCACTTATAGGGCTCGCTCTAGCACCCCTACATGCGTCAAGATGCTGAGTGAGATCATCGAAGCCGTAATATCTTGACTGAGCCCCTTCCCGAAGCTCCGGGCCCTGAGAAATGGGTCCCACAGCATATCTACGGGGTAGAGAGAGAGGTCAGTGAACCTCATTGAGTATTATTCCACCATCATGCTTCCCTGTTGTAGATGAAGATGCTCCTGTATCCGCACTTCATGAAGGGTGGCTGGGACAAACATCACCCGAAACAAGCTCTTGAAGTCTTCCCAGAGAAGTGCCTACTTATCATGCACCTAGAGCATAGGGCTCCACCATATGACTATTGTAGACTGAAGGAGACTCACAACAAGGATCAATATAAGGTTGGATGGTGTCCCTACCTGTATGGAGACTCTCACCACAGCCTCCGGCCAATCCTTAGCTACCTGTGGGTCCATCTCACCATTGAAACTAGGTGGCATCTGGCACTAGAACTCATGAAATGCACTCAGGTGGCGTGCACTCTCTGTTTCTAGGGCTGGAGCATCGGTGTCCCAACGGGGAGTGGTACCGTTGGTGCCTCAGTTTTGATATGCCCCTGCCCTGAGGCCTCATTGCCCGATGGGCTGCCATCTCGTACAAAGCCTGGAACCATGGCTGGTTGTCTGCATGGGGCTATCCGGAAATGAAACAGGTGCACCATGGTCAAAATATTATACCTAGTGAGCTAACTCGAAGAAATTTTTTGAAAACACACATGCAGTTAGTGTTTTCGTGCACTTAGTTGGAAATCAGAAGTGAGGGTCCTAGTGTATGGATAAATCGGCTGTCGCACCAACACTGCACTCCCTGAACTGAAAACCATACTCACTACACATAACATTATTAGTTAATAGGAAATATTATATTCCTATGTTCTATGGTAGAACCAACTCCTCTGATACCAATTTGTAATTACCCATCACCTAGGGACCATGTCGTGACTACCCCAAGCCCGACTTCCATAGGCTTGGGGATGTCGACTAACACCAAAGGCATAATTCTATAAAACATGGAAGGCATTTCCTTTATAACTTGTAATGCACACAAGAAAGCACACAGACGGATACAAAACACTAATTAAACTATATAGAAAAATGGTGACGAAAAGAAAAAGGTGTCAGAAATATAACCACACCTATAAAGTACAAGTAACAAGAAGTAAAAATACAACTGATGAAAGGAAAAATAGCTCCTAGGTCATCCTATGGAATTCCTACCCTGAATGGTAGATACATATAGACTCCTCAACACTCCACGTTTGTCAGTCTCCTCCGTGTAAGGACTCGTCGTAAGGTCCACCTCCGGGTACCTTCCTGTCTTGGTACACTTAGCCTCATTCAGAAATGTACATCGTCTGCATCCAACACTACAAGGTGCAAGCATAACACGTGCTAGGGTGAGTATAATGATACTCATTAAGGACCCCGAGACCCTCAAGGTCTTAGAAAATCCAACAAGGATAAAGTAACTGATAACCCCACTTAGGTAAATGCCCAAACAAATACCTAAGTTATCAATTAATCCATCTCAATCACGAGGAAAACACAAAAATTACTGTCTCATCTCACCCATGTGTACAAATTTTGTAGAGAGTTAAAGATGATTAGATGTAGCCAATAAATCATCTATTATGTAGAACCCACGTAGGATCTTGGTACAGAAATCTGAGCTATCAAACCCACATAGGATCCTAGAATAGTAGTCAGAGCTGTCGAACCCATGTTGAATCCTAGAAAAGTAGTCAGAGTTGTTGAACCCACATAGGATCCTAGAACAGTAGTCAGAGTTTTCGAACCCACATGGGATCTTGAAATAGTAGTCAGAGCTATCAAACCCACGTAGTATTCTGGAACAATAATCAGAGTAGTTGAACCCATATAGGATCCTAGTACTGTAGTCAATCTTATCGAACCCACGTAGGATCCCTTTATCACAATGCAGCCAGCCATAGGGTTCCGCACATAAAATGCTTGATTCCTAGAGGGTCTGTTCCTCAATCCAAGTGTCTATACATGAACTTCCATTATGTCCCATGTTGATGTATCCAAAAGATCTGTTCTGTCAGAGGATACCCAATGTGACAGATAGCGTGTCAATCGGACGCCCGATCTGAGAGTTATTGGCATTTCCGTTCCGAGGGCTTGGTTGGATTTATGTTCAATCCCACCCAGCTATACCTCAACTATGTCAAAACATTTAGTGAGGTATACCAAATGAAACATATCCCTCCATGGTTTTTTCCTCCATAGACAGTTCGTCAATCGGACTCCTGTAGCTCAAGTTGCGGGCAAATGACTGGAAACGGGTCAAGTTGGTCTGGGTTCGGTCCGACCCCATCAGACTGACCCAGTCCGACCCCATCAGACTGACCTAGTCCGACCCCCCTCGATCTGAGTCCGGACTGGGGTCAGACCCAGCCTGCAAGGGTGGCCTGACCCGTGCCCGGTCCGGCCCGCACTGGGTCCAGCCTGCGCTGGGCTTGGCTCACGACTGGCGGCCTGTGGGGTCCGCCCTAGCAGCGTCCAGGGGGGAGGCCGCACCACCTGTAATCCAAAATGGCTCAGCCATTTGGGGGGGGGGGGGGGTTCAAAACCGGCGCCACGTGGTGTCGGTCAGGGTCATGTGGTACCCACATGGTGGGGTCCCACTATTCTTCGCTGGCCTAGCGGGTAGCCACCTCCCACGCGGCATGTTTGCGCCACACCTCCTCTGACGACCGGCAGAGCCAGCCACTCGTCCCACGCTGCCACGACCAAGGTCGCGACTTTCTCTTTCACCGCGCACTGCGCCGCACTTTCCCCTGAAACCCGGCGGCCCATGTCTTGGGATATTCGCACAGCCTTCCTTGCGCATCCCTCGCTACTCCACCGCACCCCATCGGCCATGGTCTGCTCCTCTAGTGGTGTGGTTGCACCGTCGCTATCTCTACGGCCGGTCGGAGTGCCGGCCGCCATTCCCTTCATCCCACTGGTGACGTTCCTCTGGTCCGACCACCGGAGAACCTTTTGTGGGTCACCAGACGAGTTTCGGTGTCCCGATTATAATTTCAGAAGTAGCCTCACACTCCTCGGAACATAACATTCGATCCACAACCATTATTGATGAAAATTTCTCATCCCGTACTCATTCCTCCTTTAGCAATATATTCTACAAAGTAAGGCGGAGTGGTCATGACATGTTCATTCTTCCCACACCCTCCATGTTAGATTGATATCATGCATCTTTGAATAAAAATAATCGAGGGAAAATGAAGAACGAGAAACAAAAACAATGTTCGAACCCATACCATTTCTCATTGTTCACTGAAGGAGTCGCGCATGAAGAAGACGATGTTGTCATCGTTCGTCGCATCCACCGCACACTTCCATTCCAAAGCCCATGCATCATTTCATTGCAGAAAATGAAGAGGGAAGGTCAGTTGAATACATCCCATATCTATAAGAGTCCAAGGATGAAGGTTTAAGGAGATCAGTCTTCATAGTTGAAGGAATTCTACGTTGGGAGCGTCCTTCATTGGTGAGAGCTTTTCTTCCAAAGCTCTCTCTTCCCCAATGATTCACCAGATAACAAATGCCATGAAAAAATTATAATATCCTATTAAATCATTGGCACAATATTCAGAATGGGTTAATTAAATTAGGTTGTCTCCACTTAATTAATGTAGATGATTGAGAAAAAATTAAGTGTTGGGGAGTTGAAGAGGATCATCTACACTTAATGGAAGGTGGAGGGTTTCTCCCCATTAAAGGGGAGTTTTAAGGGGGTTTAACCCCAGGTGGACCCCACTATAATAATCAAGAAGAGGAGGTTTAGACCTCGGTTGGGACCTACCACCATAAACTCCCATGGAAGGTTAAGGTGTGGCGGTCTACACCTCTAACTTCCACATGGAGATTTTTAATCAACAAATAAAAAAAGCATCACATCTTTATTTTTATTTTATTCATTCACTAAAAACCCAAAAACTATCTTTCACTATCGAACCACTATCATCGAGGTTAAATTCTACATAAGAGAATATGGGTGCTGTGAGTTTCAACGGTGCCTTTGGATTTCAATTTAGAGCACTGGTTCCAAAAGTTATAAAAACATGCTTGTATGGTTACTGAATATACCCGAACAAAACATCAGAAATTGATTCCAGGAACACCGGGCCTCAGAATCATGATCCATAAATTTTGACACACTCGTAAAATTCCCATTTAATTAAATAAAATTACATGGAAATTATGGTTCTTTACAATAACTATAGTTTCCATTCAAGTTTTCAGATGGAACCATATGAAGCGTTATATAGAATGAGATGTCACACACCAACTAGTTAGAATGCTGTTCGTGGAAGAAAATTTGTGGTCCCAAAACTTATGGAGTAAATGATGGAAAAGGTGAAGGTGATCTCAAACCACCACAAAGCAGCTCAAAGTAGGCAGAAGAGCTATACCGACAACTGAAGGAAGGATTTGGAATTTCATGTATGAGATCATGATTTCTTGAAGGTATCTCTATGGAAGGGTGTTATACGTTTCATTAAGAAGGAAAAATTGATTTCCAGGTACGTAGTAAATTTTAAAATCTTAGATATAATTTGAGCTGTAGCTTACCATTTGGAAATGCCGCCAAGTCTCTCCAAAGATCACGATATATTCCACATATCACTATTAATAAAATACATGACTAACTCAATGCATGTACTCACCTCTGAGGAATTAGATCTGGAACATGATATGTCTTATTGCGAAGAGTCTTTAATGGTTCTTGATACAAGAGAACAAGTGCTGAGAAACCGGACGACTCATCAGGTAAAAGTTCTATGGAGAAACCATAATATGAATGAGGCAACATGGGAACTGGAGGAACTTATGATGAAGAACCACCTGATTCTTTTTATGCAGTAATATTCTAGAAATTTATAGGAAGAAATTATTTGGAGGAGGGGACAATGTAACACCCCAATATTCAATTATACACTTCTCTTTAAATAATATAATAGCTTGTGTTGTATGAAACTTCAAGTTCTAACTCACCACAACAAATCAAACTAGCCATTATGAATAGTAACACCCACTTTTTGAAATTTTATAAATTTTATCTTCAAAAATGGACTTAATTTTTGGATTCTGCGTATTCAAATTAGCTTAGGGTGAAATTTTGGTATTTTTTTTGAAAACATTCAATTTTTTATGAATAGTGAAAAACATTGCATTATTGTTTAAAACCAAATTTATATTTAAATAATTAATTATATTATTTAAATTTATTTTAGGTCAAAATTGATATAGAATACCTATATATGTACTATGTAATTCATTGGAGTCATTTTGTAAAAATATTAGATATATAAAATTTTGTGGAACTTTTCATCATCCTTTACCCACCTCCTAAAAGCATTTGCAAATTCACATAAAAATAATTTTACTGCTTTTGTGATTTGAATTTCAGAAACCCTAGAGACACATTTTATATCAATATGTAAAATTTTGTTTAATAAGATGAAAATAATATTTTATGAATAGTAACTTTTTACTTCTATTTACCACGGTTAAAAGTAAATAGGGTAATTATGGGTAAAAATGATATTATTATTATTATCCTAACACATGTCATAATTTTATTAGATAAGTATAATTCCACCACAAACAACCGTAAGAATAAAATATGGCCCTCTTTGTTCCACTTGGATTTGATTAGGACATTTATTATTTTTTAATTCAAAAATGAGTTAGAAGTGTTAAATACAAAGTTTAATAGCTAAACCATTATTAATATAGGGGTACACATAAGATAAATTAGACTATAAATATTCATTATAAAGCTAAATATATTTCTTACATAATGGTAAATTTTTACACATTAAATAATTTAATTTATTTATGACACAATTATGATGCAGTAATGACCTAATTAATGAAATATTAAAAATAATTGATATTATAAATATAAAAATAAATGTAATATGTGACTTTATATGAATTAAACTAATTTTCTATGTTAATATGACAAGTTAGGGTAGGTTAGATGATTTTTTCGAAGTAATAATGCTTTTATTAATTTATAAAAAACAAAATACCAAATAGTGTCAAAATTGATATAATAGAGTTTTAAAAAAAACATTATATTATTAATTGATATTATATTTCTAAAAATCTAAGGATCAGTCAAACAACTTATATACTGATAGGTGTATCATTAATTAACCACTTGGGGTTCTCATGGATGTATATAGTATGTTTATTAACCATATAATATAAAAATACAAAGAGACATGGTAAATGTCAAACAATTTAACTAAGAGTTAACTCTGAAAGATAAAGTTAATATAGTGACCCAAACCTGTCTAAAACCTATTGGTTGGGTGTTTTTAGACCCATACCCACTTTATCCATTAAATAATTTATTTTTTATCCATTATAAACATAAAATGAGTTTATTATAAAATAATATTTCTAGATTTTCTTAAGGTTCCCCTCACCCCTTTTATAAAAGGGAACCCCCTTCTCTCTAATTCAGACCATCAAAGCCATTTTGACCACCCGAACCGTGCACAAATACCCCCATCAACATTCCTCCCTGCATCCTAGAGGCCTTATATTAGTCATAAATCCAACCTGAAAAGCCCTTTTGATCAAATCAAAAGGATGAACCAAAATAAGAAGTAAATATTTCATCACCTCATTCATGTCCCTTTCTTCTTCCACTTCCTATTTATTTGTTGTTTCCATTATAAAAAAATAACTCCAGTATATAATATACACAATGATGTTATTATAAATATGTTACAACCAAATTCATTATTCTATCCATCCTTTGAATAACATGTCACTATACGTGCACACATACGACTTACCCTCTCCACGTCGTGGTGTAATTGTTATTCAATACATTATTATTTGGATGGGTATAATAATGATGTGTAATAGATGTAAATAATAAATATAACAAGATTATTATTTGGTATATATGATATACCATCCAATTATATATTATTTTAATATCAAAGAAATGATATTTTCTCTCATACGTACGTATATATTACCGTCTCCCTGAACGCGATGAGATTCATTCCCCATCAAATCCATTGAAGACTTATGTTCATTAGATGATTAAATGTAATGTTTAAAGACATAACATAATTCTGAATATGAATATGATACATCATATCCATAACATAAAATACATACTTATCATATCATATAAAGGAAAATGAATCAGTTAACCACTAGTAGAAAAACGGTTTTTAACGTCGGTTTTTAACCGACGTCGAAGTCACCGACGTAAAAAATATGAATTTTTACGTCGGTTTTTGTAAACCGACGCGAAAAATGAATAACATTCGTTTTTGTGCATCAGTTTTGTAAAAAACCGATGCCAAAAAAAATAATTCATATAATTTTTCACGTCGGTTTTCATAAAAACCGACGCGAAAAATTTAAAAATAGTAGTTTTGGCGTCGGTTATTTAAAAAAACCGACGCCATAAATGAAAAAAAAATATTTCTCGCGTCGGTTTTTATAAAAACCGACTCCAAAAATCAATTTTTTTTTCTAGGTTTTAGTTCATTTCCTAAGCTTCGATTTGACAGGTTGTGGACCTAAAACGGAGTTACGGTTCAAAAGTTATCGTCGTTAGAAGTTGAACCTATCAATGTTTTGATTGATACAACTCGTTTCAAAGAAAACATGATAAACATAAATTAAAATCATATACACAAAATGTAATAAAATTATCATAATACATCAAACATATTTCAATGGTTTTAGGGGCTTCCATCGAAATGATATGTTTTTTATTATCATATAACATGTATTTAGAAATGAGAATGAATCATCATTATAAGAAAGCCAATAGAGTTGTTTAGAAATGAATGATAATGATAACAAAGAAAACAAATGAATAGAATATGTACCATGTTCAAATTAATGATTGAAGTCACATTGAAATCGTGATTGAATCGAAGATGTTGAAAATGATGAAATAAGGAGAAACTGGATATATATATAGTAAACGAAAATATTTTCAATTGCGTTGTATGAAAATGTAGGCAGGATTTTAAAAAGTTAAACGCGCGTTGTGAAAAAAATTGAAATTCTGATCCCACGTTACTCTTTGGCGTCGGTTTTGTTTGAAACCGACGCAAAATAGTATTTCCATTGGTCTTTTGGCGTCGTTTTTTTAGAATACCGATGCAAAAAATGTCAATCAAGATCCTTTTTGGCGTCGGTTCATAAAAAAACCGACGCAAAAAATGAAAAAAAAATTTGGCGTCGGTTTTTATGAAAACTGACACCATAAAACTTTTAAAAAAAAATCTTTGGCATCCGTTTTTTAACAAACCAATGCTAAAAATTTAAAAAAAAAACTACATTTCGCGTCGGTTTTTTTAAAAACCGACGCGAAAAGTTAATTTATATTTTTGGCTTCAGTTTTTATGAAAACCGACGCCAAAAATTAAAAACAAAAATTACAGTGTTTTAGATAATTCTCTAATCTTTGATTTGACTGGTCGTGGAGCAAAAACGGAGTTACGGATTAAAAGTTATGGATGTCGGAAGTTGACCTTCTCTAAAAGAAGTCTTAAAGAAGTTCAACTTTCAAAGGCCATAACTTTTAATCTGTAACTCTGTTTTTGCTCCACGACTAGTCAAATCAAAGATTAGAGAATTATATAAAACAATATAATTTTTTTTAAAATTTTTTGGCGTCGGTTTTCATAAAAACCGACGCCAAAAATATATTTTAACTTTTCGCGTCGGTTTTTAAAAAAACCGACACGAAAAGTAGATTTTTTTTAATTTTTAGCGTCGGTTTGTTAAAAAACCGACGCCAAATAATTTTCTTTAAAACATTTATGGCGTCGGTTTTCATAAAAACCGACGCCAAAATATATATTTTTTTGTTTTTTGCTTCGGTTTTTTTAGGAACCGACGCCAAAACAATTTTTTCCCTTTTTGGCGTCGGTTTTTTTAAAAACCGACGCCAAAAAATCACCGTAAAAATTATTTACGTCGGTTTATAAGAAACCGACGTCAAACTGGCGACGTTAAAAATCATTTTTCTACTAGTGAACACCCGAAACGGAGATAATACTAAGATATTATTAATGAAGCAATGTTAAAAGATCATATATGATATCATATTATTTTATATGATTCTTGTATAATTTAATAATAATTATTTAACCATTATAAAGGAGGTTAACCAACCCTAGACAAAGGAAAAGTACAAGGTAAGGGTTAATTTCACAATATCTTTATTATCCGATGTTGTTTTTACGTAAGTATCTACTAGGACCTCTTTATCATCCAAATCCATGATTCTTTAAAATGAATTCTAAAACAGTTATAATATTTACTGGACTATGGGTTAATGAAATTTATACCCTTGTTTTAATTTTTATAAAATAGTTTGAATGAAATTTTTCTATCGTTTTCCAAAGAATGTACCTTAGAACCTTTTCGACAAAATTAAGGTAAGAATGTTTTTTTAACTTATACAGATGGTGTGGCTATTTTCCGCCATTATAACGTCATCAAAGCGTCCCTTACAATATTATATAAATATTTTTAAAATAAAGTTTTTATTAAATTATTTCAAAATTGAAAGAGATATTTCTCTAAAAAATGTTTTGATTTCATCTATGTCAGCATCCTTTGATGAATATTAAGGTTGTTTGAAGTTAATTTATTATGATACAAAACTTCTATATTATATTGAAGTTTTTGTGATATGTTTGATTGTGGATGTTTTATTTTCATACAATTCATGGTTTATATATAAATTATTGACATTTTTTATTCCATTTTAAATACGAATTTTTATGTAATGTTTAATCCTTTTCATATGTGGAATGAATTGGACTTAGTAAGTGACGGGTGGAGGCTGCTATATCTCCACGATGTCTCGGTAGGTCTCATGAGACAAACTAGTGTCATGGCACAAGGCCTTGACAAAATATTATTTGTAGTCTTGGCACAAGGCCTTGACTATGTGGTTATGAAATGCATTCCATCATTATGAAAGTGGATATTGATATTGAATGTGATTATTCGACTAGTAGAATATCCATGTGAGTAAGTAGATGGAATTATTTTGATTTATATTTTCCATATTCTGATGAAGATTATGGTGCAAAGGCTTTTTTTTAGTTTTATACATTAATTTAAATTTTTATAATTATTTATGAAAGTTTATGCTATATTTTTATCCTTATTAAGCATTTGAGCTCACCCTTTTCTATGTTTTATTTTTTCCAGGATGCGAAGAACTATATTATGACTGACCTGCATGGATAGCCTATAGGATATCAGTGTTTTATATGGAAACAATGTTTATGTAGTTTTCCATTTTATTATGTAATGTAAACCTTATGAATGTATCTAATACTTCAAAGGCTAATAAACTAATTGGTCTTTCAAGACTTTATATTTTGTGATCATGACAATGTTATGTAATAATGCGCCAACTCTGGGCTTCTGTGGTCAAGGTGTTATAGTAACAACCCAATATTTAATGAAACAATTCCCTTTATTTTAATCACATATAGATATAGAAATCACATGCACTCTCTTTATAATTTATAATTATGAGTTTGAATGACCATTAAGTATCATTACTGTTGATAATATTGCTATTAAACAATGTTAAAATGAATGATATAAATATATGGTTTAAAAAAAACATATATCGACAAAGAAATAAGAGAGGATGGCCTCATCCAAAAGACTCAGGTTGTATAAAGCTCATTTTTCAGATCTTAGAAAGGAGTGAGAATCATGGGGCTTTTATCTTGACCAATCCCAAGTCGAGCATCAGCATGTTTTGTTTGAAAAAAATCACCTATGGGATAAGTTAAAGTTAGTAGAGATTACCACGCGAGCAATGTTATCTGTGCCACCCAAGGAGTTGTTCACCATTGTACACATTACCCTTAGGTATTATGTGGGTGATAAAAGGGGTTATGTAATAGGGTATTAGTTACTTATTGTGTAATACATTTTTATAAATAACAGTCTAATTCCATCAATTTATTTATAGGAATATTCTTTCTTTCAAAAATGATGAATTTGATAAATTTATTTTTTTGGTAAAAATGGTACATTTGATAAATATTTTCAAAATTATATTAAACTAATGTTTTAATTAATAATTTTATAAAAACAATTCTTATAAAATATGTTCATATCTGTTCATTGTCTGTACAAAGATTAGGTTATCAGTTTGATAAGAGTAATATTTTTTATACAATAAAATAGAAAGTGAATATTTTAATGAATTTATGATTATATTAAATAATTAATATTATAATAAAATATCTTTAACAAATTTATTTTATGAATAATAAATGAGTATATTATTTTTATGATGTCCAATTTAATTTTTTTTAAGGCATGAAAACTATTTTTTCAAAACCTGTGAATTGTCAATAATTGTCGGTTCAGCTTTTAAATGTGAAAATTCAAGTGCATAGAAAATAATTTTTATAAAATAGATATTATTTTTGGAATCAGGATGTTGAAGTTATCCAAAACTGAATTTGTCATTATTTTATGAGACTATAATTTTTGGGTAAAAATTCATTACCGTATAAATAAAATATGTGTTTTATGACATCATGATGACACTGAAATAATTTAATAAGTACTATAATGGGTGTTATCAGACTAATATATTTGTTCCCATTAAATTAATGTGATTTTATATTTGTTTTACTTAATTTATAATGGCTTAGTAAATCCTTCAAAATTTATAATATATTTTAGGATTTTAAATTCATTTCCTTAAGAGTGTGACTCACCTTCACATAAGAAAGGGAAATATTTTATTATGTTCGGTTGTTGTACTTATAAAATAATTTATTTCACTCCTCTATGGAAAAATAGTGGGAAAACTATGAGATGTTTTGTGGTTTTTAATATTAAATTATATAGATTCTAAAACCTATGTTTGTAAAATATTAATGAATCCCCCTCTCATTTCTTATATAAACCCACCCAAGATCACACTTATCTTCACTAAAAATCCTTGGAACACATCCCTACTCTTCCATACCCTCCCTATAATCCTCCCAAGGAACCCCAAGATCTCAAGAATCCCATCTTCATGATCTTGAAGTCACATACTAAAGTAAGGGATTCATTCCTTTCTCATTTTATCCAAGTTTCATCATGTTGATATACCCTTTTATATTCAATTAAAAATTATGGGTATGATTTAACACATCCCCCATTATTATATCATTATGTTTTAATGATTACATTCCACTTTCTCTTTGATTAATTCCATCCATGTACTCCTATTACGATGCCAAAATTCTGAAGGGGATTTCTCTCTTCTTATCTACATTCATGTATTTCTCCCTTATTGTGCATATAAATTCCATTTAATATGTTAAGATATTATGCTTAAATATTCACTTACTATATAATTAATTCATAAATGATGATAAACCACTTTATCTCTCTTCAAACCAACTTAATAATTTCCATATGATGACGTTATGTTATCGAACTTGCACCGCAATTTTCCATGAAAAGATTATCGTGAAGTGAACACCATACCCAATTCACAATAAAGGGTATTTACATTTATAAAAATATACTCATTTTATAGTACATAAATTTATGTATTCCAAATTCCTTAATCATTTAATAACTTATGATTTAGAGTGATTCCATGTTATATGATCCATGTGTCACACTCTTGCATGGAATGAAATGTTTATAAACGGTGTGCCCTCATAACGCTCCAATGCATTGGGTAATTTTTAGTATTATAATATTCCATGTCAAATGAGGGTTTACTAATTATAATTTATGTACAATGAAGTGTTTCTTATTCTAAATTATATGAAAATAGGGTTTACTCATTCTAATCCATGTGCAAAGAGCCTTGGCTAATGCTAATATCATGTTTAATGTTGATTCCACATTTTCATGTTATGACAAATATTCTATATTGTGTATTTATGTTCATGTTTATCTTATGATTCATTGATTTGACAATTTAATAACATGAATTCTATTCTTTATGTTATTCTTTGATTACTTCCTTGTTGGGATTTATATCTCAACCTTTTCTAATGTATGTCCCATGCAATGCTAAGTACGAATGAATGTTATTGTAATATAAAAGATTTTTTTAATAAAGAAGTTGTATGTTATGTCTTAAGTGGTCATTTTATGTTCCTAATCCCCAAATAAATAGGAAATCTTGATCATATTTATTTTATTAAGACCATTTTCGTGTAATAAACTTGTTTATGTGTGTAATAAAGAGCAGGGTTGTTATAGTTGGTATAAAAGGATAATTTTAGTTATTTTTGGGATTAGGGTTATAAAAATCTAGTGAAAGCATTATGGATAAGACTGATTATAAGAAAAGAATACATAAATTTAGGTGAGTATATATTAAGTGGTTTATCTTGTAACTAAATCCTTATCTAGATACAAACAAGTTGAGGTGGCTCTATCAGAGATGTATCCATTGGTAAAACTCGAAAACACCGCTTTGAGGAAGAATCAAATTGGAATTGGTGCATGACAATGAGACCTACTGAAATCTTGGTTTGACACTCCTAGGGGATATGTTTTAGAAACTTTATAAGATTATTATGAACCATTATTAATGGAATAGAAAAAATACCATACAAATATATGTTTGTATGTAGATCATGGATAACTTATATTGATGAAAATAAATTCAAAAATTAAAAAAATAAATTTAATTTATAAGTATTACCTTTTTGTTACTGTATTACCATTTATGTTTTTTTTAATTTAAAATATGTACCCCTCACATTAATTTTATTCAATCCAATGGTTGGTAATATGTGGAATCAGGCAAATAATCGATGGGAAGATCAACGTGATGACTAGTTTAATAAGATTCCCAATCAGATGGGAGTGATAATCGAAGTATTTTTCATGATACTCTCTCAGTTAACTCAATATTTGAAATTAAACAAGGGTCATGAAGAATTTATACCTCCCCCCCCCCCAATATAGAACATGTTTCAATTGAGTGCTTTAAGAGAGAATGGACTCCAACTTTCAATGGATCATTTGATCCCTCGATCATCGAACAATTGATAAAATCCATTGAGAGGATCTTCTCCATCCTCCAATGTTCCGAAGAACAGAAGGTTCTTCTAGATACTTGTCATCTAGAGGGTGAATATGATCAATGGTTTACATTTATTGTAACGCCCCGACCCCAGCTACCCAGAGCCGGTGCATTACTTCGTAACATTGGCCTGATCACAAAAGATCATGTCTCGAAAGACCGATTAGTTTAGTAGCCTTGGAAATACTAGATACATTCATAAGTTTTACATTACATCATAAAGTGAAAAACTATAATAACAAATTCTCCATAGTCCACACTCATATCCTCTTCTCACAATCCCTGCAGGTCATTCATAAAATACTTTTTCACATCCTGGAAAATATTAAAACATTGAAAGGGGTGATCTCAGATGCTCAGTAAGGATAACAATATTGCGGAAGCCTTCATAAATAAACATAAACATTTAAGGCAATGTATAACTAAAACAAAAGCCTTTTAAACTTGAACATCAAAATAATATGGCAAAAGTAAAATGAGATAATGCCATTTACTTCTTCACATGGATATTCTACTGGTCGAATAATCACATGAAATATCATTAACCACTTTCATAATGATGGAATGCATAATGCCAGACTATCATAACCACGTAGTCAAGGCCTCGTGCCAAGACCACAAATAAGATTTTGTCAAGGCCTTGTGCCAAGACACTAGTTTGTCTCATGAGACCTGCCGATGCATCGAGGAGCTATAGCGGGCTCCACCCATCACTTATTAAGTCCAATTCATTCCTCATATGAATAGGTTTAAACATATCATAAACCATAACATAATCGTATCACATAAAACATGCATAAAGGAAACATAACATTTCCACATTTCAATCAAGAGATATCAATACAACACATTGATATAATAAAAACGTTTTCAAAACCATTTTCAAAACCAAAATAAAAGAAAGTTAAAACTTTGTATTTATTTTTCATTAAAAAAAGTGATGGCTTGTAGAGGAAGCTGAAACTAAAATAATGGTAACGGCGGCGGAGAAGTCGTTGTCGCCACATAAGTACAGAAATAAAAACATTCCCTTTTTGTCGTTTAGTAAAACGCTTCGTATAAAAAAGATTCCTTTTGAATAAACGTAAAAGTCAAAGGGGTTTCTACACTGTATAAAAGAAATTTGTGTATAAAACAAAATATGCCTCAATGAATGGAGATTGAGACAAAGTCCCTTAAAATAAAATATATCTATTATGTGTATTCACTATATGTACACATAAAGAATGTATAAATACAATATACAACATAATAATATCATGACATAATTTGAAAGTAGGAGATTAACCCAAAGAATGGAAGTTGGGTTAAGAAATTCCCTTACCTCGTGTCCGACTTAACTCAACCGTTCTTTAACCTCCTTAATAATAAACTATAGTTAATATATAACTTATTAAGAACCATTTTTAATTTCATTATCCTTTTTATATCACTTATTACAATGTTATGAACATTATGTAATTATTTTAGTTAATAACGGTCGTTTTGTCGATCTTTGTTACTTGAGTCAACAATAAATTTCTTATAATTACAAGTTGTTTATGTGGTAGAATATTCTTTATATCAAGAATTATATTAATGATTTAGATGTCATATATATCTTATATATCCATTATATACATTCATTTATAATATTACGTAACATTTAGAGGTAAGAAATGAAATGCACCGTTCATGGAGACGGTAAGCCGTACGTACGCATGAACGCTACTTTCATTTCTATTTCATATTTAATGGAACGAAATCATAATGATATAAGTGTATAATATAATTCCAGTATAATATAGTGTATAATACCATTTACTCCATCCTTTATACATCCCACATATGGCATTAACGATTCAAATCACTTTGAGGGGGCGGTAGTCCGCACTTCCTAAAATGAAATTATCGCGTTTTACCCATAATGGAAATCATAAAGTATGCCATAAATGAGAAATACAAGAGCATAAGTAAAACATAAACATATTATATATCATATATAAAAATAGTGACATCTTAATGGCCACCTTTGAATGTGTTATATGAGTGTTGAACAATCATCGTTTCGTGAGGCAGAAATTCGCCATCCACAGAAACCGTATGTTCTTTAACCATTAGATGTAGGTGTGTGTAAGTGTTGCTAGAATACTTCTTATAACAACATCCTAGTATATTGAGGATACAGGTGTTGTTACAAAATAAATGAATAAAAAGAGTTTAGGGGGTTGGAGAAGAAAAATAAAACAAAACAACATTAGAGAAGACATTACCTCAAAATCGGGTAACTCTTTTTGATTTGTGCCAAAGGCTTCCTTGAGAAACGTTCTACCCAAAGTGAGGCTTCTAGGAGTAAGAGGGGGAAGTTGGGAGAGTATTTGGGCAGATTTTGGCCGAGACAAATGGCTTGAAAGTGTAAATGAGGTGGGAGAGGTGGGGGCCTTTTATAAGTGGAGAGGAGGGGCACTTTTGGAAAGATTGAAATGTTATATTATTTCACAATGCTTTTCGGATTATAAAGGTCCCACACTTATATAATTCGAGGCTAAGGTGATAAGGTTTCGAAATATCCTCATCCAATAGGCTTTGGACATGTGTAAGCCTTGGATTTTGCATTATCTTCCCATTTTATTTAAATCGTTAAATAATGAGGTCATCACTGCATCATAATGATGTCATAAATAATTTAATTTATTTAATGTCTAAAAATTATAAAAAAAATAATATGATGTAGGAAATATTTTTAGCTTTATAATTAATATTTATAGTCAAAATTGGGACTTGTGTAACCCCACTTAAAAACTGTTTTAGTAAAATAACTCATGTTTGTGTCAATTTAATTTTAACATTAAATAAATATATATTAATGTCATTTTCAAACTAAAGTGGCTCCATGGGGTCCCCAAGTTGACCCATGGGTTGTCTTGGTCGGCCATGACTCATCCAATAGGAGTAAGACAAGTTTCATGCTCATCTCATATTATTAAAACATTATTTGTACCTTAAACTACACTAATTACCTCTAATCGCGATTAAGAACTTAAAAGTTACTATTCACCAAAAAATTATTTTAATCTCATTGAACCACATTTTACTTCTTAATGACAACCATGTATGTCGGATTTTTGAAAATCAAATCACAGAAGTGGTAATATTTCATTTAAACGAAAAATCAGTTATTTAACTACCACTTAGTGGTTTCACTATTCATCAAAAATTGAAGTTTTTCAGAACAAGGCCAAATTTTCACTCTAAGCTATAATTGATATTCCGAATTCAAAAATGATTTCTATTTTACAAAATTAAAAACATATAAGTTTCATTAATTAATTTTATAATTAATTCCCGCTGTTACGACAAATAGCGTGTTTTTAAGAAACAATTTATATCAAAAGATTGGCAATTGTTTTTGTCCAATTTCAATGTTAAATTAATTCTAATGACCACCATTGGACAAAATGGTAAAAAAATATTCTAATTATACTTTAAAACCAATAAATAGTATAATTTGTCACAATAAATTATTTTGATTAAAAAAGTTGTTTTAAAGTATTTTTCAATATTCCTAAAAATTAGAAGTTCTCAGAAAAATACCAAAAAATCAACATAGGCTAATTTCGATATTCCGAATCCAAAAATGAAGTCCATTTTGAAATATAAAATTTATATAATTTTAAAAAGTGGTTATTACTATTCATAACGGCTACTTTGATTAGTCGCGGTGTTTTAGAACTCGAAGTTGCGTACAATGTAAGCTATTGCATTATTGAATGAGAAGCGTATCGTGGAAGCTCGGGGTGTTACATTCTCCCCTCCTTCAATAAATTGCATCCTCGCAATTTGAAATTTTTCTTTGAAAATAAAAGGTTGAAAAGAGAAAATACCTTCGAGGAAAACCCACATCGGAAATAAGGTTAATAAATATATAACATTAAAAGAAAGAAGGATAAGTACAAAGGTCACCCGATATAGCCCATTCTAGGATTATATGAAAATATGGATATGGAGGAGAAACAAACCATCAAGGCCTGATGGAGAGTTATAGATAACAGGATTAGGAGAAAGTTTAACCACAAGAAAATCACAAACTTGTGATTGGTTAAATGGTCATTGAATCCCCAGTTGGAAAAGTTAACCGACAAAATTTTTGTTTTAAGTTACCTTTTATAATGTTGAGGAATTTATTTAGGAGATTTACTAAGAACGTAAGGTAATATACATACTTGTTATGTATACTTTCATTCGTTAATAAATTTTTACCACAAACCCAACTTTTACTCCAAATGGTAACGGAACTCAAAAATATTCTATTTATCCTAATTGTATAAGGTTCAAAATGTTAACACCTACCATTTAGATTAGTAAAACTATTTTTTAATAACCAGGGACTTCCTGTAGGCTAGTGGTAGGAAATAAAGGCTTGTCGCACTATGGTTCTGGGTTCGATTCCTGCAGCTTTGTCCGACGCGACGGGTTATTCCCCACCCTGCAGGTTGTCCTTTTCCTAAAACTATAGTATTATAATATTCCAAAAATAATCTTCAGAAATGCTTTAAACTTAAACAATACTATCCATGGTTCAACTTAATCCATTCCAACCTTAATAGTTATCCAAAATACCTCCGTCCAGACTTTCTCTAAAAGGTCTCTAAATTCCAAAATCAATTGTAACATCAGATTCCCCAAACAAAGAAAAGTTTCTCTTATTGTCACATACTAAAAATATGATTACCTTAATCATATTAAAACCTTACTGAAATCAACAAGTACTGCAGTACAATCCATATATATATATCACATTATTCTTATAACCAGAATATAATCCTTGAGTCCAAAAGCACCAATACATTAATTATTCCGCTTCAACTGTAGTCACAACATAAGATTGGCCTTGATCCCTTGGCCTTTTCTGAGGTAAGTTTCCTTGACGCTTAGGACATTCATTTGCATAATGCCCTGTTTCCCTACAATTGTAGCATTCCACTTTGACAGCCTCTTTCTTTCCCTTGCAATCACGAGCCTGGTGACCCTTTTCTCCACATTTATAACAAACTCCCATTCCTTTTAGGCAAGTACCAGGGTGATTCTTCCCACAATTATCACATAATGGAAAATCCTTCTTTCCCTTTTTCCCTTTATCTGTCTCTTGTTCCACCGTTCTCTTCTTCTCTTGCTTTACTTTGTTGTCATAAGACTTAGAGAATTCCTTTTCTGTCTTGATAGCACACGAGACAATATCTTCGTATGATGAGAAGGATTGTGATACTAAAGCTCGACGGAGAAATGGTTTTAACCCATCAAAGAAACGATCAATCTTACTCCTTGGGTTACGTATATAATCGGCAGCATGCCTCGCTAACCTTGTAAAGTTGGCCTCATACTTTGCGACATTCTCATCCTCCTTCTACCTCAGACTCAGAAATTGCCTTTCCATATCTGCTCGATGGTCACGAGGAAAGTATTTTTCTAAGAAAATCTCTTTGAACTCCCTCCATTCCATATTCGATACGTCATCATCTTCCTTTGTGTTTTGAATCAGCGACCACCACTGATCGGCATCTCCAGTGAGGCGGTAAACTGCCATGAAAACCTTCTCCCTTTCATTACTCCCCAAGGCATGGAATATTTTCTCTAAGGAATTTATCCATTGCTCAGCTACTGTAGGATTTGTACTCCCATTGAAGGTTGGTGGTTGTTGCCTCATGAAACGGTCTAGCATTGATCCTCCACCTTGCGGATCAGGGTGCTCCATACGAGTAAGGTTATTATTCATAACCTGAGTGAGTTTTCCCAGTATGGTAATAAGTTGATCAGCACCAGTTGTATCTCCAGATCCACAATAATTATCTTGAGCATGAGGGAAATCCCTACACGGAGTTCGTACATTGATACGGTTTCCATTCCTTCCACTAGGCGCCATTTCTAAACAATGGCATAAACTAGATTAGTTTATGAATCAAAATACATAATTCCATACTTATAAAATACTTAACATAAATTGAACTATTTATGGATATAATCCATAATCATAAAAATGTTTTCTTTGAGGAAGTATATACTCATAAACCCTTCATAATGATTTGTAAATAAAATGAGAGTTATCCTAAGCATATCCCCCGGGAGTGTCGTAACCAAGAGTGCAGCAAGGCCCGTTGTCGTGCACCAGTTCCCGTTCGAGTCTAGCTCAAAGCAGTGTTTTCGGGTTTTACCCCTAGGTACATCTGTGCCAGAGCCGCCTCTACCTGCTCGTATCCAGACAGGGATGTATTGCTCGGAAAACTCACAACATCTCTATAATACCAAAATTCTAGAATGTTCTTCTATACTAATCCTCAAAGTTCATCTTAGGTCTATGTTCTCTAATCAGAGTTTATCTAAATATAGCTTCCAAGGTTAGTACTAAACTGCCTCTGATACCAACTGTAACGCCCCGACCCCAGCTACCCAGAGCCGGTGCATTACTTCATAACATTGGCATGATCACAAAAGATCAAGTCTCGAAAGACCGATCAGTTTAGTAGCCTTGGAAATACTAGATACATTCATAAGTTTTACATTACATCATAAAGTGAAAAACTATAATAACAAAGTATCCATAGTCCACACTCATATCCTCTTCTCACAATCCCTACAGGTCATTCATAAAATACTTCTTCACATCCTGGAAAATATTAAAACATTGAAAGGGGTGAGCTCAGATGCTCAGTAAGGATAACAATATTGCGGAAGCCTTCATAAATAAACATAAACATTTAAGGCAATGTATAACTAAAACAAAAGCCTTTTAAACTTGAACATCAACATAATATGGCAAAAGTAAAATGAGATAATGCCATTTACTTCTTCACATGGATATTCTACTGGTCGAATAATCACATGAAATATCATTAACCACTTTCATAATGATGGAATGCATAATGACAGACTATCATAACCACGTAGTCAAGGCCTCGTGCCAAGACCACAAATAAGATTTTGTCAAGGCCTTGTTCCAAGACACTAGTTTGTCTCATGAGACCTGCCGATGCATCGAGGAGCTATAGCGGGCTCCACCCGTCACTTATTAAGTCCAATGCATTCCTCATATGAATAGGTTTAAACATATCATAAACCATAACATAATCGTATCACATAAAACATGCATAAAGGAAACATAACATTTCCACATTTCAATCACGAGATATCAATACAACACATTGATATAATAAAAACGTTTTCAAAACCATTTTCAAAACCAAAATAAAATAAAGTTAAAACTTTGTATTTATTTTTCATTAAAAAAGGTGATGGCTTGTAGAGGAAGCCGAAACTCAAATAATGGTCATGGCGGCAGAGAAGTTGTTGTCTCCACATAAGTACGGAAATAAAAAAATTCCCTTTTTGTCTTTTAGTAAAACTCTTCGTATAAAAAAGATTCCTTTTGAATAAACGTAAAAGTCAAAGGGGTTTATACACTGTATAAAAGAAATTTGTGTATAAAACAAAATATGCCTCAATGAATGGAGATTGAGACAAAGTCCCTTAAAATAAAATATATCTATTATGTGTATTCACTATATGTACACATAAATAAAGTATAAATACAATATACAACATAATAATATCATGACATAATTTGAAAGTAGGAGATTAACCCAAAGAATGGAAGTTGGGTTAAGAAATTCCCTTACCTCGTGTCCGACTTGACTCAACCGTTCTTTAACCTCCTGAATAATAAACTAGAGTTAATATATACCTTATTAAGAACCATTTTTAATTTCATTATCCTTTTTATATCACTTATTACAATGTTATGAACATTATGTAATTATTTAAGTTAATAACGATCGTTTTGCCGATCTTTGTTACTTCAGTCAACAATAAATTTCTTATAATTACAAGTTGTTTATGTGGTAGAATATCCATTATATCCAGAATTATATTCATGATTTATATGTCATATATATCTTATATATCCAGTATATACATTCATTTATAATATTACGTAACATTTAGAGGTAAGAAATGAAATGCACCGTTCATGGAGACGGTAAGCCGTACGTACGCATGAACGCTACCTTCATTTCTATTTCATATTTAATGGAACGAAATCATAATGATATAAGTGTATAATATAATTCCAGTATAATATAGTGTATAATACCATTTACTCCATCCTTTATACATCCCACATATGGCATTAACTATTCAAATCACTTTGAGGGGGCGGTAGTCCGCACTTCCTAAAATGAAATTATCGCGTTTTACCCATAATGGAAATCATAAAGTATGCCATAAATGAGAAATACAGAAGCATAAGTAAAACATAAACATATTATATATCATATATAAAAATAGTGACATCTTAATGGCCACCTTTGAAGGTGTTATATGAGTGTTGAACAATCATCGTTTCGTGAGGCAGAAATTCGCCATCCACAGAAACCGTATGTTCTTTAACCATTAGATATAGGTGTGTGTAAGTGTATCTCGAATCCTTCTTATAACAATATCCTAGTATATTGAGGATACTGGTGTTGTTACAAAAGAAATTAATAAAAAGAGTTTAGGGGGTTGGAGAAGAAAAATAAAACAAAACAACATTAGAGAAGACAATACCTCAAAATCGGGTAACTCTTTTTGATTTGAGCCAAAGGCTTCCTTGAGAAGAGTTCTGCCCAAAGTGAGGATTCTAGGAGTAAGAGGGGGAAGTTTGGAGAGTATTTGGGCAGAGTTTGGCCAAGCCAAATGGCTTGAAAGTGTAAATGAGGTGGGAGAGGTGGGGGCCTTTTATAAGTGGAGAGGAGGGGCACTTTTGGAAAGATTGAAATGTTATATTATTTCGCAATGATTTTCGGATTCTAAAGGTCCCACACTTATATAATTCGAGGCTAAGGTGATAAGTTTTCTAAATATCCTCATCCAATAGGCTTTGGACAAGTGTAAGCCTTCTATTTTTCATTATCTTCCCATTTTATTTAAATCGTTAAATAATGAGGTCATCACTGCATCATAATGATGTCATAAATAATTTAATTTATTTAATGTATAAAATTTATTAAAAAAAATACTATGATGTAGGAAATATTTTTATCTTTCTAATGAATATTTATAGTCAAAATTTGGACTTGTGTAACACCACTTAAAAACTGTTTTAGTAAAATAAATCATGTTTGTGTCAATTTAATTTTAACATTAAATAAATATATATTAATGTCATTTTCCAACTAAAGTGGCTCCATGGGGTCCCCAAGTTGACCAATGGGTTGTCTTGGTCGGCCATGACTCATCCAATAGGAGTAGGACAAGTGTCATGCTCATCTCATATTATTAAAAAATTATTTGCACCTTAAACTACACTAATTACCTCTAATCGCGATTAAGAACTTAAAGTTACTATTCACCAAAAAATTATTTTAATCTCATTGAACCACATTTTACTTCTTAATGACAACCAAGTATGTCGGATTTTTGAAAATCAAATCACAGATGTGGTAATATTTCATTTAAACGAAAAATCAGTTATTTAACTACCACTTAGTGGTTTCACTATTCATCAAAAATTGAAGTTTTTCAGAACAAGACCAAAATTTCACTCTAAGCAATAATCGATATTCCGAATTCAAAAATGATGCCTATTTTACAAAATTCCAAACATATAAGTTTCATTAATTAATTTTATAATTAATTCCCGTTGTTACGACAAATAGCGTGTTTTTAAGAAACAATTTATATCAAAAGATTGGCAATTGTTTATGTCCAATTTCAATGTTAAATTAATTCTAACGACCACCATTGGAAAAAATGGTAAAAATATATTCTAATTATACTTTAAAACCAATAAATAGTATAATTTATCACAATAAATTATTTTGATTAAAAAAGTTGTTTTAAAGTATTTTTCAATATTCATAAAAATTAGAAGTACTCAGAAAAATACCAAAAATTCAACATAGGCTAATTTCGATATTCCAAATCCAAAAATGAAGTCCATTTTGAAATATAAAATTTCTATAATTTTAAAAAGTGGTTATTACTATTCATAACGGCTACTTTGATTAGTCGCGGTGTTTTAGAACTCGAAGTTGCGTACAATGCAAGCTATTGCATTATTGAATGAGAAGCGTATCGTGGAAGCTCGGGGTGTTACATTTATCAAAAATATGAAGCCTTTGGAAGATCATGATGCATTGGAATGGAAGGATTTCTGAAAATTTTTGTTAGATAAATATTTTCCTTACACCATCTGAATTAATATGTAAAGGGAATTCTATAACATTATGAAAAAAGGCAATTAATTCATCGGAGCATGTGGGGAAAACATCACATGGATTTAAAAATATGCTCTGGGCTTTGTCGTTACCCCCTAATTCAAGGTTGACTACTTATTTGGTGGGATAAAACCAAGCCTACGACAAGACCTAGTGATCCATGACTTCAACAGCTATAAGAAAATGGTGTGATGTGCCCTCAAACTTGAAATGGTGATCAGAAAATAACAAGGGTATGATGGGGATAAGAAGAGGAATGTGGACTTTAATTTTGGTTTTCTGATTGATAAATCCATTGGGGATATGAAATTATATCACCCTACATGCCAAAGGTTCGGAATGAAGCACCATGGAAATTGCATAAAGGAGATGAGGAAATGATTTAGGTGTGGAAGAGAGGCCCATGTAGCCATTAATTGCCAATAAGAAAAACACAGTAGTGTGAAAATGTATAGGAACACTATGTTTGATCCACAACACATTTTTCATTTCTACAACTATAGTGAACTAGGGAAATTTTTGAACTAGTTCCCTATGACAAGGGTTTTCAGAGGAAGGAAACAATCTCTATGGAATAAAGGGAAAGATTTTACCATCACTACTACTGAAGTGTATCCTGACAATGAAGCGGGGACATGTACTATTGTTATTAATTCAATAATACCGAACATACTTTTTTATTATTCTAATATTCATTCCTCTATATCCTGAGAGTTTAGTAGAACTATCAAAACACCACCACAAATCATGGACGTAGAGATGTTGGTGAGAATGAGAAATGGGGTGATCATTGAATACAATGAATATAACTCCTCACCTGTAACAATTTTTGGATTAAACTTCCCAAAGAACCTCGCTATACTCCCTCTGGTGGGATTTAATGCAATTATTGGTCTAGATTGGATTTCCCTATATAAATCCAACATAAATTTTCAATAGAGGGAAATCAATCTCCATATAGTGAATCGACCCAGGATTCTGTACAAGTGCAACGAGGAGGATAAATATTCTTTAGGAACATCATAGTATTGTGGATATTTATACCCTATGTGAAAGCTTAACTTGATTAGATGAGTGATTCCAAGGAAGGAACCATCCTCTAAGACATGCCTATTGTGAGTGAATTTGCTGACGTGTTTCTTGAGGAATTTCTTAGTCTTCTTCCTAGAAGAGATGTTGAATTATAGATTGATCTGATACTTGTTCCATTGACAATATCCAAGTGTTGAGCCCTCTGGAAGATTGTTGATTTCATGTCTATGATTGATGTTTTAATAATCACAAATCATCACATACCATTAATGATTAATCTGGTTTGATTTCACATAAACATAATTAAAATCTGTTAATGAATCTGTTATCATGTTTTTGTCTATGCTTATTGACATACAAAGTATTCTGGAAGTCTTCTAGATTCAACAGACATCAGAAGCACTGATCCAATATCAACAGTAATCGGAAGAACCAATCCAATATCAACAGACATCGGAAGCACCGATGAAAAATGACTCACCGATGCAAAATGACTCACCGATGCAAAATGACTCACCGATGCAAAATGACTCACCGATGTAAAATGACTCACCGATCAAATGACTCACCGATGCTGATCAAAATGAGCCATCGATCAAATGACTCACTGATGCTGATCAAAATGAGCCACCGATCAAATGACTCACTAATGCTGAGCAAAATGAGCCACCGATCAAATGACTCACCGATGCTGATCAAAATGAGCCACCAATCAAATGACTCACTGATGCTGATCAAACTGACTCACCGATCAGATGATAGACTGATGCTGATCAGTCTGATTCACCGATGCTGATATATCTGAGTCACCGATCATTACTCACTAATGCTGATGACCTACCGATCACTTGATTCTTCAATAGTCATAAACAACTGTTTGAATTTCTTTATCTTTATCTTTATTTTATCTAACCAACAGTAATATTAGGTATATTTTAATGCTCTGTAAATTAATTAATAAAGGTTGTCGGATGTCAGGAAACCGTATCTCGTACCTACGGAAAGGAAACTTTTTCTATCTTCCGAAGCACGTGACATAAATACAAGAAGACTCTGCTGAAGAAAAGAGTTGACAGACGAACACAAGAAGAATATAGAGGAAAGAAAGAGGGGGAAGAACCAAGCAAGACAGAACCTCATACACAATCAATCCTACTCAAGAAGATTTCTGTGCATACAAAAGAACATTGAAGAACTTCATCGACTACATCTCACTACCTTTGAACATGAAGCATACACCACTCTTCTTCTCAAACAAAAAATGAGAAGAGGACTCAGAATAAATTCTGACAAAATACAAAAGAGTCCAGAGCTACACTGAAATAACCAGAGCCATTTCTAAACTCTACATCTCTGCTCTGTGATACATTTGTTTTAAATTTTGAGCAGTGTATTATCTGCTGTATTAAACACACACACTGACTCCTGTACTTTCACTGGAGGATCTGTAAATCCTCCGCAAACGTTTTTACACTTCATTTCCCACTATGGATAGTGGTAGAGGTCGTGTGAGACCTAGACAGCTCTAAGCTGTTGTTTGTTTTCCCACGCAGAACTGTGGTAGAGGTCTTGTGACCTGGACAGTGTGTTCACTGTTGTTAACCCCGATCCAGGGTGTGGATCATTTTTATATAAAATTTTGAGAGGACTAAGTCTCATCTTGAGGCTGAACCTCTTGGTTAATTCTCTGTGTTTGTAGCTAAATACTATATCCATACTACATATTTATTTCATATTCCGCTGCTATTACTTTGAAATATAATTTGTCTTAAAAGCTACTTTGATAGTTAAACTCGCAAGTGTTTATATTTATTATAAACCAGTAAGTTAGTTTCAAAAGTTAATTTAATCATATGATTAAGTTAATTGAGAACTAATCAATCTTTGAGAAACTAATTGATCCTTTATAATCTGTATAAATTCACTACAGTTTAATCTGTTTTTGAAATAGGGGGATTTTAATAAACATTGTTTTTAATAGAAAATTTTAATTGGAACTCAATTCACCCCCCTCTTCAGTATCCACTCCGACCAACACCAAGAATCCATATATAATGGCTATTGTAGAGCATGAAGAGATAAATAAATAACTACATGATAATCCGGATAAATGGTTTATACATCCAAGGGCTTCACTACGGGGTGAAATAGTCCACTTCTTCAAGAAGAAGGATTGGACAATATGCCTTTTCATTGATTATCATGAGCTCAAAAGATCATGATAAAGAACAGGTATCCTCTTCCATGAATTGATGACTTGTTTGATCAGATATGTGGAGAAAATTACTACTCCAAGATGGCTCTATAGATGAGATATTTCCCAGTACAGTTGAATAAAGAGGATATCCCCAATACTGCTTTTCGTACAAGTCATGGGCACTATTAATTCAATGTAATTCCTTTCTGACTCACTAATTCTATAGAAATCATCATTGAATTAATGAATGGAGTCTTTTGAGATTTCATCGACAAATTTGTGGTAGTCTTTATAGATGTTATTCTAATGTACTCTAAAACCAAGTAGGAGCCTGAGGAGTATATAAGAACTGTACTTGAGACCTTGTGAAAGGGTAATATCTATGAAAAGTAAAACATGTATGAGTTCTGGTTTAAGGAAGTATCATTCTAGGGTCATTTCATCACATTAAATGTGATATCTGTTGATCCCTTCAAGAAAAACTCAATTTGGGGATGACTGAGGACAACATATATGATGGATATAGGTATAATCCTTGGGTTAGCTAGATATTATCTCCAATTTGCAAGAAATTTCTCACAATTATCAAACCCTCTTACCAATCTAACATAGATGGTGGTTAAGTATTTTTGGAATGATGAATAAAAAGAGAGAATAAAGAAGTTGAAAAGGAGGCATATCACTCCACTGTACTCACACTACACACTAGTGGAGAAATTTTCATGGTATTCAGTGATGCTTCGAAGAAGGGTCTTGGTTGTGTACTAATGAAAAATGACAACAAAATTGCCTATGCTTCAAGGAAATTGATATTTCATGAGAAAAACTATCCAACACATGATCTAAAGGTAACTATAGTAGTATTTTCTTTGAAATTTTTGGGACATTACCTTTTTTGTGAGAAGTGTGAAATATAAAAACATCACAAAATACTTAAGTACATATTCACACATAAAGAGTTAAATATGTTCCAAAAAATATGGTTAGATCTGATCAAAGACTATGAATACTCAATGCATTACTACTCCAGTAAAGTGAACAAGGTGGTCGATTCTCTATATAGAAAGGACCTAGTGATACTTTCATTGATGAGAATTGAAAATGATCCAATATTCATTAATTTCATAAATATGAGAATGGGAATCATAAAGAAAAGAAAATCATCAATCCATTCACATATGATTTCCCATCCATATCTTTTGGAAAGGTTAATGGATGCTTAAAAGGATGAAATGGGAATTTAGAATAAATAAGAAACTATCAGAAAAGATAAATCCTTGGAGTTCAATATCAATTATGAAGTAATTGTTTGATTTGGGTCAATACTATGTGTTCCGTAAAATCTAGAGTGAGAGAATGAATTTTCTAATTATGCAGATAGTTATAATTTATCCATTCACCTAGGAATCATAATGATGTATTGAGATATCTGAGGGAATTATTTTTTAGACAACAGGAATAAGGAGATCACTGAGTATATATTGAGGTCCCTATAATTTCATCAAGTGAATTCTGAGTGGAAAAATTCCAAGGGTATGATGCAACCTTTACCCATAACAACATGGAAAACGGAGACCTTCACCATAGAATTTTTCATCGAACATCTGAATACATCCCAAGGAAACAATGTAATCTGGTTTGTTTTGGATTGTCTAACAAATACTTCACACATTATTGAAATTTGAGTGAATTTATCATTGGATCAACTGGAAAGGATATACATAAGATAAGTGGTAAGGCTTTATGAAGTACCACTATCGATTGTATCTGATCAATATCCAAGATTCAACTCTATGTTATGGAAGAGTCCCCAAAATGATATGAATATTATGTTGGACTTTTGTACAACTTATCATCCTCAAACTAATAGACAATATAATCATAGTATCTAAACACTTGAGGAAATATTGAGAGCATGCTCAATGGACTTCAAAAGAGGATAGGATCATCACATTCCTCTGGTTGATTTCACATACAACAACAGTTTTTACTCAAGCATCAAAATTGATCCTTATGAATCCCTTTATGGGAAGAGGTGTATAACACTGTCATTTTGGGATGTAGTTGGGAAGCGACAAATTCTAGGTCCATAAATGGTCTAAGAAATGGTGGATAAGGATATGACCATCTAGCAACACATTAATGATTCTCTATGTCAAAAAAAGAGCTATGATAAAAATAATAGATGAGACATAGAGTTTGATATTGGAGATATGGTATTCCTCCACATATCACCATGGAAGAGAGCTATAGGATTTTGGAATAATGAAAATCTTAGTCCAAGGAACATTGGACCTTTCGATATCTTTGATTGCTCCAGAGCATTGGCCTATCAAATATCACTCCCACCAAACCTATCTCAAGTATGTGATGTATTCCATGTATACCTCTTGAGGAAGTACATACCAGACCCATGACATGTACTCAATTCATAGGTGGAACCAGTGGAGGATGACCTCTCCTTTGAAGAGAAACTGATGAAGATCTTAGATTGTAGATAAAAAATTCTACGAAATAAGATGATACCCCTCATCAAGGGGTTATGGAAAAACCACATTTTTATGAAGAAATGTGGGAACCTAAGAAATTTAAGAAGAAGAGTTACCCTCATCTATTTTAGTATGGGAAAAGCAAATTTATATGGTAAAATTTATTAAGGGGACTATTGTAACAACTCGATATTTTATGAATAAAATTCCCTTTATTTTAATGACTTATAGATACAAAAAAACATGCACTGTTCTTTACAGTAAATTACCATTAAGTAGAATTATCTTTGATAATAGATCCATTTAACAATGATCACATGACTGATATAAATATAAGGTTTAAAAAAATTCATTCGACTTAGACAAAATAGAGGATGGCCTCAACCAGTAGACTCGGGTTGTACAATGCTCATTTTTCGGAGCTTGTAAAGCACGTAGTGGCACTAATATTTTATCTTGACTAAGCCCAAACCAGGATTCAACATGCTAATCTTGAACAGAATCGCCTACGGTAGACGCTCATGTTCATAGATATTACCACCTGAGTGATGTTATCCAAGTCACCCCAAGAGTCGGTTACCATTGCATACCATACCCATAGGTCTGATGAGTTTGTTATAAGGGGTATTTCAATAAGGTATTAGTTACACATCGAGTAATCCATTTTTATAAATAAAATTTTTAATCAATCAATTCTTTTATAGGAATAGTGTTTTTTAAAGAAAATGATGAATTTGATAAATTGATTATTCAGTTAAAAATTGTTCTTCTGAGAAATATTTAAATAATAATATAAAATATGGTTTTTATTAATAATATTATAAATAAATTATTTTGAATGATAATGATATCAGTTCCTTATCTGTATGCGACTAGGTAATCATTTTGATAAGATTTATATATTTTATATGACGAAACCGAAAGTGTATATTTTAAGGAATTAATGACTCTATTATTTAATTAATATCATTAAAAAATATAATTATCAAATTAGTTTTATGAATAATAAATGGGTATATAATTTTTATTAATTCAAATGTAATTCTTATTATGGATTGAAAACTATTTATGTCAAAACCAGTGAATTTTCAATAAATGTCAGTTTTAATTTTAAATGTGAATGTTCACTTATTTAGAAAATTATTTACATAAAATGAATACTATTTTTGAAATCATTTCATTTAAATTATACAACATTGTATTTTTCATATGTTTCTGAGAGATTTCAATTTTTGGGTAAAAATTAAGTACCATTTAAATAAAATATCTATTTTATGACATCACAATGAACCCAAAATGATGTAATAAATAAAATAATGGGTATTATCGGCACAATATATTTATTACATTAAAATAATGGGATTTTATATTTTTTTATTATTTTATAAAGCCTTAGTGAATTATCCAAAATATATAATATATATTTTATGATTTTAATTTCATTTCCATGTTATTGTGACTCACCACCACATTAGAAATGGAAAAATTAAATTATGTTCATTCATTGTCCTTATGAAATAATTTCTTCCACTAATCTACCAAAACCATGGGCATAAACCATGGGAAGTTTTGTCGTTTTGAATATTTAATTATATAGATTCCAAAACCTAGGTTTGTAAAATATTAAAGAATTCCCCTCTCATTTCTTATATAATCCCACCCAATATTCCACTGATATTCACTAAATATTCTTGGACCAGGTCCCTTATTTACACTCCACACTCTATAATCCTCCCAAGGTAGCCCAATCTCTCAAGAATCCCATATTCAAGCTATTTAAGTCACACACTCATATAAGGGAATCATTCATTTTTCACTTTTATCCAAGTTTCATCATGTTGTTATAACCATTTTTTAAATTAGAAATTTTTGGGTATGATTTAACACCTCCCAAATACTGAAATCCTTATGTTTTAATTATAATATACCACATTATCTGTCATTAATGCCTTTTGTGAACACCCAATACCATGCTAAAATTCCATAAGGGATTTCTTTCTTCGTATTTCCATTCAAGGATTTGTCCCATATTATGCATCTATGTTTTATTTAAGATGTTGGGATATTATGTTCAATGATAAAATTATAGTATAATTAAATTATAAATGATCATAGACCAATTATCCTTTCATCAAATAAACATATAAATTTATATTTTATGATGTTATGCTGCCGAAATTGCACCATGATTTTCCATGACAAAAATCATCATGTAGTGAATATGATACCCATTTCTCTATCAAGGGTATTCAAATTTAATGAAACATACATATTTAATGGTACATATATGTTTGTATTCCACATTACTTAATCATTTAATATATTTTGATGTAGAATGATTCCATATTATATGATCCATATGGCACACTTATAGTTGAAATGAAATGTTTATAAAGGTTATGCCCTGATAGTGCTCCAATGCATTGGATGATGTATAGTATCATGATACTACAAGTGTAATGAGGTTTTACTCATGATAATTCTTGTGAAATTATGGTTTAATCAAGATAATTCAAGTGAAATTAGGGATTACTAATGCTAATCCACATGCAAGGAGCCTTAGAACATTCTAATATCATGTTGTATGTTGTTGCCACATTTCGATGTTTTGATAATCATTCTGTACCCTGAATTTATTTTCATGTTTCTCTTATGCTCTATTTATGTACCTATTTTCTATCATGTATTTTTTTCTTCATGTTATTCCTTGTCTACTACCTTACTGGGATTTATATCTCATCCTTTTATTATGTATGTCTTCAGGTTATCCCATGAAATGTTATGTACGAAGGAATGTTTGTGGTCACGTAAAAGATGTTTTTAATAAAGATGTCTAATTTAATGTCTTCATTTTTCATGTAATTTTACTATGCCACAAATACACAAGACATCTCGATCTTCTAGGATGTATTAAGTACAATTTTGTGTAATAAATAATTTTTATGTGTGTAAAAAAAAGAAGAGTTGTTATACTAGATGAAATACACATTTATTTTTATATCCTTAACTAATAGATGAAATGTTCCAAAATATTTTTTCCACATAGGTCATAATCAAAAATGAAAAATTGTTGAATTTTTTATCTAGGTCATGGTTCCTTAGTCCCGATAAATTTAGGGAAGATATTAAATCAATTTATTGTTTCAACATCAGTGGTTCTACTCCATCATGTGAGAGCTCTAATATTTTTGGGGACTTCATGGGGATAAATAATGTCAAATTACATCTAAAATTCACCGTATCAAGGGGTAATAATATGAAAACATAACTATACATGTGTGATAATGTACTTCACTACAAATAGGATCACTGTAGTAAGATGATGATAGTTCACCATAATGAAAATAAATCTGAAGGAACACTATAATTATTTTAATGATATTTTAGTTTTCTCTCATAAACTAAGTGATTTTTTATTTATCAATGACACTATTATCCTCATCAAGGGATAATAGGACTAATACATGTTGACGTCCATTCTATTCCTAGAGTAAAGTGAAATGGTTTAATGTGGGAGTCCGAATGTGGACCCTAAGGGATGGATCTTCTTTAATCATCAGGAAATAAATTCAACCATGAATTTTAAGGCATACAAAGTGTTTGAGACACTAGAATATAAAGATATTACCATGATTTTATTCACCAATGTTTGGAGAATAGGGGTTTAAAAAATTTTGACCCTCAAATGATTGTATAAGTGTCGCATCCTAGATCTTGTTCACTCATAAGAAATCCAACCTTGTTATCCATAAGACCTCAAGTGTGCCTCTCCATACACTAGAGGTTTCCAAATACAAGTGATGTTATATGGTGGTATGGTGGGGAGATGATAACCTAATTGTAAGAGTATATACTAGTAGTATAAAATAATAATAAGTAGTATAAACAGTAATAAATAACTACTGGTGGAATAAAAAATCATCCATATTTAATAAATAGGTGGAATAAAATTCATATCAATCCCAAAATGATAAACATGTCAGGTGATATTTAAAATGGGTCATAAATGGAATAGAGAAATAGACATCATGATATAAAAAAGAAAAAAATTATAAAAACTATATCCATGAACATTGTGAGAATTTGCTTGGTCCTCCGCTCATATACTCCATCCTATGTGGGAAATCAAGCATCCATATTCAACTGCTTCTATTTTTCCCTGTGTATATCCATCACATCTATTCAGGTACGAAATGGCGGCCAAAACAGGTTGTGAAATATACTCAATTAGACACCAGCAATCGATTATATTATATTACGACAAGTTCATAAAAACAAGTAGTTCTCAGGTATATTAATTTAAAAAAATTGAACTGTAAATAGTTTATATTAGGTTCCTAAAGAACACCAGGAAGACACTACCTACATTGGCCTAAGCTGATTGATATTTACACAAGGTTCCACGTTAATAATTATATATGTTAATATATGTTCTTTATACAAAGTGAAATTTATATCAATATATATAAATACTACTACTAGTGAACACCCGAGGCATAACTCAAGCATCCATGAATGGTAGTAACATTATAATAGAACGTCAATGGATTCCATTCTTGGGTTCTATGAATCATATGGGTCACCATGTATGGTAATCACATTTAATTAGGGATTTAATTACTATATATCACATTTCATTTAGGATTATAGGGCTAGATATGCCATTTCATAGGGAACTATAACTCATTTCCATAGGATACTATGCACGTATATTCCATTTATCTCGAGATGCCAGCCCCATTTATCAAAATTCACCAATATTTTCATTCCTAAGAATCCTTATTCATATGGGAAACCAAACCAATGTATAAAATTCATATTAGATGAATTTCCCTTGTATCAGGAATATATTGTTTATCATGACAATAAATCAAACTTATAAATAAGGGTCGATCATTCTCTACTACAATTCAATGGATTAATATCAATTCATTTAGATCACCATTTAACTAAGTGAGAAAACCGATATTTCTATGTAAGTGATGTTAAGTGGTCATACCACTTACTCCCATTTTATTCATGGTAGTATTTCATATTGGAATCAATCCAAGAACACATTGAAGATTATTTGGCCATTTAAACATTTACTAATTCATTGGAATCGTATGAGGACACCGTAAGGGGAAGAAATATTTTAGGAGAGAGACTTATAACAATAAATATGAGAATATATGTGCTATTTCTAGAATGGGTAATAGTTTAGAAAAAAATAAATTTACAATTATAAGGTTATGTGTGGAATTCCTGGCATGTAGAATCATGGCGGATTTTATAAAATGACTTTTATTTTGTGAGAAGAACTATAAAATATACCTTATGGTGGTGGATAACCCTTTAAATTTTTTATTTCCTTAAATCATTCTTGAATCAAATAAAATGAAAAAGAAGAAAAATTCCATGAAAATATGGAATAATAACTTGATCCAAAAAAGAAAAAAAGATGGAAATATCAGTAAATAAAAAGTAATATGATTGGATATCATACCATTATTCATCCAACGAACCTGAAGGATAAGAAATAAGACATGAGATGAAGATCTTATATTAATTCCTAGGTTAGAGGAAGGATGAATACTCTCTTGCTTAGGAGTGGAGATTAATTTCACTGGGAATAAAAAATAATGGAGGGAACATAAATAAGGGTATGGTAAAAAAATTACATGTTTTTAGGATGTTCATAGTTTTAACACAATGTTTACAAAACCGTGTACTAAAAACTATGACATCACTGGTTATGTGTCATTTAAGGTGCAGTCCTGGGTGCATGGTTTCAACATAACATGAGGCCCCTTCTAGACCATAAGGAAGCCTCACATGGTCATGAAACCTATGGTTCATGTTTATAACTAACCGTAAACTCCTCTATAATTTTTTGAATCACCCACATGTCTGAGTTTCATGGTTACCTCTATAACTGTGCAAAACCATGAGGTGTAGTCTACCTCTCAGAAATGTTTTTCTCCATGCCCCGAATGAGCCCCATCACCTCTTAATCCTCCACATAGATTCTTAATCCCAATAATATCCTAAAACATGAGGTTTAAAACTATAACATAACAGTCTATACCTATTGGAAAATATGTGATGTTACAACTATCCCTCCATAAAACAACTCATCCATGAGTTTTCCTTCTGAGGGTGGTAAAATATCATATAGAAAAATTCTAAAAAATAAGAATGTAACTCAATGTCCTTATCCTATTATTAATCATATAAATGTCTATGCTTCCATATCATCCATACTAGAGAAGTCCACCTACCTTGAAGAGTCATTGTGCTCCGATAAACAATATGTATAGAGTTCTCCTCAAACATAGAATATACATCTAGTGAAATTTATTTAGGGTAAAATAAATGATACAGGATAGAATAATAATGGTGAAACTATGATACAGGGAAGAGGATGTGCATGGGTTGGTACCTCTGAGGTAAATCCAAATGATACGCTACCATTTTGAATCTCTCTATGATCTCAAAATGCTGAATGTAATGAGGTCATCTCTTGTCCTATCTCTGAAGCAGTATATGTCCCAATCAAATATAAATTCATACAAAGACTTTATAATCCTCCTCAAAGTATCTAGGTCAATGGTGAAAAGTGATATAATAATTTTTAATTTCATAAACTGTAGCCTTACACTTCTGAATATGTTGCACCTATTCCAAAGTCTCTTAAACAGGTTGAGAACTGAATATCGCTGCCTCACCTACCTCTAACCATCATAAGTGTCAACATCATAAGCTAAAATATATGACCTTGTATGGATATATATAAATCATTTAATAGGCGATTTTCTTGTACGAAAAATCATTTTCTGTTTCGTGTCTTTTCCATGAAACTATAAACTAAAGGACGAATTCTTAGAGAATTTCCTTCAAAACTCGCATCATACAGTCGAATTGGGAATCCTTCAGAGAGATGTATGTAGTACCCAGATGAACCCATGAACCCATTTCCTTCAACAACCCCTTCCAAAAAAAATTGTAATCTAATAAACTATTTTTGATATGATATAATGGGGAACACCACGAAGGAATATAATCTAAAGAAATGTAAAGCATCCAATTTTCATTTACTAAAAATGTATCTTAGATCAGAATAATGTGTCAGGCCTGAATAAAACTATTGATGATCACCCATTCTACACCACTACCTTGAGGGTATCTCTATAATACCATAGTTAAATCCATACTGAAGTTAACTTATTTCCACTCAGAAATAGAAAGAGGTATTAAAATCATAGCAAAGCATTGGTGCTCCACCTTCACAAGATGAAAAGTGGAACACCATGTCATAGAACCTCTAATATTATTCATCATAAATGGACACCAATACTGACTACATATGTCTTGGTAAATCTTGGTAATACTATAATGCATTTCCCAGTTTGGGGAATGAGATTATAACATTAATTTTGCCCATTTTTCTATCGGAATGTAGATAAATACATGAAATTTCATGATATCATCCTCTTGAATAACTCAACCATGTGGTGGGTCCTCATAGATGACACACCCAATCACGTATAGTCCCTTAGTGTCTAAAAGTAGTCTCATAATTACCAGTAATAGAAGTGATGATTTCACTAATAAATCATAACAAGCTAAATTCCTAGGATACATTTAATCCTCTAAATGCATCTCCGGAAATAAAGCCAACAACTTTCACTTGCTATTGTACTACTGAAAATCATATTTCTGCTTCTTCTAGCTCAGTTAATCAGCAATGGTATTTCACATCATAGTTTTAAAAAAAATCATTAATTCAATGGACTATAAGGATTCTTCCCACCTTTAATTCCTGATATAAAATTCAAAATATTTGTATAGGTATTTGATATTTTATTGGTCTATCTAAATGACAAAAAAATATCCCAATTGATAATTCCACCAATAGACTATGTCCTGATCTATATCTATGAGCTCAAGGTCATGTGTAGGTTAATTTTTCTCATGAGGTATCATCTAGAGGGGTCCTTATGCTAGAACTAGATATCCCTACATCAGAAAAACTCCTATCCCAAGTCATGAAAAACCACAATAAACTATATAGATTCTACAAAACAGAAGAGGAATAAGAATAACAATTGAATCATCCTCCCTCTCATGTCCTGAATGGTTCCATGAAAATTTTCAAACCATGTAGACATAAAACACTTCTTATTCAATACCATGAGAGAAGATGCTAGGTTTGAGAAGTCCTGATTAAAATACCTATAATATCCAACCATCCCCATGAAACATCAAATATAAAATTCATTCATCAGATGATCCCAATATGCTACTACATTCACCTTATCTGGATCAATATATTTTCCTACCACTGAGATGATGTAACCCAGTAAGTGTACCTTATATATCCAAAAGTGGCATTTTGTGAGATTAGGAAACAGCCGGTTCTCTCTTAGTGTACTCATTATTAACTCAGGATGTTTGGATTGGTCGTTTTGAGTATGAGAATATACCGGGATATCATCCACGAATATAACCACAAAATTATCCTGGTACAGGAGGAATACACAATTCAACAGAACTATAAAGACTACAGGCAGATTCATAATATAGAACGACAATAAAAAATAATTGTACATTATATATATTCTACAAAATGATATACAATGTATTTTTTATAGTCTCATTTTAACATGATGATAACTCGAACTCAATTATTTCTTAGAGAAAACTATTCATCCTTCTATTTGGTCGAATAATTTATCTACACATATTAGTGGATACTGGTTCATAACCATTAGATGGATCAACCAAAAATAATCCACACAAATACTGAGGGTATTTACCACATTCTTGGAAAATAGTATAAGAAAATAGTTGGCAATATACCAGGTTATATGAACCCATGTATTTAAAATCCTCTACTTTTATCTTCAATTTCATGATATATATAGGTTATATCCTATAAGGATGAATGGATACTGGTGTTTCACGTTTCAAAAACTCAATGGGGAACTCCACATCTCACACAAGAGGCCGCATAGAAATTCATTTAAGGAAGGAATCCCTAAAAAAATTTCAACGGGTGGGAATTCCAAATACCATGTTCCCAGATTGTTCGTAAAGGGACTAGCCATCTAGAATGTCACTATTCACATACCACGATACCACGATCCAGATAAACATTTCGAGACATCCCATTTACCCTTATGAATATAGGTACCTCCCTCACGTGATGTGATAGAAACCCTTTGGTGAAAGATATAATCATAATCATGATTGGGTACTACTGAGTCCACCCCGAGTATGACATTGTAACCTATCATCTCAAGGAAAAATATGTTGCATGTGAATCTATACTCACCTATTCAAGGGGTCACCCAATTAGCTAGCATACAATTCCTGATCAAACATTTAATGGAGTGTTGATATTCATCAATCCACAATGTACTCAATCACTAGGACAAGAAATTCTATAACAGCTCTACATATGAGGTAGTGTGAACTACCTATGTAGAATAAAGTAGATACTATTGTTGAGGATAATAGAATAGTACCTATAACTATAGAAAAACAAAAACTCTACTACTCCGGGGCATGATACACTAAGTATATATGGAAATCCCATGACCCTGTTGTATAACCTAGAAAGCTTAAGTTGGTACACTCTATTGGCCCTGAATATCTAGAGTCTGGGTACCTCATCCAAAAATACTTCCTAAAAAAACAACCACTTTTGGTCAAGAAACATACATGGTGAAGTGATACTAATCCTATTCCTGAAAGAGAACTAATATGGATCCTCTCCCATTTGGAAAGATGGGAGACTCCTATAGAAGCACAAGAGATTACCCAACCTACTGTGACCTATACAATCAATGTGGTCTTTAGGATTTTAGGGATTCTTAGGTTCCGACATTCAATACTAGTATCACACTATGTAATTACCAGTAGGTGTCACCGAGCTACTACTAGCCACATGTGTAGACACTAAGTGAAGATTCCTATTTCTCAAAGAACCATATCCAGATCTTAGCATGTAACCACTCTGAACCACAATATCATCTTCCCTCAGGTTCCACTCAATGATGAGGGATTGAATAACTATCTCATATATGGTTTTAAACCAAAAATAATTCATCCGATGTCATATGGAAAATATGATCCCATTATAAAAAATTCTCATTGTCATCCACACTTTACCACCAACTCTTGAGGTGAAATTATAATGATTGATGATTCAAGAAGAATATTCCCGCAAATACATACCACTGTCTTATAGATACACGTACTCACTAGCATTGTTTACTCTTAATATATAGGGGAATCAGTATACATAGATTTTTTTCTTGAAATATACCAAAATAATACCCTGGTTAAGACTAGCCTGATTCATAATAACCCACTAAATATAAGTAGAATCAGTAAACATATAGGTCGCAAGCTTGAACCTACCCTCTGAAGTCATCTCTAGGTTCTAAAATATCGACATCATGACCTCTATCTAAGACTAAAAATCTTAGGGAACATTGTACCATGAAATAATAGGTGAATAATGATATTAAAATTATCTTGTAAACTCTGAAATAGTAGGTGGAATGTTTTAGACATTCATGCATAGACTGGAAAACCCATAGGAGGATCTCTCTACACTAATCAATGATTCCCAAATTAGGAATAATAGTAGGTTTCTCAAGTACAACTACTAGGGGTAGTTCTAATGGCTCAAGGAACAATTCCTCTTGAGCATTATCATCACCACCTTCTAGGTTTGTGACTCAAGGATGTTACATTGGCATAGGTCTATAATTTCAAAATTTATTACTCAAACAAGATTCAAAATACGATATGGTCAAGATTATAAGAAAAAGATAGGTTCATGGAATTCCTATAAATGAGCCAAAATATTTCAAATTACTCCTAAAGGTAGGTCTATGTGATAATGAAGGTCACACCGGATTATAAGAGACACTCCCTAATACCCACTAATAAGTTTGGGTCAAGGTGATGGTCTCACATCACAAAGTAGAGGTTAGGGTATATAGAGTGAAAATTATAGGGTATAGGGGAAACACCCTTCACATCGCAATTAGTATATCTATTTAATAGAAACCATTTCATTGAAGAGTTCATAATCATTTTCAATTCATACTCATTTATATGTATATTAATATCATTGTTAATTTAGATGTGTCAACATTCCTAATTTGTAATGGCCTATATTCATTACAGATTACAATTGGAGCATATTGTAATTGCGAACTGACCCTTTCATATGGAATTAGGATGTAACATTCCATATTAATTAGATGGATTTAATTATTTAATAGTACCAGTTTATAAAATCACACAATTCATAAATTATAATTGGAATCCATGTAATCAAAATCATCAAACATTTCAGCCCATGGAATAAGTATACCATTGTTCAACATTAAATAATTAGTTAATTAAGGTGACACTATCAAGATATATGGGAAGAAATAATTAGTTTTATCAGGATAATTTAATTATTCTAATTATTTTATACCTTCTAGAAACATTATCATAGTCAATATATAAAAATAGTCACTTACAATAATTACCAGAAATATCAATAATTTGAGCAATGAGTTACACTGTCATGGAATGAATTAATTCATAACATGAGAATTATGAAGTGAATATAATGATTCGTGAGATGATACAAACTTATCATACCAAGACAAATAAAAATAAGAATTTGGTTACCATAATATCAAAAATAATAATTTCCTTAAAAATGTGCATCACATTATTTTGAAATTAGTAAAACTATAATAGGAACAATCAAAAACAACAATATCCCAAGCATAGTAATTTAATTTTCTAATGAATGTGGGATATATACTCATAGGAAGAGGCTCATAAAATATTTATAACTAGTTCGTAGTCTCTAGTCTAATACCCAACCTATAATACAAATGGAAAAATAATATTCTCTTATGCCACATTGTAGAGTCCCGAACATGGTTTCCTCATATGTAACAAAACATGGTGGAAAACATGGCCTCAAGAATGACTCCTCTTATGCTAGAAAAAACCGACTATTATTAATGGTATATGGTGGTATGGTGGGGAGACTATACTATCATGTTCATAGTGTAGCATAGTGGTATAAAATAAAAATAATCATATGAAATAGTGATAAATACCTAGAAACGAAATAAAATATCATCCAAATATATCAAATAGGTGGAACAGAATCCAAATCATGCAGAAAATGATGATCATTTCATGTGATATACAAAATGGTACATACATAGAATACACATAAATACATAATGGATTAAAAAAATATATACTGTATAAAAACTATATCCATTATGATAATGAGAATAATCTCAGTCCACTACTCCTTTAATCCATCTTAGGTAGATAATCAAACATCAATCGCTAGAATCTTCCCTAAGTCACTACCTATATTCAGATGATCTATTCAAGTACCAACCTTTGGTCCAAATAGGGTCTATGATATTCACAATAGGATACCACCAATTATGTCTATTATAATCTATCAGGATCGTATAGAATAAGTATTGCTCATTTATGATATTGTAATGAAAAATATACACTATTAATCACTGTCAAATATTCATTAATGAAACTAGGCTAACACTACATCCTTTAGCTTTATCCAAGAGATAGTAGAAAAAGAGACCATGTATGTATATATATATATATTTATATATATATATCTTTTTTTTGTGTATTTTCATATATTTACTATATACATAGTGAAGTTTACATCTATATATATAAATACTACTACAAACATGGAATTGAGGCAAAACTCAAGAATTCAAGAATACTAACATGAATATCATAGAATGTCAAGGGATGCCATGCCTGAGTTTCATAGATCATATGGGTCACCATGCCCTATTATAACATTTAATTAGGGATTCCATGCCCATTTATAACATTTCATTTTGTTTTCCATTATCATATATCAAATTTAATTAGGGAATCTATTCACGTATACCACATTTAAATTGGACAACATCCAATTTACCACATCAATACAGGGACTCCAAGCATGCATATAACAATTCACATAGGATATAATCTCCAATTTTCATGAATAATATTACACAGAATTCCCACGAATCATATGCATATAGGATGCCTTTCCCATGTATCAAAAATATAGGGGACACCATGCCCGTAAATCTGAATTATAAATACGCGTTAGCCATGCTCTAATACAATCCAAGGAATGGAATACCATTCGTTAAGCACACCATTTATTTAATTTTTATATCCCATCATTGTGTGTAATTCATGTGAAATATCTTATCGCTCACTCCCATCTAATTCAAGGTTGTCATTCATTTAGGCATTAATTCGAGACCACATAGAAGGTGGGTTTTCCATTTAATAATTTTCTAATTCAATAAATGAAGATATGCACACCCTATGGTATGGAAGTTTTCAAGGAATGATAACTCCAACCATAATCACTGGTATATATTGGGCATTTCTAACGTGGGTAACAATTTAGACAACATTCATGTACAATTTTTATGCAAGGGGTGAAATATTTGTTGTGAAGTATGATGAAACTTGTTATAAAATTACACTGATTTTGTGAAAAATGTTCAAGACCATCTATCTTATAGTGTAATATGATCACTTAATGGTTGTTTCCCCATAAATTGAGCTACGAGGGAAAGAAATTAAAAAATAGAAAAATCACTAAAAAAATGAAATATTAGGACTCTCAAAAATAGAGTTGGTGATTGAAATATAAATGAAGTAAGGAAAGAATATTAGATGATATATTATGGATATCAATATAATTCACCAAATTGTGATGGAATATAACACTGAATGAATTTCAATACTGAAATACTAGTTTGGAGGATGGAAAAAGACTCCCATGCTCTATAGTGGAGGTACACATGGATGGGATGAAAAAATATAAGAGAAATCACAACTGAAGGCTAGGAAAAATGATATTTTCACATGTTTATATAAGGTACACTATTTTACTGCACGGTTTTCCAAATAGTTCACTTAAAATTTGCGACATCACTCGTTAAGTGGCAATAAGGGTGAGGCCCTTTTCATATATTTTAGGAAAACTGAGGACATCAGGGAGCCCCTCAGGGTCATGCGACATAAGGGGCCATGAAATAACTGTTTGGGTGGACCTATGAAATTTCAACCATTATATGCACAATTAAGTCACATGGTTAGCACTAACCACACACTAACCATGTGTCTTAGTCTGTATCTCCAAATATGGATCTTCAGGCTTCGAATGAACCCTATACCCTCCGAAACCACTCATTATCCTATTAAACCAATTTCTAGAATTAATTTCAAGGTTTTAAATAATAGCATAATAATTATGACATCTTCAAAAATCCCAAATGTCAAAATATCTGTGAAATAATATTTCTTAATAATTCAGTTTTCCATGTTAATTGAATATTATTTAGAACATTTTGATTTCATTTTGAATGGAAAAATGCTCCCATTTCATAAAAACATTTTTCTAATCACACAGATTCAACAATCTATTATCATTAAATTAATTGAACCTCTGATATTCATTATAAGATGATATTTTTTGGTAGGACAAAGGCTGTTCTATTTTTGGGTGATATAGTATTTGTGGAATCGTTTAGTTGGATGGTACCCATTGTCTATATTATTGTGAACATGTTCACTCAATTTTTTTTGTATATTGGTTCACATTCCCTCAATCATGATGATATAATGTCTAAATTTTTTTGGTCTCTCTTATTAATAACTCAGTTTTCCATATCAATTGATTAGTATTTAGAACATGTCAATATCATTTTTATGGGAAAATGATCCCATTTCATTAAAACAATTCTCATCACACATATTCATAAATCAATTATCATTGTCTTTTTTGAACTTCTGATCTTCATTATAAGAGGCTATTTTTGGTAGGACAATTGCATTTGGATTTTTTGATGATATAGTACTTATAGTATCAGTTTGTTGAACGATACCCATTGTCTTGTTTAGTGTGATGATATTCATTCTATTTTTTCTAGTTTGGTTCCTATTCCCCAAATGTTGATAATATAATGTCTAAATGTGTATGGAAGTGTTTCTAAAACCTCTAGTAATCTTGAAAATATTATTCATGTCTATACAATTTGAATCTGATCTAAGGAGGATGAATATTATAAAGTGATGTAGTCTGAGCTATGGATGAAAATATGATCATGAATGGTGCATTCAGTCATGCTCAGATTATGGCATGAACATGATCCTATATGTTTTGTATATTTCATTCATCTAAAAATTATGTAATCCCATATTTTCTCCTTTCCTATGCTCATCGTACAATATTGATAATAGATGACACACACGTCACATGGACCCAAGAACTATCCTATGGAACCATTCCATGATTAACTATCTTTTTCTAGATGAATTTGATGATTAGGAATTCCTAGATCATGTGACCCAACATATGACAGTAAGGGAAATAATTTAACAGATAATCATCCCCTACTTCATCCTGAATATATATTTATAGGAAAATGGTAAGGGTTTTCTCTATGATTGAGATACAATACATTGAACCCTTATCATTATGTATATAATAAACATTTATCTTCTTAACACCAAGGTTATTTCACATAAATATTTTCTATATTATGGTGAAAATAGCTTTTTTTTCAATCCCAAAACAACATAATTTGTGATAATGGTGTTTGAAGAATCTTATCATTGGTTCTATGAATTGTATACTATATAGATTGTGTAAGGGATGTAAACACTCAGAACCCCTTATAGTACATTAGGTGGATTAGCATGGTTGATTACTCTTCCAGTATATTCTATAAATAGATCTATATTTTTCATTTAGGGGGAAGAATTATTTCCAATGATTATTTTAGATCCTTTCATATTGTAATGAAATCCATGAATCTCTCATCCTCTTACTCCATGAAATTAGAGATGTCAAAGATATATTTTTCATTGAATAAATTTGAATTAGAAGATGAATTTATAACTCATATCGTCCTAGATTGTAATGGAACTGAACATGTTGTTTTTATATACAAAAAAATGTAAGAGCTTCTAATGTATTAACAAATCATAATAGTATTTAAATGTTTTATTATTTATGGTTCCCTAATGTATGGATGAATTGGAAAGAAAAATGGGTATGTTTTTTCTCTATATATTCAATTCTATTGAATGTTAAGAAGATTGGATTCTAGAATTTTCTTGGAGGTGGAGACAAATCCACCAACAAGATATACAATTTTTAATTGGACTCTGAACAATATTTAAGAGATAGAGTCAATTTTTATAGAAGAGAAAATATGAAGGACGTTTTTGGTTTTTTAAAGTATAGATAAAATTATACATATTTATGGAAGGGGTTTTATCAAATGTTATGATTTCCAATTGATTTTAAATGTAGTGTCCAATATACCAGATGTTCATCTAGATTTTTGATCACCAGGAAGAAGTATTGTCTCTATTTGATAAACTCATAGCATGGTGTTTATAGGAAAATAGTGATTCATAGGAAACAATGATATCATACTAATGATTGGAATTCAGACTGAAGAAGACAACATGAGATCAATCGTTTCAAAATATAATGAATGGACTCCAAATAATGTTGGTTGTTGGGGAAACCATGTGATCATTTGGGACACATTATTAAATGGAGTCTGAGACAACTTTACTAAGGTTTCAAGGAATAACTTATGATATATATCTAAATATATTCTTAGTCATGGTAAGTATGTCTTTTTTACATATGATATTATGAAATATTTTACTTATTTTCACCATTGATGCATAAAAAATCTAAACCAACTAATGACTTTTAATGACATTTATATGCTTTTATTTACCTTTCACATCATTTTAATTAAATGGTTCGTTATGTTAGAGTCGATAGTATTGAGTTAGTGAAATTTATTGGGGTGATTATGGTGAATGATTATTTTCATATTTCTTGTAAATTGAACATACAAGGATTCCTTCTAAGGACTTATTTTCCCGATTTCAGTATTCTAGTGGAAAATATTCACATAAAAAAATTTAGAAATGATTCTCAACAAGTGTTGTAGTGGAATTATATGGTTCCCAAAGGCTTAGTATTTTATTCAGAAATAGATCAATATTATTTTTATTTTATTTGTTCATTTATAACTCAGTTGGATTAATAATGTGAGATGTTGATAGAATAAAATTATTTAAATGTCTATATCAATGGATTCTATGGAATTGGTTCAATTTTAATAAAATATAGATTTAAGACTATATTATTCAAAAATATATATAACATTCATTGAGAGGTGTTAAATTTGAGAATGTTTTGAAGGGATAGTGGGAAAAGATAGATAATAGGATTTTGGTCTGTCAAGGACATAATTGGCATGGTGTATTTCACCATTAAGGATATGAAGACTACATCAGAGTTGATATAAGAAGTATATGATACGCATGATAATCCAAAGTCATTCAACAAGGTTTTCTTATTTTAATTTGTTTTAAACATGAGGATATTATAGGTTTGGTGTCCTTGAAATCATGTGAAGGATATAAATAATATTATATGCTAGGTTGGGTATCTGAATGTAACATTCACAGATGATATATGAGCTGTATTATTGTAATATTCATTAACTGGATATTGGCATGATATTTTGACTCTAGTAAGTAACTGGATTATAAAAACTAACATATTATTTTATGATGTATTGAAGTAGATATTGTATAAAATTATCTAAAGGTGGGATATTTATCAACCTTCCAATGATTAATTGAATGTATATGTAATAGGGATATTACTTCATTAATGAAGTTAGAGATGGTAAATAGGGATACTGAGTGATTGGAAGAGAGGAAAATCTACCATACCTAGTATAAAAAGTCAAATTATGTAAAAATTTGTTATATCAAGAAACATATCCATGAATAAAAATGATATTATAGAAGACAAACTTCTTGTGATTTATGTTCCCTTGGATTAATTAGTGAGACTAGTTCAAACCTACTTCTAAGAGTCAACACACGTGTGAAATTGAAATGAAATATTCTTGAGAATCGTTCCATCACAAGAGAAGAAACAGGTTCATAATTAATTATGTATCTAGAAGTCTTGTAATAGTGAATATGTAAAATGATTAATCTGATTAAATTTTGGGGAACAATGATGTGAAAATTTAGTTGATGAATGACAATATGCTTTGGTTGAAATGATTCATATATATTATAGTTCTCTATAAGAATCAAATTTTTTAGACGGTTGGATGAAGTTGTATATGCATAAAAATATAACAATAGAGTGTATAAAATAACATATGTTTACATGGTTATAATTATATTTTCTATTAATGGCACATTGTATCTAACCAAATAGGAATTCATTACTATAGTTATCAAAACATCAACCTTTGGATGTTTATCTCTATGGAATTTTTGGCATGGGAAACTTAGTGAGAAACATATGAATGTTTTAATAGATAAAGGAATGTTGACGATATATTATTATAAATTTAAAAGATGTGATATATGGATAATCATAAATTAATGGATGGTTGTATTTATCTTGAACAAAAACAACAAAAAATTTTAAAAAGCTAGAGCTGCCACATATATATGTCTCGGTACCTACCCCAATGAAATATAATAGAGGTTCATAATATATTGTTACTTTTATAGATTAATCCAGTAGGAATTCATGGGTATACATTCTAAAACATTAACCATAATTAATATGAGTGTTCTATAAATGGAAAGATATATCTGAAATGGAAATATGGTGCATGATAATATTATTGAGATCATACAACAAAGGTGATTATGTTTAAAAAGGTTTTTAGAATATTTTTAGAAATAGAGGCATTGCGTATGTAAAAAACTACTTCATTCTTGTGAGAAAAATAAAATAGAAAAATAGAAAAATTATTTTTTTTAAAGGGAATAGAGTATAAATTTTCACTTATGAATTCCCAAGGTGGGTTTGGAGGGACCAGTCAATACTCTTGTTTACCTAATCAATTTGAGATCCTCAATGAAAAATGGGATATGAGTTATTGGAAGCTATGAAAATAGTAAATAAATTTTATTTATCCCACCCTATGTTATTATAATGTATAAAGAACAAAAAATGTGGGTTATTAAGAAATAAACAAGCCATAATGAAAACCTTTTGCATGATTATTCATAGGTTATAAATAAAAAGAACACTAATTTTGAATTTGGGATGATGTGGACAAACATGTCATAAATAATATGAATTTTCCCTTTTTTTTAAAAGATATATAGAATTATAGTAATGTGATAGTGAATGGTTTTCAGGGAAATATTTCATCTTTAAATCATGTTAATTTGAATAGAGGAACTAGAATATCACAAATTATTGGAAGATTTTATTATTTGAATTGTTCCAGAAGATTGAAAATTAAGGAGGAATTTTCAAAGGGTATTATATAGATTTTGAGACTGATAAAACTATAAGATATAAAAAAATCCGGAAAACTATGAATTATTGATCAATAGATCTATAGGATGAATTAAAAATGATTCATTTCTATAATGTGATGTGTTTTATATTGAATTTTGTAGGATTATCAGGGTTAGTTGGTCATTACAAAGCTGTAGATATGAAATAAAATTATTACTTTTAATTGATGAAGTATAACTATAAATCTAATAAGAATCCTCCAACATCGTAGGTTCTGATGAATTCCAGTGTTCTATGAAGGAAGAATTATATTCAATATTTGTTAACAATAAATTAGATTCATCATAGTTACCCTTATGAGGGAGGGAACTCGAAAACAATTGCGAATTCAGGTTAAAAGATGAATTTAATGAAGTATAATGTATATGGAAAAACTAATGGTGAAAGTATATCTGTAGAGGGACAAAAACAAATGTTATTTAATATTTTATCCATTGGTAAATAATACTTCCATTCAGTGTATGTTATTTATAGATTCTTCTAAAAGATTTCCTCTTGAAAAAATTATATAAAGATGATTTTCTCAATAGTGATCTAGAGGGTTAAATATATATGATGAAACTTGAAGGTTTCATAAATTAATTGAATCCTGTCTTGGTTTGATAACTAAATAAAAGTATATATTGTTTGAAATAAGAACCATGATAGTGGAACCTAATGATTTACTAATCCTTTTAGTAAAAAGGTCCCAAGTGGTGAAACTCAAACCATTTTTTATATCATAAGAAGTTTTGTTTTTGGAATTAAATCATTATACCATTTTCATGCATGGTACTTTCTTTTGGGGTCCAAAAATAGAATATATACAAGTTATAAATAATAATTTTTTTAATAAATTTCAAATGAAATGTCATGGTGAAGAAAATAATATATTGGGATTGAGGATTGAATTATATTTTAAGACTATATGTTTTGTTCAATATTAAAAATTTTATATCATGAAAATCATAAAACATATTAAAATAACCTGAGGGAACATTATTTGAACTACTCTTTCGAAATGATTCAAATGCATGAAAGAACAAGCACCATGAATGGAAAATTTGGAAATGAATCAGGAGAGAACAATCTATTAATCAGTGGTCAAGATTTTAATGTATTCCATGTTTTTTACTCTCCTGGAAAATTCCAATGTAGTGGGAGTCATCAGTTGGATCATATCAACATGGAATTAAAATCAGGAATCTATGAGGTGGATCATGAGATATATTAAAGGAACCTGAGATATTGACCTTTTCATTATAGATAGTGGTCCAATGGTTGGGTATGTTAAGATATACATTCTGGGAGAATCAAATTCAAAGAAAAAATGAAATAAGTATTATCATAAACTTGGAATGAACCATAAACTACAAGATATCATGGATGCAACTAATGATTTCTATCTTAATAATACAATCATATTATGTGGAGGAAATGGAAACATGTATGGAAATTTTGTGGTTGAAATTTATATTTGAGGAGGATAGAAGTATATATGATGGGGTATTTATTCTCAGCGATAGGCAGAATGTAATACATTCGTTGAATATCCATAGTTCAATGCAAGGATCAGTCATATCTTCCATAATTACCATTACATCCTAATGTTTCATAAATATGGTGTGATATAATTTTTATAGATAGTAAGATGATAAAATATGATGTATATGTTAAAATAGGATTTGGTCTAGGAGAGTATGAGTTAGATTAAACCACAGTTTGACTTGGGTGAATATTATAGAAATGAAGAAGCATTATATTCTATTAATTTTTATAGGTTTTATTTTTTCCAACCTAATATAGGTTTTCATGTTGTTCATAAGGAAATATAAATTTGTTTCACTGTTATGATTTTGAAAAAAATTATTGTGATGAAATAAATTTATGGAGGGGGAATTTATTGAGGAATAATAATATTTTTTGATTAGAATACTCATTCATTTGTATGATAATAATGGTGTTTTCATAAGTTCATAGATTTTTTTGAGGTGAATCATGAATCTTAGTGTATCAAAATATCATCTGGTGTTGTGATCACTAGGAGGAAGTAGTGGTTTCCTTTAAAAAATCAAATAAATTTTTTTTGTGGGAGATGAGTGAGGCATAACGAACACAATTGGGTTACTTGTGATTGGATATCAGACTGAGGGAAGGTATAGTGGATTTGCAGTGAAATATTGAAACAAGTAGACTCCTAATAATATAGCATGTCTTTACAACCATATGAATAAATGAGAACCTCTATTGGGCGGTGGAATTTAAAGGTTTAAATGGATTTAATTTGGTTAGGAATCTATGTAGCTACATAGAAGGGTGATTTCAACTATTGTTTTCCAATATTATGAACTTTTGTATGGCTTATCCCCATGAGAATAATAAAGAGGTCCAAACCATGAAAAACCTCTTTATAGCCTTCAAATTATATCATTTTCCTTTCATGATATTATTTGGGAATGTTTTTGTGATTATTATTTTACAAGATCGAGTATGCTTAATTCAATGTCGTGATTAGGATGAAATTAATTCATCCTAGTTTTGATACAGTTGAACTTGTGAGGATTAATTTTGTCATACTGTTTATACATGTTTGGCCTTTTGTTGGTGAATATTTAGTGAGAAAATTTAATGAGGTATTTTTATCATCTACTTACCTTATTATACATTTTCACATTATCCTTCCCTTATATCAATCTCATAATATGTAGAATCTATTAAATCCTAGGATACCAAAAATTGATTTTACCTCAAGTGATGTTCCTAAAATAGATAATTTGGATTCCCTAGGATTTTTTTTTCCAATTAATTAATCAACATTGTAGAAAAATGGGTTTTTTGATATGATATAAAATTAATGGGGTGGATCAGTTCTTCCATTAGGGGTCCAAAATCTCATCCATTTAAATAGGTTTAGCAGAAGGAGGAATGACTGCATCAACATGAAAATAATACTCAGTGGGTGTGTTTCCCATTATATATTTGAAATCAATTTTCTCAAGATCCATGAATTTGTATTTGTGCTAAGAAAAATTTTATTTTCTACTAAGATGTATTCACCATTATTGGTTGGTGGGTATTCTTTATAAATGTCCAAAAGTGTTCCTTTTCCTCTATATTTATCATACTTAGTTAATGATTCTATTTATTATACCTTGTTTTCAACATCATTAATAATATCATTTTTTTAAAACATCAGTTGGGGTGAAAAAATGATGATATTTACTAATGTAAATATTATGATCGATAAAATTATTTTTTAAAGGATATATATATATATATAATATGCTTATTTAATATATAATATGCTTATTTATATATATATAATATGCTTATTTATTTCCAGTGGATGATAATAGATATTATTATGTTAAAATAAATACCCTTAACCCTATGGTCAAGGGTTTTTTATGGGATGTATTGACTATAGGTAAAACTCTCCTTGTATCTCAGAATAACATTTTGATGGCTACTGAATGAGGTGGAATACTAATAGAAGGAAAATAAAGTGGGTTAATACTATCCCTAATCTATGAGAGTCCTATTAAATTTTTAACTATGTCTATCTCTGAAGAAATATTAGTCTTTTAGATAGTCTTAATATGGTATTTCCCAAGTGAGAAATACTGATTGGCCACTAGGGCTTTGGAAAAATCTAGGACATATACCCTCCTTCTAGTAGAAGTAGTTGGACACCCTTTATGGCTTTAATTTTAGGTTCCATTTTCTAGATTAATGGAAATATCACAACATAATCTATAAATTCATATATAATTTGGGTCATAGATCAATGATTATGACTAAAATGAATACTGTCCTCAATAGATGCTCCTACGTGGTTTCTTGGAGATGGTGGATTTCCTTCTCCCCCACACTATGAAATTTAATGTAAGTATTTCCTTACACAGGGGAGAGAGACCAAAAGTGGTTTGATGTTGAGATGGATATTCCATTCCCCCCACTATCAAGTATTCATAGAATTGTTCTATGTGGCCTATATCTATCCGAATTATCATTCTCTCCTTACAATTTTAGAATTATACCAAAATAAATGTATTATTTTGAAACCACATTCAACATTTGGAATTATAATCACTGTCTATGTTATTATGTGTGATAATGCCTCAAATATGAGGTAACGTATATTTTTTCTATTATATGGTTGTTTATGGAATATTTCACTAGTATGTGGTTTTCATTAGACAAACTGGGTATCCATAATTTTTAATTTAAAATAATCATGAATGAAATTTAGATTCTAATAGGTTAATATGAATCCAAGTAGTAATGTACCACTAGTAATAATATAGGAAAAATTAACCTATTTCCAATGTAATGATTAAAATTGGGTTCACTATTCTATTTTCAATACATTCAAGAACCCAGAAGTTATGGAGACACATACCCACGATGCTTTGTGAAGTACCCCCAGTTTTCAGTATGTAATCATTACTTGTTTATTTTAATGGTTATAATGTTTAAGGGTGATGACTAGGAGAGTTGGGATATCATTGGATGTAGTTTTATAGAAAAATTGAAGTCGCACGGATGGTGCACAGTTTTACTAACAGGGAGGCTAAACAGTGTGTTTTTGTCCTCTTGAGGGTGTGGATCCTACAAGGTTATGGAACATCTAGAGAAACCATGCAATGAAGCCATGCAAGGGTCTTCTTAGGCAGTACCTAATTCAAGTTTTGTGTATTGTTTGTCTTACCGTATGAACTAACCTTGAAGACGTTTAAGTGAGATCCAATAAAAGTGGATCTCCCCCATTTTTGCCATTAGATGGATTTTTTTTCTCATAAGTCGACATAACTCAAGTTTTTTATTATCTTAATCCAAATTATGGTTCTCCCATAGTTTTTTAGGAGATCTTAAGGCTTCCCTTGGTGAATCGAAGCTAGATTCTTGAGGTATGTGATCATTCTTCATCGTTCTTGATCGGTTTCATAGATCTACATATATCTACTTCTCCTATTATATTGGTTTCATAGATATATGCCAATTATGGGTAGATATAAGTGTGTGGATGCCAAATGTGATTACATTTGTTCTTTCTCTTTCTAGGAGAAGAGATCTAAGGCATGTTCGGGGATAATCGACCCGGTTTTATTGTGTGTTTTTCATTCATTAGGGTTTTCTTCAAAACCATTGAGGTAGAAGTCTTCTTTCTAATTTCCTCTAAGTAGAAATGATTTTCATGTATTCTAATTGAATTTATTATGCTTAATTGATTGGTATTTGGTTTTTTAACACTTTTTGGAAGCCTTTTTGACTCATGGTTTGTGAAATCTCATGATTCGAGTGTTTTTGTTCTTAAATTTTAAAATAGAGATTTCAAAATAGATATTTTTATGAAATCGTGGAACATGGGTTTGACTAGATTTTTTTAAATAAAAGGGAATATTTTGTTGAAGTGAAATGGATTTTTTGAAAATTTTTTATTCTTTGGTCTTAAATAAAAGTGCAGTTTTATAGAAATTGTTAGATTTGGTTAAACACACATGGTTTTTGACATGATAGTTGTGTGTGTTCATGGGTTTTGTGGGAAGGATAAGGGTTAGGGGTCTCCCCAAGGATTAATGATATGGATAAGAGTTAGGGATCTCCCCCATCTATTGGTTCACTAGGGATGACTTAGTGAAAGGATGACTCACCACTCGTGAGTATAGGGAGAACCATGTTACATGAATGGTTGATTGTGTGGATGTGTGGAATGGATTGGGTATGCTAAAGAAATATTGAGAAATTGTTTCAAAGAATTGTTTGGATATTTTTTTTGGGAAAATAACCTACAGTAAAATTGGTTTCAATTTCTATAATTTTCATTTGTTTACAAATGGATTTGGAACTTGTTTATATTGTGTTATAAACAGTTTTTCATATTGGTTTTTGTATAAATGATTTTATATAAATGTTGGTAACATTTCTATCCAATTTTCATGATTGGGGAAGTCATTAGGGAAAACATACTGATTTTTATACTCACCTCTGCTTTGGAACTTTGGTTCTTTTTCATATCTTATCTTCCAGGATTGGGGAAGAGGTAACATTTCCAATGTTTTGGGTACTACTTCATGATACTTGAATTGTACGGTGATTGTGGAGCTTAGAGCATGTGGAGCATGAATTCTTGTAGTCTCTTGAGAGTATTTAGTAGTTTATCCGATGTGTACTTTGATACTATTGTGGTCTTCCACTATTGCACACATTGATGGGGGTTTAAGATAAATGATATTGTTGAGTTATCTTTCATTTGTTCATGCATTATATAATGAATTTTTGTTTATGGTTGGTTGGTTTATTGGTTTATTTCTTAAAGGATAAATTGTCCCCCAGTTGTATTTGAAACCATTCGACATTTACTTCCAGCCTTTTTTGTCATGGGGAGGTCTCTTAGGCCAACTAATGACCCTTTGTGCTCTCAAGCCAATGATAATGAGCAGATCATTACAAATTTTATCAGTCTAGACCTTCTCTTATGGTACACATTTTATCAGCTTGTTCAATCATTTCAAAACAAGTGCTCCCAAATGTTCTGGGTCTTGCAGTTGACATTCCTTCTTTTCTATTCATTGGGATATTATATTAGACAAGATTAGGATTTTTAGAACATGAAATGTATAGTATAAAAGGATGTAGAAAACCCTTTTATACTGAACTACATGTTACTAGGGAGTTGGGTACATAAGTGTTTCAGAGACACTTATAGAATGATAAAAATATCATTGTCATGGGTTTATCCAATGAGATAATCATGACATGAATTTTAGAGGAATAACTTCCTACAAGGAGTGAATACATCATTTTGAGGAATGATTCATGTTTTGAAAATGTGTGGATTTTAAAAAAAGAATGAAATTGTTTTTCAAATGAAATATTTTAAAAATTGGAATGCCTATGGTATTTTAAAAATGGGTTAATTTTAAAAATCATGTTGAATGTTTTCAAAAATGGCTTAACATAGAAGAATGTTGTTTTTGCAAAATAATTTTGTTATATTTGATGTGATAAAATTGGAAACGCAAAGCCATTAGTTGCTACAGAGTGAGATTGATAGAGTTTGTTGTTGGTTTAGAAAATTGCACCCGGTAGTCATTGTCTAATCTAAACCTAAGAAGTTACAGAGAATGTGGTTTCACCTGAACCACGAGTGAACTAAGAGTAGGTTCAGAGTATTTTCTATTCTTTTCACGTTCTAGATACAGGGAACTGGAGGAACGATACAAGGCGTGTGGAATATACCATCCAATTCATGAAGCACAATCTACCTAACATACAGGGTGATGTTGAGCCTGAAAAGATGGATGTGTTGCTGAGAAGGATGAATCGTATCTTTGATTTCATTGGCACACCATTGGAGGTAAATTTCAAGATAGAGAATTATATTCTTGAGGATCATTCATGCCAGTGGTGGGATTTAGCAGTATAGGATAAATTGGATGAAGGCCTTATATTGGAGGATTTTGAGGAATTTTTCAACAAACAATTATATGCTCACACATTCAATATCCCAAGATATGACATATTTCTTCAGCCTAAAACAATAGATTATATCTATCACATAGTATGTAGATTAGTTCATCAATTTTTTCCATTCATTCAAAAGAAGTTGCGGCATGTTCATCCTCGAATGCACAGATCATCGAATTGGGTCTACAATAGGAGATTCGACCAAATAATGTTATAATCTATATTACAAATTATACAGAGATGGTGAATCAAGTTATTGTGGTTGAACGTGATATCTCAGGGTGTATGGGACGAGATTTGAGGACACCCATAGGGAATGGTGGGAACTCAAATGATGGGATTAAGTAGAAAAGAGATACCTCTTTCCATGGTGGGATTGGAAATAAGAATCTGATTCATGGATCAGTGAACCATCCTATACTACCTCAAAATAAAGTGGGTTTCATTAAATGTGATTTTCTTTACCACATAATGGGAGAGTGTAAAACACAACCTAGAGCATGTCATAATTGAAAAAAATATGGGGCATCTTCCGCATTATTGTCACAATGCTCTAAGATCAGCTGCTCGAGGCATTTCTCAGGCATCACAAACATCATATGCTTCGATAGGAGGAGGACAACAGAATCATTGTCATCTGTAGAGCATAGTTATCCATGGTGAATCTAGACATACCATGACTCCACAACTAGGTAAATCTCAGCGATTCAAAAAATATTACTATGTAGTGATGAAGAAATTGTATAGAGCTATGAATATGATTATCAATGATTGGAATGGACCATCTAAGGTTAGAGGTATGGGTCTTTTGAATTCTACCCTTGTGAAAGTTCTCCTCGATACTGGTGTATCACATTCATTCATTTATTCTTTTTCTATTAACTTTCTATTTTTGATGATGAAATTGGTGCCATTAAATTTAAAAATGAAAACTCATCTCGATGAAGAAAATTTTCATGCCTTTGTGTGTCGATCATATGTTATAAAAATTGATGAATTTGATATGAAATGGAACTTCTCGATGTTGGAATTGAATTTCTATGATGTAATCATGGGTATGCATTTGTTGACAACATTTAATTCTCACATCGACTATTATAGGCTAACAGTCAGCTTCACAACTGAGTATGACATCAACCATCTCTTCAGAGGAGAGCGGATGGGAATGAAAGGGGAACAGATCTTGTTGGAAACAACGGTTGGAATGATTTCTTATCAGTAGGAAGCATTGAACTTGGTATCAATGGAAGAGATCATGGATATTAATTTTACAGCAGTTCTGGACGAATTTCCAGACATATTTCAGAAGAAATTCTCATTGTTTCGAACTATATGGGAAGTAAAGTTTACAATTGATCTCCTTCTGGGAACTACTCATATTTCTATTCTATCTTATACGATGGATCCAAAATAATTAATGTAATTGAAGGAATATTTGGAGGAGCTAGAAAGGAAGTGTTCCATTCAACCAAGAACATCTCTATGGCAGCACCAGTCCTATTTGTGATGAAGAATTATGGAACTCTTCGTCACTAGGTTTTTTATCATATGCTTAACCAAGTTACAATATAGAATAGATATCTAATTCCACACATTGATCATCTATTTTTTTAATTATATGGATCTTAATGGTTGTCTATGAATTTATTGTGGCAAACAATGAAGAATGTATTCATGATATGAAGTTTTCTTGGTCTAGCTGGTTACTACCGATGCTTTGTGGATGATTTCTCATGAATAGATTCACCAATGACAGCTCTGAAAAAGAAGAATGCCCCATTCCAATGGATATTGGAATGAAAAAATTCATTCATGTAGTTGAATGTTCATCTTACATCGGTGCCTATCTTCGTATTTCTAGAATCAAGACAGGGGTATGTGGTGTACCGTGATGCTTTTGGATAAGGTTTGGGTTGTGTTATCATGAAAAGAGACCATGTGGTTGCTTACGGTTCAAGGAAGTTGAGGGTACATGAGAAAAATTATCCCACACATGATTTAGAGTTACCTACATTCACGCATGCCTTGAAAACATGGAGACACTATATCTTTGGTGTGAAATTCACTATGTTCAAAGACAAGAAAATCTTGAAACAATTTTCTCACAACGATATTTCAATCTAATGAAAAGGAGATGGATGGAGTACTTCCAAATGTTTGTATTTTACTTGACGTATAAATTAGGGAATGGAAATTCAATGAAAAATTCATTGAGTAGAAAGTCATATGCTCATTTGGAAAAAGAATCTTCATAGAAATGGTGGTTGATGTCGGTACTATATGACATGCATGTAGAATGTAAAAACTAAGGTGATGTTATAGTTTTCTCCTCAGATACACTTGTTCCAGATTTGGTAAATATGGTCAAAGTGGTACAAACAAATAATCAAAAATCTCTAGTTATGAGTTCAAAAATCAATGTTTGGGAGACCATTGCGGACTGGAATCTTGATTGGAGTTCAATTTTGTGATTTAGAGAATGGATGGTTGTACCTGTGTATTGTTAGGAACAACTCCTTCATGCTTACCACCATTCAAGATGGGATGTACATCCAGTTACAGAAAATATGTATAAGAGGTTAAAGTGACATTTTTATGGATTGGCATGAAAAGTAAGGTGGCAGAGTTCCTATCACGATGCTTATATTTTCTGAAATTTAAATCAGAGAATCAGAGACCAGTAGGAATTTTACAGTCTTTACCTATCCCAGTGTAGAAATGGGAGCATGTAACAATGGATTTTGATATAGTTCGTCCAAGATTGATTAAGAAACATGATTCCATATGGGTGATAGTAGATCATCTTACCAAGTCGTCTCATTTCATTCCAATTCATGAAACCCATACGGTGGATGATCTATCTAAAATTTTTATCCAAGAAGTGGTAAAGAGGCATGGTGCAATAGATTCAATCGTCTCAGATAGATATCCAAGGTTCACATCTCGTTTATGGAAATCCTTATAGAAACCCCTTGAGAATCATTTTACTATGAGCACAACGTATCATCCATAGACATACAAACAATCTAAGAGGACAACACAGAAGTTGGAATCCAAGTTGTGGGCTTCTGTAATGGATTTTGGTGGCTCATGGGAGGGGAATAAACCCTTTGTGAAGTTCTCATACAATAATAGCTATCATGCCTTGATGCATATGTCTTAGTTTGAAGCATTTTATAACAATTATTTTCATTCACTGCATTACAGGGTGCGAAGAGTTGAAACTTCACTATTTGGGCCAATACTTGTCCACCAAACAGCAGTGAGATACTATTGATTAGAAATAGGATGGAGATGGCTCAGAGTTATTAGAAATAATATTCAGATCACCGTAGAAGACCATTTTCATTCTCTGTGGTTGGTCATGTATTTTTGGGGATATCTCCAAGGCTTGTACATCATCAATTCAGGAAGCTTGGAAAGCTATCTCTTAGATACACATTCCCATTAAGGATACTGGAATAGGTCAGAGAGGATCCATATCAGTTGGAATTACCACCATGGTTTAGTTGAGTACAAAATGTGATCAATGTATCTCAGTTGAAAAAGTAGCATCTTGATCCTAACCATGTGATCAGATTGGATCACGTTAACCTAGAGTCGGATTCTTCATTAATACATATCAAAGTTTGAATTGTAGATAGGATATAAAAAGTCATACATGGAAAAATAATCGTTCTAGTGTGGGTTTTTTGGTAGCATGGTCAGATTTAGGAAGAGACTTGGTAACATGATATGGAAATGATATAGGAGTGGCTAGAACTCTTTCACGACAACGAATGTTTTTCTACTTTCCAAGGATGGAAAGGCCAGTGGTGGGGAGAATGTAGTACCTCAGATTGTAGTATGTAACCCATAATTGTTTCTTAGCATGGTTATAATGTTAAGGGTGATGAATGGGATATTTTGGAGAAATTTTTAATTAGTCTTAATTCAAAATGGAAGTCACATGTGCGACACACTATTTGTCTTATTATGCAGCCAAACCATGCATTTTTTTGTATTCCTGAGGTAGTGTCTCCCACATGGTTGGGGCACGGTTAGGGAGACCATGCAAGGATGTCATGCAAGGGTCTGTCTAGGCATTATCTAACACACGGTTAGCACACATTTTTTATAACCACACGAACTAACTGTGTGGACGTTTAAGTGTGAACCAAAAAAAATGGATGTCACACGTTTTTACCTCTAAGTGGCTTGTTTTTCTCATTAGAAGCCATAACTATGCTTTTTTTATTCTCATATGTCCAAATAATGTTCTCTCATCATTTCAGATGTGATATGAAGGCTTCCCTTGGAAAATTGAAGCTGGATTCTTGAGGAATGGGATCGTTCTTCATCATTCTTGATCAGTTTCTTAGATCTACTTCTCATCTTATCTCATTTTCCTAGATCAATACCCATTATGGGTAGATGTAAGTGTGTGGATGAAAAATATAAGGAAAATTTGTCTTGATCTTTCTTGGTGAATAGAACTAAGGCAAGTTAATGGATAATAGACTCGATTTTCTTGTGTGTTCTTCTTTCGTTTGGGTTTTTGTTAGAACCATCAAGGTAGGAGGATTATTACTTGACTCCACTTTGTAGAAATAATTTTAATGATTCCAAATTAAATTTATTGTCCCGAATTTATTGTGATTTGGTTGTTTAAATATTATGGAAAACATTTTTGAGTGATGGTTTGTGAAATTACGATAATTGGGGATTTTGAACGAGTTCTTTTGTTCTTAATTTTTATAATAGAGACTTTCAAATGGATATTTTTGTGATATCATGGAACATGGGTTGGATTATAAGTTTTCAATAAAAGGAAATGTTTTATAGAAGTGAAATGATATTTTTGAAAAAAAAATTATTCTTTTTTTTAAATAAAACTATAGTTTTATTGAAATTTTTTGAATTGGTTAAACACACATGGTTTTGGACATGATGGTTTTCTATGTTCATGGGATTTCAGGATGGATAAGGGTTAGGGGTCCCCCCCCCATCATTAACGGGACGGATAATGGTTTGGGATCTCCCCCTTAAAAGGATTCATGTAGGACAGATAAGGGTTAGGGTCCTCCCCCATGATTTATTGGATGGATAAGGGTTAGGGATCTCCCCGTCAATTAGTCCACAAGGGATTATTTAGTGAAAGGATGACTCACCACCGATGAGTATAGGGAGATCCAGGTTACGTGAATGGTTGATTTTGTTGTTGTGCGGAATAGATTGGGTATGCAAAAGGAATATTGAAAAATGGTTTCAAATTATTGTTATGTTATTTTACTGAAAAATAAATTATTGTTAAATTTGTTTAAATTTCTCTCATATTCATTTGGTTACCAACAGAATGGTAAATTGTTTATATTGTGTTATTAAAAAGTTTTTAATATTGGTTTTTCTATAAATGGTTTTATATAAATTTTTCTAATGTTTCTATCCTAGTGGTCTGATTAGGGAAGACATTGGAAAAAACCTACTGAGTTTTATACTCAACCCTTCTTTGTCACTTTGGTGATTTTGAAAATTCTATATTCTAGGACAGGGGAAATGGCAATGTTTCCCACATCTTCACTACTACCTCATGATACTTGGACTGTTCAGTGATTGTGGAGCTTAGATCATATGTAGCATGGAGTCTTATAGTCTCTTGAGAGTAATTAGTTTTTTATCTACTGTGTACTTTGATACTATTTTGGTATTCCACTATTGGACACTTTGATGTGGTTTTGAGATACATGAAGTTGTTGAGTTGTCATTCATTTGTTCATGCATCATATAGTGAATGTTTGGTTATGATTGTTTGGTTTATTGGATTATTTCTTAAAGATTAAATTCTCCCCCACTTGTATTTGAAACCCTTCAGCATTTAACTCCTACCTTTGGCCGCTTGGGGATGTTGTTTAAGTCCATGTAATGACTAATTGTTCTCCTAATCCAATGAGAATGAGTGGGTCATTACACATTGGGTTATTCATTGGTCGATAATTTGAGAGGTTATCTTATCCTTAAATGATGTATATCGGCTAGTTTGATACACACATATATATTTAATGCATGTTTGTGAATCATTCCCTGTAATAATTTAAGTTACTCTTATTAAATTAATTTATTGAAAAAATGTATCAATGAGAAAACTATAAATGGGGATTATACTAACTCTCGTTTGATTAGTGTATTCAATAACTATATAATTTATATCCATATAGTTTGATTCTCTTTATATTATTTAAATCATATATGGAATTGGAATACTATGAAAAGAGAACATAGTTTTTGGTATGTTGGGATCAATCTAATAAAGGGATTTTCAATGTATCTCTATGAGGGAAATTAGAACAACGTAATTTAGTATCATTTAATAGGATACAAAATACCATTAAAAGTGTGTGATAAAGGCCATAGTGGTTCCTTTTATGTTTTCCATATATAAAAACTTCAATGTTTTTCTAATTTAGGTAGAGAAGACAATGAGTAAAAATATACATTGTAATGATTTATTTGGGGCTTACAAATAATTATACTTTTCTGATTAATTTTTTTAATTAGTGAATAGAAATTAGAGGGAACACCAAGGTTCTAAAATTTGTATAAGGATTATTAATATCCTTTATGTTATTTTATGACATAATCTTAAGCTCGTCAAAAACTAAATGATGGTTAATCCTAAAATTTTCACATAGGGCTTCTTATTCTAATCACATAATATGGAAGGGTTCTTGTTACCATTATTTAATAGGTCTGATAAGGTTTTGGTGATATCAACCCATGAGGGGGATATGGGATGATAAAGGTGTGGTGATGTTGGGATATTTTGATTAAAGGATAAAGAGGTATCATATGCATCTTATTTGGATTAAAATAAAAACCAAGTAGCTTATGTTTTATAGTTTATGTCCATGTTACTGGACTAATACATGAATTCTAATATAATGGAGTATGTATGGTTGTTTCCGAAGATTTTATGACGGGGTGCGCGCTCAATCCGTTAGCCGGGGGGAGGACGTGTGGCTTGTTGCACCGCATTCCCGCTTTCCAAAGGCGGGAGGCATCCGTTCCTTGTTCAGGGACGTTTGCTCCTTGATCGAAATTGGGATGATGGAATTTTGGTTCTTCCTTCTGTGGATTCCTCCAGGGAGCTCGTCACCTAGTCCAGGTCTCCCTCATAGATTTAAGACGTATTCGTGAACCTCATTCCTGGCGCCATATCTGCATGGATGCCAGTTAATTACACTGCTTCTATCAAGATTCTCTAAGGGGTCTAGTTAGGGTAGCATCCTTCGGTGAGGAGAATGGTCATGCTGGGGTGTCGTTGGAATGTCTTGACACTGGGGGATTGGCATGTCTTTCTTCTGTCCCTTATTATAGGGCTTCTCAAGGTCGTGGAAGCCCGTGACATCCCACATCGAACGCAGGGAATTGTGTTCCATCTACATTTTTCCTAAGCTTCCCATGTTTATCATGGGGTATGTCGTGAGTTTAACGTCTTGCGGAGATATATCAGACAGATCGGAACACTGAGACTGGATCAGATTGAAAGAACCCCTAGGGGGAACACCGATATTGGGGCCAGCACGTGGGCGGCTCCCAGGATACTGTGGAGTGGAAAGAGGTGGCATGATCCCACCGGGATGTGGCTGCCCGGGTAAGGATCAAGATGGGTAATGAATTGAAGAGAGGCATGAACCTCAAGGATGCTTCCTACATATCCACATGGAATGGAATCAACGTCTGTGTAGTTCGGTGATATGGTGGGACACCTGAAGAGGCGACCTGTGATAAACAACACATGGATTAGAGCCTGGAGGAGGTAAGACCTCCAGGCTAGGGAATGTGCTTCCTGAGGCACGTGGGCTCAAGGAAGAGGTCAGGATGAGATGTGGGTGTTGGATATGGGGATAATTCTCAGAGATGGCCCATGATGGTGGGTATGGGGCTTACGCTTTGAGGCGGCCCATAACGGTGGTTGTGAACCAACATGGAGGGGTCGAAACAACTAAGTGATGGGCATGAAACTCATGGCGCTTCCTATGTATCCCCATGGTAGGGAATCAAAGTCCACATTGTTCGGGGCATACAGTTTAACGTCATGTGGGACGAGGGCATACAGTTTAACGGCATGCGGGACGAGGTCATACAGTTTAATGCCATGCAGGACGAGGACATACAGTTTAATGTCATGCAAGATGAGATACATCTTAACGTCATGTGGGATGAGCAATTTGGGGGTTATGATCTGAGGCGGACCAAAGTGTCGGTGAACCGATGTGAAGAAGTCGGAACAACCGGGTGGTGGACTTGAACCTCGTGGAGGCTTCCTACATACTGCACGTTAGCACAGATCAATGTCCCCATTGTTTTCTGGGATGGGGCTTATGCTCTGAGGTAGCCCATGATGGGGATGTCATGTTCGATGCTCACTCTTAGCCCACGTGAGTCATGCTCGGTGTGAGAAAGAAGAGGCAGCAGGGACCAGACGATCACGTCGTGAAGGGTGCGTCTATGAGAAGCGGAAAGGGGCTTACGTGTTGAGTGGCCCAAAGAGGAAACAGGGGTTTACACATGGTTAGCGGCCCTTAGTTATGGGACTTACTCTAGGTTGGAGGCCTGTGGTGTGACCAGACATAATGGGAGAAGGACTCCACTGGCCTTGGCAGTGGGGAAGTATGGAGGTGCAAGGGTTTAACCTTCCACAAGAGAGGCTAGGGGATTACGCTCTGAGGCAGCCCTTCCCACATGGACAAACACCACTCCGATAAATCACCCCCTATGAGGGATTATCCCGACATCCCCATGGAGAAGAGTGGGTGGAGAGCATATCTGAGCCGGGTGGATCCTACATGCGAGGCACGGGGTTAGACCACAGTTTAATTTCATGTGTCGAGGACGAAGTTCTTGGCAGTTTAACATCCTGTAGATTGGACGAGGTGTGTTCGCTCCACACTCCAAGGGATTACATGCCCAACACCCTGTACCCCTTGTGGGAGGGAAGGCATCGACAAGGTCGTACTGAAGGGGGGCTGTAGGGCGAACCATCGAGTGGTCCACGTTAACGTGGCTATGCGAAGAAGCAATAGCAATTAGTGTGCCTATGAAAAGAAGCATAAGGTAAAGCAATGTAACGGGAAACACCGCCCAGGGGACCTTGAGGTTATTTCTTACGATCCGGGAAGGCTGTACGGGAAAACAAAGGATGGCGTGCATACCCGTTATGGATGACATCGGGCGCCGATGCCAAGAGGCACCCGGGGGAATCAATGTGAGGGGTCCTAGGTTTTGCGTGCAAAGAGAATGTTTTCACGCAAAATGCTGGGATGGCGTGAAATTGGGTCAGAGGATTGCGCACGGCTAGGGGATTTCGCGCAAAGATCATAGATTGCATGCGGGGGGCACGAGCCGATCCCTAAAGTATGAAAAAACCTAACAAAAGGGTTGTGCGGAATTGGAGGGGATTGTGCACAAGGGGAAAGGACTTCGCGCAAAGGAAGAACCCGAAGGAGTTAGCAAAATCACTTAATCCAGTGCGGCTGCACGCAAAGGTGAACACCGGGGCAAGGTTGCGTGAAAAGGTGGATTACCTGGAAGACATCTTGCGCACGCAGGAGTCCTAATTGCGCACACGGGAGAGGGTCTGAATTCTTCAACCCCGAAATGGATGGAGTCACCTTCTATTTATAGGCCTCCGCTGTCGCGGAATCATGGCGGCATTCGCAATACTCCACGCCGGGACCAGTCAGTGTGCAAGGCTTCCCGAGCTGAATCGGGCACATAAAATTGCATGCCTCACCAGTTCTTTTTCGCGAATCCTGGGAGCCCTTCTCATGAACAACATTTTTTCGGACGAGTGCCCTTTAATTTCGTGCACCACATCTAGGTCCTCCAGACAGGGCCTCTAAGTCCAAATATGACTTCGCTTTGTCCGTTCAAAACTTCCTCTAGGAGTTACGAACTTTTTCAATGTATACAAATGCCCCCCCTCGGAATTGGATTTGCGAGAGGTCACAACGATCAGATTCTGAGGGAAACACCGAAACGCCGAAGCGGTGCATATCCTGGGCATTTTGCATGCAAATACCTGATGGGAGCACAAAACTCTAGCTCGGTGCTGAATTCTCTTTCCACGCAGCGCATAACCCTAGCCTTGCCTATAAAATGGGGCGTTGGGTCCTACATTCTGTACTCAAGCATTTCCGCGTGATAGGCTCAATGATCTCGTGTGCAAAATTTCTTCCGTGGCTGCACACAAAAACACTTTTGTAGTAATAAAAACCTTCCGAATTTCATCCGTATTTATCCACCTACTCGGGATATTCTACGCCTAGTGTGCTGATTGCACACCCAACTCCTGGATTTCACACCGCAGCTTCATATTTCACGCAACTCTCTCCGATTCTGCGCACTTCATCCTGATTTCGCGCAACTCCCAAAATATTCGAGATGGATGAAAACCATGTTGATGAGGGGGAGCAGCAACTCATAGAGCCTAAATGGCGGCGAATGAGGAGGTTTATGGCGCCACGGTGGTCATTTCCAACATCCTAACCTTGTTAAACCAGCTGACCCCATCCCAGAAGGAGTATCCTATGTCTAACAACCTACCGCTCTGGAACTTTGGCATCCTGGACGAGGTTCCTCTGCCGGGCTTCGAGGTGGACACACCGTGGTCATGGGTGACCTGGGAGGACGAGCTTCCTCTCTACAACATCACCAACAACGGCCATCATTCCAGGGAAACCAGGCACATGGATGTATATGTACTGAACCCGAGGACCAGGACCATTACCGAGGATGAGCCTGCCGTGGAGGATTATCTGGCCCTCTATGCAAGCATGTTCTGTCAGAGTATCACGAATGACACTATGGGCTGGTTGAAAGATTGGGACCTACGGTCCGGGGACAACATTACCAGTGAGTGGTCCTGGGCATTCTGGGTTCTCCATACCTGTGACCAGTTCGGGGCCGAGCTGTGTCATATTGGCATGTTCGAGGCGGGATGGATTTCGTAGTTCCACATCCACCGTTAACCTGAGCTCGGGCGAGAGCTATTCACCTGGTGGTCTCATGATACCAACACATTTCAACTTCATCATGGGGAAGTTGGGATCATCCTCTGGGATGTTCACTACATCAGAGGTATCCCACTAGAGGGATACCTATATGATGAGTTTGTTCCTCCAAAGAACACCTGGGAAGACAGGTCACAGACCCCCATGCTGACGTGGCACCTACTGAATCTGGCCATAGAGAGGCTGGGGGGTCAAGGAATTCCTGAAGGACATTGCCTACAAGGGCTGGTTCAGCCACTTCTTAGAGAAGGACCTAGTGATCATGATGTTAGGACGGGGTAAACGCTGCCCAACTGCAGCTCAGAGGAGCAAGGATGGGTCGTCTGGGAGGACCCTGGAGGCAGGGCAATAGCAATCGTGGGGCTAGCACATCATTGAGTCCCAGGACCCGAACGTCCAGTATTCCGGGTTCTATTCCACCTTCCTGAGAGGGTGGCTCCTGCCGGTGCGGGACACGGGGATGGGAATCCGTCCAGAAACACTGGTGATGGAAGGAACAATGGCCGCCAACAAAAGGTTCAACTTAGGGGTCCCCGGTCTAGCCAATATGTATGCCATTCTGGGACACATCTCACGAGGGGGGTCTCCTTGGAGGGGGTGTGGCCACTTCCAGATCTTTCTTGGATGTGTGGCGGCTCATCTCGGTGGGTATACTTTCCCGAACATCATCTGTCCTACGGGCAATGGCCTGCGACCATCACTACTGAACATCACCGGGGTGGCACCGATGACACTCAATGAGGAGGGCGTAAGGATCTGAATCGCTAATCACACCAATTTAAACTTCTGCCCATTCCCCACCCCGGTCATCCAGATGGTGGACAATGGGTGAGGCTCACTGGAGCAGCATGAGTATTTTCAGAGCATCCGGGTTGGGGTGCTTGTGGCTCTGATCGACGAGAAGGTGATTTGTGAGCCTTACGTGCCATCCCAATTCTCCAAGCAATTCGACTGCCTCCGTAGAATGCCAAAGAAGGTATTCCTGGCTATCTAGGGGGAGAAGAATCCCTGCGTCCTATGCCAGATGTGGTTGATGTTCACCACTTTTGGATCTGGCGACGTCATCACCCTTCCTCCCACCGGGGTCGACGCTGGCTTATCAACCGAGTATGATGAACATTGGACCATTGCGTACCCTGAGGGGCTTTTACGCAAGGGAGTCCGACAATGCAAGACTACCCGCGTGGAAACCGAGCGAAGGGGGAGTAGACAAGTTGCTGTTGGAAGGGGGGATCTAGGGGAACGCCAGGCAACGAGGCCTACGCAGGTCGGGACTTCAGTAGCATGGACATCACATGGTGCCTCCGCGACTTCGTTGCCTATAGGCGGGTCACACTATGCGGCAAGGGAACTGCCCAGGAAGCATATAAGATACTTGCTCAAACCTTCCAAAGATGCAATTTTCCCAGCATTGTGGTCGACCTGGATGACCCTGCGGAAATCACTAAGAGTTGAAGCAGTCTGGAAGAAGAAAATTCAGAATGGGATCCAACTACAAGATTTTGGGCTCATTTGAGTTACCGATAGAGTGAACTTCCATTGGCGACATGCCTATCTGACGTCCATGGACACATACATACACCAAAGGGTTCGACGTGCCGAGCCACCTTTCCTAGTGAAAGTGATGCTTGGCCGAGAGCATGATCTGGAAGTGATTCCACCGGGAGAAGGCGACAATGATGATGAGTCAGAGGGGGAGGAAGAGATCAAAGAAGGTGAAGGCGAATGATAAGATGAAGGATAAGGTGAAGTAGAAGGAGAACCCAAGGGTGAGGGATCGCAGGGGCGACCCACCAAGGGAACTTGCAGGAGAGCTGGGAGATTTTCGGCTCTGACATGGAGATAATAGAACTGCTCGAGGTCTGTCTCTATCCTTATCCATCTTCCTTCTTCGTTGATTATCTTCTGCAACCTCTAAACCATATCTCTCTATCTCACTCAGGAGCACCTAGGTGCTGATCAGGCGTCCCCAATAGAGGGAGGAGGGGAACCGGTGGGACAGGATGGGGCTCCGATGCAAATCATTGAATTGAAAAGCGCAGAGGGGTCTCCTGTCATGGTAGCTCCTGTAGCAGTCAGAACACTAGAGGCTGGCGCCATGGGTTCCTGTATGTCCCATGCTTTACTACGGGTGCTTTTTATCAAAGATCCCAACTAATCAGGGTGCACCTTGTACAGTGATTTTGACATTGGAGGCTCCTCAGGCTGCTGAGCCTAGTCTGTCCATGAGAGAACCAACGGCGAGCATACCACCTCATCTGAAACACACTTCCCACACTGAGTCGGCCTTGTAAATTGGTGAGCAGGGGGTGGCGGACATCAGCGACCCTATCCTTGGGGCGAGGCCGGAAGCTGACGGAGGCACCGTCACTATCGGGGCCAGAGAGGAAGGTTTCCCGGACGTCGAGGATCCTATTCCTCATGAAGACATCCCCAAGGAAGACCCTGCTGCTGACCTACTGGCTACCTTTCCCTCATACCGGCCAGCTGATCTTGAGGAGTTAGGCAACTCGGACTCAGAATCAGTTGAGGAGAGATGGATGATAGGGTGAAAATGGTGGAAGTGTATCCAGCGCATTCTCATGCATCCCCAGTCGGATTGGCTGAGGCGGATGGGATCACTCAAAACCTGGATGTGCTTCCTATGTACTGGAGGGGATGCTGATCAATGCCTTCATTTGATGGTCCGTGATAACATGGACTAGAAGATACGCAAGAGCAGCTGGTGCATCGACGTTTCCCAGTGCCGGGAATGATCGACGAGCACCTTAGCATTCCTGTGGGTGGAGCAGGAGGTCCGGCGCCTCGAAGGGTAGGAGGAAGATAAGGAGGCCTTCATTGCAACGTGCTTTGAGCTCGTGGAACAACTGAAGGCCCAGCTGGCTGACGTCCAAGAGAAATTGGTGGAGGTGAATCACCAGATGACCGTACTTCAAACCGAGCGGGCACAGGAACAAGCTAGGGTTGGCAAGCTATGCTCTTCTGTTACTGATGAAGAGAGAGTCTTCAAGGAGCAAGAAGCAGTCATGGAGGATACCAACCAAACATTAGCAGCGTTGGAAAGATCAATCCAGCATGCTGATCCCTAAGGGCTCTGTTTTGGACATCTCATGAACTTTTTTTCTTTCACTGTTCAAAATATGGACTCAATGTATGGACCAATATATTTATCTGTTACATTGCTTTAATATTCTCAACTATGATCTATCACTTCATGGGAGCGTTAAATAAGCTTCAAGCATCCAAAATCGGGCCTGGATTTCTGAGGAGAATTGGGAGGTCCAGCTGACGGGAAGGGACCTTAGACCAATCGATGTATCGTCTCCTCCACATTCCCTAACACATGAGCGGGGCAACGCTGGGGGTATTGAAATATATCCAAACATAGGGATATGAAAAAGGTGAATCAAATTACCCAAATTTGGAACACTCTTGGGGCACAATAAGGGGGGATAACTGTTAACCGTGGTAGAAACGTGGCATCCATATTGCATTGGCTTGAAATGGAGATAATAAGTGAGGGAAGACCGCTGACCATGTTCGAAACATGGGGCCTAACTCAAATATCCGCGATCATTCTTCCGAAACGTTGGCCCAGGACAGCAAGCAGACTATAGGTCTATCATCCATATTTCTACAATAGGCGGACCAAAAGTCTATTATCCATTTTTCTACAATAGGCGGACCAAAGTATATCATCCATACTGTTAGGGGGTCCCATCAAACATGAACAGTCCTCCAGGACGTTGGCCCAGGATTGTAGGCAGACCATGGTTCAATCATCCATACTGTGACAATAGGCAGACCAATGGTCTATCCTCCATATTGTGGCAGCAGGCGGACCAAAGTCTATCATCCATACAATTAGGGGGTCCCATCAAACACGAAATAGTGTGAAGATCCGAATAAAGGGGAACGTGAAGCGTGGAATGTGGAGTGGTGTTTTCTTTGAACAGAATCCAACACTCCGAAGATTGTGCCACCGTGGAGTAGGCGCATTAGGCAGATGCACTAATCTGGTCACGGATCATCCCAATTTTTAGACAGGACCCCTCTACAGAGAGAACTATCACTTCCCAACATCATTATGGGGCATCCCGTACTCATTCGGGGTAGATGTTGCAATTACACCACTCCCAAAGAGGTCATGTCGAGGGGCCAATAGTATCAGGGGATGGGATTTGGTAATCCCTAGGGATGGACCCAAGAAGAAATGTCCATGCATTCCTACGTATCTTGTAATGATGAGAATCAAGCCACACATAGTTCTGGAAGCACAGTTTAACGTCATGTAGGATGATAAGATGATAATGGTAATTCATAGAAAGAGGTGCGCGAGGTGCAGTCATCGCAAAACTGACGTGAATGAGGACATGATCCTGCACTACGCCACGCAGTCCCGTGGTCGGGGTCCCGAAGGTGGGACTGCAGAGACAAACTAGCTGAACTCGAGATGGACCCAAAGACGGGAGGTCTGGGCATTCCTACATATCCCTTTAGGATGGGAATCAAGCCAGACATAGTTCTTAACAGATCTTTATTTATGGTCTTAGAGCTCGGACCAAGGATCCGCAAGAAGGGAATGAGACGCATAGTAAAGTGACCAAAGAAACCTAGCGTGAATGAGGACATGGTCCGGATTACCATGCGTTCCATGGAATAGTGTTTAGGCCGCAGGACCGAACACAGAAGTTAGTCTGGGCCTGCAGGGACTTACCCAGGCACTCCTACGTATCTCAAAAGGATGAGAATCAAGCCATACATAGTTCTTGAAAGGTGGCGTGTCATGACATGGCGCTTGTGCAAAGGACAATGGAGACGTGCGGGTCTAGCCCATGCACCAAAAGAAGCGGTATTTGATATATCTTGTTTTTACATAAAGGTTAATGGTTTTTATTTTGTGGAGTGATTGGCCTAGGGCAAGAATGTCTGGTATCGCCATAATAATCAAGCCATAATAGGCATTAAAAAACTGGTATGGCAATTGACCAATACCCGACGTGATGTCCCCTATGGGGAGGTCACCACAATGTAGTACCATTTTTCATCGTGAGGCTAGGACGATATCATCACAGTTTATGGTCATTTGGTGGGACTAAACAGCACAGTTTAAGGTCGTATGGCTTGGACCTAGGTAATACGCATGATGCGTTGAGGCGTACCTAGTGTGGATGAGGGTATATCCTCATATCGTCATCGCGGGTGATTCCGGGAGAGGGGCTCGGGCCAAGGGGCCTACGAGGGTCCAAAAATCAGGGTGCAGGAGACGCTAGCTTCCAGTTGAGCTGGGCCCAGGATGAAATGTCTAGGAGACTCCTCGTATCACATGCGGATGAGGTTCAAGCCAAGTTTGGCTCCGAGAGAATACCCAATCATATACTCTTTGGCACTCAGATTGTGGGAGCCCCAAGAAACACCGTAATGCAACTTTGTCCATCTGACGTGTGGGGGTGCACTGAGGGTTAGTTCAAGGAGTGTTGAAATTCCACCTTGACATAGTGGGGTGGAATGTAATGTGAATCATGAAACCATCATTCCGGGCCCGAAGGAGCCGGTGTGACGATTGTGGATTACTTCTAACCATGTTCGCAACATAGCATCCTGTCGCGTTAGCCTAAAGATAGGGGAAAACAAATGAGCATCAACCACTGACCATATTCACAACGTGGGATTTATATCAATCTGTTGCCCAAAACCCTCGAGGGCATTGGCCCATGATGGTAGTAGAACCTTTAGGCGTTGTATCCAGGCAGTTTTTTTGGGGTCCCTCCGGGTACGGAAGATATCGGGGGCCCGAATGAAGGGGAGCACAATGCTTGAAAAGTGGACGAAAACTTGCCTAAGTTGAATCTGACACTCCAGGTCCTAGACTAGAGTACTCTGAACACATTAGAAGACCACTGGAAAGGTTCTAAGGGCTCAGTCTGAGAGCGGCCAAAAGTTGTCGGATTCCCAGGGGAAGGGGGCATAGTGCCAAAAACCCTGTACCGTAACTATATATCCCCCTGGGGGGGGGATAGCCCACAAGACCGAGGTGACCAGGAGATCATGGGATCTCTTAAGAGATGGGAATAGACCTGAAATCTAGGTGTTCAGGAAGCCCTACGTATCCCATAAGGATGGGAATCAAGGCGCATGTAGTTCTAGAAGCACAGTTTAACATCATGTAAGACGATAAGAGGTATTCTTTCCAGGGAGTGCACACGGTGCGGCGGATAACCCTCCATGACTGAGGACATGATCCTACACCTCACCGCACATTCTAGGTGAAGGCTGGGGCTGAGAGACCCGAGAAGTCCAAGGGGCCCGAGGCTGGGCCTTGGTCAGGGATGCTTAACCAGCTTGCAGTTTAGCGTCTTGCAGTGAGGACGAGCATGCAGTTTAGGGTCATGATAGACCATAAGAGTCTTTGTTTAAGGTCTTAGAAATAGGATTGGAGGGGCCCAGATATAGGGAAAAATGTAATTTAAGGTCATGTTGGACCGTGGGTAGTTTAAGGTCATGCGGGACCTGGTAAAGATCTTAGTTTTAGAACTTAGAACTCGGACCCATGAAGCTCAGGAAAAATACTGTTTGAGGAACCTGGCGTTGGTGGGAGGAGTGACACGCTCACCATCCATAGTCACTAGGGAATAAGTGCCATTGGGATAGACCTTATGGACGATGAAAGGCCCCTCACATGTGCTCTCCAATTTGGGTGGTTTCCTGGTGGGAATCATTAGCGCTCTGAGAGCCAGTACCAGGTCACCTTGCAGGAAAGAGGGAAGGAGAACCGTCTTGTTGAAAGCTCGATCCATCCTGCTCTGATGCCTTTCCAAGTTATGAAAAGCGCGAAGCCTATTCTCATCGAGTGCTTCCAATTAAGCTAGACGGACTTTGGTTACTCTATCTGGTGCTTTATGGTTGTAGACCACTGTGCGCAAAGAGGGAAACTGAATCTCGATAGGCAGGACAGCCTCAGCTCCGTACACTAGGGAATACGGGGTCACCTGGGTGGAATTGTGAGTCGTCATCCGATAAGCCCAGAGGGCATTGGGGAGCTTGTCCGGCCAACTTTTCTTGTTCTGACCATCCATAATTTGCATAATTTTAGAGAGGGTTTTTTTAAATGCCTAGATTTTTCCATTCGCCTGTGCATGATAGCAGGAGGTGTGGTTAGAGCGAATGCTGTACTTAGCGTACAATTTCTTTATATCAGCTGCTCGGAAGGTTGTTTTGTTATCCATCCGGATAGCATGAGGTAATCCAAATTGATAGTTGACGTTGGAGCTCACGAAGTCAGTGATAGAACAATATTTGACTTCCTTGAGTGTAATTGCCTCTGCCCACTAGGAAAAGAAATCCATAGCAGTAAGAATGAACTGGCAATGGGGGTCATCACCGGCGGGTAAGGTCCTATGACATCCAACCCCCATAATGCAAAGGACCAAGAATACATGGTATTGTGGAGAGGCTCTGGTGGCCGATTCACGAAGTTAGCGTGAACTTGGAACGCATGACACCTCTTGGAAAACTCGATGCAGTCATAGATCATGGAGGGACAAAAGTACCCCAGCCTCTAAATTTGGTGAGACAACTTTGACCCAGCCTAATGGGAACGACAAGAACCAGCATGCTCTTTTTTCATGACCTGAGGGTCGACTCCTTGAAGTCAATGGAGGAGAACACCATCAAATCCATGTCTGTAAAGGAGCTCCTCAAGGCTGGGACCACTCTGAAGGGTAAAATGCAGCGCACAACGCCGGATTTGCTCGCGCTCGGCTCGGTCCGACGGAATATTGATGTGTAGGAGATATTCAACCAATGGAATCCTCCAATCATGAACTATTTCGATTACCGCATCTGAAGTCCCCATGGATCCTGACGTAGGGGCACCAGCGGTGAGATGATTCATGCATGGGCCATGATCATCCTCCGGGATAATGGGAGAAATGACTCTCAGGTGTGCCGCGTGGATAATCAAGTCATCCTGTTCGGGCTCTGCAAGCGATGTGGCCAGGCTGGCCAAAGCATCTCCTCGACTGTTCTGAGACCGGGGAATATGAATGACCTTTGGATGAGAAGGTAAATTAGCCATTAGACGGAGGGTTCACTCCAGCAATGGCAGGAGCTCTGGATTTCTGACAACATAGTCACCATTGACCTACTTGATGACTAGCTTAAAGTCCTCTTTCACATGCAGATGGGGAACATCAATCCCGAGAGCCAGCTCGAGGACAGTGATGAGGGCGTAATATTCTGCCTCATTGTTGGTGCAACCTTCTGACAACAGAAATGAATATGGTAGAACAGCTTGCTCTGGGGTGATTAAGACGACACCCAGGACCACTCTGTTGAGCCTAGGATCGTTGAGCCTTCTACCGGTGGGGCTCCGGGAGGCACCATCAAAGTACATCTACTAACATTGGACGACATGATCAACTGATAGGATTAACTCATCAGGAAATCCTAGATCCAGTGGTTGATCCATGGTGGTTGGATGAGAAACTAAGAAGTCTGCCAACGCCTGTCGTTTGATATCCTTCTGAGGTACGAACCTAATGTTGAACTGTTGGAGGATCACCGCCCAACGCGCCATTCAACCGGTCAACATAGGTTGATTCAGGATGTATTTCAACGGGTCTACCAGAGAGACCAGCTCTACCTCATGGTGCTGCAAGTAGTGCCATAATTTTTTAATGGAAAATATGAGTGCCATGCATCTCTTCTCGATGGGAGAATATCTAATTTCCGTATCGTGGACCATGTAGCAGAGGTGGTAGAGGCTATTCTCTGTTCCCTCATTTTTATTCTGGGAGAGAATTGCACCAAGGGATCATTCCAATGTGGTCATGTAAATGACCAGTGGCTTTTCGGAAATGCATGGAATCAAGACTAGAGGTTGTAGTAGATATTTCTTTATTTCCTCCATGGTGATCTGACACACATCATCCCATTCATAGGCAGTACCTTTCTTCATGAGCAGGGAAAAGGGATTACACTTTCTAGCCATATTCGTAATGAATCGGCGTATATAGGCTAAGTGGCCTTAAGGGCCTTTGAGCTCCCAAATATTACTCGGGGGAGGCATCTGGACGATGGCCTTGATCTTCTCCGGGTCGATCTTGATGACTCAGTATATAACAATGAAGCCAAAAAAAAAATCCAGAGGAGACCCCAAAGGTGCATTTTAACAGGTTCATCTTCATGTGGCGAGAACGAAAGAAAGACTAACACTTTCTCAAGGTCTTTGAGATGGTCCTGGAACTCGCGAGATTTAACCACCAGGTCTTCCAGGAATCATTCCACCAGTGTACTGCGAATCGGCATGAATATGCGATGCATGGCCCATTGATAGGTGGCACCCACATTTTTTAGGCTGAAGGCATAACCTGGTAGTAGAAAATTCCTTGGGGGTGCTGAAGGTAGTGAACTCTTCATCATCGGGGGCCATCCAGATATGGTTGTACCCAGAATACACTTCCATGAAAGAGAGGGATTGGAACCCGGTCGTGGCATCGATCAACCACTCTGTCACTAGAAGGGGAAAATTGTCCTTCGGACAGTGGCGATTGAGATCGCAGAAGTCGATACAGACCCTGATCTGTTCGTTCTTCTTCCTGGATGGCACAATGTTGGCTAGACACCTGGGGTACTGATCTTATTTGACAAATTCGTCTTTGATATGCTTTTCAACATCGGCCCCAACCATGTCACCGTGAGAGCGGTGGATCTTTTTGGGAGGCTACTTGAACCCGTGATGGTTTTCCGGAAGGCCAAGTCGGTGGATGGCTACCTGAGGATCTAGTCCTGGAATATCATCGTAACTCCAAGTGAACACATCACAGTGCAGTCTATGAAATTCTATGTACTGTTGCTTCTCCTCAGGGGGCATAGCGGCACTGACCAATGTGGGTATTGTGTCCGCCTCACTACCGTGGTTCAACTGCACTAACTTGTCGACCGTGGTGGAGACGCCCTCCTCAAAGGAAGGGGGTGCATCCTCCATGTACTCCTCTCCACTTGTGGAGGGATCATCCATGGGGGAGCCGTTTCAGGGCTACCAGACCCTGATGGGAAGCTGTTTCTGGCTTGAGTGGCCTTTGTCGTCACGTTAGGAGACTCATGCACAACGGAGACTATGGTGAAAAACGCAGTTCAACCAATCCCATCTGGACTTCGGCCCAAGGGGCCACACATTATGAAATCAATGTAATAGTGGCACGTCGGATTGATCCGGTCAATTCCAGCCCTATGGAAGAGACATGTATGATGTACTGTCGTTTCCATGAGCCTAACATCCCGATACCGTATAGGGGTAGGAGGCTTGAGGATCACCTGAGCCTAGTTGGTGTAGGAGTATGGGTGATTTCCCACTGCCACATGGACCCGGAAATATGCCTTCCTCTGGTACCCGAAACAACAAAGAACTACCCCATGTCAGGGGTTGTGGCCTCCAACCGATGGATTGGGAAGACATAAGCTTCATCCAAACCTGTCTAGTGATCACTTGTGATAGTAGCGGGCCCGACCGCACCTTCCAGGTTCTTCTATTCCTTGCTCTTTTAATAGTTGGTGTCTAGATAATAGGCTTCACAAGAGGAAAAAGGAGACGCATCTCCTTGGAGCACGCCTACTCGACCATTAAGGGAGTATTTGAGGCACCGGTGATACTATGAGGGGACCATTGCTTGAAGTTGGAGCCACGACCTTCCCATCAATGCGTTGAAGGCAGTGTCCTGAGTTACAACCATGAATTCGGTGTTAGAAATGAGTCCACCGAACTGGGTCTTCAACCAAAAATTGCCGAGTGGAGTTTTCTCGGTCCTGTCATACTCCTGGATCCTGAGGTCGGAGGGAGTTAAATAATCCTCAGACAACCCCAACATCTGCAGCATCCGATTTGGGTTTAGGTTAATCCCAGAACCCATGTCAATAGGACAACGTCGGACTTCCACGCCATTGAACTGGATAGTGACGTACAGTTGGAGAATGTACCCCTATATGGAAGGGTCTTCATCTTCACTAGAAAATGAGATCACTGCTTGGCATTCGGCATTCTCAATTGGTTCAGCGTGGAAGGTGTCTACAGCTGCTACCTCCGTCTCAAACTGGAGGAATATCCATAGGGCCTCGGTGAGTGCCTCACGCATTTCAGACAATAGCTGAAGAGCCTCAAGGATAGAGAGACTTGATAGAATGTCGACCATGTGCTTCAGAACATCATACTTTCATGCCAAACACAAGTTTATGATTATAGGAGTCCGCCCTGCAATTGGAGGCATGACGGGCCCTACCAGTGGGACTGGTGGCTGACTGGTACTAGAAACGTCTTGTTGTTCACTAGTCGAAGCCTAGAGAGTGGCTGCCGGATTAGGATCCGAAGGCTGGGGTCAACTATTAATAGGGCAGAGATGGTCGCTGCACGGCCGAGGCGGTTCTGCCTGATCCAGCAACACGAACGGTTGTAGAGGCGAACCTGTCAATACCGGATGAAGGGGCCGCATGTTCTGAGATCATTATTGGGCTTGTTACCTAGTCTTAATGTCATGCATGGCCTGGCTAAATGTGCCAACTGTTGTTCCCCGGTGATTTTTGTAGCCACGGCTCCGCCGACGTTAGCGACGGCTGGGGACATTGGGAAGGTCCACATGATGTTCCTCATTGTCGGGAGTCAAAAAGGGATTTACCATCTCTACGGTGTTAACCAAAGATTACCCCTGACTATCACTCGAGGATTCATCCACTACCGGATGGAGTCTCATAGGGATCCCCATTTTCAGGGGCATAAAATTGCCAAGAGTGCGGGATGACGATTGCTTTGGCAGGGTGCATTCTTTCTTATTGCGCCACCACTTTCTCTTCTGGGAAGAGGTAGGATGGGACGACGATGCCGAGCTAGAGCTCATAGATTCTAAGTTCTCTAGATGATTCAGGCGGGCCCAGATGATGCCATGGGAGCGGGTGACCATCTTTTGGGCCATCCAATTGTTATACTTTATGGACCCACGGTCGGAAACCCGCTGCCACTCATCCTCATTGCCACTAATGCCCTCTGGTCTCACAAAGACACCTGCTACTTACGCCGGGGCTGGGCCCAACCTGACTATGTTGTTGTCAATCTGGTGTTGGAGCCAGTCCTTGAACACGTAGCATCGATGGATGGTGTCCCCCATGGTCCTCTGATAAGGGCAG